>OX031066.1:5858744-7191244 GCA_943736015.1 Tridacna crocea | reverse complement strand
ATGAAATCACATTCATTCATTCATCCATTCACCGTTCGCTCGCCCATCCATCCATCCATCCATCCATCCATTGACCAACCGACCCATCCGTCCGTCCATCCATCCATCCATCCATCCATCCATTTATCACTCCCTCCCTCTTTCCCTTATTCTATCTATTAGTATCTATCTATCTATCTATCTATCTATCTATCTATCTGACTGCCTGTCTGTCCGCCTGTCTGTCCGCCTGTCTATCGATTTTTGTTTATTTCCCACAGAATTTCGACAAGTGTGCTGGTTGTGGCCTGTGTAGTTAGTGGACTGGTAGTCGTGGCTCTGATAGCCGCCATCATCATTTGTTGTTACAAGAACTATAAAGACAAACAACAGTCCCGAGTTCGCGCTTTAAGACAGGAACAAGCCAGAAATGGTAAGTCAATGACTTGAAGTGCTTCTCAACATTTCCAATGGAAATCGAGGCACAGGTCTTTAAACACCAACCATTCTAAAGATAGTTCTCATTTTCCTTCTTATTCTGCACATTTTTGTAAATATGAAAGTAAAACAACTTTAGCCCATCAGAAGTTGTGTTACTTTCATATTTACAAACATCTTCAGAATGAGACCGAGAATATTCTTAAGACCCAGGTTTCACAAAATGTCTGTTAATGTCTCTCAATATTGTATAAGTTTGCTGACAGACCCCATTTGCAACTTGAGTTGAGCTTGTATAAATTTCAAACTCTTTTAAAAAATATTGAGACTTTAGAAACATTCTAAAACCCTAAGCTGACATAACACTTCACACTCATCTTAGCTAGAAAAAAGATGTATTTTAGTAGATCTATTAGCGAAATTAACGAACCGAACTCTGTGAATGGACTTGAGCAAAATGAGATATTTAAGAAACAAAACCAACCCTGAATATTGGACATATACACGTATATGTATGTATATTGAGGCTTAGAGAGTAAAGTAATCTCCCCTTACCATTTTTCGGTGAAAGCTTGTTTTTTAGGGATATTTCATTAAATTGTCTTACTAGACAATTCTAATGGCTGCCGAAAAACGTGGGTTATCAAGACAGATTAGATTAAGAATTGATTACTCCCCCCCCCCCCAAATCAATCGATCTTGGCTTCTGATGATGATGTAAAAACTTTAGGCTGCTAAGCGCGACTCACTGACCTTTTGCGAACAGTGTAGATCAAGATCAGACTGCACAGAACGTGCAGTCTGATCTTGGATCTACACTGTTCAGTTTGGAGATGTTATATCCCAAAACGTAAATTTGGAATAGCCTTATTCGGATTTTTACTATTGAAAGGAAAAAATAAATTTAGTTATTTAGTAAGATAAGGGTTAACTATTTGATTGATTGATTGATTGATTGATTGATTGATTGATTGATTGCATGGTGTTTAAAGCAGTTTTCAATATTATTTCAGTTATATCGCGGCGTCCAGTGCACCTTTCCATGCGACCCTGAAGTTTCTTTTTCGCATAATTTTCTTTTGAAGCCACTGTCTGCTTGTTAATTATTTCAGTGCTAAGTGAATAAATTAAGCTTTGTTCTACTCCCGAAAATGCAGTCGACTGAGAGTTATCGTTAATTTTTCATTCAATGGACTTCATTCAATAAACAGGCGATCCAAGACTAGACTGCAAGTTCTGCACAAAGTTCTGACAAACCAAGGTCTTTGTAATATTTCGAATTCTGTTTGTTTCATATCTGTTTCATATCCGTCTCGGTCGTCCTGCGTGGCTACGCAGTTTATATAATTGATTCGAAATGGGAAATGTTTGGTCGTTTACTGCACTTGGTTATCGCAATAAGTAATTTTGGCAAAAGGCTGAAGTGGACTAGCGTTGCATTAACATTACACAGTATGACATAGTTGAGTAAGTTGTTGGTATTTTTCATTTTGCCACATTATTTTCAAAATTCGTCCGGTAAAGAAGCAGAAATGTAGTTTGCAGGAGAAAAGTGGTGAATCATGCATTAGTCAGAATGACAAAACAATGTAATTTTCGAAAAGATGGTACTCGTCAAAGTCGACGAACAATGAGAGCTCGACTTAGAGGGGGTGATTTTGATTTCAAAATTGAAAATATTAATTTTTCTACACTCAACTCTATGTTATGGGTACTCATTAGAATCATCTCATGCAGACGAGTCTAATGACTATCCAAAATATAGGGTTTGCAAGAGAAATGATAGATTTAGAATACTATCGCTCCCTCTTACCTGGAGCTCTGAAAAATGAATGTTAAGGTCACCTATAAAATCTATTTCAGCTCCAATACGACCTGCAGAACCTCCTAAACCACCATCATACATAGAATCTCCGCCAGAGTACAGCGAACAAATGCCGTCATCTCACTACAGACCACGGACAAGAATGGCAAACACTTTTGCAAGTCTTTCGTATAACACACGTTATGGAGGTAGTCAAAGAGACAGCCAAAGTGCTTTAAATCCACAAAATACGCAAGAGACAATGGCGATTTATGCGACTGGTTCTTCCAGCGCATATCGACAAGTAAATACGTCACTTCCGGGTTCTATCGATGAAGCGCCACCCAGGTATTCCTCGCTGGATCGAGGTCAAACTCCTGTGACAAATAATGCAAGTGTTGTAAATAATAGACACAGACGATTTATACGCACCCCAGAAACAGATGATTGTAATAACGCTACAATTGAGGAAGAATCTACTATATCAAGTAGAAATGGTACCGAATCCACAACAACGCATGACACAGGCACTACAGCGGAGAGTCGAATGCAAACTAGGGCAAGTAGGACGGCTTCTAGAATACCTCAAAGAGTGCAAAATTTACAAAGTGGTCGACAATCATCGGTATTATCCGTGTCGTCGATCGGACGCTCACGAATGACAACAAGATCGTCGGACACTTCAGGAAATAATAGAAACACGGGTTTGGCAGACGTTTGATGACAGGCAAACTGGTCAACTTTAAGCGATTTGAGAATAGGATTAGATCTAAAACTAAGATTTAGGATAGTGAAGGAAAGGTTCTCGTAACCTTTGTGATATTTCTGTGATATTTCCATCCTTTCGATTTTATTATATAACATTTCTTTCCCTGTTCATTCCCGTGGTTGAATTATAATTGTTCTTCAATTATCATACGATCCAAGTTTGTATATGAGCCAAGCTCTAGCAAATGAAGGTAAAATGCATCCCCGTGGAGTGTTATATATAGAGAATTTTTTTTTTCCGGTGAAAATCGAAATTTATTTTATCGAGTGGACACCATCGGTAATATTTTCACGAGTGGCTTAGCCACGAGTGAAAATATTACCGATGGTGTTCACGAGATGAAATAAATTTCGATCTTTCACCGAATAAAAAACAAATATTCTATTTATTTCATGCTTTTAAACCTTTCTGGGAGGAGCTCTATCAAAATCCAGCACAGTTCTTTTCCGTTATTCCCCATGGCGTACCCCTTCCGCATAGCAACGGATTACAATATTACGTCAAGCGCGAGAATGTAAGGTACATGTATTTTAATCAACATGAAAATCGGTTTTTTCAGTGGTGGTACCAGTGTAAGATTGAAAAATATTTCCACTGCTATTTCTCGATATCCTATTGGAAAGCATGAAATGATAAACAAATCATCATATATTTATTTTTTAACAACCGACTTAATCGCAGACTGTGCCGTCTGATCTGAATCGATACTTTTCGCAGACCTATTAAGGTAAGACCTGTGTAATGCAATTCCGGTCAAATTCTAATTGGTTGAAAAATAAGGATAAATAAAGATTTATGCAGAAGAAATTCAGCTTACGTCTATCTTGAAATTATTTTTTTGATACTTTTGTTAGTTTTCTGAAAAGGGTGGTAATTATCATCTCTTTTTGAATTGAGATATAGTGGTTTTAGATTTATAAATGATAATTCAAAGAAGGAGAAAATGGAAAAAATGAAAAGGTGAAAGTAGTTCAATAATACTCATTTTTAATTGTAGCTAATTTTGCTCGATGATATTTTAGTGGAAATAGCACTTTTCCATTACACAGGTCTTATCTTAGATCATTTTTTCACAGAACAAAGCTCACTTTTTTAACCCTTTCCCAAACGAAAAAAAATCCAGGTCCAAGTTGAAAGCACACATTTGCGGCAAAATAAATGCAACTCAAGAATTGAAATATGTCTCCAGCTGGGAAGAAAAAATTGTGGGAAAAGGACACAATGCTGGTTACCAGCATTGTCTCCTTTTTCCACAATGTTTTCAAAAGGCTTCTATCTCAGGGTCGTAAAAACTAGGGATTGTTAAGTAAAGGGTTAAATGAGGTTAAAGTTCAGAATTAGAATATTAATTGTGACTCAAAAGATAATATTTGCATTTGAAAGAAAACATATTGGTCAAATCAGAGGAGCTAATGTTGTTTCAATCGTAGTATCATTTCCAGCATTGTTTTCTAAAATATTTAACCAAAAGGTCATTAAAGCATTAAAACAAAGTCACGTGAAGTAAATGTATACCTTATGCTTAGTCTTGATTGTACCAGATGCAAGGAAATTCTGTCGACTTTGTTTTACTATAAGGTAAAAATTTGCAACTTCTAATTCATTTTCAACTTACAAGGCCACCAGGACAGTATCGGAGGGTGAAAGCGAAACTATTCTATCTGCATTTTGGAAAATTCTACAGGTGAGGGAAAAAACTTCTTATTTCTCTGAAAAGAATTGATAGATCGCATTTTCTAGATATGTTGTGTAGAATTGTTAATATGAATTCAGCATTACATATCTAAGAATGATGATCAACCAATGTTTTCCAGAAACATGAGAAGTTATTTCCCTCACCTGTAAAATTTTTCAAAATGCAGATGGAATAGTTTAGCATTCAGCCCTCAACCTATTTACCAGTACTCAGACTTCCTGGTACAATGTCAGACTGACTAGCTAATTTTCTCCCACTGCAATCAAATAAACACAGAGTATTGTTCAATCTATGTCTATTTTTAAAACAGACTTGATACAGAAGAGTATGAATCTGAGTTGCTTTTAGCAGCCTATACAAAATCTTACACCATTTCTTTAATTACTTACACTGTCGTAAATAAAGTCGTTAATATTTTAGCAATCCTCTACATTCTGTCCAATGATTTAATCTTACATTTTCATGCAATATTTCAGTATTTCTTTCTAACTGTATACGTTACCTTTACGTTAGATACGTTCGACATTTTCCATTAACTAAACGATTTGTACATTGGAAAAAAAGTTCAGCTATTTATATATCAGATCGATTGTGTGTGAGTTGTTTTTGTATGATTTGCCTGAGAGATTGCGACTGTGTCATGTATCGTTTGCAATATATTTATTATCATGTTGTATGAAGAAAAACTGTATTTAAATGAAATACATAAATTCACTCATTTGTTTATTCACTGACAACTGAATTAGGCAACGAAGCAAACGTCAGACATTGAAAAAAGGATATGAGAATTTTGATTGTTTATGGTTAATATACAATGTAGATAAAAGGTAAATATACAGAAAAAGAAAACAATGTATTTTGACAAGAGTATCTTTATCTCAAGTATAGCTTAGTTACTCTTCCTGTTTCTATGTAAAATTTCATATGAAATAATCGTTTATACAGACATTACAATACATCTCACCCTGTGAGTATTTCCATTGTCTCTTTTCGTGTTAACTTAGAACAAAAAGCATACTTTTTTAACAAATAAACAATGGAGGGTTTCTTTACATTTTATCGTTGTACCAACGTCTTTTTCGAAACAGTGCTGCTTTTACCGATATGCGATGACCAGCTTTGGGAAAGAAATTTGGTATCCCTTGCAAAAAAGAAAGAAAATGTGATCAATGGAGACATAGATTAAATGAGCAAACTGCAGCTGCTTGAAATGGTCAAATGAAAAGAGAATAGTTTTGATATGTACTTAAAACCTATGTAAATGTAAATATTATACCTGTACAGTTTAAATACATGTACTTCTCTAGAATAAAAAGAATTTCCACGTAAATGAAGACTTTGTCGCTGGTCGACAAAGTCAAAAGGGCAGCTTTGATAGATATATATCACAAAATTAAGATCGAATGTGTTTGGTACTGATTTTATCGTTAGCATAAATTAATCAAACCACTCATATCTGGTCGGTTTGGGATTGGATGTATGGACCCGCATTAACTTTGCTGATTAATGGTTAACTCTAAACCACACAACAAACATTTAGACTTGTCCAGATTGAAAGCACTTGCAGACGACAAAATAGAAGTAACTCAAAAATTGAAAGTTGCTTCAAGCTGGGTAGAAAACATCTTGGGAAAAGGAGAAAATGTTGGTTACCAGCATTTTCTCCTTTTCCCGCAATGTTTTCAAGAGGCTTCTATCTCAGGGTCGTAAAAACCAGGGATTGTTTGGGTTAAAGCAATTTCATTAGATTTTAAGAAGTTTGCGTTGTAGATATCGGTTACCAACAATACTGTGAGGAAAGCGCTTCTTTAAACGGTTACGTGAACTACTTTCTGTCGATTTTGTCCCATTCTATTGAAATCTATGCATATTTTCGTATTACCTTTTCAATTAGAATGCCAATAGATTTGGGCATATTTGTACATTGTGAAAGAAGCCATAAAACTAGTACCATCATGTACCCGTCTGCTTTGTTGATTCGTTCACGAAAAGAACACCTGAACGGCAATCTACAATTAATTTACATTTTTTTTCCAATTGCCGAAGTTTCCATTATCATGTTTTCTTATTTCATTTTCTCCTCTCTCAATTAGATCGAAAGCTTTTTAATATCTAATTACATGTACATGTATATATTTCATTTTTATATAGATTTTTTCCTTTTTGTCTTTTGCATTATTAACACATCTGAAGATGTATATTGTTCGTTTCATTACTTGCATCTATTAGAGTGATCTCTTATGCGTGTTTGTATTCATGGCATTGTGTGGCTGTTTTTTTCTTTTCCACCGCAGTTTTACATTATGGTTTTTTCTTGTTACATACTGTGAAATAAAGTTTTTTATTACACCTGAAAGTTTATTAACGTTAGTCATTTATAAACTTATAGAATTTTTTTTTTGAGCCTAGGATTTCGAATGAATAGTGTTCCCTAAATGCCACGCAAACTGACATAAGGAACGTATCATGAAGGCAAATGCACCTTTCAATGCGTCCCTACATCTTATTAATACTCTTAGGCCGTAAAAACATGAATTCATGATAATGGCGTTTAGGATGGGGGTTGAAATAAGGCGACAGTTCTCATTACTGTCAGTCCTTTGATTTTAACCTCTGGTCATTGAATCGATGAAATGCACCATTTAATCATAAACTGAAGCTCAATGATGTAATGACAGGCTGATATTGCCAGAATACATTACAAAGTAGCGGACAGTAAAGATGTAAGGTAGAAAGCATGTCCCGTGCTGTCTGACCTTGAGCTTGATTACTGTCCGCAAAAGCAACAAAAGCTGTGCAATGAGCCCTGAGGGTTAACCCTTAAAATGCTGAATTAATACAAGAGACATTTTTAGATAGGAAAAACATCTGAAATATTGCTGTACTACGTTTTTTTTTTTTGCCAGAGTATGTAACAAAATAGTGGACAGTGTAGATCTTAGATCAGACTGCACTTTCTGTGCAGTCTGATCTTAATCTACACTGTTTACAATAAAAAGTTAAGTCGGTTCCAGCGCTTTAAGGGTCAATAGTAGAACTTCACAATGTTCTTAACCCTTATCCTGCTAAATCACTAAAATTGAATTATCATTTCGATATTAATATCTGAAATATTGGTGTTTCAAAGTTATGGTCTGAGGAATAACATCTCCTTATCGGACAGTGTAGATCCAAGATCAGACTGCACGTTCTGTGCAGTCTGATCTTGATCTACACAGTCCGCAAAAGGTCAGCTAGTCCCGCTTAGCAGCCAAAAGGTTAATTCAATACAAAATTCATTATCATTTAATCTTCGGTCTACTTTGACTATGTCATAGAATGTAGATTTAACTCTCACCTTAATTGCGTTTTCACACTAATGAAACTATTACTGGTATCTTAGAGATATATAGGTGGAATGTTTGAATAGAAAAGAAATACTGTTCAACCTTTCTTATTACCTGAGGAACATTAAAAAATATTTATACTTGCCTAACCCTTAAAGCACTGGAACCAAATTAACTTGTTTTTGTGGACAGTGTACATCAAGATCAGACTGCACAGGACGTGCAGTCTGATCTTGAATCTACACTGTCCACTATTTTGTTTCATATGCTGGCCAAGAAATCCTTGGTACAGTAATATTTTAGATGTTTTTCCTGTTTAAAAATGTTTCTTGTATTAATTCAGTACTTTAAGGATTAATAACATGTGCTTGCATGGGTGTATTTCAAGGCATTTGACAACATTAAGAACTCAGTACTATGCTTGCTTAAAGTTAGTTACTAGTTTATGCAGGTGAGTTTACAGAATAACATAACTGCAATCACCTGATTGCATTGTATACAAATAGATAAAAGGAGCAGTGGTGGTTACAATTAAATATTTTCAGTTTCTATCAATGTTTTCCAAAAAGGTGTCTTATGTAGATATGTAAAATGTATTCTTGATATGTGCGGTGAAGGATTGAAAGACAAAAAGAATCTATTGGTCTTGGCCGACGATACCAGTTTTAATTCAAGTTCATCAGATCTGGCCTAAATACTGGAGTGTTGTTTTGTCTGTCATTAGGCTACATACGAGAAACTTTTTTAATCCAGTTTACCTGTAAATTATATGTATTTATTTATAAATGATATGGGTACAAAATAAATGCATGTAGTAAGAGAAGACCATAAATTTGCCGGTCTTAGTATTAATAAACTTGATCATTATTTATACTAACTAAATTAAAAAAAAAAAATCTCTCAGCTCTTGGCCTTCCCGAATTAGTGTCTTTTGTCAAGGGTCTTCTGTGATCATGCGAAACACTACAGATGTAATGTATACCCGATTTGTAATAAACATCTTTGTCTTCTGATAATTAACCATTTGATTAAACATAATAACCTTACCAGATCTTCCCTCATACAGACTTTTATTGTTCATCACTTAATAGAGTGGACTATTTCCACAATGAAGAAACTATTACTATTCATGCAAGGACACAGAGTGATTAGCTCCATCCCATATATCAAATGGCTTTCTTAAAAAAAAGTCTGCTTCCCATTTTAAATACAATTTGACCGACTTATTTCTCTAATCTTGTTGATACTGTCCTGCACTTCGAAGGATAAACATTAAATATTAGATAATCCAATTAAATATTTTGTAAATGAAAGGTTGACGTACTTATATAGTGTAAATATACTTGATTGGATTTTGCATGAAAGTTGGTATCTACTTTTGTGTCTTTTAATTTCGAACGTAGGTTACTTTTTGATGGTTAACTAATACAAGATTAAAGATATATCTATTTTGATACTCACAAGCACGTAAAGATACAATTAGGTGTCGTAAAAATTAACCCTTTCCCAAACAATGCCTGGTTTTTACTGGTTTGGAAAAGTAGCCTTTTGAAAATATTGTGGGAAAAGGAGAAAATGCTGGTAACCAGCATTTTCTCCTTTTCCCACGATGTTTTCTACCCTATCATAGACAGAAATCATCTTTTCAGCAAGAGTTGAATTGTCGTCTGCAAATGCTTTCAATTTGGTCTAGTCCAAAAGTTCGTCGTTCGGGAAAGGGTTAAATGACTTGAATAGATACGTACATGTATATGCCTTATAAGCCTATGATTAAGCTACAATCGAATACTGAGATTTAAAAAAACAAATGTCTTACTTACTTGGTATATATTTATTGAAACCTGTCAGCTTGTATGTATAGCATCATTTAAATTCGATTATTACCCCATTCAAAAGCACTACGCTAAAATAAAACATTATGTGCCACCCTTGTAGCTGTCAACAGCATACATAGGATACCTACCAACTCTTGACAAAAGGCAGGTGTTGCTTTCTAAATTGACAAACAAGCAAACTGATAGATAAGAAGATAAACAACAACAACAACAATAACAACAACAAAACTCAAGACGTTTCTGCAACCTTAACTAAACTTGATATGTGTAGGATTTTAGTGAAAGGTCGCTTAATTTCTAAATATAGGACTTCGACATAAGATAACATGACAAAAGCATCCTGCCCTCGAACCAACGACACCTCACTGCATTGTGAACACGGCTGCTGTGGAAACAGTTCCAATCAGAAATGCTGCACGTTCCAGTAAGTTTTTATTGTCTTAAAATAGAGATGTGTGCGGCGCGTAAGTCATGAAAAGCTTCAATAATAGATAATAAGTAGATAGCAGTTTTTTAGGTTCCAAGGCAAGTGGAAAAAGGTATGAATTGTTGCCACATTACGTTAAACAGCATATACCAGTTTAAATGCTCCTGAAAAAAATGCAAGGCTAAAGAAACAGAACAAGCAATTTTCCTAAAAAACATTTTTGTCCGTCGCATCGTTTTGGAAAAAAAAACGTTCCTCTTCTTCGTCACTTGTTGCATTACACTTGTAAATTCTAGAGATACGGTATATGATGGAATTTTTTCAAGATTATCGTACACTCTGGTTTTCATTATGATCATCATGGTGGATAGGGGGAGGCTGACTAGAAAGTTGTATCTGGGAGTTAGATAATCCTCTTTGAAGTGAGAAAGATTGTATTTTTTGACTCCTGCGTTCAGTTTCAACTTTTTTGAATTTCGGAATTAACATTGATAAATGAACGGGTGCATTTCTCTTTTCCTTGCCAGTTTATTCACCGACCCCAAATACTTTTGGTTAGGATCTGTATGTAGACTATTAAAACTCGTGAAAAAAATAAAACGCTTCATTAACTTTCGGACGTTTATTGGTCCAAGAAGCTGACAATTTGAACATTAATGGCCTTACTTGTTACTAGTATTACATGTAATAACAAAAGTTGATTTACTGCAGTCTGAGACCAATAGCAATTAAACCATCAAATTCAAACTCTACAGCTGTGATAATGTGGTGAAAATGAAAGGTCTCAGTAACCTTTGTATCGCCTTACTGATCTTTTTAAACTGGACTTGAGGGTGCCTCAAAATAACATTACGATTCGGTGAATTAATTTCAGAGGCGATTCGATGACGGTAGGCATAAGAATAAGAACACAAAATAAAGCAACAATGATAACCTGAGAGAAATCTAGACTTTTCGGATAAATAAGTTTTGTAAAATCACGGACACCCTTTTTTCAGCTAGATCTTTCTTAAATGCGCATAGACCGATAACTTGCCAGACATTCGGACCTGATTCACATTATTTGAAATAGTATCATATTATTCAAGATTACATGCTGAATTAATTTGGTTTACTTGCTAAGTAAGGGTTAAATGTATAGCAGAGAAATGAGTGAAACTTTAACTTTGTCCATTGTTAGAACTAATAACTCTTTGTTTTGTATTATTGTAAGATCTACTACAAAGAAATAAATCTGCAATACTCTCAAGATGCACTATATGAAATTGATTGGCGGTCTGACAAAATTTCTCGGTGAAAGTACACGCTTTTAAAAGTAGAATAAACAAAAGGAAACTGTAACATCAGGACCAATGTTGCGCAAAAGGCCGAACTATATTTCTCATTTTAGATTATCTGAAACAGTAATAATAGTCACGTGCGTGGTTGGAGCTCTGGCTGTGTTCATATCCGTAATGCTACTGGTACTTTGTATCACCAAGAAGAAAAAAGACGCGGTTACCCGAATACAACCAAGACGACGTCCACAGCAAGCACACCAAGGTAGAGGGTTTCGTTTTTTCGTTGACAAGTCAACATTTTGTTTGATATCCTGTCCTCTTTCGCAGGTAGTTCACACCGTTAGTTATAAATCGTATGATTGACATTTTTTCTAGTCTCAGTAAATCTATTTCAGTTGTATCGTAGCAAATGAACCGCCAACCTATTTATTTAGTCCTCCATGCTTCTCTATGTATATTAGCTACACCCTTTTCCCTCAAATGTTTTCTGATTTGTTTCTTTTATATGAATACTTACTCTTATACGAAACAGTTAACACCGGTGTTTTCATAATTAAACAAGGACGTACATGTGGTCAGTAGCTTTGGTCAAGCAACCCTTATACCACATTAATATAATCTTTTGGCTAGGCGTTTTGCGGCACTTTGACAACTTCTGCCAAATATTCGGATCTTACCATCTTATTGTAGGAAGCAATACATTTGATACATTAGATTTGTTTTGAATCGAGTTTTAATGAGCTTTTGTGTTACTTCTAGCACTGAACCGTAACCGCTTGAAAATAGAAAGAAATATGTAAAATAATGGAATATTGAAAAGACTATGGTCTGTTTTTTCTAAAAATCGATTTATCATACCTAGACTTTCAAAACTTAAAAAATAAAAGAAAAATAACTCTCCATTACTTTTACTAGAACGTCGAAGGCAACCAGCTGCTGAAATGCCAAAGCCACCACCATATTCTGAAGCTCCGCCGGAATATAATTCTTTGAACCACATCAGTAGGCACACTACAATGGCACCTGCTAGAACTGACACGGAATACGAAAGACCTTTACCTTTGAGGTCAGGTCGAAGTCGAAACATCAGACACTCTCCACAACCTAGGACTTCCGGCGGTACACCGATCTCGTTAATCAGTAACGATATCATTAACTATCAAGTTAACACCAGGACTGAAGCAAGATTAAACAATAACAATGAAAATTTAAGGACACATCAACGAAACAACAATCTAAGTGAACAAAGAAATGATCTGCCAAGGGAGGAAGAATATAGACAAATAGCAAATAGTCAACTACATCCTTCTGGAAATATCTCACGCAAGACTCGCCAAGAGTCTGCATCGAACATGGAAAGACCTGTAATGCCTGTGCTTAAAAATATACAACCTACAAAGGCGCATACACCTGGATATAAAGACAAGAAAGTGAATGGTATTGAGCTTCCAGGCATAGTTGGTATTTTACCCGAGTCGCCACGACCAACAAATCAAGCTGCTGCCAGACGAAGTGCCAAGCGACAGGCTGTCTTGCAAAAATTGGAAAGCAGACGAATGAGACAGTTAGACATGTCATTGTCGTCATCATCTGATGAAGACTGATTTGTTTATACCCCTGTAGATCTTACCTGTGGCAAAATATCAACGGATGTTTAAACCATGTAAATGTGATAAAAATGGAATGCCTTGTAACTACTCGTACATACTTCTCATGGATTTAATGATGGAAAATGCAGAAAAGCAGTGCACTATACAAATCAGTATTGCTCTGTATGATAGATGCGTGGACAGTGGACAACCGCTGATTACGTTATTGTGTTTTTTTTGTAAATAAACCTGTTCTTTCTCATTCATGACCAAATACTGTTTTACCGTTGGTGGTTTCAGTCTGAATTAGGTTGACTGATGTTAGAGAATCAAGTAAAAGATGCTATGGATTCTATATCCTAGAGTACTTGCTAGCTCCTTTTGTCAAAATCTTGGGCGAAATATGTTTGTCACATAGTCTTCATTTATTGAAAACGAATTTTCAATAGTAATCTGTCCCTTTTGCTGCAATTCTTCTGTGCCATTCTCAGTAAGAAGGGTGTGCGGTTTACATCAACCAGTGAATTAGCATACCGTGTATATTTGAAATAAAGCGCTCAGGGATAACCATGGATGCCTCTTATAATGTTTTTTATCTGACATCCCGTTCAAACATTAAATGATTTACAACAGCTAGTAAATATCAAAAAGTTTCATGATATTAAAAAAAATGTTTTGTAAAGATCGTTCAGATTACAGCTTGCATGAAAGTCCAAAGAGAGTTTTTTTTTAAACGAACACCGAAGACGAGAGCGGACAGCGGACAGTAGACTGTGGACTATGTACTTAAATAATGCAATAATGCAGGTTTGTATAAAAGAACAAAAAAAGACAAATGCTGTATTTAATGGGAAACTGTTTCAAATTTTATTTTCAAAGAAGGAATTTACGTAATAATAGCTTTGTCGTCTCCTTTCCGTGGCGTCGGCTGACTGTGTAAACTGTGAGGATAGGGTAATAGGGTATGGTTTGAATCTCTTTGTCACAAGGCAACACGCACCATGAACAAGAAGTCTTCATTTCGTTCAGTGTTAGACATTAGAGCATACTGATCAGCATCATTCCAGTGCCATAAATTGTTTTTGCACTGTCACTTTAAAACGAGCACGGACTATCCTCGAAAATCATGGGCACATTTCAATAACATGGAGATATGGGAGATATATACCTGCATGGGGCTACTATATTTTGTTGATTGATACCACCAAAACATCATAAATCTTCTTTTCTGAAACGGCAAGGTCTAGTAATGACATACATTCTGTACGTATCACCACTTATAGACTTCATCGAAGATTTTTCTTGTTCAGTTGTGTTCAGTATTTCCGGTATAGTCAAACACAGCACTGTCATAAAGGTATCACATAGAGTAATTTTATGAAGAATTTAAAAGGGAAAACAGGTCTTGAATTTCATGTCCATATATCGTACTTATCATGTTGTGATTGCCAAGTTATGTCATCGGGGAAAAACAGCACTGTTCCAGAGGTAATATGTTTACAAAGATGTTATATAAAGAATTACATAAATCTTCTCGTATAAAACTGTATGGCCTAACTGGTAACTGGCACCATGTCTTTCAAAGTAATTCAAGCTGTGGTCCATGGGTCAGAGTTGACCCTTTTTTGTACAAAGATTTATATAAATACGTAATTATGTCAACCAGTTTTTAGATATGTTTATGACCTTGGTATGCGGTTTGTGCTTAAGTTGTTACTTTAGTTTTTAGGCTGAAGCAAAGGTCAAGGTTACTGTCAATTTTAGAGATATCAAAAAAAAATCTAAAATGTGTTTCAACTCTTACGTGCGAGGTTCATGAAAACTGCAATTAATTCGAAGCATACAGAGTCAAATACATTTATGTGTCAAATATGTCAATACAGAATGGAGTGGTAGTTGTTATTCCTGCCGATTAGTCTGAGAAATCTATTGTTGTTTAAGTAGGCAGGGCGGCATTCCTCCTTTTCCTCGGAGCACTACAGTCACATCCAACAATTACATGTATTTAGAGTCTTACTTAATGGTGCCGTGATAAAGTCCTAATTTTATCGCATTAAACGTTTATAGAAAACCACAAAGTTAGATGTTAAGTAGGTCAGGTTTTTGAAATACAAAGTATTTCATTGATGAAAAAAGTCAAAGTAAGGTCAAAAATACTTTTTTTAGGAAAGACAAATCGTTCAGAATACAACTTGCTTAAAAGTGCATATGTCATCCAATGCATTGAAGGGTTTTTTTTTTTTTAATTCTCAATTAGGGGAGATAACTTTTGCGACTGTACGACATCTTTTTACAGTTGGTACCCTTGAGTGATCTATATATAAATACTACCAAGGCGGGCTGTAATTTCTGGATCAAGTTTGATTTTTCTGACTTTTGAGACACCCTTGTAATATGAATAGTCAACTTGAATTGAATTTTAAACATCGACACACAAGACCGATAAAACTACATGCCGTCATGTGGAACCGCATGTGCTTTTTACAAAATGTAAAATGTTTAAGAAGAACCGATAAGAGCTGCGGCTGCCCTATTTTCAATTTTGGAAGAATATATACTGCTCAAACTTGATAGGGATCACTTAGACATTTCTGTATGGGTTTATAAGTTACAACAGTTTTGCATAAACTCTTTACCATGCTGTAAAACTCTAGATTTGTCCAAGTTTAAAGCATTTACTGACCAAAAACTAAATGCAACGTGCATAGGTAATAGGGTAGAAAACATTGTTGAAAAAGGAGACATGCTGGTATCCAGCATTTTCTCCTTTTCCAACAATGTTTTCTAAAGGGTTCTTTCTCAGTGTCTTTAACGGTCGGCATTGTGAGGTAAAAAGTTTTAGACTGGTCCAAATAGAAAACATTTGCAGACGACAAAATAAAAGTTACTGAAAATTATAATATTTTGGGGGAAGGAAAGAAAACAATGTGGGAAAAGGAGAAAATGCTGGTTACCAGCATTTTCTCATTTTCCCTCAGTGTTTTCAGGAGGATTCTTTCTCGGCGTCGTTAAAAGTCGGCTTTGTGTGTTAAAGAGTTTAAGAATAGACCGAATAGACCGAAAGAATATACATCATTTTAATGAAAATATATCTAGTAATGTATTTTTTCGCACAAAAAATATATATAATGGCCCGGTTGTGAGCATGGTAAATGTATAAATAGGCATATCATATGTAAGCCATTGAGTTCAATGGGGAGATAATTTGGCCAAATTAAGGGACACTTTTTTTCTTGAAATTTCTAAATTTATAGTATCTATGATACTAAATAATGAGAAAGACTAAAAATGACATCTAGCCACGCTTATTTCGTCATAAAACAGTGATTGAAGTTAACTTTTTCAAGGAAAAAAGCTCAGCAGCAATACTGGGAATGGAGAAATTGCTCATTAGGAGCGCTTTATCCTTTTCCATCAGTAATATTCGAAGTGGAGACACCTATACTTCCACGGCAGTAATTTCCTACTCTTATTTGCTTGTTCGATGTTTTACGCCGTGTCAGCCAGTATCTTCACTATGATATTCTACAATTCATTTTTTTTTACCCAACAAATACTTCCCGAAGAAAATGCGTCTTGTCTCAGTGCATCAATAGTACTATCATATGTGCTAAAAATACATAGGTACATGTTTGATTCGGTATCCATGACAAAACGTATGCCCAGTAGGATGCGCGCGAACATTTATGATATAATTATGTCGTTAACTTAACACCATCTTTGTAATTTCTTGGCGTTAAAGGTGGCCCTTCAGATGTTGGGGCGAAAATTTTACAAAAATACAAAAAAATCATACTCCCAAAGCCTTATAATTTTCATTCATTAAACCCCAGAAGTCGAAAACCATCCGACAACTAGATAAATTAGAGATTTACTACAGCCCAGGTCGACACTGAAGGGAAACACAGTCTATTTTTACATGAGCAACTCGGTCTTTTACATAGCGGAAATAAACAAACGAAGCTTCAAATATAGCATTCGAAGTTCTAGACATTTTGGAAAATAATTACATGTTTGTTATGTTATGGAATTCAATAGACATTAGTCATGTGCAAGTCACTTAATATTCTCACAACGCTTTTTTGATTTTGGCGGGAAATCTAAAAATAGCTTAAGAGGCTACGTAGCCTTTTAAGGGAATACCACCAAAAAAACTTTTTTTTGTAATTTTATTATTCTTAATTACTGATGATTTGTATTGTTTTTTCATATAAATTTTTAGTGACATATATATTTTTTAATTTGGTGTGATGTGAAAATTCTAAATACCCACCTTTAAAGGCTTGCAGGAGAAAAGAAAAGACCAAATTTATAGACTATATCTTTAGGGTAGACAAAATGAAGAAATAAATGAGAAAAAATGAGGGTGATCTCCGTTTATATCTTTGATATAAGGTCATTTTTCCGTCAGGGTTGTAAAAATAGGAGACTGTCTGGTAAATGGTTACATGGGCACATGGAAATAAGCACCCTATACATCAAATCAATTATTTGGAGATGAGCCAAAACAAGCTCTGTCTCTGTTTTCTTTTATTGGAGTTAACGCCAATTTAACTCATTACCACACGACAAAATTTTAGGCTGGTTCAAATTGAAAGCATTTGCAGACGACAAAATAAAGGTGACTGAAAAATTGAAATTTGTTCTGGGAAGAGTAGAAAACACTGTGGGAAAAGGAGAAAATGCTGGTTACCAGCATTTTCTCCTTTTCCTACAGTGTTTTCAAAAGGCTTCTTTCTCAGTGGCGTCAAAAGTAGGGATTGTGTGGTAATGGGTTAACAGCTTAGGCGTATCATGGAGAGAATGTCGTGCGTCGTGCCCATATGTTTCCTTGCTTTCTTAAACCAGCACTGACACAACTTTCTTTCCAAAGCAAGTGACTACTTTTCTCACATGTATCAGAGGTGAGTGGCAAAAAATTGCCGGAAAGAAGGTTCGCCGCAACCAAGTATCGAACCCGCAACCTCCAAGTCATGAGCCAGGTACGCTGAACACTGACCTGTCCGGTCGGGCTTGTTTGGATTGAATTATTGATGAGCGGAAACAACAGCGATTCTGTCCCTTCACTTGTTAGCTCTGGACAATTTTCAAATATTTACTTTGTTTATTCGAATCTATGCCTTCGATCTAAAAAATTACTATTATTTTTGTAATGCTTTCTAAATCAAGGTCATGGTATAATCTTTTACCCATTAAACTGCTGAATGTTTAGTTGAAAATATCCAACAAATTAATAATATCCAATTACATTTACTACGATTTCAAAAAATATCTTCCGTTGGACAAAAATACAGTATTGGTCACGTTCTGTGCATTCTGTTTTTTGATATTCACTGTCAGCAAAAAGGCGTTGATTCGGGTTTTGCATGCAGCCTTCCTATGGTAAAATGAATATCTATAATCGATAGGTGAGTGCAACACTATTCTAAGTGCCTGTACATTGTACAGGCACTTAGAATAGTGTTGCACTCACCTATCGTTATACGCTCCCTGATAAAATCCAGCAAATATTATTCACATTTAATATGATCTACGGTGTAATTTGTTCAATAGAAAATATAGAACTATTATGATAACTGCCCTAAGAACGAAGTTTATTGAATAAGTCTGCTCTATTCTGTATTGTTAACATTTCTTTTTCAAAATTTGTCTGGATCTCACGTGATTCTGCAAATCACGTTTCAAATTGATCGATGAACAGTTTCAGTATTTAACCTTGAAACTATTCTGCAATACGATAATCTAACCTGCCACACACAAAAAGGGGCATTCTGGTATTTGCGCGAAGTGTCGTCCCAGATCAGCCTCCGCAGTCTGCGCAGGCTGGTCCGAGACGGCACTTTTCGAGAACGTGTGATTTTGTCTTTGACGAAGGTCTATTGTAGTACGAAATCTAATGTTGACTTTAAGTTCCGTTTGAGATCAGCCTGCTCGGACTGCGCAGGCTGACCTGAGACGACATTTTACGTAAATGTTCGATTGCCCCTTTTCCCATGTTGCAGACCACGTTTTGAATCAATAGAATAAATGTAAACTTTAAAATCTTTTGTCACTTAATTTGTATGAACTTCATTTGGCACATTATAGACGGTCACACGAGCGCAGTCCTGAAATAAAACATTTCTTTTTCAAGTTTCCAGGGTCATATGTCATAATATGTCTTCTTTTCTCTCTCTCCCAACGCTTTCGTCTGAAATATTTCGGGTTTTTTTCAAACTTTTTGAAAGTGGCGATGACGAGTCTTAAGTCAACGATGACGACCACGACGATGATATAGATGATGATGATGATGATTTGGAGAGGACAGGGAGAGGACGACAGCGGCGGCGACGAACACAACGACGATGATGATGATGATCTTGACGATGACGATGATGATAATGATGCTGTTGTTTTAGATGATGATCATGATGACGACGTCGATGATGGTAATAATGACTACGACGACGACAATAACGACAATGACGACGACGACGACGATGATGATGATGATGATGATGATTACGATAATGACGGTGATGATTACAAAGAAGCAGTGAATATTAAGAAAAAGATTTGGGTTGTCCGGGATTGACATTCGATGACTTCGATGAGGTAATCGATTCGTTTGAAAACGTGGCTTGGATATCATGCTTTGACAATATACTAAACCTTTAAAGTGGGTCAATTATAACAACAATTATCTAACCCATTTCAAAATGAAGTGAGTTATACACACACAAGCACACAAAAAAAATCTAAATTCAACCGAAATGTAAATACGTGTATGTACAGTATATACTACGATATGTCAAGTAGAAGAAAAAAAAAAAACTGAAGGCTCGCTATAAACAACTTGTCCTTTTTTTAGCAGTACTTTCAAAACTTTCTGCGAATGGGTGGAGGTTTCAAAGCTTTGATCATATGGAAAAGTTAAACCTTCAACACTGAATGAATCAAGTAAACACTTTATGGCATTTCCAAAGTTACATTTGCCAACCCAAATATCTAACAGGGTGTGAGGTAGCTCAGATTCACGTTCAGCCTACATGTTTTGTGCTGTCTTATCATAGTTTACGCTAGGTTTGATTAAGGCTTAACCCATTACCACACAATCCTTACTTTTGACGACCACGAGAAAGAAGCCCGTTTAGAAAACATTGTGGGAAAAGGAGAAAATGCTGGTAACCAGCATTTTCTCCTTTTCCCACAATGTTTTCTACCCTTCACAAGACAAATTTCAAATTTTCAGTCATTTTTATTTTATCATCTGCAAATGCTTTCGATTTGGACAAATCTAAAATATGACCGTTATGTAAAGAGTTAAACCCTCGACCAAACAATTTCCAGAGTTAACGACGCCATGGAGGAAAGCTCCTAAAATTATACTGGCAAGAGGAGAAAATCTTGGTAACCAGCGTTTTCTACTTTTCTGACAATGTTTTTTACCCTAGCAAAAGAGAATTCCATCATTTGAAACCTATTTGATTTGTTTCCTACAAATGTTTCCAATAGAAAGGTTTAAAACTTATGCGTGTGAAACAGTGACCCTTTACCAAATAATCCCGAGTTATACATATTCTGAGAAATAAATAAAAAACAGTATAGGAAAAGTATAAAAACCCTTATAGCTGTCATTTTCTCCTTTTCCCATATTTTCTTCTGTCCTAACAAATAAAAATTTCCGTTATTCGAGATATATGGGTCTAATTTGAATATTTTCGTTATGCAAACAATTAAGTTAAAAGATAGATGACTTCCCTACTGCACTAGTCTGATTTGAAAAAGAATGATAGGTGTCTGATTACAGTTATTGTACTGAGATTTTTTCGGTCTGAATAACTCATGTTTGATCTGGCACAAAATACGGTTGTGAAACAAATAATTCTATTAATGTTTGACGTACATGAATAATAAAACTTGTAATTCAGATCTAAATTGAAGCTTTTGTCAGACCGACACAGAGAAGGAGAGAGAGAGAAAACAAGAAAGATGGGATTGAAGACCGTAGAAATCACATTTTGTATACTAATTTTAGGTAAGGTTATCTTTTTTTTTTGTTTCGTTTATTCTTTATAAAGATAGCAATGATAAATTATTGTTAATAATAATTTATCATATTTTTATCATTATTATTCGCCGCTGCTGCTACTGCTGCTGATGATTCACTGTCCGATACAGCGATTTTTCCCTTGTATAAGAATGAAAGAAATCACAAGTTTTAGGCCTCTACCATTAGCCTCAGTTATGACTTTTATTTAGTATTTTAAGAAAAAATGAATTAATCAAAAGACTTAAAATGTCCAGCTGACGAGAGCAATCTAATGGGTTCAATAATTTTATGGGTAAATCTAAGGAAATCGAGTCTGGAAAGAGTCAATTTAATCTTTTAATCATTTAGAATTACGAAATATCGTGAAAAATAAAAATATAGTCTGATTAATGGATTTCTCTATAAGTTCGAGGTTTCACTAGAGACCAACAACAAAATTGAGAACATGAAGAATTTGGGGGGGGGGAATGTACCCAACTGCTACCAACAACATCCGTGTATACGTTAAAAAATCTTAGTGCATTTACAGTATAGGGGTAAAGTGTGTTTCATGTTCTCCCCAGTATTCCTGACAGTTCATGGCAAGAGATCGGGTCGTGGGCGCCACCGTGAGGACTCGGACGATGCACATGATGACCTACACTCCAATATCCCTCCACCTTCTGGCCAATCCGAGCCATGTTTTTACACCAATTTCCAGGGTTACGTTACATATTGTGAACTAGGCTGCTGTACTGTTGGACACGAAAACGTTTGCTGTACTGCATCGGAGAAGGAATCCGATGGGAAGTAAGTGTAATCCTTATTGTGCTACTGTACATACATCTTCGCGAGGCAAGTTTACGATCACTACGTGGATCTTACCTTGGCTGATTGAGCCCCGATTTCGAGATTCCTGTGATACGCCCTTTATTGGATGCTGGTTATTATTCCCCTTTACATCATGTTTTTAAAAGCAAATGAAATATCGTTTAACAAACCGCTTACGAATACACATGAAGCGATAAGCAGATACTTACGTGGGTTTCCATGTATTATCTATTATTCGAAAGGTAGAGACCGTGTTCTATTTTTATCAAAGATGAAATGCTACGAGCGATCTTATTCGATGCAGCTAGGGCTGGCTGCATCCAATGAAAAGGCGTATCAGGGGATTGTAAAAATCAAGCTCAATCAGCCAAGGTAAGATCCACGTAGTGATCGTAAACTTGGCTGGCGAAGATGCTGAACATGTAGAATTTCAAATGGATAATACGACCCGTCACAAAAAATAGCGACATTCTGGGAAATCCGTTCAACTTTTAGATGAAAAGAGATCAGAGATGGTACTGGTCAATTTAACCCTTTCCCAAACGACAAATTTTGGACTCTTCCAAATCGAAAGAGTTTGCAGACGACAATTTAAGATTTTGAGAAAATGGCAGAAAGGTCTCAAAAAGGGTAGAAAACACTAGGAAAAGGAGAAATTGCTCGTTACGAGCAATTTCTCCTTTTTCCACAGTGTTTTCAAAAGGCTTTTACTGCAGACACGTAAAAACCAGGGCTTGTTCGGAAAGGGTTAAGATGATGGTTAAAAAATGAGTAAGGTAGAATGACCACTGTTCATGCAGAAAATATCATAAACAGAGTTTTTAAAGGAACCAATTTCTTTTAAGAAATTCTAAAGAGGACCATGGCAGGATCATTTCTGTGAAGTTTCATCATATTTGGATGGGTAGTTTCAGAAAAGATGTTTGAAATAAAAGTTAACGCACGGACGGACGGACGGACGGACGACCGGACGCACGACGGACACCGGGCCATGACATAAGCCCGCTGGTCTTCGGCCAGTGGAGCTTAAAACTAAAAGTGCCAACCCTGGTCGACACTTTTCGAAGGATGGTCCCTTTTTCCGTTACGGGTCACATGTTCCCAATCAATGCTCGATGCAGATGTTTCAGTTCAGCCAAAAAGCAGATAGTGTAGATCCAATATCAGACTGCATTTTCTGCTCAGTCCGAGACTGATCTACATTGTCTGCATAGACGATAAATATGGGTTCAGTGCTACGAGATGTAATTCAGGCTGTGGTCAGCTTTGCATTATGGTATCACTCTTTATGATAGTAATCATGTTACATTTTCTTGCTGAATCCAGGTGCCCCGGCACTCATCAATGATTCTAAATTCGCATGAAATTTCTAAATTTGAAAGTCCCATAATTTCTGTTCGGTTGAACGAAGCAATTTAGTCATTTTATTGTCTAAAAATCATTCCGTTTAGGCAAACAGAAAGAATGGATCTCTTGCTACTTTCTAGTTGTGATCGTACAGAGCTTCAGATAGAGGGACTGATTTTGTTTTCAAAATTGAAATTTTTAAATACTCTCCACTAAACCCTATGGTGTGGGTATTCTTTAGTTCTAATCGTCTCATTCTTATGAGTACACACAGCATAGGGTTTGGAAGAGAAATAATGGATTTAGAATACCACCACTTCCTCTTATCTGGCCGTGCATCTTATATATTAAAGTATGGCGGGTTGCATACCATTCTGTTGTAGTTGTATGTTTAATAACTGTCACGAAATTACTGCTGTAGATTTCACGACTTTACTATGCATTTATGGATTGATTGATTGATTTTATTTATTTATATTTCAGAACACATTCGGTAGTTTTCATAATACTGGGAATATTGTTAGGCCTTCTTGTCTTGTGTCTCGTGGCCTTTATTGTAATGAGGGTGTGTAAAGCATCTAAAACAAGAGCAAGGAGAACCGTGCCGTCGACTGTTCCTGTAAAACCAGGTGAATAATACTATTTCTTTTTTCATAATTGTGGCCCGTCATCCGAAAAGGGACCTTCTGGAAATTCTGTATATCAATTCAATTAGATGAAAAGAGGTCTAAGACAGTGCAGGTTAATTTAATTTGATAGTTCAAAGGATTGTATAGTGAGGTAGAATGGCTTTTATTCTTGCAGAAAATATCATGAAATCGAAAAGTGTCAACCCTGGTCAGCCTTCGCAATCCGCTCAGTCTGACCAAGGTCGACACTTTTCGTAGTTCCCAGATGGTCCCTTTTTGTGTTATTTGTCACAATTACATATACGTGCTGTTAAGCACGTAAGATCTTGATGTTTCTTTCAACAACGATGGTCCTTTTTTTCGGCCAAATCTTGCGTACGCGCGTTCTACAGACTATTCTTGCCTTTTCAATTGTCCTACGCATCCTAAACGTTCTATTTGCAATCCAGCTACCAGGTCAGGGCAGTCATGTAATAGCCATAATTTTACATTCATAGCAATCTTGTGTGGTAACACTTGTTTTTATCTAGATGAAAATTCTCTAAATATGTTGTAGAGACGGTAATATGTCTTGTTTTCAGTAAGGCCTATAGCATTTAGTCTATGTTCTTTCGTTTCTCTAGAAGTGGCATTGTTCTTGCCAAATTGCGTTAATCATTACATTTACATGTAATTACAAATGGGACAGATTTTACTTCATTTTTTCTTGTTTTCTCTACTTTATATCAGTCGTTACACATCGGCATTCAAAACAAACAACACAGCCACGGTATTCGAGACATCAGACTCAAAGACCGCAAGTCCATGGAACAAATCGAGAACATGACATATTTACAGTTAGTCCAGTACTTCCAAGCTATGCAGATGCAACGCAAAATGTCGTATCAAGTCGGCCTCCACCGGCATATTCCGTATATGAGCCTAACATGGAAAACGAATACCTCCGAAACTTCACATCTCCTCCACCTCCATATGCTCCCAACGGCTCAGCCTACGAGGAAATGCGATCTTCTGGAGGGAGAAGACAAAGTCAGTACACCGGAATAAGTTAACCCTTTACTCCATAGATACTCATTTCTACGCATTGCTTGCAGGAGCATTAGAAAAACATTTTGGCAAAAGGTGAAATTGCTCGTGACGAGCAATTTCACCTTTTGTCACAATGTTTTCTATGCTACCAAAAGGTGTCATATACATATAAAAACCGGCTTCAACTTTGCTGTTATTTAGGGTCAATTAGAGATACCGTTGAAATGCTTTATGGGATAAAGGGTTAAACATACATTTAAACCTTGGACAGCCTACCATAAGGTTAGATACCTTTTAGGAAATTTTAAAACAAGACGACTCTGCAAAGAACATGAAAACGAGCAGTTTGATATGGATTTTATATCAATTATCATTTTGTAAGACAGCATTAAACCTACAAGATCCTTAAAGTTAATAAACCTGCAAGATCCTCAGAAGTATTAAACCTGGAAGATCCACGTCAGCATTAAACTTGGAAGATCGACGTCAGCATTAAACCTGGAAGATCCTTAAGGTTAATAAACCATCAAGACATTCATCAGCATTAAACCTGGAAGATCCACGTCAGCATCAAACCTGCAAGATCCTTAAGGTTAATAAACCAGCAAGATCCTCAGGAGCATTAAACCTGGAAGATCCACGACAGAATTAACCTTGCAAGATCCTAAAAAGTATTAATTAAACCTTCAAGATATTCATCAGCATTAACCCTGTAAGATCCTCAATAGTATTAATTAAACCTCCAAGATCCTTATCAGCATTAAAATTCCAACTGAGATAATTCTTCATAAATTTTAACTTTTGGTGCTAATGGGTTCTACATTAGAGGCATGCACAGGAATTTCGGCGTCAGGCAGATGTTGATGTTGGTTGTCTATTTCAAAACGATTAGTAGCTTATCGACTTGAATATGTCCACATATAATAGGCACTCAAATGCAATTTCAGTTGATTTCCGTATTGTAGTATTTTTAGAAGATGTTATGGAAGCTTTCTGCTGTAAATTATTACAGAATTTGATGGATAACTTTTAATTTGCCAAGCAAATAAAGAAAAGATAAAAACGCTGTTCAAGTAACTATAATTTTACGGTTGTAAAGGCCAAACTATCTTGAAATAGGTCTAAAGGAAGAATCTGTTTATAAAGTACAGCGTGTATCTAATAACGTTATATTTTCACTAATGCTAACATCTATGTATTCCTTATTCGCGGTACAATATTGATAAGTAGAATTTCATTTCAAAGGAGTATCAACCGTTAGACACAACGTGCTTTAAACACCGGACATTGAAGCTCAAGATCAGAGTGCACTGTCCGATAAAGATGGATATAAGCTCACCAATAGCAACTTTCAACTCAAAACTAAAAAAAAAGAAAGATAGATAGACTATAAGTTTGGCAACTGTCCCAAAATCGACAACCTTGATAATACAAATATTCGTTGCCTGTGTGTGTAATATTTTTCCAAGAGTCGATCTGTCTGCCATGACGCATCACTAACCTGCAAAGGATATTAATACGCGGTGAGTTACCTATAACTAGCTGCTAATAAAGTACATGTAGGAATGGACAAAATGGGTATAAACAATATTTTTATGGAAAAATCTAGCCTGCTTTTCGCTCCAAATTTCATAAAAAAATTATTTCAAACGAGGATAATAGTTTATAAATACTAATTTAACTGTATATCTCTGAATAGAATTTATACATACAGACTTTAGGGAAACCAGGATTCGCGTAAGGCTTATCCATAGACTAATCAATAAGAAGTGTCTGGGCTCATACCCAAGTTATAACTTATTACCCAAGGGCTTTTTTTCTTAATAAATGGCTGGTGCATAGGTTACATGCTAGATAACAATAGCTGAATAAATCGTAGGTGGTAGATTTTTACTGAGCAAACATTTATTTTGAAATTCGAAGTTGTTGTTTTGAAAAGTAGTCCGGTTCTATACCCTTATACCCAGAAAATACCGAAGTCTGATAGGTCTGTAGGTGAGAAATGCCACCTAGCAGAAGATAATGTACAAATATCGTCGATGCAATATTTAGAAGTAGAGAAGAATGCAGGAATCGCAAAGACTGACTGCAGTCCCTGAAAAACACTTTTAACTCCACAGAAGTTAGACAAGACAACTATTGGACAAGTTGATTACTTACCCTTCGAGTTGAAAATGCAGTCATCGTCTTAAAATCGTCTTAAAATTAGCATGTTTTGTTATCGCTTAGAAACCACTATACAGAGTAAATTTGACAAGACAAATGTGCAAACTGACAGCAGTAAATTCCAAACCAATGCAAAGTTCGTTTCAATACATGATTTAGAAAATTAATAAATCAGTAACGGAGACGAAACGAAGGACATGGGGAGTTATTTTGTTTACTATTTGGGCTATTCCCCGCTTGTTTCCATCTCAGAAATTTCAATTTTCAATACCGCATAATACAAACGGGGGAGGGGGCAGAGGCTACATGCCATTTAGCGTGCCAATTTTTGTCTTCTATAGATAAGAAGCACGTTTTGAAAACAAACCACGCGCAAAATTTTACTGACATGAGATACTTCCTTGTCTAACCTAGCACTCAAAGAAAAGCTGGCAGGATATACAATTCACGATACATAATTGTCTGTAAGTGTATGGCGACCAATCAAGTACATAATTTTGACAAGGCTCTTTTCAGGGAAGATACTTGTAAATGTGTATTTATGTATTTATATTTATGAAATACTGTTCTGTTGATTATAGCCAACAATACAATATTTTTATCAAATTTATTGTACTTAAAGGCTAGCTTATACTGGATTTTCAGCAATAAATGAATGGTTTATGGGAACAATAAAAAGTAAAGAAAGTCAGACAAGAGAGTGGGACTCAGAATGAGAAAAGGAAAATAAAAGAAAAAAGAAAAAAGTACCTAGTATTAAAAAAGAACTTGATTCATATTAATTTCACATGATACATAATCAATACAACTTTATAACGGTGATTAATAAGTTATTTCAGATTATTACTCAATGAAAATAACAGAACAAACTGTAATAAAACTAAGAAATTAGTACTGTATTTGATCGACACTCTGTAATTATACACTTCATTTTTAAAACATTGCTGACCTAGGTTCCTGGGGGAAATTAACGGTCAAATTCTTAATTACGACAAAGTAGTTAATTTCAAACACTTTTAGAATTAAAAGAAAATCAACATGTTCAAGTTTCTTCGGAACCATTTTTCGTTCGTAATGTACCAGTTAAAGTAAGTGCACATGCTTTATGTAAATTTCATTACAAATGATACATTGTATGCTTCTGGTTTAACACATTTTGGACAATCAGTAATGTGATAAAGAGAATCTGACACTCGTTGGTTTTTGAGTTTTCCAAAACCCACTATTTCAATGCTGCTTTTGGCTAGATAATATACAATGTAGATATCAGATCAGATGGTTATGTTCAACATAATCTTATCTTGATCTGCATTGTTCTAAAAGGCACTTTTAGCTTTCCTCAGGAAAGGATCAAGAAATATGTACAGAAAAGCAAATAGGCATAACAACAATTAAAGGTAAAACAACAAAATTTAAGTCTTATCCAAATTGAAATCATTTGTAGAAAACAATTTCAGTGTGGCTCAAAACGTGCAACTTTCTTTGATTGGGAAAAACATTGTGGGAAAAGGAGAAAATACTGGTTATCAGCATTTTCTCCATTTCCCTCAACGTTTTCAAGAGGCTTCTTTCCCAGGGTCTATCGAAGTCAGCATTGTGCAAGCAAGTCATCATTTAAATATGGATCCATAAATTTATTTTGTCTAACAACAGGCTCAATGATAAGGTAGCTTGGTCTTTTGACGTGAAGTAAAATTGGCCAATAGCAGAAAGTTTCAACCCAGGTCACAGAGCATGGCTAGTACTCTTAGTTTGACTCTTTACCAGATGACAGAAATATGGACTTGTCCAAACTGAAAACATTTGCAGATGACAGTTTAAATGTGGCCCCAATAGTTGAAATTATCTTTGTAAGGGTAGAAAACATTGTGCAAAAAAGAAAAGGAAATGCTGGTTACCAGTATTTACTTCTTTTCCCATAATGTTTCAAAAAAGCTTCTTCTGCAAGATCATTTGAACTCGGTACTGTGTGGTAACTGGTTAATCAACATACAAGAGTGATCTGAAACAGAACATATCATTAGAAAAGATATGTAAGTATATAATTACATATATAATCACACAAGTATATGTAGTACATGTACATTGTAACATCAATATTCTTAATGTAAACATAATTATGAGCTGTGCTCTGTGAAAATGGGATTTAATGCATCAGTTAAAAAGTATTTACCAGGGTCTGCCTGTGCAATAAGCAAGGGCTGACCTTTGTTTTATGTTTTTGACTATTGGTTAATCTTTGGCATGACAAAGGACCAGTCTATCTTATGATTCACCTTGTACTCAGACAAAATCAAATTTATGGATGCATAATTATGAGATGACTTGTTTCGTTTAATTCATTACCAAACGACAATATTTTAGGTTTGTCCAAAATGAAAGCAATTGCAGATGACAAAATAAAAGTGACTGAAAATTTGAAATTTGTTTTGTGAAGGGTAGAAAACATAGTGGGAAAAGGAGGAAATGCTGGTTACCAGCATTTTCTCCTTTTCCCACAATGTTTTCAAAAGGCTTCTTTCTCAGGGGCGTCAAAAGCAGGCATTATGTGGTAATGGGTTAATCAACATACAAGGGTGATCTGTAAAAGAAAATTTTATTAGAAAAGATATGTAAGTATATATTTACAAGTATAATCATACATGTAGTACGTGTACATTGTAACATCAATATTCTTAACATAAAAACACCTATGAGCTGTGCTCTGTGAAAAATGGGATTTAATGCATCAGTAAAAATTATATACCAGGGTCAGCCTGTGCAATAAGCAATGGCTGACCTTTATTTTATGTTTTTAGCTATTGGTTAATCTTTGGCATGACAAAGGACCAGTCTATCTTATGATTCACCTTGTACTCAGACAAAATCAAATTTATGGATGCATAATTATGAGATGACTTGTTTCGTTTAAAGCAAAATAGAGATACATTTACCTTTATCCTGCTAAATAACTAAAATGAAATTTTCAATTTGATGGTAAAAACCTTAATATTGCTATTTCAAGGTTATGTTTCAAAGAATAATATCTCCTTAACGGAAATTGTAGATCCAAGATTAGACTGCACATTCTGTGCAGTCTGATCTTGATCTTCAATGTCCGCAAAAGGTCAGTGAGACGCGATAAGCAGCTAAAGGGTTAATCCCACTTTTCCCAGCACCCCAGTTATATGTACATGTAGTATCACAGAATGCATGTGTCATTTTATCAATTAAAATTTAATAAATTGAGGATGAGCCAGTAAAAGCATTTAACCCTTTACCAAACTATCTCGAACTTTTCACGGATTTTTACGACTATGAGATAGAAGCCTTTTGAAAACATCGTGGGAAAAGGAGAAAATGCTGGTGACCAGCATTTTCTTCTCTTTCCACAATGTTTTATACCCTGCTGGACACAAATTTCAATTTTTGAGTTGCGTTAATTTTGTCATCTGTAAGTGCTTTCAATTTGGACCAGTTTAAAATTTTGTAATTAGGTAAAGGGTTATCATATATGTATAAATGTACATGAAAAATGTAAAATGAAGATTGTACACTGAGCAATATACATCCTCTAGCCAATGGCCTCTGTTTATGTCCATAAAAAATACCAAAACATTTGATATGGCTTACAACACACGACAAGGGGCATTCCGACACATGAGTAAAGTTTCATCTCGGATCAGCCTGCTAATTTAAAAAGACACTTACCAGCTTTTTAGCAATTTTCTATTTTGCGCAAGTCTACTGTAGTAGGAATCTAAGTCTTAAAGAACTTCTTGGATTAGCCTGCATGACTGCACAGGCTGATCCAAGACTACACTTTACTCAAATGCCTGAATGCCCCTGTTCTTGTGATGCAAGCCATATAATGTATTATTGTAAAGCTGATTCTGTGGAGATGATAAAGCATTAACTCTTTACCACACAAGAAAAGTTTAGACTGGTCCAAATTGAAAGCATTTGCAGATGACAAAATATAGGTGACTAAAAAATAGAAATTTGTTCTGGGAAGGGTAAAAAACTCTGTGGTAAAAGGAGAAAATGCTGGTTAGCAGCACTTTCTTCTTTTCCCATAGTGTTTTCAAAAGGCTTCTTTCTCAGGGGCGTCAAAAGTAGAGATTGTGTGGTAATGGGTTAAGCTAGGAATTATAATAAATACTCATATCTAGATATAGTTACTAGTATATGATCCTTCATTTCAAAAAGTTATACCCATTTTCAGTCTTTTTGTTCACTTAGTCAATTTCATTTCTCACATCCTCAACCTTTTTGTATTTTGAATTCATATACTGACATCAGAAATCTAGGTGAATTATCTGGAATAAGACTGGTGAAGAAGACTGAATGTGCATGCATTTTACCATCTTGTTTCATGACTTTCCTGTACCCCTACAAATAAGGGAACTTAATTATCTCGACCTTTTCAGCAAATAGCGACTGATACAGTCACAAGTAACGGTATACCATTTACGTTATTTTAATTCATGATCAAAAACAAAATCCAATAGAGAAAGATTAATTTTAACGTAACATCTAGTCTTGGTCCAGGCCGTAATAATTCATTAATTACTTCTTATCACACACTACCAATTGCTGTCTGCTAAATCTCTGTTAATTGTTTGTTATTATACCATTTGTGACAAAGAAAACTTCCAGGGTCCTTATTCACCAACCATTCTTAAGACCATTCTTAGTCTTATTCTTCAGAATTTTGTAAATGTGTAAGTAACAGAACTTTTGATTGGCTAAACCAAATGGTTTAGCCAATCAACAGTTCTGGTACTTTCACAGTCAGGAAATCCTAAAGAATAAGACCAAGAATGTTCTTAAGAATAGTTGGTGAATACGGGCCAAGGTGATAGAAAAGGAAAAAAATGAACCGACTGAAATGCAGGCTACATGACATAATGCAGTACAGCATTTAAACCAAAGGTGTGCAGTGACAATGTCACTGTAAATATATTTGTTCTGTCACTTGCAATAATTTCAACTAGATAACAGAGTGCCATATATTTTTCTGCTATCTATCAGTTGGTCATGTGACAGTAGTAGTATGCACCTGCCAACTGGGATTTCTTGTAATAAAATATCTTAACTCATTACCATACAACAAAATTTTTGGTTTGTCCAAATTGAAATCATTTGCAGATGACAAAATGAAAGTGACTGAAAATTTGAAACTTGTTTTGTGAAGGGTAGAAAACATTGTGGGAAAAGGAGAAAATACTGGTTACCAGCATTTTCTCTTTTTCCCACTATGTTTTCCAAAGGCATCTTTCTCAGGGTCATCAGAAGTAGGGATTGTGTGGTAATGGTTTAACGTAAGTGAATGAAGTATAATCTGTGAAAACTGTCTTTGACTGTTAACTATCTTATCTTTTGCATGCATCAAATGTCTGATAAATGAAATTTATCTTTGAAAAGAGTAGAAATCATTGATGGGATATTGCTGGTAACCAGCATTTTGTCCTCTTACAATATTTTCCAGAGGTCTCTCAGGGTCACAGAAATATATATTTAATAGCTCTTTACCAAACAACGAAATTTTTGTTTCTACCAAACTGTAACCATGAGCAGATGACATACTAGTAATAAATGTTACCACAAACAGTGTTTTTGTATCTGATAGGGTAGAAAAGGAGGGTGGGAAAAGGAGAAAATGTTGGTTACCAGTATTTTCTCCTTTTCCAACAAAGTTTTCAAAAACTTTCTAACTTTGGGGTCGTTAAAACTTGGGACTGTGTGGTAAAGAGTTAGGTAAGTAAAACACTATAGAGATCTCTACGATGGAGTTAATTTTAGTCTTGGGTTCCATACAGTCACCACAGCAATACTTGATGATATCACACCTAAAAGTCCCTGTGTCCTAGGTGAAATCTTGACCTTACCTAAAGTACTCAATGGAATGGCTAAATCAAAGAAATTCTTGAAAAAGTCCAGAAATAGATGCTCATTTTCCAGGAAAACATCCAGCACTGTCCTTGGTCTTCTTCTCATATCTTTATGTTTTGCATCCCCATTTTTATAAATACTTTTATTCTGGGTGGAATGATAATGTCGCAGCTCCAGTAGAATCAAATCATAAATTCCATAAATATCTCTTATTAGGTTCAATATCAATGTGGCCAAATAGAATTTAGATGAAACTTCTGACCAGTATTGCTTGTCCAGCTTGACCACTCCAACATTGTTATACCATAAAAAATGGTCAAAGAGTAGATAAAATGCCTGATTAATTTTTGACAGGGTGATTGTCAGTCGTAGTATTGTGTCCTGTAGATGTATGCTTTTGAGTGCCCCTTAAAGAAAGTCTAAAATCTTAGCACTGCAATAAAATAAAGGAAAAAAAAAATCAGGAAGTGTGAAAGGTTATCCATTGATTTGAATAATCACAGTACATGTAATTGGTTTATTTCAACAAATCATTTGAAACTCAATCTTCACAAATCTTGAGACTAGTCTAAATTAACCCTTTCCCAAACGACAAATTTTGGACTCAACCGAAAGAGTTTGCAGACAACAATTTTGGATTTTGAGAAAATGGCAGAAAGTTCTCAAAAAGGGTAGAAAACACGAGCAATTTCTCCTTTTCCCAAAGTTTTTTTCAAAAGACTTTTATTGCAGACACGTAAACACTAGGGCTTGTTTGGGAAAGGGTTAAAAGCATTTGAAGAAGGCATGCATAACAACTGCACATCAAAACCTGAGATTTGTTTTTCTGGCAATAGAAAACATTAGAAACCATTGAAAGAAATAAGGAATATACTGAGCACCAATATTTTCTCCTTTTTCCATAATATTTTGAAAAAAATTCTTCTTAACCCATGACTTATTTTTGATAAAACACTGGTGTATTGTTGTTTTTTGTGTCCCGGTTCTGATCACTTTTCAGTCACGAGCGCGTGAAGCCAGAGAAACCAACCACTGTTTGTGCGGGAATTTGTACTGTTACACCCTTTCGGGAGAAAAGTGACGTCACTGTTGCTAAGACGTATACATACGCGTGGAAAGTTTTTGATTTTAGTGTATCTTAAAAACCAAGAAATGCAGCGAAAGTCTCTTAAAATCAATCTTGTTGCAGAAATAGCTGAACTCAACCTATCTATAAACTATTTCACTCTTTTTCGGTGCAAATGTCAAAAAACTATCTGCTTGTGTATAAACACATTTGAAACCAAACTACAACTTTAAACATGGACCCTTGAAAGGTATAGAGATTAAAGGTGATGATGCGGGATATTTTGCAGTCTTTTATTCATTTTATGTGATAAATAGAATCTCACATTCATGTTACTGTATTATCATTTTTATCAAACTCGGTGACTAAAATGTATTTGACGCTCGCAAAGGCTAGCGTCATACAATTTTAGTCAACTCGTTTGATAAAAACGATAATACATGAACACTCATGTAAGTTCCTCTATTTAGTTTACAGATGGTATACTTTAATCCTTTAACAGTTGACAAAATTTTAGCCTTGTCCAAACTGAAAGCGTTTGCAGAGGACAATTTCAATGTGGCTCAAATGGTGCCATGTTTCTCTGACACGGTAGTAAACATCGTTGTAAGAAGAAAATGCTGGGACCCAGCATTTTCTCTTTTTCCCACAATGTTTTCAAAAGCCTTCATTTCCAGAGGCATCAAAGGTCGGCTGTGTGTGGTAAAGGATTTAATAGGTACCGTACACTCAAATATCATGATTTTACTCTCAAGTCCTTTAGGCTTTAGGGGAACACGAGCATCAAATGTATCACACTGCCAGTCTCTATTATTTCTTTATTTCCTTTCTCCTTGCTTTTATCTAGATGAAAATTCACTAAATATGTTGTAGAGACGGTAATATGTCTTGTTTTCAGTTAGGCCTATAGCATTTAGTCAATGTTCTTTCGTTTCTCTAGAAGTGACATTGTTCTTGCCAAATTGCGTTAATCATTACATCAGACTCAAAGACTGCATGTCCACGGAACAAATCGAGAACATGACATATTTGCAGTTAGTCCAGTACTTCTTCCAAGCTATGCAGATGCAACGCAAAATGTCGTATCAAGTCGGCCTCCACCGGCATATTCCGTAATTGAGCCTAATATGGAAAACGAATATCTCCGAAACTTCACATCTCCTCCACCTCCATATGCTCCCAACGGCTCAGCCCACGAGGAAATGCGATCTTCTGGGGGGGGGGGAGAAGACAAAGTCAGTACACCGGAATAAGTTAACCCTTTACTCCATAGATACTCATTTCTACGCATTGCTTGTAGGAGCATTAGAAAAACATTTGGCAAAAGGTGAAATTGCTCGTGACGAGCAATTTCACCTTTTGTCACAATGTTTTCTATGCTATCAAAAGTAGTCATATACATATAAAAAACAGCTTCAACCTTGCTATTATTTAGGGTCAATCAGAGACACCAATGAAATGCTTTATGGGATAAAGAGTTAAACAGACATTTAAACCTTGGACAGCCAACCATAAGGTTAGATACATTTTAGGAAATGTTAAACCAAGACGACTCTGCAAAGAACATGAAAACGAGCAGTTTGATATGGATTTTTATATTAATCATTATTTTGTGAGACAGCATTAAACCTGCAAAATCCTTAAGGTTAATAAACCAGCATGATCCTCAGGAGTATTAAACCTGGAAGATCCACGTCAGCATTAAACCTGGAAGATCCTCAGGAGTATCAAACCTGGAAGATCCACGTCAGCATTAAACCAGCAAGATCCTCAGGAGTATCAAACCTGGAAGATCCAAGTCAGCAATAAACCTGGAAGATCCTCAGGAGTATTAAACCTGGAAGATCCACGTCAGCATTAAACCTGCAAGATCCACGACAGTATTAAACTTGCAAGATCCTCAAAAATATTAATTAAACCTGCAAGATATTCATCAGCATTAAACCTACAAGATCCTCATCAGCCTTAACCCATTACTACACAATCCCTACTTTTGACGCCCCTGAGAAAGAAGCCTTTTGAAAACACTGTGGGAAAAGGAGAAAATGCTGGTAACCAGCATTTTCTCCTTTTTCCACAGTGTTTTCTAGCCTTCCCAGAACAAATTTCAATTTTTCAGTCATCTTTATTTAGTCGTCTGCAAATGCTTTGAATTTGGACCAGTCTAAAATTTTATCGTTTGGTAAAGAGTTAATCCTGCAAGATCCTAAATAGTATTAATTAAACCTCCAAGATCCTTATCAGCATTAAAATTCCAACTGAGATAATTCTTCATAAATTTTATCTTTTGATACTAATGGGTTCTACATTAGAGGCATGCACAGGAATTTCGGTGTCAGGCAGATGTTGATGTTGGTTGTCTATTTCAAAACGAGCAGTAGCTTATCGACTTGAATATTTCCACATATAATAGGCACTCAAATGCAATTTCAGTTGATTTCCGTATTGTCGTATTTTTAGAAGATGTTATGGAAGCTTTAGATCTGCTGTGAATTATTACAGAATTTGTTGGATAACTTTTAATTTGCCATGCAAATAAAGAAAAGATAAAAAACGCTGTTCAAGTAACTATAATCTAACGGTTGTAAAGGCCAAACTATCTTGAAATAGGTCTAAAGGAAGAATCTGTTTATAAAGTACAGCGTGTATCTAATAACTTTACATTTCCATTAATGCAAAAATAGATGTATTTCTTATTCGCGGTACAATATTGATAAGTAGAATTTCATTTCAAAGGAGTATCAACCCTTAGACACAATGTGCTTTAAACAGCGGACAGTGAAGCTCAAGATCAGATTGCACTGTCCGATAAAGATGGATAAAAGCTCACCGATAGCAACTCTGAAAACAAAACTAAAAAAAAAAGGAAAGATAGTCTATAAGTTTGGTAACTGTCCCAAATCGACAACCTTGATAATACAAATATTCGTTGCCTGTGCATGTAATATTTTTCCAATATTCGATCTGTCTGCCATGACGCATCACTATCCTGCAAAGGATATTAATACGCGGTGAGTTACCTATAACTAGCTGCTAATAAAGTACATGTAGGAATGGACAAAATGGGTATAAACAATATTTTTATGGAAAAATCTAGCCTGCTTTTCGCTCCAAATTTCATAAAAAAAATTGTTTCAAACGGGAATAATAGTTATAAATACTAGTGTTACTGCATATCTTTGAATAAAATTTATACATACAGACTTTAGGGAAACCAGGATTCGCGTAAGGCTTATCCATAGACTTATCAATAAGAAGTGTCTGGGCTCATACCAAAGTTATAACTTATTACCAAAAGGCTTTTTTCCTTAATAAATGGCTGGTGCATACGATACATGCTAGATGAAAATAGCTGAATAAATCGTAGGTGGTAGTTTTTTACTGAGCAAACATTTATTTTGAAATTCGAAGTTGTTGTTTTGAAAAGTAGTCCGGTTCTATACCCTTATACCCAGAAAATACCAAAGTTTGATAGGTCAGTAGGTGAGAAATGCCACCTAGAAGAAGATAATGTACAAATATCGTCGATGCAATATTTAGAAGTAGAGAGGAATGCAGGAATCGCAAAGACTGTCTGCAGTCCCTGAAAAACCCTTTTGACTCCACAGAAGTTAGACTAGACAACTATTGGACAAGTTGATTACTTACCCTTCGAGTTGAAAGTGAAGTCATCGTCTTAAAATCGTCTTAAAATTAGCATGTTTTGTTACCGCTTAGAAACTAAGTTATACAGAGTAAATTTGACAAGACAAATGTTCAAAATGACAGCAGTAAATTCCAAACCAATGCAGAGTTCGTTTCAATACAAGATTTAGAAAATTAATAAATCAGTAACGGAGACGAAACGAATGACATGGGGAGTTATTTTGTTTACCATTTGGGCTATTCCCCGCTTGTTTCCACCTCAGAAATTTCAATTTTCAATACCGCATAATACAAACGGGGGCGGGGGCAGAGGTTACATGCCATTTAGTGTGCCAATTTTTTCTTCTATAGATTAGAATCAGGTTTTGAAAACAAACCACGCGCAAAATTTTACTGACATGAGATACTTCCTTGTTTAACCTAGCAATTCAAAGAAAAGCTGGCTGGATATACAATTCACGATAATTGTCTGTAAGTGTATGGCTACCAATCAAGTACACAATTTTGACAAGGCTACTTTTTACGGAAAATACTTGTAAATGTGTATTTATGTATTCATACTTATGAAATACTGTTCTGTTGATTATAGCCAACAATACAATATTTTAATCAAATTTATTATACTTATAGGCTAGCTTATACTGGATTTTCAGCAATAAATGAATGGTTTATGGGAACAATAAAAAGTAAAGAAAGTCAGACAAGAGAGTGGGACTCTGAATGAGAAAAGGAAAATAAAAGAAAAAAGAAAAAAGTACCTAGTATTAAAAAAGAACTTGATTCATATTAATTTCACATGATACATAATCAATACAACTTTATAACGGTGAATAATAAGTTATTTCAGATTATTACACAATGAAAATAACAGAATAAACGTTAATAAAACTAAGAAATTAGTGCTGTATTTGACCGACACTCTGTAATTATACACTTCATTTTTAAAACATTGCTGACCTAGGTTCCTGAGGGAAATTAACGGTCAAATTCTTAAGTATGACAAAGTAGTTAATTTCAATCACTTTTAGAATTAAAAGAAAATCAACATGTTCAAATTTCTTCGGAACATGTACCTGTCAAAGTAATTGCACAGGCTTCATGTAAATTTCACTACAAATGATAAAAAGAATCTGACACTCGTTGGTTTTTGGGTTTTCCAAAACCCACTACTTCAATGCTGCTTTTGGCTAGATAATATACAATGTAGATATCAGATCAGATGGTATGTTCAACATAATCTTATCTTTATCTGCATTGCTCTAAAAGGCACTTTTAGCTCTCCTCAGGAAAGGATCAAGAAATATGTACAGAAAAACAAATAGGCATAACAACAATTAAAGGTAAAAGAACAAAATTTAAGTCTGTTCCAAATTGAAATCATTTGTAGAAAACAATTTCAGTGTGGCTCAAAACATGCAACTTTCTTTGATTGGGAAAAACATTGTGGGAAAAGGAGAAAATACTGGTTATCAGCATTTTCTCCATTTCCCTCAACGTTATCAAGAGGCTTCTTTCCCAGGGTCTATCGAAGTCAGCATTGTGCAAGCAAGTCATCATTTAAATATGGATCCATAAATTTATTTTGTCTAACAACAGGCTCAATGATAAGGTAGCTTGGTCTTTTGACGTGAAGTAAAATTGGCCAATAGCAGAAAGTTTCAACCCAGGTCACAGAGCATGGCTAGTACTCTTAGTTTGACTCTTTACCAGATGACAGAAATATGGACTTGTCCAAACTGAAAACATTTGCAGATGACAGTTTAAATGTGGCCCCAATAGTTGAAATTATCTTTGTAAGGGTAGAAAACATTGTGCAAAAAAGAAAAGGAAATGCTGGTTACCAGTATTTACTTCTTTTCCCATAATGTTTCAAAAAAGCTTCTTCTGCAAGATCATTTGAACTCGGTACTGTGTGGTAACTGGTTAATCAACATACAAGAGTGATCTGAAACAGAACATATCATTAGAAAAGATATGTAAGTATATAATTACATATATAATCACACAAGTATATGTAGTACATGTACATTGTAACATCAATATTCTTAATGTAAACATAATTATGAGCTGTGCTCTGTGAAAATGGGATTTAATGCATCAGTTAAAAAGTATTTACCAGGGTCAGCCTGTGCAATAAGCAAGGGCTGACCTTTGTTTTATGTTTTTGACTATTGGTTAATCTTTGGCATGACAAAGGACCAGTCTATCTTATGATTCACCTTGTACTCAGACAAAATCAAATTTATGGATGCATAATTATGAGATGACTTGTTACGTTTAAAGCATTACCAAACGACAATATTTTAGGCTTGTCCAAAATGAAAGCAATTGCAGATGACAAAATAAAAGTGACTGAAAATTTGAAATTTGTTTTGTGAAGGGTAGAAAACATAGTGGGAAAAGGAGAAAATGCTGGTTACCAGCATTTTTTCCTTTTCCCACAATGTTTTCAAAAGGCTTCTTTCTCAGGGGCGTCAAAAGCAGGCATTGTGTGGTAATGGGTTAATCAACATACAAGAGTGATCTGAAAAAGAAAATTTTATTAGAAAAGATATGTAAGTATATATTTACAAGTATAATCATACATGTAGTACGTGTACATTGTAACATCAATATTCTTAACATAAAAACACTTATGAGCTGTGCTCTGTGAAAATGGGATTTAATGCATCAGTAAAAATTATATACCAAGGTCAGCCTGTGCAATAAGCAATGGCTGACCTTTGTTTTATGTTTTTGGCCATTTGTTAATCTTTGGCATGACAAAGGACCAGTCTATCTTATGATTCACCTTGTACTCAGACAAAATCAAATTTATGGATGCATAATTATGAGATGACTTGTTTCGTTTAAAGCAAAATAGAGATACATTTACCTTTATCCTGCTAAATAACTAAAATGAAATTTTCAATTTGATGGTAAAAACCTTAATATTGCTATTTCAAGGTTATGTTTCAAAGAATAATATCTCCTTAACGGAAATTGTAGATCAAAGATTAGACTGCACATTCTGTGCAGTCTGATCTTGATCTTCAATATCCGCAAAAGGTCATTGAGACGCGATAAGCAGCTAAAGGGTTAATCCCACTTTTCCCAGTTATATGTACATGTAGTATCACAGAATGCATGTGTCATTTTATCAATCAAAATTTAATAAATTGAGGATGAGCCAGTAAAAGCATTTAACCCTTTACCAAACTATCTCGAACTTTTCACGGATTTTTACGAATATGAGATAGAAGCCTTTTGAAAACATCGTGGGAAAAGGAGAAAATGCTGGTGACCAGCATTTTCTTCTCTTTCCACAATGTTTTATACCCTGCTGGAAACAAATTTCAATTTTTGAGTTGTGTTAATTTTGTCATCTGTAAGTGCTTTCAATTTGGACCTGTTTAAAATTTTGTAATTAGGTAAAGGGTTAACATATATGTATAAATGTACATGAAAAATGTAAAATGAAGATTGTACACTGAGCAATATACATCCTCTAGCCAATGGCCTCTGTTTATGTCCATAAAAAATACCAAAACATTTGATATGGCTTACAACACACGACAAGGGGCATTCAGACACATGAGTAAAGTTTCATCTCGGATCAGCCTGCTAATTTAAAAAGACACATACCAGCTTTTTAGCAATTTTCTATTTTGCGCAAGTCTACTGTAGTAGGAATCTAAGTCTTAAAGAACTTCTTGGATTAGCCTGCATGACTGCACAGGCTGATCCGAGACTACACTTTACTCAAATGCCCGAATGCCCCTGTTCTTGTGCTGCAAGCCATATAATGTATTATTGTAAAGCTGATTCTGTGGAGATGATAAAGCATTAACTCTTTACCACACAAGAAAAGTTTAGACTGGTCCAAATTGAAAGCATTTGCAGATGACAAAATATAGGTGACTAAAAAATAGAAATTTGTTCTGGGAAGGGTAAAAAACTCTGTGGGAAAAGGAGAAAATGCTGGTTAGCAGCACTTTCTTCTTTTCCCTTAGTGTTTTCAAAAGGCTTCTTTCTCAGGGGCGTCAAAAGTAGAGATTGTGTGGTAATGGGTTAAGCTAGGAATCATAATAAATACTCATATCTAGATATAGTTACTAGTATATGATCCTTCATCTCAAAAAGTTATATCCATTTTCAGTCTTTTTGTTCACTTAGTCAATTTCATTTCTCACATCCTCAACCTTTTTGTATTTTGAATTCACATACTGACATCAGAAATCTAGGTGAATTATCTGGAATAAGACTGGTGAAGAAGACTGAATGTGCATGCATTTTACCATCTTGTTTCATGACTTTCCTGTATCCCTACAAATTAGGGAACTTAATTATCTCGACCTTTTCAGCAAATAGCGACTAATACAGTTGTCACAAGTATATCATTTACGTTATTTTAATTCATGATCAAAAACAAAATTAAATAGAGAAAGATTAATTTTAACGTAACATCTAGTCTTGGTCCAGGCCGTAATAATTCATTAATTACTTCTTATCACACACTACCAATTGCTGTCTGCTAAATCTCTGTTAATCGTTTGTTATTATACCATTTGTGACAAAGAAAACTTCCAGGGTCCTTATTCACCAACCATGCTTAAGACCATTCTTAGTCTTACTCTTCAGAATTTTGTAAATGTGTAAGTAACAGAACTTTTGATTGGCTAAACCAAATGGTTTAGCCAATCAACAGTTCTGGTACTTTCACAGTCAGGAAATCCTGAAGAATAAGACCAAGAATGTTCTTAAGAATAGTTGGTGAATACAGGCCAAGGTGATAGAAAAGGAAAAAAATGAACCGACTGAAATGCAGGCTACATGACATAATGCAGTACAGCATTTAAACCAAAGGTGTGCAGTGACAATGTCACTGTAAATATATTTGTTCTGTCACTTGCAATAATTTCAACTAGATAACAGAGTGCCATATATTTTTCTGCTATCTATCAGTTGGTCATGTGACAGTAGTAGTATGCACCTGCCAACTGGGATTTCTTGTAATAAAATATCTTAACTCATTACCAAACAACAAAATTTTTGGTTTGTCCAAATTGAAATCATTTGCAGATGACAAAATGAAAGTGACTGAAAATTTGAAACTTGTTTTGTGAAGGGTAGAAAACATTGTGGGAAAAGGAGAAAATACTGGTTACCAGCATTTTCTCTTTTTCCCACTATGTTTTCCAAAGGCATCTTTCTCAGGGTCATCAAAAGTAGGGATTGTGTGGTAATGGTTTAACGTAAGTGAATGAAGTATAATCTGTGAAAACTGTCTTTGACTGTTAACCATCTTATCTTTTGCATGCATCAAATGTCTGATAAATGAAATTTATCTTTGAAAAGAGTAGAAATCATTGATGGGATATTGCTGGTAACCAGCATTTTGTCCTCTTACAATATTTTCCAGAGGTCTCTCAGGGTCACAGAAATATATATTTAATAGCTCTTTACCAAACAACGAAATTTTTGTTTCTACCAAACTGTAACCATGAGCAGATGACATACTAGTAATAAATGTTACCACAAACAGTGTTTTTGTATCTGATAGGGTAGAAAAGGAGGGTGGGAAAAGAAGAAAATGTTGGTTACCAGCATTTTCTCCTTTTCCAACAAAGTTTTCAAAAACTTTCTAACTTTGGGGTCGTTAAAACTTGGGACTGTGTGGTAAAGAGTTAGGTAAGTAAAACACTATAGAGATCTCTACGATGGAGTTACTTTTAGTCTTGGGTTCCATACAGTCACCACAGCAATACTTGATGATATCACACCTAAAAGTCCCTGTGTCCTAGGTGAAATCTTGACCTTACCTAAAGTACTCAATGGAATGGCTAAATCAAAGAAATTCTTGAAAAAGTCCAGAAATAGAGGCTCATTTTCCAGGAAAACATCCAGCACTGTCCTTGGTCTTCTTCTCATATCTTTATGTTTTGCATCCCCATTTTTATAAATACTTTTATTCTGGGTGGAATGATAATGTCGCAGCTCCAGTAGAATCAAATCATAAATTCCATAAATATCTCTAATTAAGTTCAATATCAATGTGGCCAAATAGAATTTAGATGAAACTTCTGACCAGTATTGCTTGTCCAGCTTGACCACTCCAACATTGTTAAACCATAAAAAATGGTCAAAGAGTAGATAAAATGCCTGATTGATTTTTGACAGGGTGATTGTCAGTCGTAGTACTGTGTCCTGTAGATGTATGCTTTTGAGTGCTCCTTGAAGAAAGTCTAAGCTCTTTCCAAATCTTAGCACTGCAATAAAATAAAGGGAAAAATTAAAAATCAGGAAGTGTGAAAGGTTATCTAATTGATTTGAATGATCACAGTACATGTAATTGGTTTACTTCAACAAATCATTTGAAACTCAATCTTCACCACACAACAAATCTTGAGACTAGTCTAAATTAACCCTTTCCCAAACGACAAATTTTGGACTCTTCCCAACCGAAAGAGTTTGCAGACAACAATTTTAGATTTTGAGAAAATGGCAGAAAGTTCTCAAAAAGGGTAGAAAACACTGTGGGAAAAGGAGAAGTTGCTCATTACGAGCAATTTCTCCTTTTCCCACAGTGTTTTCAAAAGACTTTTATTGCAGACACGTAAAAAAGCAGGGCTTGTTTGGGAAAGGGTTAAAAGCATAGAAAACATTGAAAGAAATAAAGAATATACTGAGCACCAATATTTTCTCCTTTTCCCATAATCTTCTAAAAAGGTAAAAGACTGGACTGTTTGGTAAGGAGGATCCACAAATGAAGATTTCTTGGCCTTAACCCTTTCCCAAACATTGCATTTTGCACCCTTTCCATTTCAGAACATCTGCATACAATACCGGTAGATTCAATATTGTTCACATGAACTTGGGTCGAAAACTTTATTGGAAAAGCAAAAAAACTGCTGGTAAAAAAATGCTGGTGTGCACTTTATTCTTTATTTCTTTCAACATTTTCTACTTCTACAAAAACAAATGTTTTCAAAAGTCTTCTTTCCCAGGAATCGTTTGGCAAAGAGTTAAATTAGCATAACAAAATAATCACTTCATAATCAACCCATAAAATCCATTTTGAATAACAAAAGACCAAATCCAAACTAAATCCCAAAATATAATGGCCCTATGACAAGAAGCAAATATACAAACAGGGACAACTTTTGACTCATCTGACCCTGCACAGACTATGCAGACTGATATGGGTCTATACATTTATAGATGAATTAAATCCCCTTTTCACAGGGTATAAGTCATATATGTAAACTATGAAAGATGTTCTTTCTGTCTTTGGTTACTACAATGAAATGCTTGATTACAGACCAAACAAACCCTAACTGCTGCTATACCATTTTCCCAGAGACATGACATTTCAATTTAGTTTACAGATTTATGGTATACTTTAACCCTTAAACAGTTGACAAAATTTTAGCCTTGTCCAAATTGAAAGCATTTGCAGAGGACAATTTCAATGTGGTTCAAATGGTGCCATGTTTCTCTGACATGGTAGTAAACATCTTTGTAAGAAGAAGAAAATGCTGGGACCCAGCATTTTCTCCTTTTCCCACAATGTTTTCAGAAGCCTTCTTTTCCAGAGGCATCAAAGGTCAGCTGTGTGTGGTAAAGGGTTTAAAAGGTACCGTACACTCAAATATCATGATTTTACTCTCAAGTCCTTTAGGTTTTAGGGGAACATGAAGTACTTTTCACTTGTCCAAGTTTTATTATCAAAGAAAATCAGTTTGTGTTTTCAAAAGCAGAATTCAAGAAAAAAGGGGTTTTCTACTGGTTTTCCATGTACTTGAGTACTTAATTTTGATAATAAATTTGGAAAGGAAAGGACTTAACTTTGAAAACCTTACGAGTAATTCCAAAACAATATATTTAACCCTTTACCACACAATCCTGACTTTTGACAACCCTGATAAAGAAGCCTTTTGAAAACACTGTGGGAAAAGGAGAAAATGCTGGTAACCAGCATTTTCTCCTTTTCCCACAATGTTTTCTACCCTTCCCAAATCAAATTTCAATTTTTGATTCACATATTATTTTGACCTCTGCAAATGCTTTCAATTTGGACTCGTCCAAATTTTGTCCTTTGGTAAAGTGTTAAGAAGTGAAAAAACATAATGAATCCATACCAAATTAGCTTTCAAAGCTTTTTCAAAATATGTAAACTGACTGGTGGCTCATTTTTATATAACATACCAGTCATAATCAGAAAAGTATTCCAGATATGGCTTGCAACATGCGAGAAGGGGCATTTGGACATATGCATAAAGTGTCGTCTCAGATCAGCCTATGCAGCTTGCATAGGCTAATCCGAGAGAGCACTTTACAACTACAATAAATTTTATATTTCAGTAGATATAGGAACAAGAGGACCATGATGGTCCTATATCGCTCACCTGAGTACTAAGCTGTAAAATCAAACTTGTGACCCCTGGGCAGGGCCAATTTTGACCCCAGGGGCATCCTAAGAAAAAAAAAAACTTGCTAGAGGTACACTAGGAGATGCAACTTAAAAAATATCAAAGCTCTATACCTTCTAGTTTCAGAGAAGTAGAATTTTAAAGTTTTCCTTCTTTGTTCATATGTTTCGAACTTGTGAACCCTGGGCAGGGCAAGTTTAGACCCCAGGGGCATCGTATGAAGAAACTTTGTAGAAGTCCACTAAAAGATGCTACATACCAAATATCAAAGCTCTACGCCTTCTAGTTTCAGAGAAGAATAATATCGACATTTTCCTTCTTTGTTCCTATGTTTCGAACTTGTGACCCATGGGGCAGGGCAAGTTTTGACCCCAGGGGCATCATATGAACAGACATTGTAGAAGTCCACTAGGAGATCCTATTTACCAAATATAAAAGCTCTACGAAATCTAGTTTCAGACAAGAAAAATTTTCAATTTTTCCTTCTTTATTTCTATGTATTAAACTTGTGACCCCCGGGATGGGGCCAGTTTTGACCCCAGGGACATCATATGAACAATCTTGGTAGAGGTCCACTAGGAGATGCTACATACCAAATATCAAAGCCCTGCACCTTCTAGTTTCAGAGAAGAAGAATTTTAAAGTTTTCCTTCTTTGTTCCTATATTTCAAAATTGTGACCCCCGGGGCGGGGCCATTTTTGACCCCAGGGACATCATATGAACAATCTTGGTAGAGGTCCACTAGGAGATGCTACATACCAAATATCAAAGCTCTACATATTCTAGTTTCAGAGAAGAAGATTTTCAAAGATTTCCTTCTGTGTTCCTATGTTTCAAAATTGTGACCCCCGGGACGGGGCCAGTTTTGACCCCAGGGACATCATATGAACAATCTTGGTAGAGGTCCACTAGGAGATGCTACATACCAAATATCAAAGCTCTACATATTCTAGTTTCAGAGAAGAAGAATTTCAAAGTTTTCCTTCTGCGTTCCTATGTTTCAAAATTGTGACCCCCGGAGCGGGGCCAGTTTTGACCCCAGGTATATCATATGAACAATCTTGGTAGAGGTCCACTAGCAGATGCTACACACCAAATATCAAAGCTCTACGCCTTCTAGTTTCAAAGAAGAAGATTTTCAAAGTTTTCCTTCTTTGTTCCTATGTTTCAAAATTGTGACCCCCGAGGCGGGGCCAGTTTTGACCCCAGGGACATCATATGAACAATCTTGGTAGAGGTCCACTAGAAAATGTTACATACCAAATATCAAAGCCCTGCACCTTCTAGTTTCAGAGCAGAAGAATTTTAAAGTTTTCCCTCTTTATTCCTTTATTTCAAACTTGTGACCCCCGGGGCGGGGCCAGTTTTGACCCCCGGGACATCATATGAACAATATTGGTAGAGGTCCACTAGGAGATGCTACATACAAAATATCAAAGCCCTGCACCTTCTAGTTTCAGAGAAGAAGAATTTTAAAGTTTTCCTTCTTTATTCCTATGTTTCAAACTTGTGACCCCCGGGGCGGGACCAGTTTTGACCCCAGGGACATCATATGAACAATCTTGGAAGAGGTCCACTAGGAGATTCTACATACCAAATATCAAAGCCCTGCACCTTCTAGTTTCAGAGAAGAAGAATTTTAAAGTTTTCCTTCTTTGTTCCTATGTTCCAAACTTGTGACCCTCCGGGCAGGGCCAGTTTTGACCCCTGGGACATCATATGAACAATCTTGGTAGAGGTCCACTAGGAGATGCTACATACCAAACATCAAAGCTCTACGCCTTCTAGTTTCAGAGAAGAAGATTTTCAAAGATTTTGCTATTTTTTTCCTTTCGGTTGCCATGGCAACCAGAATTATGGGTGGAATTCAATCTTTTGAACAACTTTGGTAGGGCTTCACCCAAGGAACATCCCTGCCAAGTTTCATCAAGATTGGCCCAGTGGTTTAGGAGGAGAAGATGTTTAAAGAAATTGTGGACGACGGACGACGCACGACGCACGACGGACGATGGACGCCGGACATTGAGTGATCACAAAAGCTCACCATGAGCACTTCGTGCTCAGGTGAGCTAAAAACCAAAAATCACATAAAAACAGAGTGTCATTTTAGATTAGCCAGTGCTGATTTATGGCACTTTATTCAAATGTCTGAATGCCCCCACGTTGCAAGTTAAAAATAATGTATGGAATATCATCTTGCAGTGGTTTTCTTTGTGCTTATATTTGTTTCAAGCAGCATGAAAAAATTTGATAGACTGAAGGACGAGTAAGTTATCAAAATTATCCTATGCACTGGCTGTGTGAAGCAAATACAAGCACAGGGATAGTCACTACAAAATAATACTGCTTTTATCATATACCCACAACCTTCAACAACAAAATATTGCAACTGTTCACAATTCTACTAGAAAACATTCACTGTTGTAGTGGGTAGAAGCACCATTTCTATGAATGGTGCATGAATATTACAGTAAAACATAACATTTGACCAATCTAGTTGCAAACAAAAATGTACCTATTCTGTACAAAGAACATGTCATCATACCATATTTGGAATTAAATTTGATACAGTGCAGATGGATTTAGTTTCTATCATGTGTGACATTTTATCCAAGTGGGATGCATGTATGCAAGCTGAAAAAGTTACATACATATAATAAAATGATGAAGGCCTTGTCAAGCTGCATTTAAACTCTTGGTTCTGATATTTCTGACAATAACAAAAACATCTGTCTACAATAGTTTTTTTTTTAGGTTTTAATGAGATTTATAAAAATATGTTTATCTGAAACTGTCAGACAAAAAGTAGAGACTTGATCAAGATCAGACTATATATATGCCTTATCTAATCTAGGTCTTTACTCTGAAGAAACCCGCCACCATTGCAAATGGCAGGATATAGTGTATGAGGGGTTAAAACATACATATACATGTACTATGTATGTAGATACTGTACCTTTTTTAACCCATTACCAAACGACAAGATTTTAGACTGGTCCAAATCCAAAGCATTTGCAGACGACAAAATAAAAGTGACTGAAAAATTGAAATTTGTTTTGTGAAGGGTAGAAAACATTGTGGGAAAAGGAGAAAATGCTGGTTACCAGCATTTTCGCCTTTTCCCACAATGTTTTCTAAAGGCTTCTTTCTCAGGGGCGTCAAAAGTAGGGATTGTGTGGTAATGGGTTAAGTAAAATCAAGACTTACATTTTCTTGTCATACTCAGAGTACTTTCTACAGCTTTGAGTTTCTGAGTCAGCTCTGGATTCTTCCCATACTGGCCATAGGCTAATCTGCATCCATACTGAAATAATCTGAAATTAGAAAGAGGACAGTAACTTGGTATTTAAGTACAGATGTTTTGCAAATACGTAACATGTAAATTCAGAGCTCTCAATTTCTCTCTGATTTCTAGGAGAGTATTCCATTTACCTACTCTAGTGCGATTTACACAGTTCCAGAATACTCCTCTGAAATGCCTAAAAGGAATATTTCAGCACAAGTGCACTGTTTCTGAATGATGTTCTGCATGGAGCATATTCCCAACATTGTTAACATCAGTATACAAAAAGTTTTGTTTTTCTCTGAAGAAAATATTGGCTGGAAAGAGACTAGAGGGGCTGTATCTGTTGCTTGACTGCGCTCTAGTGACATGCTATCAGCACTGTTGGTGGGTAGGGTCCCGATACTGCACAAGGAAGCAAGTCTCTTGGAGGAGCCAAGCTACATGTATTAGCCTTGCTAATCCATGGATACATGTTTCTGGGCATGTCAGTATCTGTGACATCATTAGACCTGGGAAATATGCTATTATTATACTGCAAAGAAATTTCTCATGATCTGATTGGATAACATGCCGGGAAGATACATGTATATCATGTTCCCTGGCAAAAACCACGTAAAACCAGTTTCCCTTTTGAGTGCCCCGTAAACATTACTTCACGTGCAACACAACATCGAAAATGGTGGCGTCGGTCGATCACAAGACTGCACATTTATGCACCAAACTGCACGTCAGTTTCCAGTGACGTCAGTTTTCACTGAAATGGGGCACACAGAAGGGAATTTCTGTTTCTTCAGCATACTCAATTCGTGAAATTATAAAACAGGAAAATTTCGCTTAATGCGCTTTGAAAAGGTAAAACTTTGCAGTATAATAAATTCGTTGTACAGTCAGGTGGCAGGGGACTTGGAAACTTGTTCACGGCTGTGGTTAATCATGTTGCCCCGAGCCGAATGATTAACCACAGCCGTGAACAAGTTTCCAAGTCCCCTGCCACCTGACCGTACAACTAATACTGCCTTTGTTGCACTGGAGCATGTCACCAGGGAGCATGTCTTCAGGAGGAGACATGCTTTTGTCTTTGTTGGTCTACTTGAAGTTGCATACTATTCCTTACTGGTTTTGTTCTCTAGTTAGAACTCCTCAGAGGTGCAAGGAAGCTATGATTAGCTTCTTTGATAGTTGGTGGGTAGAGTTGTGGCTGTTATATATTATATTTTAACCCTTTCCCAAACAATCCCTGTTTTTTACGGGTCTGGAATAGTAGCCTTTTGAAAACATTGTGGGAAAGGAAGAAAATGCTGGTTACCAGCATTTTCTCCTTTTCCCACAGTGTTTTCAAAAGGCATCTTTCTCAGGGGCGTCAAAAGTAGGGATTGTGTGGTAATGGGTTAAAAGATCAAAGTGAAGTTTATGGAATTTATTACACTTATGCGTTATCCTAGTATGCTGATCATTACGTGCAGGTGATGTTGCCAATGTTGTTGATGGAAGTGACCTTCATTGGTTTTAAGATTAGATTTGTCTATTTGATCAATTTCTTTATCGTCCGGGGAGGTGGGGATAATCAGTGGTCCATTGTCAACACCAGTTTCAACAACACATCCCAGATAGCTGGGAAACATAAAAAGATGACAAGAATAAAATGGCTGATATGCAGGACTGGTGTCCCGGCTTTCCAGTGATGTAGATCCCTACTAGATAGAGAGTATGGAGTTAGTAGATCCAATGAGATTCTCATTGGCACCTGAGATGGTGCTCTTTGCAGACTTGGGGTCAGTGGGGATTTGAGTGTGTGAGAATCTTAGTTGAAGTGATTGGCCATGCGAGTGTATTTATCTAAGCGTATGTCTCTCAGGTGTTCCTTAATCCTATTTCTGATTTCTCAGTGGACACCTTTTTTGACTCTAATACATGTACGTAATCCGAAAATACACTTTCTGGCCCTTCCTGGGAATCCCCTGACATCAGCGAATGGCCTCCTTGATGGATAGAAATTGTCAAAAAAAATTTAAAACATGACAGATATCTCCGGTTAAAAGGTGTCTACTGAGGAATCACTGAATGTCGCAGTTACATTTTTGTATTGTCTATCGCTAGGCTAAAGGAAATTTATGATCAATGTTTGTTTCCTGGGTGATTTTGGGTGGGAAAGGCTGTCTTGTGCTGGCAATCGAAATGTTGCATTCCTTGTGTTTATATTATATTGGGGAGATTTTTTTTCATATTTTATCATTTATTTTTGGTTATAGAATGTCAAATTCCCGTGCACTAACATACTGAAAGGTATCTTCAATCCAAAGGAAAGCTCCGTTGTTATTTTTTTATTGTTTCTCCACTCCCAGTCACAAAAAAAAAGCGTCGGAGCAAGCCTACAGACTGAAAGTAATTGAAAGGTAAACAACTCTGGGTGGAGGAAGATTCGGACCCAAGAAGATTTGGCCCAACACGAAATCTCAAGAAGATTCGGACCCAAGAAGATTCGGACCACCAACAAGAAGATTCTGCCCAAGGTAGAAGAAGATTCGGCCGTAATTTTGAGAAAAGTATAGTAAAGGCGATTTCCATATCTTGCAATTATACTTAATTTTTAATTAAAGGAGAATGCCCAATTTTAGGGTTACTTTGATACAAGTGTTGTCCAACTTTATCGTTACGTAATGAATGTTTGCATACATATGAAGATGAGAAGAACAATTTTAAGTATTTGTAAATGATTATACGGTATATTACACAGTGTGAATATAGTTGAAAATATGGATTACTATAATGTTTTTCACAGTTTGATGATGAATGAATAACTGTTTTTTTATAGTTAATTACATATTGCCGGGATTGTGAGGTTAGATCAGACTGCTGTAAATTGCAATCCAATCTTGACGCTATACCGCTTTGGTATGTCTCTGTATTACTGCTTGGTTTGTAAGAAAATCTCCTAACCTAGTTCTTATTTTTGGTTAATTACATGTTGTAGAGAGTGTGGCGCAAGATCAGACTGCAGTAAATTGTGATCCGATCTTGAAGACCACATTGTAATTCTTTGTATTGTGATGCTGAAGTACACTCTTCGCAAAGGAAAGTAAAACGCATGGTGCAGGGTTTAATCCTATTACAGTTAGACATGTGTATGTTATGTTATCATTGATTGACTTGGAGAAGGTCTATAAATATGTTATCATATTTTTCATAGTTTTGATTTTTCTGAGAAAAAGTTATCTTTCGGCTATTTAACGTTTGTATGGCAATACAGATTATGGAGAGATTGCTGGCAGCCATCTTTTTCTCCATTTCCTGAAATGTTTTATATCTCTTCAAAAGAATCTCAACCATATGAGCCATATTTAATTAATTTCTCCATTACAAATGAATTTTTTTAACAATCTACAATTTCCAAGTTGTAAAAAAAGTTAATTAATGTCCGATGTCTTAATGTGCATAAAATCATGAATGGAGAGAATTTGCTGGTGGCCACCATGTTTCTTAAATTATCTTAAAATTCATTTTTTAAATTTTTTTGTTCATATCCCTTAATAATAGTTAACTCTTGAGCCATATTAAATTGTTGACTCAAAATGTTTTGAAATTGACAAGTTATCATCTTTCTCCTGTCTAACATTTTCGTTTGATAAAGTAAAACCAATTTAAAGCATGTATTACTCAAATTACATGAAACTCTCAACAAGAGTACTTTCTCCACACCAAATAAAGTGCAATTAAAGTTCAAAGCCGATCTTTTTCAATATCTCAGTAAAATCGTTCCAGAGCAAAGAGAAAATTACGCTCCTAAATTATTAAAGCAAATAAAACATACAGTCAATAATACAAAAACAAATAATAACAAGAGGGCCAAGATGGCCCTGGATCGCTCACCTGAATTTTTGAGATGACCATAGTCTATTTTTTTTTTTTTTTTTTGAGGTATTGAAACATTGGAACCAAATTTATAATTTTGCCAAGCAATTTTCAAAAGGTCACCTGTAAAAGTCATTTCGAAATCTGACCATCAGTTTCAAAAAGAAGAATTTTTAAGAATTCTTCATTTCTGTATAAAAGCAAGTAGCCCCCATCCATGAGAGCCATGTTTCTTGATGGATCAAAATTTCGCAAACAAATTTTGAAAAGGGTCACCCAAGGAACATCTCTCTGAAATAATTTCAAAATCTGACCAGGGGTTTCAGAGAAAGAGAATTTTAAAGAATTTCATCATGTCCATATAGTGCAAGTAGCCCCCATTCACAAGAGCCATGTTTCTTGATGGATCAAAATTATATGTACAGCTTTTGGAAAGGGTCCCCCAAGGAACATCTCTGTCAGATTATTTTAAAATCTGACCACAGGTTTCAGAGAAGAAGAATTTTCAAGAATTTCTTCATTTCCATATAGTGCAAGTAGCCCCCATTCACTAGAGCCATGTTTCTTGATGGATCAAAATTTTGCGAACAATTTTAGAAAAGGGTCACCCAAGGAACGTCTCTGTGAAATTATTTCAAAATCTGTCCAGCCATTTCAGAGAAGAAGAATTTTCAAGAATTTCTTCATTTCCGTATAGTGCAAGTAGCCCCCATTCACCAGAGCCATGTTTCTTGACCAATCAAAATTTCGCGAACAATTTTTGAAAAGGGTAACCCAAGGAACAAGTCTGTGAAATTATTTCAAAATCTAACCAGCGGTTTCTGAGAAGAAGAATTTTTAAGAATTTCTTCATTTCTGTATAGTGCAAGAAGCCCCCATTCACCAGAGCCATGTTTCTTGACGGATCAAAATTTCACGAACAATTTTAGAAAAGGGTCACCTAAGGAACATCTGTGTGAAATTATTTTAAAATCTGGCCAGCGGTTTCAGAGAAGAAGATTTTTAAAGAATTTCATCATTTCCCTATAGTGCAAGAAGCCCCCATTCACCAGAGCCATGTTTCTTGACGAATCAAAATTTCACGAACAATTTTTGAAAAGGGTCACCCAAGGAACATCTGTGTGAAATTATTTTAAAATCTGGCCAGCGGTTTCAGAGAAGAAGATTTTTAAAGAATTTGCTAAAAAATTCCATTTCGTTGCCATGGCAACCAGAGTTTTTGACTGAATCAAATTCTGTGAACAATTTTTAAAGAGGACCTCCCAAGGAACATTCCAGCCAATTTTGGTCCAAATCCGCCCAGCGGTTTAGGAGGAGTTGATGTTTAAAGAATTGTTGACGACGCACGACGCACGACGCACCGACGCACGACGGACGACGGACACCGGGTGATCCTAAAAGCTCCCCTTGAGCACGTTGTGCTCAGGTGAGCTAAAAACAGGTCCGAGTTCTCTCTATTTCCCAACCATCGGGTCCAATCATCTAAACAAAAAAAAGAGAGAGAGAGAACTACACCACTAAAATCAACTAATAATAATAGTGTTAGCAGAACACCTAGACTAATAATCGTAACGTTCTGCAAAACAATATGTGCGATTAGGATTACTATAACGTTTAAGAATAATTAGTTCAATCAGATTTTACTGATACAAATGATATAACTTGGGCCAAATCTTCTCACCCTCAGGGCCGAATCTTCTCACCTGCTGGGCCGAATCTTCTCGAAAATCGCTGGAAGGCCCTGGGCCGAATCTTCTTGGGTCCGAATCTTCTGACATCCAACAACTCTTAACCAGTTTTCAATCCCGTAGTATAGATTTCCACGCCAGTTACTTGCCATGTTTGATCATTTCAGGATTATTGGCAATTCTGAACTGTCTAAATTGTGAAGTCCTTGACAGGGCATTTCTATAGAAGTTGTTCACCATTTCACTTCACTGAAGACGTAAAGTATTTGGTAATGGGCTTGTTCGTCCCTGGGCTTGTTCGCCCGGGCTTGTTCGTCCGGGCTCATTCGTCCGGGCTTATTCGTCCCAACTGATCTCTCGTTGATCCGGGCTTGTTCGTCCCAACTTATGTATCTTCCAACCAAAGTGTCTATAGTGAATTCTTCACTGGTTTTGAAAAGGTTGTAACTGCACATTATTGCCTTCCATTTTACTCAACCAAAGTTAATTATAACTGTACAAAAAAGATCCCCATCACGTTTACAGAAGAAACCAAAGTGAAAGAAATGTGGTGTACGTGGTCGTGACGTAGAGCATCGGCCTCGTAACCAAAATGTCCTGAGTTTGATTCCAGGGAGCGGGTATCAACTTTAGGATTTATCATCGGCCCACATGCACATTCGGCGCGAGTACTGGTTTAGTTCCCAGGAAGCAGAATCGAGAGAGATTAGTATAACTTGTCAGAACTTGTTTCTCAATCGATATAAAATAATATTTTTTAAACTAAACTACGTAAAAGAAAAAATATCAATGGTGACATTCCCATCGTTACATTTAGAGAAGAAACTAAAGTAAATGAAAAATGCCAATGACGTCATCCCCAACATGGTATTTAGGAAAGAAATTAAATAACAAATCATTTATACATACATGTATATGTACATATGGATTTTCAATAAATATTGTAATGTAAGGCCGCTAGTCTAGGCAAGAGGCGATGCGGAGACATTGTGTGCTAAAGTTTTGAATCATTAATTCAGTTTCTGTTCTGTTCAAAATACGACTTAAAGTGAGGCAAAAACAAAGCATAAGTAAGTTTTGTTCAAAGTACTTGCATGTTAAAAATAAAAGTTTACTTTGGAGGGCACATAGCGATTACATTCCAATAAGATCGAAACGGTGGTGTGGGACGAACAAGCCCGGACGAACTGGTTTTGGGACGAACAAGCCCGGAACCAAGTATTTAGCATTCATTCGTACATTTTGATTGCGTCATCCCCAGAAAATTGGCATGTCGAATAATTCATTAGATTAGGCCAAAATTTGCTTACCTACAGAGCTTGTCTCTTCCGTTTGTTTGCGAATTAAATTTGATGATGTTGGTTACAAATTCCACATCCATTTTTGACCAGGAACTGTCAAACACACGTGAGGTCAAGAACAAGAATGAAGAGATGTTGCGATTTTATTTGTTGATACTGGGGTAGGCTTAAAATACGCAATCAATTTTTTTTAACGAAATGGACGAAATGGAAATCGTTTTCACGAAATGGATGTCGTCTCTGACATACATGTACATTAAAAATTGATACCTACATGATATGGGATCACATTATCTGCATAACATGTTTGACCCTCACCATACTGACTCTTTACTAAACTAACAAAACTTTGGAACTTTCAGAATTCAAAGCATTTTCAGTCGCGAAATGGAAAGTGAGACAAAAAGCTGCTTACCAGCATTTTCTCCTTTTCCCACAATGTTCACAAAAATGTTCTACGGGGTCGTGAAAAGTCGAGATTGTGTTGTAAAGCGGTTAAGGTTCTAAAACCTAAATTACCTGCGTTACATTTTAAAACTTCTCTACAGGTAAATAGGATGGCTAATCATCAATTTCAAGCCGTGACGAGAGTTCCATTACGCCAAACAATTTGCATTACTACGTCCATTTCGTAATAAAATTTACAAACAGGAGGACCATGATGGTCCTATATCACTCACCTGAGAACCAAGATGTAAAATCAAACTTGTGACCCCTGTTTTGACCCCAGGGGCATCCTAATAAAAAACTTGGTAGAGGTCCACTAGGAGATGCTACTTACAAAATGTCAAAGCTCTACGCCTTCTAGTTTCAGATAAGCAGAATTTTAAAGTTTTCCTTCTTTGTTCCTATGTTTCGAACTTGTGACCCCTGGGGCAGGGCAAATTTTGACCCCAGGGGCATAGTATGAAGAAACTTTGTAGAAATCCACTAAGAGATGCTACGAACCAAATATCAAAGCTCTGCGCCTTCTAGTTTCAGAGAATAAGATTTTGAAGGTTTTCCTTCTTTGTTCCTATGTTTCAAATTTGTGACCCCCGGGGGCCAGACCAGTTTTGACCCAAGGGGCATCATATGAACATTCTTGGAAGAGGTCCACGAGGAGATGCTACATACCAAATATCGAACTCTGCACCCCCTAGTTTCAGACAAGAAGAATTTTAAAGTTTTCCTTCTTTATTTCTATGTTTCAAACTTGTGACCCCCGAGGCAGTGCCAGTTTTGACCCCAAGGACATCATATACACAATCTTGGTAGAGGTCCACTCGGAGATGCTACATACCAAATATCAAAGCTCTGCACCACCTAGTTTCAAAGAAAAAGAATTTAAAAGTTTTCTTTCTTTGTTCTTATGTTTCAAAATTGTGACCCCCGGGAGCGGGGCCAGTTTTGACCCCAGGGACATCATATGAACAATCTTGGTAGAGGTCAACTAGCAGGTGCTAAATACCAAATATCAAAGCCCTGCACCACCTATATATAGTTTGAGAGAAGAAGATTTTTAAAGTTTTCCTACTTTGTTCCTATGTTTCAAACTTGTGACACCCGGGGCTGGGCCAGTTTTGACACCAGGGACATGATATGAACAATCTTGGTAAAGGTCCACTGGGAGATCCTACATACCAAATGTCAAAGCTCTGCGCCTTCTAGTTTCAGAGAAGAAAATTTTTAGAATTTCCTTCTTTGTTCCTTTAATACAAACTTTTGACCCCCGGGGCGGGGGCCAGTTTTGACCCCAGGGGCATCATCTGTGAACAATCTTGGTAGAGATTCACTAGGAGATGCTATGTACATACGAAATATCAAAGCTGTGCACCACGTAGTTTTAGAGAAGAAGGTATTTTGAAGTTTTCCTTCTTTGATCCTGTTTCAAAATTGAAACCTCCGGGGTGGGGCTAGTTTTGACCCCAGGGCATCATATGCACAATCTTGGTAGAGTTTCACTAGGAGATGCTACATACCAGATATCAAAGCTCTGCGCCTTCTAGGTTCAGAAAAGAAGATTTTTTAAAGTTTTCCTTCTTTGTTCCTAAGTTTCAAACTTGTAACCCCCGGGCTGGGGCCAATTTTGATCCCAGGGGCATCATATGAACAATCTTGGTAGAGGTCGAGTAGGAGATGCTACATACCAAAAATCAAAGCTCTGCACCACCTAGTTTAAGAGAAAAAGAATTTTAAAGTTTTCCTTCTTTGTTCCCAAGTTTCAAAATTGTGACCCCCAGGGCGGGGCCAGTTTTGACCCCAGGGACATCATATGCACCATCTTGGTAGAAGTCCACTAGGAGATCCTACATACCAAATATCAAAGCTCTGCGCCTTCTCTTCTAGTTTCAGAGGAGAAACATTTTAAAATTTTCCTTCTTTGTTCCTATAATACAAACTTGTGACCCCCGGGGCGGGGCCAGTTTTGACCCCAGGGGCATCATCTGTGAACAATTTTGCTAGAGGTTCACTAGAAGATGCTCCATACGAAATATCAAAGCTCTGCACCACGTAGTTTCAGAGAAGAAGATTTTTTGAAGTTTTCCTTCTTTGTTCCTATGTTTCAAATTTGTGACCCCCGGGGCGGGGCCAGTTCTGACTCCAGGTACATCATATAAACAATCTTGTTAGAGGTCCACTAGGAGATGCTATATACCAAATATCAAAGCTCTGCGCCTTCTAGTTTCAGAGAAGAATTTTTTTTTTTTTTTTTAATTTTCATTCTTTGTTCCCATAATACAAACTTGTAACCCCCGGGGCAGGGCCAGTTTTGATCCCAGGGGCATCATATGAACAACCTTGGTAGAGGTCCACTAGGAGATGCTACATACCAAATATCAAAGCTCTGCACCACGTAGTTTCAGAGAAGAAGATTTTTGAAGTTTTCCTTCTTTGTTCCTTTGTATCAAACTTGTGACCCCCGGGGCGGGGCCAGTTTTGACCCCAGGATATGCACTATCTTGGTAGAGTTTCTCTAGGAGATGCTACATGTACATACCAAATATCAAAGCTCTGCGCCTTCTGGCTTCAGAGAAGAAGATTTTTAAAGTTTTCCTTCTTTGTTCCTAAGTTTCAAACTTTAGACCCCCGGGGCAGTGCCAGTTTTGACCCCAGGGACATCATTTGAACAATCTTGGTAGAGGTCCACGAGGAGATGCTCCATACCAAAAATCAAAGCTCTGCACCATCTAGTTTTAGAGAAGTAGAATTTTAAAGTTTTCCTACTTTGTTCCTATGTTTCAAACTTGTGACACCCGGGGCTGGGCCAGTTTTGAGCACAAGGGCATCATATGAACAATTTTGGTAGAAGTCTACTGGGAGATGCTACATACCAAATATCAAAGCTCTACGCCTTCTAGTTTCAGAGAAGAAGATTTTCAAAGATTTTGCTATTTTTTTCCTTTTGGTAGCCAGGGCAACCGGAATTATGGCTGGAATTCAATCTCTTGAACAACTTTGGTAGAGCTTCACCCAAGGAACATCCCTGCCAAGTTTCGTCAAGATTGGCTCAGTGGTTTAGGAGGAGAATATGTTTAAAGAAATTGTGGACGACGGATGACGCACGACGGACGAAGGACATTGGGCGATCACAGTAGCTCACCATGAGCACTTTGTGCTCAGGTGAGCTAAGAAAATCATGAATATATAGCTCCATGCAATAAATATTGATATTGTGCAATACCTAATCTTTCCGATTTTATTATTAAAAATTACACTAGTCTTTTTTATTTCAATCCAGTATAGATGTCCGATGTGAACTCCATTAAAAACGTTTTCGCAGCATTCGTGTAATACCAAAATATGGGAACTTAGTATATTTTTCTTCTATGAATTTACAGAGAATAATAGATCTATCTGCTCATTATTATTCCCTACACCCCCCTCTTCCCCCCCCCTTTTTTTTTTAACTATAAACCTTATCGATTTGATCCACCACTTCCGCTTCCCAGGAAAACGGTTTAGGAAGTAAATGAACAAGATTCTTCATAAAACTAAGGCAACCTACGGTCGGGTAAAATATCCCGTTCATTCATTTATCTATCTAATAATGTGTTGGACTTTGAGGAGTTCATGCATTTCTTTGAGAATTTTACTTTCTTTTCACTCTGTTTACAGTGATTTTCGTCAATGGAAATTTAAGTTCTGCCTGGCACGAACCGGAAACCGGCGTTTTGGAATAATTCTATGTTCAAAGGGACAAAACTCGAATTACTGATTTCACTTTGTGGCAGAGTTACATCCCTTATTATTGTGGACCGCATAAAAGCAAAGACGAATAAATATAATCGAGGTTTGTAAAGACGGGCTGTACGTAGATCTATGTAAAAAATGCTCGTAGATCTGTCATTATTTCTGGTAAAGTTTAAGACAGGATTGTAGATGCTGCTACTGCAAAAATACCATAACAGTAGTCAAAGGAAAGAAAAACCATCTGCAGACTTGGTTTCCAATTTGTAAACAGGTGGTAGTCTCCCTTATTTTTCGTAACATTTATAAACAGGGCGACCGCCAAAATTGAAATTTGGAAGTAATAATGTGACTATCAAAGTAAGAGCTCACACAAAATAATCAATATAAATATGATTTTTATACTAATATTAATCAAATGATGAATATATACATGTATGTATGGGAAATAAGCTGTCTTATGTCACAATAACCAAAGACATGTTTTCGTTCAACTGGATTTTCGAGGTTATTAACAAAGATCGTTAATATGGGCTGAATTGGCAAATTCTAAGCATTTTTTTGATCACTGATGTAAGGAACAGGAGATAGAAAGTGTGACTATCACCTGAATCTCCCAAGCTAATATTTTTTCCGATATTAGGCCTACTGTAGATTCCAGTTTAGATTCCCCTCTTTTTTTAAGTGGAAAGGGGTTGTAAAGGAGGGGAGGCTGCTCCCTGTAGATTTGAATATTTAATCCCTTCGACAAAAAATTAATTCGAAAAAAAAATGCAACAGAATCCTGGCTTTGACAGAAAAGTACCAGCGGACAAACCATAATTTTAAGAATCAGCACAGACTAAACGTGGATGAAAATCTGAGAATGCAGTCTGAACTTGAATCTACACGGTCTAATCAGAACATTTTTTCCAAAAGAAAACACCTTTAAAATGTCAAGAATATTGAGTTTTTAGAATCGGCTTAAAACTTCCACTTTACTTCTTAAGGAACACAAGAGTTAACAGATTATCCGGGTATCGATAGACCGTATGGGCATAACTCAACCTTAAAAAAGAAAGGCTATGGGAGGGAGGTCGGGAAATAGCAATAGGGGCAATAGGGGAGAGTACTCTTCATAAGTACTAAATAAACAACTGTACGAGTTTTTCCCCTTGACCACAAAAGTCAATGGAATCTGACGGTGACTGAACATTTCCAGACCACAATTATTTTTAGGAGTTTTGATTTCTCTTTTTTCTTTATTCTAGGCCAATTTTGATCTGTTGAAACGTCTATTTCCTCCCTTAGATCTCTTGCCTACTCCCTTTATTCGCAGAACTTTTTGCTGTAGATCTAGATCGATTGAAATTTGATTTTTTTTATAAAATGTATTTGGTTCCTAAGGACAGGAGGCTACTTTCGATTCCGCGAATATCTTTTTTTTTTTTTCGGGGGGGGGGGGGTGCAAAAAGATCATCATTAACCTGATCCTGACCTTTACACTGAACATATTTAAGAGTATACAAGACCATAAGGAGGCATAAAAATAGAACTCCGACTACTGTTTGGAAAGTTACATATACACAATTAATCCTTTACACCATAAGACATTTCTATGGTATCTGTAATTGACCCTAAATAACAGCAAGGATGAAGCCGTTTCTTATGTACATGTATTAATGACACATTTTGATAGCATAAAAAAACATTGTGACAAAATGTGAAATTGCTCGTCACGAGCAATTTCACCTTTTGCCACAATGTTTTCCAAAGGCTCCCACAAGCAATGCGTAGAAAAGAATATCTATGGTGTAAAGGATTAAGCAATTTAACCCTTATAACCTCCAAAGCGCGACTCAGGTTGCTTTTGCGGACAGTGTATATCCCAGGTCAGACTGCACAAAACGTGCAATCTGATCTTGGATATACACTGTCTGATGAGGAGATTAACACTTCTTTACAAGAGGACATGATGAGGAAACAGTTCCAATCAGCACGTCTGGGCTTTGGCTCCTTTTAGAATAAAATCAAAATTGAAATCCAGGCCATAATTATGATACATGCAATTTTTTTTTTTCATTACTAACCTTATATAAGGATGGATCGTTTAGAAATTTATCTTCGATTGCCCTTTTGGTGAATATCCTTGAACCGGTGATTCTTTTTTTTACATCTTGTAAAGCGCATTATATATAGTTTGATATGACGTCACACGGTATTTTGAACGGCTCGTAATCCTTACCATTATTTGTATTTGAATGTTTTCCTTGCCTTGAATTTCAACCAAATAACAGACAAGTTTTTATGCAAATAAAAACCAATATATTATCTTATTTAACAAAATTGACATCATTTTTCTTCTATCTACAAAGTGTTCCTCTTAAAAAAAAAATGCAAATTATATCTACGACTTTCTGCTGTAAATACTACCGAACTACAGGAATTATATATAGGTCACGTCATGTTTGTTCAAGCAGGCTGATTGCACTTTTTTTTTTCCATTATGCACATTGAACATGGAAAAAATCTTATCGAAGTTTTTTTTTTCATGAAAGTGAGGCCGTGTTCTTGTCCTAATTCTTTATTTTATTGTGTTGTTTCTTTATCATCACGAAATAGTGACACTCGAGGCTAAGTAAGCAGGTTATATGGGTAGATCTACCCTCGAGACTACTGAAGTATATCAAGGCAGAAAATGTACCCGACATGGGACTCGAACCCACGACCCCCGGAACACTATAGTACCGCGCAGCTCTACCAACTGAGTTAGTCGGACATCATGCTGAGTCGTGAGTCCACCCAACGTCATTACAACACTACCTTCGTTCTGGAGACTTTCTCCGGAGATGCTAATTTTGTTAATTGGTCTGCGCAAGATCACATAACAAAAATAGCATCGGAGCAAACCTTCAGACTGAAGGTACTTTCGTAGCGTGATTTAATTGTCCGATAATGATGTTATAGCCTACTAAACGAGCTTAGCCTAGGCTGAAAATTCTTGACACCCATAAAGCCATCGGCTAAAACTTACGGCTGTACTCCACCACTTTCCTGGAAATTAAAAGAGAATAGGTCTAAATTTCCACGAATATTGTAGGCAAATAAGGCTTTTTCATATGAGTGAGCTCTGCTCTGTGAAAAGGGAGCTCAAAGCATCTGCAAAAAGCATCAATCCAGTCAGCCTGCGCAACGCTCGCAGGCTGACCAAGGCCGAAAATTTCTTCTACCTGTTAATTTCCTGCATGTAAAAGGACCAGTCTACCTCGTGATTCAACCGGTTGTTAGACAAAATTAATTTTATGAATTCATAATTATGTGATGACCTACTTAGTGTACTTCAATTTGAAAAAAAAAATCTGGGCATTTTCGTACAATTTAGACTTAAGGTAATCGTATTTGTAAGACACTCAACTGCACTGGATAGGTATTTTTTTGTATTGTCGGTGCTTGACGGTAATTTATAAATCCCCAAAATGTTCATCGATGTTCTTTGAACATTCCAAATGATTTGTTTTCATTTCCGGTGTCATGGAGGACATGGAAACCGTTTTCGGATAGATTCAAGATTTTTTTCAAAATTTGTTGTGGAAGAAAACTCTTGGTCAACATTTATTGTTAGCACTTTTAAGAGTTTCTTGCTAATTTTTGTTTTATTTGTAAAAAAAAAAAAACGACGTTTGCTGTACTGTAAATGAAGAAAGCATCGAATTTAATCTAACAAAATGCCCGTGTATATCAGAAAAAACGTGAGTTACACTCCACCGTCACTTGACAAACTCCCACAAGAGCAAGAGGATGACTTTGTCAACGATCCTGAGCTTATTCGAGATGATCTACCACAGCCATACCGAATGATAGACAAAACTGTAAGGAATCTGATCGATGATACATGGGAGATTATTTCACAGAGAGAAGAGGCAAGACTTGCAGAGGCAAGGAAAATCCGGCCACCAGAGTATCAGTTCTCACAGAAATTTGAAGGCCCAATACCAGGCACACAATTTTCTGAAAAGCAGGTTTGAGCCAATTCATTACCATTTATTTCACTTTAAACTGTGTGACAGACAGTGTTAGGAGACACATACCTTTAGTGCTCAGATGCTATTTTTGTGACTGGTCTTCACAGACACCTTCATTTCAGCTCTCATGAAACACATCTGGAACAAATATGATTTTACCCGCATCTTTTCAAACGGCTCTATGCGACAAAATTTCAAATGACAGCTAATAAAATGGGCATGGATCACTAGATAAATGATTAATCTTTACAAAAAGACTGATGCTTGATAATATCTAAATCTTACCTTCGTGCAAATCTGTACTTTTCAAAGTAAATAACTGTTGACCTACTTCACCAAAAATCAAAACATGGTGATATCATCAATGCACATGTCTTGGCAGAAATTGCAGTATCTCTGACACGCTACAGGATGGTTTAGTTGGGAATTTTGCTGTTGACAAAGGCACCTTGTGTGGAAATGATTATAGGGTTAGATAACCAGACTGTACAAAAATTCAAATTCCACTGAGTGCATATGCCTGTGTAACGGAAGTCACTGTGTTAGTTGTTTACAATTTACATCGGATTTATTTATGTTGGGAAAAAGGGTTAATTTCCATTTATTTAATTGGTATTTTGCAGGATAGTTTGAGTGATGTTAAAGATTAATCATTTATATAACGCTATGCCCATTTTATTAGCTGTCATTTGAAATTTTGTGGCATAGAGCCGTTTGAAAAGATGCGGGTAAATCGCATTTATTCCAGACATGTTTAATGAGGGCTGATATTAAGGTGTCTGCAAAGACCAGTCACAAAAATAGCATTGCAGCAGATCCTTCAGACTGAAGGTAGAGGACACAGTGTTCTGTCCAGGACTTGGGCATTGAGAAGGAAACAATGCATTGAAGATAAACTCAGGCTTCACAAAATACTGTCAATCCGCCAGTCATGTCAGGTAAAACTAATAGCAGTTGGTGAGATAAGCACCGGAATACTGATCACAAAATTTAGCCATACGCTTCACATGAAATTTCATATCATAAAAAATAAACACAAACAATTTTCCTGTTTTTAAACCAAAAGTTCTTCATGGAATATTCCCAACTTTATAATTGCAGCATTAAGAATATAAATAGGCAATGTATCGGTTCAATTGGCTTACTTCAGGTGATGGGAGCCATCAAATCCCTTGGGTAATCTTGTGGATTGATATGCACAAGATCAGTACATGCCTGGAAATATGCCAGTTTACTGCTGTGACAATTGTAAGATTCCTCTTAAAAGGAAAAACGGAGTTTCAGTTTTTGTCAAAATATTTCTAACTGTATTTCAGTTGAGTAGAAAAATAGCTCATAATTCGATTATTTCACATGGTTTATCAATGCTGATTGAAGTTTACACTGACAGATAAGCAGATGTGAATAACTTCATTGAGGTTAGTAGTGTTGTTGCTAAACAGCTGACAATGGTGCCCCTTGTAAATGAGATCACATTATTCACAGTTCAAATGGAAACAGCAGTTATATGGGTGAGGATAGATGTGGGCACAGATCGGCCGAGTTTTAAATCGGTATGGTAAAGTTTAGTTTGGTCTGGTAAAATTTTTAAGTGAACCAGACCCACTGTCTTGTGAAAAATTGGAGTATTTCGCCAAGCCTATTACTTTCTGCCAGGACAGGCAATTGTATGGGCATTTGGTTTGGTTGAAATTTGCATTTACAAGTACTTGATTAATTGTTTGCCATATCTGGACTGTCTCAAGAATGTGTTTGGAATTGTCTTGAATCCCAGTGTTGGAGTAAACCATAAGCTTCTCACACACAGAAGCTGCCAAATTGGATTCCTTGATATTTTGTGTAAACCTATGAAACTACCCACAATTAAATGGGAGCACTGGTAAGGTTTCAAATAAAAAAAAGACTGGAATGACTGATTGAATTTGTCATATTTTCACAAATGATGTAAGACAAAGAATAATCTAGAATTAATTCATTTTCATGGTAGACCTTTCAGTCTTTGTGATCTTCCTATTGTAGAGATTTCCCTCTCAGGAACTTCACAAAATAAGTAATATCAGCATTTGTTTTACTTGGAATATATTTGCAATAATTTCTGTCCAATTTATTGCAATTTTTTGATGAGATACTGCTTTGTGATTTTTAGCTTTTAATGTGTCTATTTTTTCACATAGAAATATGCACTTAAGGTCACCGAAACTGAACAGGGACTCAAAAACTTTTCAGACACTTTCCTATGCTGCCTCGGCGTGTAACTCTCCAGATGGAAATTTCGTATTTTTCGGGCTTCCTTGTGGGATTGCTGCTTTTAACTCTTCAGCACAGCAGTTTCAGGGATCCTGGGAAGAAGAAAATGCAGAAATAACCTTCATTAGGTCGTACATTATTGGACCAGAGATGTACCTGCTTGTGACCATAGATGATATGGGTATGATCTTTACTTCAAACTACACAATCCCATATTGTACCTGTACCAGCCTCAAAGAAGCAGGTGTTCCAAAACATTTTGATTAACCCTTAACCACACAATCCCACCTTTTATTGACCCTGAGATAGAAGGTTTGGAAAAACATTGTGGAAAAGGAGAAAATGCTGGTAACCAGCATTTTCTCCTTTTCCCACAATGTTTTCTGCCTATTCAAGAACAAGTGTCATCATTTGAAAGCGCATCAACTTTCCTTTGTGAATTTCCTCTATGTACATGAGTATAAAAGTTTGCTGTGTGGTAAAGGGTTAAAGGATAAAAAGTTGGTACACAGCATTTTCTCCTCTTCCAACAATGTTTTCCTTTTCAAAGATCCTCGCTGTCATTTACACTGTGCTTAAATTGTCTCAATTATATTTTCACCGAATCCTTTGAATTTGGACAAGCTTAACTCATTACCATACGACAAAACTTTAGGCTTGTCCAAATCAAAAGCATTTGCAGACGACAAAATAAAAGTGACTGAAAGTTTGAAATTTGCTTTGTGAACTGAAGAGTAGATAACATTGTGGGAAAAGAAGAAAATGCTGGTTACCAGCATTTTCTCCTTTTCCCACAATGTTTTCTAAAGGCTTTTTTCTCAGGGGTGTCAAAAGTAGGGATTGTGTGGTAATGGGTTAATTAATACTTTACCACAAAATTTTAGATCTATCCAAATTGAAAGCATTTGCAGTTGACAATTTCAAAGTGGCTCAAATGGTGCAATTTTTCTTTGATAGAATTGAAAACTTTGTGAGAAAAGGAGAAAATGCTGGTCACCAGCATTTTCTCCTTTTCCCACAATGTTTCAAAATGCTTATTCCTCAGGGCCATTAAAAGTCATGATTGTGTGGTAAAGGATTAAAACCATGTCAGCTGGGAATGGTTCAAGATATTAATTTGGTGTAAATGAGAGCAGATAAAGATTAGTGTATGTGAAGACTTTACTTGGTCTTCTTTACCCCTAAATGAAATCAGGGTTTTCATTACCTAGATAAGGTATAATTTTTGTAATGAGAAACATCAATGTTGTAACATGTAACAGGTCTAGATGATCTATTTCCAGGTATTGATTTTAGGAAGCAAACCTCAAGTGACATTAATTGTTGTTACTGTATACATGTCATGGGCGGATCCAGAGGGGGGGACCGGGGGTCCGGACCCCCCCCTGGAATTTTGGCAAAATTGCGGTTATCGGATTCGTGAAATGGTACTGGTTTGATGTTGACTTTTCTTGTAAATGGCTTACATCCACTGAAAACCGGAAACCATAGTATCATATAGAAGAGTGCGTTTTCAGTGGGACCCCCCCTGAGAAAGATATCTGGATCCGCGCATGCATGTATTGTTCAAGAGAGCCACAACAGTTAACCAGTTACCACACAGCAAAATTTTTGACCTACCCAAAATGAAAGCATTTGCAGATGACAATTTCAAAGAAGCTCAAATGGTGCAACTCTACTTTGATTGGGTAGAAATTTTTATGGAAAAAGAAGAAAATGCTGGTACCTAGCATTTTCTTCTTTTCCCACAATGTTTCCAAAAGAGTTCTTCCTCAGGGTTGTTAAAAGATGTCATTGTGTTGTAAAGGGTTAATAAAGTCAATGATAGCTGAGAGTCCTAGTGAAGACTTTTATTATTCACAGAAATGAATGGACCTTTTCACTCATTTCTTTTTGAAATAGATAACAAACAGCTCTAAACCAGCTCTTTACCAAAACTATCACATAATTGATTGTAGAAGAGCTTTTGAGAAAATTAAGGAAAAGGAGCAAATATTGGTTTCTCATGTTCCTTCTATATTTTCTATCCTCTTAAAGAAATAAATACATGTACATCATTAGAGTCATGTTAATGTCAACATGGACTACCCTTAAACTATTTCTTGTGCAGTAAAGGTTTTAAGATTCAGTGCAGTGATAACATCGAAAACATTGTGGCAGAGGCAGAAATGGCTTATACAATGCCATTTCATCATTGGCAAAATGTTTCTGAAAGTCGTATAGTGCAGGAAAATATTATTATACTGCAAAGAAATTTCTCGTGATCTGATTGGTTAACATGCCGGGAACATTATCTATTGTGTTCCCTGAAAAAAACCACGTAAAGCCAGTTTCCCTTTTGAGTGCCCTGTAAACATCACTACATATGGAACACAACATCCAAAGTGGCCATATGGATTGATCGCCAGACTGCTCATTTATGCACCAAACTGCACATTTTGGTGACATCATTTTCCAGTGACTTCAGTTTTTATTGAATTGGAGCACCCAGAAGGGAATTTCTATTTTGTCAGCAAACTCGATTCACGAGATTATAATACAGATAAATTTTGCTTAATGGGCTTTGAAAGGGTAAAACTTTGCAGTATAATAAATTTGTTGTGTGGTCAGGTGGCAACGGACTTGGAAACTTGTTCATGGCTGTGTTAAACCATTTCGCTACCTCACCTTCGGCTCAGGACAACATGATTAACCGCAGCCGTGAACAAGTTTCCAAGTCCCCTGCCACCTGACCGTACAACTACATGTAATAATAAGGTCCCCTGCAGATTGTAACATGTTTCAAGAAATAATATTTTACCACACAACTCCAACCGAAAAAAAGAAGCCTTTTGAAAAAAATATGGGAAAGGGAGAAAATGCTCATAACCAGCATTTTCTCCTTTTCTCACAATGTTTTGTTCCCTATCAGGAACAAATTCCATCATATGGGCCCCATTTATATTGTGACAAGTAAATGCTTTGGAAAAGACTACATTTTTTTCATTTTGTACAGATTTATATGGATTGTTTCATCTTTGTATTTAAACCTGTTCTTTCTTTTTTTCTGTTGCAGGGATAGGACGGTTGTTTGCGTATGCATATAACAGGGTGTTTTTGCTGAAAGTACTAAATTCACAGGTAGTAATAAGTATCCAAGAAAAGTAGATCATAATTATGTAGACTAAATGGATTAAAATAAATGATTTCAATATTATATTTTGTACTAACTCATTACCAAACGTCAAACTTTTAGGTTTGTCCAAATAGAAAGCATTTGCAGACAGAATAAAAGTGAGTGAAAATTTGAAATTTGTTTTGTGAAGGGTAGAAAACATTGTGGAAAAAGAGGGAAAAGAGAAAATGCTGATTACCATTATTTTCTCCTTTTCCCACAAAGTTTCCTAAAGGCTTCTTTCTCAGGGTCATCAAAAGTAGGGATTGTGTGGTAAAGGGTTAAGCAAGTTGATGGTTCCATAAGATTGGAGTTAAAGTGCAAACAATGACTTTAAAACTGACTACATGTACATTAGTTCTTTATAATATTATTATGATGAGAGTAATGGCTTAGAATAAAAAAAGAAATGTCCCTTGCATCAGTGAAAGGAAAGGGTATATACTGGAAAATATTCACTACAAATGGGTTGTGATTTTTTCCTTTTTCAGAGGATTTCCTTCCCTTTGAAGCTTTTAAGTCTTTACCAAACAACAAAATTTAAATTGGTCAAAATTGAAAGCATTAGCTGACAACAAAATAAGTATGACTAAAGAATTGAAATGTGTGAGAAAACATTGTGAGAAAAGTAGAAAATGCTGGTTACCAGCATTTTCTACTTTTCCAACAATGTTTTTAACCCTTTACCAAATAATCCCTGGTTTTTACGACCCTGAGATAGAAACCGTTCGAAAACGTGGGAAAAGGAGAAAATGCTGGTAACCAGCATTTTATCCTTTTCCCACAATGTTTCTACGCTGCTGGAGACAAATTTCAAATTTGAAGTTTCGTACAATTTGTCGTTTGCAAGTGCTTTCAATTTGGACCAGTTCTAATATTTTGTTTTTTGGTAAAGAGTTAAAAGGCTTCTTTCAAAGAGGTGTTTAAAAAAATCTGGATTGTGTGGTAATGGGTTAAATATGAATTTAAAAGTGTTCCAGACTGAAAGAATCTGTTCAGAAATAACATATTTACTGAGGCATTTGAGAGGGTAGGAGTGTGTAGACATTTTCCTACCCTCTAATATTTCATAAATTACATCCCTATATAAAGGTTTAGAGCATTTATACATATGCTAGTACTGCTTTGGTCGTTGCACTCGTTGCTAGTACTGCTTTGGTTGTTGCACTCATTGATTTGACATGATTCTCTTGCTCTACTGTTTTTTGTCATTCATAAGATGATCTTTGATAAGCAGTGTGGCACAAGAAGACCTCTATAAAACCAATTTCCTTGTTTATTCTTGCATTAAAAAATATTTCATACAGGCTGAGGGTATAATACAAGAGTGTTTTCAAACTGTCCATACTGGAGAAAATTACTTATCTCTATTCAGATAACAAATGTGTAGACATGTCAATATTTAAATTAAAAGCAACAAACTGAATATGGATTGAATGACAGTAATTGTCTTTAAAAAGATAGCAACCACTGTGGAAAAGGGAGAAAATGCTGGTCCAAGTATTTTTTTTCCATTATGTGATCAAAATTTCTGTCAGTCAGGGTCATTGAAGACAAATGTTTGTCCTATTTCAGGACACAGACAACAAGATTCTTGTAAGCAAGATAGAAGCATCAGCTGCAGGGGACTATATTGGTGTTGTGATGGAAAGTAAGTTTGTTAATTGATATACTTTGTTTGATGGTTAACCCTTAACCATACAATCTAGATTTTTAATAACCCTCAAAATGAAGCATTTTGAAAACATTGTGGGAAAGGAGAAAATGTGGGTAACCAGCATTTTTTCCTTCTCCCACGATGTTTTCTATCCTACTAAAGACAAATTCACATTAAAATTGTCATCTACAGATGCTGTCAATTTGGACAATTTCTTTGTGTGATAAAGAGTTATAAACTCATTTCCTATAGCAGACAGTCATTGACTTTCAGTGTTACTGTTTTTGAAGCAGAAGTGGTCATACATGTACGTGTACTTGTTTTTTTTTTTTCATGCTTCCTATAATTATGCAGATCAGTTCCTAGTGTTTATTCTAGAGCTGAATAGCAGGGCGCGCCGCCCTGCCCCTTTTTCACTCCGCCCTTTTGCCCTCGAACACCCGCCCTGTTGCCCTTATCATATGCATACAAAACTTGTCTGTGTATTGTTCTGGTTTCAGAGAAGGAGAAACTAGCCTACATGGGCAAAAAACTCATCTTCAGTGTCTCGGCTACGTCTCGTCAAGCTTGCACAGTCACAAAAGTTCGCGATAAATTTCTTCCGATCTGACTATATTCATGAAATACAGCCAATCTAAGTCTAAGGGTGACACTAATTATCCTTTATCAACTTCGTCAATTAAGACAGGACAGCAGGGTGTTATGATCCTTATCTATCACTAACTTGCTAAACCATCCCTCGAAACCCTGACTAATTTCCCCCAACAGGTAAATAGCGTCTGCTAATTTCTTTGAATGACGTCACACAATCAGTGATATTTCTCAATACATGAGTAGTTTTAAAATAAAGCAGAATTACCTCTTCTTACAGCTGAAGATTATCATTCGTATATTTTTTTAATAAATTGCAAGTATGGATGGTGAATCAGACTTGCCAACAGTCTTGAAAATACTCGATGTTTGCTATTCAAGCATCGGCAATTTTTTGAAAGCAAAATCTGCATAGCAGTATTCTATTTTTAGCAGTCTATTTATAGAATGGTTATGCAGTAGTACACTACACCATCAGAAGGCCTACACTTTAGTTATTCTTTCTATACATGTAATAATTTAGTCTTTTGATGTTTCTTAATCAAAATTATTGTTATTTCTTAAAACAGCTGAGAAGAAGTTTTCTTTTATAATTAATCTGGACATTTTTTGTTATCTGATGAGATGTTAGGTAGTGGGCCTGCAATAGAAAACAGCTATTTCCACAATATTATTATCATCCTACAAAATTTGCTACTATTAAAATGAGTATTATTGTACTACTTTAACCAAGCCATTTTTTCCTTTTTTTCCTCCCTATAATTATCATTTACAAATCTAAAACCACTGCATTCTCATTAGAAAGCAGATTAATAATTACCTCCCTTTTCTGAAAAATAACAAAAGTATCAACAATTGTTTATAGACATCAAAGGAATTTCTGATCGATTAAAAATGTGCAAAATTATTATATCTGTATAAATCTGTATTTATCGACTATCTAGAACTTTTATTCCATGCTGCACTAGAAGTGTTACAGGTCTGCTACCTTAAAGCTAAGTGTGACTGTGCATCATGGGATCATAAATCACATGGCAATCAAAACCTGTATAGTCAGATTGTGTTGCTTTGAGTCTATGAGTTGATAAGAATCTTTTCTAATTCTTTTTTTTAAATATGTAATTTATATCCAAAGTTATACTTAGAACTTGTTTCGAAAAGAGTAAAGGACACTGTTCTGTGTTTGTCTGATATAAGAAGTCATTCATCAAGGCACTGTTCCTCCCTGCCCCTTTTTCCTGCCTCCCTGCCCCTTTTTCCTGCCTCCCTGCCCTTTTGCCTTGTCTAGAATAATCACTAAGTTCCCTAAGCAGACACTGTCTAAAATTGCATAAGATTTACTTTCAGACATACTTTGATATAACCCTTTTCCACACAACAGAGTACTGGCATTTGATGTTATTTAAGCATTTATGGAATACAAAATGTTGTGGATCAGATAAAGATTTGTCATTGAAAGGGTAGAAAACATTGTAAGAAAAGGAGAAAAAAAAGCTGTTTAACACCATTTTCTCCTCTTACAACAGTGTTTTCAAATGTCTACATTCTTAGGACTTCTAAAAGTATAGATTAACCCATTACCACACAATACCTACTTTTGATGCTCCTGGGAAAGAAACCTTTAAAAACATTGTGGGAAAAGGAGAAAATGCTGGTAACCAGCATTTTCTCCTTTCCAAAAATTTTTTCTACCCTTCAAAAAACAATTTTCAAATTTTCAGTCGCTTTTATTTTGTCATCTGGAAATGCTTTTGATTTGGACAAGTCTGAAATTTTGTCATTTGGTAAAGAGTAATGCAGTAATGGGTTAATAATATGTCTTAAGAGAATCCAGAAAACTTTCCATTACTCTTGATCTCCACTGACTCCTCCCATGCTTTCAAAACTCAGGTAATACCCTTTGGATTCTATTGACATACATGACATATTTGAACATATTTTTATGTGTGTTTCTGCACATCAAAAGAGGTTCTTTTTTCACTATTTATCTGTTCTGTCAGATCCTTCAACGCAGGACATTTGGCTGGAGATACACAAGTTGCCTAGAGACCCCTGGGTATCAGACCTAGATACCATTATCAGTGCTTTGAAGAAAAAAGAAGAAAAGAAGGAAGAAGCCATCTCAGAGGTAATTTCTCCAACCTTGTTAATCCTTTACCTATCAGATGAAACAATCCCCGGTTTTTATACGCCCGTCGAAGACGGGACGTATTATAGGATCACCCGTGACGGGCGGGCGTCCAGGCGGGCGGGCGGCGTCCAGTTCTTTGTCCGGAGCATATCTCCAAAACTATTCTACCTAGGGTGATGAAATTTCATGGGTGGATAGATCTCATCAAGGGGGAGTGCAGTGCGCAGGAACCATAACTCTTGCTTGCTTAATTTTTGAGTTATTGCCCTTTGTTTTTTTTCATACTTGAATTTTGTCCGGAGCATATCTCCAAAGCTATACTAGCTAGGGTTATGAAATTTCTTGGGTGGATAGATCTCACCAAGGGGGAGTGCAGTGCAGAGGAACCATAACTCTTGCTTGCTTAATTTTTGAGTTATTGCCCTTTGTTGTTTTTCATACTTGAATTTTGTCCGGAGCATATCTCCAAAATTATACTAGCTACGGTTATGAAATTTCTTGGGTGAATAGATCTCACTAAGGGGGAGTGCAGTGCACAGAAATCATAACTCTTGCTTGCGTAATTTTTGAGTTATTGCCCTTTGTCGTTTTTCATACTTGATTTTTGTCCGGTGAATATCTCCAAAACTATACTAGCTAGGGTTATGAAATTTCATGAGTGGATAGATTTCATTAAGGGGGAGTGCAGTGCACAAGAATCATAACTCTTGCTTGCTTAATTTTTGAGTTAATGCCCTTTGTCGTTTTTCGTACTTGAATTTTGTCTGGAGCATATCTCTAAAACTATACTACCTAGGGTTATGAAATTTCATGGGTGGATAGATCTTATCAAGGGGGAGTGAAGTGCACAGAAATCATAACTCTTGCTTGCTTAATTTTTGAGTTATTGCCCTTTGTCGTTTTTCATACTTGAATTTTGTCCGGTGAATATCTCCAAAACTATACTAGCTACGGTTACGAAATTTCATAGGTGGATAGATCTCATCAAGGGGGAGTGCAGTGCATAAGAACCATAACTCTTGCTTGCTTCATTTTTGAGTTATTGCCCTTTGTCGTTTTTCATGCTTGATTTTTGTCCGGAGCATATCTCCAAAACTATACTAGCTAGGGTTATGAAATTTCATGGGTGGATAGATCTCATCGAGGGGGAGTGCAGTGCATAGGAATCATAACACTTGCTTGCTTAATTTTTGAGTTATTGCCCTTTGTCGTTTTTCATACTTGATTTTTGTCCGGTGAATATCTCCAAAACTATACTAGCTAGGGTTATGAAATTTCATGGGTGGATAGATCTCATCAAGGGGGTCAAGGGGGAGTGCAGTGCACAGGAATCATAACTCTTGCTCGCATAATTTTTGAGTTACTGCCCTTTGTCGTTTTTCATACTTGAATTTAGTCTGGTGCATACCCAGCTTTACAACTTGGGGTAAGACGGGCGTATCTTGCGACAGTTTGCCGCTCTTGTTACACCCTTGAGATAGAGGCCTTTTGAAAACATTGTGGGAAAAGGAGAAAATGCTGGTAACCAGCATTTTCTCCTTTTCCAACTGTGTTTTCTACCCTGCTGGAAACAAATTATAATTTTTGAGTAAAGTCTAATTTGTTGTCTGCAAGTACTTTCAATTTGGCTAGTTCAAAATTTTGTCATTTGATTGTTGCTCATATGATGGTATTCGGCTTCAAATGGTCGTAACCATTGTCAGAGAAGAAAAATACTTTCAGCTCACCTGAGCACAAATTGCTAAAGATAAACTTTTGTAAACATGCTTTGTCTGTTGTCAATGGTTTTGTGTCATCAGCCTTCCTTTGTGAGGTTGCAAAAATCTCTTATTTTCAGTGGAATACTCATGAAATTAGATAGAATGTTTGTTTTGAAGATATATCGGACAAGCTTGAAAGTGGGTCAAATTGGGTCAAGGAGTAAGTAACTGGTCGAAATCATAGAAAAACGTGGTGTGCAATCTAGGGACCACTTTTCAGTGCAATTCTTATCAAAGTTGGTCAGAATGTTTGTATTGGTGATATCTCGGACAAGTATGAAATTTGGTTAGATTCTGTCATGGACTAGGTCACTTGGTCAGATTTTTGAAAAAGTTGTATGCATTGTATAAAGGCCACATTTTCAGTATGTTTTTCATGAAAATCAGAATATTTGTCTTGCGGATGTCTTGTACAAGACTGGAATAGGGCGACATAGGATAAAAAACTAGGTCACTGTCTTGAATCTTGGAAAAAAACCTTGTTTTCACTGCAGACTGGTTACCAGCATTTACTTTTTTAACACAAAAGTTTTAGCCCATTTCAAGACAAATCATATTATACAAAAGTTTCAATTTGGACCAGTCTGAATTTTTTTGGTTTAATAAAGAATTGACTCAGTTTTGGATTCATCTTCCTCCACATTGTGTCTTGAGTGATTGTTTAATACAAGAAAGAGAAGGACAATTTTTCCATGAGGAAAATAATGATAAATTCATTCTTTATGTCCATAGGTGGACACAGAGTCAGTGGTGGCATCAGAGCAAGCAGGAAGTCAGGGTGAATCTCAGGACTTTGCCCCGTCATTGGCTCCGACAGAAACTGGGGACCAGTCACAGGTAAATAATTATCCTCATGAAATAGTATGCTATTATCTCTTAGTTTGAAAGAAATGTTCATACTGTCCTGGGTTTTAACACCATATTTTTTGTTAATGTTTAAAGATAGTTGGCATATGAAATAATAAATTCACTGCAACAAGTGAAAAATCTGATGTAAAATTTGTTTGGTAGATTCAGTCATATGACCTTGGTGTCTATAATCAAGACACTAGAAAGGAATGCATCATTTGACAATCAGCATGACTGTGACATGGGAAGTTTGCTTGTGTCATCACAGATCAGATTGATTGGGATCCGAGTTCCATAACGATTATATTGAATGTGGTTTTTACCTCTGTATCAGTATGCTGATTAAAAAGAAAAAAAAGGAAAAAGCAAAATGTGCAATGAAAATAGAATAGGAAGGAAACAGTTTGTGAAAATGTGCAGGCATCATTTACCAAGAGCACAAAGGATGAATTACAGTACATTTTCGGGATACACTTACTAAGATCAGACTGCTGAGAAAGCATATTCTTAACTTTGTACTACATTGTCCATTGTGTGATAGTATTCCAAAATGCCAAAAACAGCCTTTTATTTACAGTATTTGGATGCTTTGAGTCTCTGACTCATGTAGAATAGTCAGATTTTTTGTATGCTCTAAAGCTATTACAAAATCTACATTTATCACAGAGAAAGTCTCAGCCTAAAGTGCGATTGTCTGACAAGCCTGTCAAGACAGTTTCATTCTCTTCTTTTGAAAAAAGACATCTTCCAAAAACGGTAATGCTAGAGATATGCAAGTTGTTTTCCGTGGGTAAATCTATTACATAATCCATTACATAATCCATTACATAATATAAACAAATTCTAGATTCACAACAAAGGAAATTAAGTTGCATTTGATCATTGTGTAGAAAATAGTTAATTGATCCAGGTCACTTGAGGTAAATGAATATGTACAGTACATGTACCTGTTAAAAAGAAAAATAAAAGTTTCTATGCCAAAACCTACGGTATGGGCATATGTAGATTTTTTTTTTCAAAAAACCCTTTAACTCATGTACATGTTGATAATATTTCATAAGTTTCACACAAAAGTAGTGTTAACATGTACTGAGCATCACCTGTTACAATGTTATCGACCTAAATGATCTGTATGATCTTCGCTAAAAGTGCTCAAAGATAATGAAGCACATTTATAAAGCACAAAAGTTTTTGAAAATGGATGACAAAATATCTGAACAGGGTTTAACTCATTACCAAACGACACAATTTTAGACTGGTTCAAGTTGAAAGCATTTGCAGACAACAAAATAAAAGTGACTGAAAATTTGAAATTTGTTTTGTGAAGGGTAGAAAAAATTGTGGGAAAAGGAGAAAATGCTGGTTACCAGCATTTCTCCTTTTCCCACATGGTTTTCTAAAGGCTTCTTTCTCGGAGTTGTCAAAAGTAGGGATTGTGTGGTAATGGGTTAAGCTGTAAAGTTCAAGATAGTCAGAGGTTTAGGTAAATTAGCAGAAAGTTTTTGGAAACAATGCTCAAACATAGTTAGTTTGTCAGATGGCCATGATTTACAAAAAGAAAAGAGAGAACAGATTTTACAGATACCATGTCCATTAAATTCAGAATGATAGTAGTGGCTAGCATTTAGGTGAGAAAAAAATGGTATAATTTTGATTTTAGCTATTTACTATGGTTTGCTACTGTAGCTCATGCTATGATTTTGAATGTGTGTCTGTTTATCATTTCTTGTGTGCTTATTTAACATTTGAAAGATTCAAAAACTTGTGTCTTAATTGAAAGTGCTTGTAGACAACAAATTAAGTGGGCTTAAATGATGACATTTGTAAATGAAACGGTGGTAGCACATTGTATGAAAAGGAGAAAATACTAGCATTTTCTTCTTTTAACCCAATGTTTCAAAAGACCTCTTCCTTAGGGTTGTTAAAACATGCAGTTGTTTGGTCAAGAGCCAACATATTACCTCTTGCATATGGCATTGTTGTATTTCTGTGGATCTGTTACTTATGAAAACATTGCAGCAAAGGAAGAAATTATCAAGAACATTGTCTTCTCTTGCCATTATATATTTTGTGATGATTATCATTACTGCATAATTATAAAGATGCCAGTGTTGTCTCCTGTATAATATCTTCAGAAGGTAGTACGTTAACCATTTGAGTATGCAAGATGAATCAGTAGAATGCTTCTCTTGATCATAGTTGCATTGGAGGAAAATATAATGCAAGACCAGAAATCTCACAGATGCAATCTGATAATTGATCTATACTGTCTTTAATCTGGTGAGATGCCACAAAACAGCCTTGAAATTGGACAGTCTAAAGCCTTATTCCTGACTGAACATACTATTTTGTTGTTTAGGTTTTATAAGAAATAACACTTTGTATAGGCAATAAGCATTGTGAGGCAAAACACATTGCTCAGGTTGCTTAGTCTAGGCCAAAGAATTGTTATGATTATGAATGTATTTGTAGAATGCTCCCTCTGTTGCTGGATCATTAAGTTCAGCCAAGTCCATCAGATTTAATATGTTTTCACGTGCATCAATGTCGAAACATGCCTCAAAGAAAGTAGGTCATATGGAACACCTATTTTTGATGCACTGTGTTGGGGACAGGGTGTGTTTGAGTGCTCCTTCTCTTTAGATACGATTTTCTGGTGGTCGACTTTATTTCCACTCTGATGATTTTGAGGACGCTAATTCATTTAGCCCTTTCCCAGACAAGCCCTGGTTTTTACGTGTCTGCAGTATAAGTCTATTTTGAAAACACTGTGGGAAAAGGAGAATTTGCTCGTAACGAGCAATTTGTCCTTTTCCCTCAGTGTTTTCTACCCTTTTTGAGAACTTTCTGCCACTTTCTCTAAATCTAAAATTGTCATCTACAAACTCTTTTGGTTTGGAAGAGTCCAAAATTTGTCGTTTGAAAAGGGTTAAATACATTTATTTTACAAGATGGTCTTTATAATGTCATTCTGATGTAGAGTTAGTCTAATAGATGTCACATGTGACACAGATTTCCATCATAAACCTTCTATTTTTGTTTTTAATTTATTTTTAGCAAGTGATGACATTTCAGGTCTCACCTTCCTACTTCATCTCTCAAACTGAAATCTGAAATCCAGTGATGAAAAATCACTCTTCTGTTTCAAAGAAAAATAAATCCTCATATATTAATGAACAGATGTGTCAGTGGCATTTGATATGTGAAACTAACATGTGAATTGAAAAACTGTGCAGTCCAATCACATAAACAATAAACCTCATTACTAAATGTGATAGAGTTAGCTCAAGATTTGAAATTGGACTCATTAAGCAAAACTTTGTTTATGGGATCTAAGTCCTGGACAAACAAGCATGACATACCCCAAATATGTTTCAAACCTCTTGAAAACACCCCAGACCATTCCAAAGACATAAACAACTTGCCAAGTACCTAAAACCACATGCAAAATGCTAAGAAAAAATACATAATTTGAATAAAATGATAGTCAAGAAATAAGAAAAAAAATGCCATACATGAGATGAAGGAATCTTCTATTGAAGCTGTCCACTTTTAAAACCTATTATCCGCCAAATGTCTACCATAGCCTTTTATTAGTTTTTTATTATGTTTTTTCTGTACAATTTCTTTTCTAGTTTGGTTTGAAGTGCCAAAGATATCTTAATGTAAGCAGTTTTTTCTGTTTCATTCAGTGTAAAAACTATGATTTCTACAAGAAAGCTTTGATGGTTATAAATTAGTCCCTCTGGCATTAACTCCAGTCCTCACCTTAGAGCATGGAGAGAGAATCTCTACTACAATATTGTAAAATTGGACTTAAGGTTTCTAGAGAAAAAAAAAACTTACTGGGTTGATGTCAGTCCTTGTGAAAAACTGAAGGGACCAGTATTTGCTCTTCCAATTTTAAAGACGTAGCTAGTACATGTAGGATCTACAGTCTGTTTTTGTTAAGAACCATTTGCTGTGACTTGGGTTTTGTAATAAACTTCAAAGTACATTTGTAAATTTTGCTTTTTGTCATAAATTTTTGTTTTGTGACATCATAGCATAATTATGTGCAAATGCATTCTAAGAATACTATGATATATGTCAGACCAATAAATGACAAAAGTGATGCACGAGTATATTCATACTACTAATTTGCAGTGCTAAAATAAAAAATAGTTTTAAAATGCTCATGAGATAGACCTGCTTAGTGCCATTTTTTTTTTCTTTTCTACATTTTGATTGTTGACCCTTAGATTGTCAAGGATAAGCTTTAGTTGCCATTGATTATAAAGAAGACAGATCAGACTTTCAACACAGTGCAGCTGTATCTTGCATCCACACTATTTGTAATGTGGAGATTACATAGGAAACCAAGTCTTATAAATTGTGAAATCGCCGATTGAAAGCTTTTATGCTATTAAGTGTTTCCAACAACACACTCTTAGACATGTCCCATGCACTCTAAAGGTTAAGGAGAAAAAATGCAGACTAGAACTTTTCAAAACACCTGTAGAAAATAGGATATAAAAGGCTGCAAATTAGATGCTGTTGCTCTTTTTTGTCAATTTATTTATTAGTCTGCAAGATTTTTCTGACATTTTACAGTTTCTGAAGTAAGTCAGCACAAATTACAAATTCATAGTCAAATACAGCTATCAAGGGAATCTTTGATAAAGACAAGTTTAGATAAATGTAGATTTGTAGAGTGATTCCTGATATACACTGTACAACTCATACTACCAAAGAGAAAACATGTAATTGTTCAAAGACTGTAAAACAAAATATTGATATCATTGATAGTTATTTTCAATACAATCATGTACATGTACTTTAGTCTCGCCCAGGGAGTGGGATTTCTCAACCTGGTCCAACAGCAGATCCTTCTGTTCTAAATATAGAACAACCGAAAGTAAGTGGGTGATGTTTGAGTGTTGTTCCATTCATTCCCTAACATGAGCTGACATTCAGATCCATTGATAACTTCATATCATCTACCTTATCCCTTTCCCAAACAAGCCCTTGTTTTTATGTGTTTGCAGTACAAGTCTTTTGAAAACGCTGTGGAAAAAGGAGAAATTGCTCATAACTAGGAAGTCCTCCTTTTCCCACAGTGTTTTCTACCCATTTGGAGAACTTTCTGCCATTTTTATCAAATTTGAAATTGTCGTCTGCAAATGCTTTCAGTTTGGAAGAGTCTAAAATTTGTCGTTTGGTAAAGGGTTAAAAAGAAGAAGAGGTTTTAACTTCACTGGAACTTAAACTATGTTCAGTACATTTACTGTAATTGACCATTGACTTAACCATCTGTCCAACTCTCTGATGATGATCCTCTTTAATCGCCTAGTAACCATTTATTTACCCTGTTAACCCTTAACCAAACAAGTCCTAGTGAAAAAATAGGCTTTTGAAAATACTGTCAGAAAAGGAGAAAATGCTGGTAACCAGTTTCTCATTTTTCCATATTATTTTCAATCCTATTCAAGATGAATTACATTAGTTTTGCAACTCTGCATTTGCCATATTCATAGGCTTTTGATTTGCACCTGTCTGAAATCTTGTTGTTTGGTAAAGAGTTAATCAGTACTTAATGCCACTCTAACCTTTCACCTCATCTGCCCTAATCAAAGTATGTTTTTGCATAAAAATGGTACTTCCCTTTATACTATGGTTTTCATTTACTTATCATGTTTTTGGGCAAAAAGTGACTGGCTCATTTTTCTTGACCAACAGGCAAGCTGACAAAGCCAACTTAAGTTGTTTTTTGCTGACAGGTAGATAAAAGGGTACAGTGTTCAACCTGATTTGAAATCAATACAGTTAGAAATAAAACAAGAGGTTAATCAAAATTTTGGACACAACAGGACCTAAGATGATTAGATCTTTAGCTACCCTAGGATCTTTTAGCTATCTAACACTTCAGTTTACTGAAACTATTTTTTTCTTTAAAATATCTGTAATTGAGACTTAGTTGCTATGGAAATTGACATTGTAATACAATATTGTATTTTAATGGCTTGTGTGTAAGTACATGATAATTGTCAGGTATAGGACCAAAGCTCATTTGGACAATAGCCCATGGGGACAATTGCCCATTAGAAAAAAGCCCACTAGAATAATAGCCCATCGGCACAATAACTCTGTTGGAAATTATTGATTGAATTTGTGTTTATTTATTGTTGCCATCGGTTTCCCATATGGGCGACACCCCGTGAAGGCTGTTGGTATTGTTACGGGGATAGTGCAGATACAGGATGAAACCCATCCTAAGTTTCGCCTGATTCTTTAATGTGCTCGGTGTATAGCACCACTACACAGGACCTCGATTTAATGTCTCATCAGAAAAACAGTTTGTAATTTTAGCTTTGGGGATGGAACCCACAGCCTCATGATCACAAGTCTAACACTCTACTATCTGAGCTTTGTGGTCTGGTCAAGGACAATCATTGTTTTATATAGCTCTATTTATATGGGGCCCAACAAGGCCCACAGACATTGAAAAAAGGAGTCATTTAGAAAATTGGAGGTACACGTAAAAAATTGTACTATATTACTGAAATCTAACCTTTTGTTTAATTTAGATCTAATAAACTGTTGCATTTTTATTTAACACGTTTAAATTTTATTCATGCAGCTATCGATACTATGCTGATAAAAAGCAATACTGCAGAAACGATAATTGTTTTCCACCATTAATTTTTCCTGAAAAAAAAATATACGAAATATATCTGTGAGTGGTAAATTTCAGCAATTCTGATATCATGTAACAGAAGGATTTGACTTTCACATTGATCACTCGAACTAGAATTTAATTTTCTCATAAACTAACCAGATTTTGGACCATTTTCTTTTTAATCCTTTACTCCATAGATACTCATTTCTATGCATTGCTTGTAGGACCCTTTGGAAAACATTGTAGCAAAAGGTGAAATTGCTCGTGACGAGCAATTTCACCCTTTTGCCACAATGTTTTCTATGCTATCAAAAGGTGTCATATACACATAAGAAACAGCTTCATCCTTGCTGTTATTTAGGGTCAATTAAAGATACTATAGAAATGCTTTATGGGGTAAAGGGTTAAGATTAAATTTGTTGAAACTTGCATTTCTGTTTTGTTTTATGATCGTTGCTTGACATAGGGGTAGGTACTGGCAGGAGGTGCTTCCCAAATTGATATTTTTAACATCCTTTGCCTTTCTGCCCCCTAGAGGCTTCATTGCCATGTTGAATTATTAGCAGAAGTTCAAATAGAGAATATATGTTTGGTTCCGAGATGGATAAAGTTTATCCAGTGAGGCTTAGAAAACTGAGAGGGCGAGCTTTAGCGAGCCCTGATCAGTTTTCGGGCCGAGCCGGATAAACTTTATCCGTCTCAGCACCAACCATATATTCGATTTATCCTGTTTTCTACTGGAAAAAAGGTACTTTTCTCCTCATTTTGCTTTAATTCCATCTGTAAACAACCTGCACGTCACCTTTTTACAGCCTAAGTTTACACTCATTCTAGTGACCCGAGGGGAAAAATAGTTCCTAATTTATTCGACATCTAGAATAGAAAACTCGTAATGTCAGCAGAAATGAGTTGTTTTTGCACAATCTTTAGCTGGATATCAATGCTTTTTTAAAACATTTCATTCTAAAGGACAATAAACTTGTGTCATAAGTGTATGGCCCAAAACTAAATGGCCGAAGTCAACAATATATGAGAAAAAGCTACACAAAAGATGAAAAATTTAACATCATCTAGGTATTTACCTTGATATTTTGTGATACGTAGACTATACCCACTGAAGTGAATTGAATTCCACACCCTTCATGATACGCTCAAATGTATGTTCCTGAAGTGTTTATCCGATTGAGATCTTTTCATGATCTGTTTTGCAGTTTGTAACAATGTCTGACCATCACAATTTCTAGGTTTTGCTGGGGCGCCACTTCTCGGTAAATTTTCAACACCGTTTCAGGAACGACACATGTTTATAATCACAGTAATTGTATTTCGTGAAATGTCAAATCAAGCGATATTTCCATTTGTCAAATATCTGAGCAGTTCTATTGAATTAACGGCTAAGTTCGTGTCGGTGGTAAATTCCGTCCGTCTACCTACCGAGACTGTTTACTAAAAGAGTTTTGACTGTGATGACGTATATTCTGAGAAAATTTGCGTCATATGACGTCATGAAATCTCCAAGAAATCATTCAATGTACAAAGGGATATAAACCAAACCTTTTTTATCCCTTTTAGACATGACTATTACTGCCCTTATCACTTACAGACATTTGGATGTTCATTTATGGCACAATTCTATAGATTTGAAAATATTGACCGTATATAGCGCGTAGGAATACACAACTGCCGGATAAAGCAAAGTTTATTAGGTTACCCCTTTATTAGGTCAGTGTTAATAGCGAAAGCGGGATAAAGAATGGAAACCTCTATTACCAATCTTCTCCCAAATCCATTTGATACAGAGATTGATAACAGGCTACCAGTTTTATTTTAGCCATAACATCTATTGCATTATCAGTATATTCTCACCAGAAAGACCAGCTTTATGTTTATTGAGTTGAAATAGCAGAAACAGACAAAAAGGACCATAATTTGTGGAATGGCAGTTTTACGATTGTGTGCCAGATGACCCATCTGAAACTTATGGCCTGTTATGCAATGGCTTGCTATAGACTGTACAGTAGCCCACTTAATTGCATAATTATGTATTTGATTTAGGAAACTTACTATGGTATGGGTGTAAAATATAAGACGACAGTGTAGAATATGTATATTTTCTTCTGACATTTCTGTTTCAACATATAGCAGGTCTAGATCAGATGAATTTTTGACAAGCTTTACACTTTTACTCATGTTTAATTTGGTAATACACAGGGTAAATATAAATAAATACTTGTAAGGAAAAACAATGAATAATTGAACATAAAAGTCAATGTTTTGACAACACTACTTACTCTTAAAACGCATCAAATTTGACATTTGAACCCTTTCTAAACACTGGGCTTTTGCCAGAATTAGCAATGAGCTCTTTTTCAGTGGTGTAATGTTCAATGGGCTATTTTCCTAGTGGGCTATTGTTTCCATGGGCTTTTGTTCATTCCCTCATCTTATTTAACTGCCTTTCACAAAATTACTGAATTACTATTTTATTTGTATTCACTTTGTGATTCTGTTCTATGAATTTCTTGAGCCAAACTTGCAATTATTTCCTTTTCAAAGTTTTTCCATGTTCTGTTTACTACTTTAGTATGAAAGCCGTCACCCATTGCTTGTTTTATGATCATTTGAATGGAATCTATACGAACACATACATTTCCATTCACATCTCTAGTTAAACTAAACTCTTTTTCACATGATGAAATTTTACACTTGTCTTAATTGAAATGTACTAGATAACAATTTCAAAGTAATTCAAAGGATGCAGTTTTTCCGTAACAGGGTATAAAACACTCTGGGAATAGGAGAACATGCATAGTACCAATGTTTACCCTTTTCCCACAATGTTTTCAAAGCTGTAGTAAAGGGTTAAAAATTAACTTTAATTATCAAAGTTGTTGTATCATCAGCAATGTGAGACTCAGAAGTGAGCTTGACAGTAACTCTGTTTTCATTCTTGAGCTTTTCAAAGACTCTTGCTTGATACATACATGTGTATGTGGTATTTGATTTTTCAAACATATAAAAGATGAACCTCTATGTTACAGATTAAACCACATCAAATTTAATGCAATATCCAGGCTTTGTACAATGCTCATTGCATTTGTATTAGGGATGTGTCTTAATTATATTGAATTGTTAAACATTGTCTTAATTGGCCATTAATGATAATCTGTCATTGAACCATTACATGTAAATTGTAATATGCTGAATATTTATGCATATTTTGCTATTTTAAATGGTGCATTAATGAAGTAGAAAATTGCCTCCTTTCATAATCTTCAAGTGTAATTATGTTTTCATCATTTACAGTTTAGACATTCCAGATCAATGATATACATATGAATATATTTTCAAATCATTTAACTTATGAGTGATGGTTGATAAGTAACAAACCTCACATTAGAAGATTTTGCTACCTGAGATCACAGTGCATTATTTTGAAGAGTTTTTATGAATATTAAAGGCATTGCACAGAAAGGGACTGTTCAGATTCTCTGGCAAAAGTTGAAATTGTAATATTCTTGTTAACCCTTAGGCTGCTAAACCTTACTCACTGACCTTTGCAGAGAGTGTAGATCAAGAGCAGACTGCAATAAGGATATATTTTTCCTCACAAAATAATTTTGGAATGGCAACATTATGGTTTTTACCATTGACTTTTGAGTGTCATGTTAGTTATTTAGCAGGATAAGGCTTAATGTCATTTTCTTTCTTTTTGTCAACATTTAATTCTGCATAGCAAAGGGGTGTATCTGCCAACTTCTCTGTGTATAAGATTAAAACTAGCATCCTAAAGAACTGAAGCTGTCAATTGAGACGTAATGATATTTCCCATCTGTGGCTGGGGAAAGGGGTTACACTGTGGTTTCAATTATAAGTCTGAGGTAAAGTAATGGAAATTCATCTCACACACCTCAGCAGAAAATTGTCGTTCTCTGATAGAGTAAAGTTATTAAGCTGTTCACACAGTCTTGTGTGACTCTTTAGAGTTGTTAGTAAATTCTTAATGCCAATAAGCTCAGAATTTGATATTCTCAATTTCGTCAGAAAGGACTGAATATACTTTTTACTTCGTTATGCATCATTCTCTTATTTTGTTATTAATAGAAGAGTCTTAACCCTTTCCCAAACAATCCCTGGTTTTTACGACCCTGAAGGAGCAGGCTTTTGAAAACATTGTAGGAAAAGGAGAAAATGCTGGTAACCAGCATTATCTCCTTTTCACACACTGTTTTCTACCCTGCTGGAAACGAATTTCAATTTTCGAGTTACATTTATTTTGTTGCCCGCAAGTGCTTTACATTTGGACCAGTCTAAAATTTTGTCGTTTGGGAAAGGGTTAAGGTCTTTCATGATAAATTGTAGGATGCTAGCACAATAACATATTTTGAAGGAGAAAGGTCATCTGCAATTTTGGCTGTTCCATTACAAATTTAAGTTCTGTCACCTCCATCATTATGGTAGCATGTAAATAGATTTTTTCCTTATTCTTGCAAACATATCAGCAGAAATATTCATTAACTGCCTTTTTTAGCTCACCTTAGCAAAAAGTGCTAAAGGTTAGCTATTGTGATTGCCCAATGTCCGGTGTCCGTCCTCCGTCAATAATTTCTTTAAACATCTTCTCCTCCTAAACCACAGGGTCAATCTTCATGAAACTTGGCAGGAATATTCCTTGGGTGAAGCTCTACAAAAATTGTTCAAAGAATTTAATTTCACCCATAACTCTGGTTGCCATGGCAACAAAAAGAAAAAAAATCTTTGAAAATCTTCTCCTCTGAAGCTAGAAGAGGTAGAGCTTTGATATTTGGTATGTAGCATCTCCTAGTGGACCTCTACCAAGTTTGGCTCTAGGGTCAGAACTGGCCCCGCCCCGGGGGATAACGCGTTTGAGCATAGGAACAAAGAAGGAAAACTTTAAAAAACTTCTGATGAAACTTGAAGGCGTAGAAGAGCTTTGATATTTGGTATGTAGCATCTCCTAGTGGATCTCTACCAAGTTCGTTCGAATTATATCCCTGGGGTCAAAGTTGGCCCCATCCCAGGGGTCACAATTTTGAGCATAGGAACAAAGAAGGAAAACTTAAAAAAAAGACTTCTCCTCTGAAACTTGAAGGCGTAGAGCTTTGATATTAAGTATGTGACATCTCCTAGTGGACCTTTACCAAGTTTGTTCCAATTATGCCCCAGGGGTCAAAACTGGCCCAATCCCGGGGGTCACAAGTTTGACCGTAGGAACAAAGAAGGAAAAGTTTAAAAATCTTCTCCTCTGAAACTTGAAGGCGTAGAGCTTTGATATTTAGTATGTGGCATCTCCTAGTGGACCTTTACAAAATTTGTTCAAATTATATCCCTGGGGTCAAAACTGGCCCCACCCCGGGGATCACAACTTTGAGCATAGGAACAAAGAAGGAAAACTTAAAAATTCTTTTCCTCAGAAACTAGAAAGCATAGAGCTTTGATATTTGGCATATGTTGTATCTTGTAGTGGACCTCTACCAAGTTTATTCAAATGATGTCCCTGGGGTCAAAACTGGCCCCACTCTGGGGGTCACTAGTTTGAGCATAGGAACAAAAGAGGAAAACTTTAAAATTCTTCTTCTCTGAAACTGGATGGTGTAGCGCTTGAATATTTGGTTTGTGGCATCTCCTAGTGGACCTCTACCAAATTTCTTTAAATCACGCCCGTGGGGTCAAAACTGGCCCCGCCCCGGGGGTCACAACTTCGAACATAGGAACAAAGAAAGAAAATTTTAAAATTTTTCTTCTCTAAAACTAGAAGGCATAGAGCTATGATATTTGGCATGTAGCTATTCCTAGTGGATCTTTACCAAGTTTGTTCATATTGTGCCCTTGGGGTCAAAACTGGCCCTGCCTTGTGGGGGGGGGGGGGAGGGCCACAGGTTCGAACATGGCAACAAAGAAGGAAAACTTTAGAAATCTTCTCTGAAACTTTAAGGTGCAGAGCTTTGATATTTGGTATGCAGAATCTTCTAGTGGACCTCTACCAAGTTTGGTCATATGGTGTTCCTGGCGTCAAGACTGCCCATGCCCTTGAGGTCACAGGTTGGAACATAGAAACAAAGAAGGAAAATTTTAAATTTCTTTTTCTCTTAAACGCGAAGGTGTAGGGCTTTGATACTTAGTATGTAGTGTCTTTGAGTGGACCTCTACCAAGTTTGTTCCAAGGATGCTGCTTTGGTTAAAACTGACCCAGCCGCGGGGACCACAAGTTCAAACATAGGACAAAGAAAGAAAATGTAAAATTCTTCTTTGAAACTGGAAGGTGTAGAGCTTTGATATTTGAATGCCCTATGTCCATCACCCGTCAACAATTTATTTAAACATCTTCTTCTCCTAATCCACTGGGCCAATCTTGATGAAACTTGGCAGGGATGTTTCTTGGGTGAAGCTTTACCAAAGTTGCTCAAAGAATTGAATTTCACTCATAACCTATAGTCTAAGGTGAGCGTTCCAGGGGCAATGGCCCTCTTGTTTTTCTTTTCCCAAAAACTGATATTACTTGTATGTAAAATGCAATCAATCCATCAAACAACCACAACTTTCCCTTAACTGGTAATTGTTGCTTTAAGAAAGAAAAAGTAAAAAGTCTGTTTAAAACTTTATGTCTGTGAAAGTAAGATAAATATTATTAACATGATTTGAGGACATAGAAATATTCCAACAAGTTTTTCCTGGTATGGTAACTGTAAATGGTTGTTTTAAGTGTTTGAAAGTGTTCATTAATCATTTTATGGCCCCTTATCACAAAAATGCTACTTTAGAGGTGTTTACTCTTTGCAGCAGTATCTCCTGTAACATGAGATGTTTTTTTATTTTCTGATAAATGATAGATAACAACGTCTAAAAACTGAAATCTTTTCTTCTCATAGCAAGAAATCGTGTAAGAGACATTATGTTCTTGTGAGAGAAAGGAGTTGTTTTTATTTTCTTGCAAAATCACTGCGAAATACTATGTAGCAAAAACCTATACAATTATGGAAATATGGTATTATGGTATTATGTAAAGGTGTGAAAGAAAGGAATTGTTTTTATAACTTTGCAAAAACACTGCAGAATGCATCAAGGACCGTACTGAATGTAGTTAATCTTCATTTGTTGATTTCTAAACTGAGATAAAACTAAGTGATTACATGTATGTGTATTTGATATAATATTATGCAAGTTCTGGGATTATTTGTACTGGTAGTGTCCAAAAATGAATTGATTCACTTAATGTATTTTATAAAGAGACAGAATGATGTTTATCAGTAAGAAAATGTTTCATTTAGTCATCATAATGGTAGATAACTAGAAAAGTTACATACAATATACTCAGTTATAGGTTATGTTAAGCTACTGCGGTAAAGATTTGTACCTTTTGTTGATATTATAATACTCATATTGAAAGCATTTTTCAACTCCAATGATGGTAAAAGGGAAGAAAACTTTGTCAGAAAAAGAGATACTTGGCACAAGCATGTTATCTTGTCAAAGGGCCACAATGTTTTCAGATCCTTGTTATTAGGGTCATAAAGACATAGCATTGTCATATAAAGGTTGAATTTGCAGGTTATCACATTGTTTTTATTCAGGACAATATTTATATGATTGCAACAATCATAGTTCCTGTTATTAATAGCAGTTTATATTTTATTTTATTTCTCTTTTAAGGCAAAGTCATTTACCAAGGTTGTCCTATCTCTTTGTACACTTGATACATTCTATATTATATTTTTATTAAAAAAACTAATACCCTTTAAATTTCTATTAATGCTTTTTATTACATTATGTAGCTTTACTTTAAGTAATGTTATGCATTTAACATTGATACACCAGTTTCCCATTGCAGACAGTGAAGGTCAACATCAGACAAAATAAAAATGTGTATTTTATTTTGGATCAATACTACATTATATTCTGATATTGAGGAATTTTGGGAAAAATTAAATTCGCAATTGCAGTAATTGATATTTCAATGCCCCAAAATACCTTGCTATTTATTCAGAAGCTAAAACATAATTATGCAGTAATTCATGGCATTGAGCACTATTTTAACAACTTGGTGCTAAAATGAAAACAAAATAACATAAAAATATGTTCTTTTGATCAAATGCTGAAGAATCTTATTAAAAAACAGACAGCTCATTTTCCTCCTACTTTTCCTAAGCCTGTCTCTGCAGGCTTGGATGTATCTATAATGTATGAGCTGAAAAATACATACACAGGGAGTAAAGTGCTGGATATATGGTAAATCAATTGATAAGATTTGCCCCACAAGTCTTTTGTATTTTCATTTTTATCGCTCCAATGAAACTTAAAAGCAAAATATGTTGCTTGTGCCACACAGCTTTAAAACATGCGTTTACACTGTTGCACTTTTTTTGCACTTTTGAAGCATTGTGGTGGTTTGGTTTTAGCTTCAATTACCTATTTGGTATGTTTTGATAATATATTTTCTTTTTTAAAATAGATTCATCAGATGCCTAATTGATAATACACATTTTTTTGAAAGTAAAATAACTGAAATAAGCATAATAACAGTCTGTGCTCTGGCTAAGCCCCAGTGGGCTAGAGAAAACAATGCAGAGCAAGGAATTGGCTGTTGTGTTTGAGATCTTGCTTGGCAAATAATTGATGACTAGAGGTTTTATTTATCTGATACTATTTGTTGCCATTTTGTACTATGGAAAAGAAGCTAAATGTTGTACCAGTAGAGAAACTCAAAGAACATATCTATAGCTGCACTGACTCCTGTTAGATATCTGAAAACTGTTATAAGATTGCTAAGGACAAAACTAACAAATATGACTAGAAATGGTATAAATATAGCATTATTATATCCTAGTGACAAAGTAGACTTCCTTTTTTTTTCCATTATTGAATAAAGAATATATTGTGTAAGTATGAATGGGCAGTGCTCTGCCAAAAGAGGGCTTGATGCATCTCCATGATCAACTAAGGAAAATAGTCACATAACTGTAAACTGATAGAGTCCATTTTGTCAAACACCCAACTGAATCCAGGTGTAGAAAGGTCCTTTAGACATCCAGAAATTGACAGTTGCAGGTTGATTTTGGTCAATACCTTTAGCAGATGCATAAAGGCCCTACTTTTCAGAGTAATGCCAAAATATATTTTTGTATACTGATTGAGCTGTTTATTTATAGTTTATATAAAACAGAATTGGATTAATTGATTTCCTCCTTCTAAAAATTCAGAGCAGATGAAAACAGCCTTAAAAACACAAACATCATGCATAAATGTTTAAGGATTGGTACTTGGGAAATTATGAGAAAATTGAATACTTCTGTTCTCAGGCAACTTCATCCTGATTCAGAATTTTAACAACCCTGAGGGAGAATCCTTTTGAAACATTTTGGGAAAAGGAGAATATAATTTCCTTTCCTCACAAAATTTTCTTTTCTTATTGGACAAATCTTACCTTTCATTGAAAATTTAATTTGTCATCTGCAACTGCTTTCAATTTGGACCAGTCTACAATTTGTCATTATCACGACAACCTTTTAGACCTAGCCAAGTTGAAAGCATTTACAGAATGACAATTTCATTGTGGCTCAATGATGCAGTTTTTGTTTGATAGGGTAGAAAACATTGAGGGAAAAGGCAAAAATGCTGATTACCATTGTGTGGTACAGCATTTGCAAAACATTTCTTCTGCTAGAATTGAAACGCCACCCATAAGAGGTAATAATGTAAATGTCAGACATTTGACACTATCACTCCTTATTCTACAGAAGACAAGTTGTTGATGATTGCAAACATGGATTACGTTAAATTTTATTGCATTGAATGGGGTTTATATGATAGAAATTACTGAAAGGGATGTGGAAATTGTACAGCAAGATCAGACTGCAGATATGTACAGACTGATCTTGCTTTACACTCTCCACAAAATACATCTATGGTTACAAATACTAAGATAGGAGTTAAAACAGTAGCTTTTGAATCATGTCAGTTACTTCCTACTACTAATCTTATACCTCTCACTGGCAGAACTTTAGAATAGTCATACAAGCTTCAAAGTATTTACAGACGGCAAATGAATCATAGGTCAAATGATGCAATCTATGAATAAGAGGGGTGAAAACCTTGTGGTTAAAGGAAAAAATGCTAGTTGCCAGCATTTTCTCCTTTTCACACGATGTTTTTTCAAAGTTTTCTCCTTCATGATTAATAAAAATGGGATTGTGGAAAAAAAAGTTTTCATTTGTAGAAATTTACTTTTGTTCTTTCCCTCATAGATTTTGTCTAGATTTTTTTAAAGTAATTTGTTGAACATAATTACTGTTTAAATCTAGGCAGAGCCAATTAAATGTTTTTATTTTCTTATTTGAACATTTTTCAAAAGAGGGGTATAGTACACTATCTTTTAGACAGATTAAGCACTCAAATAAAATTTTCTTTTAGTGATTTGTTGTCTAGTGAAACTGTTAAATCATGTTCTGAAAAGAAGATTAGAGGATGTGAGACAGATCTGTCAGGTGTCTGATATCAGGTACCTTATACCAATACGAATGATATGTTATTATATGAAAATAATGAAAGCATCAGTTTGATTACACAGATGGGCAAAAAAGTGGTACTGTGTTTTATTTTTCTCAAATGAATGTTAAGTGAGATACTTTGCTTATGATTTCTTTGTTATTGAAATGTCAAGGCAACATTAGAAAGTCATTACCATGAATTGAAATATTTTATTTTTCTTGTTCGATTGTGCAGTATATTTTGCATTCACAGGATCCCTTGTCTGGAGACTACAAATTTGCTTCTCCCCAGATCATTATGAAAGTTAACCCTTCACCTAAAGTTACTGTAACAGGTAAATAGATGAATTGTACACCTTAGTTTTTAGATATAGATTATACTCTTTTGTATCTGTACGCTCAGTAAGATATTTTTCTATGGCAAAAGAAGCAGACTTTAGTTTGAACTTGTGTTTTGTAAAAATAATCCTTAATTGCAATTATGATTGCACATGTAGCTTGCAATTTGTGAAATAGGGCATTCAGACCTTTGTGTAAAGTGTCGTCTTTGTCCCTGCAGGCTGATCCAAGACAGCACCTTACAACTTAATCAAGATTTTGTGCTTTTATAGACTTGCAAGAAAAAGAAAATTAAAAAACAGAGATTGCTATTTTTTATAAGCCTGCGTAGACTGCGCATGCAGATTCAATACAAGACTTTACCCAAATGTCTGAATGACCTTTTCAGCATGTTGCAGGCCATATAAGGTTGAATTTAATGAATTCTTACTTTTAAACTTGGCTTAATCAAATGAAAATTGAGATTTCTTTCACTTGCACAGCTGCATTTTTTTGTATGTTTGCTTAATCATTAGGTGAAATACACACATCATTCTGTCATTCTGTGATAAAAAAAAAAAAACATCTTTAGAATCATTGTCATGAATGATTGTCAATTTTGTGTTAAGTCGTGCTTTGCTAATACAGTGGGAAACAGTATTTGCTTCTCTGGGGATCATAGATTCCGATTGATCCTTATCAATCTATACACCATCAGTAAGTTTTTTTGGAATACTAGAACTTGAAATAGTAGACCCATAAAACTTCTATGCAGCATGGAATCATCTTTTTTTTTTGATAGTTGATAAATACTTTTTTTAACTGACCAGAAATTACTTTGATGCCTATCTTGAAATTATCTGTTGATACTTTTGTCAGGTTTCAGAAAAGGGTGGTAATTATCATCTCCATTTGTCATGAGGATATGAGGATATATTGGGTTTAGATTTATAAATGATAATTCTAAGAAGGAAAAAAATGAAAGAGTGGCTCGGTTAAAGTACCGGTAGTACAATAATACTCATTTTTTAATAATAGCAAATTTTGTATGATAATATCATAGTGGAAATAGCCCTTTTCTATTATTAGTCCACTACCTAAATTAAAAATGCAGTTTCTTAATAATTAATCTTACACTCCAATTGAATTTTTGCTTTATCAATTAAACAGTTGAAAATTATGACTATATATATTTCATGATATCTTTCTCTCCACTTTAAAGGGGCCACATTTACAAACCTTCATGCTGCTTGCCAGAAAGTGGAGAGTGGGGATGTTGTTGGTATGGGACAAAACACTTTGTTCACACAGGCTCATCTAGAGACAAGAAAGGCAGTGTTTGATAGCATCCATGAAAACCTGTTGAAGTATTTACCAAAGGATGAGGACAATGTTTCAGTGCAACAGTGAGTAAAGCTGGATTAATATCCTTGCCAATTAAGTTAACACCTTACACATTTTTAACAACCCTGAGGTCGAAGCGTTTGAAATATATTTTAAGGAAAGGAGAAAATTCTGTTGATACAATATTAGAAAAAAGCCTTCTACCTTAGGGTCATTAAAAGTCAGGATTATTTGGGGAACAGTTAAAAGCTGATAGGTAATTCCAGAAATATCTGAGTCATGCTCTTTGGAAAGGGGGCTTAATGCATTTGCAAAAAGTATTGACCCATTTCAACCTGCACAGTCAAAATGTTTTGCTTTTCAATTGTATAAAGTTGGAGGACTGGTCTGCCTCATGGTTATTTCATTATTAGACAAAATAGATTTTATGGGGTCATAGCCATGTGATGACCTGCCAGGTATAATGCATTAGAGATGCATTAAAGTTTAAACCGTCTTTTGCAAGAACAGTACCCTTAAATAATGACAGTGTGTAACAGTGGGTATTTGGTCTTCTTTTCATTACAGGTACCCAAATTTCCATTTCTTAACACCAGGAAGAATGCTGCCAATGGGCTTAGAACAACCTACTATGCAGGGTATGTACAAATCAGAAATGAAAAAAAAAAGATAGAAATAAATGAAAGAAGACAGGAACAAAGAGTTCTGCTGCAGAACATATTACATTGTTTTCTTCAAAACTTGTTATATTCTACAAGTGTTTTTGCCAGTCCTTATTTATATATCTAGCTATCTGTAAAAAGCACCTTTAATTGTTATTTTATATACTGCATTTTAATGTAGACATCCAATCTGATGGTAGAAATTATATTTAGTAAGAATATTCAAAGGAAAGGAAAACATCCGATATTGTACATTATTATTATTTTTTTTTTTGAAAATATACGGTTTCTTTTAACACGCAATTTCTCCCATACTCATATTAATTTATAAATATGTATACGTTCAAGTTTCATATCAAATCATAACTGTCATATATATTTTTATTGCTTAACCAGTGGTTGAGGCCTTAGATTTGTGGTACTGATTTGATACCCACAGGTAAATATGCCCATTTTTGGAGGTTAGTAAACATAGCAGTATAGAGCTAATGCCAGGTACTGGTCACAGTGGAAGCCAGAAAGACATGAGTATCCAGACACTTGGTATGAATACTTACTCTGGAAAGCAGTATACACCGGTGGTTCTGGTAGAATTCTGAACCTAATGATGATGATGACAGTGGTGATTAAAGTCATGACAACTGTTTTTGTACATCCATAGGAAATTATTTATTTTCATCTGCAGGCAGGCCTACAATAGTAGCAGTATGGTGGCCAGGCTCAAACAATCTCATTCAGTACTCCCTTATAAAAGTATCAAAAGGTATTACCACCATTATTTTTAAAAATGATCATTATGAATATTTTTGATTGTTCAAAACTTTAAAAAAAAAAAACATTAAAGTGAAAAATAAACAGAAAATACATGATAACAGATGAAGCATTCGTACTTCTTACATGATATGCAGTCTTTAGTAATAAAACTAGCGCTACTAAGTTGAACTTCACCAGGCTGTATACAGATCTATTTCCTTCTGTAGAAATTGTGTGTTTATAAAGAAATGAATAATTGGTTGATTCTTAGACTTGTATATTTGTAAATTGAAATATTTCTTAAATAAATGAAAAACCACCTGTTACACAAGGAAAATTACTTGAAAAAAATCTGAAGAGAAGAAAAAGTCATGCCTTGGGAAAATGTGGTCAACTACATCTGCAAAAAGTATTGACTCATGTCAGCATGCACTGTTCACACAGTCTTACATTGATTGAAACTTTCTGCCATTTGTAAATTTTCTGTATGCATTCAACCTTATGATTCAGTCAGTGGTTAGACAAAGTGGGTTTTATGGGTCCATAATTATATGATAACTTGCTTCTAAATAAAATACTTAACACAAATGTGATTAACCCTCTTTTCACAGAGCACTGCTGGTTTTTTTTGTTGTTGTTGCTGTTTTTTTGTTTCTTGAAAGAAGCAATTTTTAGATTCTTAACCCATGTTTGCATTTCAAAAGTGTTGACTGCAGGGTCATAAAATATTGTACTTGCACAGTAGGTATAAGCACGTTGAATGCCTTACATATTTTGTAATTTGTAATATTTTTTGTACTTCTATAATGTCATGCACAGTATTGTTAGTTGTGTTTTGTTTCTTATATTTCAGATCTTGAGTTTAAGCCAGACTTGGTGTGGCCTTTCACTTCTAAAATAACCTCCTCCGAAGTATCAGAAGACACAAATATCATAGCCGTAGGTCTCGAGAATGGAAATGTTGTAATTTGGGATAGATACATGGGTAAGATATAGAGCATAATTTTCTTTTTCGGAGAATGATTGAAATTTCTTTCATCAGGTGAAAAGCAAAAACAATATTATCAGAATTGTGAAAGCCATGAGTTTTAAAATATGACCTTTGCTTTTCACGAGCATTTATCACAAACAGAAAAAGACAATTACCCTATTTGTTCATGCTCTTGCCTTAAACTTTTCTTTTCAAGTCTAGTTTAATCATCCCCAAAAATATGTGCATTCGTGAAAGAGATCTATTTAATGTAGTTTGATACAGACAAGCTGTAATGATGAAGTCAAGAATGATTTTGACTACACCATAGAAGGTGATGTTCCCCACATAAAATTCAGTCATGTTCAATAAATATCTGTGGTACTGTCAAAAATAAAAGTTATAACATTCATTGATGTACAATAACATTTACTAGTGACTTATAAGAATGTAATTCATAGTTAGGTTTCTTTAAACCACTGGAAAGCATAAAAGAAAATTTCCTTATGTATTAACTGTTCGTCTATTGTAATTGTCTCTATTAATCTTGTTGAAAGTGACTTTAAAAACTTTTTTTTCTAAAGGTGCAGGTTAATAAGCATGAATTAATGTTAAATGCTTGTAGAAAACTTCAATTGAGTCATTGTTAATGACAGGCAGTTTCTCCTTTTGTTATAATTAAAAGTCTTTTATTCCTAGATGAAGAACGTGGAATAAGGTGTTTTTGTCTGCAGTTCAGATTAACAGATGACTACAGATAGCAGGCCGATGTATGATCAAAACCCAACTACCTATGCAAGACCTTTCCATGAGTTATTACTCGTATTAGGCAGATTTCGCTGATAATTAAAATCAAGGAAATTAAAGATGAAATTCAGGTTATGAAACAGCTACAAGAAAACTATTCTTCTCCAAACAACCTTTTTTCTTTGTTCTAGGAACCCAGAGAGGTGTAATTACTATAGGTGATGATATCCCAGTTGTACAGCTGAAGTTTCTAGACCCCAGTATGTATCCCCAAGAGTCTCTTCCCTATCCCCCATATTCAACAAAAGTAGGGGCCTACCTACTGGTGATGTGTGCAAACAGCTCTATGTACTACATATCCACTGGACCTGGAATACCATTACAGTCAAATATTGTGTCTGCTCCGTAAGTTTTCTATAAGTCTTACTGCATTCTTTGACCTTTTTAATGCCATTTCTGTTGGATGTCTCGGTCTGATGTCTGCTTACGTTGCTCTGCCTGGACATTGTCATCTTATTTATATCATCAGTTTATTCATTTATGCAATTACTGGTCTAAACATTAGATAACAGAGAATTGTTTGAAGTCTTTCTGTATGACTTAATGGTGCTGTGTAAAAAATTAAACATTGATGTTTAACCATCTTTGTCTGGTGTAGGTCTTTATGATTTAATGGTTCAATGATGAAAGATTGCTCATGATGAAAGAGTTTTAAAATATGAGTCAATTTTAACTAATTGCAAAGACTTTTTTCAACCTCTGAAAAGAATTATGGCTGAACCAGGATTTAATGTTACAAGCTTCAAAGCCCTGGACTTCACAGGCAGATCTGCCATGACTTAGTATTTAAACACATTAACTCTCTTCTAAATGACAACATTTTAGAGATGTCCAAATTGAAAGCACTTGTGGACAACAAAATAAATGTTACTCAAAAATTGGATTGGTTTCCATTAGGATAGAAAACATTGTGGGAAAAGGAAAAAATGCTGGTTTCCAGTATTTTCTCCTTTACATACAAATTTTTCTGAGGCTTCTTTCTCAGGGTCGTTAAAAGTTCAGGATTGTGTGATGAAGAGTGAATGTGTTTACCTGTAACCCTTTACCCTCAAAAAGAAATAGGCATATCCAAATTGAAGGCATTTGCAGATGACAGTTTCATTGTGGTGATTTTTGTTTGATAGGGTAGAAAACACTGTAAGAAAAAGGAAAAGGAAAGCAAGTAACCAACATTTTCTCCTTTTCCCAACTCGGTATTCTGTGTAAGGGTTAAAAGTGCTTTTCATGACCATAATTGCTTTTGTTGCCTGTGTAGATTAAGATCAGACTGCACAAAAAATGCAGCCTGATCTATTATGTATACTGTCCAATTTTCTGAAACACTATAGGCAAAAGTAACCCATCAAATGCAGTGAATTACATGTATAATTTATTTTTGAACTGAAAACACCTGTTGAGTTTATCAAGAGGTCTGTGGGATAAATTGGTCTCCCTTGATGAATGGAGTAATTATTTTTGTGTAAACAGAATTATGGAGCAATATGAATAGCACATAGGAAACATTGCTCTGCAGCACATTTTAACTCTTTACCAAACAACATAATTTTAGTGAAGTCAAAATTGGAAGCATTTGCAGACAAGAAACTTAATGTGACTAAAACTTTGAAATTCGTTTTGGGGAAAAAATAACGTTGTGGGAAAAGGAGAAAATGCTGGTTACCAGCATTTTCTCCTTTTCTCACAATGTTTTCAAAAGGCTTCTATCTCAGGGTCATAAAAACCAGGGATTGTTTTATAAAGGGCCAATATAGATTTTAACTGGTGCCAAATGTGTGTAAGGTCTTTTATTAGCAATATTCCAGCACAATGAAAAGAGGGATATGGAAATAATTTCATCTGAATATCATTTAGTATGACATTCCTATATTCCTCTGCAATGCAAAATAAAAACAGGAATTTGAATCATAATCATTTTGTACCACATAAAAGTTAATTATCCTATCAGCAATAATTTTGCTTACATGCAAAGCCCTATACATGAAATGTATTCTATACATGAAAAAACACTCTTGTTTGATATGGTAAATGAATTCAAGCTAGTACATTGTTTCATGTAGAAATTGATGAGTTATCTTATTCTTATCTCATCAGGGTAGAAACAGATGATAATACCATAACAGTCCTTCAACCATTTACTCAGTACCCAGATATGGTATGTAATTAGCACATTTTTTTATCAAATCATGTTAACCACAATTTTTGTATATTTATTATAACTACTCTATATTATCTCCTATGGATGATTTATAATGTCTAAAACATCTAACGTCCATGTCACATGCCTGTGGGACAAATGAAATATCTCAAAATTGCATCACAACCCCGATTTTTCATGCCTGTAAGGAAGATAACATTTGAAAGTATTGTGGGAAAAGGAGAAAGTGATAGTAACCTGCATTTTCTCCCTTTTTCGCAATATTAAGTTGATCACATGATCCACAATTCTTTTGTTGCCTGCATGTGCTTCTAAGTTTTGCTTATGCTTTTAGGCTTAGTTTGTTGTTTGATAAAGGGTCGAGGTTTGGATATAACAATAGCAGTGTGTACATCGAGAGTTCTATTTTGCTACTCTTTACGACAAGTAATAAAATGACAAAGTTATGAAAAAGTGAAAATACAAAAAAAAAAAGGTAATGTGTCATGCCAGGCAGACAAATATAAATATCTGAAGCAGACATCAAAAGATGTGCCAAACTAGTGGACAATAGTGACTGACTTCATCATAGATTTACCTTTACCACACTATCCCAGATTTTAACCATTCAAAAGAAGACTTTTGAAAACATATCAGTGAAAGGAGAAAATGTTTTTTACCAACAGTTTTTCCTTTGCCTGCAATGTTTTCTATAATTTCTAAGAAAAATCCTTTCTTTAAGTCACATTGAATGTTTTCTGCATACGCTTTTTAATCTGGAGGGGTGTAACATTTTATTGTGTGGTGAAAGATTAAAAGTCATTTCTGAACACCATCATAGTAAAAACTTTTTATGGTTCTTACAAAAGTTGTAAAGTGAATCTGTAGTGTGAGAGGATACAGATAGCATGTAAATCTTGGATAAGTGTATTGAAACAATCAAGTTGTGGGCGTTCATATATGTTTAACTCTTTACCACACGAGAAAATTTTAGACTCGACCAAACTGAAAGCATTTGCAGATGACAAAATAAAGTTGACTGAAAAATTAGAATTTATTCTGGGAAGGGTAGAAAACACTGTGGGAAAATGAGAAAATGCTTGTCACTGGCATTTTCTCCTTTTCCCACAGTGTTTTCAAAAGGCTTCTTTCTCAGGGGCGTCAAAAGTAGGGATTGTGTGGTAATGGATTAACATATGTAAAACTAGTAAAGAGTACTTCATAAAAGGTCATTATGTGAAAATTTATTTTTTCATGACATAAGTTTTGCAGTTTTGGAACATACATCACAATAAACAATAATGGTTAATTCATTCTATGAAAAGGAACACTTAACTATGAGACATTTTGGCTTCAATCTGGTGTTTTTTTCTCTTTTTTTTTTTTTTGTTTTGTTTGCTTTTGTGACAGAGACTTTCAAGCAAACAATACAGTAAAATTTGATTTAATTGCAGTTTATGCTAAAAGTAATATTTCAGTAGATTGACTATGCTTTTTTATTGCCGTTTTATGACAAGAGAGACAGTACATGTTTTTGATGTAAGAATATAAAAGCTAAACATCAATTTGCTTTTATTTTTAATCTCTTCCTCACAATTTACTGAGCAGGCTCAACAAAAGGTACATCTAGTTTTGTGATTGTAGTAACCAATCATTCTAAACTGAGGTATAATTCTAACCTTCAAGACTAGCCCTCTGATCTACGAGCCAATCAGTGGAGCAGCTGTTGAATATGAAACCCTTTTGCAAACAATCCAGAGTTTTAGCCACCCTGACAAAAGAAGCCCTTTAAAAGTGTTGTGAGAAAAAGAGAAATTGCTTGTAAAAATGAATTTCTCTTTTTCACAAAATGTTTCCAGTCATATCTGAGAACTTGAGCTCATTTGTAATTATTGAGAAACTATTATGTGGTGATCATTTCAATCTGAAAAGGTCTAAGTTTTATGATTTGGAAGGGTTGATTAGTACTAAGGTTAGAATGTTTGGCAATATATATAGTGGAAAGTTACTGTTGTACTTGTTTTGTATACAGAATTATATGTATAAATCATAAATAATTGCTGCAATTTTCTTTTGACACGCAAAAATGTTAATAGATGACAAACTTTTGAGGAAAAAGAAAATGTCTTGATCTTTACATTTTGTGGCTCACCTGAGCATGATGTGGTCAAGGTGAGCTTTTGTTATCGCCAAATGTCCGTCATTCATCGTGCGTCATCTATTGTCCACAATATCTTTAATTATCTTCTCCTAAACCTCCATTAGGCTAATTTTGATGAAACTTGGCAGGAATATACCCTGGATGAAGCTCTAGCAAGAAATTAAATTACACCAATAACTATAGTTGCCATTGCAACCAAAAGATAAAAAAATAGCAAAATCTTTAAAAATCTTCTTCTCTGATATTTGGTATGTAGCATCTCCTAGTGGAGCTTTACCAAATTTGTTCCTATGATGCCCCTGGGGCCAAAACTGACCCCAACTGGTGGTTCACAAGTTTGAACATAGGAAAAGAAGGGAAACTTTTATGAAACTGGAAGGAATAGAACTTTAATATTTGGTATATAACATCTCCTATTGAACCTCTACCAAGTTTGTTTATATGATGCCCCTGGAGTCAAGGCTATCCCCGCCACAGCGGTCTCAAGTTCAAAACATAGGAACAGTGAAGGAAAACTTTAAAATTCTTTTCTAAAACTGGCATCTCCTAGTTGACCTCTACGAAGTTTGTTCATATTATGCCACTGGAGGCCAAACTTGCCCCCACCTTCGGGGTCATTAATGTTCAAAAAAGGGAACAAAGAATGAAAAATTTTAAAAATTCTTCTTTGAAACTGGGAGGAGTAGAGCTTTGATATTTGGTATGTTGCATTTCTTAGTGGACCTCTACCATGTTTAAAATGTTGGCTTAAAAGAGACAGGGCGGGCCGTGCCTGTTGCTTGAATGAACTAATATCAATGACTGAACAGATGTGCATTGACATTATGAACTTGATTTGTGTATAAAATTGAATTCTGTATCATCCCAAAAAGTGTAGTGGATCAGTGCGCTACACCTTCCAGTTTCAGAGAAAAACAGTTTTAAAGTTTTCCTTTTTTTTTTCTGTTTAAACTAGTGGTCCCTGGGGCGGGCCAGTTTTGATTCCAGGGGTATCGTATGAACAAACTTGGTAGAAGTCTACTAGCAGATGCTATACACCAAAAATCAAAGCTCCATGCCTTCTAATTTTAGAGAAGAAGAATTGTATAGGTTTTCTTCATTGTTTCTATTTTTAGCTCACCATAGCACAAAGTGCTAATGGTGAGCTATTGTGATTGCCCAATGTCCGTCATAATCTCTGATATAATTTATGTTTCTCATCAGTGACTTATGTAGTGTATCAATGTCTATCAATGACTGATATACATGTAGTCTAGAGCTCTACAAGAACACTCCACAGACACCATTCAGCTTAAAGTAGCTCACACCGGCACCAACCCCACCATCGTTCTCGTGGAGTTATTAATACTAACACCGGCACCAACCGGCACTGTGTTACAAATATAGCGGCATTCCCACTCTATCGATCAGCTTCCAGAGAAGCTGACTTCAGCTTTGATACACCTCTGAAGAGCTCTAACAAGACAAAGAAACTGGTCAGGGATAGTATGCCCAATACAAAAAGCAACTGCAAGAAGACCAACACAGATCAAAGCATGTCTTCAAAAGAAGACATGCTCCTTGATGACATGCCCCGGTGCAATACAGACAGTAGCATGTCTCCCAGGTCTAATGATATCACAAATACTGACATGCCCGTAGGTATGTCTCTGCAGATTAGCAGGGCTAATTGTTTGACTCATTCTCCAGACTTGCTTCTTTGCTATGCATCGGGACCTGACTCAGCAACATACCTGAGAGCATGTCACCATGGTCCAGTCAAGCCGCAAGCACAGCCCGTCCTGTCTCTTTTCAGCCAACATTTTCTACTTTGTCTACTATTTGCAGAGACAATGGATTGTGCTTCTTTACCGTCTCAATTTGGAATCCTACACATACCGGGAGTGCAACTAGCATCAGCTCCAATTTTGTGCGATCTCACTCTTGGCTCTGTAGAAGCTTTAGAGCTTTGATATTTGGTATTAGGCATCTCCTAGTGGACCTCTACCAAGTTTGTTCATATGATGCTCCTGAGGTCAGACCTGGCCTCGCCTGGAGGTCACAAATTTGAACATGGGAACAAAACAGGAAATAATGTCCTTTATGCATATGTAGATCATACGTAATACTTCTTAATTCAACTCTTTTACTATTTTTAATATATTCAAACCCTTTTCAGTGTAATCAATTTCACTTTTATTATCTTTTAGCAGAGATATACGTGCAAAGACCAAAGCTATAAAGCAACATTCATTTACTCGTTCAAAAAAGGAAATTTTGAAATTCTTCTCTGAAACTAGAAGGTGTAGAGCTTTGGTTTTTAGTATGTAGCATCTCCTAGTGGACCTCTACCAAGTTTGTTCATATGATTACCCTGGAGTCAAAAGTGGCACCATCTTAGCAGAATGAAAACTTTAAAAATTATTTTTCTCTGAAATGGGGAGGAGTAGAGCTTTGATATTTGGTATGCTACATCTCCTAGTGGACCTCTACAAGATTTTTCATATGATGCCTTGAAGGTGAAAACTGGCACAGTCTAGGGGTCACAAGTTCAAACATAGGAGGGAGAAAGAAAACTTTAAAACTCTTCTTTGCTGAATCTGGAAGGAAGAGAGCCTAGATATTTGCCTTATAGTGAACCCTCCTGAGCACATGTTCAGGCTCATCTGTGGTCATGAACTAGGTCACCATGTCAAATTAAAGAAATATGTTGCAAGGCCATATATTCTGCTCATCTGACTTAAAAATTGAACGGAGTGTTTGTCTTGATAAAATTTTACATGAGTCTGAATTTGGGTCTTAAATTATGTCACTGGTCAAATTAAAGAAATATAACTCTAGGCCTTTCTATAGTCCACATTTGTTGTTCAATTGATTTAAGAATAAAGTATTCTAATCTTGATAAAATCTAGCAATAGTTCGAAATTGGGTCACCTGGGGTCAAAATCTAGGTCACTAGGTCAAAATCAAATGTTTGTCTTGGCACTCTAGAGGCCACATTTACTGCTCAATTAGCTTGAAAACTGTTCAGAATGTTTGTCTTGATCAATTTGTGATGAATTCTAAATTGGGTCACCTATGGTGATAAAGTTTGTCACTATACCAACTTACAGAAATTCCATGTGGACCCTCTAGTGGCCACATTTCAAGCTCAATTGACCTGACAATTGGTCAGAAATTGAATTATGCACGTAGAGTGAAATCTCTCCTATTGACTCAGGTGAGCGACCTAGGACCATCATGGCCCTCCTTTATTTTGGTAACTTTCTTAGTGTCAAAGGACTATTCTACCTCATGATTCAGTCAGTTATAAGACAAAATAGATTTTCTAGATCCATAATTATGGGGACTGTGTTGACAAATATGGGTCGATACTTTTTTTTAGATGAATCATGTTCTGGCTACAGGTGGCTACCGGTAAATACACCCCTGTAATGTATGATACTCAGCAGTGCCTCACATAATTACAGATCTATATCATCCATTTTGTACAACAACTAACTGAATCATGAGGTAAATTTATCCCTTGACATGCAGAAAAAAGACAAACAAGAAAAAATTTTTTGACCCAGGTGAGCATGTACAATTCATGCAGACTTATCCAAGTCAATACTATTTGAAGATACATCAACTCTTTACCATACAATCCCTACTTTTCATGACCCTGAGAAAGAAGCCTTTTGAAAACATGGTGGGAAAAGGAGAAAATGCTGGTAACCATCATTTTCTCCTTTTTCCCCACCATATTTTCTATCCTTGCCTAAACAAATTCTAATTTTTTAGCCATGTTTATTTTGTCGTCTACAAATGCTTTCAATATGGACAAGTCTACAATTTTATAGTTTGGTAAAGTGTTAAATCCCCTTTTCAAATAGCATGTCCCAGATGCAAAAACACCTTTTTCACAATTATATTCTCTCTATACATAATTATGTTTTATTTGGCAAGGCGAGGGGCTCAGTGGTAAAGGTATTGGATATACAGTCAAGGAATCTTGATTTGATTCTTACTTATTGTTCTTGTCACTTTGGGAAGTATCCTTTGACTTAACTCATTACCAAACGACAAAATTTTAGGTTTGTCCAAATCAAAAGTATTTGCAGACAACAAATTAAAAGTGACTGAAAATTTGAATTTTGTTTTGTGAAGGGTCGAAAACATTGTGGGAAAAGGAGAAAATGCTGGATACCAGCATTTTCTCCTTTTCCCACAATGTTTTCTAAAGGCTTCTTTCTCAGGGGCGTCAAAAGTAGGGATTGTTTGGTAATGGGTTAAATTACTGCAAAGTCCAAGCTTAGTGCTTGTGCAACCACGGAAAGACATGAATAACCTATTTGATGTTGTCATACATTCCACCACTGAAAAACATTTAAAACTGAAAAACAGCACAATATTCAAATCATTCCAATGTTTTTATAGCTATTAACTGTGACAAGGAAAGGTGGAATAGAAGTCAGAGACACTATGATGGGGAAAATTCTTTGTCAAATAAAATTGCCAGATGGTTTTGAAATTTCGTCTCCTTGGGACCCCATCCTTGCCATGGGAGAAAATGGAAAACTGTTATATGTCAAAGGTAAAGCTTTTTCGTGATCTATCTATCAGTTGCAATTGAATTCTTAGACCAAATTTTAATCTTATCATTAAGAGGTTATTTTTTCTGGGAAAAGGAGAAAATGCTGGTTACCAGCATTTTCTCCTTTTCCCACAATGTTTTCTAAAGGCTTCTTTCTCAGGGGTTAAAAAGTAGGGATTGTGTAGTAATGGATTAACCAGTTTGACCTTCACATTTACACATACAGATCAGATGGTATAGAATATGCTTTCTGATCTTGGATCAACACTGTCAATATTTGGGAAGGTATTTCTTTAAATCTTGGTCTTTTTCTTACTGGGTTTGAATGCTAAATTTCATTTCTTTTACATGCTTCAAGTTTGTTAATGATTGCTAATGACATGAAATTATAGTTTATATGACAACCACTTAAAATATGGTTGAAATGTTAAATGAGTCGGATATTGAACAAGTTCTAATCTTTATTACTACTTTTGATTTGGCTACATTCCCTGATATGAAGGTAAAGGGACGATAAGTAATGTTTTTCCTCAAGAAATATCCAGAAAGATTTATGGGTTTGATTTATTGGTTTTATGTCTGTTTTGATTCGAAACGATTGGCTATAAAATAGAATTTGATTGTCATCTCATGTAATCTTTCAAATTTTGACATCTGGAATGAGACCTCAAATGTATGTCAAGTTCTCTCATGTTATTTTTGCTATTACAGTGAGGTCAATAAGCTAATTCATTCCGATGGTCTGCTAGACATTAACAAATATTTTACATTTAGTAATGTAGTTTCTATTTGTATTTCACACTTCCCATTTTGCGGCATCTTTGGTCAATATTTAGTGCTGTATCTTTACTGTAGGACTGATGAAACTGCAGGAATTAGAAATAGCTTGTAACAATATTCTAAGATGTATATTTTTATGGTATAATTATGTACTCAACTTGAGATTGTCAGTCATTCTAATTTCATGGCAGCTTTGATACAGTTGCTAGATGCAAATTTTGTTTTCAGTCATTTTGTTCATTTTCTATCTAATATTTTCTCAGCAACTAAGAAACTAGAAGAAGATGGCAGCGAATTTGAAACAAACAGTCAACTTCAGAATGGTTCTGTTTTTGTTTATCAGCTACGATCATTTCCTACTCTTGATGAATATTGGAAGAGGCAGAGACCTAGTCAAAGTTTCACCATTCACACTACCATAGAACAAAGAGTGGATGCTTTACTGGCTGACAGGCAAGTTTGTCTTCTTAACTTGCAACTATATGAAATGTAGCCCCTTCCATTTTACTTTCTCCTCTGTGGTACAATGCTTTTTTAGTTCCAATGGCCAAAGTCCAGCAGGCTTATGTCATTGCTTGGTGTCCATTGTGTGTCCGTCTGTGCGTTCGTCCGTCCATCCCTGCATTAACTTTTATTTCAAACATCTTCTTCTCTTACACTACCCATCCAATTTTGATGAAACTTCACAGAAATGGTCCTTCCATGGTTCTCTTTAGAATTCCTTGAAAGAATTTGATTCCTTCAAAAACTCTGGTTGCCATGGCAACAAAATTGAAAAATATTGAAAATCTTTAAAAATCTTCTTTTCTGAAACAATAAGGCCTAGGGCTACCAAATTTTGCATGTAGCTTTATCTAGTAGACCTCTACCACATCCTTTCAAATAATAGCCCTGGGGTCAAAATTGGCCCAGCCCTTGGGGTCAAAAGTTTTATATGGGCTTATATAGGGAAAACTTTAAAATCCCTCTGGTACCTAGCCATAGGGCTTAGGGCTACCAAATTTGGCATGTATCTATCAAGTAGGTGTCTACCAAGAATGCCCAAACTATAGCCCTGGGGTAAAATTTGGCTCACAAGTTTTATATAGGCTTATATAGGGAAAGTTGTAAAAATCTTCTATTACCAAGTGATAAGGCCTAGAGCTACCAAATTTGGTACATAGCTTTGTCTAGTGGGTTTTCACAAAGGGTGCCGAGATTGTAGCCCCGGGGTCAAGTTTTACATGGGTTTATATTTGGGAAACTTAAAGAATCTACTTGTATCTTGCCATAAGGCCTAGTAACCATAAGAAAACCTAGGGCTACTAAATTCAGCTGGGGCCTCATGGTTCGGATGTTTTACAGGGCCTTTTATTGAGGAAACTTTGGAAATCTTCTTGTTTATAACCATACATTGTAGACCTATATTATTTGGTATGGGGCTTCATCGTGTGGACCTCCACCAGGGTTTATGTAATTAAAGCTTTATGGAGAAAAATGGCTTTGCCTGGGGGTCATAACTATCTCTGATTTTACAGAATAAATTTAGTATGTCTTGAAGTTTGAAACAAATTGGGCAAGTATTCTAATTCTTGGCTTGTAGTGTTATTACTTATTAGCCAGTGGAGTGTTAAAATGGCAATAACAATACAGATTTTACACAGGTGGAACAATTTCTCAGTATGTCCCTGCATTGGGTTCAGTGCCCTTGTCTATACTTTCATTTATGCATATTCGCCTAGTTATCTTTCCAGAAAGATGTTATTGATTCCTGCAGGCTATTTCATTCTTTTGCAGAGGATTGCTTTTTTTGTTAAAATGTCCTTTTCCCACACTGTTTTCTACCTTGCTGGAAAAAAAATCATTTTATGAATAAAGTTTATTTTGTAGTATGCAAAACCTTTGAATTTGGACAATTCTATAAGTTCATCGTTTGGTAGAGAGTTAACAGGAAACTGTACAATGAGTACCTTTAACTCCTTACTAAATTACAACATTTTGGAATTGTTGAAGTTGAAGGCATTTGCAGACAACTAATTTTTGTCGGGCTCAACTGAAGAGATATTTCTTTTATAAGGTAGTAAATGTTGTCGGTTAAGGAGAAAATGCTGGTTACTGACCATTTTTCCCACAATGTATTATGAAAAGCCTTTATTTGTTTTTCTTTAAGGCTGTTTGAACTTGACTCTCTAGAAAACAACTAAAATGATTTTGTTTGTTACTTTAGACTTTCCAAACAAGAAGCTAGAAAGAACAGACTGCAAGAGAGATGGTCACTTTTGAAGAATGAAATAGAAGGCATTCATAAGCTGAAATCTCTTGCAATGGAAAACAGACCAATTGTGGTAAATATTTTAGCGGCTGTCTGGCAAAAGGAACTTTAATGCATCCCCTTAACTCTTTACCACACGAGAAAATTTTAGACTGGTCCAAATTGAAAGCATTTGCAGACGACAAAATAAAGGTGACTGAAAAATTGAAATTTTTGTTGGGTAGGGTAGAAAACACTGTGGGAAAAAGGAGAAAATGCTAGTTACCAGCATTTTCTCCTTTTCCCACAGTGTTTTCAAAAGGCTTCTTCCTCAGGGGCGTCAAAAGTAGGGATTGTGTGGTAATGGGTTAATACATGATACTAAGCAATTCATTACATGATAATCTATTCTGAATTATGAGGTACACTGACCCTTTGACATGTAGAAAATTCACCAAAGATGAAAAAAATTGACTCAGGTCAGCCTGCTTGCACTATGCAAACTGATCTGGGTTTGATGCCTTTTGCTGATGCATTAAACCCCCTTTTCACAGAGCATGGATCATTTGTATTACTTGATTTGGTCTTTGATCTGGCTGATACTAGCATTGTTTGTGTACTGTTTATAATGGCAAACACTTAACCCATTACCACACAATCCTGAATTTTAACACCTCTTTAAAAGAAGCCTTTTGAAAAGTTTGTAACCAGCATTTTCTCCTTTTCCCACAATGTCTTCTTCCCTTCCTAAAACAAATTCCAATTCTTTAGTCAAATTTATTTTGACGTCTGAAAATGCTTTCAATTTGGACCAATCTGAAATTTTGTTGTTTGGTAGAGTTAAGCTGACAATAAGTACCAGATCAGACTGTGTGGAATATGCAGTCTGAATTAAGATCTTTGTTCCCCTTCGTTGTCACATAGTATTTTAAGACTAACTTGGTATTTCAACATTTGGGCCTTTAACATAGCTTATATACCTATCACATTCAAGGTTTGAAATCACACCCTATTTATTTGGGACTGTAAAGGTAAATTGCTGAATTGGTGTGTTGTTTTATAATATAACTGATTTCATTGCATATGTGTTAATATCATGTATTTAGTTAATAAAGAGAAATTTTATATTGCAATCTCAAGGCAGATTTTTGGATATATCTCACAAAATATCTGCTTTTGTAGATTTATGGTCTGATAACTAATTATCTGCCATTTGGGCAGAGAAAAATTAATCTTTTTAAACCTCTTGACTCAAGAATGATAGATAGGGCTTCAACAACAAGGTATAATGAGAAAAGATATTTTGCAATTACATCTATCTTTTATACTTTTTGTCATGAAAATATGAATGGCTAATGTTTTATGATTGCTTTGAATGTCATTGTTAGTAAGAAGTTTCAGTTCAATATGCATTTGATAACTAAGTGGGACGGGATGTTTAAAATATTGTGACTAGCAGAGAAATGATAGACCAATCATATCATTTTTGGTGTTTTGACTTTTATCATAGTCTTATACACATTTTTTTCGCCATAACTGGTACTTTAATTCTAATCTCTCCATGCTGTTTTCTATAATTTAAAGACACATGCTGAATTTAATTTGTTGTCTCCAAATCTTTTTTGTCTGGATGAGCCTAAAATTTTTTTGTCTGATAAAGATTCAACCCTTTACAAATTTATCCTCGATTTTAATGATTCTGGGAAATGAGCATATTGAACAATGTATGGAAAAAGGAGAACGTTATGTAACCAACATTTTTAGCTCAGCTGAGCACGAAGTGCTCATGGGGAGCTTTTGTGATCGCATCATCCATTTTCCGTCGGCCACAATTTCTTTAAACATCTTCTCCTCCCAAACCACTGGGCCAATCTTGATGAAACTTGGCAGGGATATTTCTGGGTGAAGCTCTACCAAACTCTTCTTTGAAACTAGAAGGTGCAGAGCTTTGATATTTGGTATGTAGTATGTCCTAGTGGACCTCTAACAAGATTGTTCATATGATGCCCCTGGGGTCAAAACTTGCAACGCCCCAGGGGTCACAAGTTTGAAAGATAGGAACAAAGAAGGAAAACTTTAAAATTATTCTTCTCTGAAATAAGAAGGAGTAGACTTTAGATATTTGGTATGAAGGATCTGCTAATTGACTTCTACCAAGTTTGTTCACATGATGTCCCTGGGGTCCAAACTGGCCCAGCCTTGGGGGTCACAAGTTCGGAACATTGGAACAAAGAAGGAAAACTTTAAAAAGCTTCTTCTCTGAAACTTAAAGGCGCAGAGCTTTGATATTTGGTATGTAGCATCTCCTAGTGGGCCTCTACCAAGATTGTTCGTATGATGACCCTGGGGTCAAAACTGGCAAAGCCCCGGGGGTCACAAGTTTGAAACATAGGAACAAAGAAGGAAAACTTTAAAAATCGTCGTCTCTGAAACAAGAAGGCGTAGAGCTTAGATATTTGGTATGAAGGATCTGCTAATTGACTTCTACCATGTTTGTTTACATGATGTCCCTGGGGTCAAAACTGGCCCAGCCTTGGGGGTCACAAGTTCGAAACATAGAAACAAAGAAGGAAAACAAAAAAAAAAATCTTCTTCTCTGAAACAAGAAGGGGCAGAGCTTTGATATTTGGTATGTAGTATCTCCTAGTGGACCTCTTCCAAGATATTTTGTATGATGCCGCTTGGGTCAAAACTGGCAACGCCCCTGGGGTCACAAGTTTGAAACATAGGAACAAAGAAGGAAAACTTTTAAATTATTCTTCTATGAAACTAGAAGGGGCAGAGCTTTGATATTTATTATGTAGCATCTCCTAGTTGACCACTACCAAGATTGTTCATATGATGCCCCTGGGGTCTAAACTGGCCCCACCGGGGGTCACAAGTTCAAAACATATGAACAAAGAAGGAAAACTTTAAAATTCTTCTTCAATGAAACTAGAAGGGGCAGAACTTTGATATTTATTATGTAGCATCTCCTTGTGGACCTCTACCAAGATTGTTCGTATGATGCTGCTAGGGTCAAAACTGGCCCGACCGGGGGTTTACAAGTTTGAAAAATAGGAACAAAGAAGGAAAACTTTAAAAATCTTCTTCTTTGAAACAAGAAGGAGTAGAGCTTTGATATTTGGTATGAAGCATCTGCTACTTGTGCTCTACCAAGTTTGTTCACATGATGTCCCTGGGGTCCAAACTGGCCCAGCCTCAGGGGTCACGAATTCGAAAAATAGAAACAAAGAAGGAAAACAAAAAAAAAAATCTTCTTCTCTGAAACTAGAAGGGGGCAGAGCTTTGATATTTGGTATGTAGCATCTCCTAGTGGACCTCTACCAAGATTGTTTGTATGATGCCGCTAGGGTCAAAACTGGACCGCCCCTGGGGTCACAACTTTGAAACATAGGAACAAAGAAGGAAAACTTTAAAAATATTTTTATCTGAAACAAGAATATGCAGAGCTTGGATATTTAGTATTTAGTATCTCGTAGTGGACCTCTTCCAAGATTGTTCATATGATGCCCCTGGGGTCAAAACTGGCCCTGCCTCGTGGGTTACAAGTTTGAAAAATACAGGAACAAAGAAGGAAAACTTTAAAAATCTTCTCTGAAACTAGAAGTTGTAGAGCTTTGATATTTGGTATGTAGTGTCTCCTTGTGAACCTCTACCAAGATTGTTCATATGATGCCCTTGGGGTCAAAAGTTGCCCCGCCCCGGGCGTCACTAGTTTGAAACATAGGAACAAAGAGGGAAATTTTAGAATTCTTCTATGAAACTAGAAGGGGCAGAGCTTTGATTTGTATTACGTAGCATCTCCTAGTGGACCTCTACCAAAATTGTTCATATGATGCCCTTGGGGTCAAAACTGGCCCTGCCCCGGGAGTCATTAGTTTGAAACATAGGAACAAAGAAGGAAAACTTAAAAAATCTTCTTCTCTGAAACAAGAAGGAGTAGAGGTTTGATTTTTGGTATGAAGTATCTGCTACTTGTCCTCTACCAAGTTTGTTCACATGATGTCGCGGGGGTCCAAACTGGCCCAGCCTCGGGGGGTCACAAGTTCGAAACATAGGAACAAAGAGGAAAATCTTCTTCTCTGAAACTAGAAGGGGCAGAGCTTTGATATTTGGTATGAAGCATCCCTTAGTGAACCTCTACCAAGATTGCTCGTAAGATGCCGCTAGGGTCAAAACTGGCCCGCCCCGGGGGTCACAAGTTTGAAACATACAGGAACAAAGAAGGAAAACTTTAAAAATATTTTTCTCTGAAACAGAAGGTGCAGAGCTCTGATATTTGGTATGTAGTATCTCGTAGTGGACCTCTACCAAGATTTTCATATAATGCCTCTGGGGTGAAAACTCGCCGGCCCCGGGAGTCACAAGTTTGAAACATAGGAACAAAGAAGGAAAACTTTAAAATTCTTCTTATATGAAACTAGGAGGGCAGAGCTTTGATATTTATTATGTAGCATCTCCTGGTGGACCTCTACCAAGATTGTTCGTATGATGCCCCTGGGGTCAAAATTGGCCCCGCCCGGGGGGTCATAAGTTCAAAACATAGGAACAAAGAAGGAAAACTTAAAAAATCTTCTTCTCTGAAACAAGAAGCAGTAGAGGTTTGATTTTTGGTATGAAGTATCTGCTACTTGTCCTCTACCAAGTTTGTTCACATGATGTCGCGAGGGTCCAAACTGGGCCAGCCTCGGGGGGTCACAAATTCGAAACATAGGAACAAAGAAGGAAAACTTTAAAAATATTTCATTATGTAGCATCTTTTAGTGGACCTCTACAAAATAAGATACGATGATCTTTTCGGAAAAGAAGAATTTTCATTGTAGACCTTTACTGCTTAGTACACAGGTGAGCGATATAGGACCGTTATTGTCCTCTTGTTTCTTTTTTCAGAATGTTTCTAAACTTTCCAAGACAAATTCAATTACTGGGGCTACATTCAATTTATTGTCCTCAAGTGCTTGCATTTTGTAAAAGTTGAAAGATTTATACCCTGCAAAACGAATGTTTCTGGGGATATACTGGATTCAGCCTGTCTGTCAGTGTGTCTGTCTGTGTGGGTGGGTCTGTGGGTGTGTCAGTCTTTGTACAACAATACCAGTAATTGCCTGTTTCTGGCGGGGGTATTAAGTCACATTCAGAGACAGCTCTATTTGTTTTTTTTTTTTTTTTTTTTTCCCCAAAAGCTTATATAAAAGTCTAAAGAGACTAAAAGAACTGTTTGATATATGGTCACCAGCATTTCTCCCTTTCCCACAATGTTTTCTACCCTAACAAAAGACAGAAATCACCACTTTAGCAACACATTGCCATAAATTGTATCCTGCAAATGCTTTCAATTTGGTCAAGTACAAATATGTTTTGTTTGGAAAAGAGTTGAAAGAAGATGGGTTGTACTGTTTATCAGGCAGCTTAGAACGAGACATGTTCGAGTATAGACAGACATTGGATGTTTTATTTGAATGTAGAGTGTATGACTTATTGAAAGGGGAACACCCTTTTATTTGTGACCTCTTAAAAGTTTTTTGATCCACTAATCTTTGTTAAAAATGATATATTTCATTATCATTTTCATAAAGGGGCATATGAGGGTGGTGTAGATCGAATTGGACTGCACAATCTGATCAGTGACATACAATGGATTATATCTTGAGAGACATTGCAGTCATGTTAGCATTGCAAAGTTTTCCTCAAGTTAATTTTTGTCTACTTACTTGAATATAATTTTGTCTTATTGAAATGTTTAAGTCTTTACCACGCAAGAAAATTTTAGAGTGGTCCAAATTGAAAGCATTTGCAGACAACAAAATAAATATGATTGAAGAATTGAAATTTGGTTTGGAAAGGGTAGAAAACATTGTGGGTAAAGGAGAAAATGCTGGTTACCAGCATTTTCTCCCTTTCCCACAATGTTTTCAAAAGCCTTCTTTCTCAGGGTCGTTAAAAGTCAGGATTGTGTGGTAAAGAGTTTAGAGTTAAGCAAAGAATAGACAACCTCGCCATTTCTGTCAGAGGTTTAAAGGTGCTGAATATTTCTCGTTCTAATTAAGGAATGATGTATCATGAAATGTCCATCTTGTCTCATCATTATCAATTTTATATGAATTATCACTTAGAATGGTGATCTTGCAATTTCTTTGAATTATAATATTTTTATTCAGAGCAAAAGTTCGATTTGTCTTTCATCTCTCAGAGAAGATGATAAAGTTACAACAGAATTATATTTTTCTACCACAAGGGTGTCGAGAACACTTCACGGTAGTTTGTTGATTGTAAAGACTATGACCGTACTGCATGGAATATACAGACTTTTTGATCAGATAGCTGTAGATATTATGGGGAAAATGTAGCAATTTAGTGATCTCTTCTAACTTTTATTATTTTTATTATTATTAGATTATTTATTTCTTTGTTTTTAAAAAGGGAAATGGTTAAAAAGTTTCCATTACTTGGCTTCAGAACATAAGTTTGAAGCTGGGGTATCAGACTTCACTTTTATGAATACAAAATTATTTAGTATAATGAATAGGTAACATTACGAAGTTGTAAATCTACTTCACCGAGTAGTTGATGTTTCATTAATCATGGAAAATATACTATTTAATTGTCTCCCAAATTGCTTCCTGGTTACCCTAGTTGACCTCCACCAAAAACAAAGATATTAGGTCAAAATTCACAAGCCACTTCTACTAGCAATCTAATTCTCTAGAATTTTATAGATTTTTAAAGTTTTAGTAGAGCTGTTACCAATTCATTCTGAATCGAAAGATTATTACATAATATATTCTATTAACCAATAACACTGTATGTGTCCAAATTAAACCTTAGAATGGAACATGATGGATTTGCTAAAACCTGACTTGTTTGAGTTTTGAGCACAACTTATAACGATACATAGTGAGCTTTTTTTTCTCCTTATTTTTTTTCCCAACAGGAATTTAAGAGTATTAAAAACCCATTGTATGAGGTAGGCAATTTGTGGATGTGGTTTTGAGTTGTTGGCATTCATGTGTATATTATGAATTGATTGAGTGTGCAAGAACTACTCATGTGTCATGTTCGATAGTAGAGTGGTTGTTTGAAATCATTTGTCAGTCTCTACGGTGTATGCTTTACAAAGCTTTTACAAATTAAACAAAAACACAGATTTAAAGAGAACTTAAAGTGAAGGAAAGAAAAAAAAAACATTATTTTAAAGGTATAGATAATATGGGAAAATGGAGCAATTTCTTGTGAGAAGAAATTAGTCAATTTTCCAATGTATCTTTGATAAAAATGTCTGCGACAAGGGCATTTAGTGTTTATACAGAATGGAACGTTTCTTGGATATCTATGAAACTTTATTTTCTGTAGGGAAAAGGGGAGTTAGGTTTGCCATTTCATATGAGTTTCTTTTGAATGGTTCATGGCTAACCCTTTTTTTTTTGTCTTTCTATTGATGGTTATACCAAGAATAATTTTTCTAAACTTTCTCAGATGAAGCGAGATTATATTTACTAACCTTTCAAGCAGAAGAAAGTTACATCAAGAAACTTGCTTGAATTTTGGATATTGAATTCTGGTAGAGCTTTGAAAAAGTCGTTTCCTTGCAGTGAATGGTTAAGGGACTGTAATTCAAAGTCTACATTAAAAATATATTCTCTTTCTGAAAAATTTCCAAATCTCAAAGAAACACAATTTCTGAGTGGCTGAATCGTGCCAACCCAAACTGTGTTACCTCTAAGCTCAGAATTATCCCGACATATTTTCAGACAGGTTGGCCAGCACCTAGTATATTTTTAGATCTTTCCTGTCTTGAAGACTAAACACATTTTCTAAAGGTTTTACAAAGTAATTTCCTTCTTTTAATATGTGTGAATGAACACACGTGAGCTATGAAGGGCCTTGAAAGACTCTTAATTGGACGGTTGACCTGCACGTATTACTTTGATGTATGTAGGCGTATGATACAGTATTGATATGAAATAGGTTTGACATATTAGAATTAATACAATACGCTGGTAGGTATTACTTTCATCGTCATGGGACAAGAGCAGCGGCTTTGCGGACACCACAGATCAAGATCAGACTGCACATAACATGTCCCCCGATTTTCGATCCATAAGGTCGGCTTTTTTTTGTCAACTTTATTAGATGAGAATTTTTCTGAGTTTCTTGGAATAAATTCTCAGCAGTCAAAAGTGATCGAGTTTATATATAGGGGCTGAAAGACTTACAGTAAAATAAAAAGACACAGTGTATAAGTATGGTTTTCCCATTCAGCATAATCATTGTTAACCCCCCCCCCCCCCAAAAAAAAAAAGAAGCAGGCGTGTTCAAGCTTAAATCGTTACTTTAATCGTAATCCTGTGTCTTTTTAGCTCACCTTAGCACAAAGTGCTAGAGGTGAGCTATTGTGATCGCCCTATGTCCGGCGTCCGTCGTCCGTCTACAATTTCTTTAAACATCTTCTCCTAAACCACTGGGCCAATCTTCATGAAACTTGGCAGGAATCTTCTTTGGGTGAAGTTCTACCAAAATTGTTTAAAGAATTTAATTCCACCCATGACTGTGGTTGCCATGGCAACAAAAAGAAAAAGAAAAAAAAAATGAAATATTTCATAATTTGAAAATCTTCTTTGAAACTCGAAGGCGTAGAGCTTTGATATTTGGTATGTAGCATCTCCTAATGGACCTCTACCACGTTTGTTCAAATTATGCCCCTAGGGTCAAAACCCCGCCCCGGGGGATAACGAGTTTGAGCATAGGAACAAAGAAGGAAGACTTTAAAAATCTTCTCCTCTGAAACTTGAAGGCGTAGAGCTTTGATATTTGGTATGTAGCATCTCCTAGTAGACCTCTACCAAGTTTGTTCAAAATATATCTCTGGGGTCAAAACTGGCCCCACCCCAGGGTTCACAAATTTGAGCATAGGAACAAAGAAGGAAAGCTTTCATTTATTTTTCTCCTGTGGCATCTCCTAGTGGCTCTACCAAGTTTGTTCAAATTATGCCCCTGGGGTCAAAACTGGCCCGGCCCGGTGGTCACAAGTTTGAGCATAGGAATAAAGAAGAAAAACTTTAAGAATCTTCTCCTCTGAAACTTGAAGGCATAAAGCTTTGATATTTGGTATGTGGCATCTCCTAGTGGTCCTCTACCAAGTTTGTTCAAATTATGTCGCTGGGGTCAAAACTGGCCCCACCTTGAGAGTTCACAAATTTGAGCATAGGAACAAAGAAGGAAAATTTTCAAACTCTTTTCCTCAGAAACTAGACAGGGTAGAGCTTTAACATTTTGGTCTGTTGCATCTCCTAGTGAACCTCTACCAAGTTTATTCAAATGATGTCCCTGGGGTCAAAACTGGCCCCACACAAAGGGTCACTAGTTTGAGCAAAGGAACAAAGAAGGTTAAATTTAAAATTCTTCTTCTCTAAAACTAGAAGGCATAGAGCTATGACATATGGCATGTAGCAATTCCTAGTGGATCTCTACCAAGCTTGTTCATATTAAAACTGGCACTGCCCCGGGGGTTCACAGGTTCGAACATAGCAACAAAGATGGAAAACTTTATAAATCTCCTCTTAAAAACTTCAAGGTGCAGAGCTTTGATATTTGGTATGCAGAATCTTCTAGTGGACAAAGTTATTTCCTTCTTTTAATATGTGTGGTTATATGATGTCCCTGGCGTCAAAACTGGCCATGCCCCGGAGGTCACAGTTTGGAACATAGGAACAAAGAAGGAACATTTCAAATTCCTTTTTCTCTTAAACGGTGTAGAGCTTTGATACTTGGTATGTAGCATCTTTGAGTGGACCTCTACCAAGTTTGTTCCAAGGATGCTGCTGTGGTTAAAACTGACTCAGCCCCGGGGACTACAAGTTTGAACATAGGACAAAGAAGGAAAATTTAAAATTCTTCTTTGAAACTGGAAGATGTAGAGCTTTGATATTTGATTGCCCTATGTCCGGCATCTGTCGCCCGTCAACAGTTTCTTTAAACATCTTCTCCCAACCCACTTGGCCAATCTTGATGAAACTTGGCAGGGATGTTCCTTGGGTGAAGCTTTACCAAAGTTGCCCAAAGAATTGAGTTTCCCTCATAAGCTATAGTCTAGGGTGAGCGGTCCAGGGCCATTGGCCCTCTTGTTTTCCGAAATACAGCGCTCCCATTGTACACTTTGTTTGCTATACTTCTTCCTTTTTCAGTTACCACTGCCTTGATCTTCCTTACAATTCACTGGACTGTCTGGTATTGAACGTAAACAAACATGAGCCATTCTTTAGCAATAGAGGATTAATGCATCTCCGTGATCATTTCTACCAAGCAAGACATTACATGATTATAAACAATAAAATTTATAAAGTCTGACATTTGTCTGAATCTGGAGCCAGAATGGTCCTTCAATATGCATAGAATTTACCAAACGCAAAAAGTTTCGACCAAAGTTAGCCTACGCCAATTGCCAAGGCTCACCTTGATCTGTATTGTTAAAGGTGCATTAAACCCATACAGCATGGTTCATATATGGCCTGCAACATGCGAAAAGGGTCATTCGGACATTTCCGTAAGCGTCGCCCGGATCGGCCTTCACGGACTTCATAGGCTAACCCAAGAAGACTCTTTCTGTTCTTGTGTTATTGTATGTTTTGTCCAAGCCCACAGTGGGACAAAATCGATTATAGTCGTAAAGTGCCACCTTAGATTAGCATGCACGGACTGCGCAGGCTGATCCGAGACGACACTTTACAAAAATGTCTGAATGCCTCTTTTTGCGTGTTGCAAGCCAGTTATAGCTAATGCTTTTCTAACAACTGCATAATTCTAGATAGAAAACTCGAATCATGGTAGGCATTAAATTTTAACATCAAAACCACTATCATATCCTTGATTCGTCAAATTAGCCATAGCGCTCATCAAAATAACGAAAAAAAGACATCAAAATGGCGCAGGTATTCCTGAAGATTTCAGCTACCCTGCTTAACTATGTTTACACCAAATTTCCGGCAACCCCGTTTGTTCAAAACTTGGTTTTGTTAGTGTGGGATTTTTTTTTGTTAGCTCACCAGAGCACAACGTGCTCAAGAAGAGCTTTTAGGATCACCCTGTGTCTGTAGTTCGTCGTGATTCGTGCGTCGTCAGCAATTCTTTAAACATTCTTTAAAATTCTTCTTCTCCAAAACCGCTTGAAGTTGTAGAGCTTTGATATTTGGTATGTAGCATCTCCTAGTAGACTTCTACCAAGTTTGTTCAAATTATGCCCCTGGGGTCAAAACAGGCCCCACTCTAGGGGTCACAAGTTTGAGCATAGGAACAAAGAAGGAAAACTTTAAAAATCTTCTCCTCTGAAACTTGAAGGCGTAGAGCTTTGATATTTAGAATGTGTCATCTCTCAGTGGACTTCTGCCAAGTTTGTTCAAATTATGCCCTGGGGGTCAAAACTGGCCCCGCCCCGGGGTTACAAGTTTAAGCATAGGAACAAAGAAGGAAAATTTTAAAAATCTTCACCTCTGAAATGTGAAGGCGTAGAGCTTTGATATTTAGTATGTGGCATTTCCTAGTCGACCTCTACCAAGTTTGTTCAAATATGCCCATGGGGTCAAAACTGACCCCACCCCGGGGATTACAAATTTGAGCATAGGAACAAAGAAGGAAAACTTTATTTTTTTTTCCTCAGAAACTAGAAAGGGATTTGCTTTGATATTTGGTATGTTGCATCTCCTAGTGGACCTCTTGTAAGTTTATTCAAATGATGTCCCTGAGGCCCAACCTGGCCTCACCCCGGCGGTCACTAGATTGAGCATAGGAACAAAGAAGGAAAACTTTAAAATTTTTCTCCTCTGAAACTGGTAGGCATACAGCTTTGATATTTGGTATGTGCTATCTCCCAGTGGACCTCTACCAAGTTTGTATAAATCATACTCTTGTGGTCAAAACTGGCCCCACCCCTGGGGTCACAAGTTCGAACATAGGAACAAAGAAAGAAAAATTAAAATTCTTCTTCTCTTAAACTAGAGGGCATAAAGCTATGATAGTTGGCTTGTTGCAATTCCTAGTGGACCTGTACCAAGTTTGTTCGTATTATGCACTTGGAGTCAAAATTGGCCCTGCCCCGGGGGGTCGCAGGTTCGAATATAGCAACAAAGAAGAAAATCTTCTCCGAAAGTTGAATGTGCAGAGCTGTGATATTTGGTATGCAGAATCTTCTAGTGGACCCCTACCAAGTTTTGTCATATGATGTCCCTGGCGTCAAAACTGGCCATGCCTCGGAGGTCACAGGTTGGAACATAGGAACAAAGATGGAAAATTTTAAATTTCTTTTTTCTCTTAAACGGGAAGGTTTAGAGCCTTGATATTTGGTATGTAGCATCTTTGATTGGACCTCTACTAAGTTTGTTCCAAGGATGCTGCTTTAGTTAAAACTTACCCAGCCCCGGGGACTACAAGTTCGAACATAGGACAAAGAAGGAAAATTTAAAATTCTTCTTTGAAACGGGAAGGTGTAGAGCTTTGATATTTGATTGCCCTATGTCCGGCGTCTGTCGCCCGTCAACAGTTTTTTTAAAAATCATCTTCTCCTAACCCACTGGGCCAATCTTGATGAAACTTGGCAGGGATGTTCCTTGGACGAAGCTTTACCAAAGTTGCTCAAAGAATTCAATTTTATTCATGAGCTATAGTCTATGGTGAGCGTTCCAGGGCCAATGGCCCTCTTGTTTTAAGAGTCTTCTTCTCTGAAACCCGTTGTCAGATTTTAGAATAATTTTTACAGCAATAATCCTTGGGTGACTCTTTTCAAAATTTGTTTGCGAAATTTGATCCGTCAAGAAACATGGCTCTGGTGACTGGGGGCTACTTGCACTATACGGACATGAAGAAATTCTTGAAAATCTTCTTCTTTGAAACGGCTTGTCAGAATTTAAAATGATTTCACAGAAATGTTCCTTGAATGACCCTTTTCAACAGTTGATCTCGAAATTTTGATAGGTCAAGAAACATGACTCTGGTGAATGGGGGCTACTTGCACCGTACGGAAATTAAGAAACTCCTAAAAGTTCTTCTTTTCTGAAACTGCTGGTCAGGTTTTGAAAGGACTTTTAAAGGTGACCTTTTTTTTTAAAATTGCTTGGCAAAATAATGATTTGTTTCCAGTGTTTCTATACCTCAAAAAAAAGTGGCAATAGTCCTCTCAAAATTTCAGGTGAGCGATCGTCGGCCATCTTGGCCGTCTTGTTTGTATTATGTACCGAGTTTAGATAAGTATATAAACAATACCTCACGGAAGCCTACCTTTACACCTTGTTCCCGGCAGGCACGTTTCTGAGAACCGTAGACAAAACGGGATTGACGAAATACAAAGCAGAAGAATGAGATAAGCAATCTTGTCACAGCATGATCGCCAGGGTTGCAGTGCCAGAAAATTTGCCACGTTCTTCTGCCTTTTGTTACTCAATCCCGTTTTGTCCACGGTTGTCTGACACAAAGAAAAACATGGTATAAACGTAGGGTAAGAATACCAACACAGGCTATATACACTCAACAAAATAAAAAAAAAAATATATGTTGTATGGGCTATGACACTTTAACAATTTGGAATTTGATAGCATTACGAAATTTCCTTTTTTCAGAAGGATGCTTTATTATACTTTACAGCACCTTTAGTGGTTTACATAATCAACGCGCGGTACTGGTTATAAGTCTAAAGGCGCCCTCAGACAGCAGTGAAAACCAATGTTTAATCAAAGCTGCTTGTAGAGTCGAAAAACCTACCTTTTTTCGTCATCAGTGTAGCTGTCGTATGACAAAACATAATAATGCCTGGTCTACTAAAAAGTTGCACTATAGGCGAAAATTGTTCGATATTTCTAGCGTGTTTCTTATAAATAAGCTGTGATCTTTGAAATACCGAATATAAAATAATATAATAGTAATACATAAATTTAACGTACTATCATTTACGTAACCCTTTCCCAAACGACAAAGTTTGGACTCTTCCAAACCTAAAGAGTTTGCAGACGACAATTTTAGATTGTGAGAAAATGGCAGAAGGTTCTCAAAATGGGTAGAAAACACTGTGGGAAAAGGAGAAATTGCTCGTTACGAGCAAGTTCTCCTTTTCCCACAGTGTTTTCAAAAGACTTTTACTGCAGACACGTAAAAACCTAAGGCTTGTTTGGAAAGGGTTAACACGTGCCTGGTGATGTTTATCGGTTTGGGTTATAGCGATCTAATTGCAAGTATCGCAAGTCTCATCATTTTTGTGGGATCAGGGACTTTGGCGAGTCTCGGAGTTCGCTTCGTTAACCCTTACGCTGCTAAATAACTAAAATGAAATGTTCAGTTTGATAGTAAAAACCGCAATATTCTTACTGCAAACATATGTTTTGGGGAATGATATCTCCTTCTCGGACAGTGTAGATCCAAGATCAGACTGCACGTTCTGTGCAGTCTGATCTTGATCTACACCGTCCGCAAATGGTCATTAAGTCGCGCTTAGCAGCTTAGAGGTTAAGGCTGTTAGAATCTGGCTTTTTTACGTACTTCCAGTTAGCAGCCAACCTGCCCCCCCTTCTCGTTAATTGCTTTGCTTTCTGCTTTGAACATATGAATAACGATGTATGGCAAAGATTTGTATCAATTTTAACTCTGTCAGGTAATCTTTTATAGTTTCTGTACTTTCAAGGCGTAATATATAATCGATCTCGATCTTGTTTGATGACAGCATTTACAACTCACTGAAACTCGGACAGAAAACAATAAAGAACAAGAGGGTCATTGACCCTGGAACGCTCATGTTAGACTATAGCTTATGAGTGAAATTCAATTCTTTGGGCAACTATGGTAAAGCTTCAACCAAGGAACATCCCTGTCAAATTTCATCAAGATTGGCCCAGTGGGTTAGGAGAAGAAGATGTTTAAAGAAATTGTTGACGGGCGACAGACGCCGGACATAGGGCAATCAAATATCAAAGCTCTACACCTTTCAGTTTCAAAGAAGAATTTCAAATTTTCCTTCTTTGTCCTATGTTCGAATTTGTGGTCCCCGGGGCTGGGTAAGTTTTAACCAGAGCAGCATCCTTGGAACAAACTTGGTAGAGGTCCACTCAAATATGCTACATACCAAATATCAAAGCTCTACACCTTCCCGTTAAAGACAAAAAGAAATTCAAATTTTCCTTCTTTGTTCCTATGTTCCAACCTGTGACCTCCAGAGGCATGGCCAGTTTTGACGCCAGGGACATCATATGATCAAACTTGGTAGAGGTCCACTAGAAAATTCTGCATACCAAATAACAATGCTCTGCACCTTCAAGTTTCAGAGAAGAATATTTCTGATGTTTTCCTGTTTGTTGCTATGTTCGAACCTGTCACCCCTCGAGGCGGGGCCAGTTTTGACTCAAAGGGCATAATACGAACAAACTTGGTAGAGATCCACTAGGAATTTCTACATGCCAAAAATTATAGCTCTATGCCCTCTAGATTTAGAGACGAAGAATTTCAAAATTTTCTTTCCTTGTTCCTATGTTCGAACTTGTGACCCCCGGGGCGGGGCCAGTTTTGACCCCGCGGGCATGATTCAAACAAACTTGGTAGAGGTCTACTAGGAGATGCCACATACTAAATATCAAAGCTCTACGCCATCTAGTTTCAGAGGAGAAGAATTTTAAAGTTTTCCTTCTTTGTTCCTATGCTCAAACTGGTGACCCCCAGGGTGGGACCAGTTTTGACCTTAGGGGTATAATTATAACAAACTTGGTAGAAGTAAATATCCAAGCTCTACGCCTTCTTTCTTCAGAGAAGAAGATTTTCAAAGATTTCGTTTTTTTAGCTCACCTTAGCGCAAAGTGCTAAAGGTGAGCTATTGTGATCGCCCTATGTCCGGCGTCCGTCGTCCGTCAACAATTTCTTTAAACATCTTCTCCTCCTAAGCCACTGAGCCAATCTTCCTGAAACTTGGCAGGAATGTTCTTTGGGTGGAGCTCTACCAAAATTGTTCACCCTTGTAATAATTACCCCTGATGACACGAATTTTCTAGGTATCGTATACTGCAAAGTTTTACCATTTCAAAGTGCGTTAAGCGAAATTTTCCTGTATTATAATTTCACGAATCGAATATGCTGACGAAATAGAAATTCCCTTCAGTGCGCCCCAATTCAATGAAAACTGACGTCACTAAAACGTGCAGTTTGGTGCATAAATGTGCAGTCTTGTGATCGACCGACACAGCTATTTTGGATGTTGTTTTGCACGTGTAGGGATGTTTTTAGATTACAAATTATTTTTTTTTTATTTTCTATTTCAGACTCCAGGGTCCGTGGGTTTGAACCAGTATGCATAATCGTATCTATGAAGAACTATAATCCGTCCGTCCGGCTCGTCTTACGTTTCCAGAGTTACATGAAAACATACGGGACAGATAAGATAAATCGTTACATACGATGGCTGTTCTGAAAGTTCCAGTTCGACTAATTAAGGCTTATTAGCTCACCTGAGCAAATCGTGCTCAGGTGGAGGTTTTAGGATCAGGCTGTGTCCGTAGTGCGCGCAGGCTGATTTTGGCCGAAACATTTCCCTTCTTGTCATTTTTTCTGTATGTTCAAGGACCGGAAAGTGCGCGCAGGCTGATTTTTGTCCAAAATATTTCCCTTCTTGTCATTTTTTCTGTATGTTCAAGGACCGGGCAGTGCGCGCAGGCTGATTTTGGCCAGAACATTTCCCTTCTTGTCATTTTTTCTGTATGTCTAAAGACTAGTCTACCTCGGGATAAAGTCTTTTATTGTGAAAGGTGGCTATTACGGATCCATAAAAATCTACTATGGCTTGCTTGGCACCATGGGTTACGGAGATGCATTACGCCCCATTTCATAGAGTACTGATCATTGTTATTGTAACCAACATGCTAGAAGTTATCTCTGAAAGGGTATAAATAGGCATTGTTGGAAAACGAGTTAAAATGCTGGTTACTTAACTACCTTACTAAACAATCCCTGGATTTTACGGGCCTGAAATTGAAACCTTTTGAAAACATTGTGGGAAAAGGAGAAAATGCTGGTAACCAGCATTTTCTCCTGTTCCCACAATGTTTTGTACCCGACTGGAAGCAATTTTTAATTTTTGACTTGCGTTTGTACTGTTGTCTGCAAGTGCTTTCAATCAAGTTGGACCAGTCTAGAATTTTGTCGTTTGGGAAAGGGTTAAAGCTTCGTTTTTCCACGTTTTTAAGTGTCTGTAAAGTATAGGGTTGTTTGGGAAAGGGTTCGATGTTTTCCTCAGCATCTACGTAAAATATGATTCTCTGATGACCGCACCATTGACCAATACATGTTTTTGGCGATAGTTAGATCTTTGTAATACAGGTAACAGTAGTACATACGTAGTTACGGCTAATATAAACTGCCCAAGGCTTTTCATAAGATTTAAGATAAATAAGCTTTTTGATAAAATATATCATGCAGACATTCAGAATTACTTATGCCCGATCATTGACAAGATTTAAAACATATATCCTGTCCCAAAACAATGTTTTTTTAACATTGTCTGTTTTCTTTTTCTAACAATGTCAGGTTTTGTTTTTTTTTATTTTCGCCATTGACATTGACATTGACATGGTCAAACTGGTCAATTGTCAGGTCAACACACAAAAGTTCTTGATTTTCTGTCTTTTTTCCGTGTCATTGGTACAAAACAAAAGTATTTGGCCGACAGCCTTTTTAGTCCTTGGTACCTTTTTTTCTGTTAAAAAACGTCGGCAAAAAGACTGAAAAAAAAGTGTCGTGGTATCAGTATTTATGAAACTAGTATTTTACAGTACCGGCCTAAAGTAAACATAAAGACTGTCTATTTGAATATAAATATTACTGTTTAAAATTATGGAAATATTAAGATGATAATCTGTTAATATGCATTCGGCTCAAGTAACGTTATTATTCGCTGGCAGAAAAACTGAGTTTAAAGATGGGTATGTAGATATTTCACATTGCACCAAATTAGAAAAATATCACTGAAATTTATATGAAACAACAATACAAATCAACAATAATTAAGAATAATAAAGTTACAGAAAAAAGAATAATGGGATTCCCTTAAAAGGCTACATAGCCTCTTAAGCTAAAGGTGAGCTATTGTGATCGCCCAATGTCCGGCGTCCGTCGTCCGTCACCAATTTCTTTAAACATCTTCTCCTCCTAAACCACTGGGCCAATCTTCATGAAACTTGGCAGGAATGTTCCTTGGGTGAAGCTCTACCAAAATTGTTCAAAGAATTCAAGTCCAACCATTACTGTGGTTGCCATGGCAACAAAACAACAAAAAAACTCGAAATTTTTGAAAATCTTCTCCTCTGAAAGTAGAAGGGGTAGAGCTTTGATATTTGGTATGTAGCATCTCCTAATGGACCTCTACCAAATTTGTTCAAATTGTGCACCTAGGGTCAAAACTGGCCCCGCCCCGGGGGATAACGCGTTTGAGCGTGTTTGAGCATAGAACAAAGAAGGAAAACTTTAAAAATCTTTTCCTCTGAAAATTGAAGGGGTAGAGCTTTGATATTTGGTATGTAGCATCTCCTAATGGACCTCTACCAAATTTGTTCAAATTGTGCACCTAGGGTCAAACCTGGCCCCGCCCCGGGGGATAACGCGTTTGAGCGTGTTTGAGCATAAAACAAAGAAGGAAAACTTTAAAAATATTTTCCTCTGAAAATTGAAGGCGTAGGGCTTTGATATTTAGTATGTAGCATCTAGAGGACCTCTACCAAGTTTGTTCAAATTATATCCCTGTGGTCAAAACTGGCCCCACCCCAGGGATCACAAGTTTGAGCATAGGAACAAAGAAAGAAAACTTTAAAAATCTTCTCCTCTGAAATTTGAAGGCGTAGAGCTTTGATATTTAGTATGTGACATCTCCTAGTAGACCACTACCAAATTTTTTCAAATTATGCCCCTGGGGTCAAAACTGGCCCCACCCCGGGGACCACAAATTTGAGCATAGGAACAAAGAAGGAAAACTTTAAAATTCCTTTCCTCAGAAACTAGAAAGCGAAGAGCTTTGATATATGGTATGTGGCATCTCCAAGTGGACCTCTACCAAGTTTGTTTAAATCATGGCCCTGCCCCGGGGGTCACAAGTTCGAACATAGGAACACAGGAAGAAAATTTTTTAAAATTCTTCTTCTCTAAGACTAGAAGGCATAGAGCTATGATATTTGGCATGAAGCAATTCCTAGTGGATCACCACCAAGTTTGTTCATATTGTGCCCTTGGGGTCAAAACTGGCCCTGCCTCGGGGGGTCACAGGTTCGAACATAGAAACAAAGAAGGAAAACTTTAGAAACTTTCTCTGAAACTTGAAGATGCAGCGCTTTGATATTTGGTATGCAGAATTTTCTAGTGGACCTCTACCAAGTTTGGTCATATTATGTCCCTGGCGTTAAAACTGGCCATGCCCTGGAGGTCACAGGTTGGAACAAAGATGGAAAATTTTAAATTTCTTTTTCTCTTAAACGGGAAGGTGTAGAGCTTTGATACTTAGTGTGTAGCATCTTTGAGTAGACCTCAACCAAGTTTGTTCCAAGGATGCTGCTTTGGTTAAAACTGACCCAGCCTCGGGGACCACAAGTTCAAACATAGGACAAAGAAGGAAAATGTAAATTTTTTCTTTGAAACTGGAAGGTGTAGAGCTTTTATATTTGATTGGGCTATGTCCGGCGTCTGTCGCCCGTCAACAATTTCTTTAAACATCATCTCCTCCTAACCCACTGGGCCAATCTTGATACAACTTGGCAGGGATGTTCCTTGGGTAAAGCTTTACCAAAGCTGTTCAAAGAATTGAATTTCACTCATAAGCTATAGTCTAAGGTGAGCTTTCCAGGGCCAATGGCCCTCTTGTTTAGATGTCCCGCCAAAAATAAAAAAAACATTGTTGGAATGTTAAGTGACTGGAAAGTCACTTACGACGCTTAAATTCCATAATATAATGAACATGTTATTGTTTTCTATAATTTCTTCTTTGGACGTTATGTTTGAAGCTTCGTCTGTATATTTCCGGTATGTAAATCAGCGAGTTGCTCATGTAAAAATAGAACGTGTTTCACTTTCCCGTCGGTGTCGACCTAGCCTGTAGTAAATCTCTAATTTCTCTTGTTCTCGGATGGTTTTCGACTACTGGGGTTTTATGAATGAAAATTAAAAGGCTTTGTGAGTATAAGGGATTTTTTTTTTTTGTATTTTTGTAAAATTTTCGTCCCAAAATCTGAATGGCTACCTTTAAAACCAGACAAAAAATAAACAAAAATTAAATCGACAAGGCAAGTTTAAACCTAGTTTTAAAATTCTTAGACCTACCGCACCAAAACAAATTGCAATCTTCATAATTACCAGTATTTCCATTCTTTTAAATTCTGTAAGTTGAATTTAAATGCAATGTAACACCCAGATTTATTACGTCTTGGTGCATTTGGGCACCACACAATCCCTACTTTTGACGCCCCTGGGAGAGAAGCCTTTAGAAAACATTGTGGGAAAAGGAGAAAATGCTGGTGACCAGCATTTTCTCCTTTTCCCACAATGTTTTCTACCCTTCATAACACAAATTTCAAATTTTCAGTTACTTTTTATTTTGTCATCTGCAATTGCTTTCGTTTCGGACAAACCTGCCGTTTGGTACAGAGTTAACCCTTTCCCAAACAATTCCTGGTTTTTAAGACCTAGAGGAAGAATCCTCCTGAAAACATTGTGGGAAAAGGAGAAAAATGAAAAATGCTGTTAACCAGCATTTTTTCCTTTTTCTACAATATTTTCTACTCTTCTAAAGACAAGTTTCAATATTCAAGTCCTAAATAATCGTGGTAGAGGACATGCTACATACCAAATATCAAAGCTCTGCGCCTCATAGTTTCAGAGATTTTTTTTTTGTCGTCTGCAATTGCCTTCAATTTGGACATGTCTAAAATTTTGTCGTTTGGTAAAATGTTAAATAAACTTCTTGTGATATTGTTGTATTGATTCTTTTTGTGTTTATCTTCTTCTTTTCATGAATTTTGCTTTTGTTTCTTTTAATACATGAATATTTTTGCACTTCTCCGTTTTTCCTGTCTTTTCATATTTTGTAGAAACCCATTATCCCGGCCGTGTTATGGTTTATGTTTTTTCAGCAGGCGATAACATGTCAGACTTGAAAGCATTTGCAGGCGACAAAATAAACATAACTCAGAAATTGAAATTTGTTTACCGCAGGATAGTAAAACACTGTGGGAAAAGGAGGCAAGAGGACCATGATGGTCCTATATCGCTCACCTGAGTACCAAGCTGTAAAATCAAAATTGTGACCCCTGGGCAGGGCCAGTTTTGACCCCAGGGGCATCCTAAGATAAAAACTTGGTAGAGGTCCACTAGGAGATGCTACATACCAAATATTAAGCTCTACACCTTCTAGTTTCAGAGAATAAGAAATTTAAAGTTTGTTCCTGTGTTTCAAACTTGTGACCCCTTGGGCGGGACTAGTTTTGCCCCAGGGGCATCATATGAACAATCCTAGTAGACGTTCACTAGGAGATGTTACATACCAAATATCAAAGCTCTGCACCACCTAGTTTCCGACAAGAAGAATTATAAAGTTTTCCTTCTTTATTTCTATGTTTCAAACTTGTGACCCCCGGGGCGGGACCGGTTTTGACCACAAGGTTATCATATGAACAATCTTGGTAGAGGTCTACTAGGAGATGCTTAATACCAAATATCAAAGCCCTGCACTACCTAGTTTCAGAGAAGAAGAATTATAAAGTTTTCCTTCTTTGTTCCTATGTTTCAAACTTGTGATCCCTGGGGCGGGGCCAGTTTTGACCCCAGGTACATCATATGAGCTATCTTGATAGAGGTCAACTAGCAGATGCTACATACCAAATATCAAAGCTCTACGCCTTCTAGTTTCAGAGAAGAAGATTTTTAAAGTTTTCCTTCTTTGTTCCTAAGTTTCAAACTTGTGACCCCGGAACGGGGCCAGTTTTCAGCCAAGGGGCATCATATGAACAATCAAGGAAGACGTTCACTAAGAGATGCTACATTCCAAATATCAAAGCTCTGCACCATCTAGTTTCAGAGTAGAAGAATTTTAATTTTTTCCTTCTTTTGTCCTGTAATACAAACTTGTGACCCCCGGGGCGGGGCCAGTTTTGACTCCAGGGGCATCATATGAACAATCTTGGTAGATGTCGACTAGGAGATACTACATACCAAGTATCAAAGCTCTGTACCTTATAGTTTCAGAGAAGAAGATTTTTGAAGTTTTCCTTCTTTGTTCCAATGTTTCAAACTTGTGACCTCCGGGGCGGGGCTAGTTTTAACCCAAGGGGTATCATATGAACATTCTTGGTAGAGGTCTACTAGGAGATGGTTCATACCAAATATCAAAGCACTACGCCTTCTAGTTTCAGAGAACAAGAATTTCAAAGATTTTGCTATGTTTTTCCTTTTGCTTGCCATGGCAACTAGAATTATGGCTGGAGTTCAATCTTCAGAACAGCTTTGGTAGAACTTCACCCAAGGAACACCTCTGCCAAGTTTCATCAAGATTGGCCTAGTGGTTTATGAGGAGAAGATGTTTAAAGAAATTGTGGACGACGGACATTGGGCGATCACAAAAGCTTACCATGAGCACATCGTGCTTAGGTGAGCTAAAAATGCTGGTTACCAGCATTTTCTCCTTTTTGCACAATGTTTTCGAAAGGCTTTGACAATCTGAGGGTCGGAGCCAGATTTTACCCCAGGGGCATCATAAGTGCTATCTTGATAGACGTCAACTAGCAGATGCTACATACCAAATGTCAAAGCTCTGCACCTTCTAGTTTCAGAGAAGATTTTTGAAGTTTTCCTCCTTTGTTCCTATGTCTCATACTTGTGACCTTCGGGGCGGGGCCAGTGGTAACCCCAGGGGCATCATATGAACAATCCTGGTAAAGGTACACACGGAGATGCTACATACCAAATATCAAAGCTCTGCGCATCATAGTTTCAGAGAACAAGATGTTAAAGATTTTCCTTCTTTGTTCCGAAGTTTCAAACTTGTAACCCCCGGGGCGGGGCTAGTTTTGGCCCCAGGGGCATCATATGAACAATCAAGGTAGAGGTCCACTAGGAGATGCTACATACCAAATATCAAAGCTTTGCGACACCTAGTTTCAGTGAAGAAGAATTTTTAAAGTTTTCCTTCTTTGTTCCTTTGTTTCAAACTTTTGACCCCCGGGGCGGGGCCAGTTTTGACCCCAGGGGCATCATATGAACAATCTTGGTAAAGGTCAACTAGGAGATGTACATACCAAATATAAAAGCTCTGCACCTTCTAGTTTCAGAGGAGAAGATTTAATTTTTTTTTTTCTTTGTTCCTATGTTTCAAACTTGTGACCCCCGGGGCGGGGCCAGTTTTGATCCCAGGGGCATCATATGAACAATCTTGATAGAGGTCCACTAGGAGATGCAACATATCAAATATCAAAGCTCTGCACCATCTAGTTTCAGAAAAGAAGAATTTTAAATTTTTCCTTCTTTTGTCCTATAATACAAACTGGTGATCCCTGGGGCGGGGCCAGTTTTGGCCCCAGGGACATCATATGAATAATCTTGGTAGAGGTCGACTAGGAGATACTACATAGCAAATATCAAAGCTCTGCACCTTCTACTTTCAGAGAAGAAAATTTTTGAAGTTTTCCTTCTTTGTTCCTACATGTATGTTTCAAACTTGTGACCCCCTGGGCGGGGCCATTTTTGACCCAAGGGGTTTCACATGAACATTCTTGGTAGAGGTCCACTAGGAGATGCTACATACCAAATATCAAAGCTCTACGCCTTCTAGTTTCAGAGAAGAAGAATTTCAAAGAGTTTGCTATTTTTCCCTTTGCTTGCCATGGCAACCAGAATTATGGCTGAAATACAATCTCCTGAACAACTTTGGTAGAGCTTCACCCAAGGAACACCTCTGCCAAGTTTCATCAAGATTGGCCCAGTGGTTTATGAGGAGATGTTTAAAGAAATTGTGGACGACGCACGACGGACGACGGACATTGGACGATCACAAAAGCTTACCATGAGCACTTCGTGCTCAGGTGAGCTAAAAATGCTGGTTACCAGCATTTTCTCCTTTTCGCACAATGTTTTCGAAAGGCTTTGACAATCTGAGGGTCGTATAAACCAGGGATTGTTTGGTAAAGGGTCAAAAGGGCATTCGTTGTAGATGATAAGTATGTCTTAAATTACTGAAGTTGTCTTTGAAAGCCGAACCCTGGTAGCTAAGCCGGTATCGTGCGGGGCATGATAACACGGGGTCCGGGGTTCGATCTCTGGCTCGGCCAATTTCCTTCCGAGGATTGATGATAGTCACCGCGACAGGATTCATTCCTCTCCCACCGCCGACCATTGTTCCGACGATGATCATGTGGGAAAGTAGCCAGTGGTTTGGAAAGTAAATTGTGCTAAGCACTGGTAAAATAAAAACAGGAATGTATGGATAGATGCACTGGCCTCCGCGATATAATGAAACAACGTTGAAAACGGCGATAACGATCATACAATCAATCAATCAATCATGTCTTTTCAAAAGTAGAAAACGTCATGGGAAAGGGAAAAAAGGCTGGTTACCGGCAGTTTTTTTTTTCAGGATCGTGAATTTAAATGATTGTTTTGTATGACATCAATACATTTACCACAAATGAATGTTTATGCAATGTGAACTGCATAAATAGTTTTATTAGACAGTATAGAACGGATTGCACATCAGACCTCTCCACAGTGGTGAGTTTAAAAGGCAGACTGCCACAGAGTTTGCTCTCTAAATCCATTTTTCCTGCGAAATAGCTCTGATGCACAGTCTGTTTCGTCATGGTTTTTGTAAATAAAGCGAAATCAAAAAGCCGAAACGGGAAATAGACGTGGTTTATTTTTATACGACGAATTTCAGGAAAAAAAATTGTCACGTGAATTTACTATGGCTGCAAATGACCCCTAAAATAATTGTAATTTTTCATAAAGCAAATAATCTAAGCAGAAGTAAAATAAGGAGAATTTTGTTAAAAAAGAGAAAGCTGACTATTGGAGAAGATCATGCCACTCGAAAACGCGACAAGAAGGCCAAAAAACCGTCATTTAAAGCATATGAAGTTTCTACGCGGCGGCTTTTTTACTTGTTTGTTTACACGTATCGAAATGTATTGAAATATAAAGCCAATAAACTATTTGAAAACAATGATGCTGAACTCTCCTGGCTTCTTTTTAGCTCACTTTAGCACAAAGTGCTAAAGGTGAGCTATTGTGATCGCCCAGTGTCCGGCGTCCGTCGTCCGTCGTCCGTCAACAATTTCTTTAAACATCTCCTCCTAAAGAATCTTCAATCTTCACGAAACTTTGCAGGAATGTTCCTTAGGTGAAGCTCTACCAAAATTGTTTAAAGAATTTAATTCAACTCATAACTCTGGTTGCCATGGCAACAAAACGAAAAAAGAAAAACGAAATCTTTGAAAATCTTCTCCTCTGAAACTAGAAGGGGTAGAGCTTTGATATTTGGTATGTAGCATCTCCTAATAGACCTCTACCAAGTTTGTTCAAATTATGCACCTAGGGTAAAAACTGGCCCCACCCCAGGGAATAACACGTTTGAGCGCGTTTGAGCATAGGAACAAAAAAGATACACTTTAAAAATCCTCTCCTCTGAAACTTGAAGGCGTAGAGCTTTGATATTTGGTATGTAGCATCTCCTAGTGGACCTCGACCAAGTTTGTTTAAATTATATCCCTGAGGTCAAAACTGGCCCCGCCCCGGGGGATAACGCGTTTGAGCATAGGAACAAAGAAGGAAAACTTTAAAAATCTTCTCCTCTGAAATTTGAAGGCGTAGAGCTTTGATATTTGGTATGTAGCATCTCCTAGTAGTCCTCTACCAAGTGTGTTCAAATTATATCCCTGGGGTCAAAACTGGCCCCACCCCAGGGGTCACAAGTTTGAGCAAAGGAACAAAGAAGGAAAACTTAAAAAATCTTCTCCTCTGAAACTTGAAGGCGTAGAGCTTTGATATTTAGTATGTGACATCTCCTAGTGGACCTCTACCAAGTTTGTTCAAATTATGCCCCTGGGGTCAAAACTGGCCCCATCCCGGGGGTCATAAGTTTGAGCATAGGAACAAAGAAGGAAGCTTTTAAAAATCTTCTCCTCTGAAACTTGAAGGCGTAGAGCTTTGATATTTGGTATGTGGCATCTCCTAGTGGACCGGCCCCACCTCGGGGATCACAAATTTGAGCATAGGAACAAAGCAAGAAAACTTTAAAATTCTTTTCCTCAGAAACTAGAAAGCATATAGCTTTGATATTTGGTCTATTGTATCTCCTAATAGACCTCTACCAAGTTTATTCAAATGATGTCTCTGGGGTCAAAACTGGCCCCACCCCGGGGGTCACTAGTTTGAACATAGGAACAAAGAAGGAAACCTTTAAAAATCTTCTCCTCTGAAACTAGATGGCGTAGAGCTGTGATATTTGGTATGTGGCATCTCCTAGTGGACTAAGTTTGTTTAAATCATGCCCATGGGGTCAAAACTGGTCCTGCCCCGGGGGTCACAAGTTCGAACATAGGAACAATGAAAGAAAATTTTAAAATTCTTCTTCTCTAAAACTAGAAGGCATAGAGCTATGATATTTGGCATGTAGCAATTCCTATTGGATCTCTACCAGTTTTGTTCATAATGTGCCCTTGGGGTCAAAACTGGCCCTGCCTCGGGGGGGGGGGGGGGGGGTTACAGGCTCGAACATAACAACAAAGAAGGAAAACTTTTTAGAAATCTTCTCTGAAATTTGAAGGTGCAGAGCTTTGATATTTGGTATAAAGAATCTTCTGGTGGACCTCTACCAAGTTTAGTCATATGATGTCCCGAGTGTCAAAACTGGCCATGCCCCGGAGGTCACAGGTTGGAACATAGAAACAGAGAAGGAAAGTGTTAAGTTTAAAATTTTCTCTTAAACGGGAAGGTGTAGAGCTTCGACACTTGGTATGTAGCATCTTTGAGTGGACTTCTATCAAGTCTGTTCCAAGGATGCTGCTTTGGTTAAAACTGACCCAGCCCCGGGGACCACAAGTTCGAACATAGGGCAAAGAAGGAAAATGTAAAATTCTTATTTGAAACTGGAAGGTGTAGAGCTTTGATATTTGATTGGCCTATGTACGGCGTCTGTCGCCCGTCAACAATTTCTTTAAACATCTTCTTCTCCTAACCCACTGGGCCAATCTTGATGCAACTTGGCAGGGATGTTCCTTGGGTGAAGCTTTATCAAAGCTGATCAAAGAATTGAATTTCACTCATAAGCTATAGTCTAAGGTGAGCGTTCCAAGGCCAATGGCCCTCTTGTTTAAAGAAGCCAATTTGTTTGTATTGTAACGAGTTTCATGATGATCGAGATCAGACTGCTCAGACCATGGATTGTCCTTTAACCCTTTACCAAACAATCTTTGGTTTTTACGTCCCTGAGATAGAAGCCTTTTGAAAACATTGTGAGAGAAGGTGAAAATGCTATTAACCAGCATTTTCTCCTTTTCCCACAATGTTTTCTACCCTGCTTAAAACAAATTTCAATATTTGAGTTACGTTTATTCTCTCGTCTCAAAGTGCTTTAAATTTGGACCAGTCTAAAATTTTGTCGTTTGGTAAAGAGTTAAGATAGTAGACCCTTAACGCTTCTTGGGCAACACATCTTCGCAAGCCAAGGCTGACGATTCTCTACGCTACTCAACCCTTGGCGGATCGAGCTTGATTTTTACATTTCCCCGATACGCTATTTCATTGGATGCAGCCAGCTCTGCAACGAATGAAATCGCTCGTAGCATTTTATCTTTGATAAAAATAGAATGAGGTCGCTATATTTCGAATAAAAGGTAAACATGGAAACCCACGTGGATATTTGCTTATCGCGTCATGTGTATTCGTAAGCGGCTTGTAAAACGATATTTCATTGGCTTTTAGAAATATGATGTAAAGGGAGATGATAACCAGCACCCAATAGAGGGCGCATCGCAGGAATGTCGAAGTCGGGCTCAATCAGCCAAGGTAAGATCCATGTAGTGATTGTAACCTTGGCTCGAGAAGATGTGTGCAACATAGAATAAAATTTCTTGATAGATGATAAGAACTTATACAGATATAATACTTTTGCACATTTTTAACCGACCAAAGATTCCTTTGACGTCTAACTTGACAACCCCTTGTTTTTACGTGTCTCCAGTACAAGTCTTTTGAAAAACACCGTGGGAAAAGGAGAAATTGCTCGTAACGAGCAATTTCTCCTTTTCTCACAGTGTTTTAAATTATTTGTTGATACTTTTGTTAGTTTCCAGAACAAGGAGTTAATTATTATCTCCTTTTGTAATGAGAATATAGTGGTTTTAGATTTATAAATGGTAATTCTAAGAAGAAAAAAAGAAGAAGTGGCTCGGTTAAAGTCGTAAAATCAGACTAATTTTTTAATTACAGCAAATTTTGTAGGATTAAATCATAGTTGAAATAATTGTTTTCTACTACCGGACCGCTACCTGAAGTCGGCGATAGATGTGGAGGTTACAAACATTTATTTCATCCTTTCCGGTAGGATATTGAGAAATAGTAGTGAAAATATTTTTCGATTTTACACCGATTGCCATGCTTTTGTTGCCCAGGTTAACTGTGTACGTGCCTCACAACCAGATAGAAATATGACGTCATTTACCAAGTACATTTCTCGCGCTTGACGCAATACTGTAATGCATTGCTATGCGGGAGGGGTACGCCACGGAGAATAACGGAAAAGAATTGTACTGGATTTTGATAAAGCTTCTCTCAGAAAGGTTTAGAAGGATAAAAAATAGATTTTTTTTTTTTTGGTGAAAGATCGAAAATTAATTCATCGAGTTAACACCATCGGTAATATTTTCACGAGTGGCTGTGTGCCACACGTGAAAATATTACTGATGGTGTTCACACGATGAAATAAATTTCGATCTTTCACCGAACAAAAAAAAAACCAACAAATATCTTCTATGTAACTGTCTTCGAGATATAAATCAGCTATGCTGTGACAAAACGGGATCTAATATATCTCCATTATGCATTGTAAGAAGCAGGAATTTATGTAAATATGGATCTATCAAATCCAGTTTCTTTAACAACTTAATCCCGTAGTAGAAAGGTCCTTGCGCTAGCAGAAAATTGACCAAAAGCTAATAGATTGTTTAGATGCATTAAGCCCGCTTTTCACAGAGCGTGGCTCATAGACATATCGACGATCATAATATAAGCAATAAGAAATCTTTGATGCGTGACCTAAGTGAACCATATGGTTGGACCACAATGCTATCTCTATGGTTGGGCTGGCCCGGTCAGAATTGTAAAACTGACAAAAAGTCGGCAGTCGACACACTGTGACGACAGCGAAGGGACAAGCAAGTTCCGGGGGTTCGTCAGGGTGAGGTTTTGCCCCCTTCTTCGTTTTGAGGAAAATCGAATGGAATAATTTCCAGCGATTTTTGGTGAAGAAAACGATTTGGAATTACTTCGTCCTAGTCGGCTTTGTGTCATCAGCTCACGTTTCTTCTTTGTAGGTAAGTTTTCCTTGCGTATTTTTTAGTTCACTCCGTTAAGATTCCAGCCGTGAAAGGATAACTTTTTCGGCCATTTATGATTCTGGAAGTTTGCCTTCTGTGTCTCGGTTGAGGAAATACGTTCTTTCGTGATTTCTTCGCCACTTACGTCTGATATATATTACAAAAAAGCAGTCAGTGGTCTGGAAAAGAAATTGTGTTAGTGTTGGTGGGAGAAAACTAGAAAACATGCATAGGTGCACTGGCCCCGAGTTATGACCGTAACTATCAAAACAGCGTTAAACTTCAATACAAACTAAACAAAACGTTCGTTTTTTCACAAGTAATATACGACAATATTTCAGGTTTGTCTAAATCGAAGGTATTTGCAGACGACAAATTAAAAGTGACTACAAATTTGATATTTCTTCTGTTAAGAGTAGAAAACATTGTGGGAAAAGGAGAAAATGCTGGTTACCAGCATTTTCTCCTTTTCCTACAATGTTTTCTAAAGGCTTCTTTCTCATGGTCGTCGAGAGTAGGGATTGTGTGGTAATTGGTTAAATCCTTAGGCTGCGACTCACTGATCTTTTGCAGACAATGATGATCAAGATCAGACTGCACAGAACGTGCGGTCTGATCTTGGATCTACATTGTCCGATATGGAAATATTTTAATCTAAACGGTAAGTTTATCAATGGTATTATTCGGGTTTTAATATCGGCTTAAATGGTCAATTGAACTGTTGACGCGACTTACTGACCTTTTGCGGACAGTCTAGATCAAGATCAGACTGCACAGAACGTGCAATCTGATCTTTGAACTGCACTGTCTGATTATTATTATTATCTAAAACGTAACTTTGAAATATCAATAGTTTCGTTTGTACTATCGAATAGAAAATATTATTTCAGTTATTTAGCAGGATTGGAGTTAAGATTTAAGTTGGAGAAAACCCCTAGCCCTTACTGTTTGAGGGTGCAACACCCCGCTATAGGGCTCTATGCCCCGTCACCCCTATCTCGCACACGCACTCGTGCTTTCGGCACTCATGATACCCAATGGCTGTACCAAATTTTCAAAAAGCTGAGGATTGCATCGAGTGAAATTTTAATTATCCTGATTTTCAGGTTTTCAGCACATAAATTTCCTTTCTTGTCTTTATTTTGCAATTCCGGCCAATATGGAATCAATGATCAGCCAGCACAAAACACTCAGTTTGATCTTTGAAATGCAGTGTCTAATTTCCCAATAACTATTGGATAGTTCGGCTCTAAAAATGTATATATCTTCTATACTGAAATTTACAAGTTTACAAGATAATTCGACGACCCCAGTTTTCAAATGAAGGGCCTCTGGAAAGAAGGGGTCAATGCATCTTCCTAATGCATTATTTGATAGAGGCTGTCACGTGATAATGGATTCATAAAATCTATTTTCCAACAATCGACTGAATCATAAGGTAGAATGGACCTTGGATATACAGAGAATTTTCGAACAGCAAAAAAATTTCTACTCGTGTCAGCCTGTGCAGTCCGCGAGTCGATACTTTCTCGCAGATGCATTAAGTCATTACCACAAAATTCCTACTTTTGACGATTCTGACAAGCCTTTAGAAAACATAGTGGGAAAAGGAGAAAATACTGGTAACCAGCATTTTCTCCTTTTCCCACAATGTTTTCTTCCCTTCACAAAACAAATTTCAAATTTTCAGTGAATTTTATTTTGTCGTTTGCAAATCCTTTCGATTTGGACAAACCTAAAATTTTGTCGTTTGGCAATGAGTTAAGCCCTTTTTATAGAGTACGACCTGGGGCTATATTCACCAACCATTTTTAAAAACGTTCTTGGTCTTATTCTTCAAGATTTCCTGACTGTGAAAGTAATAGAACTTCTGATTGGCTAAACCAAATTGTTTAGCCAATCAGAAGCTCTGTTACTTTCACATTGAGAAAGAAAATCTGAGAAATAAGACTAAGAATTTTCTTAAAAACGGTTGGTGAATACGAGCCATGTTCTTTTATCTTGAGAGCAGACTTTAACTCTTTCCCAAACGACAAAATTTTAGACTGGTCCAAATTGAAAGCACTTGTAGACGACAAAATAATTGTGACATAAAAATTGAAATTTGTTTCCAGTAGGGTAGAAAACATTGTGGGAAAAGGAGAAGATGCTGGTTACCAGCATTTTCTCCTTTTCCCACAATGTTTTCAAAATGCTTCTATGTCAGGGTCGTAAAAACCAGGGATTGTTTGTTAAAGGATTAAGACCATTGCTTCTACATCGATGGTTTGGAGGATAAGTATAAGCCTTATTGAATAGGAAGTAGATGAAGATTGAAAGATTGGATTTTTTTTTAAAGTAACAATAAAGGTCAATAGTAAACAAACTAGTTGTTTAACCCTTTCCAAAAAATCCCTTGTTTTTACGTGTCTGCAGTACAAGTCTTTTGAAAACACTGTGGGAAAAGGAGGAATTGCTCGTAACGAGCAATTTCTCCTTTTCCCACAGTGTTTCTTATACCCATTTGGAGAACTTCCTACCATTTTTATCAAATTTGAAATTGTCGTCTGCAAACTCTTTTGAGTTTAGGAGAGTCGAAAATTTGTCGTTTGGGAAAGGGTTAAATGCAGTTGAATTTATATCATACCATTTAAAAGTATGGGCATATTTGTCAACATGTCAATCAGTCGTTGTATGGTCAGACTATGGGTAGTCGCTGACAGAAATTAACCCTTCTCCTGCTGAATAAATCAAATTAAACTTTTCAGGCCAATAGTAAAAACCCAAACGATGCTATTTCAAGTAAAAAATGTCTCTTTATCGGACAGTGTAGATCCAAGATCAGACTGCACGTTCTGTGCAGTCTGATCTTGATCTACGCTGTCCGCAAAAGGTCAGCAAGTCGCGATAGGCAGCTTAAGGGTTAATTTCAAAACCAGGTTAAAACCTGCCAAGTAGCTATATCTTTTCCCTGATTTTTTTTCCCTGATTTTAGAATTATTTTTCTGCCAGCTACTAACATATGTCCCGACCATACGATAACAGACTGTCATCTCCACAATAATTTCCACACTTTTAAATGGTATGATTTAAACTTAAATGTATAATGACGTATGCTTTGATGTTTTGGCCTTTACAGGGCCTTTAACCTTTTCCCAAACAAACCTTGGTTTTTACGTGTCTGCAGTAAATGTCTTTTGAAAACACTGGGAAAAGGAGAAATTGCTCGTAACGAGCAATTTCTCTTTTTCCCACTATGATTTCTACCCTTTGTCAGAACTATATGCCATTTTCGCAAAATCTAAAATTGTCGTCTGCAAACTTTTCTAGTTTGGAGGAGTCCAAAATTTGTCGTTTGGGAAAGGGTTAACCACCCCTCTGTTACTATTTTTTTACGCTCAAAGTATTCGTTTTTTACTGACAGTGAAGATCGAGAGCAGATATGCACAGAACATAGTATACAGTCTGATCTATGGTTTATAATAACCGACAAGGCTCTATCTTGTCCAAATAGCCACCTTGGAAATGGCAATTTTTGAGTTTTTACTTTTTGAATGTTTCTATATTTATTTATCAAGCAGAGTCAGCATTAAATATTATCAAATAATGTGATTGGTTCTTGAAATATTGTGGAAAATTCAAATAGGACCAGCTCTAGTGTTTTCTTTTTCTCTGGCAATGTTTTCAGAAGCCTTTCTTTTAAATTTGTTTAAGAAAGACCTTTTGTAACAAATTACAAGTAATGAAGACAGCTAGAAATTATTTAAATTCATTATAAACAGAGCAAATAATGCAAATTTTTGGCCATAAATTTGCATTCTAGGGTAAAAGTGACAGTCGTGTCCTTTTTCTTATGTTAAATCATCGTTTATATACTTTCTGTTTTGTCAACGAACCGACTGAGTTTTAAAGAATAGAATGGTATTTTGGCATACAGAAAATTGTCCAATAGCGAAAAATTTCGATCCACGTCAGTCTGCTCTGGATGAGTAGGCTCGAACTATTTTGCGGGGACGTTACCATATTTTTCACTTAATATGGCTTAATGAAGTTGACCTTTTAAGGTAAGACCTGTGTAATGCACTTCCGGTGAAAATTCTAATTAGTTGATAAATAAGGATAAATAAGGATTTATGCAGAAATAATATTTTTGCACATTTCTAACGGATCAGAAATTCCGTTTATGTCTATCTTGAAATTATTTTTGATACTTTTGTTAGTTTTTTGAAAAGGGAGGTAATTATTATCTCTTTTGGAATTGAGAATATAGTGGTTTTAGATTTATAAATGATAATTCAAAGAAGGAAAAAATGAATCGGTGAAAGTAGTTCAATAATACTCATTTGTAATTATAGCTAATTTTGCAGGATCATATTTTGGTGGAAATAGGTGTTTTCCATTACACATGCAGGTCTTATACCCTTAAAGGTGGCCCTTCAGGTTTTGGGACGAAAATTTTACAAAAAAAAAATCATCCTTATACTCCCAAAGCCTTTTAATTTTCATTCATAAAACCCCAGTAGTCGAAAACCCTCCGACACCACGAGAAATTAGAGATTTACTACGGCCCAGGTTGACACCAACGGGAGACACATTCTATTGTTAGATGATCAATTCACTCATCTACATACAGGAATGCACAGACGATGTTTCAAACATAGCGTCCGAAGAAGATATTATGGAAAATAATTATTACATGTTTGTTATGTAATGGAATTTAAGCGTTATGAGTTACGTGCCAGTCACTTGACATTCCCACAATGCTTTATTGATTTTTGGCGCGAAATCTAAAAATACCTTAAGAGGCTACGTACCCTTTTGAATTTCAGTGATATATATAATTTTTAATTTGATAAGATAAAAATATTCTGAATACCCACCCTTAAATCCGTCGGCTGAAAACGTTATTCCAGATTTGCAGATGGATATAACGGAGATTTTATTTAAAGCCATGATTGATAACTGAAATAAAGTATGTCTTTAATAGTAATACCGCGTGCGGGTGCCAACTTTTGCGTAAAATGTCGTCTCGGATCAGCCTGCGCAGTCCGCACAGGCTAATCTGAGACGTTACTTTACGACTACATTAGATTTTGTCATACAGTAAACTTGTGCAAAACAGAAAATTGCATACAAATGGAAAGTGTCGTTTCGGATAAGCTCTCGCAGTTTGAGCAGGCTGATCCAAGCCGACACTTTACGCAGATGACCGAATGCCCCTTTTTGCGTGTTGCAAGCCATATGATAATCTAACCCATTATCACGTACAATTCCTACTTTTGACGACCCTGAGAAAGAAGCTTTTAGAAAATATTGTGGGAAAAGTAGAAAATGCTGGTAACCAGCATTTTCTCCTTTTCCCACAATGTTTTCTACCCTTCTCTAAACAAAATTCAAATTTTCAGGCTCTTTTATTTTTTCGTCTGTAGATGCTTTGGATTTGGACAAACTTAAACTATCGTCGTTTGGTAATGAGTTAGGATTGACAGGGATGTTAGGATATATCAAAGTCTTCGCTTGACGTTGGTTCAGACTGAAACAGGATAGAGCCATTACCTGAACGTTTTTTATTGTTCCGAAAAGACCTGAGCCGTAAACTGAATGTGATTTCTTTTTTTTTTACATTTGAATATTATATTCCATACTTATATTTGATAGCACCAATGTCAGACTACATTCAACTCAGTCATGTGATTGACGGATTGATGGTCAATTAAGTTTATAAGAAAAAAAAAATGACTATATAGTGCAGAATCGGGATAGATAAAAAAATCTCTAAATGCATAGATTTCATCGGAAAAATTTCAGTGGCTACAGATAACATTCAGACCGAATTAATTGTTAAAGCTAAATAATTTAACATCAGTTGTTTTCATGGCAATTGACGAGTTCTGATTGGCTGAATTTTTTTTTTTTCATAGCTCCATGAAAAGATTTTTTCAGCAGAGCCGGAACTACTTTTACTTTGCGGGTCCTACACACTGCTTTGCTCCTTTACTTTCATTCTTTTGGTTAATTTTCAGTATTGGGGATCTGAAAACTGCTTTCTTGTAACATTCTTGTGCCATACAAATATGATGGAAGGAACTTAAAAAACTCCAACATTAGATTTAAAATTGAAGAAAATGAATGCACTTTGAATTATTCCTGCAGGGGGATGTTGTCTGTAATATTAAATTATAAGGAATGAAGAGAATTTTATTTTTTTCATGGAGGTATGAAAAAAAAAAACCACCCTAATCCAGTGTGATAAGGTTTTTTTTTTTTTCATACCTCCATGAAAAAAATAAAATTCTCTTCATTCCTTAATTGTAAACTGAAAAACAAGAATTTCAACAATGACCATTATTCTTACAACCATAGTCCATAAAGAAAACACTATCTTTTTATTTTTTTGAAAATTCTAGGAATAACTACAAATATATTTTAGTGAGTGTGATGTCTTGTTGAAAAGAAGACAATATACAAAGAAAGAGACAGAATTTATTTCACGTGCTACATTCAAAATGTTATGAGTTACTATAAATAAACGTCAGGTATTGCCATGTCTTGTAGAATCGAAGACGCCATACAAAGAAAGAGACAGATTTTAAATCATTTCTGTATGACGAATGGATGATGAAATATGAAGAAGAAACAATAGATTATGATTTGGCTTTTACTCTTACTTTATGAAATTAACCCTTAACTCTTTACCAAACGACAAAATTTTAGATTAGCTCAAATTGAAAACATTTGCAGACGACAAAATAAATGTGACTAAAAATTTGAATTGGTTTCAAGCAGGACAGAAAACATTGAAGGAAAAGGAAAAAATGCTGGTTTCCAGCATTTTCTCCTTTTCCCAAAATGTTTTCAAAAGGATTCCATGTCAGGGTCATAAACACCAGGGATTGTTTGGTAAAGGGTTAAGACACCAGATAAACCAACCGGCCATCATCAAGTTTCAGTGTTGAATGAGCACCAGATAATTACTATTATTTATGGTAACTATTTGTCTGTTGTAGTTTAGCAAAACGGACAGTGTATATCAAAGATCAGACTGCACATTTCTTGCAGTCTGATCTTGATCTGCTCTGTCTGTTATGGAAGGCACTTTAAGGATTTAGATATAAATGTCGGAGCAATTTACAATTTGATAAATCGAACAGCATCAGTTCGTTCTATACCGTATGAGCTAGGCCGTACAAAAAGGGGGCCTAATGCATCTGCGAAAAGTATCGACTCAGGTCAGCCTGCGCAGTACGCGCAGGCTGACCTGAGTCGAAACTTTTCGCTATTGGTCAATTTTCTGTATGTACAAGGACCAGTCTACCTTATTATTAAAACGGTTGTTTAAATAAAGTGGGAGTTACGGATATACATTAAGACCTCTTTTGCCATAGTGTGGCTCATTAGAATTACCTATAGAACTCTAACTCTTAACCAAATGACTAAGCCTTTTACTTGTCAAAATCGAAAAGTTATAGACGTCAGTTTAAATGAAGCTCGAATTGTGAGACTTCTTTTTGGATTAAAAAAAAAATATTGTGTGAAAAAGGAGAAAGAGGAAAAGACTGGTTTACAATATTTTTTTCATTTTCTCATTGTGTTTCAATAGCTTTTTTTCCGCACTTTGGTTTTAGCCCATTATTACACAATCCCTACTTTTAACGACCCTGAGAAAGAAGCCTTTAGAAAACATTGTGGAAAAGGGAGAAAATGATGGTAATCAGCATTTTCTTCTTTTCCCACTGTGTTTTCTACCCTTCACAAAACAAATTTTAAATTTTCAGTCACTTTTATGTTGTTGTCTGTAAATGCTTTCGCTTTGGACAAGCCTAAAATATTGTCGTTTGGTAATGAATTAAACGCCAGATTGTTTGGTATAGGACAACTCTTTCGGCGCCAGATGACCTCGTCCTCATTAAAGTGAAATTCAGGTGTTTTATTGTATCGGCTGGGTCAAAGTAGCAGATTTTATGGATCCAAGATCAGACTTTGCATTCTTGCATTCTGATCTTGACCTATGCCGTTCACATATGGCGCTGATAGGGTGCTGAAAGAGTTTAAGAGAAAAACGTACAGGCTATTTTTTCGGTGTATAACAAGTAATTATCATTTGTGAGCATGCATTATTTATACGTGATATATCTGTGCATACATCTAATACAGACTTGTCTCGTTTAGAAATCGATGTTAGTTTATATTTCTTTGCTAAAAAAAGACATATAAATTTACTTTTTTTGTTTCTTTAACAAGCAATTTAGAAACAAACATTCAAGAGTTTGTTTCGTTCGATAAAAAGAACAAAACACATGTTGTTTGTTTCCTGTCAGGTACACAGTTTTTTTTTATATCATCTACGAAACACCGAATAATTGATACTGCTATCTAAAGATGCGGGCCTACATATACGGCTTACATCAAGCCAAAAGGGGTATTCGGACATTTTAGTAAAGTGTCGGCTCGGATCAGCCTGCGCACTCCTCGCAGGCTAATCCGAAAAAAACACTTTCTGTTTTATGTAATTTTCTGTTTTTCACAAGTCTACTGTATCATGAAAAAAAAAGTAAAGCGCAGGCTGACTTTGTTGGATAATTTTTGCAATTGTCGGTTTACTTCAAAAACCTCGTAACTACAGCTTGAAACAAGCTGTAGTTACGAGGGTTTTTGAAGTAAACCGCCAATATGTATTAAGCGAAATAATTTGTATGCAACCTATGCGTGTCCTTATCTAAAAAGAAGAGAGCAAGTAAATTTGGCGACAAAAGGTTAAATAAGTTTAGCATTAACAAAAATAGGAAAAGGCAGACAAAATTTTTACAGGTTGTTACTTATACATTGAACAAAATCTATGACAAAGTACCATTGGCCTTCCAGAAGTTAAACTGCAGACTTGTTGATTGTTGTACACATTTTCTTTTGCGTATGCCCAAGTCCTAAATCTATTTATTGTTCGAGATTTGGTATTACAGGAGGGCACTTTTAGTTTTTGTTTTTTGTCTGTTCTACTTTTTACCCATTCACAAAATGTTTTTTAAAAAGCCTTTTTCAAAGGGACGTAAAGCCACAGGATCAAACATTTCTCCCTCCTTTAAAAAAAACCAAAACGTGAATGTAACTGTCGTTTAGAACGGAAGTTATGAAAATGTCATTCATCGATCCTTTACTACAAACTACATTTTGTTTACTGAAACAAAACTAGATTTGGACAAGTATATTGGTATATTTAGGTGTTATATGGCCGTGATTACTACAGGAAAAGCAGAAAGTCAAAACAAGGATCAGGCTGCACATGTGTGCAGCCTGATCTTGGTCTACACTCTTCGCCGGATGAATTTATGTTAATGTATGGGAGTAAAAGGGCTACTAACATAATAAATACTCCAAACAACAGCAATGACCCAATAAAATGGAGTGAAATAGACAATCTAAGTCACGAAGTTGGTTAACCCAGGGCTTTTGAAATACTTATATGGATGTTTTCTGTTTTGAAGTACAAAAGACTAAGAATTGTTTCAGGAGGGTAATCAGGAGAGAATGGGTCAAGCAGTATTAAAGTTGTTGCAGCAGTAACACCGAACAATTTTGATCGAAGAGGTTGTGGGGTGGGGGAGGGGAGAGCTAGACTAATGAGGACCATTCTTCTGTTATTTCCCTTGATTCTTCTCCACTACATCGGTCCTGATAAGAGGATTACATGGAATTCCAAGACATGTGAAAACAGGGATTGTTTGGTAATGGATTAAGGATAGGGCATCCAAATGGGATTCATTGGAAAGATCATCAGACCTCTCCAACAGTGATGTATTTAAAAGGCAGACTGCCACAGAATTTGCTGTCTCATTCTATTTCTTCTTAGGAAATTGTTCTGATACACAGTCTAATTCGTCATGGTTTTGTAAATAAATTGAAATTTAAGAAAAAGACGAAACAGGAAATAAACGTGGTTTATTTTTATTGATGACTTATTTCAGAAAAGATTTAATTTAGTAATTTACCATGGCTGCAAATGACCTCTCTAGTAATTGTAGTTTTTTTTTATTAAGCAAGCAGAAGAAAAAGTAAAAAAAAAAATCGTTAAAAAAGAGAAAGAAGACCGCCGGACAAGAACATTCAACTTGAAAACGCGACAAGAAGGTCAAATTACCGTCATGTAAAAGATATGAGGTTTCTACCTGGCGGCTTTTTTACTCGTTTGTTTATATGTACCAAAATATATTGAAATTGAAAGCCAACAAACTATTTGAAAACATTGATGCTGACCTCTCCAGACTTCTTTTTTAAAGAATCCAACTTGTGTAACATAACCTTGCATCGCCGAAAAGACGTATGGGTTCAGCTATGACCGGGACAATCCGTAATCGATTGGCAGATAGACTAGGTTCCGCGCCTCGACTACAGATTACTCGAGTCTTTGCCGAAAGCGTGCGATTTTTGCCATGTAAGGCGATCGTTACACGAATCCCATTAAGGTGACCTATCCTTAACCCATTATCATACAATCCCTACTTTTGACGACCCTCAGAAAGAAGTCTTTAGAAAACACTGTGGGCACGGCGGGGAATCACGTGACACAACAACAACAACAATGACCGTTATTTGAAAAAATTCCCCGACTTCAGGTAAGAAAATCTTCAATAATTCCATTAATACATGACCGATTGGAATTTGGTTTGAAGCAGAGAAGGCGGAAGGACTCCAGGGATTTGCTTGATGTGTTAGATTTTTTAAACAACACCTGATAAAAAAGTTATTGACGAGCAAACAATTTTTTTACCCTGGATAATTTGTTTGCTCGTCAATAACTTTTTTTATCAGGTGTTGTTTAAAAAATCTAACACAACAAGCAAATCCCCGGAGTCCTTCCGCCTTCTCTGCTTCAAACCAAATTCCAGTCGGTCACGTATTAACGGAATTATTGAAGATTTTCTTACCTGAAGTTGGGGATTTTTTTCAAATAACGGTCATTGTTGTTGTTGTTGTGTCACGTGATTCCCCGCCGTGTGTGGGGAAAGGAGAAAATGCTTGTTACCAACATTTTCCCCTTATCCCACAATGTTTTCTACTCTTCTCAAAACAAATTTCTATTTTCAGATCAATTTTATTTTGATGTCTGCAAATGCTTTCGTTTTGGAGCAGTCTATAATTTTGTCGTTTGGTAAAGATTTAAAACATATGAAAAATGCATACAGTATTTATTGCAGTTTTCATCGACTGCAGTTTGCTTGATTTTGTAAACGGTTGAGGTAATTTTTGGATGACAATATAAATTTGAAATGTAAAATAAAAATCTGCCTTTAGTATATAGCTGAAAGCATCGTGAATAAAGGAGACAATGCTGGCTAACTGAAGTTTCTCCTTTGGGCAAAATGTTTCCAAAAGCTTTTTTTGTTTTACGGCAAATATTCTCTGTTTCTAAAAATGTCGTGTATCCTGCATTTCTAGAGCTTCTTTTATATAAAAAACATCTAACAGTGTGATCATATTCTAAACTCTCCGCTATGGAGACGCACACGAAATCTTTTTCTGGCGTCCTTGGGATTAAAATTGAATCCTCTTTACAGATAATAAAATCCGAAGTTATTACGAGTAGATTGCTTGCAACACGCAAAAAAGGGACTTTCGGACATTTGCATAAAGTGACGTCTCGGATGAGGCTGCGCAATCCGCGCAGGCTAATACCGAAACGATATTTCTCGTTTTTATGCAATTTCCTGTCTACTGAAGAACGAAATCTAATATAGTCACAGAGTGCTGTCTCGGATTAGCCTGCGCGGATTGCTGATGAGAGACGGTGTAATGTAGAAAAATGACCCCCATTACAAAATGACCCCCGGGTCATTTCTCGACGTAGAGGAATGGCCCATGGGTCATTTTTCGACGTAGAAAAATGACCCGGGTCATTATTTTACGTCGAGAAATTACCCGGGGGTCATTTTTCGACGTAGAGAAATGACCCATGGGTCATTTCTCGACGTCGAGAAATGACCGTAGGTCATTTTGTAATGGGGGTCATTTCTCTGCATTACAACGGCACTTTACTCAAATATTCGCCTGCCCCCTTTTGCGCGTTGCAGGCCAATTTTACAAAGCAAGAAAAAACAGACTTGTCCAAATCGACAATATGGCGAACAACAAAATAACCCTTATGCTGCTAAGGGTGACTCAAAGACCTTTTGTGGACATTGAAGATCGAGATCAGATATGCACAGAACGTGTAGTCTGATCTTTTGTTTATAATAGCCGATAAGGCTATATCTTGTTCCAATAGACACCTTTGAAATGGCAATTTTTGTTTTTTTTTCTGTTTGAATATTTCTATTTTATTTATTAACCCATTACCACACAATCCCTACTTTTGACGACCCTGAGAAAGAAGCCTTTTGAAAACATTGTAGGAAAAGGAGAAAATGCTGGTAACCAGCATTTTCTCCTTTTTCCACAATGTTTTCTCCCCCTCACAAAACAAATTTCAAATTTTCAGTCATTTTTATTTTGTATTTGGACCAGTCTAAAAATCTGTCGTTTTGTAATGAGTTAAGCAGAGTCAGCATTAAATTCTGCAAATGCTTTCAATTTGGACCAGTCTAAAAATCTGTCGTTTTGTAATGAGTTAAGCAGAGTCAGCATTAAATACGATTAAATGGTGTGATCGGTTCTTGAAATATTGTGTAACAGTCAGATAGGACCGGCTCTAACGCTTTTCTTTTTCTCTGGCAATGTTTTCAAAAGCCTTTATTTCAAAAGGTTAAAGACAAAACTTTTGTAGCAAATTACAAATACAGACAAAAACATAGAAGGTGATGTTGGAATGCAAGCCACATGTGCTATAGCTGTCGAAATTGACAGGTTGAGATATTTTTGTCACTAAACTGTCAATCAAGAGCTTAGCAAATAACATACAAAAACCGTAAATGGAGAAGAAGAAAAAAAAAACTCCAGGGTTTTTTATACGCAAAGCCCGTGGAGGAATAATCTAGTGGGGAGTGGGCAGATGCTTGAAAACAAAGAATGATACATGCAGACCCGAATATTTTTTAAACATAACTACTTGAGATTTAGAAAGAGGTTTGCGGTGAGAAACAGCGCGCTCTGGTTACAGGCTGTATATAGAGGATCTTACATGAGTGTTTATGTATTATCATTTTTATCAAACTAGTTGACTGAAATTATATGACGCGAGACTTTGCGAGCTTTATATACATTTTAGTCAACGAGTTTGATAAAAATAATAATACATAAACACGATTGTGATATTCTATTTATCACATAAAACGAATTACAACCAAAAAAACATCGTTACATCCAAGTCTCTCGTCTCTATATGCAACATGGGAAAATGGGCATTCGGACATTTGCGTAAAGTGCCGTCTCGGATCAGCCTGCAGTCCGCGCAGGCTGATCCGAGACGGCACTTTACGAATACATTAGATTTTGTACTACAGTAGACTTTCGCGAAACAGAAAATCACATTAGAACGGAAAGTGTCGTTTCGGATTAGTCTGCGCAGACAGCCCAGGTTGATTCGACACGACACTTTACGCAAACGTCCGAATGCCCCTTTTCGCGTATTGCAGACCATGTATGCCGCATGTTTACATGGGTACTTTGGTTAGCAACGTGTGTAGACATAAACAAATTAAATAGTCCAGTTGCTTTTTCAGTAAATCTAGAATCTAAATGTGTTGTACAGACCTTTTTTTATACACCATAGAATATATTCTTGATCATCTGAAAATAAGAATCAAAGCAATGCGGATAGATCATTTACTTTTAAGTATTTGAATAAAACCGCTTTCTTAACTTGTAAAGATCAATATAACACGTCATGTATGTCATTGTGATTCATATAGTCCAGCTCACAAATCATATTCAATCTAAATCGCTATGAGACGAATATGCATGTATATTTACGTGGTCGACGATCTGATGAATGATACGGAGAATTCTGATGAACATACAATTATGTTGAAGTTTCCTCCATGAATAGGGCCTGCGAAGAGTCTTGATTCCTCCATGTATACGGACAGCTAGGTTTATTCCCATTTTGCCAGAATTTTTCCCGTTTCGCCCATTTTCTTTTCGCCCCTTCGAACTTCGCCCTTTTCCCATTTCGCCTAATGTCTGTCCTGCCCTTTTCCCGTTTTGCCCAAACTCATTTTCGCCCACTTTTCATTTCGCCCAGGAGCCATGTCGCCCAACTTTCCCATTTCGGCCAAAAACAATTCCGCCCTTTTCCCACAAGGCCCCTTCCCATTTCGCCCAAACGCCATTTTTCTGATATCTGGGCCCAAAACTTGTGAAAAGTTCTCTTATAAGTTTATTTCTCAATTTATGGACCTTATTTTGAGGGTTTTTAATTTAGGCCTGTGGTAAAGGAACAGGGTGTGGGCTATAACATGTAAGGGCCAAAATGGTGATGAGGCGAGCTGATAACTGGGCAAAATGGCATTGGGCGAAGTGGTGAAGGGGCGAAATGATAAAGGGGCGAGATGGCATTGGGCGAATCGGCAAAGGGTTATTTGGCAAAAGGGCGAAGCGGTAATTGGGCGAAAAGATGATTGGGCGAGGTGGCAATGGGGCAAAATGAAAAAGGGCAAAATTGGTAGGGGACAAGACCGCAGAGGGCGAAATAGGAAGAAAATGGCGAAATGGGAATTGACGAAATGGAATTGGGCGCACTTACACTATATAAACGAACTGTACCCAAACCGGATATTGCGAGTAAATTCCATGAATCGATTGGTGAAAACAGATGGGTTCCTTTGAATAATTGTGATCGACAGGTTGTTGTGACTTTCACGCAACTTGTTAACATTTGCATCACTGAATGAAATAATGTACCTTTCAAATAAATACATCGTTTACCATCTTTTGTCTTGTAATTGCTGATAAAGTGCAATACTCACTTGTTTTGCTCACTACTATACATGCTGTTTTCACAAGGCAATTTATGTAAAAATCCGTCTATTTATCCGATACCCATTTGTAAAGTTTTGTTTCTAATTGTATGCTCTTCACAAAACCACCAATATATGCCAATATGGTTTGTTAGAATTACCTAAAAATGTATGGAAATTCCGCATGGCGAACGGTTTGATACTGTACCCTTCTTGCAAATACCAAGTAATTGATCTGTACATTACTTGCGAGTTGGCTGAACGAATTCTTGCGAGTACCGTATGGGGATTTCCATTGCTTTATATCTACATAAGAGCGAAGCATCCATTACGCACGTTACCAGAGTCAGTACAAACTTTGTTTCGCAATTTATTCCTTAAAAACTTTGTTTCGCATTTTAATGCGGTTGTACTGAAGAATCTTTGAAATTTTGCGGCAAAAGGTGGAACACCTCGTTACAAGCAATTTCCCCCTTTGCCACAACGCTTTGTACGCTGTATAAGATCTAATATACATATCACAAGTACAAAATATTAGCTGTGATGATATGTGAATCGTTTCTAGGTATTGCAAAAAAAACCAAAAAACAAGAGTTTCGCACAGCAGTGCAAATACGCCCAAAGGGGCTTGTCAGTGAAATGGGTTGAAATTTAGATCCCTGCAGAGATCCAATTTGAAAAGTCACATGCAAAACCACACATCACAGAGATTCATTGTAGTAAGTTTCAAATTACTCCGATGGAAACTGTGGGAGCATACAAAAAAATGCTAACGGTGACCGACCGTGGCCATAACATAATTACAATATATGTTTGTTATCTTATGGAATTTAAGTTTCATGAGTCACGTGCCAGTCACTTAACATTCCCTCAATGTTTTTTTTGTCTGGCGCGAAATCTAAAAGTAGCCTAATGGGCAACGTAGCCTTTTAAGGCAATACCCCTCCCAATTTTTATTATGATTCTTAATTATTGATGATTTGTATTGTTTTTTTCATATAAATTTCAGTGAAACATATATCATTTTATTTGATGTGATGTGAAAAACCTATATACCAATCTTTAAAGAGGCAATAATATTCATTTTAAGCCAGTTTTAATTCATTTTGTTTTTATTTTATCAAAATATAGTCATTTTTATATATCTATGCCAAATATTGCGCCTGACGGTTGCAAGGTTGCTTAGATTACGCCTGATAGAAAATGCATTTCGCGGACTTGGGGCCTTCAATGTAAACATACTGGTCATTTCCGGATTTCGAATCGAAGATTTCCGATATCTGTTATACACTCGGGTAGATTCGTATGATGATCTTGCATTCTGTAACGTGACTATATTTGACCTTGGCCTTTATGCGGTAAATAAAGGAAAATGGATGCTTCTTTGTTGCAGCCTCTATTTTTAGACGGAGATCGAGGCCTATCTGTAAGTTACACCGTATCCGACTCTAGGCGGAAACCAACGATAAATTTCCGTGAGTCATCGCCATTGTTTACAGCTTCGATCGTCAGCCAGTTTTCTTCTGGTCAATTTTCGTTTTTTTCCACACAAACCCCCGTGTTTCTTTTTTCATTTACACGATATATGTCAGTAATTTATCCTTGTGTACACAAAGGACAGATTTCTGTACCATTCTATTGTTCTTTTTGAAATTTAACAGCGTTTCTGCTTACCGGCTGTAGACAGGCATCTTTAAGGAACAGAACGAATTCATGCAATAAAATTTCACAATTCATATGCATCTGCTAATAGATAAAAAGAGGAATTACCCTTTCCTGATACGGCATCTTGGACTCAACTAATTTGGGAACATTTAGAAGAAAATTTACAGATCCGCTTAATAAAAGTATGACTTTGAAACAGAAAAGAAAATGTTACGAGAAAGGAAGAAATTGTTCGTTGAGAGTAATTTCTTCTGAAGTTCTTACATTATTTTCTTAAATGATTGACTGATTACTCGTTTCTATGAGGTATAGGAATATTATTCTATAAAACAGTATTTCGCATAAAACATTCAGACTCTTCAAGGAACTTGTGAACATCCCTCACTGGTGTCTTTCTTTATGGGGCTTTTTTTAAATGGTGACACCTAAACGAACCTTGAAACTCACTTAGTATCCGAGTAGCAGAGGCCTGTTCCATAGCTTTGAATCTTTTGGAATACTTTTGAAGTTTTTTTTTTTTACTTTTATACGAAATTGTGTCTTTTCTTTGTGAATCAAAATCTGAAATTCTGATCTTGAGGTTTTTCCTTTATGGATTTCCAAATTATGATTTATTATATCGCCAAACTTGTGGTTAACAGTTTGCTGTAAAGGCATCTGAATTACTCCATTTTATACCTGATAATGTACAGATTTATACTATCAGGCATCAGATCATCCTAGTTGACCCAGTTTCGTAATGCATGGAGTATAACGTAATGCTTAAACCTAGGTTCCGAAGATGGCATCAGATTTGTCATCCCAAGAAACGTACAGAATATTTGAAAAAAAAACTCCCAAGACATCGTACAGATAGATTTCGTAAACTCGCAAGTAAGGGTAAGAATCACCAGCAAGAAACGTACAGTCGACTTACTTTACATAGAAGCTTTCATTCTTATTTTTATGTTCAAAATCGAACTTTGAAATGCCCAATGCCGCAAATGTCTTTTTTGATTAATTAATTGCACCGGATTAAACTCAGAAAACGTGTTTCAGCCAGCCTTAACATGATAAAGGCTGATTTAAAATCGGGTCTAGTGCAAATGACGCCGTAGCCTCCGGTGAGTTTTGAGAATTTCAATGTTTTAAAGCTAAGAATGATTATGTAGCAGTTTATGTATTAACAATAAAGGCTTTGCGTAAACTATACATAAAGATTCACATAGTTTACATTCAGCAGGATGAAAGACGCAACAGTTTTTATCTCGGCTGTCTCTAATGCAAAGTGGACATCACTGAAATTTACTCGCAATATCCGGTTCGGGTACAGTTCGTTTATATACATGAACTGTGGTACTGGGAAGACACCATACGGACATTAGTTGTACATAGAGGCCGCTTGGATCGACATCGATGAACTGGCCTGTAGGTCATCAGTATTTATGTCTAGATTACTGTGTAGAATACAGGATATTACGGAATACCGTTAGGGCCATCGCCTTTGAATGTGTTAATTTGAAACACGATGCTCGATAGTACGATGACGATAACGCGAAACAACGAAACCACGATGGTGAAAACGCGATAGTACGATGACGATAACACGATACTACAATGGTGAAACCACGACAATACGATAGTACGATGATGATAGTGCGATATAGTATCGTGTTTTCACCATCGTACTGTCGTAATTTCACCATCGTAGTATCGTATTTTCGTGTTTTCACCATCGTACTATCGTATTATCGTCATCGTACTTTCGTGTTATCGTCATCGTACTATCGTGTCATCGTCATCGTACTATCGTGTTTTCGTCATCGTACTATCGTATTATAGTCATCGTACTTTCGTAGTTTCCGTCATCGTACTATCGTGTTATCGTCATCGTACTTTCGTGTTTTCACCATCGTACTATCGTATTATCGTCATCGCACTATTGCGTTTTCACCATCGTACTATCGCCTTTCCTTAGGGCATGCGCATCCTCCAATATTCAAGACCTACAGGACAACAGTACACATGGAAGAGTTTATTCAAAGCTATTTTGAGAGACGCTATGCCTGTAAATTAGGTTATCTACCCTCTCAGACAATTGCGGAGTCAATGGCCTTATGGATAAAGCACCCGCTAAATGTGAAGTAGACCAAGGTTCAAATCCGACATAGAAATCTGTTGTTTTTTTTTTCAACTAGATTTTCTCCACTATCTTAACTTTTTTCAAACTTTGATATAGTCAGAAATTTAATTTGTATCAAGAACTTTTGCCTTTGACTTCAACAAATTTGTATCAGTGACTTCAGAAAGGGGTATTTAGGGGGAAAAATGGCTTCTTTTGTTTTTTCCATAATTGGGTACGACTGATTGTCTAGAGGATAATCTTCCAAGCCATGGTATCTCAGTCGGTACTGTACAAGACTTGAGAACAGAGGTCACTGGTTTGATCCGCACCTCGGCCAATTTCTTTCCGAGGATTGATGATAGTGATTGTGACAGGATTCATTCCTCTCTCTCTGCTGATCATTGTTCTGATGATAGTTATGTGGGAAAGCAGCCAGTAGCTCGAAAAAAATATTGTGGGGAGTACCGGAAACAAAAGTTATAGGAAAGCATGGATAGGTAGACTGGTTGCAGTGATAAAACTAAAATAATACTGATAATGCTGTAAAACACCATACAATTAAACAACTAAAGGATAATGTGTATATTCCTTTCATAAACTTCTGTATTTCTTCCGCAAACAAATCAAATCTATATTTAACCTGCTATTTTTTTAGATTTACCAATCCCATTTCACCTTTGTTTAGGATATACACTTATAAAACAGGAAAATGTTTTTCTAAAAATTTACATGTATGTGTTGTTCCACAATCTAGTTGGGTTAATGTTTCCTGTATTTTTTTTTGCCATCAAAAAGAAAAATAATGATAAATTCAGGGTATTTCAAAGCTTGAAATTACATTACTCTTGTACTGTAAGATGGTTTTGCTGAAAAAAATAAAAGGGCGTCAGGTAGCAGACTGCACTTTCTAATCCACAGTTTCAGCTCTCCAAAAGCGATTTTAATCCCCACGGGCAGTGGAAGAGTTAAAGTACTTCGGTACTGGAAAAATATCGGATATCTATGGACTATTATAGCCTCTCTCAAAATGACTTTATAAACTCGTCCATGTGTGCTGTTGTCCTGTAGGTATTGAATATTTGAGGATACGCATGCGCACCGGAAGGCGATAGTACGATGGTGAACACGATACTACGATGACGATAATACGATAGTACGATGACGAAACCACGATAGTACGATGACGATAACACGATAGTACGATGACGATAATACGATAGTGCGATGACGAAACTACGATAGTGCGATGGTGAAAACACGATAGTACGATGACGATACCACGATAGTACGATGACGATAATACGATAGCACGATGATGATAATGCGATACTACGATAGCACGATGGTGAAACACGAAAATACCATACTACGATGGTGAAATTGCGACAGTACGATGGTGAAAACACGATACTATATCGCACTATCATCATCGTACTATCGTACTGTCGTGGTTTCACCATCGGTGTATCGTGTTATCGTCATCGTACTATCGCGTTTTCACCATCTTGGTTTTGTTGTTTCGCGTTATCGTCATCGTACTATCGAGTATCGTGTTTCAAATTAGCACATTCAAAAGCGATGGCCCTAACGGTATTCCGTTGGATATGTTCTTGTATTGAGTTTGGTTTATGTGATTGTAATTATTGATGGAATTGACATTTTTTGTGACCAGATATTTGCATAATTCTGTTTGGAGGAACATTTGGCCCTCGATGAACTGTTCAATATCACTTTCATCGACCGATAGAACTCTACGGTCCATTGACAGATCTGAGAGTCCAGACGAGGCCGTCTGAGGAACTACCGACAATCTTTACTGCTCTATTTCAAGCCTATTAACGGCCTCACGCGCTCACAATGAATTAAGAAGAGAAACTGGTAAACAAAAACCGATAATACACTAGATCTAGTGTATTATCAATCAAAGTACTGACAGTACTAAAAACAGCGAGCAGGCAATTCATTATTTACTGACAAGTTTCAAGCGATAATGTATTCAGGAAAGAGTGTCCTAAACAATTCATCATAAAATTTCATATTCATCCGGACCAAGGGTGACGGCTTGAAAAGGAGACATGCAGGAAAGAGGAAAATGCTGGCAATTCTTATATTCTGATATTGTTCTTAAAGTATTACTATTACAACGCTTCTAGTTCAACATGGAATAAAATTTCTTATTAGTTGAGAAATAAGGATTTATACTGATGTAATACATTTGAACATTTTTAACCAACCAAAAATTCCTTTGATGTCTATCTTGAAATTATTCATAAGTTTCCTGAAAAGGGAGGAATTTAATAGGAGGGTACTACCTTAACTATTCAATGTCTCATTGCTTTTAAAAAAAATAAAAAAATCCTACCAAATTCATAGAAATGAGACTGTTATGATTGGGTCATACATGTATATCTACCAATATGTAGAAATCCTAATTTTTCTTGATTGTTACATGCATTAGAACCACTTGAAAGCTTGGCAAATTTCAGACTTATAATGTGGACTTTGCTGAGTAACTATACAAAGTAATCAAATGACTGCTTTTCTTGAACGGATTAGTACATTTTCTTTACATTTAAAGATTTCAATCCCATGATGAACCAAATGATCTTTGCAACTTTCAAAACAATAATTGGATTAATAAAAATGTACACTTCATTTCCCAAACAAGCTATAGAAATTTCCAACTTTAAATGGGTAATTTTTCTGCATTCATTATTGGAGTTTTTTCAAGATTAATAGGGCTCTGGATGATACAAACGAACTGTGCAAGTTTCACAAAAATTTGACCACAAACGCAGATTTTATCAAGTACACAAAAAATGGTGCATTTGCAGACAATAAATCAAATGTGATTCAATTGATTGAAGTTTTCTCTTTTTTTGTTACCAGCATTTTCTCCTTTTCTCATATTGTTTTCGAAAGGACTCTTTCGTACGGTCATAAAAATTTGGGATAGTGTGATAAAAGGTCCGGTGTTTAAAGTAATGTTGAAAATTAAAGAATTAAGCTTGTATCGAATTATTCCAATTTTCATTCGTTTTCTAGAAAGTATGGGGAAATCAGAGTCCTTTTCCAACAATGTTTTCTATCTTCATATACTGACAACAAAGTTCAGAACTTAAATGAGGATTCATTTCATTTTTAGCTCTCGTAGCTGAAAGCCAGCAGAGCTCTGTCATGGCGTGGTTTCTGTCGAGTGTCTGTCTGTCCATCTGTCGTTCTGGTAGTCTTTTTCTTGTTTACGCCATAAAGCCTGCATTTAAGGTCGGATTTCCATGAAACTTTCACAGTTTGTTTATCTTATAAATATCTTCAATCCCATTGATTTTGAGAAAAATCCAACATACAGTATGGGATAAGTAGCCATTTCAAGCTGAAAATATTCATTTCTTGTTTACATGATAAAGACTGCCTTTGTTATCATATTTTTGTGAAATTTGCAGGATTTTTATCTCATCAATAGCTTCAGCCCTATTGATTTTGAAAAAAAAAATCCAATAAACAGTATAGGCTAAGTAGCCATTTCAACTTGAAACGTTTTATTTCGTGTTTATGCGATCAAGTCTGCATCTTGAGGTCACATTCCATGAAACTTGCAGTTTGTTTATCTTTATATCAATAGCTTCAACCCTATTGATTTTGAAAAAAATCCTAAAGACAGTATTGGAAAAGTAGCCATTTCAAGTTAAAAAAAAAATTCTTGTTTACGCCATAGTCTGCATTACTTTGTTATCAGATTTTTGTGAAACTTGCACTGTTTATCTCATGAATAGCTTCAAGCCTTTGATTTTTAAAAAATCCAACAAACAGTATGGGAAAAGTACCCATTTCAGGTTGAAAATTTTGATTCCTTGTGTACGCGATGAAATCAGCATTTCTTGATTTAATCTTTGTCTCTTTTTTATGCATCAAGAATGGATAATGTGTACAAGAGTTAAAGCAAAATCACTACCAGTAGAGCAATTTCAGGCCCTTCAGAGTCTCTAGTTTGTCCAAAAATGAATCCGCAAAGACATGTCTAGAATAGGAAATCTGATAAATAAGGTTGTTAGAAATGAAAATATTATTCATAGCAGCCTTGGTATCCACATCAGAAGAATTTGGTCCTATGTCTACATGTCAATCGTATTACTGATTGAAAAGAAAGGGTACACTGATCAAATGGTAGGATGTTCTTTTCTTGAGCTAAATATGTCTAAGATATCAACTGATCTAATGCGCATTACCTTGGCTATTTTAACTCCAAGTCTTTACCAAACGACCAAACTTTAGACTGGTCCAAATTTAAGTCACTTGCAGATGACAAATTAAAAGTGACTAAAAATTTGAAGTTTGTTTCCAGCAGGGTAGAAAACATCATGGGAAAAGGAGAAAATGCTGGTTACTAGCAATTTCTCCTTTTTCCACTATATTTTCAAAAGGCTTCTATCTCTGCGTTGTAAAATCCAGGGATTGTTTGGTAAAGGATTAAATGTTCAACTGGTGCTAACAACAGAATATAATCATCAGTCACTTAAACAAAAGCAGCCAATCATGAGACTACACTAGCCTTGAAATTCAATATTATCTTGAACAGCTGTTGCTAGTTATTATATTATGAATCATTATCTCCCGCTAGATGGCATTCTATAAATACTCATCTATCTGATATGAGCATCCTGGGTACAGAACCGAACCACATTCCTAGGCGACAACCGTTACTTTGAATTTCAAACTAAAATAAACGTTTTCTCAATAAAACACTACCTCGTGCAATTCATGCAGCTATGATCATCAGTTTATAGAAATCTGGAGCTAAAGCAGGTCTCATTTCTCCTCAAACGTATTGATAAAAGCTATTTTCAACATTGCTACTTTATAGAGCGTAATATTGCAGTCAGCCCGCTTTCGGGGCTAGTGATGCGTCATATAAGACAGTCGAATCTTCGAAGAATATGACATGCGCAGACAACGTATTATGAATCATTCATCATTTGATCGTAATTTTATTTGAAACTGATTTACTTATGATAATTATGCAGCAGCAAACTTTTTTAAGTCAGTGGGGATGAGAATCCCTTTTATTATTTCCCTTTTTCCATCTTTATTCATAGGGTCAGTTTTGAAATAGAAAGAAACTATGAATATTCATGAATATGTGAACTGTGGGCATTTGATACAGAAATTATCACCACATGTATTTGAAAATAAAAACGTTATAAAAGTCATAGCAGCTGTAGAATTATATCTTATTTACCAACAGTATTAATAAAAGTAGGACAATTTGTCCTCTGAAGGAGAGGTGATTTGTCTTGTGGCAAGCTTTTTGTGGGGCAAGTTGCCTTGCGGTGGGTTTTCTTAGTCTAGGCGAGTTATCATGCACCCTTAATGTTACATTTTGATCGGCCCATTTAAGAACATAATCAAATAATAAAAGACCGAATTCAATCGATTCCATGTTAATAATGAAACTTACAACCAAGGTTCTCTACAGTAAACTGTTGACCTAAACATGTTGTGGATAGTATAACAATTAGTGTACTTAAAAGTTATAGTAATAGTTAATCATTCAACACATAATCAGAAAAAATAACTGGTCTGGACACCTTTTTGATTGGAGTTTTCATAATAGATACATGTAGTTTATTACACTACTCGTATTCATCATTTGTGATGACGTGACATTACTCTTTTGTATCATTTCACCTTGACTTTCTGTTGGCTCTCTTATTTGACTCTCCTTTAAAGAAACACTTTCCTCAGAATTGACATTTTTCTCACTAATTTCTTTTTTATCTATATCAACTTGATCACTCTGATTCTTAATAGCACATTATTTCTCATTTGCCTGATTTTTAACAACACTGTGATATATATTTCAAAAGCTTTTTGCTTTGCACATTTTCTTCATAATACATTTTCTGATTCAATTTTACTACTTTTATCTTGACCGAGATACATGTATTTCTTAACATGAGACACATCTCTGGTATATTTCACTTTATCATCATTTTCTACTATAACATTACCGGTATTTCCTGTTCTTCTGACGACTTTCATAACATCCGGACTAAATGTTGTAGACAATTTGTTGGTTTTCTCCATCAAAACTGAATCCTCTTCTTTAAGATCACTTTCTTGCACATTTCTTCTTTGATCTGCATACATATTACTCTTCATCTGCATTTCACTATCTCTGTCTCTTATTTGTTGATCATTTAGATCATAAACTTGTAATTCAGGTAATTTGGTTCTTATCTTTCTCTTGAATAAAATCTATGCAGGACTAACACCTGTTGTTGAGTATGGCGATGATCTATACATTAACAAATAATCGTTCAGCTGTTGTTTCCAATCTTTATTTTGAGAATAAGCAATTCTGATTCTCTTCATAATTCCTGAGTTTTGTAGTAACTTCCATTTCACCATTAGCTTGGGCCATAACGGTGTAGTATTTCGATGTTCATTTCCCATGTATGTTGAATAGACCATTCAAGTTGTAAAATATCTTCTTTGAAGTTGTTGATCTCATAGGAAAAACTGCAACCAATCTTGAGTAATAATCTACTACTACTAACATACTTTCTACATTTGGTAATGGACCTAAAAAACCAGGCTTCAGCAGCCAAATGTTCCCATGGTGCATTAGGTAAATTAATTACTGGTTCTGGTCAATATGGTCTTGTTACTAGTTGACCTTTCAAATGCCCATACCAAAGCTAGTGCTTCTTTTTCTCTCTGAGAAGATTTCCTCTCTACAGTATGTCTGTCAAAGTTCTACTAGCATAAGAACAACTCTAGATTCTCCCTTTTTGTTTGTCAGAACTAATACACAGCCTAATCCCACTTGTCCAGCATCACTTAAGTTTTATCTTTCACATTAAAGTAGCCCAAAGTCTTTGTCTTGCATTACTCACTGTTCAGATTCTTAAAACTTTCTTGTTGCGCTTTTCCCAATGTAAATGAAATATTCTTTCTTGTCAAATATTTTAATGGTTGAGATAATGTAGACATGTAGGCCTACTGTACAGTTCGCAACTACGCAGCCATCTTGTCGTGTCGACGATTTACCGTCCAGTTGAAAAGCAGAAATGCCCCCTAATTCGGTTATGACGGTATTTTACCATCTCGCAGACTGTTTCATCGATGGTTTAACTTCCTCGAAAGACCGAATTCAATCGACACCATTTTTAAATCATGAAACCTACAACCAAGGTTCTCTACAGTAACTGTTGATTTAAACATATTGTGGATAGTATTAGTTTCAATAATGAGACGCTCCGGTGATCCTTTGCATATTTGGACATTTACTGAACACCAGAGGCGACCATTAAAAAAGTAACATCGCCTTTGGGGACATTTATATGTACTATGGATAGTATAACAATTAGAGTGCTTAAAACTTGTTCTCAATACACTATATACTTAACAAATCAGAGTTTGGTAAGAATATGTCCAGGAATTCTCAAGAAAATAGTGTCAAAATTGTACCTTGAATCGAATCCCGCTTTCGTGCATGAAGCCGCGTTAAAATCAAAGCGTTGAGAACGCTGAAGTGGTATTTGTCAAGGAAACCCATAGTGTAGAATTAATAGGTTGAAAAAAACAAGGACATATTGTTCAAATATTGGCTTAAAAGTCAATATTTGAACAATATGTCAACCCACTAGGCAAATGAATACCTTTTCGGTTGAAGGTAGAGTATTCATGACAAAGTTTTTTTTTTTTGTATAAGTGGTCTCCTTTTGATCATGAGGAAGAAGGAGTAATGCCCATTGACAGTAGGATGCATGAATAGAGAGAAAAACCCTGTTGATATATCGAACAAAATTAAGTTTGTTCCTGAAAACTATAATTTTGAAATATCTCTACAGCCTTTTACATTTAATTTCCAACATTACAATCAATAGACGATTTGCCAATTACATCTGATATAAGCGATATTTCCATTTTATCGTAAGCGGCGCACCAGTAGTATCACGTGACACCGGACAATCAAAGCATTATTTCAGTAACAAATACCGTATGTTCCGTTCGCAAATCCTTTAAATTTGGACAAATTCATAACTGAAAAGAAAATGACATAGCAAGAAATCTATGAAAATCAATTCTAACACAATTCAAACATATTTCATGATATTGCCTTTGAAAAAATAATCATAAACAGACAAAATATGCATTTTATAAAATCGTATTTTAATATAGAGCATGTAGAGACTAAGAACGGACTTACACTCTGAAACCTGTATAAAATTCATAATCCTGACCATTAATGATCACCAAAAGGGTTAAATTAATATGAAACAAATGATAAGAAGAGTCAATTTAATGTGACACGTGTGTGCTAATCTGTAAGAAGCAAGTATATTACAGCTGTTCTAAAGGTCACCCACCCTGCAGTGCGATACCGAGATCAAAGGAACACCGATTTAACCCTTCACCCATTTTAATTTAGTACAGAACAGAACAGAACATATCTTTTATTTTCATCCAGGTAGAGCAAATATACAACAAGGGCAAATGAAAAATTAAACAAGAATATGCCCTTTGTCCTAACTGCGTATATTGTTGCGTTAATTAGAAAAAATAACTATAGATTCAGTGGATTTAAATAACAATGCAGTTGGGACAAAGAGCTGTTAATTGTATATACATGACTTCCAGGTATCAATTTTTCAGAGAGAGCAAGACGGAGGAGGGAGGTAGTGGAAGAAAGGAAGAGAGAAACATAGATAGAGAGAGCCTTTGTGGGTGCAGCATCCTTATGAAAAGTGCATACACAAAGACACTCTCGTATTTTTATGGGGGATAGAATTTTATAATTTCAATAAACCTTTTTGGTAGCGAAAACGGGATTTATATATACTTGAACATTTGGGGGGAAAACTTGTAAAACTACGAAATAATGCGGATATTGGTTTCTGCAAGATCTTTCATAACAAAGATCAGAATGAAGCATCAAAAACCTGCTCTGAATATTTACACATCAAATGCTGCACGCCTGTGCCACACACTAGAGCCATTCCATAGGTCTTATTCAGAGCTGGGAAGAGGGAACAAACAAAAGAGAAAGTTGGACAACAGTAAAATGAAAATTTGTTGATCAACTGCCGGATAGAACGTTCATAAAAAATATTATATTCTTTGTGGGAAATTATATATACATGCTAAGTCAGTCAGTTCAAATAAATCTCATGGGCATCGCTAGTCCAAATATTTAGACGTACACATGCTTGTTTGCAGTTCAACATTTATTTTTCGGACATTTCACATTTTACTTTCCTTTTGCATGTTACGTCTAAACGGGTCCTACTTAGTTCTATGTAGCAAAATTGATTTCCTAAAATCCGGGATAATGGTGAAAAAGCACTCAAGTAAACATGATAGATAACTTAACTGGATACAAATTTACTTTTCGGACTCTGAAAAAGGGCCACATTCATGATATATTCATCTTGAGTTCAATCGTGTAACTTTTTCAACACAAAAGCCGCCATGTTTACAAGCATATTTAGGGTTAAATAAAAAAAAAAAACGAACGATTTTTGAACGAAATCCGATTAGCAGAACAGAACAGAACAGAATTTTATTTTGACTTGTACGAAGTACATCGTCAGTTACACTACAATATACAAAAAACAAAAAAAAACAAGCGCCCCCCCCCCCCCCCCCCGGCACGGATTGTAACCTTAGATTTGGCGACCATTTTCTCAAGTTCTGTTTACCAAAATTATTTCTAAAACCCTAACATAAGTAAATGTGAAATGCCTGTATAATCATAGTCCCTACTTGAATAATGTATATATTCAATAATAACAACATATTCAGCCTTCGGTCTTGTGCTAGAAGCTGAATTTAGACATGGGAAACCCCAGCCTCATTGTGTGGTTTTATATATCCATCGGTCAGTTCATGAAAAACATACCGTATACCAGAATTCAAGTAAAATGCTTCCTATCACCAGAAGTAATTGTTTGCATAATATAAATGAACTGTTCCAAGTCAATTAGCTCAGTTTTTGAAGCGCGATGAACGGGACGGACGTGTGTAAAATTTAACGTCTATTGGTCTTCTCTTGACAGCAGCACTAGAATACCAGAAAATAAAAAAAAAATACACTTTTTGCAGTATTTCTGCTCCAGCAAATTTGTACGAAAATCAAGTTGTGGGATTGCAATTCATGTAATAAATTTTGGCTACACGCGAAACCTCACGCCAAAAAAAAAAATAGTAAAGTGTCATTTTCTCCGTTGTCTCGTGTAAAATGACAGTTATGCAGTAACTTGACACCCTTTTTGACATTATGTTTTTCAAATCATGCAGAAATACGTATCCATAAATTTACAGACATGAAAAATTGATCGGTGCAAAAAACGCAGAAATCCATGACACAACAGAATGTTCCGTTAGACTCGGCCCGGTCAGAGACTTCAGACCATTTTTTCAGCTTTTTAATTACTTTAAACAGAAAATTTTCATAATTATCTTGACCTAATAGACTTGTTTTGCTGCAAATCATAAATATGCATTTTAGTTTCATTGTTGTCCAACCCACTAATATGAACTTAACCACAGATTTACAGCTCAGGGGTTAAGTGTGCCCTGAGCGGAAATACCGGTTTCGGTTCTTTCTATCAATTTATTAGCAGCTGTGAAGGAGGACTAGGAATTTTCTTCAAAACTACTTTATCATAAATCACCTGAAATATTCAGTGTCGTATTCAAAGGGTTTCATTGCTATGGAACAGCTGTGGCGTGCAAAAACTCCCATGGCGTATCCATGACGTGCAAGTTCTCCATGTCGTATTTTAGTAGGACTGGTTGGAAATATTCACTCTCAGTAATAAGAGCAAGTGGTCTAGAAAAACGTCATAAAATACCAATAAACCGATCTTTCTTTTAAAAATATGCATACGGTCCCGTTTTGGTTGCAGTTCCTAAATTAACAGCAGTGAAACTATTGTTTGCATTTAAATAAGGGGTTCGTAAAAAAAAAAAGGTGACGTCTTTCACTTCGTTGTGCTTAAGAAAACTGGGATGCATTTAGCGTTAAAAAACATGCACCCCGCAAAAACACATTGATCGACGATAGATCTAATTTCTCTTTAATGAAATTAAGCTTTTCAATACTTTCCAACGTTAAAGTTTACCTAAATAGTTGGAGCCTTACTGTTGTACGTTCATTTATGTCCATGTCTTTATCTACGTAAAACAAGGCCATGGACATAAAACATCATAAAATCCGATATGTAACACTCAACCAATAATTCAAGAAAATTATCACTCTTTTTAACACACAACATCCAAAAAGTATCAGAAACTCGAGTTGGACGGGAACCCGGCGAAATCGATACAGAAAACGTGGGAACGAACTAGATTTGGGACGAGTTACAAGGACATTCTCTCGACGTCTCTTTTTATTTATAACCATCTGTAATGGACCATTAAACGATTCAGTACTTCTTTCTAGGCAAAATTATATTTGTGAATGAGGGTTGCCCCTTTCTGTAACACTTTAATGGAGGTAAAGGAATTTCGTTTTAAAAGTTCGTTTACTTGCCGTTAACCCGCAATAACTACACATTTACATACCGGTTTTACTTCAAAAATAGGGTAGTGTGAAATAGATGCGGATTTAACTCATAAAACGTAAGTGTTTCACAACCAAGTCTTTATTATCGGTTCAATATTGATTTATCTTGTTACCGATACCAGTTTCATTGGGCATTTTGCATTTTAAGTATCCAAATTTGCTGCTCAAACAGCGACAAGATTTGATGTCGGAGTTTGCTAAAGGAACCTATGAAGGGCCCGATAAGACCCTACGTACACGATGAATGTCAAAATGTGAAATAACGTACGTAGGGACTTATAATTAGGACTAGGGCATCGCTTGACCGCAAAGTAAAGTAAACCATTCACACACGATTGGTCAGTTAAACCAGTCACAACATTGCATGGAATGATCTGTAACCGACCAATCGTGCAAAACTACTCATCAGATATTTACAGTACGCCTGTGTCAACACGCTCGATCTATAAGTAAGACCTCATTAGATACATATTTTTCAATACTCAAAATGAAGCTTAAAAGAAGTTATGGAAGGTCTGAAATTTGATCTGAAGCCACGTTGCTTTTGTTCATGATCTATAACACGAAGTTATTCGTCAAAAGGTACATGCCTGAAAGTGCAACAAGGATTTTTGATAATAGTGCTTTAAAATCACTAAATGGACTGTCCCTGTCTTTCTGAAGACACTAAACAGCAAATCAACATTTTACCGAAGTATTTCGAGCGACACGTATAAAAGGGGGGGCAGACGTGCTGATTTGCCCCACTGTCTGTTATTTGTCTGTTATTTGTCTCACTTTCTTAACCTTAACACCACCCCCCCTTTTCAAAAAACCGAAAACTGAAAGTAATCAATATGTAGTTCATAAACATCTGTAAAAAACGAATTTTCAAAGTATGAGAGAAAATATTTGGGGAAAAAGAGAAGGGCTTCCAACATGCATTTTCTCCTGTTTCAACAATAGTTTTTAGTATCTGGACGAGTCCAAAGTGTTGTTGTCGGGTGAAAATATTCACAGTAACTATTTAAAACCCTATGCCAAATAACCCAAGTTTTTTAAGACCCTTAGAAATACAGTTTTTAAAAATGTTGTGATTGTGCTGTGTCTGTCGTCCGTTATCTCTCGTCCATGCGTCAACATTTACCTCGTTTGCACTCTATAGACCACAGTGTCAGGTAGGCTACTCATAAAACTTGGTTGGATTTTTGTGTAGATGATATCGCGGACAAGTTTGAAATTTTGGGCTAAGTATTTAAAGAAGCTTGTGTGCACTTTATAGACCACTTTTATCAGCCCGATACGCTTAATCTTGGTCAGGATGTTTGTCTTGGTAATATTTTGGAAAAGTTTGGAAATTGGTCATGTCACTTTGTCGGATACTCATAAACATTGGAAAGATTGTTTGTCAGGGTAATATCTTATACAAGTTTAAAATTTGGTCACGCAAAGTCAAAAAGTAGGTCATAGGACTAAATCCTATAAAATCCTTAAAATTGTGCACTCTTTCTTAGGCCACTTTGGCCTGGGGCTGTTAAAGATATGTCAGAATATCTGTCTTGATGATAGTAAAGACAATCATGAAATTGGGTATTGAGGGTCCAAAAAGTAGCTCACAGGGCTAAATCTTAGAAAGACCTTGTCTCTCGGGTAGGAAACTTCATGTTCAGAGACAATGGCTCCGATTAGAAAATATGTTGGTCTTCCGTTTCTGAAAATGTCGAATGAAAAACAAACAAAAACAGGTAAGTTTATCATTATATGTATCATGTGCTCTTATGTCTTTGAAATTGCAAAACAGGAGAATGTCATACAAAGATCTGGTCTTTCAACATGTTTTCTACAGTATGTAAAGTTGTAACAAATGCAGGATGTCGTCTGAATCATTTGTGGTGTGGGTCGACCGTAGCCGAAATAATACGAAATAATCACGGACCTATATTCAGTCTATTATTGCCATTTAACTGGCAAAAAATGAGAGGCTTGCTGTCCTAAAAGCATGAATTTATATCTTGAAATGTTATATTCACTGCTGGTAAAAAACTGAACAGAAATAACGCAAAAATGATAAAAAAAGAAGGGCTCCGAATATGTGGACCGGCTCTGAATATGTAAGTCAGAGGTGTTTTTACACACCACAAGAGTCTTGAGACCAAATGACTGACATAGTACAGATAACTGCCTCCAAAGGCGATGGGTACAGAGACGATCAAGACAAAACCAGTTGAAAGTTCCGCTCAGATTTCGTGCGCAAGTTTGAACTCTCATAATTTTGCAAATAGAGCACAAAATTAAGATTCAAACATACAAGTTGCTTGTGTATTTAATAATCCTCCGTTTGAAATACAAATATTTTCAATTTCAATGCAGAACATAAGAGAAAACCGTGCATTTTATCTATTACCCGAGTTGTTTACATTCCCGAAAACACTCAAAAAGGCCTCCACGCACGATAAATTTTCCAGATTTACATGTCATAAACGACTTCTGCAAGCTTTTAAGGTGATGAAAGGTTTAATGATCTACCTTTGGTAATTTTATCTACTTTAAATTTAGGCCCGCCCGGGTGGCTCAGTGGTGAGCGTGTCGGACTCACGACTTGGTGGTTATGAGTTCGATACCCGGTTGAGGCGGACTTTCTTTCCGGCGTATTTTCGCCTCTCACCTCTGCTGAAGCATGTGAGAATAGTAGTCGGTGGCTTTTGAAAGTAAGTTGTGTTAGTACTGGTGTGAGACAGCCAGGAAACACATGTGCGTCACCGACCGCCATGATATGACCTTAGCTGCTAAAGTGGTGTTAAACCCAAATACAACCAACCATCCAACCAACTTATATTTAGTTGCATTTCGCTGCAATACAGATTAAGCCGACGAAACAGAAAGGCAGTATAGAGCTCAACCTTGGCTACCAGAAAATTTTCGACGGACTTGAAACTGTACGGTGCACAATAAATGTTCATATATGAAAAAAATCACCGTAGTGTCTCATTATTGAGCCTACTCAACCTTTTAGATACAGGCATGGTGTAGCTGAATAAAACAGGACTTGTATCCATCATTTATCAAGTTTTGTAATGAAACAAACAGTGTATATGAAACAGGCTGTCATCAATTCTATGTGGATAATTTTGGATGGTCTGAAAAAGTAGGGTGTGCTTATTATGAATTCTTCGCCGAGATAGTTAAATATGGTTTTAGAATTGTCTGAAGTTAAAGCTTAAACCAATCAAATTCTATACTCGCTAAAGATGTTCTCGCCGAGGCCCGGTAGTTCAGTCGGTAGAGTACAGGACTTGTGAAACTTGAGAACAGGGGGTTGTGGTCTCGATCCCAGGCTCGGCCAATTTCTGTCCGAGGATTGATGACATTCATTGCGACAGGATTCATTCCTTTCCCACCGTTGACCATTGTTTCGATATGATTATGTGAGAAAGGGTCCAGTGGCATGGAAAGAAAATTGTGCGAGTACTGGTAAATGAGACTCAGGAAAGCATAGATAGCTGCACTGGCCGCCACGATATAACTGAAATAATGTTGAAAACGGCGTTAAACACCATACAATCAATCAATTATGTGTTCTCCAAGCATAAAGAAAGTTTAAAAAAAGTTTGCGATCTATATCAAAGCGCGCTTTTATGCAGCAGGGTACAAGACGGTAGTAGGCAGTTATAGAACTTGAAAATTGCTCCTATTTCCTTGGTACATAATCTTACTAGGATTTTCAGTGTCTAATAAAGTATTCGAGTATTATAGCAAGTAAAACCAACGTTTCAGGGAGCATCTGTCAAATCAACCAACTTAAAAGTTGGTTAAACGAGTCAGAGTCTTATATCACTTCAAATAAACAACTTTTTTGTCGAATTTCCCTTTTCATTCTTCGTAATAAAAGACATGCTCTTCAAGTCACTGTACAGAATAAAATATTGTAGATCTCAAGTGACTGTACAACAGCTTATCAAGTGATAGTACAAATTCCCTTTGTTGACATGCCATTTTAAACGAATGATTAGGAGGATTGCAGTCGATTTTGTTACCAATTCTTTACATGTTTTCAAACAAAAGTGAATAAAGAATAAAGAAGCTGTCTATACATTTTCCGTTCAGCAAAAAAAGCTTTAAGGGTGATTAATCAAACAAAATACCTCGTTGTTTTGAGGCAAAATCATCAGTATTTTAGTATAGCAACATAATCAAGGCATCCCTTTATCTCCTGGAAAGCTTTTCAGAGCACATGGGTGTTCCTGATACGGTTTATAATTAACAAACAAACAACTGGATATCAAGGTTTTATAACAGCTATCAAAATAAATGAAAAATCACCAGCTTGACTTACCGTGTGATAGCAATTTTCAACGACCAAGTGACATTTCACCACTGTACAGACTCCCAAGTGACATACAATTTCAAACACTGTACACTTCCGGTCCTATACCGTGGTATCGGATAGTGTAGATCTAGGATCAGACTGCATGTTCTTCCTGGTGTGATCTGAATCTACATTGTCAGCAAAAGGTCATTGAGTCGCACTTGGTAGCTAAAGGGTTAATGCAGTCTGCATACAAAAAGCTCTATCAACACGCCCGGCAGCCCTGAGACAGCCCTTATGATACCGCTTTACTCTCTGAAGTCTACCGAAAAATTGATAAAACATGTTCAGTTCTTTTTCGTGTGTGTCTTCGAAAAAGATAATTGATAAAACTAACGGCACAGCCGTTTTGGGTTGCTTGTTTTATTTATCGCGTTTAGGGTTTAATCAATTTAAAAAAATATGACACTTTCACAATTCGGGTAATATACAGGATTGGAAAAAAAATGTCGGCCGGAAAGGGAAGTAACTCGTGGTGACGCGTCAGTAACGGTATTTGGCAAATTGTCTATTACCTCGATCTACAAATATTCATGAGCAATCAAATGGAGTAGCGCGCAATTAAAGGACGAACATGCCATGGAACAAATTGGTTTTGGAACGAAAAAAGCCCAGAATCAGTTGGCAAATTTGTACCCTTGCGCCAATAAAAGGCTATGAGCGAGAGAAGCTATTTTCGATCAAAAATAAGTATCTCAACGATCGATAGCCTCGCCCAGTGTATTTTAATATGCCATTTCAAATTACATATATGAGTGCCACCGTAAAAGTCATCTGCCTGAGAAAAAATGAGTTAAACTGGGTTTATTTCCTTCGGCTTTGCACAAAATAAGATACATGGTTATCAAAATTCAATCTTGAACTCATAGTGGTATTGTCTTCGACAAATACCACAAAAATTCGACAAAATTAATGAACTCGTATAAATCGTGGAGTTTGAATAATAGGAAAAAAAAAAAAACCGGTATATACCGGGTCCTGCGAGTAATTACTTTCCCCATAAAGTCTGTCAGTCATAGTTATATTTCTAATCGCTCTAGAGTTTACTAAATGATCATTTTTCGCTCCTTTACACTATCGTGAAAAAATCAACAAAGTTATCGGACAATGTACAACAGGCAAAACGGAATATGCAGGATGACTAGTCCACTGGATCAAAGCACTTCAGTATAAAATGATCAATTGTTATAAGATGTACTTGTTGAAGATAATATTATTTAAAGGTCTTAAAAATTGTATTTTGGACCGTTCAAATTCAATACCCTGTCGTAAATAGTATTTAACTGTTAAATGTTTTTTTATATGATCCTTTGTGCTCACTCCAACATACAGATGTTATATTCTAAGAAAAAAGGTTTGACTGGTGGAAATCTGTTTTACTGTACTTCGATACTTATAAAAACAGCGGGGCAATTACAAAAGGGAGTTCACTGTAGAAGTTGTTTCCAGAGGATTGGAAGGTTATGTAGGTCAAGATTTTTGCTTTTGCTCCTGTTTTATACAAATAATTTGTCGCGTAATGGATGAATCAGGGAAAAAGATTGCGTCAAACTACCGAGGCAGGTAATATATATCAATAAACAACAGTACATGCACACCGGGTAAATTTGGATTTGAAAAACAGAGGTGGACAGTGAATTTTTGTCGCCAAGGGGTTCCGAATCATATGACGCATGGAAAAAATCCAAACAGTATAAAACCAATATTATTAAAACAGCGATTACGTAATCGCTGTTTAAAAATCAGTTATGAATTTAATACAGTGCTGGAAGAGGTTTTATGTGATAAAACTCATTACCAAACGACAAAATTTTAGGTTTATCCCAATCGAAAACATTGCAGACGACAAAAATAAAAGCGACTGAAAATTTGAAATTTGTTTTGTAAAGGGTAGAAGACATTGTGGGAAAAGGAGAAAATGCTGGTTACCAGCATTTTCTCCTTTTCGCACAATGTTTTCCAAAGGGTTCTTTCTCGGGGTTGTCAAAAGTAGGGATTGTGTGGTATTGGGTTAAAGCATTTTCTTATTGCTTTAAACGAGCGTACAACTTAAGTCGTCGCATATAGGAAGGATCACCTGTGACAATGGGCTAAATCTTGATGCCATACTGATCTCTGGCATGCAGAAATTTTACGAATAGTGAAAAATTTCGATCCAGGTCAACTTCAGTTACAATAAAGTGCTCATAGTGCCGTACTCTGTCGACAAATAACACCACGGCAATGGCTTTATCAAATTGCTTTGGGCTTTGATCAACATCTGCTCAGCTGGTGGCATGGAATGTCCTCGCGCAACGCAACCAAAGTCTTCACCTAAAACTGTTCTAATTTAGACAGAACAAATATTTTGATTATTATCCCCTACTATAACCGAAATAGTATAGACAGCGGTTTCAGACCTCTATTCTAGCGAATATTTTTGTCTGCGGTCATTCAGCGAAGATTTATATTGAATTATAAATGTAGACGGTACTTTTGATAAACTCAATTTGCAATATATAATAAACGATTTAGCCTTTGTACAGTAAAATCGAACAACTACGCCTTTGGCAAAATCCGCGTATTTACAAGAGAAGAATAGGCTTAAACCGTCAATATCGTCAAACTTGTGCAACAGACCTAGCTAAAAGTGCACGATGAAATATCTAAAAAAAACACAAGTATGTTAATACAGTGATACAGTAACGTTACAATCCTGTTTTATGAAAATCATATAACAATAATTCGAATAGGTGTTTTTGAAATAGAAATGAAATGTAAAATCTGTCCCACATGCTCATTCATGTAAGAAGCGCTGGTTTATTGTTCGCTAAAATAGTCTCAGCCATGCTCTGGCAAAAGGGATCTTATTGTAGCGTTTCGTGCGCCGGTGTAATGCAGAAAAATGACCCCCCATTGCAAAATGACCCCCGGGTCATTTCTCGACGTAGAGGAATGACCCATGGGTCATTTTTCGACGTAGAAAAATGACCCATGGGTCATTCCTCTACGTCGAGAAATGACCGTGGGTCATTTTGCAATGGGGGTCATTTCTCTGCATTACAAGCTCCTGCTACCTATGCATGTTTGATTGCGTGTAAAATCAACATGTAATGTTCGATTTTTGAAGTATTTTGCGCTTTTGTACATAACGACTGTCGTTTTACGAAACGTGGATTTTTATCACATTACGATGACTCATTAAAATCTATAGACATAATCCGTATAATATTCGAACGACCCTCCTATCTTCATAAACTTATATTCTAGCTGTGATACGAGTGAAATAATACTGAAAACAGCGTTTAACAGCATTCAGACGAACGAACAAACAATGAAACAAAGGAACAAATAAACTGACTTTCAAGTGTTGTAATCTCTGATCGGCTGAGCTTCCCTCTACAATGTGACACAAAAACTACGGATTCCTGTAATACCCATTCTACAGACAAGTTACGACATGTCGGTCCACGTTTGGTTTGGTTATTTCCATTTATTTATCGTCGCTACCGGTTGCCCATCTGAGCGACGCCCCCAGAAGACGGCTAGTTGTCACGGGGAATAGTGCAAGGATACAGGCCGAAACTACTGAGAGCTTCGCCTGGTCCTTTAACGTGCTCGGCGTCTAGCACCGTCACACGGGACCTCGGTTCTCATTCGAAAGATTATTAGTAATTTTAGTTGGCAAGCCGGGGATTCGAACCCACAACCTGTAGTACATTGTGTTCACGAGTCCTACGCTCTACCTACTGAGCTATATCGGCTTGTTAAGTGGGCCCACGTTTAACGCCCACACTTGTTTAAAGGCTGGTCCAGGAAAAACCACAGGGCAGAACACTCATTTCCTTGCCAGCCCAAACTTATGCATATCATTCTGCTATGTGACACTTTGTTTTATGACTAATACACGGATATATAAGCCCGAACCATGACTTTGATTAGTTGACAATTATTCAAATTGATGACTTTTACCGTAAATTAGATTTAACCCTTTACCTGATATGCAAATTTGAGGCTCTCCCATTTCAGAAGCAAATAGAGATACGATGTCAAAATATGGACAAAATTTTATGAGGATACAAATATCTGATTGAATGGAAAACATTATGGGAAAAGGAGAAATTGCTCTTTGCGAGCCATTTCTCCTTTTCCCACAATGTTTTCAAAAGCTGTCTGTTGTTGATACATCAAAGTAAGGGATTAAGCTGAGCTCTGTGGAAAAGTGTTTAATGTACATGTATCTTCAAAAAGTATCGACCCAGGTAAACCTCTTACTATTTGTAAATTTACTGCTTGTTAAAGGACTACTTTACCCCATGATTCTATTGATTGGTAGTTAGACAAGTAGGGTGGACCATAACTATGTGATGACTGTCTTGGCACACTATGTCACGGAGAGGCGATAAACCTCAGTTTTTCCAGAGTATTCATCATATGTCTTGTTTTAGAATTGTACATTTCTATGTTTAGTACCTAGAATCAAGATTCAATTATACTTCTCCCACATTCTACTTCAAAAGGCTTAACTCTTTACTAAATGAAAAAAAAAAAATTAGACTGGTTCAAATTGAAAGTACTTGCAGACGATTAAATAAACGTAACTTAAAACTGAATTCAATTTCCAACATGGTAGAAAACATTGTGGGAAAAGGAGAAAATGCTGGTTACCAGCATTTTCTCCTTTTCCTACAATGTTTTCAAAAGGCCTCTTCCTCAGGATCATTAAAACTCGGGATTGTGTGGTAAAGGGTTAAATGCTTGCACTTTCAGAGCCCCAAAACAGGTATTTTTCTTATGACATATATCAAGATAAGTATTAACAGATAGTACAGTATGGTCCTAGATCTATACATCCATTCTTTTTAGTCAAGCGTATATTACAAAAATCTTTTTGGGTTTCTGAAGAATGTATTTTCTATCGTCAAAAGAAGTTAGCTTAAGAAAAGAAAAAGAAGTAACGATTTTGCAATCACGTATGGGCCCATATGATATTCAAACACAATGAATAAGACAAAAGAAGATGTCGGCTTACTGACCTTTACACAACTAGCCGCAATCATGAGTAGAAATTGCCAAATTTGCACATTTTCATCTGTTGAATAGTTTCCAGAGCCATGGGGTATATTTTATGGACAATATCACAAGTTCTCTTTCCTCTTACGTCAAAGATTTTTTCCAATCTTCTCATATTATAGGAAAGTATAAATGCACAAAATGCGATCAAGGGTGTCGTAATGTGCTACAATGTCTGTCCTGGCAGTACCGCGCTGTAATGGTGTTGAGTGATAAAACTGAAATCAGGAAGGAAACTTTTGTTGCTAAAGGCAAGAATGCGGTATTCTAAAGCAATTTTTCTTCTCTGTGGCATATTGCCGTTTAACATTTATTACCAAAGTTTGTGGTTTCTCAAAAATCTTGACATGTGTTACATAGCGTTACCTATGATATGTCAAAATTGTAAAATGCCCTTTGCGGCCATCTTCGCAAGCCAAGGATGACAATTCACTACGCTACTCTACTCTTGGTGGATCGAGCCTGATTTTTATATTCCTCCGATACGCTTTTTCATTGGATGCAGCCAGCTCTAGCTGCAACGAATGAAATCGCTCGTAGCATTTCATCTTTAATAAAAATAGAACAAGGTCGCTACCTTTCGTATAGATATTTATGAATCTAAAACCACTATATTTTCATTACAAAGAGAGATAATAATTACCTCCCTTTTCTGAAAACTAACAAAAGTATCTACAAATAATTTCAAGATAGGCATAAAGAAATTTCTGGTCCGTTAAAAATGTGCTGAAGTATCATTTCTGTATAAATCCGTATTTATCAACTATGAAGAAAACTCTATGCAATTCAGAACTAGAGGTATTAGGGGTCTACTATCTGAAAACATTATTTCAGACATATCATGGCGTCAGCTCATATACTAATGTACATTCTGCTTTGCGCCGGTTAGCAAGTTAGGGCTCGGAAGTGTCTTGGCAAAGGATACTCACCCAAAAATAACCCTGTGGAGATCGAACTCTTGACCTCAAGTTTAGGCATCTTTCGTCTATAAACTGAGCCATGCCGACCTTGTTTAAGTACAAAGTTCATGGGGGGAGGGGAAGGAGGTTACATGTGATCTACCTTAACCCTTTCCCAAACTATCCCTGTTTTTTACGACCCTGAGATAGAAGCTTTTTGAAAGCATTGTGGAAAAAGGAGAAAATGCTGGTAACCAGCATTTTCTCTTTTTTCCATAATGTTTTCTACCCTGCTAGAAACAAATTTCAAGTTTTGAGTCACATTTATTTTGTCGTCTGCAAGTGCTTTTAATCTGGACCAGTCTAAAATTTTGTCGTTTGGTAAAGAGTTAAGAAAGCTGCTTTTTTATCAACCCTCCCTCCGGTTGCTATAAGTGTTACCCACCCCAATTCTCAGCTCTCAGAACGATCCTTTAAAGTTGTTATTACGTGAACGGTGAAAGACCCATTCTTTGCAAGGAATATAATCTTGTTTTTCACAAACTACGGCTCAATGTTGATCTGAGATCACATTATAAAATCTGTGCAGTTTGATCTTGATCAATATTGTTCTCAAAAAGAAGTTACTAGCTAGTTTTATGCGACATGTTGAACCTAGAGAATAATTATGTGGGTAGCCAGCATTTTCTCCATTTTGTTGTTCTCAGTTTGTCGTCTGCAAATGCTTTAAATGTGGACCGGACTAAATTTTGTCGGATGTTTCAAGGTTAAAAGGGTTTAAGATTTCGATATTCTTCGTCAGCTGAATAGATAAAACGTGTCCTCCGATACTGGAATATTATTATAATTACGCTTCATTATTTTCTACTGTTGTTTTTTCGTTTTTCCGATTCTGTTGTACGCAAAAGTGTAGCGCAAAAGTCCCTCGACGTTTAACCCTTTACCAAACAACAATAGTTAAGGTTTGTCCAAATCGAAAGCATTTGCAGACAGCAAAAAAAGAAGTGACTGAAAATTTGAAATATATCTTCGGAATGGTAGAAAACATTATGGGAAAAGGAGAAAATGCTGGTTTCCAGCATTTTCTCCTTTTCACACAATGTTTTCTGAAGACTTCTTTCTAAGGCTCGTCAAAAGTAGGGATTGTGTGGTAATGGGTTAACTCCATAGCGCTAAATGGATCAAATGGAATCCCCCACATCCCCCACCCCCGGAAAAAATATCTACTCATTGCAATATCAAAGGTCTTTTACTTGACTATTCTTTAAAAAGCTGACACTTTAGTTCCAAGATCAGACTGTACAGCCCGATCTTAACCTATACTGTCCACAATATGGAGTGTGGACCATCTGTAAAATATCGTTATGTATGGTCTACGGGTCAATTCCCTTTTATATACAAACAGCATCATCGCAGGTTTGTTGACATACTGTGACCGTGTCATCAGTCATAGAAATCCAGTTTTCATATAGATATTAGAAAAAATGAGTTCGTCAGGTTTTGGTACATCAATATTTATTCATTTTGTTGTGGTTTTTGGTTTACAGTGTTACGGGAGACCACTCCTTCCTGCATGGCATACTCCCGATTTAAATACAATACCTGGCTACTGCGTCAGGGAGATATCTCTTTGGCTCAGTGGTTAGGGTATTGGCTTTGCGTCCGGGAGTTCGGAGTTCGAATCCCGCTCCGATCCTTATTTCTGCCATGCATTTATTCATTTGTTTCTTTGTTACGGACTTCGTTCGTAAGATGGGGGCTCGTCCGGGATCGGCCATTGAGCCATTAATCCCATTTGTTGTCCAAAATCGGACTTCCTGCCTAATAAGGCTTTGAGTCATCAATAAATGATGACTTTAAGAGGGGGTGTGTTACGGGAGACCACTCCTTCCTGCATGGCATACTCCCGATTTAAATACAATACCTGGCTACTGCGTCAGGGAGATATCTCTTTGGCTCAGTGGTAAGGGTATTGGCTTTGCGTCCGGGAGTTCGGAGTTCGAATCCCTCTCCGATCCTTATTTCTGCCATGCATTTATTCATTTGTTTCTTTGTTACGGACTTCGTTCGTAAGAACAGAGATTCAAATTACAGTTATCCAGTGATTGGCTGCTAGATATTAATAATCCAAAATTACTGCATCTTCGCGAGTCAAGGTTCCGATCACTACATGGATCTTACCTTGGCTGATCGAGCGCGATTTCGAGATTCCTGCAATGCGTCCTCTATTGGATGCTGGTTATAACCCCCCTTTACATCACATTTCAAAAAGCCAATGAAATATCGTTTTACAAACCGCTTACGAATACACATGAAACGATAAGCAGACATCCACGTGGATTTTCATGTTTACCTTCTATTCGAGAGATGCTTACCTCCTATTTTCATCCGAAAGGTCGCGACCTTGTTCTATTTTTATCAACGATGAAATACTACGAGCGATTTCATTCGTTGCAGCTAAAGCTGGCTGCATCCAATAAAAAAGCGTATCGGGGGAATGTAAAAAATCAAGCTCGATCCGCCAAGGGTAGAGTAGTGTAGTGAATCGTTAGCCTTGGCTTGCGAAGATGGAGTTACTGATGTCAGGTTTTTGGTTAAAAAAAGTCAATTATGCAGTGGCTGGTTGCTAGATATCAATAATCCAGAGTTACTGGTGTCAGGTTTTTGGTTCATACACATTCAAATGTTTAGTTATACAGCGGATGGATGGCTAGATATTTATAATCCATTGTATTTTGGTTCAGAGACATTCAAACTGAAAACCTGTTCAGTTTTACAGCTCATTCACACACACAGAAAAATTAGCAAGGTTTTGATACATAGATAATGGGAAGTTGAGTCGTATAGATTTTGTTTCAAAGATATTAAAGTACATATATACAGTCAGACATAAGCATCACCCGAACAAATTTAGTCATACTTGTTTTTTAATGGATACCTTTTATTTGGTATTTTCAAATTATGTACGGACCCACTAGACAAGTAGTAAGCTGCTTTATCAGCCAAATGAAAAGATGGCTACGAGAAAACTTCCAAAAGCCCAAAAATGGCAAATTGTGGGTATGAGTAATGCTGGTCTAAGCACATGGCTATTGCTAGTCTGTTTTGGTGATGCTTGACTTATGTCTGACAGTATATTTCTTTTGTTTTCTTTTTTTTTTTTCTTTTCGTTGATACTTAATATTTGAGTTGTTGAGGTTCTTTTTTGCATAGATATTCAAAACTTCAGTCGTGTATTGTTATTAGTGGTAAGATAAAGATACTTGAGCTGTTCAGTTGCTTGTTCAAAAATATTAAAAAGTTAGTTTACAAGTTTGGTTAATCAATATTCAACTTATAAGTTATCTGTTTTAAGTGCAAAGACAGAGCTACAGATAAGAGGGAATGATGGTATTCTAAATCCATTATTTCTCTTCCGAACCTTTGTTGTGGGTACTCATTAGAGTCGTCTCGACGAGACGACTCTAATGAGTACGACAACATGGGTTGTAGTCAATAATAATTCACATTTTCAACTTTGAAATCAAAATGACTCCCTCTATCTGGAGCTATGCAAAGGTATTAAAATTTTATTGTCCAGGCTTTCCTGACATGTAAAAGATTTGAGTTGTCTCGTTTTTGGTCCATGAGTTCTGTACGCGAAAACATAGTCTATCAAATGAAAACGTGTTCACATTATTGGGCAGCGTTTTTCCATGATCATACTGCATATTCCATGCACTCTGATCTTTATCTATATTTTCCATAATAAGAGTACTTAGTCAGGCAGAGCACTCTAGCGGCTAAAAGGAATTAAACTTTCTTCACACGTCTGTTGGAGCTTGCGCCAAAGCAACAAATACTCTTATTTGCGTTAAGTGGTCACATGACGTTTTCACGTGATAGTTACAGTAATTTTTGAATGGCCATAAACGTCATTTCGTTGGCTCTGTTTTTACGTTTCTTCTTTGCCGTCAAGGGTGAAAAATTTTGTGGTTTTCTTCACACTTTCTCACTTATTTTTAAGAAACATCTCTAACATTCTCGGTGTTATCCGGTTTATGTTGTATTCATACCTTCAAAACTCTTCAAAACTCCACGTGCATCGTTGACACGTGTGAAATACTTACATATCATTCAAAATTAAATGGAAAATCTTGGTTTTAAGACATTTCATTTGATTGGTTGAAACAGTAAGCCTAAGCTAATGGATCTCCTTGACTTGGAATTTGAGATGAGATATATCGCAATAGAATCATAAACACAAAGACTAGCCCGAGCCAGTATTTACCATCTATTGTATAGAATTTTTGATTCTCACACATTTACCAGGTATACAAAGTGATACAAGTTTTGGTTCGTTAAATCAACTGTTGTTACTGGTGTTGTGATACTTTCAAAATCGGATTGGACTAGGAGTAAATTTACGAATGGTTGGTGAAAACAGGCCCTACCCGGCCTTATTTTAACCTATTACCACACAATCCCGACTTTTAGTTTAAACATATTATTTACATCGATTGAGAAACAAGTTCTTACAACTTATACTAATCTCTCTCGATTCTGCTTCCTGGTAACCAGCATTTTCTCCTTTTCCAACAATGTTTTCTACCCTTCACAAAACAAATTTAAAATTTTCAGTTACTCTTATTTTGTCGTCTGCAAATGCTTTCCATTTGGACAAACCTAAAATTTTGTCGTTTTGTAATAAGTTAAATGCCCCAACAAGCTGACCAGCAGTAGAAACTTTTTGTTTCTGATAAATTTTCTGTAAAATGACTAATTTTACACCAAGATTCAGTCACATTCTTAGAGCAGATAGTTTTCAAGCATCAACTCGGAAATTGACGATATATTTTACCCACCCTTCCTTTTTTTTTTGTCTTTTTGAGCGCTATTCATTTATCATGGAGGAAATAAACGAGTCGGGGGCGTCGTGCGTACATGTAATTATTATTCAGAAAGGAGGCATTTTATTAAATGAAATAATTTTATAACAATTAATCAAATAAACTTTACTCCAGTGATTACAAGAATTCAAATTAGAAAACTTAGCATGCAATTTATATTCATAATTAAATGGACACTTTTAATGGCATTTTCGGACAACGGTCATATCATTGACATACAAAACTGACCTATAATTTTTTCTGGTCGTTAGAAAACGTAAGACATTAATACAACAATTAACAATATGGATGACTGAGAATATACTCAGGAATGCATTTTTGATACTGCACTTTCGCTTTCGTTCCGTTTGATTGGTTGTTACATGTCACGTGACGTTTAACAACCAATTACAATGCATGTTACAGCATAGGTATATGTCATTCTGTTGATGTTGATTGATGGTATACACAACGTGTATTGTCTGATGGGATAAATTTTATGACATAACTGTCAAACATAAAACAGGATAGTGCTGTCCTTAAAATAACTTTCGAATTTTCGTAAGATCATAGGATATTACTCATTAATTTAAACTGATATCATTAAAGGTGCTTTTAACTAAAACAGTGACCATCGTTTTCTTGAAACTATTAATAGACAATGTATTACAAAATGGTATATAAACTGTCCTGAAACTGAAGATATCATTCATCCATAATGTTTCCGTCCTGTAAACTATTGTTTAGAAATTAAAGAGTCTAAAATAATACTTGGATTGAGTAAAGTTATTGTATTGTATTGTATATTGGATTTACGCTTCTTTTATACGATTCGTGTTAATGAAACAGTGGATTGTGCTTTGGATCTATAAGTGCTACAGAATAAAGGTATGCTATGCATTTGCATTTACAAATTTAGACATTTATTCATTAAATGTTCAGCTGCTAAAGAAATCAAATTAACGTTCCCAGGCTTTAATTCTAACCAAAACCCTGATGGTCATAAGAACTTACTTTTCAGGCAACTTCTTCTAGAGTGATGCTGTTACAGGGCATTGTTTATTCATATTTTAGGTTTAGGTTCTTCTTTAGGTCTGAAATGGTGAAATAGTCTATACATGTTAACTTTAAGCACAATAGAAATGCCCTGAAAACAGAGCCTGTATTCACCAACCATTTTTAGAAATACTTTTTGTTTTATCATCTAGAATTTTCTCATTTAGAAAGTAAGACAACTTCTGACTGGCTAAATCAAATGGAATTTGAATTAGACTTTAAATTAAATTAAGAGTGGCTAATGAACATGGACCCAGTTTGTCTGGAGATTGTCTTTGAAATGAGCTGGTCTTATTTTGGCGCTTTACTGTGAAGCAACGCTGCAGTATAGACAGATGCTGTCCTCATTCTAGTTTCCTGGTTAACCACGATATTTTATCACTCGCTAAGAACTTTGAAAGTTAACAAATGTGTTAGCAAAATGGCAATATCTTTGGCTTTTATTTCTTACAACCTTTTCATCCACTTGAGCATGTTAACAAACTTTTTTTGGAGGGATTAAAAAGAACACAAGCTTTCGGCGGTACAACCGCCGACTTCACACTTGAAGAAGGCGGTTGTACCGCCGAAAGCTTGTGTTCATTTTATAATTAAAAGTTACATATCTCAAGAATAGGATATCTCATGGATTAAAAAGAAATAATGTTTCAATTCCCTTCTTCTGCAAAACCAATTTTCTTTGCTCTCTTTTGCCACGATGGTTTCTAAGGAAACCAGATGCAAGAAGAAGAAAAAAAGTGTTGCCTGCAAATGTTTGATATGGCTATAATTGATTTCAGATAAAATGACAGGTAACAAAACATCTAAGTCTTGCTCTGTGAAAAAAACGCTTACTCCATCTGCAAAAAGTATCAACTCAGGTCGTCTGCGCACTTGTTATTGGTCGAATGTGTTCATGTCAAAGACCTGTGTGCCTAATGATGTACCTTGCTGTGAAACAAAACAGATACTATGGATCCATATATGGCTTGCAACACGGGAAAGGGGGGCATTCAGACTTTTGCGAAAAGTGTCGTCTCGGATCAGCCTGCGCGATCCGCGCAGGCTAATCCGAAACGACACTTTCCGTTTTTATTTAATTTCTGTAGTGTGCAAGCATGAAATTCAATGCTGTCGTAATGTGCCGTCTCGGATTAGCCTGCGCGAACTGCGCAGGCTGATCCGAGACGACACTTTACGCGAATGTCAGGGTGTCCAGGCCATATATGCGATGACCTGCTGGGTGTCGTGGATCATGGAGATGTATTCAGGCCCACTATTTCCGGATCATAACTCATCTGTATATTTCATTATAGGTCCAGTCTACAAGAACTATCATGTTCTGAGAAAGATTCGAGAAAGAAAGTGAAATCAAAGTCATAAAACAGAAAAACAACATGATTCCATCTGATCTATCTACACTTGAAGTTTTGGACGAGTCCAACATTGTCTATGCGCTCAAAGAGAGGTTCAAGAAAGGAAAATATTACGTAAGTTTATATTCGTTTTAACATAGAGTATCATCATCATCATCATCATCAGATATCACTTCCATTCGTCTAAAATGTCTAGGTTCAAAAAAGGAAAATATTACGTAAGTTTATACATGTATTTGTTATAACATGAAGACTCATCATCATCATTATCATCATAATCATCATATAGCTTCCGTTCTTCTAAATTGTCTAGGTTCAAAAAAAGTAAAATATTACGTACATGTAAGTTTACCTTAATTGTAACATGAGTATCATCATCATCATCATCAACATCATCATCATCATCTTCATCATCATCAAATATCACTTCCATTCTTCTAAAATGTCTATGTTCAAAAAAGGAAAATATTTCGTAAGTTTATCTTCGTTATAAAATGAAGTATCATCAACATCATCATCAACATCATCATCATCATCATCATCATCATCATCATCTTCATCATCATCAAATATTACTTCCATTCTTCTAAAATGTCTGACTCTAAAGGTAGTCCAATCTTTAACTACACTGTTGACAAAAATTTTTGTTAGTACTTTAAGGGTTCAAGGGGCATGTTGTTTTTTATTTCATGTTTGAGAAAAAAAAAAGTACAGTTTCATTCCTTTAATTTTCAACATTTTAAAGAGTTGTTAAAAGTCGAGATTGTGTGGTAACACGTTATGGGGATCGCTCAAGATACATGTCAAAACCCATCCTAAGTTATGTCTGAGTGTTAAACGTGCTCGGTGTATATAGCAGCGATTTAACGTCACATCCGAAAGACTATTGGTAATTTCAGACAGCCAGCTGTGGGGCTCGAACCCATGCTTTCAAGTGGCCGAAGACTTGATGTTTACAGGTCTATATGCTATACCAACTGAGCTATGCGGGCTGGTTAATGAAATTAATGTACTAGAAGTTTGATTGCAATACATCTAGTACATAAATATTGTTTATTGATGAAAAACCAGAAGATCATAGACCCACGAGGTATTACTCTCAGATGATAATTTAAGCCTTTGTTGACATACACAACATAATAAAATAAACACATAAAAGGTAAGACAGGTAAAATGCATCGCTTCATTACATAGACAATACAAAGGACATTTCAGCAGAGAGGAACACCTGTACCCCTGTAATTCTGAAGTCAGTCGACCTTAAAAAGACACTGATACCGACTGAGAGTAATATATGAAACATATATAAACATATTAAGATGCAATATGGCGAACCTATTCGCATATTATAAAAGGTAATTCATTTCTCCTTTTTAGGCATGACTCCCCTTCATTCCATCAGTTTTTACCTTGTTCGAAACTAAAAAGCAACATAGACAAATGGACTGATGGGCAATAAAGCGGACACATCATCTGCAAACAATTGCATAACCAATTTGTATGATAATTCACTATCACTCCATGCATAATGTATGCAGTAGAGGTCTTTAAACCATTACCACACAATCCCTACTTTTGACGCCCTTGAGAAAGAAGCCTTTTGAAAACACTGTAGGAAAAGGAGAAAATGCTGGTAACCAGCATTTTCTCCTTTTCCCACAGTGTTTTCTACCCTTCCCAGAACAAAGTTCAATTTTTCATTCACGTTTGTTTTGTTGTCTGCAAATGCTTTCAATTTGAACCAGTCTAAAATTTTGTCGTTTGGTAATGAGTTAACAAAATGTACTATCAGATCATAATATTACTTACATGAAATCAAGACAAAACTTTAGAAAACAATGTTCCATTGTAAGCAATGTGTATATATTTCTACATTATTAGTTGTACGGTCAAAGTTCAATTTTTCATTCACCTTTATTTTGTCGTCTGCAAATGCTTTCAATTTGAACCATTTTGTGTTAAACTTTTATTTTACTTTTATATGAGATTATGTCATTGTTATAGCAGATGTAACCGGTGTCCTCGTTGTTATTTTAATGTTGTTAAAAGTTAGTTTTTGTAGGGAACCTGTCTCGTCACTTTAATTGCTTAATTCTTCCACTGCACATCTTTCATTTTCTTTGTCCTCGTTTTGTACTATTAAAGAACAGAAAATCATTATCTGAGCAATGTATTTTCTTTGGCTGCAAACTTTATGTTTTTATATTAGTCGAGTCAAAACAAATATCTTTTGAGTGGTTTTAGGACTAATATTTGTTTCCTTTTTTTTTCGTGTGTTTGTGGGAGATGGGGGTAATGATGGTAGCAGGATCCTTGAATAATACCATGGATACAGATCAAACTGTATATCAAATGCAGATTGATTTTAATTTGTACGATCATCAAAAAATCTTCAATATTAGCATTCTTCTTTCTTTTTTTGTCTTTCTTTCTTTCTTCCTTTCTTTCTTTCTTTATTTATTTATTTATTTATTTACTCAGTCAGTCAGTCAGTCACTCACTCATCCAACCACCCACCCATCTTCTCACTCACTCACTCATTCATTCATTCATTCATTCATTCATTCATTCATTCATTCGCTTTTGCTTTTTGCATCAGTGAATATTCTTAACACTTTTTTTTCTTTTTCTAGAAAAATAAAAGTAAATATTTCTCAAAGTAACGACACAAAGACGTGCACAATAAAGTACACATATCAATACGTTGTGTCATACCTGTATACCAACAAAAGGTAAAACACGGATTAGACGTTAAAAAATGACGTAATCTATTGACGTTAATCGCTAAACAGCGAACTGAAAAAAAATAACCGCCCTTATAGACATTTAAAGGGCGGCGTTCTAACCCTTTGCAAAACATGTCCGTTTTAACCGAAATTAGAACAAAACTTTTAAAGAAACTTTTGACCAAAGAAGCACTAATTTGTAACATTCTAATTCCGTAGCGTTCGGGAAAGTGTAATTACCCTTTGAAGTTCTAAACACATGGATTGAACATTTTCCATCAAAACTGATAATTGTATTGTATTTTAAAATCTATATGTTAGATATCTAGCACGGAAGCAGACAATGTAGATGCAAGACCAGATTGCATGTCGTGTGTTGTCTGATCTTGGTCCTACTCGTCCGAATAAACAAGTAATTCAAGGTTCAAAGCTATATGGATTAACTTTCAAAGCAAAGCAGTTCACTCAGTCACAGTCTTTTTTGAGCCGAAAGAATTTTCTTTTTCTCTATGAGTTGCATTGATTATCGAAAGCAATGTAAGAACAACAACTGTACCGAGGTTGAAAAGACTAAAGTTTAGATTTTTCTTCATAATTCATTTCTACCACGTTGAAAATAAATACATAAAACATTTTGTTCAGCGGAGTTAAGCCTCTAGTTACGTCGAGTTAAAAAAATAATGTTAACCGCCATTTTAACAAAGCACAACCTCAAAATTATTGAATAAACACGTGACTCTCTGCACGTATTTGTTCGGCCAGCCCTCGATGTCAGGATTTTAGTGAATCAAACAAATACTGGTTTTTAATCTGATCTTGGTCTACATATTTGGTTAGGTCGTTGGAGATCATGTAAGGCAGGATAAAAGCGAAATCGGTAAATCTCAACTCTTTATCACACGACAAAAGTATACACTTGTTCAAATAAAAAAAAAAAACGACGATTTAATTTATTTCAAATGTGGTTCAAATGATGAAATTCGTTCTTGATAGAGTAGAAAATGGAATAGATGCAGGTTAAAAGCATTTTTTCCCTTTTCCTACAACTTTGTTTTTTCAAAATGCTTCTTCCTTGGGGTCATTTAAACTCAGGATTGTGTTGGAAAAGGTTTTACCAAGTTAAATAAAAATCCTCAGTGAATGGTAATGGTAACAAAACCCAAATATTATGATTTCAAAGCTTTCTTTTTGTATGAAGAAAAAAGTATACTTGTATCCTGTAGAGAAGATCTTGCTGAGTACTGGTAAAATCCAGCACATACATTGATATGGCTTGCAAAACGCGAAAAGGGACATTCGGACATCTGCGTAAAGTGTCGTCTCGGATCAGCCTGTGCAGTCCGCACAGGCTAATCCGAGACGACACTTTCCGTTTTCATGCAATTTTCTCTTTTGCGCATGTGTACTGTATCTCAAAATCTAATGTTGTCGTAAAGTGCCGTCTCGGATTAGCCTGCAAGGACTGCGCAGGCTGATCCGAGACGACACTTTACGCAAATGTCCGAATGTCCCTTTTGGCGTGTTGCAGGCCAATTATGTCAGCTATCATAGACGATACATCTAGACCTTGCCTAAGATGTAGAATCAGATTAGGGTCCGCATTCACCAACCATTCTTAAGAACATTCTTAGTCTTATTCTTCAGAATTTTGTCAATGTGAAAGGAGCAGAACATCTGATTGGCTAAACCATTCGGTTTAGCCAATCAGAAGTTCTGTTACTTTCACGGTTAGAAAATCTTGAAGATTAAGACAAAGAATGTTCATAAGAATGGTTGGTGACTGCGGACCCAGAGAGCTCAAAATATTCAGTCTTATATGTAGTTTGATTGATCTATGCATTTTCTTTACTCTTTACCAAACGACAGAATTTTAGACTGTTCCAAATTGAAAGCACTTACAGACGACAAAATTAACGCAAATGAAAAATTAAAATTTGTTTTCAGTATTGTATAAAACATTGTGGGAAAAGGAGAAAATGCTGGTTACCAGCATTTTCTCCTTTATCAACAATGTTTTCAAAAGGCTTCTTTCTCAGGGTCGTGAAAACTAGGGATTGTTTGGGAAAAGGTAAAACTTCCTTTAAGTTTATGGCAAAGAATTTGCCCAAAATGTTAACTAGCATATACAGTATGGGTATAGGTGAAAATACTGCATTGAAACTATTCAGTGTTTTTTTTTTAAGGTGGGTGGGGCGACAAATTCGAACGCACCTAATCAATTTTCCTAGATTACACGAAAGTTAGAAAAGTGAAAAACGATTTACCGCAGATGACATCGATAAATTAACGTTTTGTTTTCCACATTAGCTTAAACTTTTACAAAAAAGTCTTTGTGGAAGAAGGAATTTAGAAAACGTCGTGGTGGGAATGAGACAGTGCTTGTAACCAGCATCTATCTCTTTCTTTCCAACAGCCTTTTTTGCTCTTTCATAGACAATCGTTTAAGCAACATTTAATTCTACAACTGCAAGTTCATTGGACTGAACCAAGTTCTTAGCGTTGCCGTTTGGTGAAGAGTTAGTTTAAATCGTTTGCATTCTATTGCTTGAAGAAATCGAGGTTATAAAACTGAAACGGTCACAAAACTGACTTGGCACAATGATGTATTGTTGATGAAAGCTGCTTTATTGAAGGAGACAGAGAATACATCATTGTTTGCAGTGGTTGACAAGAGAGAGAGAGAGAGAGAGAGAGAGAGACAGACAGACAGACAGACAGACAGACAGAGAGAGAGGGACAGAGAGAGAGAGAGAGAGAGAGAGAGAGAGAGAGAAATAGGCAGACAGAGAGACAGATATCTCAAAAAGCTTCAAATAGCAAAAAAAAAGTAGATAAGGATTTATTATTAGCAAACTCTTTCAGTCGAGATAAGTTAATTAAGTTTTCAATTTCGGAACAAGCTATTTCCATTTTGCCACGATGTTGTATAAAAAAGGGAAAACATGGTAACGGTATTAATTTAATTTGTGATCATATGTTCTCTTATCTCGCTAAATTAATTTCACGAAATTTTCCTGTTGACAGTAAAATCAATTTGATGATATTTCATTTTTTTAAGAAAAATAACTCGTTATCGGACAGTGTAGATCAAAGATCAGACTGCACGTTCTGTGCAGTCTGATCTTGATCTATACTGTCCGCAAAAGGTCAGCGAGTCTCGCTTTGTAGCCTAACAGCTAATCCAGTCTTCATCATGAAAGTTAAAGGGTTTTTAGAGACAGACCAGTATGTTAAAGGCCGGACCGCACGCATGTTGTACAAGACAACATGTCGCTACTGTATTAAACATATATATCATACAAACACGTTTGTAGACATTGCTTCTTATTAGAATAATTTCGACGGAATAAAATGGCATTTACTGTATTTACCTTAATAATGACCTTGGGGAAAAAAGAACAATTATAGTCATTTAACTCATTACAAAACGACGAAATTTTAGGTTTGTCCAAATCCAAAGCATTTGCAGACGACAAAATAAAAGAGAAAATTTGAAATTTGTTTTTGAAGACTAGAAAACATTGTGGGAAAAGGAGAAAATGCTGGTTACCAGCATTTTCTCCTTTTCCCACAATGTGTTCTAAAGGCTTCTTTCTCAGGGTAGTTAAAAGTAAGGATTGTGTGGTATTGGGTTAAGTGAAAATTGATTTTATTTGGGAAGGCGGGGATGGACCGGGGGTGGTGGCGGGGGGGGGGTGTAGAATTTTCACCCACTAGTAAATACATAATAGACGTAAGAAGGACACGATATAATATTATTTCTGAATACTTTTCAGAATCCGGACTTGAACCCCGGGGTCTCCCTATTTGCTACGCTACATCAACCCCTGGGACAATTGACTAATAAAACTTTGTATCAGCCGCCGAACATCGATACGAAACGTCATATATAGCGTACTGTCCACTCGCCCATCACAAAATGATGATGGAACCAATGTAAAGCCAGCATTCGGCCAGCGGTAAATCGAGGGAAATTCAATTAATTGTCCCAGGGGTCGATGTAGCGTAGCAAATAGGGAGACCCCGGGGTATCCGAGGATGACCTGAACCTAACTGTGCTATTTGTTGCTCTTTGCCCTACCAATATGTAACTTAGCATTGGGTCACATACACACACAAGTAGGAAAAAAATGCTCAAGCCGTTGTATTGTACGAAGAAAAGAATTTGACATTAAGAATGCATAAAAAGGGCCTAACACACAATATCTGTCTATGAATGCGTCTGTCTGTACCAACGATAATGTCAAAGTATGCCTTCATTGTCGCCAAAGGAGAATAACTACATTTATAACACTCCTGAAATAAATAACTATGGCATATATAATAAATTAAACTGTATCAACCATGCTTGCTCTGTGAAAAGAGAGCTATTGCTTCTTCCAAAAAAAAATTGACCCAGGTCGGCCTGATTATCCAGCATAGGCTGACCTTGGTTGAGAAGTTTTTACTATTTGTGAATTTTCTGCATGTCAAAGTATGTGTTTACCCCATAATTCAAACCGTCGTTTGAACAAATAGATTTAACCCTTTACCTGATATGCCAATTTGAGGCTCTTCCATTTCAGCAGCAAATACAGATATGATGTCAAAAATATAGACAAATGAGGATACAAATATCGGATTAAGTTGAAAACATTGTAGGAAAAGGATAAATTGCTCGTTACGAGCAATTTCTCCTTTTTCCACAATATTTTCAGAATCTGTCACTGTTGACGTCAAAATGCGTATCTATGGAGTAGAGGGCTTCCATAATTATCTGATTTGCTCGGTACAGAACAAGATTCGTATTGTCTTTTTTGCTGATCAGACAAGATGAATACCGTCCCTTTCAACAAAGTTTCTTTTTTTTGGTGGACTAAATCCACATGTTCAAATAATAAACGTCGCACAAATGGTAATGCTTGACTAATGAATGGTTTGCAAAACGCGAAGGGAAATTCGGACATTTGCGTAAAGTGACGTCTCTGATTAGCCTGCACAATCCGCGAAGTCTCCGAGACGGCACTTTACGACTGCATATAGATTTTGTGCTACAACAAACTTGTGCAAAACAGAAAATTACATAAACTTGAACGGGAAGTGTCGTTTTGATTTAGCCTGGGCGGACGGCGCAGCCTGATCCGAGATGACACTTATGCACTTACGCCTGAATGATACTTTAACTTAACTTATCCCAAAATGTGCCGCATTGCAACTCTCTTTGGACAATAGCTTTTGAAACCATTCTGGGGAAGGGGAAAATGATGGTTAAATAAAAAGATAGAAACATTAACTAAACACGAGGACAATTATAATATATTTTTAAGAGTATGAAAGAATTAGTTAATTGTCATATGAAATATTTTTTTTTCTTTTTGATTTCTTCTGTAATAAATCATATCTTTTATTCCAGACCTACGTAGGGGATATTTTGGTTGCGGTCAACCCGTGCAAGCCAGTTCCTCTCTTCGACGGCCAGGTAAGTATCTTTAGGGATTCATTTAGTTTTTTTAAAGATACCGTAAATCAAGACCAGACTGCAGAGAATGTGCCGTCTGAATTTTTAGCTGTAGTCTTGAATATAAAGAATAGAATATAAAATTTTGTGCAGATAATCCCCTTTTACCTGTGAAAATGTTCTATATCAAAGTAATATAGAACGTTTGATTCATGGCACATTAATGTGAATCCCGCCGAATTAAACAACGGAGTATAACATTGTTCAAGATATATATTTTAGATTAGGATGATTGAAGTAACTAATTAAACTTTATAATTTGAACTGAAATTAAAACTAGAGGATTAATCCTTTCCTAAACAAATCCTGCTTTCACGGCCCTTAAGAATTGGAAACATAATGGAAAAAGGAGAAAGTGCTGGTAACCAGCATTTTTTCCTTTCCCCATAACGTTTTCTATTCTTCAAGAACAAATTTCAAATTTTGAGTCCCGTCAACTTTGTCGTGTTGCAAATGCTTTCAGTTTTGACCAGTCTAAAATTTTGTCGTTTGATAGAGTAAAGACCTGAGCCCATATTCACCGTCCCTTCTTTTAAACCATTCTGTTGTAGTGGACAAACATAAACTAATTAAACACTTAGACAATTTACTAATATTATTTGACAAGTCATTTTAAAGCAATTCAGAGCAAAAGAATTAAATCTTTGATTGGCGAAATCTGGCCAGAGCCCCTCTCAGTAACTTACAAATAATTAGATAGCAACAAGTGAGCCCTGGTGACAGAGACCCACAGTGTTACTGTGCAAACAAGCTAAGTTAAAAAAATTAAACTACTTTACAACCAAGATCGATACTGGTGGAGGTACATCCCGCCAGACAGCACTACAAAGAGATTAGGGAGCTGCGACTTCGGAGTTCTGATTGAAAGTATGGGTATTACTGAAACGGGACTAACTGAAGCAAATCACCGTGCAAAATTATTTCTATTGATACAACCACTATAAGAAACTTTATTCATAAGAATAAGGCAAGGGTGGGAGCGGGGGGATTTTTTTTTGTAACGACGGCAAGGATTTGGTTAACTGAATTGCTTGACACAGCTTGACCTTCAAAGAACGATAGACAAAAGATCGAGCAATAGAACAGTGGGAAAGGACTTAAATGAGCAGCAAGGAAATTTGTGCTGTCCCTATAAAAAAGGTTTCAAGCCTGAATGCTTAAAACTCGTTAAGCCATTCAGAAATTGTGTCACTGTCTCAATCTAGAATTAAAATAAGAATCTATAGAAAGGTTGTGGAATACGTACCCATGGAATTAGGGTCAGATTGGTTAGTGTATTTCCTCGCAAAAGGCAACAAAGCACGTCTCAAGCCTCGTTGCCTATTACGAAGAAACACACCATTAGATTTGATGATTGAAAAAGAAAGATTGCTTTTGAAGTCTCCGTAAACAAACCTAGCTATACGTAAGATACTGGTTTAAAGTTCCCGTAGAAAAAAAAATCAAGATTTACGTTACGTTAAAACAACGGCAATGACTATGATGTATAGATCGTAAGTTACATGTCACCAGTGCGCCATGTATTTATGACGTTTTGTGACAGAATTAGACACATCAGTGTACTAATGGTAACATGCAAATAAAAACCTCTCCTTCTATCTCATTATAGCTCTTCTAATGTTTGCCCTAGGGCTGTTACGTTAACATTCACCAAATGCAAACTATTAGACTTACTGGTATATATCTTTCCTTGTGTGCTCTTATTAAAAATCAATCAATCAATCAATCAATCAATCAACAGAATAGAGTTGAATATTTCCTCCTCTCCCCAGTTGCTCAGTTGGCAATTAGACGTAACAGCTTAACATTCTGAGGTCTGTGAGTTGGAATACCGGCTCATCTCTTAACTCATAACATTGTTCGGCCTTTATAGAGCAGCCAGTGTCTTCGGAAATATCAGTACCGAAAAAGTAGAGAAATCAGTCTAAAATTAAATAGATCTACTGTTAGAAATATAGTTCATAACTCAGAGACTAAATACAGATGAATTTGCAAAAATAAACGGTATGATGAGAAACATATAAATGAATATCGATAGCTCTTCAAATTTTGTTTAGCCTTTAGAAAGACGCTAAAGATTTAGTAGGTAATGACAGGATGTGAGATAAATAATATGATATTAAACATTCTTAAACATTTAAATGACAACGTTATGTTTAATGATAACCTTTTCACAATTTTCGTACATTGTTATTAGTATTATTCAATGATAAAGCATAGTTTTTTGAGGATGTATTATAGAGCACATTATTATTCGCATGGGGATCAATTAAGATAGTTCAGAGGTTGTCCCAAAGAATAAGTAAAAGCAACATTCCAGTACGAAATTCCAAAGACACGCCACATGTCAATCATGGCAGAAGACACGGTCTATTCGGACCCATCAGATGGCTAACACATATATTCTTATTTAGAACCTGATGTGTGAGCGGGTCACTTGACGACTGTTGCCTTAGAATCCGTCACAGCAGTTACATTGCTACATTTGTGTCTGGTGACTTAAAGAAAATATCTCCTTGCTTCATTCATTTACAACTTGTGCTTATGTTTTATAATTTTGGCTGGAGACAAATTTCAACTGTATGTAATAGGTATCGCGCAGTCTCTCACTCATGCTCGAAACAAACTTAGAAATCGCTGTTTCCTGTGTGAAAAGCTCTTATCATCAATAGCAGGACCGTCATCAGCTTAAGAAAACTGACATGGCCATGGAACACAAGAATTGTATCCAGAATGCTGCAGGCATGAGTTGGGGGAGGGGGCATCTGATAGAGTAGTGTCTGAAAACTTATTATTTTAAAACATCTCCACTAGATGAAATTCATTGAAGTTTGAGAATATTTGTTTTTGCATGATCCAATCATATCATTTTTTTTTTTTTCGAGTACTTCAAGTGTTTCTGGGTGTGCCATGTCCTATACACGATAGACAGCCGACGACGGCGGTAAAAAAATAGTATTGTATGAAGACAGCTATTACACAAAACTAACGTGTACATAATTTCAAAACTAGACCTCTAAACCAATCAACACATCATTTATTAAGTGTGAAGATGTCATGTATAGCTGTCAAAATTGTCGAATTGGTTCCCGATCAATTGGTCCAGTTACAACGGTGTCTATAAAGAACTAAGTACCAGCTTGTCAAACTACTAGACAAAATCCTAATCACAATAGTGTATGTCATAATGAACGTAATGATACAATCATGTTAACATACGTCTGTATGACATGGTAATACTAAATATTGCGTCATCCTTTGAAGACAGGTTAATTCATATGTCTCCACTTAAACTGGTGCAGTGCAATCATTTCTGTTGAATATTGAAGGACTCCCGATAGGTTTTATTGAGTAGTAATTTGAGTTATAAAATGAAAAAAACAACACCGAATGTACTTTGTTTTTAAGAAATTACTGTCCGTGTCATTTCGTCTGTCTGGGTGCTACTTTTATTTTTGTCCCTCAGTGCGAATTTGAGCTTTACGTTAAGTTACGTTAAGTACTACTTTACAAATAAATATTGTACTACAAGATACTCATCGTAACATCTGTTGATAAAACTTGATGAAATGAATGAAATAAATATATATTTGTCATATTAACGAATACTTCGTTGAAAATTGTCTTTGATTTGCATGCTGCTGGACTGTTTACATTTAAACTACTAAAATGAATTAGAAATAACAAAAAAGTAGACAAAAGTAGAAAAATAAACATTGCTAATTTCAAAATTCTTATCGCCGGAAAAAAATCTCATGTTGTGTGCAGTCAGATCTTGATCTACACCGTGCGTTAAAGCGCAGAAAGCCGCTCTTATTAAAGTCTTAACTCTTACCAAACATTAAAATGGGAAGTTTGGCCAAATCAAACACATTTCCAGATGAGATATTAGATTATCTTAGATGATGGTAATTGTATGTAAACTTTGTGGAAAATGAATACCAGCATTTTCTCCTCTTCCCAGAAGGTTTCCAAATGGCTATTTCTTCGGGGTCGTTAAAACTTGGGTTTGTGTGCTCAAAGATTATAATTGGCTTGAAACACGCGAAAAAGGACATTCGGACATTTGAGTAAAGTGTCCTCTCGAATCAGCCTGCGCAGTTCGCGCAGGCTGATTCGAGATGACACTTTACTACTACATTAGCTTTTGGGCTACAGTAGACTTGCGCACAACATTAAATTACATGAAAACGGAACGTATCGTTTCTGATTAGCCTGCGCGGAGTTCGCAGGCTGATCCGAAACCACACTTTACGCAAGTTTCCGAAAGTCCCTTTTTGCGTGATGCAGGCCATATTATAGTAGCTGATGTGAACCGTGTTTCCTGGTAGAAGCTCACATATGGTTTGATAACGAACCATGGGATCCAGTCTTCATCCCATCTCGCAACAAGTGATTTCTCTTTTTTCCACCACGGACAGGTCATATGGTGTTACTAGGTTTGAAAACTCTTATATGGATGGCTTCGATATATATTTTTGTTAACAAAAAATAATACTTGCCCTCAACCGTCATTCTCGAACTAAATATTCAAAGAAGAACGTTATTTTATTTCTTAAAAAGTTACTGTGGCCCTAATGGTAGAGCGGTTAAGTGAAAATAAAATGCTCACATCCGGAAGAAAGTACCAAACTTTGCATACACGTAGGTTATAACATAGAAATTAAAAAAAATATATATTAAGATCCACGTGATCTGCCGCGGAATCTTGATAGAAATCAGTTTTAAAATTGGATATAACTAAAGTCGTTGTTGGACAGACGTTCTAAAGTTGATTTATAACTCTTAAGTTAAAGACTTCGTGTCTGGTTTGCTAAACAAGAATCTCCTGGGCAATCAGCATGTATTTGACTTTTATGTTTATGGTCCTGACAGTCTTTCATTTGAGTGTTTGGGGCAGTTGAGCAATTTCTTTTTTTTTTCATTTGCTAAATCTTATCACGCTCTATACTTTGATAATGGATGTATTCAGAGAAGAGTCCATTCCAAGATATGAGACTGTAGATAATAGTTTACACTTTTTGTGGGCCTATTAACCCTTTCCCAAACGGCAAATTTTGGACCAGACAAAACTGAAAGCATTTTGCAGGTGACAAATTAAAAGTTGCTACGAAGATGATTTTTCAATATGACAGGGTAGAAAACATTGTGGGAAAAGGAGAAAATGCTGGTTACCAGCATTTTCTCCTTTTCCCACAATGTTTTCAAAAGGCTTCTATTCCTGATACGTAAAAACCAGGGATTGTTTGAGAAAGGGTTAATCAGATATTTATAACAGCCATATAAACCATAGCTATAGACAATTAATAAAGTGGGAAAAAAAAACACTTTTTTTTTGGTAATGGTCAAACAGTTAAATTCTGGTCAAGTTAAGTTCCAATTCTACAGGAATATGCTTGAGGTCTGGAAAACGAATATGATAAATTTTATGGCTGAAAGCTAAATGCTGCACTGCCGTCTTGAATTATTATAATAATAATTTGTCTTGTTAAGCAACAGGAATGCTGTGAAAAACTATGTCATCTATCATTTTTTAACACAAGACATGTTGATGCGACTTTGTCACTCACTTTTGAAAGGTTGTAATTTTTTTTAATTCACCGGAGGAATTTTTTCTTTAAAAATAGATTTAGGACAAAAAAAGTGAGAATATAAATTACTTCATTTTAATTGGAATGACTTGTATGGACTTGTATGGTATAACATGCAACACTGCCATGTGTGGTTTCAAGTCCACAAAGTTGATTTGTTTGAGAGTTGGCCTACAGTACAAATAGATAGACATGACAGAGCGAGGGACGGGATAGAGGGGCTGACGGCCCGACGGACGGGATGGAGGGGCTGACGGCCCGACGAACGGAAATTCAGAGAGACAGAAAAAACCGATAGACTGACCAAGAGACCGACTGAACGACCGACCAACTAGTGGGTGGGCGAGCAGGCAGGAGGGCAGACGGACAGCTGGACATTTGGAAAAGACAAAAAGAGAGATAATGACGTGCATGAAAAGCAAAAAGCCACCGACAGACACTTAAAGCATGGCCGTGTGAAACATTTTTTTGAAATAAGAAGCCGGATGTCCAGACTTTAGCCTGTAATCAAACATTGGAGAAAAAAATCAACGGCCTTAACAATAAATACCTCAGTCCTTCTACAGTGAAATGGAAGGACTTTGAATACGGAAACCAGTATTTGTCCTTTTTCCACAACGTTTTCTACCATTTCAAAGACGGGTCCTATCAGTTGAGCTACATTTAATCGAACGACAAAAACTTAGACTTGTTCAAAATGAAAGTATTTGCATACGGCAATTTAAATGTTATTTAAATGATGAAATTTGTCTTTGATGGAGTAGAAAACATTGTGGGAACAGGATAAAATGCTGATTTCCCACAGGGTCGTTAAAAGTCGTGATTGTGCAGTAAAGAGTTTACTTATCTTCTGTGATCGGTTTCAAACCGACAAGCCTAAACTTTTGTAGTTTGATTTTAACTTCAAGTCTATTTTGATAAAAATACTTTTCCAAAGTCTAAAACAAAATACATCTACAATAGTTGCTAACTTAAGAGAAAAAAAGAACCATTCTAAAACTATTGGAAACATTGTAATGCATGTTTAAACAATTTTTGATGAGTTATGTTCATGTATATATCACAAGCGCAATTATAATTCGGTTTAAATACCAAGCTAAAATACGCAAAACAATGCTATAAATGCAAAATACGCGGTGGAAGATGGATGGAATATGTCTGAATTTTTGTCTGCCTGCCCAATAGAGCTTCATTTGCTCTAGCAGACAGTGCTGATCAAGATTATCCTACATATAACATATAGTCTGGTCTTGGATAGTCCTTGCTAAGTAATCTATATTGTATAAGCATGTAAGCCGTTTTCAGAATCTTTCTATATTCTTTTTACTGAGTATGAAATTATCTATTTAGCGCTACATAGAGTAAAGCCTGATTTTAATTTATGCTGTAGTTTGTAAAACAGTCCCTTGACATGTCAAGGAGTCACTCCACGTGACTTTTTTATTGCATCTAATTTCTCTTAGAGTGTATTATAGTAACGTTTGATAATGAACCTAGTAAATTCTTTTATCACAAAAGTTTCTTCGTTTTCAATGTAATACAGCCATTACGAATTTTCTTGTCTCACACACGTATGAGATAAGAAAATAGTGCTGTATTTGGTCAACACTATGTAGTTATACATCTTGTTTCTAAAACATTGCTGAACTAGCTTCCTGGAGGAAATTAACGATCAGAATCCTCAGTCATGATATACATGTAGTTATTAATTTAAACACGTTTAGATTCAAAACAAAATCAATATATGCAAGTTTCTTTGGAACTATTTTTCTTTCGTAATGTACATGTACCTGTCAAAGAGGCGCCTAGGCTTCATGTAAATTTCACTTGACATTATACATGTATGGCTTTGTTTGAACACATTATGAAATACAGTGGCGTTGCCTCGTTGGCATTATTTGCAGACACTCATTTTAAGACTCGATCCTATTCCTCCCGCCGCTCCCCAACTCCAAAAAAAAAGCACAAAGTATTGCACTTTGTGCTTTTTTTTTGGAGTGGGGGAGGGGGCGGGAGGAATAGGATCGAGTGATAGAAAAATGATCTTAAAGGCCAATCGAATCCATGCTTTTGACGTATATGTTTAATCTCTCATTATAGCATCATTATGAATACAACGACATTCCAATTCGTGCCTCAAAACCTCCTCATCTATTTTGGGTGGCTGACTATGCGTACAGAGAACTTAAGGGGACCGGGCGCAACCAGGTGATTCTTGTGTCTGGAGAGTCCGGTGCTGGGAAAACAGAAAGCACCAAATATATGATACGTCACCTGATGCATATCAGTCCTAGTGAGGATTCTCAATTGTTGGACAAGATAGTACAGGTATTTCTTTCCATACCTCTCTAGTTTTTTTCTATGAACGATGCATGTATTACAATTATTCAATAACGGAACAGAACTGAGCACGCCTTTTCTTTTCATCCAGACATAACAAGTACAGGTATAAAATACAGGCAATGTTAACTGAAAAACGTGAAAGCCCTTCCAAAAAACAATCTACTTAATTAACTGTGCAAACTCAATTCTTATAACGTTATAATACCTATGAGCCTTGCTTGTTTGACAGGTTGTATTAAAGTATCTAAGCATAAGTTATTTATTGCTATGGAAATATGTTCATAATGTTATAGTAACTACAAGGAATTGTTTGATTTTAATTGATCGCCAAATTTTGTAGGTCAACCCGCTATTAGAAGCTTTTGGCAACGCATGTACAGTTATAAATGGAAACTCGAGCCGGTTCGGGAAGTTTATAGAGCTTAGCTATTCTCAGAATGGAACTCTTATGGGAGGTATGTTTGTTTATTCTGTCATTAGTATTGCAATTTTGAGGTCGACATGGTTTTTATAATGTACCTGAGAAACCAGCTTCTTCCGTCTGGCTCGGTAAGGGAAAAAGTAAGCTTGCATTTAGACGAGTTGAATTTTCCTCTCCTTTATTCTGAAATATCCAGAATAACAGCTACACCTTAAAAATGGCAGAGAAAACTACTGATTTAACACTTAAGAGAACTAATTTTGACCTGTATGCCTTGAGGAATCCGGATTACGAAAGGCGACAAAAAATTTGCACTTACCGTTTTCAACAGTTCGGTTGATGAAATTCTAGCACATTGTATTCACCACACCAAACGACGATGGGAAAGGCTGAACACAAAAACGTACAGCATGCGATCCCTCGCCGTTGATTTTCGACAGTTCTACTGATTAATCCGATACGTGTACCATGTCAGACAGACGCCATGCATTAATTCTTTTTTCTGATTTAGCTAAGATCGATGACTACATTTTGGAGAAGTCACGTTTGGTTCATCGTAGTTACGGCGAGAAAAATTTCCATGTGTTCTACGCCTTGTTTGCCGGCATGTCAATGGAGAGACTTTTATACTACTTCCTAGAAGATCCTGAATGTCACAGGTGATGTTATTGCTTACTTTACCGTCGGCAAAGATAAAGAATAAATCGTTTGTACCCGTAAATAGTCCTATATATTTACCCCTTTGTGCAAGAGGCCACTGGAGTAAGACATAAATCAAAATCTGGCTGAACAGAACTTGCACACTGACCATGGTGTTATATGGTTTGGTTCTTTCATAAGGTTTGTAACCTAGACGTGAAATCGTTTTTCGCTTGTACAGTGGACTATATTTTCAGCTTTCTCAACAACTTTAAAAATATAATTTTAGCTGAAACATTTAAAATAACAGTATCTTGAAAGAAGTCTTTAAGCTAAAAGGATTTCTAAAGGAATGAAATTGCTATGTTCTTTCGGTAGTAAAAAACAAAAATAAAGCAAATAGAGTTTTTTTTTCTTTCAAAAATTGAAAACATATGTGTCTTTTGAAATAAAAAGTAGATCTAACAGAGACATAGAAAAAAAAATCTTTTTTTGACATGATCAGTACTTTGATTTCTTGTTTGCTGTAAATGACCACTAGCTGTCGATGCGCCATGAAACAATATTCATTCTTTGATATTTTACAGAATAATGCGAGATGCCGAACCAACGTTTGGTGTGTACAGAGATTCCGAAGAATATGACTATTATAGAAAAATGTTTCACAATCTAACCGATATCATGTCCGATGTAGGATTCTCAGATGAGGTATGTTAAGGCTTTTTTCCGGCTTTTTCTGACATGAAAACGTTTTGAAATTGTCTGACTAAAACCTAAGTGTGATTCAAGTGATTATTTTTGTTTTAAACAAAATTTTAGAAATATTGTGCAGATAGGATAAAATGCTGGTTACCATCATTTTCTTTTTCTCCCACCGCGGTCTCAAAAAGTAAGTTTGTTTTGTTTATTTGGCGTTTTACTTAGCTAGTTAGTGCCTCGCTTATTTACGAATGTTCTTTGTAAGCGGCTGCTATAATATTGTTATATGGACATGATCCAAACATTGAGAGTAAATCGTAAGAGATACACAGAAGTTTGCTGATGACAAGGGATACTCCTGTTTATTCCTCTGTGTGTAAATGTCTTCCTTTTTCTTCTATTCTTTTCCTTTCTGCTCACCTCTCGGTCTGAGTCTATGTTCCTGTGTACCGGGCTGCTCTCTATATCTATCCTTCTGCTGTCTGCACTTACCAATCATGGTTATATCACTTAAAATACACGTACAGTCCGTTTAGAGCCTGATAGATTCGTAAATATAGGGATAGTACCGGTTGACCGTTCAGTTAGAAATCTCTGGTTTTCTTGAATATATGAATATATGTGTATAAGACATTGAGAGAGAGAGAGAGGGGGATGGGGCGATATCTTTTTTTTTTAATACTTTGATTACAGGTTACAAATTAATAAATGTTTTTTGTTGAAAGCACTCAAAATTTGGTTAATATATTTTAACTTAAGAATATATGCGCATTTTACTCGTCCAAAACGAGGCGTTTTCTATATTTTACTTGGATTTACATACATCATAATTCTACATTATAGATATGATATCACTTTTTACACTAATTAAGAGTTTGACAAATTTGCTTTGTATAAGACAAACGATAATGAAAACACCATCGTTCATTTATAAAAGTTTTGAAGGTCAAAGAGCATGAAATGTCTTGCTCACGACAATGAAACAGTAGCAGATGTTTAAGTGACTGCTGAGAATGATAGAGAGCATAGGTGTATAAAGTTTAACTCGTTAACTTTTTACCTATTTGGCAGACGACAAAATTTTAACTTTTTTCAAATTGAAATCATTTGCAGACGACAAATCAGTTGTCGTTCAAATGAAGGGTTCTGTGTTTTAATTGTTAGAAAAAGTTGGGATGAAGCGTAGATGATAGTTAGCACTATTTTCTCGTTTTCCTTCACTGTTTTAAAAAGCTTTTTTCCTGAAGTCATTTTCTACGGACTGTATATAAAAACTTCTGGAAGGTTTGATGAAGGTCCAACCAATACACCGAGGACGACTGTATTTGTATTTTTGTCTTGTAATTCAGTTATATCGCGGTAGCAAGAGCACATATTCATGCGGTCCGGGAGTTTCTTTAACCAGTACATTGCAATTTACATTCTTTCCTAGCTTCTGGCGATCGTTTTCTAGAAAAGTAGACATTGTCGTGGTAAGACTGTATTGCAAAGTACTGATGGAAGCAATACCAGGTAGGTATGGGTCGGTTACACTGGTCGCATTGAAATAGCTAATATAATGTTGTAAATGGTATTAACCCACCAACTAGCAAACATACATGTACCAGTCAACCAACGAACTTAACAACCAACCAAACAAACGTTTGTGTTTACTTTCAGCACATAGCTCTAATATTCCTCATATTGGCCTCAATTTTACATTTGGCCAACATTGTCTTTGTGCCCTGTGAAGATACCGACGGTGTCAGCGTGGTGGATGAATATCCCCTGCACGCTGTGGCCAAGTTACTGGGAATAGAAGACGAAGTTCAGCTGACAGAGGCGCTCATTTCTACTGTCAATTATATAAAACGTGAGTTATGTACAAATCCGAAAAAAGTGTTTTCAGAACTTTTTTCTTTTTTTTCAAGAGGACCTTGACTTCTTTCACCCAAACTAAAATACTAAACTTTTTAAAACGTTGTGGATAAAGTTGAATATACTTGCTCTTTATGATCTACAATATTTTCTAACCTTTCAAAAAATTATTACCATTTCATTTGTGTATGTGTGTATGTGGGAAGAGGCTACTTTTGAATGCTTTGAACTTTATCAAATCTTACATTGTGTCATTTTGGATAGAAGTTCAGACTCCTTCGTGATTCAGCTTTGTTCAGCGTCAAATGCTTAAGAGCTATACTCTAGCAAACGGAGATTTCATTTCTTCTTGTCCTCATGTTTTCTACCATGTCCTGATTTAGGACAGTCCGTGAACATACAGAAAATTACCAAAAAAGCAAAAACTTTCGACAAAGATCAGCCTGCGCGATATATACACACTCAAATGGAATCAAATATCAGACTGCATATTTATGTAGTCTAATCTTGACCTATGCCTCACGAAGAGGCCTCCTATTTTTGCCCCGATGGCATTGCAAGGGTTAAATCTTGTTTTTCTTACAGATGAAAAAATACAGTCTTGGAAAAATTTGCGTGAAGCGAACGACAGTCGTGACGCTCTGGTGAAAGAACTCTACTCTAGATTGTTTGGATGGATTGTGGGACAAGTTAATAGAAACATGTGGAGTGGACAAAATCAAGACAAGTAAGCCTGTTTGTTTTGTGTTAAGGGTAATCCATCTATGATTAACCCATTACCACACTATCCCTACTTTTGACGCCCATTAGAAAGAAACCTTTAGAAAACATTGTGGGAAAAGGAGAAAATGCTGGTAACCAGCATTTTCTCCTTTTCCCACAATGTTTTCTACCCTTCACGAAACAGTTTTCAAATTTACTGTCACTTTTATTTTGTCGTCTGCAAATGTTTTCGATTTGGACAAGCCTAAAATATTGTCGTTTGGTAATGAGTTAAGTAATGGCTATGATCCTGCTGGCAGAGCAGATGGAATCATTCAATCACCCGGATATATGCTCTGTACCACTACATGTTTGTATGTGCACTAACATTTCAACAACCGTCTTAAAAGATGGTGGTGGTGTGCATATTATCTTTAAACCTCTTCTCAACAGTATTTTTGTTATGATTTGGCGACCTGAGTCCGTATTCACCAACCATTCTTAAGAACGGTCTTTGTCTTATTCTGCAAGATTTTCTGACTGTGAAAGTAACAGAACTTCTGATTGGCTAAACCAAATGGTTTAGCCATTCAGAAGTTCTGTTACTTTCACATTGGCGAAATCCTGAAGAATAAGACTGAGAATGTTCTTAAGAATGGTTGGTGCATTCGGACCCAGGTCACAGATGAACGAGCTTCTGATGCTTTACTGGGACTACTGAAGTATTCTGTTATAGTCGCGCTAGATTACGATTGTTGGGTTGTCTATAATAAATTATTATTTCAAATAACTTAAATTTAGATTCGAAATAGTAAAAAAAATTTACCAAATACATTGGATATTCTGTGACATTTTCATCCAGCTTTAAGTCTGTCCATGAGATGATCTAAAACCTTTTCCAATAAGACCAAGGTGTGCTGAAGCGTTTACCAAAATGTTTCTTCCCCGCTTTCACAGAGTTGTTAAAGCATGGCATTGTGTGATAGAGAGTTCAAAATCATGAGGATTTAGAATGCTCTTTTGACGAAAGATAATTATGATATTCGAATAATGGGCCAACCGCTTCCATTGAAAAGTAATATTCGAAGACACATGTCCACATTTCGATTACCACCTCTTCAATCTTTGACGCTTTCATTTTTTACTGCAGATCATCTCGAGGACCGTCCATTGGCCTACTCGATATGTCCGGATTCGAGAATTTCCCAAACAACGGGTTTGACCAGTTCTTGATCAATGTGACGAACGAGAAATTACAGCAGTACTTTATGGAGTACATCTTTCCCCAAGAGCAGATGGACTACGAGCGAGAAGGGATACGCTGGACAAATATACACTACAGAAGCAACGATGATGTGCTGGCCCTTATTTTCAAGGTATCACTTTATGAAGATTTGTTTAAACATAACTGGCCGGGTCTTATAAATCGGTGGAATTCGTAAAGGGCATAAAACATAGGGGTTGCTAATTCGAACTTTCCATTGGAGCCAAACCGGGCTACAATTTTCAATAAACTTTGCAAAATGGTCAAATCTCTTTCGTTTTTCGTCAATTTAGAAATTAAATATTTTGTTGTTTAACCTATTACCACACAATCCCCACTTTTGATGCCCCTGAGAAAGAAGCCTTTTGAAAACACTGTAGGAAAAGGAGAAAATGCTGGTAACCAGCATTTTCTCCTTTTCCCACAGTGTTTTCACCTTTCCGAGATCAAATTTAAATTTTTCAATCACCTTTATTTTGTCGTCTGCAAATGCTTTCAATTTGAACCAGTCTAAAATTTTGTGGTTTGGTAAAAGAGTTAATATTTGATCCAGAAACCCCACGGAATAATGCCACTGCTGGACGAGGAGTCTAACTTTCCGCAGTCTACAGACTCTAGTCTCGTAGAGAAGCTGAAGAAGTACTGTTGTCATAGCGATCGATTTCTGTCATCTATGGGAAACAAGGTTCAGTTTGGAATACAACATTATGCAGAAAAGGTGAGTAATGTTTGTACACATCATTTCTTCTACACTGGTAGCGGCTGGTCATGAGTTCAAATGCCGAACTCTGTATGTGCCAAAACTGTTTCTAATGATTAGGAAAAGTCCGCACCACATGACACACTCGTCGCTTAGCGCTGAATCTGCGTATTTCCGATTTTATTTACGAGAGCCTATCTAGTGTTGAGAGGGGAATGAATTCCGTTGCAGATACTTTCACCAGTCATCTGAAAGAGTTTCGGCACAACATGTTAACACAATTTGTGACTAAATCTTAGGTAGGCACAACCTATTAAAGCCGTTTTAACAGAATTTTAGGTAGGTTTGGTTAGAGAATTGCCAGTAGTACTAAGTAAAGAACTATAATGAAAGCATGGGTAGCTTCACAAGTCCCTGTGACATAGATAAAATTTTGTAGACGTGTTAAACACCATTATCTGTAACCAAAATACTTGTATAGTTACTTAGTTAAAAATACAGATATCAAAGTAATTTAAGATGTAATCTGTTTTGCACAGACTCAAACGTAGTGAGGAGCAGCAGTTAATGGCAGATTATTTTAACCATATTTAATTTGCATCGATTGAGAAACAATTTTTTACAACTTATACTAATCTTTATCGACTCTGCTTCCTGGCAACTACACCAGTACAAGCGCCGAATTTGTGGGCATCGGGACAAGCTCAAAGTTAACACCCGCTCCTGGGAATCGAATTCATAACCTTTTGGTTACGAGGCCGACGCTCTACCTCACGACCATGGACACCATACTAATGGCAGTTTGTAAAAGAATCTTTTATTTCAACTTCAACTTATTTTTAATTCTTTCCCAAACATCACACTGTTGATTCTTTCACGCTCACAGTAAATCCATTCAACGAATTCTAAAGTCGGACACATAAACCTTTTACTTGGTTAGAAAACATTTTTGGAAAAGGAGAAGATGCTGATTACCAACATTTTCTCCTTTTCCAATAGTTTTTTTTCTTCAAAATTCGTCATTCTCAGTGTCGTTGCAATTTGGAATTGTGTAGTAAAAGTTAAAATACAGTTAACCTATTACCACACAATCCCTACTTTTGACGGCCCTGAGAAAGAAGCCTATAGAAAACATTGTGGGAAAAGGAGAAAATGCTGGTAACCAGCATTGTCTCCTTTTCTTACAACGTTTTCTACCCTTCACAGAACAGATTTCATATTTTGTGTCACTTTTATTTTGTTCTCTACAAATGCTTTCCATTTGAACGAGCCTAAAATATTGTTGTTTGGAAAAGAGATAAAAGAGAACAATGTACAGATTTACGTTATTGCTCGTGCATACTTTTTTTCATTGCGTAATGCTTGTTTACCATGTAATTGATTACGACAAGAGTTTGTATACACAGTCGAAATGTAACATGTCCAAATATGGTGTAGAAATGATGTATCTTTACAAAGACAAGTACCAGATAAAATGATTGTCATCCGGTGTCATTTTTTCCCATAATTTTCCAAATCCTTTTTGCTGAAAGAGAATTTGGAAAACTTAACAACACGTGGTTTAATTCTCCCATGAGATTATCTTGAGAATTTACTGTGTTTTTTTTTTAATGCATCTTACTGCATGTTGGCAATTCTCCTACGCTTTAAAACTAGGTGAATAACTTTAATTTCACGCATTAATTGCGCTTTCATTAGTTTAAAAAGTTCCTCTTGTTTTCACATTATTCTTATACCTTACTTGTGATATTTTCTTCCCTGTCAAAACCAATATTTTTACGCAGAATAATGCAATCAGTATACAACCACGGTTTACAGATAACAGATTTAAAATGACACAGAAAATCTGAATGATGAAAAATCCCTGTCAGAAAAAGAGTAGCATGCATTTCATGACATGCAACTGTAACACGAAATGTCATTTTTCAACATTTTGAAAAAGCATTTCTTAACCTCTCATAACTTAAAAAAGTAGAAATATTTATACCGGAACATGAAGATAAATGGCTTTTCGTCAACAGGTAAAAACTGATTAGCATCAGACAAGCAAAAAAAGTTATCATCAGAAAACATAGGTAGCAAAGAGATCTTGTTATGGATATATTTTAACCCTTTCCCAAACGACATACTTTTGGACTAGACCAAATTGAAAGCATTTGCAGACGAAAATTCAACTCTTGCTGAAAAGATTATTTCTGTCTATGATAGGGTAGGAAACATTGTGAGAAAAGGAGAAAATGCTGGTTACCAGCATTTTCTCCTTTTCCCACAATGTTTTCAAAAGGCTACTATTCTAGACCCGTAAAAACCAGGGATTGTTTGGGAAAGGGTTAAAGAAAGTTAAGATTGGCCGAAAGGGTTAAAGAAAGTTAAGATTGGCCCTGTAGACCACAATTCTGCGTCGAACTAAAATACACAACAATCAGTTCCCTTATTGCTTCATTGAAGGCGACAAAAATGTCATATATTTCGTCTCAATTTATTCTAATCAATACCAAGCGTTAAGTTTTTCCTCTGAGATTATAAATGGCAGCCTGCCTTGAGGAACTGCATTCCACCGATTATCTGCAATAGCTAGGTTTATAGACTGCCTTCGATAGCTTGCTTTATAAGTTGTCTTCAGCTAAAATCTACAATACTAAGGCTTACACACTGTCCCCAATTAGAAGTGCACGATAACAAGTTTTACATATTGCCTGTAACAGAAATCGACTTGTTAGTTGGGGATATTTCATTAAATTGCATCAACATTATAAAATAACTTTTTATTTCATGTTTTCCGGTAGGATATCGAGAAATACCTGTGAAAATATTTTTAGATCTTACACTAGTACCACCTGTGAAAATACCGATTTTCATGCCTAGTAAATTGCGCATGCCTTACATCCAGATAGGAAATACTAGTATGAGATCATATACATTACATTTCTCGCGCTTGACGTAACATTGTAATGCGTTGTTATGCGAGAGGGGTGCGCCACAGGGAACAACAGAAAAGAACTGTACTGGATTTTGATCAAGCTCCTCCCATTATTACGATGGTATTCTCTCGATGAAATAAATTTCGATATTTCACAAAAAAACCCAAATATCCTCTATACATTTTGTTTCCACTGTCCGGCGCTAACAAGACATTCTACAGTATGTTCTCTCTTCAGGTCATTTACGATGCCAATGGGTTTTTGGAAAGAAATCGAGACAATCTGAGTCAGGATTTAGTTGCCTGCTTATTGAACAGCAACAATGACTTCATCAAGAATCTCTTCACAGCCTCGATGTCAGAGACGGGCACTATATCAGAGTAAGACATTTATTCCAGTACTTCGTTTGCATAAAGATTCATAGGTAGACCTACATGTGTTATATGCTAGTTACTAATGATACCGTAACCATGCAAATCACATACTTAATAGTACATTGCCTACAGCAAAAGAATTGTAAACAGAGATCTTGAAAATAATTATTTCAAAAATACATATTTTGCTAAAAAAATCTTGAGAAAAGCACGAACTTTAAATATTGATGGACAAAAAAACGTTAGCGCGGGACTATTAATTGTTCTTTTTAACACAATGTTTTCAAAAGCCGTTTACTGCATGATGCAAAAGATCTTTCGAGAGAGAGAAGGAGATCAATCGTGGCTTTCTGCTGTTTTTGAAGAAAATGAGTAGTTATTATCATAGCGAAAATAGGATAAAGATTAAGAGACACGAAACTGACAAGCCCAAAGAATGTTAGAAAACAAGAGAGCAGTAAAAGGTAAAGAACGGAAGCTTTTGTTTGTTTGTTGTTGGGGTTTTTTTGTGTTCAAAGGTATTTTAAAAGCTTAGTTCATGCCATTGCGTCAGTTCACCTATGCATGTTTTTCTGTTTTAACACAAAATTGATACAGCTTCCCTCCAAGTCACCAACAAATCTTCATATGTGCATCAGAGGCAAAAGACGAAAAAGTGTCGACAAGAAAGGTTACCTCTACCGGGTATCGAACCAACAACTACCTACAACTACAGATACGCGAACCACTGAGCCACTAGGCTGGGCACACAAAAAAAAATGAAGAAAGAAAGATAGAAAGAAAGAGGAAAAAATGAAAGACTCCGAGGATGAAGGTTCTTGAAAACAGAAACGGAAAGGAAGAATATAATGGTGGATAGCATTTTTCCTTTTTCCAAAATGTCTCTAAAGTTACGAAGTAGAATACCTTTATCTAAGCCACCTTTACTCTGTCGTCTGCAAATGGTTTCGATTTGGAAAAGTCTAGAAAGTTATCGTCCGTTAAACAGATAACTAGCGTAACATACATAAGTCTTTGTTTGAATGCGGTCGTGCCTAGGTCGACTGAATTCAAAACCATTACATAGACTCAAAACTGACAGTTCGTGACTTGAAGTTTTCAAAATTAGTTACCGTCATAAATAGGCCTATTGGCCTTTTGTATATTGTGATATTTCAGCGTCAGACGAGAACGGAAAAAAATGATGGCGTTTTCTATAATTAAAAAAGTTTTACCCTTTCCCAAACAATCCCTGGTTTTTGCGGGTCTGGAAAAGTAGACTTTTGAAAACATTGTGGGAAAAGAAGAAAATGCTGGTAACCAGCATTTTCTCCTTTTCCCACAATGTTTCCTACCCTATCATTGACAGAAATAATCTTTTCAGCAAGAGTTTAATAATTATTGTCATCTGCAAATGCTTTCAATTTGGTCTAGTCCAAAAGTTTGTCGTTCGGGAAAGGGTTAAAACTTTCAGCGCTAAATGTACAAGTTCGACCTCTTTCGAGGATTTTCAATTTCAGTCCACTGTAAAAAAGAAAACTTGATCTTGAAGGTTTGACCCAACAAGCAGACGGTAGAGTTCCAAAATCAGACGGCACGTTCTGTGCAGTCTGATCTTGATTTGTGCTATCCGCAAAAAGCAAAACAAAACAAAAAAAGAAAATTAGTTTCGTGTAGTGGCTGAATGGTTTATCTCCGCCTATGTTGAGGAATTCAATCGTTTGATTTTGATTTGGTTAAGTAAAACAACTTATTGACTATCGAAAAAAAAAAACAACACCAAAACTAGAGTTTAGGCATACACATGTCTAGAAGTTGCAAAAATCTTATTGAGTAGACTATTGAATGGGTTAACTCTTAACAAAACAAAATTGTAGACTTCACCAAATCGATAGCAATCGCAAACAACCTTTTATATTAAAACAAATAAGGAGCGAGAAAAAAGAAAAAAGGGACACGCGGTTTTTTAGTATAGGCTTAACTCGTAACATACATGTATTTAAGATAATAAGTTTAAAACACACCTATTCAATTACGTTTGAAAGAAAAAAGTCGAATGCTTACGCCAGAAAAATAGGTGTAAATACAACATTCCTAGAAATAAAAATGTTCTTCTTTATTTATATTTTCCCATTTTTCCTAAGTTATTTTGGCTGCCCTGTTGGTTGAAGACCTTAAAAGCTGTTATGGCATGTAAAGAGTGAATTTATAATTAGATGTATTACATTTATAGGGCAAGAAATGACATTAAATATTTTTTCCTGCGTCAAAACTTTTTTTTTTTAAATGCAAGGGTTTACAATGTAATTAATAGGTCCTCCATGCTTCAGTGCTATAAATGTTGTGTTTGTAAACAGGAAATGCTGAAATGAAATGCAAGGTGCGGTGGCAGTCACGTGAGAATTCCCTTTAACAAGACACTGCAGAATCCTGCCAATTACTGCGTTTATTACTAATCGTCATTTGCAGCCAGTACACAGAATACACAGTGTCATCGCCATTATCAAGGTTAAACTCATCTAACAATAAACAAGAATAAGATATTTAAAGATTATAACAATGTCAATACAAAAACATTGTTAGGACCAGCAGCAAAAGCTAGATAAACAACAATACAAGTATCTCAATAAAGTAAATGACGACGATGCTTTAAACAAAAGCACCATCCAAACAGACAACATCTGATAATCAAAGGTATACCACGCCACAACGACATCCATCAACAACAATTTTGATTTTCAAATGTCACCATCAGCATGGAGAATACCTCAATTCACAGCGACTAAAACCTGCAAAGCACTAATAACAACATAAATAACTAATACAACAATGGTACCCTTTCACGACCACCATCACTATCAACAGTAGCAGTACGATTATCATCACTAACGAAGAACAGCATCAAAACCCTCACACGAACAACAGCATTACAATATGCAATAACACGGATAACACCATCATCAAAATTTACCCACAGCTACAAAACACCATGCAAAAGCACTCACAGCGGTATAAACAATACAACAACAACAAAAGCAGAAAGAGTGCATGTACGACCACGACCGTCAAGGTTAATAGTAGCATTACAGTATTATCACGACCAGCAACAGCACCTGAACACACAGATTTAACTCATTACCAAACGACAAAATTTTAGACTGGTTCAAATTGAAAGCATTTGCAGACGACAAAATAAAGGTGACTGAAAAATTGAAATTTCTTCTGGGAAGGGTAGAAAACACTGTGGAAAAGGAGAAAATGCTGGTTACCAGCATTTTCTCCTTTTCCTACAGTTTTTTCAAAAGGCTTCTTTTTCAGGGGCGTCAAAAGTAGGGATTGTGTGGTAATGGGTTAAACCAGTAAATAACAGTGATGAAAATACCTTCTCCACTTACACCATTGATACTTTCAACATTATTACCACTAAAATCGTTTCATTGTCAATATTAAAATCTTCTCAACGAAGAAACCATGCTCTGATCAGATTGCATGTATTATCAAAGCTGGTCTTGATTTACTCTCGTTTAAAAGAACCATTCTCTTTTCTAGTGTTGTTTGCATTATCTGTGGTAGACCTTAACATATTTCCTTTTCTCTTTGTGTGCAATTTAACTGAATAACATCATTATGAATTAGTCAGCGACAAGGATTGTATGATTGATTTAGTTTCCGTATCTGGATTTCTTTACCACATTAATGATATGTAAAAGTCTTTCGATCTATTATTGGAAATTCTACTTACGTCATAAGGCACCGTTCTCTTCCGTGAACGCCCATCTTACTTCCACGGCGCTAGTGTTCTGTTAATATTTGAAAATTGCTAAAAAGAAATGTTTTAATTATTCTACGACAAGAGTTCATTTCTTCATATCTCCTGGATTTTGCCAGTATACTATTGCATGCACCTTGAAATGTATCTGCGAAATCTCTTCAAAGTAAACTTTTGAATGAAATGACAGGTTTGAATATGACTGTTTCAGGGAATATATTTTTTCATTCTTAAAATAGATCTAGCTATTTTCAATCTAGATCTATATAAAGTCATTGTTTTTGACAATTTACAAAATTTAAGTGTCCTTAAGTCATTTAACATTAATGCATCGCCTTTCATAATTATGTATAAAGTTCTCTGTTCTTTTGAACCTTCAATGATGATACGTTCTAAGCGGATATTGAGATTTTTTTCTGCAGAATTTTACTTTGATGAGTAATATCACATAATCTCCTTTTTTTTCATTGAAATATACCCTTTACAAATTTTCTATATCTTCAGACTTGCACATGTTTGCAAAATGCACATAATAATTATGTGACGTCAGTTTATGCTCATTTCGGAGAAGGTAATCAGGGTAAATCATGGAAGTTACCACTTGTATGGTTTTAAATGTTTTGACCCTTAACTTGTGAAATAAAGTTAATGTATTAACGAAAATTATAAAAAAGAAATATGCGATTAAAAAAATGACATTCGTTGCCTCTCGAGATAGAACAGTTTCTTAAACTTGTCGACACAAATATTTTTAAAAAAAGGTAAGCTAGTCAGAGCTCGTTTGAAAACATTTCTCTAGACTCTTTTAGTTTTCTTTTTTTCATTTGCTAATTTATGTCAGATTCTACACGTATATAATATATATGTCAATTAAGAAAAAAATAAATAAATACCGAGAGCACGCGAGCTGGTAACAAGCACCAGTGTTTTTAACCTTTTAAAAAACATATCAAATCAATAAACACAGGTCATGTTCTAGTCTGCAAATCATCTGGCAATTTTAAGTCAATCTATGTGAGTGCCGAACCTTGGTACTTTCATTTTATGACTTAGACTGTGTTTGCATCACCTGCTTTTTAAGTTAATCGCTTTTAACTAAGCATTCATCATAGAAAGGCGTAACTCTTACAAACGTCTAAGTCTGACGGTCACGTCCGGTTAAAAAAAATTAAAAGACGTGTAACTTAACCTGTCGTTTCCTCAACTGTTTGCTACACAATCCCGAGATTTAACGATCCATGACAGAGAAGGCTTTTGAAAACATTTTGGGATAAGATGAAAAATGGTAATCAGCACTTTCTTCTTTTCCCACAGTAATTTCTACTCTTTCAAAGAATTTCGGTTCATTTAAACCATTTACAAATTTGTTGTCTGCAGATGCTTTGAATTCAAACCTGACATTAGTGGCTTGCTCAGAGTCGGATACAGCACACCTCTTTAGATATCCTTGTAAACGTAGAGGAAGAAATCAACATAAACTTTCAGCCCTTGGATACATTTGAAATCATTGTGACAAAAAGAGCAATTCCTCCTTACGACCAGTTTCCCTTTGCCACATAATGTTTTCAAACGCAGCGTGCTGCATTACAGAAAAAAAAAAATCGTCTGCCACACGAAATTTTAGAACCATATGTAATTATAAATTTTCCCTCTTAGACGGTAGAAATTGCAGTACACGGAAACTCGGAATCTCTTTTTGAATAAATAAGCCCACGGTATAGACACAAGGTCAGATGACACGCTCTGTGCAGTCTTGTCTTGGATCTATGCCGCCCGTGGGGGTGGGAGGGGGGTGTCTATGTTTTAGCCGCGATGGACACGGAAGAGTTGTTTTTTTTTTGAAAAACGGAGAAAGTTTTAAAACATATTTTTCATGATAACATATAGTTTTTATACGTCATTCTGGATAGATATTAATGAAGTTTCACAAGAAAGTTGACGAGATTAACGTGTGACAAAACTTATGACACCAATAACCGTTGGGTTTTTCTAAAAAAAAACATTTTCAGTTTGTCCTGAGTTCGTATTAACCAATCATTTTAAAAACCATTTGAGTCTTACTCTCAAGACTGTTCTAAATTTGAAAGTAACACCACATCTGATTTGTCAGATAAAAATATTAAGCCAATCAGATGTTGGCCCAGGTGTACGTCCTAAATCTCGAGACGACAATTTATGACTACATTAGGTTTTGTGTAAGTGTAAACTTGTTAAAAACAGAAAATTACATAAAAACGGAAAGTGTCGTTTCGGATTAGCCTACGCGGAGTGCGCAGGCTGATCCGAGACAAAACTTTACGCAAATTTCCGAATGCCCCTTTTCGCGAGTAGCAGGCTATATATGAATGTACTTTTGAAGGCACATTTTCTTATTCTTACAGATGTGACTGAGACATAAGCCTCTATAGACAGATTGGTTGTGAAATAGGGATGATTATTGAGATTTATTTTATACTTTTCTTTTTCTTCTAGGTTTGCCAGTAAGGTTGCCTCTCGACCAAAGCTGCCGACAGCCTGGCCGTCAAAGATTGATCCCCAGACATTGACAGAATCTGTTTCCAGAAAGGCATCTCTGAAAATAAAGAATAACAGGTAAAAAATGGTTATATTTCGAAATAAGTCGTCGAACATTTACATATAACAATTGGCATTTGACGTTTCTTGTCTCATTACTCTTTCGGTGATGTTTTTTTTTTGGGGGAGGGGGGAATGCAGCCGTTAGTTTGGGAAGAACAAGAATTGATAGTATTGCATAGCAATATTCAGTCCCTTACCGGCCGTATGTATTGCTGATATGTATAGTTAGTGAAACTCTGTGGAGGAGATAAAACATATTTGACCTCCATTCAGAATGGTAAGTATTGTGTCTGCCTTTGTATGCGATGCTTTAGTGGAAGCTAGATATATTAATATTTTCCTTGTTAAAGTTCTACTCGGACAAGATCTGTTTGTGAAACACAAATGCCCATATAAAGGCAAATTTTCGGAAATATGACCTTAAACCTTGTAAGATTACCTTGACCTTAACATCAGCAGGTGTGTACCTATGAGACAAAAAAGTCCGGAAAACTGATTTGCTAGACTGAAGCACATACGGACAGACTAACAGACGGACGGAGTACAAACCTAAACTTTTTTTTTTTTTTTTTTTTTTTTTTTTTTTAAAGCTTTAATTGCCACGTTTATCGGTATGTGAGGGTCGTGGCCATCCCCCAACATACCTTACATATCATTGTTAGTAAATATTTTGTTAGTAGTACATATTTACAAATATCATTGTTTCCTTGTGTAATAGATTTTAAAATGTTTTCCAATTTTACAATTTCTCCATTCCAAAATTTCAAGTTAACTAATGTGTAATTGATGTGCCAAAATACTGATTGATTTGCGACAACAAAGCTTAATTTTTTTATGTGGTGCAAAAGTGTGCAGGTATGTGTGGGGAGTGTGTGGGTGTGTGTGTGTGTGTGTGTGGGTGTGTATGTGTGTGTGCATTGGTGGGCTGATATGCTGCTATGCTTGTTTACTCACTAAAATGAACCAGGATAAAAGGAAGAGTCTTGTGTCTTTAAATCTTACTTCTTAATTGTTGATTTTTTTTTTTTTTTTGTGTGTTTTCTCTGTTTTTTGTCTTCGGTTATTGACTATCTTAATCGGCTCATGGGAGGTTTTGTATGATATGTTCAACAAAAGTCATGATATTTTCTCCTTTTTCAAACATTTTAGTATTTCTATAGACGTCTAAATTTGTGGTGAGGTGGTTCCTTAATCCATTTATTGAAGGTTTATATAGTTTATTTCTGCAGAAATATATATATTTTTTTATTTCCAAAAGGAGTATATCTAATTTAATATTTGTTGTGTTTGAGCCCAAAAGTAAAATAGAGCTGTTAATTTGCACAGTTTGATTAAAATTTTTTATAATTTCTGTGACTCTACTTATCAAATTTTTTAGTGTATCTACATTCGTAAAATAAATGTGTGATTGTTTCAACATCTGTGCCACAAAATGTACATAAATTCGTATCTATCAGCTTCATTTTAAAAAGTAAGGCATTTGTAAACCTTGTAAGATTACCTTGACCTTAACATCAGCAGGTGTGTACCTATGAGACAAAAAAGTCCGGAAAACTGATTTGCTAGACTGAAGCACATACGGACAGACTAACAGACGGACGGAGTACAAACCTAAACTTCCCTCCGGCTTTGCTCGTGACTTTTGGTAAAAAAAATGTTTCTAAGCAAGGCTTACAACAACCTCATAGCAATTTCGTCCCTGAGTTTGATAAGCATTTACATCAAATGCCGACAGATATCAAATTCTTTTTATTTCATAACGTCATCTCGGAGAGTTGCAGTTGATAATGTGTAAAAACATAGGCATACACATGTATTAAATCTACATGCAGTTCATTTAATTCTGTGACAGGTGTGTACATCACGGACGAAAAATAGATCCAAAGAAATTTGCATGCCGTAATTTCGTTTTGAATCTTAAGATCATCAAATTCGCAGCTTTGTTACCTTCATTAATTTTGACTGCTTATGTCACAGAGAAATAAAGGTCTACGACATTTTGGAAATGAGGCGTATAACGAAAGAGCTCTGACCGTATAGGGAACTGTGGCTTTATTTCTAACTTGTATAAGGTAAGAAAATAACTAATGGCTGTATAGCACTGAAACTAATGGGTAGTATGTGTGATAGAATGTATGGCCTAATACATTCTGGGAAGATGATGTCCGCGTACAGTTTTTACTCAATGCTATTTATTTGAAGGGGCAGTGTTTCTCTTTAACATGACTCGTCTTACAACATCTCATTTCTTCAAGCTGACAGCTTTTATTATTTATGTTGCCTGATAATACGTTTTGAGCCAATGAATTTCGCTTATTTTATTTTTGCCTTGGCTGGTACATTTTGACAATGCAGTTTTGACATTAAAGGCCTCAAAATCGTAATAATGATATCTTGGCGGACGGAACCGAACAACAAATGTATTACAAAAGACACCAGCCATAGGATCTGGCATAAGTTGACAGATGGTATCAAATTGTGTTAACCCTTTCCCAAGCAACAAATTTTGGACCCTACCAAACCGACAGAGTTTGCAGATGACAATTTTAGATTTGGAGAAAATTGCAGAAAGTTCTCAAAAAGGGTAGAAAAAACTGTGGGAAATGGAGAAATTGCTCCTTACGAGCAATTTCTCCTTTTCTCACAGTGTTTTCGAAGACTGTCACTGCAGACACGTAAAAACCAGGGCTTGTTTGGGAAAGAGTTAAACATGCGTAGAAGAATGACGTTGGCGCGCATTTTTTTCTTTTTTCTGAAGATTCAAATGAAATTCTATTTCATTAGCCAACGAATGTCACATGTCTTATCGTCACAAAAACCTAATAGTTTCACGAGAATTACATGAACAATGATTACATCTAGATCTATATCCGAAACTAAATTGTTTAATCGTAAATGGGATTAGCTCACAGCTTAAGCATGAGTATACATGTACATTCATTATAAAAACGTTTCGAAGAAGATGACAGATAGCAATCTGATTTAGATCTCACAGTAAAGTACGTCTTAGCCTTACCATGATCAAATGTCGTTACATTTGAATTTACTGGAAACTCTGTGTCTAACGATGCTATGAAACAGTTGGAAGGACCGTAAAAGTTTACCAGATAACGTCACATAATGATCATCAAATCGTGTCACGAAAACTTACCAGAATTCATGAGAGATAAAAAGAAACCAAACTGGCAATGGCTGAAAACAAAGGCGACTATGTGATAAATACGGGATAATCAACTAGTTGTGTGTGATATTAAAAAGTCTGTCACTACAATAGGGTGTGATGAGGTTGAAAAACGAGTCCGTAGGACAATTCAAGTGACAGATTTCTAATGCAGAACACACAACCAGTTGATGATCATATATATAATATTCCTAATTCACCCTTTTCTAGTCTAATAATTATCAAGAATGATACAATGTAGGAACAAAGTAGTTTCGGCAAACATTCTAAAACTATATCTTCACTGTTGATGATACAATGTTACACTACTAGTGTTAGTCGCGGTGAAACCCCAGCAATTTAGTCAATAAAAAAAAAAACTATTTACTAGACGCAGAGAGTTTAGTGGCGCACAAGGGAATGACTCTACAATACCTGACCCAAAGTAAACCCATATACAACCATGGCCTCCACAAGGCGTTTTCTTTTCTTTTTGTAGACTTTCACGAAACCTTTCTGGTGATACTTTGGATAGTGAGATGACCCTTGCACGTTCTTCACCTACCGTAACCCGACACTTCAAGGTAGTTATATATTCATTTACGTTTGCTTGTAGAAATGTTGGAAGAAATTTTGGATTGACTGTCTTTTTATAAAAAAAAATCATTTGCTAGATGTTAAAAGACATGAAAAAGTAAATTCTATAATTCTAGCTCTTCTTTTAAGAAATATAATATTTTACAGAGCCGTTCAGTCATGAACTTATTCCTTAAATGGGGCTATGGGCCATTGTAGTTCAAACTACACATACGAATTGTTTTTTCGACCATCGAGCTACAAGATCTACTGATGTTGCCATCGCCGCCTTCGGAAATAGGACCAGGAATTTTAAAATGGTGTAAAAGAAATTATGTGAGCATGGATTGTCTTTGTTGCAAACAACAATGGTAAAAGAACTTGCACTGTCTTCTATTCTAATTCACAGAGATCTCTATCAGATTTGATGAACAAGCTGTCACTAGCGCATCCGCTGTTCGTAAGGTAGGTGACTTCTATATTTGACTCTACCCATTTATGTCTACCCTTGTTTTCATTGTTTACAAACCATGTTTGAGATCAGAATCATGTCGTGTTGGAAAAGTATCAAGTAACATCACAGGTCGAACCTCTGATTTCATACACTTCATTCCGAAGTGTGGCTGTCATGGGTCTAGGATATTTGCCCCCGGACTTGTGCCCCCTCAGTTTATTTACAACTTGGACGTCTAGCTCCTTTAAGGGACAATCTCAAAAAAGCAACTTTGAGACACGTATATTGTACATGGTAATTTTGACCGACACTATGAAAAAGACTTCTCAGCTGTCGTATTGTTAAGTGCTATTTTGTTGAAAATCTTCGGCTGATTAATTGATTTCAGTTTAAATATCAAACTTCCAGTACGATAACTATAGAGTCAGTTACTCATCTGGCATGCAAGCTGTAAACCGCGGTTAATTTTTTTGCATTTTAAGAAAAATAAAGCAAGATTCAGGATGTTATTAGTTCTTCAACTTCATTTAGAAGAGCCTTATCGTTTCCCAGGAGGCAGTTGTCCTACTGAGGCAAATTTCCTGGAGCAGATGTCCTACCAGGGCAAATGTCCAGGAGGGGATGTCCTAATGGGGCGAATGTCCGGTGGGCAGATGTCCGGGGGACACATGTCCTTCGGCGGCGAATGTCCGGGTGGCAGATGTCCAGGAGGTAGATGTCCTAAGGGAGCAGATGTCCTACGGGGGCGAATGCCCGGGAGGCAGATGTCCGGGGGGCAGATGTCCAGGGGGCAAATGTCCTGATACCGGCTGGCATATGTTAACTTGGCTGCGAACTATCAAAATTTTATGGTCTTGACAGAGCTAAAATCGCTGGAAGCAAGATTTAAAATGCAAGATCCAGACATCTGAAACTCGTTATTGCGAGAGGTAAAATGGGCTGGAAAATGTACAAAACCACGTACCGTTAATCATTACCATATGAAAAGATTACTTATAACTCAGTTATGCAACTGAAAAATTACCAGCATCTAAACCATAGTACAAGCTAGGCATCTGACGCACCCTATATTGACTGGAATATCGATCAGAGCTAACAAAAAGTAATAACTTTTGTGATATATTTAGACTCACCAAGGGCTTGGTTAAAGTACTCATTGTAGACTGGTGTGAATATATTTTAATGTTATGAATTCATCGGTGTGTAGATTAGATAGAACATTATGAAAATTAATCCAATGGTCTACTCAAAAGCTATAGGTTCAGAAGTTGATTTCAAAAATGGCCACGATTGATTTATTGTTAATGAAAGGAAGACTCATATACAATATGTTTCGAATTCTCATCCCAGACTTAACCAACTGTTGTGCCTGAATCATCAATCGTGCACCAGTTCACTTTTGAATTCAAAGACATCCTATTTTCGTGGCTTTGACGTTGTATCCCAGTTAGCAATAATTTTAGTCCTGTGATTTAAGATTAAGTATTCTATCTAGAATGATCGGTCTTCTGCGACCAGCTCCATTGAATATTAGAATGATTTTGCCCTATTTAGATAGGAGTATTTGACACAAACCTGAAGAGGAAACATAAACAAATAGAAAAAAAAAACAGGTATACTGGAACACGGGTCATACAGAGTTGGATTCCAATCAAATAATGCCAAAGAGAATTTGGACATTGTAAGCACTTTTGCAATTTTCACAACGACCATTACAATTGAAATGAAGAAACACTGGGCACTATATCTGCTATCCAAGCTCTTGCTTTGGACAAATGTGGTTGATTATTTCGGATATAGAAGTTCAGGCTTCAGAGAGCATACACCGTAGTCCTGGATGTATGCTGCCAGATATTATTATGTATAAATTTGGTAAAACGCATTTGAACATGGGTTAAGATTAACGTTTTCTGAAGTGACAAAATGGACTGATATGTTTCTGTAACACTGTACAGAGTTACTATTACACTGAGCTACACAGTAAAACTCCCACTCATATTTAGATGAGTTCTCTAGCACCATAAATCATCATTTACGTACAAATTGTCAAGAAAACTGCTGAGTAACTTTAGGAAACTTTGGGGAAAAGGAAGAGAATTCCGGTTTTCAGTATTATCTCCTTTTCCTACCAAATTTGCTACCCATTCAAAGACAAATTCCATCATTTAAGACAACTTACCGTCCACAAGCGCTTCGGTTGGGCACGAGTCACGGACAGGCTTACCCTTCGACGCAATAGGCGAAATCCTAGCCTTTTGAGGTACGGCATGGAATAAGATCACACTGCAAATAACGTGCAGTTTGATCTTCGACCGGTGCCATCCGCTTGTTTAGTCGATCCCATAAGATAAAATATTTCTAGGGCTCATAGGATTGTATTTTCAGCCGTCAAAAAGCTCGAGTTTATGTAATTTGCGCTGAGATAGCTGAACTTTTATCGTCTGGTAAATAGTTAAAACCGTTTTTTTTTTATGCATCAAAATAAAAAGACTTTCTAGTTAGTTTTAATCCATAGACAAATCCATAACTTTTTTATCATAGGTGCAGGAACAAAGAACATTCTAATATATTTCTTGTCTAAATTTTATAAGTCATTCTAAAGCCAAAGATGGTGGGTGCGGTTTGAACTCCCTTCAGTTTTTGTCATAACAGATCAATCACCATTTTTATTTATCGGTCTCTTACTCATCAATGGATCCCCTTATGTGACTATATAATTTGGTATTTGTCATTGTACCACTGTACAAAAAACGATAATTCTGACCTAACTAAATTCAGTATCTGCTCTGTGAGTATGTGTCATTTCATATGTACAAACATATAACACAAAGAGGAAAATATATCCCTATTAATTGACACGAAGAAGATAAAGACAAAAAAAATCAGTATCGAGGAGTTGCTTCTTTTCCACAAATACGTATTCGAAACACACTTATGTCTGATGCAAAGGCGAAAATGGCGTGTCCCTACAGTAAAGAGAAGAATATTATTCAAAGACCTGAATTGCCCATTTGTATTAAACTTATTTATATTATTATGACACTGAATCTCTTATTATGATGGACAGTTAAGGATATTGCACTCCAATGTCTCTAGCGTCAGATATTCCACTTTACCTCTTTTGACTGGGAAAATACAACCCTCTCAAAGTAAGGAACTTTTATCAAATAAGCCTGACTACAAGCAGACTGTATAGATCAAGGTCAAACGCCACGTTCTTTACCGTCTCCAAGAGCCCCTGTTTTCGCATTTAGTCGACAAACAGTTAACTTAAAACATTAGCCTCTGGATTTATATCTGCCGCTTTATCTAGATATTTGGTAAGACGCAACTTAATATTTGACCTTTAATTTTCTGTTGTTTTCTGAAAAATTCTGTTTTCGTTGGAAGTACACGAAATAGACGTTACGTGGCCTTCTTCGTGCTGGGTGTACTATTATAGGGCTATTACCAGGGCTTTTCACTTTGTTCTGTCCTTTGCCCATTTTGCTGTACCTGACCTCCAACTGATTTGTTTATCGATGGATCCTGGTAGATCTATTCGTTGGCTGTGAAATGTTAGATGCATATATGCCTGTTTGAGTGCATTAGATGCCCCTGCTTAGTGCGCCGCTGCATTTATTCTTTTTTTATTTTGAATCACTGGTCCTTTATTGCTGCTTGTTACTCTTAACAGACGCAAAAAAGTCTAAGGTCATAAGAAATCATCCAGTGACTATAACTGTTTTAATAATAAAAAAGGACATTGAATAAATACTGTTGGTAAACATAGCCTTATGATACTTTTTGTTTCTCTACAACATTGTTCATTTGTCAGATTCATTTCTGACTAGGGTTTATAATAAAGTGGTTCAAACAGATGAGGCTTTACGTTAGCACTTGCATCATAAAAAACTCCCTCAGTTCGTGACCTTTGCTCGTTCTATTCCGAAGAAAACGCCACAAAGCGGTTTTCAAAGCGGGAGGGACAGGACAGAATGAAATTCTTTCGTCAACGATATGTCAAAGTATGTTAAAAAGCAAACGAAGCGAAACCTCATCTTAAATGTTGTTCTTTGTTTTATTCATCATTTTAATGGATGAGTTGGATACATGTTAATGTGTGTGAAAAGTTTTTTGAGCTTCTGTGTATCTTTTATTTTTACTAATTTTCGCAACAATATTGCAGTAAAATGTAAACTATAACTTACAGTTTAGAAGTGACAAAAAAGGATATTTTTTTTCCAAAGTGGTTTACAATGTTTAACTTTTGAAGGAGCTCTACACAACTTTAATTCTTCCAGGACAAGTCTTGATTAAGATACGACTACACAAAAGGTGGTCTCACTTTGGAGATACACTTTTCCCCCCAAATGAAACCTTGGAATTGTTATATAGTAGAAGTTTCTACTGATTGAAATAATCCATTTAATAAAATTCTATTCACTGCTTGAATAGTTATTTTATGTTACTTTTTTCTTATTCGTATATATGTGAAGTAGACGTAAAGGAAATTGATTTACGCTTTAATTTCGTCTTTTTGGGGATGATATAACCTTACCGGTGTGTGTTCAGAAATATTCTTATTTAAAACTATGTACAAACGATATTTTGGAATTAGTTAATTAATAAAACGGAAGTTTCTGTGGTCGTAGAGAGGAATGTATACATAACACGGAAATATTTCATGAAACCAAGAACTTAACACACCAATTATATAGATTTTTTTTCTTTTCTTGTCAAATCAGGTAAGTTGGTCAAAGAAACGTATTTTATATATTTTTAGATATACATATTTTCTTTGTTCTTCTTGAAATTTAGTTTTAGTGTGTACATGTCTGTAATCTGTAAGTAGTTGCACTGGCAAACTTTATTGGCAATACCACAAGGGCAGGTGAATACCAAAGTACTTTTTAAATGATTAGGTCCTTTTTAGATTTTCAACTTCATTCAAAATCAAACAACTGCATCCGAGCGTTAGTGCCTGCATTTTTTGTCGTTTCAGTCAGGGTAATGATATTTTTCATATTACCGAACAGTGTAGGAATTAGATGTATCCGACGAGCAACAAAAATGGTACGAAACAAACATAGAAAAATACTACAAGAGCGGTTAAGTTTGGCATTAAATAAAGCCAAACAAACTGAGGCGCACAACCCCACGTTATAACTGCTTTAGCTCAAGGTTATATATCTGAACAAAAACTCGTACACCTTCACAAGCTTATTGTATTTGCAATCGTTCAATGGTCGACATAGGAAATTGTGCTGACCATAACCTCCTTCCCCCGCTTTTCGTAACAGTCAATGCTTCGCTGGCGTAAAACCTTCAAAAACAAGCGTTTCCATCCCTTTCTTTAAAAATAAAATATTTTGGGCAAATTTGATCAAAACTATTAGTTTTTCTTTTACCTGCAAATGTGTTCAACCAGAACGCATCTTTTTTTTTGCAACTTTGTTCTCTATGCATAACAGTCATACCTACGTATTTAAAAATGAAATTTTGTGTAGAGAATAGTCTCGAAAAGATCTTAATTTGGATACTTTGGACCAAGACCAAGCTGCAAAGATATGCAATTCGATATAGTCTAAACATGACGAAACAGTCTGTGATATTCAAGATAAAACATTTTTGAAATGGTAGGAGATAGAGCTATGTTGCCTTTTCATTGTTTTACACTCTTATCATGCGACAAAATTCATTCTGGTTTTCCACTGAACCAGGAATTGACATTGTCTTTGGAACAGCTTTGATGGTTGCAACGATTGACATTTAATAATTAGTACCCGTGGGTTGTTTCGTCGCAGTGAAACTATGAGACCTTTTGGCCGAGGCATTAAATACCAAGTCATTCAAACATGGAAGGGTTTGATGCAGTAATGTAAAAGTGTCGTTTACAAATGAAAGACGTAGTCGATGCTTTACGTACTATTAAATGTGTTAAAAAAACGTCACAGTCATCCATCTTTTCTTACATGTCCCAACCTATATCCTGCGGTAAATCCCTGTATTCTGACCCTTGTCCAACCTGTTTGAAACCAACATGTTGTTTAAAGCATTAAAGTGACATATTTGAGGTTTGTTGATCAGTCTAAATGCGGACCAGTGTTAACCAATGAATACCAGATGCCTCGTAAATAAGCAAAAGCAAACACTACAGATGCAACGAGTGGCTTCTGAAATTATTCCACTATATTCAGCACTGACAAAGAAGAAAGCAGAATGGTATATCGTCGATTTATTTCGAAAACCTCGTAAGTACAGCTTGTAGTTACGAGGTTTTTGAAGTAAATCGACGACCTGCATTCATCGGATTCAACTTAAAACTGAACAGTCTGGACTAAGATTGACAGATCTGTGTTGAAGAAACACCACATAGAGATATCATTTAATTGCTTTGTACAATTATTGCCATGACACACGCTTGTACCTCTCTTTCTGTATATTCGAAATCCATGTAAACAAGTTATACCGATATCATCTTAGAACATCGTGATGCAGAAAAGAGCTGAGCTCGAAACAATTCTATTGAAATGACAGAAATGTTAACCAAATCCCTAGGTTCCACATGATGCTTGACCGTTTCATTTCTAGCGTCACGCTTTTGTTGAGCATGTAGACCACAAATATGTTAAAGAAAGACTAAAACATTCTAACATGTATTTCAGGTGTGTAAAACCAAACCATCATCTAGCCTCTGACAACTTTGACTGTGAACTTGTAGGGCGTCAACTTAAATGTAACGGCCTTATGGAGCTTGCCCAGCTAAGACGGGACGGGTTCCCAGTCAGAATCCATTTCTCAGACTTTGTGGAGCGGTGAGTTCATTTATCATTTAATTTTTAACTTTACTTTCTTGGCATAAAGTATACCATATGGTTATTAGGTTGGTAAATATTGTCGTCACATAACGACCCATACTTTCAGAGTAATAAAGCTGTTATTTAAAGTGTTTCTTTGATATGTGCAGTCACCAAGGTGCACGGCGGGGAATCACGTGACACAACAACAACAACAATGACCGTTATTTGAAAAAATTACCCAACTTCAGGTAAGAAAATCTTCAATAATTCCGTTAATACGTGACCGACTGGAATTTGGTTTGAAGCAGAGAAGGCGGAAGGACTCCGGGGATTTGCTTGATGTGTTAGATTTTTTAAACAACACCTGATAAAAAAGTTATTGACGAGCAAACAAATTATCCAGGGTAAAAAATGTGTTTGCTCGCCAATAACTTTTTTATCAGGTGTTGTTTAAAAAATCTAACACATCAAGCAAGTCTCTGGAGTCCTTCCGCCTTCTCTGCTCCAAACCAAATTCCAATCGGCCATGTATTAACGGAATTATAGAAGATTTTCTTACCTGAAGTCGGGGAATTTTTTCAAATAACGGCCATTGTTGTTGTTGTTGTGTCACGTGATTCCCCGCCGTGAAGGTGTATGCGATTGTATTGGTCATTGCATCGTATTATCTACTATATAAGTTAATTGGACCTACCTGTCTATCACGGACATCTACTCCTTTTAAATGGTATTGCATGAGTGTTTTTGACAAAGCATTAAACACAGTTTTTTAGACGGTCCTATTTTTATAAGGGGAGTTTCACAAGGATTGGCTTTTCAGATACTACCTAAATTATACCCTGTCGCTTACAAAGTAGAGAAGGCTATACTCGTTTCACTATTTCTATTTGTCCATCCGTCCTTCCTTCGGCAATGCTTCAATCTTGTTCTCGTTTCCGTGCTCTAACTCAAAGCCGTTTGATATAAGACCCTGAATTTTTTATACAAGTGTTGCTAATGACCCAAGATGGTGTCCTATTCTTTCGGGTCACATGAGTCAAAGGTATAGGTCACAGGTGAACTATGTTTTAAAATCGTCTCTGTGCTCTAACTCAGTAGTTGTTAGATCTAGGACCCTGAAACTGTATAAACGTGTTGGTCATGACCCTTGGAGGTGCCTCATTGTATTTGCGTCACATAAGTGAAAGGTCGGGGTCAAAAAGTGAACTTTGTTTGGAATTCGTGCTCTCAAAAGGTGTTTGAAGTAGGACCCTGAAAATTTAAGTAAGTGTTGCTCCTCTGAGGTGTGTTGCTCACGACCCTCGGAGGTGTGTTGCTCATGACTCTTGGTGGTGCCCCATTGTATTTGCGTCACATTAGTCAATGGTCGAGGTCAAAAAGTGAATTTTGTTTTGAATTCGTTTCCGTGCTCTAAGTAAATACGTGTTTTACGTAGTACCTTGAAAATTTATATAAGTGTGCTCACGACCAAAAGAGATGCCCTGTTGCTTTTTGGTTGCATTGGTCAAATGTCACTGGTACTCCTTATTTTGAAATTCATTTCTTTTGTCTGATTGTTCTGCAGTGACAAGGTAATGGCGGGGGGTATTTATCTACTCTGCGAAAGTTCTAGTTATTTTTGGATAAAAACAACTTTAATTAAGTCTGCTGGCTTTATAACAATTTCTGCACTCATCATTTAAGCTTTATCCCAAAGTCCTACCAGTATGAGTTTCTATATGTATATCTATTTTTTTTTTGGGGGGGGGGGGAATGTAAATGAACAGCATCTTCTATGTAAAACCTTATAATGTTTATACAGTCAAAAGAGACATTTTGTTTTGGTACAACACGGAATTTAGCTTTCGTTCAACCCTTAGGCTGCTAAGCGCTGCTCGATGACCCTTTGTGGACAATGTAGATCAAGATCAGACTGCAAAGAACAAACAGTCTGATCGTTGATCTACACTGTCCGACAAGGAGATATTATTACCCAAACATAACTTTGAACCAGTAATATTTAGGTTATTAACCCTTTCCCAAACGACAAATTTTGGACTCTTCCAAACAAAAAGAGTTTTCAGACGACAATTTTAGATTTGGAGAAAATGGCAGAAAGTTCTTTAAAAGAGTAGAAAACACTGTGGGAAAAGGAGAAATTGCTCGTTACGAGCAATTTCTCCTTTTCCCACAGTGTTTTCAAAAGACTTTTACTGCAAACACGTAAAAACCGGGGCTTGTTTGGGAAAGGGTTAATATCAAATTGAAAATTTACCATTAGTTTTACAGCAGAATAGGAGATAACACTACCACGCATAAAATTGAACCAGGGAAACGTGAAAAACTACCGTGACTACGATTGGTCAACATTTTGTGTCATTTTAACACACGTGAATGAAAATTACCGTTCATTTTTCAAGTATGACATCACACGGATATTTAATCTTTCAATCTTTACCAAACGACACAATTTTAGACTTTCAAGCTGAAAACAAAACAGACGACAAATTGCATATTGCTGGATTGATGCAAAACGTGTCTTAGAGGGAAGAAAACATTGTAGGTAAAAGGGAAAATGCTGGCTACCACCATTTTCTCTTTTACCCAAATGTTTTCAAAAGCCCTTCAACAAGGGTCGTTAATATATTGATTTTTTTGTAAACTTTTAACTCTTTAACAAACGACAAATTTTCAGACTGGTCAAAAATGATAGCATTTGCAGACGGCAAAGTTAACGTGACTCAAAAAGTAAAATTTATTCTGGGAGGGTAGAAAACAATGTTGGGAAAGGAGAAAGTGCTGGTTACCTACATATTCAACTTCTCCCACGATTTTTTCAAAAGCCTTCTTTTACAGGAAATGAGGGGTTGTTTGGAAAACGGTTAACACACAACAAAATTTCAAACCTATCTGTATTCAAATCACTATCTAGACATCAAGTTTAATATGGCTGAAATAGTTAGCTGATTCATTTTTTTAAAGACGGAAACTTTATGAAAAATGGAGAGAATCTTAATAGCTAGTAATTTATTCTTTTGCAAAAAAGTTTATTAAATCCATCTTCCGCATGTGGGAAAGGGTTGTATATGGCGGTATGACGACAGACGAAATGAAGAATAATGTGTTACTATTTTTGGATAAACTATGAGACAATCGTATACCAGGTTATTTCGCAACACGACTTTTCCTTCACATGACAATCTGCTCTATAGTTGATTGAATGATGTTTTAAGCTGCTGTCGAACTTATTTCAGTTATACTGTAGCGACAACTCAAATATTCATATGTGTCCTGGTTTCGTCAGTACCTGGGTTCTTATGTGTCCAGCCCTAGGACACTCCTGTGAAATGCCCCATGCTTTCAGTAAAGTTCGAACATGGGGCCTCCAAGATACGTGCCCAACACTTTATCACGCATTACTATTTGCAAAGGGGACATCCGAGTTTCAGTTGTTAGGATGTTCGATTTGTTACAGTACATTCTGGTTCGATACCCTTCATTTATGGATAGATAGATAGGCTGGGGTATCCTTTAACAAGCGATTGAAAGCCCCTAATGTAAGAAATGGTATAGTTCTTTACCACACAAAGCCGAGATTCAATGATCTTTAGAATGAAGGCTTTTGAAAACATTGCGGGAAAAGAAGAAAATGCTGGTAATCGGCATTTTCTCCTTGTCCCACATTGTTTTGTATCCTCCAAAAATAAAAGTCGAGTTGAATCACATTTTGTCTCATGCAAATGCTGTCCTTTCCAATAAAAGTAATTTTTTTATGAGTGGTTAATTTAATTATACCTATCATACGTTATACTTTTTATATAACCATCCAAACTTTAAACTTTGTGGACAGCTGTGATGAGCACTCTTACCAGATAACAAAATTTTAGCCTTGTCCAAATTGAAAGCATTTGCAGACGATAATTTCAAATGGTGCAAATGTTCTTTGACAGGGTAGAAAACATTGTGGAAAAAGGAGAAAATGCTGGTTACCAGCATTTTCTCCTTTTCCCACAATGTTTTCAAAAGTCTTCTCCCTTAAAGTCGTCAACGGTTGGCATTGTGTGGTAAAGAGTTAATTCTGATCAGACGACAACTTGTTAGCCAAGACGAAATTCAAAGTTTTTGCAGACGACAGTCTGAATGTTTCTCAGATAATGAGATTTGTTCATAAAAGGGTAGAAAACAGACGTTACCCAAATTTGGGCCGATATCCACAGTTTTTCAAAGCCAGTATACTTCCTCAAGGTCATCAATACACGGGATTGTCTTAGAAAGGATTAAACATTGGTCCGAATTCCCAACTGTGATGTCGGCAAATGTATCAATATTTAACTATACTTATACATGATTTGTAACACGCCAAAATGGACATTCGGACATTTGCGTTAAATGTCGTCTCGGATCAGCCTGCTCAATCCGAGCAGGCTGATCCGAGACAACACTTTACGTTTTTATATGTTACTTTCTGTCTTGGGCAGGTCTACTTTATTACAAAAATCTAACATAGTTGTAAAGTGTCTTATCGGATCAGACTGCGCCGACGACGCAGGCTGATCCGAGACGACACTTTACGCAAATGTCCGAATGCCCCTTATGGCGTGTTACAAGCCTATCATATTCGGCTGAAATTTGTCACGCCATTTATTTTGAATTCCTAGATGTAACGACAGTTTAATTAAAAGAAAGAAAAAATGATAACGTTTGTAACAAACACAATTAATTAACGTCATTTGTTCACGTTAGTGAGTGCACGTGAGACGTTGTAACCGTGCAGCTTTCGGTAAATAAGGAGGTTCCCCACTCGAAATAATGGGGAAGGGGGGGCGTCTCTCAGGAGAGGTCACTATTGTCATGTTTTAGAGTTAAAGCTGGTCACGGTTACCGCGCTTTAAATGGTTTAGGCAAATGTTTGGGGCGTTTTGGTTGTAAGGAAAATAGATATAACGAACAAGGAAGAAAGAAAGGCGTGAGTAAGTATACTGGGTGTGAGGAAAATAGATAGAACGAACAAGAAAGAAAGAAAGGCAGGAGTAAGTATATAGCAAGAGACAAAGTTTAGGACATACACGTGCAAACACATCTTTTAGTCAAAGTCATAACAAATAATGTTAAATTACAACCATACGGACAGATGTAAAACATTTACAGATTGAAAGTATTTTTTACGAACTTTTTTTTGAAGTTTTATGTTATGAAGAAATCATACCAGTTTGAGATATATATATTTTTTTTTAGATTTATGTGTTCTCTGTATAAATGAGCACATAAACACGTTGGAATTTATACGGAGATATTTCCTTTCTTATAAATTAATAATCTACCATCTTCTAACGCGTGCATCGTTTAGTCTACACAAACAATGAACATCTATAGCAAATGAATGTCGGTGACTATTTTTTACCCTTTGACCTCCATTGGATGATACTTATATAGCAGAAAAAATACAAAAAAAAGGTTAATAAAGTCAGCACATAAAACCAGGCATTCATGTGGTCGTTGACGCAAAAACACAGATATAAACACTATAGATCCAAGATCAGACAGCATATTATGTGCGGCCTTATCTTGATCTACACCGTTAGCAAAGAGCATCTGTGCTCTCTTGTGGCCTTAAGATAGTGAAGTGGATCGTGCATTCCACAACCTTTTTAGTATCCGCAATCTATACTTACAATGTAATATATAGGTTTTATTTCAGCTAGAAACGTCATAAAAACAAAATATATTTCTGTCATCATTATCGTTAAACTTCGGTCATCTCATAAAGTAGGAGGTGTAATACCTTTACGCATGATTAGGTCATTCGGGCCAAACTGGACACAGCGATTGGCGTAAAACACGTCGTGACGTCATCGCGGTTAGTAACGCACCTGACGGGACTGCGTTCTTAGCTCATCGGCGTTTTAACCGCGTAGGAATACACGGAAGATCGTAAGGACCTGTCACGCACAATTTATGTATTTACTTTTGTTTTCTATTTTTAACTCATAAAAATTACACATCTGCTGAAGCTTTGTTTCAGTATCCATAACATATACACGTGTGGTGGACGTAACGTGTGCAACGTATAACGGTATTTGGTCGTAATTACTTTATCAGCTGTAAAGCGTGTATACTGCAGGAAGGAAAATAATACATTGGGAGTTAGTTATTATATCAAGATAATATAGACGTTGTACTAGATTAAAAGGAGCTTACGTCAAGTTTGGAAACGGACTAAATAAGTTTTACGTGTTTGTGAAAGGTAAACAGCACCAATGGCTGTGGAATTGAAAGTTTTTTTTTTCCTTTTCGCTTTGTTTATGTTTCATTGCATACTTAGATATGATGAAAGTTTATGAATAACAAAAATTTTCGGTTCACGTTAGCCTGCCCGCACTGGGCAGGCTAAAACATGGGTCTGTATTCTTTGTAGATTTAGTAAACTACCTTTCGCCATATCGTGGCTCGTATTTATGTCTGTAAATAGATGGATTGCACAAAAAAGGGCTTATTTACAAATGGAGTGCAACGCGAAAAGGTGCATTCGGACATTTGCGTAAAGTATCGTCCCGGATTAGCCTGCGCAGTCCGCGCAGGCTAATCCGAGACGGCACTTTACGACTACATTAGACTTAGTGCTACAGTAGACATGCGTGAAACAGAAAATCACATAAAATCGGAAAGTGTCGTTTCGGATTAGCCTGTGCGGACTGCACAGGCTGATCCGAGACGACAGTTTACGCAAATATCCGAATGACCCGTTTCGTGTGTTGCAATCCAAATAGTATTCCATGTCAACAGGAGTACCAGTAAATTAATACCGATATTTCTGAACTGTATGTGATCCGTACGATCTAACCCTTAATCTGCCAAATAGTAAATGAGAACTTTGATCCAAAATTCAAAACACAAATGGTTTGATTTTAAAGTCCCTTTCGTATGTAAAAGCATACCGTATCGCACAGTGCCTATACAGAATCAAACTGAACGTTCTCTGCAGTCTTATATGTATCAACACTGCCCGCAAAATGGACTGAGACGCATTCAGTTGACAAACGGTCAACGATCATTCCAAAAGCCTTTTTCTTGTATCCTAATTTGTATTTAAATTGTTGAAGTTTATTTTTTTAAGAATTAACTCGTGAGAAACGTCTTGAAGGCGAGTAAATTACGTTATTTGTGGTCGCGGAATATCATGTCAGAGAGGCGTCCTTCACTTCCGGTTTGATTATGGTGACGACAAAAAGAGGGCTAAAGTATTGCTGAAAACCGCAGATGAATTTGAAATAATGCTCTTGAATAATCATGACTTTTCAGCAAATGTTTTGTTTTGTTTTTATACTCATACGCATCAAATTAGAATTAATTTAGTTCGTAAGCGTAAAAGTTCCTTGAAACTCATCATGCATCTGGCATTTATCTTTAAATTAATAAGTTCATTTCCGTCTGCAAAGCTATAAGTGGATAGACAAAAAAGAACTTGAAATACCTAACAATACTAACCTCTTCTGTGTACATTAATTCTCTCGTTATCTCTACAAGAAGTATAGTTTGTCCGGAAGGCGTAGACCAAGATCAAACTACACAGCACGTGAAGTCTGATCTTACATCTACACTGTTCATTACATGACATTAACCCTTATTTTGCTAACTTACTTAAATTTTCAGTTGGATATTAATGACCCAAATATTGCTGATTTAAAGTTATGTTTTGAGGAATAATATCTCTTTATCGGACAGTGTAGATCCAAGATCAGACTGCACGTTCTGTGCAGTCTGATCTTGATCTACACTGTCCGCAAAAGGTCAGATAGTCGCGCTATGCAGCCAAAGGGTTAACTGTGACAAAAATATACGCATTTTCTGCTACATCGTTTGCAAGAGCTATTTTAGTATTCCTTGGCGGTGAAAAGGTTTAATGCTCACTTGTTTTAGCATATTTCCCTTGTTTGAAATAATAATTCATAAACGATTTACCATCAAACAAAAATTGATCGTTGGTATTCAAAGTTCCTTTTGTCCTCTTTATATCTTAATTATCTAAAGTTGTTACTATGAAATGAGCCACACTCTAACAAAAGGGGGCTTAATGCATCTCCGTGATACATTAAACCAAACATTCACATCGTGACAGATCCATAATGACCATTGTAATAACAACCAACTTGGTCACAAGGTAGATTGATCTTTGGGTATAACACAAAGTGACTAATAGTGACAAGTTTCAGCCAAGGTCAGCCTGCATGGACACATCTTCGCGAGCCAAGGTTTCGATGACTACGTGGATCTTACCTTGGCAGATTGAGCCCGATTTCGAGATTCCTGCGATGCGCCCGCTATTGGATGCTGGTTATTACCCCCCTTTACATCATATTTCTAAAAACCAATTTAACATCGTTTTACAAACCGCTTACGAATACACATGAAGCGATAAGCAGACATCCACGTGGGTTTCCGTGTTTTACCTTCTATTCGACAGGAAAAGACCTTGTTCTATTTTTATCTAAGATGAAATGCTACGAGCGTTTTCATTCGTTGCAGTTAGAGCTGGCTTCACCCATTGAAAAAGCGTATCGGATAAACATAAAAGTCAAGCTCGATCCGCCAAGGTAAGATCCACGTAGTGATCGTCACCTTGGCTCGCAAAGATGGCATGGACTGGGAAGGATGATATAGGTCGATACTTTTCGCAGATGCATTAAGTCCCCTTTTCACGGAGTATGATTAATCAATAAAACTTCCACCAACTGTGTATAAATCCACGACCATCACTTAGATTGCCTTCCATTTAGTTTTCCTTTCATACTCACAGTTTTTTTTATGCTTTCAAAGATGTATTTAACTTTTTACCAAACAACAAGATTTTAGACTCGTCCATATTGAAAGCATATTGAAAGCATTCGAAGACAACAAAATTAATGTGACTCACAAGTTTAAGTTTGTTTTGTGTTTGGGTAGAAAACATTGTGGGAAAAGGAGAAAATAAGGTAAACAGCATTTTCTCCTTTGCCCACAATTCTTTCAAACGATGTTTCCTCAGGGTAGTGAAAACCAGGAATTGATTGGTAAGGAGTTAATCATTTGAACCACTTTTTATATGTCTACTGTTAATTTTTTCCGATACAGAAACATCTAACAGTCTGTCGACAGGTAAAAAGTTAAAGTTGGACAGCCATTATTTTTTATATAAGATATTTAAGAAACACACACACACACAAAAAATAAACTTTGTACTTAATTGCCACGAGGCGTATTTTTGGACAAGCGTATCTTTCGTCCCTTCTTTCCAAAAATGGTCGTTTTCTTATGAATTTTTCTTTGGAAGCCTAAAAAGTGGAATAAGTAAGTCGATCGAAGCAATGATAAGATAAGCATAAGGAAAAAAAAACATTGACTCATTGATGTTTCGTGTATATATTGTTAATGTTCTATAGCAGACAAGGAAATCAAATTTCTGAATAAAATTAGCATAATTTCAATGTCAAAATTTGACATCATTTTATATCTGATCCAAAGACTATTGACTACAACGTACATTATATAATTGGCCAACAACACGCGTACAGGGGCATTCAGACATTTGCGTATCGTGTTGTCTCGAATTAGCCTGCGTAGTCCGCTCACACCAATCCGAAACGATACTTTCCGTTTTTTTATGTAATTTTCTTTTTTTGCACAAGTCTACTGTAGCACAAAAACCGATTAACTCGTAAAAGGCCGTCGCAGATCAGCCTGCGCGAACTGCGCAGGCTGATCCGAGACGGCTTTTTACGCCCTTTTTCGCGTGTTGCATGCCGTATGAAGTATAGATATATAAATTAGCTATGCTCTTGAAAAAGTGGCTGAACGCATCCCCGTGATGTATTATAGCAAGCAAGTCATCACAATAAGCAAAAATTAGGGTTTTACGATGGATTTGTAGGTTTTATTTCACTTATCTAGCAGGATAGGGGTTAATATATCTTATATCTTACCCTAAAACATATAACCACTCTGAGAAAGAAAGCATCTACAAAAATAGATGCTACATAACCACATGTTCTGTCTGCATATATTTTCAGACACACCATTTAAAGTAGCATGTCGTCGGTTTAATTTAAACACCTCGTAACTACAGTTTGAAACAAGCTGTAGTTACGAGGTTTTTTAATTAAACTGACTATGTACTTCCTGTCGAAAGATGAGTTCAGTTTAGATTTAATTATGACATTTAAATCTGATTAAAATTTGGTGTTTTAATAGTTAAGTAATTTCTCTTAATATTGAACCACATTGATAAGAGTTTCAATTTACATAATTACACTACCTCATACGCCGCCTGTTTCTTTTTTTTTTTCAAACGATCTTTATGCGTTTTTTGTTGTTGTTGTTGTTTATGCATATATGATGGATGGTAGCTTTTACCCTTTCCCAAAAAGATGCCAAAAAGATGATTTTCATATATATGACAGGATAGAAAACCAGCATTTTCTCCTTTTCCCACAGTGTTTTCAAAAGGCTTCTATTCCTGACCCGTAAAAAAACAGGGATTGTTTGTGAAAGGGGTAATAAACCTATATCATTCTTTTAACAAAACCATAAAGTGTGGCATTCAGTAATGATATTAAAACAATCAGAAATATAGGCCATGGCAACATGGCAAAAAACCTCTTAGCTTTTCCCTTTTAATGTGTGAAGGGTGTATATATTTCTTATCTTATTTATAGGCAGTTTTCATTTAGCATGAAAACTTAATTTTAATTTTGAACGTCAGTGTTTTTTCTTTACTTTTTCTTCGCCACAGCTTATGGGAAAGAACTTTGCAAATAATTTACAATTACGACGAAAACCGTTGGAGCGTATTCTGTTGAAAACGTTACATCCAAAACGTTACGATTACATAATTCTTGGTGCAATCTTTGCAATAATGTGCCCATTTCGGAAAACCTATATCGCACCAATTAGTTTTATTCAGATGGACGATAAAATATAGGTCATATCGAAGTACGTGTATATATATAGATATAATATTCGTGCTGCTGTATTTATTATACATTATTCATAGGGGTCTGAATCTGACATGCAACGGTCATTAATGTCAAACCTATCAAACAATGATCGGCCGAATTACCTATGCATCATTATCGATCTTTATCATTCGCACATTACTGTTCAAAGTCAGGTCACATCATAGGAAAGAGGGTCATATTCCTTTTGTCAAGATGCGAAACTTAACGTTTTTGCAGGGAAGGGCTTGGAAAACATTGGAGGAAAAGAAATAAAGAAGATCATGGCGAATATGTGTCATCGTGCTAACTAATTTTGGTCTGAATCTTTTCATACCTATTCAACCCACTACCATATGTTCTGATGCTTTTACGGTCCTGAGAAAGAAGACCATTCTATACAAAACCTTGTGAGAAAAGTGGAAAAAAAACAACGTTTTCTATCCGCTCGAAACGAATTGTCATCATTTAAGCGAAAATGAGTTTTTGCCCTTGGATACATTCTCAATACAATCTGGTAGTTTACCGTCTCCTGAAAAATAGCGTGTTTGCACGGGAAAGGATTAGACTGCATTGTTGTAAGAAAATACAAAAGATACCATGACAAGTATAAATATACGCTCGTGCGGTCTACCTTTGGTCTACATATTTCCATAACAGTTTAACTCTTTACCACACGACAAAATTTTAGACTGGTTCAAATTGAAAGCATTTGCAGACGACAAAACAAAGGTGTCTGAAAAAATGAAAATTGTTCTGGGAAGGATAGAAAACACTGTGGGAAAAGGAGGAAATGCTGGTTACCAGCATTTTCTCCTTTCCTACAGTGTTTTCAAAAGGCTTCTTTCTCAGGGATGTCAAAAGTAGGGATTGTGTGGTAATGGGTTAAGCTGTCTTAAAATCAGTAACTTCCTATCCATCCAATTATATCGTATTATTCAGTGTACAAGAGATTAAGGTAATTCATTCCTTCGTGCGGTCGTTCTTTTGTACGATCGTTCATTCATTCATTCCTTCCTTCCTTCATTCATTCATTCATTCATTCATTCCTTCTTCATTCATTCATTCATTCATTCATTCATTTATTCATTTCAGATACGGTATCCTACTAGAGGACAAGTATGGACTAGACGACGAAGAAAGAACAGCTCGTATTTTAGAATATCTACGACTTGACGGTTACGAACTTGGGAAAACTAAGGTATGACGTAAAAGAGGCTCGATTGTCCGCTTTTTAGTAGTTAGTTTATGTTTGAAACCAGCATGGTTTTCAAAAGAAAAAAAAACACTTTTAACTCTGCTATGAAAAAGATGAAAAAGAAGAAGGGAGAGAGAGAGTGGAGGCGAGAGAGAGAGAGTGTGTGTGTTGTTGCTTTCGTCGAGCCGTTCTAGGTAGAATATTACGAACTATACGTATAGCTGACATTCTTGTCAGACTTTACCTGCATGACTTGACGATATGGTCTTCATCTGGCCAGTACGGTATATGAGACCATTGACGATTTTTGCTATGAATGTTGAACCTAGATCAGACTACACACATTGACCAATTTTTTTTAAAGTCCCATTCTTCATTTATGATGTCAGCAGTATTTCTTTCATTTAATGCCAATAAATTTACGAAACTCATTTCTATGATAGAAATCGATGTCAATTCAACATGATTTAAGGGCTATGGTCACAATAATTCAATCTTATATTGATGTCTTTTAAATCAAAGTTGTTCCTTGTCTTTTTTTTTTACACACATTGCCAGCGAAAATATATCCATAGTGTTATTTATATTTACAGGTATTTCTAAAAACTTGGCACAAAGATGAACTAGAGAGCTGTCTACGAGAAAAGGTAATCCCCAAATAACATTAACCCTTTCCCAAAGAAGCCCTGTTTTTTACGTGTCTGCAGTAAAAGTCTTTTGAAAACACTGTGGGAAAAGGAGAAACTGCTCGTAACGAGCAGTTTCTCGTTTTTCCACAGTGTTTTCTACCCTTTTTCAGAATTTTCTGCCATTTTCTCCAAATCTAAAAGTGTTGTCTGCAAACTCTTTTGGTTTGCAAGAGTCCAAAATTTTTTCGTGTGGGAAAGGGTTAACATGTACTGTAAAATGTACGTTATAGACACTACCTTAGGCTAATTGTTTACCTCCACAATGAGTAGCCTGTACAACAAAGGAAGGGGACCCTCAAATGTATCTGAAACGGTTATGTCCCCTTTTCAACTTTTTTTTTTCACTGAAGAGTAACATCAACCCATCAATGGCAAATGTATACGGCGGATTTTGAGAGGTTGATTTTGTTTGTCATTGGCGACTGCTAAAGACAGATTACGCGGTAGAAACAAAGCCAAGCCCCGGGAAAATGGGGATTAACCCATTACCACACAATCCCTACTTTTGGCAACCCCGAGAAAGAAGCCTTTAGAAAACATTGTTGGAAAAGGAAAAAATGCTGGCAACCAGCATTTTCTCCTTTTCCCACAATGTTTTCTACCTCTCAGAAAACAATTTTCAAGTTTTCATTCACTTTCATATTGTTGTCTGCGAATGGTTTCGATTTTGACAATCCTAAAATTTTGTCGTTTGGTAATGAGTTAACGCATCTCCGCCATCATGATATTACAAGTAACTCATTACCAGTTATGAACTTATAAAGTCACAGTCTGCGGGGACTGCAAAGGCTAACATTGGACGATAAATTTTGCAGATGCAATGAATCCCCTTTTCACATAAAACGGCTCAATTTTTTATCCAGCTTTAAAGTCTTTGACGACATTTACTTCAATGTGGAAACACCAGGCATGAACGGAAAACTCTTGTAATTTACATTGTCTAGCAAAAAAGAAGAACTAAGCAGTACAAACAGATAATGAATTACTTTTGGCATCTTATTCAAAATCTTTTGAGAGCTTTCTTTTCAATAAAATACTTTTCTTTCCAAAGCTTGAAGAAATCGCTCGAATAGAACGTGAATTAGAGCTACAGCGTCAGCGTGAAGTAGAACGGAGACTCGAGTTCGAGCGACGTCAACAGGAAGAAGAGGAAGAAGAGAGGCGACGCATGCAACGTCAACAAGAAGAAATTGAGGAGTTAGAACGCCGACGAGCGTCCCACGAGTCCTTATTGTCAATGTCCTCCGAAAATGTCGAATTTGCGGAGGGACCGGCTGAGAGTTCACCGAGAAAACCGGAAGACAGTGGAATCGGTAAATACTTTACACTTGCCTTTTCAACGTATCTTTTACAATACGTAAAGCCGGATTTTCAATGTTAACCCATTACAAAACAACAATATTTTAGACTGGTCCAAATCCAAAGCATTTGCAGATAACAAAATAAAAGTGACTGAAAATTTGAAATTTATTTTGTGAAGGGGTAGAAAAATTTGTGGGAAAAGGAGAAAATGCTGGTAACCAGCATTTTCTCCTTTTCCCACAATGTTTTCTAAAGGCTTCTTTCTCAGGGGCGTCAAAAGTAGTGATTGTGTGGTAATGGATTAACCCCAGCCTACTACATTACTAAAACTAAAGTTCCAATTTGATTGTATTAACACAAATACTGGTATTTCAAAGTTATGTTTTTGTACATGATATCTCCGTATCGGAGAGTGTAGATCAAAGATCAGACTGCACGTTCTGTGCAGTCTGATCTTGATCTACACTGTCCACAAAAGGTCGGCGAGTCGCACTTAGCAGCTTAGATTTAAATAGCCACAGGAGCCTACCTTCATTTTTGTTTTATGATCGTATATGAAGCTGATTATAAATCATTTATGTCTTATGTGACGTCATAAAAGCACAGTCATAGGCTAAGACAATCTATTGCATTTCTGTTCGAAGTCCCCTAGTTAACATTTCCCAGTGAGCTAATTAGTAAAATTGAATTGGTAAAGCTAAGAGTTGTAATGTTATATTTAAAACCATTTCTTCTTAAAAACTTAGACGTTAAATATGATCGCTGATGTACATTTCTGTTTGAAAAGTAAACCGCAATATTTTGAAATGTCAATATTTTCTGTAATCTATATTTTACATTTACATGATAGCAGATCTACATCTAGTTTGTTTTCGCATTATTTACGATCTACAATTTGTAAGACATTAACTAAAAAGAATTTAACCGTAGTTTGCATTTTTTGTGTGTGAACTCTGAAAAACATTTTGAAGAGAAAAAAATGTTGACGTGGATTAAAATTTTCATTTTCTCTCCCCACCTTTCTACTTTCCCCGTCCGCCCTCCCTAAAAAAGTCAGGAATGGAATTTCCAAATTGGAGATGATATCGATACAATAAAATGTATTCGGTCATCTTTTCATCAGACAGTAACGTCGAAATAACCATTCTTCACTTAACAACAAAAAAGATTAGTGCTTAGCAAGCTAAAAGTGTATTTTCAATCCTAGAAACCTTCAGCAATATCAATACGTTTAAGTCCAAGATATCTCATTTAGATATTGGACAGTGAAGATCAAGATCAGACTGCACGTTCCGTGCAGTCTGATCTTGATCTTCACTGTCCACAAAAGGCAACACAACATTTATGCACACTGCATTAAAAAGGGTTTAGTTTGTTGCATCTATAGCAATCGTTCATGTCAAATGAAGATATATCTCTCTACATTGAACATCTGACGTTTTTCGAGCAAAACATACATCATGTGTTAGACGAAAGAAACAAAAAGATATCCTGTTTTGTAATGTATTTGTAATTAAGTTCCAATGCGATATTGAAAAATATCCTGACCTGTTTTTGTCTGTATGGTGTTAAACGCCGTTTTCAACAATGTTTCAAAGATATTGCGACAGTCACTGCAAATATATGTTTATACGATCCTTGATCAGTGAAAAGGGAATTTAATGGATTTGCGATGAATATTGACCTAGGTCAGCTTGCACAGTCCACGCAGGCTCACCAGGACATCATGTTTTCCTTTGCTAAGTTTTCTGCATATCTAAATATCATTCTACCCCATTATTTAGTCAACTATTTGTGAAATTGCCATTATAGGTCTATAGTTATGTGATGACTTAACCTTTTACTCCATAGATACTCATTTCTACGCATTGCTTGTAGGAGCCTTTGGAAAACATTGTGGCAAAAGGTGAAATTGCTCGTGACGAGCAATTTCACCTTTTGTGACAATGTTTTCTATGCTATCAAAAGGTGTCATATACACATAAGAAACGGCTTCATCCTTGCTGTTATTTAGGGCCAATTAGAGATACCATAGAAATGCCTTATGGGGTAAAGGGTTAATAGTTTTAATAGTATCCTTTTACCAAACAACACAATTTTAGACCTGTCGGAATTGAAAGCATTTGCAGATGACAGATTTAAATGTGGCTCATATTAAATGATTTTTCTTTGATAGGATAGAAAACATTGTGGGAAAAGAAGAAAATGCTCGTAACCAGCATTTTCTCCTTTTCCCACAATGTTTTCAAAACGCTTATCTTTCGGGGAAGTTAAAAGTCGCCATTGTGTGATAAAAGGCCATTGCATCACGGAAATGCATCAAAATTCTGTTTAACTCATTACCAAACGACACTATTTTAGGCTCGTCCAAATCAAAAGCATTTGCAGACGACATAATAAAAGTGTCTGAAAATTTGAAATTTGTGTTGCAAAGAGTAGAAAGCATTGTGAGAAAAGGAGAAAATGCTGGTTACCAGCATTTTCTCCTTTTCGCACAATGTTTTCTACAGACTTCTGACTCAGGGGCGTCAAAAGAAGGGATTGCGTGGTAATGGGTTAACTGAACGTGGCTCATCCATCCAAGTTCCTTGCTTTCAGTTTTCACAGACACGGCAGCTCTTCTGAAGGAGAAACTCTCACAGCTAAGCAATAACGAAGATGGACCTTTGGAGAGTATCGGTCGTCCCACAAAACGCCACGCCCCAAATCCCCCACCCCGCCACCTCAACAATGACAACGCTAGCTTACCCCCGAAACGACAACTTTCGGAGGATAGCAAAAGTACGACAACGGGCTCGTACGAGTCGGAAGGATCAAGCGAGCAGTGGTGAGTTGAATTACAAAATAATTTTAAGTTTTAACGATGCTGTAGGTAAAAGATTTTGCCATTTATAAATGAGATGAAAACAGAACAGCATGCGGTTTTCAAATCAAAGGATGGAGTTTGTCTTTAACGTAGTGGACCCTGAATAGAAAACAGCTATTTCCACTATATTATTGTACTACAAAATTTGCTAGGATTAAAAATTAGTATTATTGCACTACTTTCACCGAGCCACTTTTTCCTTTTTAGTCTTTCCCAGAATTATCATTTGTAAATCTAAAACCATTATATTTTCATTACAAATGGATATGATAATTACCTCCCTTTTCTGGAAACTAACAAAAGTATCAACAAATGATTTCAAGATAAACATCAAAGGAATTTCTGGTCGGTTAGAAATGTGCAAAAGTATTATATCACGAAACTTTTATGCCATGCTGCACTAGGCCTATTACGGGTCCACTACCTTAAGGAAGTAGACCCCTAATGGAAAATAACTATTTCCACCATAATAATATCATTTTTTTTTTCTTAGAATCACATTTTCAAATCTGAACTACCATATTTTCATAACAGTTTCCTTCTGAAGATTGATGATAGTCATTGCGACAGGATTCATTCCTCTCCCACCGCTCATCATTGTTATGACGATGGTTATGTGGGAAAGCAGCCAGTGGCATGGAAGGAAAATTGTGCAGAATACTGATAACAGAGACTTCAGGAAAGCATGGATAGATGCGCTGACTGTCGTGATATAACTGAAATAATGTTGAAAACAATCAATCAGTTATTCAAACAATATTCTTATTACAAAGGGAGATAATAATTACCTCCCACTATCAGGAAACTACTACCAAAAGTATCGGCAAATAATTTCATAATGGATGTCAAAGGACTTTCTGGTGGTTGAAAATGTACAAAAATATTATATCAGTATATATCCTTATTTATCAACAAACAAGACGTTATATTCAATGATGCACAAGAAGCGATAGGGATCGTAGACCTTAAAATCTTTTACAGACAGTAGTATCTTAGACTTGACAAAATTCTATTCCAGGTGATGACGCACAGGTGATTAAGTTTGTTCTGAAGCATAGAAACGTTAAGGAAGAGGAAGGAAATGTTGGGGTCTCCAGCGTTTTCTCCCTTTTCCAAAATGTTTTCGCAAGCCTTCTGCATGACGGCGGATAAAATACAGAACAACCTTCTAAAGGATTCAGAGAACATTTCTTACGATTAAACGTCTTTTTTGAATGGATTCAACACATTTAGCCCTTAGCCGCAAATCCCGAGTATCAAAAACCTTGAGAGAGCATGTTTGGAAAACATTGTGGGAAAAGGAAAATGCTGGTAACCAGCATTTTCTCCTTTTCCTACGACGTTTTCTACCCTTTTACAAACAAATCCCATGTTTTTTGTCAAAATGCTTTTGTCGTCTGCAAACGCTTTCAATTTAGAATAGTCTACGATTTTGTCGTCTGGTAAAGAGGGAGTCCGTAACTGCGTCACTTCATTCCTACAAATTTCACGTAAAGCTACTATTACAAAGCCAAATTTTTGGGGTTTTTTAATGAAAATAAATGATTGTATGGAATTAAAGAGTCAATTTTTCCCAGTTTTGTAAACCATATAATTATTGCAGTTTTGCATGCCGTGCAAAACTTGTCGTTTAATGAATATTAATAATCTTTAACAGTATACAATTACCAGTTTCTGTTTTAGGCGCTTCTGTTTTTCTTGTCCTTGCCTTGCTGCTTTATCACTTTACCTCACAAATCAACTAATTTTAGCGACATGGAGAAAGACAGCTTTTGAAAACATTGTAGGGAAAGAAAAATGAGCATTTTGGTAACATCTTGTAACAAGCATTGTCTCGTTTCTCCACATTGTTGTCTGCCCTTCAAAAGGCAAATTTCTCTTTTCCAAGACGCTTTCAATTTGTCGTCTACAAATGCTTACAGTTTGGACAAAGCTCATATTTTTGTCCGGTGATATGTTGAATCAAACGACTTTGTATGCACTTTTATCTCAGATATGTCTGAATGGGAGTTTTTGTCATGTTTTAAGCTTTATGTATCAATGTTAATGGCCAGAAAGTTTCATAATACAATGTTAAGACATAGCTATGCTTGTGGTCTTTTCATATCCAAAATATTCTTGAAATTCGCATTTAACGAAAAAGAAAAAGAAACACAATATCAAAGTTATGGAGCAGACGTAACTACAGTTGATTGCACGCGAAATCAAGAAGAATCCCAGTTATATGATAAGTTCTTATATCGAAGTTGCTGCCAATGAATAATTTACCTTTGGTGCTTCTACCGTCTCAGTAGTCACTTCTCTCATGTAATTTCTTTTTTATTTAGGCGCCCATATGACATTTTCCAAGTATCAGAACGAGAGTTCGAGGAGAGTGACGCCATTTTTAAGGAAATTCTCAAACTGGTTCGATTGTTAATGTATGTGGTTTTATTTTGTGCTATCCTTGGAGGAGCCGTCGTCAACCGCCTGTCAATCATGGTGCTCGTTTCTGGTATAAACAAGGTACGACAGCTGTTTATTTGTATGCTAACTCATTACAAAACGACAAAATTTCAGGTTAGTTCAAATTGAAAACATTTGCAGACTACAAAATAAAAGTGACTGAAAATTTGAAATTTGATTTGTGAAGGGTACAAAACATTGTGGGAAAAGGAGAAAATGCTGGTGACCAGCATTTTCTCCTTTTCCCACAACGTTTTCTAAAGGTGTCTTTCTCAAGGGCATTAAAAGTACGGCTTGTGTGGTAATGGGTTAAATGGACTTTTTTGTCTCTAACTGTCAATTGGATATGAGCAATATTGGATAGGAGCAATATCTGATAGGAGCAATATTGGATAGGAGCAATATTGGATAGGAACAATGCTTGTAAAAAGAGATTTAATATCATTATCTGCAAAAAGAATTGAATTCGGTCAGGCTGCGCAGTCAGTGCTGGCTAACCTATGTCAAAGCTTTTCGCTTTAGATCAATATTATTTAAGTTCAATGATCATTCTAGGCAACGTTTGAGTGAGGTGAAAGTAAAAATTGATTTAATGGATCCATGAATGTATGATGTCCTGCTTGGTATAACGGATTTCGGAGATACATTAAACTCCTACAGACGTGCAGTCTGATCTTGGATCTACACTGACCGAGGAGATATCACTACCAATAACAGAAATTTGCAATAGCAAAATTGGCTTTTTTATATTGAGTGAAAAATTTATTAGATATTTAGTAGGATAAGGGAAATTAATAACTGTTCACTCTTTCCACTTTCCTCTTTTCAGGAGAAGTCTGAACGTGGGGAATATGTGACCACCTTGCTTTTCTGTATCTGCGGACCTCTGGCCTACAACTGGTTCATGTCGCTGATGAAAATTCTGTTTGGTGGAAAAGACTGGCCATCTTTCAGAACGTTTCTGATCGTAAGATTATTTGATTGTTTGTCTTTTTTTAATTGCTTTCTGTGCTGTTTACTTGTCTTTGTATCACCCGCAAAAGTGTATCAGTATAACCGCATCTTTAGCTCATTCCGGCTACGTTGTCATGTCTTTTTTTTAGACAATTCTTTTTTTTTTTTTGTGAAAAGAGTACTAGTGCCATTGCAATACTTTTGTTTTTATCAGAAAATGAAATAGGCCGTAACACCACGGGCTGGTTTGGTAAAAGGTAAACTATTCACAACACAGCCAATATTATAACGACCGTAAGGAAGAAGGCACCGCCATTTTCTCAAATTCCATGATGTGTCTGTTAAATAATGGAAATTCACATTAGAGCTACATCGAATTCGTCGTTTGCATGTAAACCATGCTCTGTGAAAAGAGGGCTTAATGCTTCCGAAAAAAAAGTATCGACCCAGGTCAGCCTATGCAGTGTGCGCAGGTTGACCTGGGTAGAAACTTTTTACTATAGGTCAATTTTCTACTTGCGAAAGAATCAGTCTGCCTCACGTATCACTCGATCGTGTGTCAAAAAATATGTTGTGAACCCATAATTAAGTAATAACTCGTAAGGTATGACGCATCAAGGGGATTATTTAACCCTTTGCTCCATAGATACCCATTTCTACGCATTGCTTGTAGAAGCCTCTGGAAAACATTGTGGCAAAAGGTGAAATTGCTCGTGACGAGCAATTTCACCTTTTGTCACGATGTTTTCTAAACTATAAGAAAGGTGTCATATACACATAAGAAACGGCTTCATCATTGCTGTTATTTAGGATCAATTAGAGATACTATAGAAATGCCTTATGGGGTAAAGGGTTAAGCCCGCTTTTGAAAAAGTACAGCTTATATACTTTCAATTCAAACAATGCTAAAATTCTATTGTGAGATAAAAGGTTAAAGAGAAAGGGTGCCGTCGGGTTAATATTGCAGATCACGTACCTCGGCGTAATGCTATTATTCTAATCTATATCTCCTGGGAATGGCTGTAAAATGCCAATTCATTTCAAATTCATCTGTAAGTGAAACTAAATGTAAATCAAACTGCAGCGGGGACCTCATGGATTCTCGCATTTAAGAGAGGGTGGGGAATACTAAGGTTAGCTCTATACCAGACGACAACATTTTACACAGGTCGAAATTGAAAGCATCTGCAGACGAAACATCAACTCAGGGCTTAGATTATGGGAAACTTACCGGTATATTCAAGGTTGATAAACACTATGGAAAATGAGAAACGCTTGGTTTGCAGGCTACAAGTAATTTTCTCATCCTTTTTCATAAATAGAGCCCCATATAAGAGGGGATGGTAGTATTCTAAATCCGCTATTTCTCTTCCAAACCCTATGTGATGGGTACTCATTAGAATCGTCTCAATGAGACGATTCTAATGAGTACCCATAACATAGGGTTTATTGGGGAATAATTAATATTTTCACTTTTGAAATCAAAATCACTACCTCTAACTGAAGCTCTGATGTTTTCAGAAACCTACTCGGGGTAAAAAAAAGGGTATGTATGTTTTGTAAAGGGTTTCACTTGCCGACGTACTTTCATCTTTTGATGAAGACAAATGTATTGCAGTGGCACTATTACACTTTGTCTTAAAAATGTCTACAAAAAACAGGAAAGTTTAGACCAAGGATCGAACTTCATGCTTTGTACCGTCTGATCATAGTCTATGTAGTAAAATAGCACTTAACGTCGACTTTAACCCTTCTCCTACTAAATATGTGAAATGAAAATTTTCAAGAACCCATAATCTACAATTCCAAAGGTGTTTTGAGGGGAAATTATCTTCATATCAGACTGAGTAGATACGAGACTAGACTGCACATTCTATGCTGTGTGCAGTACGATCATAATCTACACTGTCATAGAAAAGATCCAGGAGTTGCTACTATAGCCTAAGGGACATTTTGTATGAGTTTTGATGTGAACGCCAAATAAGAGAGTTCAACCAATCAGCAATAATGAACTATAATATCCTGATTTTATGGCATCTCGTTTTTTTTTTGTCGTAATGTGCCATAAAATATCGAAAAATGTATCAATCAAGATCCGATCGCAAGTTCTGTTCAAGTTCTGTGCAGTCTTATCCTAATCTACATTGTCCTCAAAAAAGCATGTAAAAATTTACACTTTCACTTTCTGTCAAAAGGATAAACATAATCTATATATAAGCTATTCGCCACAACAGTCCCTACGGTCAATTGCAACGAACGTACAATGATAGTTCACGTAAAATCTACGTTATCTCATTAGGGAAATAATAATGTTTCCCCAATTAACTTTTGCGAAGGAAGTGCATTGTAGAATCAACAAAAATTACTCTGTCTCGAGTCAGCCTTTTTTTACAATTCAATGTCTAGAGAGGAACTAATTTGTGATAACGGCTGCCAACAAACTATTAATCTTTGTCCTGCTCTATAACTAAAAGCAAATGTTCAATTCGATATTGATAACCCAAATATTGTTGCTTTAAAGTTATGTTTCGGGGAATAATGTCTCCTTATCGGACAGTGTAGATCAAAGATCAGACTGCACGTTCTGTGCAGTCTGATCTTTGATCTACACTGTCCGCAAAAGGTCAGCGAGTCGCGCTTAACAGCCAAAGGGTTAAAGACCCAACTATATTTATTTTCTTTCATTTAGGCCCTTTAACGCTTTACGCTCTAGGCAAAAACAGATGCCTTTAAAGGCGGCCAAGATCAAGATCAGATGTCATAGACTGTGCAGTCTGATCCTGGATCGCTACCGCCCGCTTGTATATTCAAGCAAATTTAGTTAAAATCTCGCAAAGTTAGATTAGATTTTTTCCCATCTCGTAGTAAGAGTTAAATGATATTTCTGGTACCGCACATGGTTATAAAAAAAAACATAGAAAAAAAAGGTCATCATTTCTGTTTACTTGATGCCAGTCTATAAGTACGTATTTCGTTAATGAAATCGTCATAATAAATACCAAATATTATGTGCTTTCTAATGAACACCACAATGACGACTTTTGACGACCTTTGGCAAGAAGATTTTTGAAAACAATTTGACAAAAGGAGAAAATCTTGATAACCAACATGTTCATCTTTTCCCACAATGTTTTCTACCCAATCAATAATCAATTGCACAATTTGAGCCACATTGAAATTGTCGTCTGCAAATGCTTTCGATTTAGACAGGGCAAAAATATTGTCGTCTGGTAAAGGGTTAAACTTTTGCTACACGACAAAATTTTGGCGTCTTTCAAATCGAAATCATTTGTAGACAGTGAAGAAAGAATTCAAAACATGAAACTTCTTTATCATATATCACAGCATTGTCGAAAAAGGAAAATGTTGATAAGAACATTTTCCAATTTTATATTTTCGAAGTTATCTCCCTCAGTGTGATTAAAAGTCCAGTTTATCTGTTAAAGAATTAACTTCTTAGCAACACAACAACAAAAATGGACAGGCCTAACTTTAAAGCCGACATCAATTCAAAGAACGTTCAAATGACAGATTTTTGTCTTTGATGAAGTAGAAAACATTTTGGGAAAAGGAGAAAATGCTGGTTACCAGCATTTTCTCCTTTTCCCAAAATGTTTTCAAAAAGACCTTATTCTCACTTTCGTTAAAACTCAGGATTTTGTGGTAGTTTAATTCATTAACTGCTGCAAACGTGTTTAAGTGCATTGATATAAAACATGGGATAGAGATAAATAACAGTACATAGAGGCCAAGGATTTTTTTTTTCATTTTTCCTTATGTCACAAAGCTTTCACTTTTAGTCTCCTGCCGGGCACCACAAGTAAGAAATAAGAAAACTTGAAAGATTAATTGATAATGAAAGGAGCATAGGCTAATCTTTGTTCCCTCTCATATCGCAAAAGACATCAGATATAAGCGATATACATCCTGCTCTGTGATTTAATGATTGGCAGAATTTCAGTTTTGTCTGTTACACACAAAGAACGTAATTCATCTTTGTCTATGTAAAACATTAAAGTTACAACCGTCATCTGGAGTAATCAATTACTGTCCAGAATAATAAAAGATCGTTCTTCAGATAACAGATGAAATTTCTACTATTATACTCTCTATAATAAACATACATGTTGCCTCTGGGAGCAGTGTAGATTCATGACCCGATAGCTCAAAATGTACAGTCTGATCTTGGTCTCACAATGTCGAGTCTGCTGAGATTTTGTTGGTAAAAGAGCTTTAAAAATGTATTATATGATTCTTTATCCAAGCAAAAAATATCCATTTTCTTTACCTAGCGCTCCAGGGGGTTAAGGCAGAAATTTCATTATGTTGACAGAAGGTAATGTTTTACTGACATCAAAAATCAAATAAAACAACAACAAAATAAATCAAACTTATGATCTTTTTTTTTTTCTTTTCAGTTGGTGGTAATAGAATGTCTCCAGACTCTAGGAGCCTGTCTCGTGATATTTAGGGTCCTGCCATCGACGGATATATTTCGAGGAGTTATCCTCACTTTCGCCATTTGCCAAATTCCAAGTCTGCTCAAAGTTATCGTTCTTGAAAAGCGACCGAATCCAAGTATCAGTGAGATCGTTGCCATGATTCTGAACATCTCGGCTTTCCTGGTACAAATTGTCTCTATACCATTCTTCAGTATGGGCAACTTTTTGATGGAAGGCAACCATACCATCCTGGAGGGCATAAACAGCACAGCGTACAAACACACGCCTGTCACAATAGGTCCTGCCCTCTCATGGGAACTTCCGGTTGGCCTTATTTTGATGTCGCTTGGATACTGGGAGAACTATGTATCAGGGGACTGGTCAGTTTTTGGAAAGATTCATATTCCATTTAAACAGTGGAGAAAAATTCTGCAAGATTCGCGTGATACCGCTTGCCTTTTGGTCTACCCGTGGAAAATAGGCTTTACTGTCTTGCTGGCAAGGCTGTTGACCTACAACACGAGTTTCAAACTTGCGACATCCGACTACAGTAACGACAACACCACCCATATCAGTGCTTTTGAAGAACATCTACATTGCTATAGTCTAATGTATCTCCAGATCGGTTCCGGAATTTTGATTTCTTATCTCTCCGGACTCGTTTGCAAACTTCACATGCAGAAGATGGCTTTCTCTCTGCCGATTATACTGGCTCCACCTATTTCGTTGGCTGTCGTGTATTTACAATGCACGTTTGAGTTTATACCGGCCCATTGGCATATGGGTGGATGGTTCTGTGCTGGCGATTCTTTACAAGAGCTGATGATTCCCCTAATTTGCGCTTCAGTGTTGTGGTTTTCGTACATCATCATTACTGGACATATCTGGTTCCCTCAGAGTGAGAGGATGGCTAAACTTGAGAAGTAAGATTATTTTTATTATAAATGCTTGCAAAAGTAAAGAAAAAGAATTGAATTACAATATATCGAGTTTAAGATTCTACTCTGAATCTCTTGACTAGATTGTTCTGTTGATCAAAAATGGATATGAACAAGAGCTGCTGATAATTTTACATGAAACCATTGGTTTTCATTTTCAATGCACGAGGTAATCTTAGACCCCTATCATATTGATGTTAGTTATCAAAAAGATAATTAGGTGTGTCGAAAATGGTTGGATTTTTCTTAAAAGGGTATATAGTGTTGTGGGAATAGAAGAAAACGCTGGTCACCGACATTTCCTCTGTACTCACAATGTTTTCGGGAGCTTTATTCCCAGGGTCCTTAAAACATTTGATTGTTTACTAAAGGTAAATACCGAAAACAGAGGAAACTTCTGTCTCGAACGCTTCATCATGCTGAAATATTACCTCACAGAAACGTCATCGAATCGTATCTGTTTTTACTCATTGTTTTTCCAAATCCTTCTAAAATTACTTAGGTACATGTATAATCCGATTTTGAAATTGTTTTTGTCATATTTCATTTCGTTCTTTAAGCAATGAAAATGGTGGCATTTGAAATTACTTTTGTAGATTGTTCATAACACCACACTTTGTTGGACTTTTCCCGGATTTCTCGCTTACACTGAAACGACGTAGGAACGATAAGGAGATTCGATTGACTGGTTTCGATACATTCCGCTATGTTGGAGACGATAATTATGGCGAGGACGTCAACATGAACTCAAAGAATGTGATACCGACTATCTACGCATGCGCGACTATGTGGCACGAGACCAGACAGGAAATGACGCAATTACTGAAGTCTTTGTTCAGGTATAGTCTCCTTTCAAGAGTTGTAGGAGATGTGTCTACCTTTGTTAACAACTTCACTTTTCAAAAGTTATTAAGTACTGTAAGCTGAATGAAATGAATGTAATTCCAGTTAGAAGGTGAAAAAACCTCAACATAATTATTCCAAATGCAAAAGTAATTTTGCCAGAAGATCGAGGGTCGGACTACATAAACTTGTTTTCTGATTTGATTCAATATTGTTAGATTTCGTGCAGCAACTGTAACCATATACACCTTCCATATTTACTCTATCCACGACATAATTTCGATACCTTTTTACGGCTGAGAATAACAATCCTTTGAAGTTTAGAAAGATTCTTTTTTCATGTTCTAGTGTTGACTAAATAAGCAGCTGGTACAGAGGCAAGATTACACGGCATGTCCTGTGCAGTCTAACATTGATCTATGTTGTCCGTGTAACTTCCTGTTTTCCCCAGTGGCACAGAGAGTGTTAATTTCTCCCTGCCTCTTTTCGCTACACTATATTTTGACAATGAATATTCGAATTGATTCTGCAAACCTCAACTTCTCTCTCTATCTCACAATTACTCCTATAAAATATTTCAGATTAGACTATGTTCACTGTGCTAGTCGTCTTGCCCAGGAAAAATTCCGCATCAAGGACCCAGACTACTATGACCTTGAAAGTAAGTTTTATTTTAGGCTCGGCTGTTCCTTCCATGAAAGCTTCGAGGTATTGTAATAGCCTTGCGTGAAAGTCTGCAACAGCGTCGTCGTCATCGTCTGACATTGAATTATATTTCAGTTATTACTGAAGATATTTACATGTACATTAAACTTGGACGTTTTGCTAACTATAAAATAGATACAACAAAGGCAGATAACTATTGATTTTTTTCTACTCTGTATAAATGACCTTTTTTCGACGTAGAAATTTCACTGAAAATCAAGTGAGTGCCGCGGAGAGTTGACACCAGTATGCGGTGCTCTTGTTTTTGATAGATGTCGTTCCACTCTCTTCAAAATCTGTATAGATTAATGATATGACAATGATAATCTTATTGTGTATTCCTAATTTGTTTATAATTTCTGCCATAGCTAGAATAATTACCTCCCTTAGATAAATGCAAATTAAAACTTCTGAACGAAATGCATGGATTCTTTTTATGATATATCAGCTGACTCTGACGCCGAATAGTTGAATTGTCGGATGCCTCACTCTGTGTATATCAGATGCCAGAGCTTAGCAACTGGTCTATATACTTTGGATCGTCTCGTCTGTGGGAACGTGCTGGTTACAGACTTAAATATGCCTTAAGCTGCCATAGTAGTGAATGAAATATTTCCATTGAATGTAAAAAACATAATTTTAGTATTTCAAAGATACTGATTGAGGACAAAAGGGTGTTCCTATCAGTTAGTGTAGATCCAAGATAATCAAGAATGCAAATATATTGACTTTTTGAAACGAGATTGCACCCCGGAAATTTAGATTTCAAAGGCAATGTCTATGCTTTATACAGTCCTATCCCATTGACAAGAAATGATAAACTTTAATATTCTATTACATACAACTTTTATGGTGCTTATTAAGCGAAGTAGATTATTTAGTCTATTGATAAAAATACTTACCATATACCTAGCAGTGAAATCCTGGAATTTCCCAGTGTAATAAATTTTGATATCATCACTAGTGACGATATCAACTTTCACTTTCACTTCCTGCTGTAATTTAGGAACTACTTTTTTTTAACGAAAAATTAAGAATAATAATGTCAATAAGGTATATAATAAATAGAATAATCAACTTGTTATTTTTGATATGAAAAATGTCTCACTCTGATGCGTCGTAAGGCGTTAAAAAAACTCGTGCTGCGCACTCGTTTTTTCAACGCCTAACAACGCATCCTTGTGAGATATTTTTCATATCAAAAATAACCAGTTGATTATCCTCTATTTATATATCAGATAAAATTCAAGGCCTTCTGTGCATTCGGATCTTGATCTCCATTGTCAGAAAAACAATTTTAGTTTGGATATTTTTCCTTTTCGCTAACGTATCCCTCTTTCCTTTCTCCTTGTTTAGTTCACATCATTTTCGACGATGCATTCGAGCTGAATGACGATGTAGATAAATACGTTCCCAACCATTTCGTGAAACAGTTGGTTGACTGTCTCGAGGACGCAGCAAGGTAAAGCAACATAGTTTTCTCTATTGTGACCACTGTTTTTTCTACATTATAATTTTATTTAATTCTTCGTGGACTATTATATCTAAAATTATTCCAATCACATTTTATTTCGAAAGAGATGAGTACTTTTATCTTACAGTTCCAAAATTCAGCTCTTGTCAGTACAGAGAAATAGTTTTGAAAAAGCAGCAGTTGCTACCAACAAGCATATTTTGTGTTTGTGTGTGATGTGTTCTTCATATGTTCTTCATGTGAGTTGTAACACGTATTGATAAATACAAATAAAAATATCTCTTGAATTTCATGTATTATATCCATAGGATAGGCACCAAAAATTTCATTACACAATTGTACATATAGACACACACATTATTTGTCTTTAATTTCTAAAGTGGGACGTTAAATGACAGTGTTATTAAGCACCGTGAAATGTTTTTTTCCAAATATGGGAATTGACCTGACTTGATTTCATTCATTGAGAAAAAAAGATAGGCAAACAATTTCTAAATATTTCTTATTGAACGCCGAGCTCCGTCATGCCCCGGCATCCTAATTTTGCAAACAGATTGGTTTATGCAAGTTTTTGAGTGCAATGGTTTATATTGATGCGCCTTCTATATCATACATAGTCACTGTACACGTTATTTCTCCAAATCACAGTTGAGTGCGTTGAATCATCTCCAAGTCTGTCATTACTTGTGTAAAGTAATGCCTTGATTTATACTCCTTACGGAAGAAAGCCATAATAAATGTTGAATGAAACGGTGACAATATTTTCAACATGTTCTCACCCTCTTCTGGGTGTTTTCACCAGTTCAAAGAAAAATCCCGTCGTGTTAACGCTTTTCCAAAAGACAAAATTTTAGACTGGTCTAAATTGAGAGCACTTGCAGATGACAAAATAAAGGTAACTAAAAAATTGATATGTGTTTCCAGCAGGGTAGATAACATTCTGGTAAAAGGAGAAAATGCTGTTACCAGCATTTTCTCCTTTTCCAAGAAGTAAGTAAGTAAATATTTTATTATAGTGACATGTTTATAAGAAATTCAGTTTCACAAATAAATGATGAAATCAAAAACACCCGGCCCCATGGGCCTATATGTCACTTTTGAAAACAATAACAGTATATATATACAACTTTGACATTTTATGAGTAATGGCAGATATCAAAGATTTAGGCAGTTCAACTATTTACCAGACAGAGCCATTTTTTAACATCCCTGGGACGGCAGAACGCTTCCCAAAACATTGTGAGAAAAGGAGAAAAATGCTGGTAACCAGCGATTCCCTTTTCCCCACAATATTTTCTACTCCGTTTTTTACCGTATATCTGTCGGCAGGAGCAAACTAAACGTAGGTGAGGAATGAAAACGTCAATTCAAAAAAGAACGCATAGATATTCATAAGACAAAAATAGGCAGGCCGTCAATTATATTACTTCCCGTGTCACGTGTCCGACATTAAATGCGACCGAAAAGGCGAGTATGATCACGATTATATCAATCAATAATTATCACAGATAATTTTCTGTAACTGCAATGTCATACAAAGGCCTCGTGCCAGCTTAGGGCGATTTTAGTCACCGTTGCGCAAGGTATATAGATTAAGATCATACTGCACATCTCTAATGTTTAACCCATTACCAAACGACAATATTTTAGACTGGTCCAAATTGAAAGCATTTGTAGACGACAAAATAAAAGTGACTGAAAATTTGATATTTGTTTTGTGAAGGATAGAAAACATGGTGGGAAAAGGAGAAAATGCTGGTTACCAGCATTTTCTCCTTTTCCAACAATGTTTTTAAAAGGCTTCTATTCCTGACCGGTAAAAGCCAGGGATTGTTTGGGAAAGGGTTAATGACAGGTAATTTGATCGAGAACAATGAAAAATAATTTTATCTCGAAAAGATATCGATTTAGTTTTTTTTTTTTTCATTCTGCATTCTATACATTCGCGGACAATACAGATGGGGATCAGAATACTCAAAACTTGCGGTCTGATCTTAGATTTGAACTTTCTGGTACATTGTTAAAGCTATGATACAAAGGCGCCGTCATCCAGCGGATTGTAGGAGCTCTCGAGATAAACCGATTTAACCCTAGGGTTACTAAGTGCTACTCATTACTCTATTGCTGAGAGTGTAGGTCAAGATCAGACTGTGCAGAACGTGCAATCTGATCGTTGAAATTAATTGTTCGACACGTTGTTGAGTTTTCTGGGGAAAAGAATTATGAAGGGTGATAATTAGGTTTTCACAAAAGATTGGACTTGCTTTATTTATCAACCCTTTACCACTCGGCACAATTTTAGACCTATCCAAATTGAAAGCAATAGCCGATGACAAATTCATAGTGGCTCAAATGATGTGATTTTTCTTTGATAGGGTAGAAAACTTTGTCGGAAAAGGAGAAAATGCTGGTTACCAGCATTTTCTCCTTTTCCCAAAATTTTTTCAAAAGGCTTGTTTTCCATGGTCGTTAAAAGTCGTCATTGTGCGGCAAAGGGAATAAGAGGTTGATCTTATTTTGCAACAAAGGAAACTGTACCATGTTTGGTGAATTACTGTAAGGACGTTTGCAAAATAATTATGGTCATCTGATTTTACTTTTTCCCAAACAGGTCTGTAGTGAAGGGACCGATTGTAATATCCCCACCCACGAAGTATGCCACACCCTATGGAGGTCGCCTGGTATGGACCATGCCCGGGCACACCAAACTGAACGTCCACCTGAAAGACAAGAATAAGATCAGACACAGGAAACGGTGGTCACAGGTACGAAACTTTTTTTTTTTGACATTATTACTCCTGATTTTTTTCTTGTTTTCCATCATTAAACTCTGACTTTGTCTGTCTTGGCGCAGCCTGGTTCGTGGTTTCGTGTACCAGGCTTATGGCTCTGTGATGCACCTTTTGCATAATCATTGAATATGTAGTATACTGGTCTATCCAACAGGCACTCGGTTTCCTTGTCTTTTACTTTTGTAATTTACCTGTTCTTTTCCTGCAAATCTTAACCCATTACCACACAATCCCTAATTTTGACACCCCCGAGAAAGAAGACTTTTGAAAACACTGTGAGAAAAGGAGAAAATGCTGGTAACCAGCATTTTCTCCTTCTCCCACAATGTTTTCTACCCTTCACAAAACAAATTCCAATTTTTCAGTTACCTTTATTGTGTCGTCTGCAAATGCTTTCAATTTGGACCAGTCTAAAATTTTCTTGTGTGGTAAAGAGTTAAATAATAGAAGGTTTTGCAGCGGCCATGTTTTAAAGCAACGGAAGTGAAATATTTTTCTATTCTTAAAATAGAACGTCTTGTTTACATTATCCTGGTACCTTTATTTGCCAGCATTTTAATAACGATTCGGGAGTCAGCGTATATCGAAACCTGGTCAAGTGCTTCCGTTGCTTTAAAACATGGCCGCTGCGAAACCTTCTAGTATTTAAGATCAGCCGAAATGGAAGAGGTAAGGCACAAAAGTAAAAGACAAAGAAACCAAGTGCCTATGGTCTATCTCACAGATAGATGTAAAGGTATAGCTTGTGTTGATATGAGGGGACACTTATACTGCCTTCCTATAGAGCTAGCTTTTATAGCCACGTGGTAGAGTGTTCACCTTGCGACACGGAGGTCCAGGGTTCAAACCCCACCGATGACGACTGCTTGTTAGAACTGTTACAAATATATGAGGGTAGCTGGGGGTAGGGTGTAATTTCTATTTACTTATCACATTAATACTAGTCAATGTGTATGTTCACCCCAACTACCAGATAGTTATGTATATTATCTTGTTAACATGGTAACATTTCTTCATTTAGGAAAAAAATTACCAGGCCTCATGGACATAAAAGTTTATCTTTATCTGTAGTTTTGTACCTTTCGCAGTCGAATTTCACCTTGATATCAACGTAACCATTATATTTTTATCAAACCACTCAATTTTTAGGCTTGTGCAAGTCGAAAGCTTTTGAAGACGATAAAATAAAAGTGACTGAAAATTTGATATTTGTTTTGTGAAGAACAGAAAACATTGTGAAAAAAGGAGAAAATGCTGGTTACCAGCATTTTCTCCTTTTCCCACAATGTTTTCTAAAGGTCAAAATTAGGGACTGTGTGGTCATGAGTTAAAACGTAAATGACAGGATATTTAATGGAATTACAGACACTTAGCAGATCGAATATTTGTTCTTGCAAATATAATATTTATTTGGCATTTCAAAGAACATCTTGAAGACCTGTGTCTATCAAAGCGTAAAATTCTGATGACAGCTAAGACTGTCCGTAAATGATATGAGACAGACTCTGGTAAAAGGGAGCTAAATGCATCTTCGTGATACATGACAACTAGCAAGCCATCACGTACTCGTGGATGCATTATAGCTACTTATATTAATAATTGAGTTAATCATGAGATAGACTGGGCCTTTGGCATGCAGAAAATTGACCAATAGCGAAAAGTTTCGACTAAGTTCAGCCTGCGCGGACTGCGCGGGCTGACCTGGGTCGATACTCTTTGCAGATGCAGTAAGTCCCATTTTTATAGTGCATGACTCATACACATGAGAAACTCTAACAGCATCTTCAAATGAATCGATCCAGGTCAATTTTCTGCATGTCAAAAGACCATGCTACCTCTGAAGCAAGTCAATTATTAGACTAAATAACAGCACTGAAACGCGCGACCTTCGATGTGTGAAGCCGACCCACAATCCTTACATCACCCGCACCATTCATTGCGTTGTTTTAATTACAGTGTATGTACATGTACTACTTGCTGGGCTTCCGTCTGTTCGGGGCTAAAGACACGGAAAGGGCCTTCACCGAGGATTCCGAATTGGAAAGCCGGATGTCGAAAGCAAGAAACAGGAAGAAGGGCCGCTCGAAGAAGGATTACTTGTCTAGACCAATCAAGTCGCTTTTCAACAAGCTGGATACGGAACAGTACGAAAAGGTAAGTTTAAAACTTTTGCAAAATTATTGTGAAGAATACTTTGGAAAATATTGGGGAAAACGTAAACCACTATGTTCCACTCTCTCAACAATGTTTTATGCCGTATCTTATATAAATCTTGCAATCTTAACTCGTTATTTCGTCGTCAAACTTCTTTTTTAAAATTGGAACTTTCTACAATAATTTGCCTGGAACACGTTAAAAGGGGCATTCGGACGTTTGCATAAAGTTCGTCTATATCCAGTTGTGTGTGACTTTCTGTTTCGCTCATGTCTTCTGTAGAACAACATCTAATGTAGTCATAAAGTATCGTCTCGGATTAGCCTGCGCGGATTGCGCAGGCTAATTCGAGACGACACTTTATGCCAATATTCAAATACCCCTTTTCGCGTGTTACAGACCATATTGTTCTCTGGTAAAGAGTAAAACACGTGTTAGATGAAGTCGAGATTTGATGAACTAAATGAACGTTTTTTTTGTTGTTGTTGTTTAACCCATTACCACTCAATCCCTACTTTTGACGCCCCTGAGAAAGAAGCCTTTTGAAAACACTGTTGGAAAAGGAGAAAATGCTGGTAACCAGCATTTTCTCCTTTTCCGACAGTGTTTTCTACCCTTCCCAGAAAAAAATTCTATTTTTCAGTCACCTTTATTTTGTTGTCTGCAAATGCTTTCAATTCGGACCAGTCCAAAATTTTCTCGTGTGGTAATGAGTTAAAGGCTTTTGAAGTCATTGAAGAAAAAAAATCAAAAGAGCATAATCATGGCAAGTAGTTGGATCGATATTTTCAGATGCGTAAAACTATTTTGGATAACACTGCATAAAATCCTACAAGATTTCACCTCTTGTCTAAAAATGTCTATTTGCTCATTTGGCACCCCGGGGTTTAACCCTTGGGCCCCTAAGCGCGACTCACTGACCTTTTGCGGACAGTGTAGATCAAGATCAGACTGCACAGAAAACGTGATATTTTTCTCCAAATATTAATTTTAAAATAGTATTATTTCTGTTTTAACTCTAGGCTTGAAATTTTAATCAAATCATTTAGCTTGTTAAGGGTTGATATTAAAACATGCAGTTCAAACCACTCTAATTATTTCTCTTGTTTCCTACCAGAAATCCCAAGGGCTTTACAGTCACTTTTAAATCTAGAAATAAAAGGGAACAAATATGATTGTACGGAAATTACAACGCGGGTGGTTGCAATAAAGCTTTTATTTTCCTGTCTTGAGTGGTCTTTAGTAGCCGAGATCTTCGCTTTCATGTGACATGGCGTTCTTGCTAGTTATAAAACCAGAACCAAATATCAATACTTACTGTTCTGCTTGAACTCAGTTTTTATTGAAAAGTTCAGAACAAGATTAGACTGCGTATATGTAGTCGGATCTTATTTCATTAACGGATTACGACGACTGTATACGTGTGAGTTGTAAGGTATGATAGGAAATGGTCAAGTCCCACACGACCAACGCCGCTGAGAATAAAATACAAAAAAAACAACGACTGTAATATACTAGTATACTCATATCACACTACAGTTGAGAACCCTTTGTTGCAGTAAAGTCTTCTGAGGTGCACTAAAGTAGATTTCAACAATTTGAAATAATCAATAAAAAAATGCAAACAATGTCAGTTTATAATCGCCTGCAAAGATTGAATATAATATTATTATATATTAAATAAATAAACTTTAGTGTAATATGTTGATGGAGAATACGTTCCAAAAACACGGCGGACGTACTGTTGTTACTTTATTTATCTATGGAACTTCTTATCCCGTTTGTCACGTAAAGTAGCAATCGGAGTACAAGTCGTAAATGTATAAGGGCATAATGATCCACAACATTTTGTTTCTAACCAACCCTAACCCTTAACCTATAAGCTGCATAGAGCAAAACGCTGACCCTTTGTGGACAATGTAGATGAAGATCAGACTGCACGGAAGGTGATCTTGGATCTACACTCTCCAATAAGGAGGTGTTTTTCTCCAAAAATATAAGAGGAAGATAAAATTAGTCGGGATTAATTCATGTGTTTATGTATTTCATACAATTTCAAGATATGTATTTTATTGCTATATTTTCAGCATATCCGCCATTTTTTTTTCAAGGAGATAATAGTTATTAAACCTTTGTTAGAACCACTTTTGAAATAAAATCCAGTTGGATTTTATTTCAAAAATGGTTCTAACAACCTCTAATGAAAATGACTGTTTTTTCTATCATGAACTATTTTTATCTAACCTTGCCTCGTTATGTAATAGGCTTTTAACCCGTGACTAAACAATCACGCGCTACAACGACGTTTAGACAAAATCTTTTTCAAACATTGTTGAAAGCTTAGAAAATACCTGTAGCCAACATTTTCTGCTTTTTCCACACTGATTTTATTCAATGAAGAAAAATCTCATTATTATAAAACACATTTGACTTTTTGGTCTGAACCTATTTTGAACTTGAGAGAAATAAAAATTCGTTGTATGGTTAAGGGTTAAGATGGCTTTTAGAAAGCAATAAAATCGGGAGGGGATTTAAAAGTAACAAATGAATAAAAATAGCAGATCTAAAAGTCCTCCATCAAAGTTTCATATTTCGCGGGTTGTTAACCTCTGTGGAGCTTTTCTTTTCAAAACTTACTAAGTCAAGCTAACCCTAAAATGACAGCTATATATATATATGTTTATTTTTTTATTTTTTATCCGCCAAACCGTTTACAAAACTGTCAAGTGTTTTCACGACCCTGAACTACTTTTGAAAACATCGTGTGAAAAGAAGCAAATGTTAGTTCACTTTTTTCCCAGAAATAACAATATGGCCTACAACAAGCAAAAGGGACATTCGGACATTGGCGTACCCTTTTTGAGAACTTTCTGCCATTTTTTCTCCAAATGTAAAATTGTCGTCTGCAAATTCTTTTGGTTTGGAAGAGTCCAAAATTTGTCGTTTGGGTAAAGTTTAATACCATCACTTTATTCATATGTCATATGTCATATGAATTCTGCTAATACATGTGTACCATGCTCTATGGAGAGGGAATAACTGGATTTGTAAAAATAGTAGACCCAAGTCAACCGTTGCAGTCAGTTCAAACTGATCTCGGTCTAACTTTTTGCTTTCGGTCAATTTTATTTCATGTCAAAGGACTAGTCTGTCTCATGATTCAGAAGATTTTAAATTTTACGGTTGGAAAAGACTTTATCAGACATAAACACAATGTGTTTCCTATCATTACAGGCTGAAAACACGTTCATCCTGACGCTCGATGGTGACGTCGACTTCAGACCGGAATCTGTCAAGCTGTTGATCGATCGAATGAAGAAAAACAGAAAATGCGGCGCTGTTTGTGGTCGGATTCATCCAATCGGCTCTGGTAAGTGTACACATGTTCCATGGTTTCCAGTTGATCAAAATTAGTATTAAAGTTGAATTGATGGTTTTATCCTGGGGTCCCGCATGGTTCTGTGGTAAAACTGTAGGTCTCGTAACCCAAAATCCTTGGGTGAAGCCTTACTTTCAGTACTTAACATTTTGTGGGAGTACCCTGGATAAGACTTTAGACGTGTGATTGTGAAACACAGGTATAGGGTTATTAAAAGCTGTGGCTGTGATATGACTGAAATATGCTTAAAGTGACATAAAATGCCAATCAATCAATCAATCAATCAATAAATAAATCAATCAATCAATCAATCAATCTGTGGGTCGTTCAGTGGGTTTGTGGGACGGTCGGTCGGTCGGTCTGTACTGTAAAACTGTGAGCAGCATTTTCTTTTATGTTTTAACTTGTTATCAAATGACGAAAGTTTTGGCGTTTCCAATTTTAAAGCATTTACAGACGAAGAAATAAAAGTGATCGAAAATTTGAAATTTGTTTTGTGAAGGATAGAAAAAGTTGTGGGAAAAGGAGAAAATGCTGGTTACCAGCATTTTTCTCCTTTTCCCACAATGTTTTCTAAAGACTTCTTTCTCAAGATTTGCAAAAGTTGGGATTGTGTGATAATGGGTTCACTTATATTTTTTTTGCCAGTCAACACATGGAAACTCGATTAATATAATGTAGTAGATTCTTTTTTTTTATTATTATAGAAGCAATCACAATTTCTGCAGATTTGATTCTTACAAATATCGTTCCTTGAAGACTTTCAAATACATGTATATGTTTGTAACTGTTGGCAAAGAATAGATATTATACTGGGCTAGAGGTGTTTCGTCATCGAAATAAAGGACAACGAACCTCTGACCATAATTAGATAATTTGTTGCCATTTCTATGACATATCTACTTGTTGAACATTATGCAAGAATGTATAGACTTAAGTGGTACATGATATTACTTTTAGGATTTTTTACTGGGTGGGGGAGTAGGTGTATGTAATATGTCGTGTCAAACACTATTTATAAAGTTGAGTAGACATGAGTATTTATCGAAGACAAGGGAATCAAATATACTTTTAAGTTCTTATCACACATTCTTGAGTTTAACAACACTGAAGAAAATGCCTTTTAAAAACCGGCATTTTCTAAACGACGTTCAGTTTTTTTGAGTCACGTTTGTTTTGTCTTCTGCAAATGCTTTGGACTTTGACTGGTCTAAAATTGTACGTCTGATAGAGAGTTAAGCGTCAGCCTAGAATTTTTCTGTCCATGGTAATATCGTAACGTATTTGACGCACTTGAAATGTGGTTTAGGAGCCATGTCTGTCTAAAATAAAAAAAGGAGAATTACAAACCATGTTTTTTTACTAAAACCGCAATGATTACTGACAACCCTATTTATTGTAATGAAATTTTCCTTTTGGGTGGTATCATTTATCGGATTCGCTCGATCCAATCAAATTTAGTTCGAAAAAGAAACTTAGTTGCTTGAGCAGACTGTTTCGATGAAGATCAGGGCCCGTATTCACCAACCATTCCTAATAACGTTCTTTGTCTCATTCTCTAGAATTTTCTACATTTGTAAGTAACACAACCTCTGATTGGCTAAACCGAATGATTTAGCCAATCAGAGGTTGTGTTACTTACAAAATTAGAAAACCTTGGAGAATATTCTCAAGAATGGTTGGTGAATACGGGCCCAGAATATAAGGTTATGCTGCACTATTTGAAAACTGAATCTATAGATATAGTATAAGCCACGCTCTGGCAATGTTTGATGAATTTCTGTGATATATTATACCAAGTAAGTCGTCAAATAATTAATATGGGCTTACTATGAAGAAGATTGGTCCTTGGACATGCAAAAATTGCCTGAAAGCAAAAAGTTGCGATCAAGGTCGGCATGCGCGGATTGGACAGACTGATCTTGGTCGATACTTGCTGCAAATGCGTTCAAACCCCCTTTTTTCAGAGCATGGCTCACAGGTATGTCAGCCATCTAGCTTTGAAAGAGTGACATAAACACGTGAAGATTAATGCTTTACACCTGCAAACGTGTTTGTGCGACATGCGAGACTCTCCATTGAAATAAAGATTCTGAAAAAATCGACCTTGACCTCAAGAATGCAAAATAAATGTCAAGAACGCTTAGCTTTCTGTAGAGTGAGTGATCCAAATATCGCATCCTATATTTTATCTGAAATAATACTTGGCAAATTTACCTGAAGTGAATTTAACCCTTTACTCCACAGACACTCATTTCTAAACATTGCTTGTTGGAGCCTTTGGAAAACATTGAGGCAAAAGGTGAAATTGCTCGTGACGAGCAATTTCACCTTTTGTCACAATGTTTTCATGTTATCAAAAGGTGTCATTTACACTTAAGAAACGGCTTCATCCTTGCTATCATATAGGGTCAATTAGAGATGCCATATGGGGTAAAAGGTTAAGATAAGACTGCATGGTCTGTACGGTCTAGTCTTGCTTTTCTCCGCCAATAAAAATACTTGAAATTACTATCATCATGTCAGCCATAGAAGAATGGATTTTGAGAAACCTCATGAAACCAACGTACGACGTATCGCGACATTCTTATTTTTTACTTCAAATTATGTAGCCCAGGGTCATCCTGAGCATTTGTACATCCTGAGCATTTGTAGTCTAACCTTTGTCTGCTACACTAAATCATGGTGACAGCTCATGTATTCATGCTTTTCCCAGGCATCACCTCAACTAGGCAGAGGCCTTAAACTGTCTCATCCAAGGACGCTTTGGGGGAGAGGGGAAACTTTTTTGGCAGTAAAATTCCCTTTCAGTAACATTTGAAAGAATTAAAATATATTGTTTTCACCATCTTTGACAGATTTGTCATATAAATAATAATTTTACAACAATTTTCGATCAATCAACCTTGATGTAACGGTAATTGCCATGTATAACTAATGCTGTATCATAATGGTATCTGTGACGTCACGAGAAATGTGTAGTAAACGCCCAATGAGTTCGGGGTTTTTTTTTTTGTTTACCATACAGGTTTTGAAATATGACATATACTTCATTTTTAAATTATGTATCATTCAGGCAAATACAATTTGAATTAAAACGGATCTAAATTTGTTTGATGTATGCGAGGGAAATGATAACAATGATGAAGCATGTTTGATGACAAATACATAAAGGTGACCTACATGTATTATTATAGCATGACTCTTCTGAACCCTGTTGAAAGAGGTCTAAATGTTTTATGAATTGATGTACTCAGGAATTTGACCTGACCCGAATCCAACTACCATTCCGATGGACATTCTTAGTCTTTTACTTTTATTTTCCGATTTTTCCCGGTAAAAAATGATCTAGCCACGTGATATGTATCCTTTTCAGGTCCTATGGTGTGGTACCAACAGTTCGAGTACGCCGTCGGTCACTGGCTACAAAAGGCGGCTGAGCATGTGTTTGGTTGCGTCCTCTGTTGTCCGGGCTGCTTCTCCTTGTTCCGTGGATCAGCCCTAATGGACGATAACGTGATGAAGATGTACACGACCAAGCCGACTGAAGCTAGACATTATATCCAGTTCGAACAAGGTAGGTAACGCATATCATACTGAATAACTAAATTGAAATTTTTAATTTGATAGTTAAAAGTCAAATATTGCTATTTTAACCCTTTCCCCAACAAGCCCTTGTTTTTACGTGCCTGCAGAACAAGTCTTTTGAAAACACTTTTCCCACAGTGTTTTCTGCCTGTTCGGATAAATTTCTGCCATTGTTATAAAAGTTAAAATTGTCGTCTGCAAGCTCCTTCATTTTGGAAGAGTCTAAAATTTGTCGTTGGGAAAGGTTTAAAGTTATGTTTTAGGGAATAATGTCTCCTTATCGGACAGTGTAGATCAAGATCAGACTGCACGTTCTGTGCAGTCTGATCTTGGTTTACACTGTCCGCAAAAGGTCAGGGAGTCACGCTTAGCACCCAAAGGGTAAAATTTTGAATGTTTTTAATAGTTGTGCGTAAACAGCCACAAAAAATTAATTCCAAGACGTTTACAATTATACATCTTCATATACATTTACTACTGTCTTTTTCCGAAATTGTGACAGCTATCACTCGCGATGGTTTTCTGTATACAGCGCATATTATGATATTCATATATTATTCCCATCAATTTAAAGATATTTGATAATTTTTTACATGTAAATCAATGAAATTGTTTGAGTTTATTATAATATATAAGGGTAATTTGAAGCGGAGTCGTGTAAAGTACGGTATACTATGTAGTTTATGTAACGGAAAGCACCAAAAAAATCGTCGTAACTGTCCCGTTTTGAAGCATGTTTCGATATTCTACCTGGGAAAATGACTGCATGTTTGAAGAATTAAAAAATAATTTATCTATTTTCGGGGTTGATTTTGGGATTAACCTTGCTTTCCTTTCTATTCAAACAGGTGAGGATCGGTGGCTCTGCACACTATTGCTGCAACAAGGGCACAGGATTGACTATTGTGCCGGAGCAGACGCTTTGACTTTTGCCCCTGAAACGTTCAATGAATTCTTTAACCAGCGCAGACGGTGGGCTCCATCCACCCTTGCTAACATGATGGACCTCCTGTCTGGATGGTATGACACAGTGCGTATCAACGACAACATCAGTAGACCTTACGTTCTCTACCAGTTTATTCTCATGGCTTCGACAATTTTGGCTCCCTCAACCATTATCCTTATGATTACTGGATCCTACCACTCTGTGTTAAATATCGGCATTTGGGAATCCTACATGCTGTCCATTTTTCCAGTAGGCATTTATATTGTGATATGTATGACTATGAAAAACGACCACCAGATAACGGCGGCGGCAGTTCTAAGTGCGATATTTACCGTGGTGATGATGATTGCGACCGTCGGCACAATTATTAGTATCGTCACGGAAAATTTCGGCAGCCCAAACGTTGTGTTTCTGACAGGTTTGGTGACGATTTTCACGATAGCTGGAATTCTGCATCCACAAGAGTTCTTCTGTCTGATCTATGGTTTACTGTACTTCCTTACAGTACCCTCTACTTTTATCTTACTCACGGTTTACTACCTTTGTAACTTGAACAATGTATCCTGGGGTACAAGAGAAACGCCAAAGAAACTGACAAAGGAGGAACTAGAGGAGAAGCAAAGACAAGATGCGGAGAAGCAGAAGAAGAAAGAGAGTAAAACCTTGCTTCACAGACTTGGCTTCCATAAATTGATTAATGACTTGAGAGTATTAGCTAAAACATTGATGGGAATCAAAGCTCAAGAAAACGAATCGAAAGAAATTGCAGTACAAACTGATGAAATCAAACCGCCAACTCCGGCACCAAGGGAGAAGCCACCAAGAGTTGACAGACAGGTCAGCAAACCTGTGACAATCATAGAGGATAAGTACCCTGCGGGGTGGGAACCAAACCCTGAAAGACCTTACTGGTTTCATTTAGAGTATCTTGGTAACGGTCCAATTGAGAAATTAGACGATGATGAAACGGAGTTTTGGCGTTACATCATCAATAAATATCTCCACCCTCTGGACGAAGATAAAAGTCACAAAGAGAAGATTGCCAAAGATTTAATCACAATCAAAAATAACGTCGTGTTTATCTACTTTATGATTAACTTCCTCTGGACTGTAATCACCTTACAACTACAGTCGATGGAAGACAAACTTAAATCCTTTTATATCATCAATAAGTACGAACCTCTGTCGCTGATGTTTTTGTCTGTTTTCGCTTTCTGCATCACTCTTCAGTTTGTCAGTATGTTTATCCACAGATGGGGGACATTTTTACATCTTATGTCAAGCACACGAATCGACTGGTTCAAGAACTCTTCAACAGAGGAGGACTTTGTGCGTTTTGTTGTTGCCGAAGCCCAGCGTTTGCAAAGAATGGAACCAGCACCGGATTATGACGAGTTACCTCCGGATTACGACGACGATGATGATGATGAAATTACTACAAACGGGTCGATAAGAGAAATTGAAGAGCAATATAATCAACTTCCGACACCTGAAGACCGACCACAACGCACTACTCTCAGGCGAACACGTCTAAAATCTGAGAGAAGCAGGTATAGAAATCAACCAAGTAATTCTAACGAAAATAATGTTCCACTGTTGCAGCAAATATTTGAAGATAGACTTGAAAATATTCATAGAAAGTGGAAACAAGGCACGCTGGCCTTTCATAGCCAGCGGAGACCCGATCGCTTTGATCGTAGCGATAGTCATAGGTTTTCCAATAAACTGAATGATATGAGACAAAGAATGTTTAAACGAAGTTTTAAAAAGAATAGCGACGACGGATATCACCTCGGCCCGGAAAGAGTAGTTGTTGAAACCTTGTAACGAACTGTCTAATTTAGTTTAGTATTTAAATGTATGACAGGCGTCTTGGTGAGAAAGAGAAAATGCAATAGACAGTAAGCTTAGTAAGTATTTAGTGCAATGTATTCGAATGTGTTTTCAAGCTAGATACTTGCTATTTTGGAAATGAATGACTCAACATACGAAATAGTAGGTCATAAAGAAGTGAAAGTAACAATGATTTAGAAAAAAAAGTGACAGGCGAAAGCCAGTGTTACCCAACTTAAGTAATTTATATATGCTAGAAGACATTTGAAAATGTAAAATGCATATTTGAATTGTGTAAGGTATGTTTATGATTCACAACTATACATGTAGATCAAACTGACAATAGGAAATGTTTTTTTGGGTAAACAGTTGTATATCATATTGAGCTGAATTCACACATGTATCTGTTTACATGAATCTGGAAGGAAATCACAAGCTCGGGTATTACGAGAGGTGTTCAAGTTGTTTGCTAGCGAAAGATCACATAGCCTAATCTTTACACTCTTTACACCAAACGACAAAAAAATCAGATTTTTGTCGAAATTAAAAATTTGCAATCAGAATTTGTGTTAATTTCAAATATAGTCAGACAGACAGCTAAAAAACTGAAGTGTCAACGTCGTTCAGCCTGATCTTATCTTCACCGTCAACTAAGACAACATGGGTTAAACTTAGCCAAGTACATAGAGGTCAAAACACCTTAAACAGCGCAAAGTACAAAAAATGGGTAATGATTAGTCGACAGAGAAAATATGAACCCTGCTCTGTGAAATAGAGGCTTTCGGCTGAGGGAGACGTGATTCACTACAGCCGTGAACAAGTTTCCAAGTCCCCTGCCACCTCACCGTATAACTTATGTCGGAATATGATCAACCAAGTCCGAAAAGACAATTGAAGTTGCCTTTGAGACGAAAGGTTTAAGAAGTCATGGCTATTTCAAAAACTGTTTTGAAAGAATTGTTAAGTCTTTAGCAATTACAGCTCACGTGTAGTAATTTCGTTTTAGGCGATGTGGGTTTAGCTGTTTAATCCGTAAATACCATAAAAGGTCAGTACGTTATATACATTTAACCTAATAAATGTTATCATCAACGTTTGTAAATAGATGAATGTTATTCCAAATAATCCTCAGAAAACAGAAACATCGAAGTTGCTTCTGCGACAATATAGATCACAATTAGGCCGCAGCCTAATATAGAATCTTCAGTATTCGATAGAGTTTGAGCTACTCAACCTAAAACAGGTTTGAAATCTGCCATCGATGCTTTTTATTTACTTACCGAAAATATCCATTTCAGTAATTTGTAAGTCTGAGGATCTATCATTTGTTTGAGTTTTTTTGTCCTGTCAAAAAATGCAAACATATATTTCAATATTATACTTGTTTAAGCTGTGGATTTGTGCTGTAAAAGTCAAATCATGATGGCGGTTGATGATGCATTTTCTTTGATTCAAACTGCTTATTATTTTATTTGGAAGAAAAACAAAATATCACCTGTCCATATATCCTGCATTATGCTGTATTGGATAAACATTTGTATTAGCGACATCTTTTGAAACTGATCGAATTGATTGCGTTTTGCCAGTCGCTTTAGTGTCTCTTTTCATAAATCAGCAAGACAAAAAGTCTTTAACATATTCTTCTTAGACATAATGCAACTTTTTATCGCCGACAGTGGGCCACGTATCAGTTCTGTTTTAAATCAAAGAGATCTTATTTCTATTTTTACGTCACATATGATGGATTTCAGCCACGCATGCAATCTGATAACCCATTGTTTTTACTGGGCCTTCATCTTGGATTAAATCACTTGTCAAAAAAAGTCAGTCAATCTGAAGTTTTCCTTGTTTACGAGTTGTTGTGCACAATAAATACAAAAAAAATACACGTAAATTTGTTAAAAGATAAATTCGTCATTCCATATGCCGCATTTAGGCAAATCAGAATAAAGGTGACTTGCAGCTCCTATTTAGCGGGCTTTTTTTTTCGATCAAGACTTAAACAGTGTCTTACGTAATGCCAAGCCCTTGTAGCTCAGTCGGTAGCGTTCAGGTCTTGAGAACAGGAGGTCGTGAGTTTGATCCTAGGCTCGCCCTATTTCTCTCCGAGGATTGATGATAGTTATGGCGATAGGATTCATTACCCTCTCACCGCTGATCGCTGTTTCGCCCTGGGAAAGCAGTCAGTGCCTTGGAAAGAAGATTGTGTGGAGTACTGGTCACAGAAACTCCAGGAAAGAATAGATAGGTGCGTGTTACATGATAATATCACATCTATCACATCAACATCATCTGTATATTTACGTTTTATTCAATGACTCTGTGTTACGCTTGGTTCACCAGAAAAATGTATCGTTGATAAGATTTTTAGGACAATTTGCAAAATCGAAGCATGCTTGAGTCCTATGCGTTATCCATTTGACGCATTGTAAAAGTGTTGAAAATCTTGCACGTGTATTTGGTTATTTAAATAGTATTTCTTAAAATGACCTGATTTTCTTGGAAATAAAGGTATGCATATTTAGTATGTCCGCCTGATTTTCGATAATTTGTTCATGGAGATTTTTCAAACAAATCTTTTAAATACGCATGCAGCTCTTCATTGACCTTACTATTAAAAATCGAGGGACTTTGATAGACTTCACTTTGTTCTGTGAAGTATTTGACTTGTCCTGTTTGATGATTTTTGTGAGAGTTGTTTTTTTTTTGTTATTGTTTGATCTAGATTTAGGTTTTATAATTAAGTTATTGATAGTGTATAATTATGTTTTTATTTTATCTGTGTGTTTTGTTATAACTCAATATCAACGAAAGACCATGTACTATGGATCACAGTATATTTTCCATCCTTTCTGTTGCTTAAGAGATACATTCATGTTTATTGCAAAGTGTGTATGTATAATTACGACATATTTTCCACAAAATACACTCATTATGAATATAACAGAAGAGAACAATGAGCCTTATTCGATCACTTATTTGTGAATATTAGATAAACAGTTTTAATTGAGCCTTAACTGTCATCTTTTACTAGAGGAACACTATCTTGCTAAATTCAATCTAATGAATTAACAATGTTTCTTTTTGATAAAGATGCATATCAGTTGCATCGGTGCTTTCGGGACTTTGATTTGTAATACTTATTTATATCAACTTGTACTTATTTATATCGACCTGTTTTGTGTTCTTTTTTTCTAGTGTGTGTTTCTCTTGAAACCTGATTATCAAATAAAAGTGCTAGTCTTTATCTAACGTTTTAAAAAAATGTTGTCTTGCCAAAATCACTAACCAGCTTTCACACGCCTGCTTCCAGGATGCACAGCTCAGTTAAATTTGCATGATATGCAAATGAGATTAACCATTCTGCAGTTTTGAAAATTTTGGTTTGTACCGTTGGAAGCTTGACATAACCATTTGGCTGCTGTGCGCGACTCACTGACCTTATGAGGAATGTATAGATCTACGCCAGACTGTATAGAGAATGCAGTTTGATCTTCATCTATAAGGATGCATTTTTATCAATAAAATGTTCGTTGTAATGACAATATTGAGGTTTTTGGTATCGACTTGAAAGTTTCCTGTTAGTTATTGAGTAAGATACGTGTTAAGTCTATCAGTCTATCACCAACCATTCTTAAGAACATTCTCAGTCTTATTCTTCAGTCAGAAGTTCTGTTACTTTCACAGAAAATCTTGAAGAGTGAGATAAAGAATGTTCTTAACCCTTTCCCAAACAATCCCTGGTTTTTACGGGTCTGGAATAGTAGCCTTTTGAAAACATTGTGGGAAAAGGAGAAAATGCTGGTAACCAGCATTTTCTCCTTTTCCCACAACGTTTTCTACCCTATCATAGACAGAAATCATCTTTTCAGCAAGAGTTGAATTGTTATCTGCAAATGCTTTCAATTTGGTCTAGTCCAAAAGTTTGTCGTTTAGGAAAGGGTTAAGAATGGTTGATGATTACAGACCCTGGTATTTTGCAGACTAAAAAGATATAGATCCAGATCAGTCTGCAAAGAACAATGAACAGTCTTACAGTGCACAAAACCTGCAGTTTGAGCTTTGATCTATACCGCCTTCTTCTTGATTCAAGCCTCTAAGATAAACCCTTTTCTTAGACTGATTTTGGATTTATCACGGATTTATGGACTTTCTTCTCTTGTTTGTTTTTGCAACACTTTCCAAACCACCGAGTGTTGTCCCATACAGATAATTTTCAGCAACGAGACAAAACATTTAGAGACCAAACGTCTAAATACAAGGACAGCTCTTACCTGGATCTTTGAATGCAGATACAGATTTAGACTGAAACATTCGACATTAAGATAAAAATACTTTTTTTCTATATAAACGCCAAATCTATAGGATCACAGATTAATGTGTACATTTCTGAGAAATTCCCGACCAACCCTCGTAAACTCAGCTTCTTTTGACGGCTGATCATACAACCCACTAAAATTCAGTGAAATATTTTCATGTGTTTGATAGGCTTGAATAAACAAGCGGACTGCATAGATCAAAGATCAGACAGTAGGCTCAGTGCAATTTGATCTTTATCTATGCCGTCTACAAGCTTTCCCTTTTTCTACTTATGGTGCTAAAAGCTTTTAATGTCACCCATACAAAACAAAGGTATTTCGACGACTTGGAGGAAGAAAAGCTCATTTTCGTTGAGTATAATTGTGTTACTGCGTTTTTCTGGAATTTAATTGAAAATTTTCTGCTTTGAGTCTCATAACGTGACTGAAATCATTTATCCAGGATTACGTTGAAGAAGTTATTATTATTTATCGGATTGTTAACCCTTAGCGTCAAAAATGAACCTAATAGAAATTTCTATTTTGAAGAAAAGGGTGCCGGTAACGTCCGTCTCAACATTGCTTTTAGTTAGAATCTTGCAGGAAAGCGAACAATATAGATTTAAGATCAGATTTCACGTTTTGTGCCGTATGATTTTGATCCACACGGTCAAAGAAAGCAGTTTAATTCGTGAAAGGCCCTTAACTCTTTACCAAACGACGAAATTTTAGAAATTAAAAGCATTTGAAGACGACAAAAAAAACAAAACAAAAAAAAACAAGACTCAAAAATTGAAACTTGACTTTAGAAGAGTAGAAAACATTGTGCGAAAAGGAGAAAATGCTGGCTAGTAGCATTTTCTCCTTTTTCCCCCACAATGTTTTCAGAAGGCTTCATCGTTTGGGTCGTAAAAACCAAGGATTGTTTGATAAAGGGTTAAAGGAATAACTCTAGACACAAAAGATAAATCTTCGCTGAATCTTCAGTTGCAATTCATTGGCAACAATTCATTCATAATCGAACACCCTTCTAGCGTGAAACAGAATTTAACCCTTTAACAGACGAAAAAATTTAAGCGTTGTCCAAATTGTAAGCATTTGCAGACAACAATTTCAATGTGCCTCAAACAGTGCAATCATTTTAGATGGAGTAGAAAACACTTTGGAAAATTGGGAAATGTTGGTTACCAGGATTTTCTCCTTTTCCCAATATATTTTCAAGAGGCTTCTCTCCCAGGATCGTTAAAAGTCGTCATTGTGCGTTAAGGGGTTAATGCTGAGTCACATTATGTGAAAGGGGCTAAAAACATTTACAAAAAGTATCTATTTACGTCAGCCACCACAATCCACAATGGCTATAAAAATTTTGCTCTTTGGAATTTTCCTGTGTGTCATTGGACCAGTCATCTTTGTGATTCAATCAGTTATTAAACCTTTACCAAATAATCCCTGTTTTTGACGACCCTAAGATAGAAACCTTTTGAAAACATTGTGGGAAAAGGAGAATCAGCATTTTTCCTTTTCCTGCAATGTTTTCTACCCTACTGGAAACAAATTTAAATTTTTGAGTTACGTATATTTTTGTCGTCTGCAAGTGCTTTCAATTTTTCGTTTTTAAAGGGTTAAACAAAAGGAATTCAATGGATCTATAAGATGAGGTGCCCGGTATAATGCACGAAAGAGTTCACGTCTATGCGACAAGGAAAAGTGCAGAATATCAAAAGCATTTCCTTGTTCAACAAAGCATTAGTACACGCTACCCTTTCATGCCATCCAAGACTTATGCAACTGAGTTACTACAGTGTCGATCAAGATCAGACAATACAGAATGTGATTTTGAATCTGTACGGCCGAGTTTAGTTTTCCAAACTTTGGCAAAAAAATTGACTCACTTGCAGCGGAAGTTTGATTATTTTGGATGGTAGCTTTAAACACTGTTAACAGATAACAATATAATTTCATGGCGAAAGAGTTAAACTAAACCTTCCTACATAACAAGACACCTTTTGAAAAAGATGTAAGCTTCTGGCAGTATGTCAGTGCCAGGAACGTTTGTTTGATGTAAAACACTTCACTAACTTCTTTCCAGGAAATATATGTAGCGGACAAACGGTACAAATGTCCTAGGAAGTCAAAAACGACAAGACGAAAAGTGTGGTACATGACGATACGTGATCAACATTATTGTTAATTTTACGAGCATCTGCCCTTTCGCAGACTTTTTCTTTTTAAAGTGGTCTGCTTCAAGACGAAAAAAGTCGTCTTCAGGATACAATGTCGGCGCCATTAAATTCGTTTTTTCTAACTCTTAAAGTTACATTAGACTGCCATGCACGGTCTGTAAGATCTGGTCTGGCGTAAGATTAAAACCCTTTTGTAACCACATTTTTGATGTAACCTGGTATAAAATGCATCGAAAATAAAATGTGAGTACTACGAATCTTATAGTCCGAGATATAATCTGTAGGCTAAAAATTAAAAGAAAAAGCTAGAAATCCCACGTTTTACCCAGAACCAAATAAATAACCTCGACATCTTACCATCACTGAAAAATACAATCTAATGAGAACACAGGAAAACTATTTTGCCTTACAGGCTTTACTAATCATCTAGTGGTATACATCCAAGTTCAAACTGTACGATCTGTGAAGCAAGAGCTTGATCTATAGCCCACTGTCCGGAAAAAAAGCATAGCGCTGAACGCAAATCTTACCAAAAAAGTTTTTTTTATATAATTAGATATCCTAGTTTATTGATTATTGAAACGTGTATTGAAACATTGAAAAAGTAATCTGAAATTTCTACTTTTCAAAAACTAAATATTGTCTGTCGCAAATCTATTACTATTGCAAACGAATGGGTCACCTGGTAAAACATAGGTTCTTATAAAATAAAGGGGCCAAATGATGGCACATGTCTCGAAAAACGACTTTGACATTTTGCTAACAATGTGTATCTTTCTAAATAAAAAAGAATATCCAATAACAAATGTCAAAGATAATTGAATAAATTCGCCAACAGACAATCGTAAGCAGAACAACTTGCTCTGTAACTTAATTACAACTTCAGTAAAAAATGTATCGTCGATTTACTTCGAAAACCTCGGAAATACAGCTTGTTACACGCTGTAGTTACGAGGTTTTTGAAGTAAATCGACGGTATGTTTTAGTCTTACCCATTCACAACGACACACTACAAAGAGAGCTTTATCGGAACGAAGAGACTGAAAATTAGATTTCATAGAACCTGTGCACAATCTGTGATTTACTTTACTTTCTGTTGTTATCACCCTTGACCAAAACGTTTTCTTTTCGGTAGCCCAGTAAGTTACGTACAGGAATGAAATTCATGGGGTCGTGAGAAAATTTATTTTCAAAAGGACGGGAAGTTTTGCAAAGGAAAGCAGCAAATGCTTGTCGTCAGTATATTCTCCTTTTCCAACAATATGTTCTAAAGCCTAATATTTTTGGGGTCATGAAAGCATCGTACTTGTTGTTGTGAAGGATAAAAGCAGCCAGATAGTGTTGTGGCCAGCGCTAATACTTAAGAAGAGAAACATTATTTAATTATCGAAACTCTGTTATGGTATAATCAAAATAATAAAGTGAATTCAAAACTGCTTGATCTAAATGTCATCTTATTATCTTTTCACGTCTGCGTAGATATAAAGCAAGTGAAACATTCAAATTCCAATTGATATTTGACACCATCTTTTAAAGAGAAAGTATGGTTTTTCATGATCTGTCAAATATTAGTTTGCTCTTTTACAATGTTTTATCAGCTTCAGTATCGAGCATCAGCCGTAGAGTGTTGCATGCTGTTCACGTCACATTAAAGCTGGACTGAGACCTTAAGGTAAACCTCGGGTGACCAGATGATTAAGTCCGTGAGCTGTATCATGGAGTTCGCTATCTTTGCCGGTCTTAAAATCGTAATAGTCCACTTATACAACCAACATCAGTCAGAATTTTCCGTTGGAATCTTGCTAAATACATTTTCGATGACAAACTGTTTGTATATATCTATATTTATTTTCTAATTAGATATATCAATTATTTTGCATTTTTCGGCAATAGATTGCTTATTACCCTTGCAATTGTTGCTGTTGCAAATAGATTTTCACGGGTACCATAATGTGACTGGCAGTATTTCAAAATAGAAACCCGCTTGATAATGTTAAATGGTATATGAAGTCGGCCGAGTTATGACGTGTGGCTGAGACAAACCAGAAAATAAATGCACTTCCGCAAAGTGCTTAGGACTTGATATCGTTATATAATGTCTTCTCGGGACTCTTTGTTTGAAGCTTTGTCTGTATATTTCCGGTATGTAGATGGGCGAGTTGTTCGTGTAAAAATAGACCATGTTTTCCGTCGGTGTCGACCTGGGCTGTAGTAAATCTCAAATTTCTCTTGTTATCGGATAGTTTTCGACTACTGTAGTTTTATGAATGAAAATTAAAATGTTTTGGGAGTATAAGGATGGTTTTTTTTTGTATTCTTGTGAAATTTTTGTCCCAAAAATCTGAAGGGCACCATTAATACAGCAATGCGACATACAAAAGAAAAAAACACTATAGATATGTTTTGGCTGATATTTAAATCGTGACAAGCACACCATTACAATACTTGGCCTATCATATTTCGAATAAAAGCAAAACTATTCCATCTGCATTTTGGAAAATTTTACATGTTAGAGAACAAACTTCTCCATTCTTTGAAAAGACATTTTAGATCACTTTTTTTAGATATGCTGTGTAGAATTGTGTATATTAATTAGGCATTACATACCTAAGAATGATGATCTACTAATTTTTTCCAGAGAAATGGGAAGTTATTTCCCACACCTGTAAATTTTCCAAAATGCAGATGGCATAGTTTCGCATTCACCCCTCGATTTGCACTTAGTAAAGGTAGGGAATAAACCAGAAATGAAATTTATAGATCTATATGAACCGTGTTCTTTAAAAGTAACTCGAAAGACCTCTCACGAGAGACAACATCGAAAATATCAATTTGATCTTGTGGTAGATGCTCTATTACATAAGAAGAAGAATAGATCGCAACTAGAATATCTGGCATATGCCTCGATATAACCGTTTAGATTTGTCTCTTACAAATGAACTTTAACGTGGATAAATTATCCGGTAGGGTAGACATTATCAGGGAAAGCGTGTAAAAAAAAAAAGAAAGAATAAAAAATGTATTCTCTATCTTCTTTCTTCCACATGTTTCGGTTCTCTCACGGACAAATCCAGTCATTTTGAAATAGCCTTTTTCTTCATTTATGACAGAGCCATGCTCTAGTGAAAGGGGGATTGAATGTGCCTCTATGATGCATTACGGGAATACATACGTGTACCGTTGGCTGCACATGTCTGATTCTTCGAAGATTCGACCTGCCAGCCATAACTAGGCATCACCCATCCCATATACCTGGCAAATGTAGGGCTTCTACCAAAACCATTACCCAAGCCAGTTTTAATGAATGGCCGGTGCATAGTTTACATGCTAGCTGATCATATTAATAGCTGAATGAATCGCGCCAAGTAGCGTTTTAATATTAAGTAAACGTTTATTCTATTTTGAAATTCGGAGTAACGGTTGTCGTTTTGAAAAGTGCGGCATTGTACCCAGAAATTAGATGACGAGTATTTATAGGATGCCTTTCTCGCGGGAGATATTGATCCGTACACTGCTCGTGAGTTACGTCATCATGACGTCATCATACAATATTTGGAACTCTGTGTCACAGTGTGAAGATATGGATTTTTTTTTTCTTACATATGTGGTATTTTATCTGCGAGCGTTGCATGTAGGGGAGACAGGGGCTAGTTGGTCCTAAATCAGGTTTTTTTTCCTAGTTCTGAGAATACTACTCATTTGTGGGTAAATTTTTTGCTTTTCATGTTTAGATTAATCATTTCTCTAACTAAAACTGTTTGTTTCTATACAGAAAATTGTAGGATGATATCAATATAGCTAATTTTTGAGACTAGGTCAAAAGGACCAACTTGCCCCGGTGTCGGACAGAGGGGGTTAGTTGGACCGACGCAGTAGGTTAGGAAAAAAGTGTTTCTTTTTACTTAATGGATAAAACAAAACTTTTAAATTTTAAAGAAACTTTTCAATTTTGAAGTTCACCGTATATCGACACCTTCAGCATGTACTTCTATTGAAAGGATACTGAGGAATGTATTTTAGCTTTACTTCTTGTCACAGTGAAAGACGACTTTTCATTGGCTTAATTTTCAATACAAGGCTGTTATAGAAGCATGTTTAAACCAATCATTAAGCCTTTTATAAAAGTAGGCAAAGTAGGCGTTTTTACTACAATGGCCCTATTATCGACATCTCCTTCCCATTAATCGACACCTCTATTGGTTTTACGGAAAAAAAAACACGGAAACAATTATTGAATAATCTATACCTATTTCTGCTATCAGATATTTCATTAATAATATATTAATTGTTTAAGATAAATGTACTGGGGAAGAATGACAGTTGATTTTCTGGCATTTGATATAAAGTAATATTTTCAGGGGAAGAAAATGTTTCTGAATCGATCTCTTCAATCAGATTTCGTAATATACATAAGCACTATATACCTTGCCTCTTTGAAACCACCTAAGCTAACATCTGTGTCTACTTTGGAAATGTGTAATATGACTTACGTTTGTTACTATTTGTTATATACTGTTGAATAAAATAAGTTTAAACTACCTTTGAAAAAGGGGCAAATAATTGCCAGATGCATAGAACGGCACCATTCATTGTTAAATGTACATGTTTGTTACCGCATTGTTTACATATGACTTTTTTGTGAACATTATTTTCAACATAAACAGTACTAGTTTTTCCAGGCAGCAGAAAATTAGACTGAACAGTGTTGACACCGCCGAGATTTCTTTAGCAGACAATCAAAATCTGGATCATCTTTTACAAAATACTTCATAACTCCATTAAACAAACCAGAAGTCACATAAATCATTTATTCTGGCTCGCTTAGGACTAACTCTTCTATGAGTGTGCATGGTCATTAAAAGATTGTAATTACAGAACAAATCAACAATGAACGGGTGAATCGTTCGACAGGGAGGTCTTCCTAATATGGATGAGGAGGATTTGTTTAAAATAAGTCATAATTTTATATTTTTAAAAGCAAAGAATAGCCAATAAATAATTATACACTAACTTTGCTCTGCGCAACGAAGTAGCCTCCTCTGTGCAGGTAACAGCAGGTTTTGGGGCAGGTGGAGTAGCAAGTTCAAGCACTTACCTACCTGCTACCAGTGTTAGAAACAACTCGAGCCTTTGCAGAAGCCTTCTTACTAAATTACCCCTATCTTACTGCAGAATTGCAGTGTGTTATCTGCTCCATTGCATGTTTCACTTTTCTTTGAAGATACCCGATCCTACATTTTACACGGATATTTTTTTTTTACTTAAAAAAATTCTCCTCATTTTACTTGAGATTGTGTTTGTTATGCCTTTCTTTCTTTAGTGCTATAAAAATGCCTGAGAGAACCATATATATGACCATGCATTCCCCCTTGTGGATGTTAGAAAATTTTCAGGCAAAGGGACGTGTCGATAATAGGGAACCTATCATTCACCCTTGCGCATTTATGAGACTGCATTTCTATGCTTACATAGATCAAAATCTTATGTTAATTTTTTTTTTCACTTGAAGTTAACCTTAAAAATGCATGATTTTAACAAATAAACCTACTGTGAGTAAGAAAAATAAATTTAATCGTCATGTATATATTCCACCATCCTTAACTCGGAGGTTTATACATAGCCCCATAAACATCAATTTAGTCAAATTTTGAAACGGCTGTTCACTTTGGCACAAAAAGTTACACAGCATATTAACTTCATAACAGACAAAGATAGTTTCTTATCTTAGGGCTAAAGCAAGTATGCATAAGGCTAAAACATTGGGAGTTTCGATATACATTGGGGGTTACGGTGTTAGGTGAATTTACTTTTTAACTTCGAAACTAAGTGCTTCACGAGTCACACAGCAAATAAACCTGTTCATCAGCGAATAAAGTAAGAGTCAACTAAGCCACAGTTGTAACAGAGGTATGACATATTGAACGGCACACACTCAACGTCCGACCACTCCTTACAACCGTACAACTGTTCTCCGCGTTTACTGTTTGAGAACGCTTCCCCACATACAATGCAGAAATATTCTCTACTTTTCTTCTTGGTTTTAGATTTATATGAAAGCTTTTTACAGCCTTTTCCTTCATTACTGATTTTTGACTTTCTAGCATTTTGTTCTTGCTCTAAAGCTTGTTTCTCCGGCATATCTGTCAGTATTGCTGTCTTCCTCTTTCTGCAACCTCCTTTTTTTTATTTTCTTACACCAGCCTTTGGCAACGGACGAATTGTATAGGGTGTGAAAATGCCATCTTGTACATCTATTAAAAAAAGAAATCGGGTTGAATTGATTGAAATGAGACAAAAGTGTTCGGATGTCATGGCCGTTCGAACAGCAACTAACAAATATTACTCGACAACTTGGTAAACCCTGTCACAAGTCAAGAATTTGAAAAAAATACATCCTATGTAGACAAAGCCTTAACCAAATTATAGAAATGTTTCAAGATGTCTCGCTATCGCCTCTCATCCATCAGCGTCACTGGAAAGGTTGTCGTTTGTCACAGAAAATGTCCCTTCAATCAGTCCGCCACAGTTACCAGCTTGTATAATTAGGTCGTCTGCAATTGTCGCCTCAATAGGGCGGTCTATCGCGTACGAAGGAGCGAAATCCATGTCTGAAAATATCTCTGGATTAAAAGGGAATATATCCGCTACTGCAAATCCTTTTACTATATTCTGAGGAGTAGCAGTTCGTTGTAGTGGTTCTCGAAGAATGGCAGGACGGTCATACATGTATATAGACATTGCTTGTCCAGGATGATTTTGCATCCAATTATATTATTCAGTTGATACTGCTTTCTTTAGAGGGCCATGAATAGATCTATCATGTGGGTGAAGCTTATGCGACCAATGTGAATGATAAGATAATGGGATCACTCCATTGCATCATTTACGATATTTATTGCCAGATGAGGCTCGTGGTAGTCGAGTAGGAATACGGGATGGTCTTTAGAAAGCCATACATGCTTGATGAAAAGCTTCAAATAATCTAGGAAGTGATCTGCTATCATTCAGCCAGACTTGTTTGCAGCACCAATACTACATGGCGGACCATCCCGAATAGAAAAAAAAATCTTTGTTGTTCATTCGAAGAAACACTAGGATTGGAGAAAGGACGTTTCCTATGGCGATAACAGCCGGACACACTGTAATTAATGAGCCTCTTTCGGAGCTTGTCATTGCACCAACTTTCTTTATTCCCTTCGCTGCAAAGATATTTCTGGGCTTTTGGACAGTCGTTAACCCCGTACCATCAACATTATACATCTGTGCCGCAGAAAGTTCATATCTGTCCATAACTTCGGCTATTTTTGTAAAGAACGTTTTAATGTTTATTTTGTTGAAACTTGTCGCACGAGCGGGACTTGTTGCTTCCGGCATTCCGATAGACAGATTGCTGTGCCGCTTCAAAAAGGAAGTAAACCAGTCAGGACCGGCTTGTTTGTTATGAAGCCAAGAATCTGGAACTTTTATTTTAAATGTAACTGCACATTCATATGCAAACCTTCGGACTTCTTTCGGCCTGAGACCAAAATATACGTTTGCTGATTCTCTGATATAATTGACAAGTTTCGCTTCTTTCACACTGGTGAAATATTTTTGGGTAGATTTGTTTTTGTAGGTGACTGAAATTTATTTCTATGTCAAGGCAAAGGGTTTGTTCTATTGAAATACTGTTTGAAACCCTGCCAGTCATGTAGCAGTATTCTTGAGCAAGGCACACCATAGCCACTCGTTGAAAAATTACTGAGTAAAGACGTTAATGACATTACGTAAGCTGAATTGCAATGGGATGTAACATAAAATCCATTCACACAAATAATTACAACGATTCAAATATACAAATCTAGATCTCTGAAAATACTTAATCTTTCCTAGATCTATCTCCCTTTATCAATGTATATAAACCTTTTTGTTGTTAATAACTTGAATCGAGAATTACAAAAACTGGTAAGTACTGTGTTGTCAAAGAATGACTACATAAATATAAATTCAGCTTAAATGCCAATGTCAGATAACGGTCAGGCCTATGGTATTTAACAAACTTCTTTCGCCTAATCCTTTTTTTTAAACTAGGACTTTTTTATTGATCAATTGCTGTTGTAATTCCATTTTAAAGTCATTTCAGTTGTACCTAGCTGGCCTCTCACTTCATATTTGGGGTCATTAGAACACTTGATGGTTTGGTAATGGTTTTAAGTGAGGGGTTAACTATAAAATTCCACATTATTTAGGAATATGATGGGTTGATAGAGTTGCCTTTGTTATTGACTGTATGATCAATATAGAGGCAAGTCTAGTGATATAAGTCTAATGATATCTTGCTGCAACGGAAATGTACACGATACTATACAGTGATTTAATACCTTAATTGTCCTTGCCTATTCTCCACTTTTCCAGATGTGTATCTTGTTTTCTTACCTGAGTCTAATTGTGACACTTGATTATTTATATAAATCTGATTATTTAAATGACCTATTTTATATCGAATATATATTTGTATGTTACGAAGTGCATGTAGATGCATAAGTATGAATAAAAATCTTGAATCTTAAATCGTAAAACATTATTTTGGCTTAGGATCAAACCCAAGACATGAAGATTACTGATTCAACACCTTAAGCACTAATTTATCCAAACTAACTCGAAAGTCTTTGGAGGCTGATCCTATATTTTGTAAAACATTTATTTAGATATTGAAAAGTTTTCTGAAAAAGAAACATGTTAAACTTTGGTATCAAGAAAATTTCACATTGATAAGATTATATTTATACACATGATAAATCATTTTTGCAAGGGTGAAATAATCTTGATAGTTCTACTTAATTCTCGACATATAAAAACTTAATTCCCCATTTGAACGAACTCGATAGTTTTTTACTTCACTCCCACATTCTGAAATGAAACCTGCCTGGCCAGGAAGCTTGTGGTATCTCATGTGCCTGACTCATGACCTTGTGGTTATGGGTTCGATACCCAGTTTAGTTCTATACCCGGTTTAGGTATACTATATTTCCAGCCACTTTTAGCCTCTCACATCTGATGCACGTGAGATAAGTAGTCAACAACTTCAAAGAAAGTTGTGTCAGTAGGGGTGAGGGAGAGGAGATTCTTGAAGAAAATACCTCCAGTTACCTTCTGTCTGACGGGTTGCTCCAATTTGATTTTTGTGATTGGAAAAACAATCACAAAAATAATATCAGAGCTACTTATTGAATCGAGGGTAATTTGAAGGCATTTGATAAGAAGATTTACTTCGATGAAAGTAGCAAAAACTTGGTGCACTGCTCGCCTTTAGGCTTCAAATGCCTAAATGTATATTATATTTATCGATATTTGTTTTTTTACTAAGGCATCTCATAACTTAACGACCCTGACAGTGTAAGATTGTAAAAACATTACTGGAAAAGAAATAAAGCGCTGGCAACCAGCATTTTATTTTAGTCCCACAATGTTATCTACTCTTCCTCAGGTAGATACCGTCATATGAAACATTTTCATTTCATCCTCAGCAAATGTTTTTAAATGTGGACGAATATAAAATGTGCCATGTTGTAAAGAGTTAAAAGTAAAGATTCGGTAGTATTTATTAGTAATCCACAGGGTTAAAAAGAAATTCCATAATGTGCACTCTGTATCTGATGAGGCTCAGTTCAAGGTTAGTCTGCCATGGATAACACAGTATGCCTAATTTCACGCATCATCATTTGTGCCCGGCGTCATAAATCCAATTTGCAAATGATAGATTGGACCAGAGGAACCCAAAAGCTCAAAGGGTCTATCGTTTTCACCTTAAAAATTAGTACTTAGCGAAATAATCCCGACATTTAACGTCACAGATGATTTCTTTTTTCTTAAATTTTGATATATTGCTTTCTACCATTTTGAATCCAAATTCCAGACTATTTGGGCAAAGAGTTAAATAGAATATCATGAATCTTAATTTCAGAGTAGGCAGACGGATTACAAATTGGAGATCAGACAATTCAATTCTATGGCACCATGGGTCTCATACTATTGATGTGAGACTTAACACTTTTTTTATTCTTTAGGGAATAATGGTCTCTATTAATAGCAGGGTAAGATTTCCTTTCAATTCCTCTGAGAATATACAGCACAGCTGGTGTATGTATTTGTCTGGGATCCTCCCTGGCCGTTCTGTACAATACAATTCCATGTCTTCATGACCTTTAGAAAGCGGATTTTTGAAAGCATAACGGTAAAAGAAGAAAACATTCGTATTTCGTCTGTTACAAAGAAAGCCTATTTTTTTGTTCGTATAATAAAAAGATAGATAGTCGTTAACGGGTAATCGAGAAATCGTTCCAACCTTATGTTGATAATGGTGTAAACCATTGAATACATTTAAACCTTTAGTCCATAGATACTCATTTCTACGTATTATTGTAGGAGCCTTTGGAAAACATTGTGGCAAAAGGTGAAATTGCTCGTGACGAACAATTTCACCTTTTGCCACTATGTTTTCTATGCTATCAAAAGTTGTCATATTTGTGTATACACGTGAGAAACAGCTTCATCCTTGCTGTTATTTAGGGTCAATTCGAGATACCATAGAAATGCCTTATGAGGTAAAGGGTTAAGAGTAGTTTTTGCTTGTAATGTTTTCTTGTAATGTGAGAGAAGCACTGGCAACACCGAAGAGCACCTCCTTTGAAATAAAAGCAATGAAAGAAACACAATTCTTCTTCGCCTTCTTCTTGTTTAAAGTGGCATCAAACCAGAATGTGACCCACATTTATGAAGAAGAGAAAGTTATTTTTCAGCACGGATAATATGGTTGTAACTGTTTATACTCAGTTAGAAATAAGAAAGAAAAAAAAGTCAAAAATTGCCTCAGAAAGGATTCGAATCCAGGACTTTTATATCCGTATTCGATGACTCTAACACTGAACTAAGGAGACATTCGACATTTGACTGTCAAAAATGTCTTTATCCTTTGGTGTGCAAGAACAACTTTGTTACAAACATAATAAAAATTCTACAGTAAATGACATTCTACCTTGAAATGGAGTATGCATATATTTGGGCCATGATCTGACAGAGGGAACTTAATGCATCTCCGTATATATGTTACCAAAATTGTCATGATATAATATACATCCATGTGATCCAATTTGTTTAAAGGAACAAAGCAGGTGTTTAAATGCATGTGATTTATATCATTCCATTCAAACGTATGGAAATTATCGCGAAGTTGACAATCAGTAAATTGTATAGCCGGTCCAGGTATTAGTCGCTGTCAGAGAAACAACATGCAACTTGGTTAAAACCTGCCAGGTTGCTGTGTCTTTTGTTTACCTTTTGCCTGGTGTTAGAAATTATCTTTTTTTTTCTGTCGGTGACTAAAATATGAGAACACGATAACAGACTTTATTATATACCTAGCAGTGAAATCCTGGAATTTCCCAGTGTAATAAATTTTAATATCATCAGTAGTGACGATATCAACTTTCACTTTCACTTCCTGACGTAATTTGGGAACTACTTTTTTTTTTTTCGACTACATTTTTTTCGACTTTCAAGCGCAAAATTACAAATAATGATGTTAATAAGGTATATGATAAATAGAATAATCAACTGGTTATTTTTGATATGAAAAATATCTCACTCGGACGCGTCGTAAGGCGTTAAAAAAACTCGTGCTGCGCGCTCGTTTTTTCAATGCCTAACAACGCATCCTCGTGAGATATTTTTCATATCAAAAACAACCAGTTGATTATCCTCTATGTCATCTCCACACTATTTTCCATACTTTTATATGATATAAGTTTAATACATTATGACATGCTTTGATATTTTGGCCTTTACTGGACCTTCAACAGGCAAGTAAATTGAATTATGAGGTAAACTGATCCAAGGACAAACAGAAAATTGACCAATAGCGAAAAGTTTCTGTAGATACTTTTCACAAATGCATTAAGCTCCTTTTATCGCATAGCATGGGTCATAAATATTTATCTTAATGCAAAAGGATTCTTGCGATAACATGCCCCGATCATACATTCCTGTACACGGGCAAAATCCACGTAAAAAAAGTTTTTTCTATCGGGAGTCCCGTTTACATTATTAGTTGCACGATCAGGTCGCAGGGGACAACTTGTTCATGGCTGTGGCGAATCATTTCGCCAAAGGGACTTGAAGATTTTGAAACTTGTTCACGTTTTTTTATAGCGGATCATCCGAGCTGAAAGCGAGTTGGCAACATGATTCGCGACAGGTATGATAAAGTTTACACGGGGTAACACGAGCCATCACTGCGTCAGATAAGAAAATTATGAAGTTAAAACTCATTCATTGTAAAGTTAATCGGCCAAATTGCCAAAACGGTAAAATTGCGGGTCAGAAAATGTCGGAAAAATTTCTAGTTTCCATTGTATTGAATTTTGTCCATGCAAAATTTCAGACATTTGCAAGCGATATATCGCGAATCAAAGCTATTTGTCGAGCATTAGATACATGTAGTATAAATCATGAGTGAATAGCGTTACAAAAACTGTCCCCTAATTGTAAGCTTGTTTACTTAAACAAACCAGAAATAAACCATTTTAACTAAAACATATTATTTCTTAATGCCAAGTTCCATTTCTGTTACCGCAGACAAAAAACGCAATAAAAACCTCTTCTTTTGTCTGATACAATATTTTCAAATACAAGCAAAAGTTTAATGTTTGAAAACCAACAGAATCAGAAATTTGCTCAGTCACCCGTATAGATAACAATATAAAGCACATCATAGATATTATTTTTGACGTTGAACTTTCTCTTGGTGGCGTCTAATATGGAAAACACCCCAGGTAACGTCCACGGCTAAAAATCATGTCGCCAACCCCCCCCCCTTTTCGACATGATTCACTACAGCGGTAAACAAGTTTCCAAGTCCCCTGCCGTCTGACTGTATAACTAATACTGCATTTTAATTGCTGTCTTTGGACTCGAATGCGTTTAACCAGTATTTGTGAAGACTTTCTTACAAAGAGTTGTAAAACAAGGTATGGTTTTAAGTCCCTTTGACAAAATCAACTTTTGTGCAGCTTCAATAACTTTAAATTGACAAATAATTAACGGGTATAAAATTACTGCATACGAGTTTGAAAATACCCATAGATAATCAGTTACCATCTTTACTAGCTAATACAAAAATTAAACCTGACGGCAAATTTAATATGGCCCAGAGTTATCTGTGTCAGAGTCGAAAAGAATCTGGGAACAGAAGAAAATGGTGTGTAATGGTAATTTTGTTTTTCCTTTTCCCATAATGTTACAAAATCTTCTTCACAAGAGTCATTAAAACACAGGATTCTTTGAAAAGGACTTAAGCTGTGAATTCAAATGAAAATGCAACGATTTTCTTTCAATTCCTTCTCTTGAAATTCAGTTATAAATATAATGAATAAATTTCATTCATTTATAATATAATGAGGTTGTTTCAACGGGAAGTGCAACATTAGTGCAATCTAATGCAAGAGTTTAATTGGAATGGCTGTACCACCCTGGGACTTATAAAACTAATTTCTTTGGATCAAACGATTTTGAAACGTTGACTTAATGGTACAAGCAGCACGACAAAGCCATTATGTCATTGTCTCCTAAAATGCTATGGAGCAGACGCCTACAGAAACATCCTTGTAGACCCTTTGCAATACTTAGATTAGACTCTTCCGTTTTAAAGGCAATGGCAGACCTCAAACTGAAATAAGCTTAATAACTGTATTTGTGCTTGAAAGCTTTTTTTCTTACAGAAAAGGATGTTGGAGAGAGACAAATACTGCTTAGTAGCATTGTATTTCCCATAGTATTTTCTGTAGCCTTCTTCAAGATCAGGATTGACTCGGAAAGGTGTAAATGTGGAAGATAAAACGTAAAATAGTGCCAAAGGTTTAGCCAAAAGAAAAAAGACACCTATGGCTCCACTTCGTTGACACTACTAAAAATTGTTTGCCTCTGATGAAGGCGGGATAAATAGGGCATGCTAGAAAAGACAAAATAACTCTTAGCACGACTTTAGTTTATCAAAGCTGAACATACGATAACCTTAAATGATATATTGTGACTATAAATCAACTGTCTTATGATTACATCTCAATTATCTTGTGCCCATGGTACAATTAGCAATGAAAACAAATTCCATGTAGTGTCTAAGACTAATTTTCATTTGAAACTTGTATCGTTTTATAATTCATACTCCGTGGCCACAATTTGATAAGCTTGTACCAACGAGATGTTTGAGTCTTGTTCACTGGTTAATAAGTGAATCTAGTGGACACAGGATCTTTTATCTTATGCCTCCTCCTTGTTGATGTTTGTCTTGCAACATTTTTTTTTTCAGTTTAAAACTGATATACAATATCCGTAGACTCAACGAGATTTTGTCTTCGGTGCAAAAGATTTCATTTGCTTGAACCACGTACCAAACAGTAAAGTGTTTGCACAAGCTTGAAAGAAGCTCTAATAAACTTTGCAGGAAAAAGGAGGAAATGCAGGTAACCAGCAATTTCTCCGTTTCTCCAAAATGCATTAAACCCCGTAAATAACAAATCAACCAATTTGAACCATATTTGATATGACGTTTGCCAATTTGTTTCAAATTGGAAAAGTAAAAACTGTTGTCCTTTGTTACAGCCTTAAATGCCAAGCATAGTGGGCGGTTGTGTTTTTTGTCCGGTGTCATTTTCATTTCTCGAGATAAGATTTATCGAATTTGCTGGAAATTTATTGATACTATGAATAATATGAAACTTAATAAAACATGCATATTACTCACTCAAAAAATAATGGAAGCTATGTACACATGTATGCGTATCTTCCTTCTTTAAGTAACGAACCTACCTGGACGGTTTTGGAGTCAGGATCCCATCAGGCTCCCTGCCCTTTGTCACATACCGGTGTTCAACTTTGACCACTACAGCTGTAACTAAAATTTATATAGTTTATAAAAGCTCATAATCACTGCTATTTCTGATTGGCTGCAACAACCTTACTAGTTGTATAGACGCGATGCAGGATTCCGCAAGTTTTTCCACAGACCGACTTTCGATGAATGATTCAGTGATTCGAGAAATGTACATGTGTGCGTGCATGCCATTAAATTGGGGTTGGAAATATTGTAAGTAGACTCTGGTCATTGATTGTGTCCAATAAGTTTCAGCTGTTGGATTTGAGTTTTCCCCCGAACCGTCAAGATACAAGCTCCGGTTATCTACATGCATAATATTATGATCATGTACCAACCAGAGTGTCATTGATCTTTACTTATATTTAAATGGTCATAACGATTTCATCAAGCCTAATGACCTGATTTAAACTAAGGCAGTGCTATATAAATGAAACAAATAAAACTACTTAGATAAATGACATGAGTGAAAAGGACACTCGGAGCCAGTGTTACAAATGCCGAAATTGCACTTTTAAATTTGGTTTTATCAAAATATGTGATAGAGAAGCGGACTGTGTAGATTCATGACCAAATTTACTGGTCTGTGCAATATGTTCTTGGTCTACTGGTAAGTGCAGTATGTTCTTGATCTACTTGTCTTTGCAGCATGTTCTTGGTCTACTGGTCTATGCAGTATGTTCTTGATCTACACTGAAACGAATTTCTAAACAGCCATTTTGTTTCTACTATACATAGGACCCAGTAAAGGAATGTGAATGAAAACAAATTTTGACATTTATCTGGGCGTTAACCATGGTATTGTGATGAAACGATTTTTGACTTTCTTTGCCAACAGAATGACTCTTTTTCAAAAAAAGGAAATCTACCTGGACAACGTTAAAAAAAGATCAGATTTTAAATTTCACAAAGTTTTGAGCACTGATGTAGGAGATACTAGTGAAAAACTTTTTTTCCATGAAGTCCCCTTTTTCCGTGATGCAGCCTCAAATTGAGAAACCAGGAAAGAGGTATTTGCGCATTAATAATTCATAGATTGAAAATAATAAGGGCACATGTTGCAACTTCTAAAAACAAGATATAACTATGAAGATTCATGAAATTTTGACAGAAACTGAACGAGATATTAGTAAAAATTGCAATTTTGCATTAAGGCCCCTTTTTCCTTGGTATTTTACCCTTTTCCATGATAGAGGGTCAAATTGAAAAATACATAAAGAAAGCAGAGCACATTGTGAAACTTTAAAAAAACAATATAACCATAAAGTTTAATAAAATTTTGATAAAAACTGAATGACATATCAGTAAAAATTTGAATTTGGCAAAAGAAAACCCTTTTTCCATGACAAAATGTTAACTTAAAAAAAAGCCTAGATTAAAAATAGCAAAGGCATACTCTGAAACTTTCCATTAACAATACAACCATGAAGTTTCATGAAATTTTGACGAAAACTGAACGAGATATTAGTAAAAATTGCAATTTTGCATTAGGCCTCTTTTTTTCCATGACACGGGGTCAAATTCAAAAACTGGGAAAGATTCATTAGCGCTTTACCCTAAAGAGTTCATATATGAAGTTTTATTTAATTTGGTCCAGGGTTGTGAAGAAATGGCTTCGGACGGACGGACGGACGGACGGACGGAAGGACAGACGGACGGACGGACGGACAGACGAAGCGGCTACTATATGCTCGCCCTTCGGGGAGCATAAAAATGCCATAAACAGCGAAATGGAAAGGATAGCTTGAAAAGACAAAGGTGATCATGTTCACAAGCTAGCCTGTCATGCTCAAGAAGCAGCTCATCAAGGCAGCATGAGAACTCTTCACAATATTACAACACTACTCGGCAATTGACAGGAACAGGGACAACATAACCAAACCTTTTAAAGATAAGCATGGCTAAATTGTCATGAGAATTGAAACCAAAACAGGTAGAAAGAACGATATGAAGAATTCTTACAAGGATCTCCTGTGAGAGACCCTTCGGTTTATGAAAAGAACCAGACCTCAATATTTTTTACAGGTCTGATAAAGAAGAATTTATAGCAGCTGTATTGAAACTAAAGAATAGAAAAGCTCTGATAACATCCTCCCTGTTTAGACATCCTCATGGCTCACAGCTGAGACTCTGCTAGACCTTTTTCAAAAAATATGGGAAGAAGAACAGGCTCCCCACGAATGATGTAAAGGTCATATAGGCAAACTTCCAACGTAGGGTGATCTGGCGATATACCTTCTGTCTATCCAAAGTAATATTCAAACCCGTGTTAGTTTTAGAGAATCAAATCAGCAATTGATGTAAAATCAAGACAATGTCAAACTGGCTTCACATCTTGTTCAGACCTAATTGCAACACTCCGCATTATCATTGTACAATCTTAAGAATGACAAGCACCAATAAATGTACATTTCAAAAAGACATTTGATAAGGTTGATGGTAATGTAATATGGAACATCCTCAGATACGATGGAATTCCTTCAAAAATCCTAAATATGATTTGTAGGCCGTACAACAGTACATGCCTTATTATCCACGATATGATATTGACTATCAGGGCTTTTCAAGTCCAAACAAGGCCGCCTACTTTCTCCATTGATCATCTCCATTGTGATAAACTGGGTTCTTAGAAATACTAAAGATCAACCAAGATGCCTCCAATTGATTATGACAAAGTCACTAGAGGACCTTGATTTTGCTTACGGCATCGGTCTGTTTACTCATGCTTACCAGAACATTAAAGAAAGGGAACAACTTCAGGAAGTAGCAAAAACCACTGGACTAGAGTTCGATATTAAAGAAACACAGAAACAAAGTGTCTCTGTCTAAATACAACACAAACCACACTACTCAGTCTATATGTAAAAGAGTACTGAATAAGAAAACACCTTCACCTACGTTGATAGCGTGATCAGCAAAACAGGAGGCACAAAACAAGATATCCAAGACAGGATTGGGAAAACTAGACGGGCTGTCCTTACTCTCCGACCAGTCAAGAAAAAACAGAAACATCCTAATCCTCAGAACGAGCTCTAATTGTTCGACTCAAATATTAAGTCAGGCCTATTGTATGGTACATGAGACAAAGTGTCATGCGCAAGAACCGTAACTATGGCATGTATATTTTCGAGTTATTTCCTTTTGATTGAAGAACTTGACGCTGTTACTGCTATAGAAAATCAACGTCTTTTTAGATTTAAACAACTTCAAGGTAAGTAATTTTGCATCTTAATGATTTGTTTACGAAATTGAACGATCATTAGATGTATCAAATGACCATTAGGTTATCCTTTAACGGTAAAATATATAATGAAGGGACGGTTCTTTTTAACCCAAGTATTTTAGAATGACAACGAACGGTAATATAGGTAACTATATTCGTTTATTCACAAAATCAATCCATTCTTTCCGCTTGACAACCATCAAGGGAGATTAGCCAGTTTACGATGCTGGCTACTCAGTATGTTTTTTTTGTGGGCGACTCGTATCGAACGAGATCTATACGCCACAGTGTTGCTGTGTTGAAAGTGTAAACTTTATATATATGGGGGCTCCCGAAAGGAATTTGCTTTAACGTGTACTTTTCCCATTGCACAGCCACGAGTGTACGGGGAATATTATCTAATCAGATATCTTTTTGCAGTTGAAAAATAATATACCTATGGAGCAACCAGTTTTGCTGTAAAAACGATAATTGCAATTTATTATTGCAAAACTCGTTGTGATGACAGAAAATTTATCGTGTTTCATTTCACAACCATTTTTTGGGGTTTTTTTGCAATAAATACGAGAATTGCGAAAAAATGATTATATATGTCATATTCGATCATTTTCCAATCAAAACCAAATTAGAGTGAAATTGTATGCTAAATCGGATAATGTTACAGGAAGTTCACTTCAAAGACCAATAACATTTCAGGCTTAACAGTATTTAAGCTTAAATCTTTAGAAACTTTCATAAAATCGCTTTAATACCGTAAACATCATCGAATTCTGACTCTTTCCGAAATAAAGTTTCTTTAATCAGGATTGCAATAAATTATTGCAAAATTCGCTACGATGACATAAATTTTATTACATTTCACTTCACAACCAGTTTTGCATTGCAATAAAATGGTTTACATATCATATTCGATCATTATTCAATCAAAATTAAGTTGCAGAAAGTGCGCTTTACAGACCTATAAAAAAAATTCAGACTAAACATTTTTAGGGTTTAAATCTTTGGAAAATTTCATAAAAAGGATTAAATACCGTGAACAGCATTGAATTTTAACTGCTTTAGAATTAATATGTTTTAAACCATAATTTATTGCAAAACTCGTCGCGGTGACAGAAAATTTATCATTTTTCACTTCACAACAAGTATAGCAATAAAAACGAGAATTGCAATAAAAGCATCGTATCATTTTCGACCATTTCCAATCAAAGCCAAGTTAGATAGCGATTTATTTTTAAATAAGATTATGTAAGACATTAAAAAAATTACAGAAAGTGATAATTCAAAGAACAATAAGAACATTTCAGACTTAGCACTAATAAGGCTTAAATTCTTTAAAACCTTTATAACGTCAATTTAATACCGTTTACAACAATAAATTGTGAATTATCAAGTCACAACATATCTACACCAGTATTGCAATAAATTATTACAAAACTTGTTGCGATGATAGAAAAATTATTACATTTCACTTCATAATCAGTTTTGCTATAAAAACAAGAATTGCAATAAAATGATCTATCGATGCGGAGGCCGAAAAATAGGACCAGAGGTTGAAGAGATATACAAGGAATAAGAATATATTGCATTGACATTAGAGCCCTGCTGAGACCTTGACCTTAAAGCTAGGTGACCTAATTATGCGCTGTGTACATCGTATCATCAAAATACACTAGTGTATAAGATATTTTCAAAATCGCATCAAGGCTTCAGCAGATATTGAGCGGCAAAGGAATGACTGACAGACAGACTGGCAGACGAAGACTCTTACTATAACCCCCCCCCCCCAAACCACCCACCCCGCTTCGCTTCGGAGGATTAAAAAAAACTGATAACTGTTTCAAAAGACTGGTGGATGTGAAAACAAATTAGTCTTACTTGTCTATTTTCAGGGAATCTTTTAAAGAAATCAAATAAAAATCGAAGGCCCTATTAGTAATTGAAGGAATTAAGGAATTCTGACGAAAGAGTTATAAGGCTCCTTTTCTCATGTTTCCAATGGAATCATCCAATTCTAAACAGTATTCATCCTATTGAATATACAGTCATAAAAAGTTTCAAAAGAATCGGATGACAATTCGTCCTTATTGCATAATAGGAAAGTTCCATATGATCCTTTTTTCTGGGTTTTCCAATGGAATCTGTTAATTTTCGATAGGACTCGCCCTAATGACAATGCAATTATTCTTTTAAAGCTTCAAAAGAATCTGGTGGAACATGGCTTTGATTGGAAAATAGTCGAAAATGATATAATGATTCTATTGCAAGTCTCGTTTTTCTTGCTAAACTAGCTGTGAAGTGAACGGTAATAAACTTTCTGTCATCGCAAAAAAGTTTTGCAATAATTTACTGTAATACTGGTTTAAGACTTATTGTTTCTTAAGGAGTCAAATTTAAAATTCTTTATGGTATGTAATTGACTTTATGACAGTTTCTAAACATTTAGTCCTAAAAGGAGATTAGCAATAAATGCTTTCATTGTTTTTTTTTTTTTTTTTTTTTTTTCATTTTCACATTCTGTAATTTTATTCAGGTCTTAAATAATAGTATCCAAAATAAAATTGCACTCTAATTTGGTTTTGATTGAAAAACGATCGAATATGGTACACATAATCATTTGATTGTATTTCTCGTTTTTATTTAAAAACCAGTTGCGAAGTAAAATGTAATAAATTTTCTGTAATCGCAACGAGTTTTTCAATAATTCATTGCAATACTGGTTTTAGACATACTGTTTCCTATGCAGTCGGAATTTAGTGTTGTTTACCTTATCAAATCGGCTTTATGATAATTTTCAAAAATTTCAGCCTAAAAAGTGTATAGCCTTAAATGTTCTTATTGGTCTTTGAAGCACTCTTTCTGTAACATTATTTAGGTCTTGCACTATTCAATTCAACATAAACGTGCACTCTCATTTGGTCTTAATTGGAAAACGATTGAATTTGATATATATAATTATTTCATTGCAATTCTTTTTTTATTGCAAAACTGGTTGTGAAGTGAAATGTAATAAAGGTTCTGTCATCGCAAAGAATTTTGCAATAATTTATTGCAATACTGATTAAAAACATATTGTTTCCTAAGAAATCATAATTCAAGTTATTTACGGTATTTAATCACTTTCAGTAACTTAATTTAGGTCTCACATAATCCATCCTAACATTAAATTGCACTCTAATTTGGTTTCGATTGGGAAACGATCGAATATGATATACGCGTATATGAACATTTTATTGCAACTCTCGTTTTTATTGCAAAACTGGTTGCTACATATCCAAGCTATTACAAGCTTGGTAATCTGATTACGAGAGATGATCGTATAATTGTGGCGCCGCATGAGGCACTATATTTTTATTAGGTTTTGAAAAGTACCTATGGAGGCAGCCATATTGTTTACTCGGCTTCAAGTCATTTCGTAACTAGGTCAATTTGTACCTAGGCCATTTTGTTCAATTTTTGGTCATTTTGTACCCACTGATTCTTTTTATTTTGGTCATTTCGTACTTACTTACTTCGATCATCTCGTAAACACTTTGGTCATTTCATACCCATTTTTTAATATCAATTTATTAATTCGGAACCTACTTTTAAAACTTTTTTGTTGTGTTCTACAGTTGCTTTTGTACATAGCTTCAATTGAAATAAGGTTAAATTTTGCCGAAGAATGGCTACGATTGTGTCTTACCATTCTTATTATTATTATTATTTTTTCTTTTTTAATTCAAGTTGCATTCTAAGGATTCTTTAGGACTTTTCAGTTCATTTCGCACCTAGTTCTGCATAAATTTACTTTGGTTGTGAAATAATGTGACTTATTTCAGAAGCAATTGATTTGCGGCGTCATTTATGTTAAATGCATCAATATTTTCTTGTAGTAAAACTTAAAACTGCCGTTTGAATTGTATTTGTGTAAAACCCCTTAAAGATACAGATTCGCTGATAGAAAGGTCAAACAAGCTGACACACTTCAGACCATGCTCAGGGATTGAGACTTCGCAGGTGAGACAATTAAGTCAGAAAAGCTAATGCATTATTCAAGACCTACCCTTCCTTGTGTTTGATTATCAAACTTTTGTGATTTTGCTGTTACGGTACTTTCAACGCAATCAACCGATACATGCAGAATTAAGTATAATTGTCAAGTCGACCCGATGAACCAATAACCATAACACCAAATTAAACCCGTACCCTGTTGTTTAGAAATCTGCAGGCTTATTTTATATCCTATCTTTGAAATAAAGAATCGAACCACTCCAAGTGGCTGTTTTCATGCAAAAAGACAATACTTTGACTCGGTTACACTGGCTGTGATTGGAAAAAAAAAAAACACAAACAAAGTGGAAGCATTGTAGCTGTCTCGTTGCTGTGTATGTCCTGCAAAGAAAGCCGGTAAAATCGTATACAGTCATGTACAAGGCAATAATGCCTTAGAATTACGATCCAAGTTAGCAAGTCTTTTGCAGTAATTTAAGAACAAATCATAGTCTATTTAGCAACCAATGCTCTGTTAAAAATTAAAACTCTGAACAAAGTCGAAGATTTGAATTTAAAAACTAGCCAGATATAACCGTGAAATTTTCTTCATCCTTCCCTCGTTCAGAAATTTTATGATAACTGAGCCAGTTCGGTATAAACAATTATTCACGAATAACTCTTATCCCGCTAGATAAGTAAAACGAAAATCTTCAAGCTGATAATAAAAAATGCAAATTATGCAATTTCAAATGCATCTGTGAGGAAACAAAATAAGTTCAAGATTGGACATTGAATAGAAAAAGATAAGCCTACACGTTCTGTGCAGTCTATCCCTAACCTACAAGGGTCAGTGAGTCGCGCTTAATATCCTAAGCGTTAACAGTGAAAAATTGCCTGACGCCAAGGTTTAGTTCCTGTTCCGCTTAACATTTATAGACCAAAATCCTGTCTGTTAATGTTACATTAATAGAATATCATTGTCTAGAGATTACAGACCGTCAACTCCTAGGATTTTCCATTTTTTATCCCTAGAGTGGTCTTAATTGTTATCATGCAAATACATGTGCACTTTGTTTACTAATGCAGAACAATATTTCAGTACATCTTTTTGCATTTAATCGTTGATTATACATGCGGTACATGCAGCAAATAGAAAACAGGAGAACATAGATTCAGATTAGAAGGCTTGTCTGTGCAGTTTGATCTTGGTTTGCACTTTCTGCATATTACTGGCACGGTCACAAAAGGCTGTGTAGGCATATTTATGAAGCTTTGACTGTAATTTCTCAAAGGAAGGAGTACCCAGGGAACTCTTTAGCTGTCCGCCATTTGCCCTCAGGGTTTTTCCAGAACAATCATACTCTGAGGGCGTTAAAAATCTTGGATTCAAAAGTTATGGATAAAGGCATAGACATTTTATTCAGTATCTAAGCCACCGGCCCATAATACAAAGAAATAATATAATAGTATTTGACAAAGAGTGACTACCTAATTTATTTTTACTAATAAAATAGAGTTTTGTTTTGTTCCCAAAAATGGAGTACATGTTCATGACTATAAAATAACGAATTGGGTCAAACCTTAGATACTTGAAATTTATAGAGAATCTAAGGACAATACAAATAAGAAGTAACGTTAACTTCAGTTTGGCAACTTTATTTTGATTAATTTAGATCAACAACAGGAATGCTAATTTTCTGCATTTAACTGGCAGATCTGTCGGGATTCTCCAGTATTCTTAAAAAAAACTAGGCTGAAGATACAAAAACAAAGAAATACTTTCGATGGTTGCATATTTTGAGCTTTAATGTTGACTAGGCCAACTATAGCTCTGTCCAAGGTCTTGATGTCCTGAAAATACAAACAGATAAAAAAAAGTTAAACAAAGTCAGAATTAAATGTCAAAGATATTTAATATCCAAATGAAAAACATACCCACACAAAACTCAGAAAAGAAACTTAAAAAGAAGGAAAGAATCTGCCTATTTTACTTGTTCTCCGAAAGGTAAACATTGGTGCAAAAATAATCATCTTTTACAAGCAAATTACTATCGACTTCTACATCTGTTAATCTGTTTTCAACGGTATAACTGCTGGAAACGTAAACCTTACTGTGGCAACAACGAGAAGCGTATGCTTTCAAATGTCAATAAAAGGGTTCGCTTGTCAACTACAATTCCTTGTTATACAAGAAGGTGAAATAAAGCAGATCGTTAAACTGTGTCAATACGACCTTAACCCATTACCAAAAGACAATATTTTAGGTTTGTCAAAATTCAAAGATTTTGCAGACGACAAAATAAAAGTGACTGCAAATTTGAAATTTGTTTTGTGAAGAGTAGAAAACATTGTGAAAAAAGGAGAAAATGCTGGTTACCAGCAATTCTCCTTTTCCGACAATGTTTTCTAAAAGCTTCTTTCTCGGGGTCGTCAAAAGTAGGGGTTGTGTGGTAATGGGTTAAATGTTATTCCTCTGTGGCCTTTTCCAGATGTAAAACACAATCCCGTCTTTCCATGTTAAGATTAAAATCCTTGGGATGACCTGATTACTTTTCAATGGTACTACTCATCATACGCCAAAGACAGTTTGTTAATTGGACTTTCTTAAATGTTTTAATTTCCAATATGAAATATTATTTCTTGATTTTGAGTATGATCATGGTCATTAGCTTTAAAGTGTCAAATTCAATGCCAGGGAATCAAAATTCTTAAAATATATCCCCTGAAACAAAATTTTATATCCGTCATTTATACTGGCAAAAAAAAACACACACACAAAAATGTTACGATTTCAACTGAAAGTCGAGCGAAAGTGAAATGTATTTTCGGTTAACTCCCAGGTAAACGAAAATGTAACTTCAATGTCACTAACCGTTACAATGATTAGATGTGCATTTTTTTTTTTAATTTCATCGACTGCATCATCCCTTGTTTATGAATGGACAATGTCGAATAAAACGGCATACGGTTGCATTACAATGAAAGACTGTTCGTTATACTTTCATTCTATGCGCCACAACAGAGCTTTACTAAATGGAAATGGAAATGTGAATGACTGACATAGGATGTTAATATCCAATGCATGATTACCTTGGAAAGTAAAAAAGGACTTAGCGATGTATATGACATTATTTTCAGAACAGATTTATAACCAAACTTTGCACACACAACTTTCATCATGTCTCTAGGAGATTATTCTCTTTAATGGTCTGTTAGATGGGAAAATTACAGTAATAATATACAGATATACATCATTTCACTAAAAATTGATATATTTTTGCACAAAAAACATATAAAAGCCTGGTAAATGTACAAATATGCATGTTATACATAGACTATTGAGTTAAAGAGGGAGATAATTTGATCGGGTTATGGGCTAATCTTAAAAAAATACATACTTTCTAACAGATAGATTTTTCTTAAGCTTTCCACATTTATAGTTTTTATATTCTAAACAGTTAGAAAAAAAGTTACCTACCGGTGCTTTTTTTGTCAAAAAACAAGATTGAAGGTCACTGTGGAAGATGTATTTATTTATTTATTAAACGAAAATATAGGATAAAAGCCTAGCAGATATGGTGGGAAAAGGTGAAATTGTTCAATAAGAGCGATTTCTCCTTCCTAATAATAACTTTCAAAGTGGAAATAGCTATACTTTCACAACCTTAAATTATCTGCCTTTGTTTCCTTATTTGGTGTGTGGCACCGTGTCAGCAACATTTAAATTATTCCAAGGTGACAGTTCAAAGATCCATTTTTTTTCTCTTTTAGCCGAAGAAAGTGCTATTTGACGCAGTGCAGCTCTAGTATTACCATTATATAAAAAAAAACAAACAAAGATTTACCTTTTATTCAATATCCACCACAAAAAAACATACGCAGGAGGATGGGCGCGAAGAATTGTCATATACGTCGTTAAGTATACTTTTGTGTCGTTGATAATTGTTTGGATGCATTCACAATGTTTTCTTAATCTCAAGGTAATATAGTTAAAAGATAATGTCATTTATCTTTTACCACACGGTCCCGCATCTTAACGATCTGAAGAGAGAAGCCTCCTGAAAACATTTTGCATAAAGGAGAAAATGCTAATAACCAGCATTTTCTCCTTTCCTTACAAATAACATCCTATCAAAGACAAAATCCATTATTTGATTTACATTAAATTTGGAGTGCAACTCCCGAAAAGGGTCATTCGGACATTTGCGTAAAGTGTCGTCTATGATCAGCGTGTGCAGTCTGCACAGGCTAATCCGAAACGACACTTTCCGATTTTATGTGATTTTCTGTTTTACGCAAGTCTACTGTATCACAAAATCTAATTTAGTCGTAAAGTGCCGTCTCGGATTAGCCTGCGCGGACTGCGCAGGCTAATCCGACACGACACTTACGCAAATGTCCGAATGACCCTTTTCGCGTGTTGCACTCCATTAAATTTATTCTTTTGATGTCATCTGCAAATGTTTTCAATTTGGACAATTTAGATCGTCTGGCAAAGGTTTAAACTTTTCTTAGCCAAAAACATAAACATACCTTATACCTTTCGACAGCTGCAAAAACACTGAAATTAAGTAAGATTTAAAAAAATATATATATAGGCTTGACTTTACATGTAGACGGTGGATGTAGATCCAAGTTTCACTTTTACATAGGCATGTTAATCGACTTTTTTCTTCTTTCAGTTTAGAACGATGAAATGTACTCTTTGTTCCAACAATACATAGATTGAGAAACATCTTCGTACAACTTGCGCTAATCACTCCAGATTCTGGTTCCTTGGAACCTCAACAATACTTGGCCCGAATGGTTGGGCCAATGAGCAATCCTAAAGTTGAGACCTGCTCCAGGGTATCGAACTAGGGACGATATAGTAACGAGGCCGATGCTGTACCTCATCATCACTAGCACCATCTGTTATATTACCCTATAGCGAAAGGGTCTGTTCTACCTAGTTATGTTTATTGCAAATGCCTATATGACCCTAATTAATGCTTTATGTCAATACAATGCAAATGGATATTGTTATTAAAGCTGATAAAATACCTTCCGGGGAATCCATGTGTCAAGTTTCAGTTTGAATTCAATAATTAGATTTGTACTTCATCCTGGAAAACAGCTTAAATAAACAATAATTCAAGACTGAAAACAAAAAATGTAGAATCACACCTAGGGGATTTTTGTCATATTTAAATGAGAAAAACAGATTTTTGACAGATTTAGCGCTGCTGTTTTTAAGTTTCATGGCCTCGAGGGGAATTAAGCTGAATCACTTAACTTTTTTTTCGTTTGTGTGTTTCTTGCGTGCTTGTGTTGCATACTTTGTCTTGCACTGTATACAGGTTTCCTTTTCTAAGAAACTCGCGACTTATTCTGTCATATAACATACGTTTGGGGTTCTATCGTACTTTTTATCAAGTAACATGACCATATATGCCTTTACCTTTTCCTCAGACAAACAGTAACTGTTGCTTTCGGAATGTTGGACCCCCAGAGATTTCTAAGCACCGTCAAAAGTCATTGTCCATAAAGAAATATCACTGAATTCAAACTGATCGCAAATATTCGATACATTAACAGATAACAGTGAAACAATCAGAATTGTAGAGGGTTAATTGGCAAACATGAAAAAGTAGGACAATGTTATGGGATCAATTACGCCACAGTATTCAGGATATATAACAAAAAAGCAGTTGGTATGCAAGTTGAAACTCCAGTCCAATCGTGGTTTGGATGGAATAGGCGTGGGAGCAGTGAAGGACAAAGCGGTTGTAAAGGCCAATATTTCACTTTTATTTATTTATATATTTATTTATTTATCCTCCTCATGTGAGATTAAACTACATTCATCTATATCAATATGAGGGAAAAAGCCACCCACACATACACTCACACTCACGAATAAGTCAAAGTACAGAATTCAGGTATACTACATCCCTATAGTACTGCGTGGCTGAAATCGCACCAAAAGCCCCTTATTTCATAATTATGTCTATCATGTATAATTATGTAGATTAATGTGACAATAAAAGTCTCTCGTATGTTGTAACAATCTGTTTTATAAAGCTGAGTAAGCATCTGTAAAACTCACTGACATGTATATACGAGATAGATCATCACACCTTGCCCCTAAAGCTACAAAGCTGAACTATTCATGTCCGAATCCTTCCAAGGTTGCTGCCACTTCACATCCAAACTTATGAAGAATTTCAGCAAAAAGAGTGTATTTGAAATATATTAAAAAACATGCATTCTGATAGAATATGAGCATATTTGTTCTCGTACTCGTTGTCGGATAGCTTACACACAGACCACACTCGAACAGCATTTTTAACCCATACATTTCAGAGATTTTGCTCACGATTGGTTATTGTGCGAAGTAGGCAATCTTTCCAGTCACATTTCGGATATAAGCCTCTAATGTGACAAAGTAGCTGCCGAGTGAAAATTTGCCGTGTAATGGAGCTTTGTGGTAAAGTGGAGATTTTATATACGAAGTGCATCTTTCTGTCGTCTACTTTGCTAGACAAACGGTTTTAATCCGAGCATCGATTCACACATGTCGGGTGGAGTTAGTTTCGGAACGTCTTGAATAGATTTGACGATATAATGTTGCGTTCGATTCATTTGATCTAGTCCTATATCTGAGGATCTTAAATCATTCCACAGCTCACTCCCGTACAATATGGAACTTGGTTTTATAACTTTGTTATATATGCTGCACAATTTCAAAGGATGAAGAGTCTTGTTTGTAATCCATGACATAGCATAGCATGATACGCGTGATACGCGTGTTTTTTTTTTTATTATTTCAAACTTGTACATACAAGTTTATTGTAAAAAAAAAAAACTTTTATCTGGTTAAAGCATTAACTCAATATACGTCGAAAAAATATGAGAAAAAAAAATATATTGTCGAAAAAATAGAGAATTCGTCCCAATAAATGTTCCGGAGAAATGTTATAGATTGATAAATTAAAGGTCTTCCCGTTTTCAAAAGCTAGGTGTATAAACTTACAAAGATTTAGCACAACATAATTTTCTTTACTTTTCATTAACATATAAATTTGTGCATAGTTTTTCTGACTATTAATCCTGAAGTTTTTGCGTAAACTTGAAAGAACATTCGATGACTAACAATGCTATTAAGAATTGTATGTGGCAGCAGGTTCGGTCAGTACAAATATAGACCCAGATATTAGGTCGCTAATGTCTGGTATTTTGCAACGTAATCTGACCAAACAAATCCATAATTTGCATATAATACTAGTCCCATGTACCTGACTAAAACGTCTGTTTCATTTATTTCGTCACTCTTTGAGTATACAAATATGGATGTCTAAGAGGACTGAAGCATTACACAGTATGACAAGATCAAAGTGGTCGTACAAACACAACAAAATAGGACCGTCAGTGACAATGTGCGCTGTTGGGAGCTTAGATTTGTTTAAAGAATTATTCTTTTAAATGGTTCTTTAACTCAAACAACAAAATTTTACACCTGTCCATACTGAAAGCATTTGCAGACAACAAAATAAATGTGACTCAAAAATTGAAAGTTGACTTTAGAAGAATAAAACATTGAAGAAAACGGAAAGAAATGCTGGTAACCATTTCTAATTTTGTATAGATTTTTTTAATCCTTTACCAAAAGGGATTGTTTCGTAAAGGGTTAAAAAAAACATACAAATTATAAAATCATAAACTTCGTGTAATTCTAGCTTCGATTAGCATGTAATATGAAGCTTTTTGCGTCAAGTATAGATGAATCCTTGACCCAACGATTCCTGGTCTTTACGACTCGAAGGACAAAGCCTTCTGAAATCATTGTGGGAAAAGGAGAAAATGCTGGTAACCAGCATTTTCTCCTTTTCCCACAATGTTTTCTATTCTTCTAAAGTCAAGCTTCATTTTTTCAGTAACGATTATTTTGTTGTTTGCAAATGCTCTCACCTTGGACAAGTCTTTTGTCGTTAGGAAGAGTTAAGCCCTTTACCGAACAATTCCATATTTAAACGACCCTGAGGAAAAAGCTTTCGAAAACATTGTTGGGAAAGAAGACAATGCTGATAAAATGAGACGCTTATTGCTTTTCACAAAATATCTTATACGTTTTCAAAGACACTTCCTATAATTTGGGGTGCATGTAAGTCTTTGTCTGCAACTCCTTCCACACTGGAAATCTTTTAGATTTTTGCAAAAAATTAAAATGCAGAAAGCCGTCGTGTTTTTCTCCTATTTCAGTTCGCAACTAAAGAGTTTTCAGCAACGTATGTATCTGTTTCAGAAATTACGGACGCCAAAGATCAAGATCAAATAACAAAGAACTGTATTTGATTGCACTTTTGTATTTGACCAGAGACTCTCAATTATGCAGTACCAAGGTATTTTCAGCCGTTTAAGGCAGGAATTATTTGGTAATGGAAAGGTTACCAGGAAAAACGCACTGGAAATCGTCTGTTGCCTTGCGAAGCACTGTTTACCTTGCAGGCCATTAAGACTAAACAGCTGAAGATTTCTCAGTTGTAATTTTACACTAACGAGCTTTTCCGCTCCCTGCTTTTGAGTCTTGGTTATTTTTTACTCTGAAAGCCCCTTAACCCATTACCTCACAATCCCTACTTTTGACGCCACTGAGATTGAAGCCTTTAGAAAACAATGTGGGAAAAGGAGAAAATGCTGGTATCCAACCTTTTCTCCTTTTCCGTCAATGTTTTCTACTCTTCACAAAACAAATTTCAAATTTTCAGTCACTTTTATTTTGTCGTCTGCAAATGCTTTCAATTTGGACTAGTCTAAAATATTGTCGTTTGGTAATGGGATAACCCTTAGACTTCTGAGCGCGACTCAGCGGCCTTTTGTAGACAGTGAAGATCAAGATCAGACTGCAGAGCCTAAGCAGCCTAATCTGTGATCTATACAGTCCGATAAGGAGATATTGTTTCCCCCACACACACACACAATAAAATGGAAAATAGAAATTAATATTCTTAATATTGTGTTTTGCTATAATTGCATAAGGCAAAGTTAACTGTAGATCCAGGATCTATATACATGTTCTTTGCAGTCTGATTTTGATGTATGCGAATTATAAAAGTTCTATCGAAAGCGCTGAAAGAGCTGGATAACAATTATTTTCGAGTAAAACTTTGTAATAACTATGTGTAGCTTAGAACTTAAACCTTTCCCAAACAATCCCTGGTTTTTTTTTCGACCCTGAAGGAGGAGGCATTTGAAATCATTGTGGGAAAAGGAGAAAATGCTGGTTACCAGCATTTTCTCCTTTTCCCACAATGCTTTCTACCCTGCTGGAAACAAATATCGATTTTTGGATCACATTTATTTTGTTGTATGCAAGTGCTTTCCATTTCGACCAGTCTAAAATTTTGTCGTTTCGGAAAGAGTTAAACCGCTATATAGATTAAATGAAAGATTCGATCCAACTTTTAAGCAGATGGCTACTTAAAAGTCCCTTTCATTGAAGAAATCTTACCGTATCGGAAGGAGCAGATCTGATGCTCTTTGAAGTCTAATCTTGATCAGTACTGTCTGCCAGACCGCAATGAGCCATCCTTGTCAGTTGGAATATCAAATTTTCTCTTTGATCCAACATATCTCAGGTGCAAAGTATCATATTGTATCTTTAATCTAAATGTCACAGGTGTTTCTTTTTCAGATTCATGTTCTTTGACAAAATTTGTGACCCGTTACGCAAAAAAGGAACAATCTTGGAATTCCGTACATCAATTAGATAAGAAAAGATCAAAGGAAGTGTATGTCAATGTAAGCTGATAGTTCTAAAATTTTTTAATAGTAAGGTAGAATAACCACATTTCATACACAAAATACCATAAAAGTGAAAAGCGTCGACCTTGGTCAGCCTGCGCAATCTGACCAAGGTCGACACTTTTCGCAGTTCCCAGAAAGTCTCTTTTCACTTGACGGGTCACAAATAAAGATAAAGGACTCTTCTTCTGTTTACACATGAGCCATGCACTGTAAAAGCTGATTTATTTTTTAACTCCGTACTCCAGTATACAAAGTAAGTTGTAATATAATACCTTTACCACACAATCCCGAGTTTTAACGACCCTGTAAGAGAAGACTATTGAAAACATTGTGGGAAAAGGAGAAAATGCTGGTAAATAGCATTTTCTCCTTTTCCCACAACATTTTCTTCCCCGTGCAAAATAAAAATCATCATTTCAGTTACGTTTGATTTGTCATCTGCAAATCCTTTTTGTCATATTGTAAAGAGATGGTCCATTTTGTCCAACCACTGATTGAATCATTATGCACAATAGTTATTTAATATGCAGAAAATTTACTAATAAGAAAAAGTTTCGACCCATGTTGGCACAGCCCACCATATGTCGATATCTTTCGCAGAGTATAATCCAAAAATATTTTTCTTCAGTGCGAGGCTACGGGTACAAGTAACGGCGTAATTACGTTAAAGCTTGTTGTAGGTTGTCCCTTGTTCCATGATCGCAACTACAAGCCGCAACCATCTTTTTTCAGTTGACAGTTTCCAACAACTGTGCTGGCTTTTTTATATTTGTCCTTTTGAGTTGACATGAAGACCAAATACCTTCCACATTTCGAGGACATGAACAATTTATGTATCAATTTATCCCAAAAACCCATTGAAAATCAACGGAAGCATCATTCCCTTGGCTTGCAGGAACATGTTGACTGTCAAACAAAAGCTCATGTGTCTTCTGCAGAAGATCACAATAGAACTTTGAACCATATACAATAAATCACAGATTTATCTCATACAAACCTTTACCATACTTTGTGGAATATTTGACACTTAGCAGACTTTGAGAAGTATATTTCAGGGTGATAAATCGAATCTCAGAGACCTTTACTTTCGAAATACAATTTTCATAAATTATACCTGCAAAAATATTATCTGACTCGTCGTAGGCTTAACCAATAGTACAATGTCATCATAAGACGACTTGATATAGCTGTCTTAAATGCTAGCATACGTCAGATCATTTATTACTTTATCGCCAATCGTCCTCTTCCTACCCCCCCCCCAAAAAAAAAAAAGAAAAAAAAAAAAACTTGGAGAAAAAGACATTTCATTATAAAACTGAACGTTTAGCAGAGATTCAGACCAATTTAAAGCTGGATGTTAAGGAAAGTACAGAACAGTAAAACCTTGAACGTTCTGCAAAAGTGAAGATCAATATGAAACAAAACGATGAACAAAATAGACACCTATATAGACTTGAACGTGGAACAACCTATAGACAAGGACCAGGCTAGTATAAAACTGATTCTTAAGCTGAGTACAGATTTAAAAGAATGCCACTTAAACTGTACATTGAACGAAGTACAGACCAATATAAAACGCTACACAAAGTGTGCGCTGAGAAAGATACGTTGGACGTTGAGCAAATTGCAAACCGATATAAAAACAACTTTAGAAATGCAGATTAATATAGACCTGGACGTTGAGCAAAATACGATGTACGTGCATACCACTGAAAGTTTGCTATGCACTTTGATTTCCTAGCACCATAGAAGAATCTGTATTCTTTATTTCTGTTAATATTGAAAATCATTGAGATGTTTATCAAGAAGATCTGTGCTATACACACTGCCTTGTATGAAACCCATATTCCTTGTACAATTTTTGCAAACGATATCCTCCTGAATTTTCATGCAGACCCTGGATGTCCACATTGGTGCTCAGTCTTTATTCTTCACTTTCTTTAGAAAGGCTGAACGTTTTAGGCCTTATTGTGGCAAATACGATTATCAGAAGGCATTTATCAGATGCAGACATGTCGCGGATAGTAAAAGTGATATACAAACCGTATGTTTAGCAACTTTAGTACAGACCAGTTGAAATCTAAACGTCGAGCGCAGTGCAATATAAGACTGAACATTTAACAACATACTGACCAAAATAAGTGTTGAGCAAAGTACAGACTGGTATTGAACTTCAAGTACTGCACACTGAGCTAAGAACATATACTGCACACTGAGCTAAGAACATAATAGGTTGCAGGGTCTGGATGCAACAGATCTAAATGCAAAGTAATACCCTTTGCAGAAGTGTACGTCGAAGTCAAACTGCATGGAAAGTGCAGTTTTATTTTGATCAGTATTGCCAAATATTTTATTAAACATTCTAGCAGTGCCAAAGCAGAACAGCCTGGGATGATGCAATGAAATATGTGACAAATACAATATCGGTTTTTATTTTGTAATTTTATGTTTCTGTAATAGCGTTGATTTGCAATGTTTTCCCTTTCCAGTTTCATTGCTTTATAAATTATTTAATTTTGTAAAATTACAAAAATCTAAATACGCACCTTTAACAGAAAAGTTAGAATACTCTGATCAAAAGACTTGGTATACCTGCTGTCTATGAAACAAGAAATGCTATTGGCAAACCCTTTTTCCCACTACTAGATGATACAAAGCTAAAACACTCAATCAGGATCTAAGTACAGTTTTGTCCTCTTAGGATTATGAACAAGATATTTCATTACTAAATCTTTGCCATACGTCAACAAACTGAACACATTTTTCACTCTAGAAAGAAATATGGCTCAGGCAATAAAACTGGTCCCGGAAAGATTAAAAAGCATTTGGAAAAAGGAATGAATGCTGATAACATTTTTAACTCGCCGCAGAGCGTTTAAAAGCCTTTTCCTCAAAAACCGTAAAACCGCGTGACTGTTTTGGTATAGTGTAAATCAATGAAAACTGATGCCCCTACAATTACGTGGAGACATATCAGATTTTAACGGAAATTTTGTCATTTAAATTGAAATAGTTTTTTGTTGCTTTCTAGGCTTCGAAAATATGCAAGCTGATGCACAACACTATTACATTTCTTAATTAGATTGTTTTGAGAGGCGGATGAAAAATCATTCTTGGCGCCACACGTTATGGTGTCATTATTTTCCAAGAAATCTGGGAAACATTTGGGAAATAAGATCTTCATATCAAGATTGCTGCTATTCCTCAATTTGTAGAAAGATGAGGACGCCGGACTTTAATGTGAAGGGAAGATATTACTCTCGCGTTCTGCAACATTGACATTTCTGTATAATAGCTACAATGACTTTGATTACTATGTTGTTGTAAAGATGCTTTGACAAACGTGACATTTAGAATTCAGAAAGCAAAGGTGTTTACTGAAAAACACTTAACCTTTGTGACTCTGTGTGATCTATGTTTTTGTATTTTGTAAAGCTTTCACGGCTATTGGCACTGAATTTGTGAACTTGACCACTGTTGACGGCTGATTATACAACCCAGGAAAACTTCGGCAAATGCTTACCTCATAGACTTAAATAAGCAGTTTAAACCGAATCAGCAAACGAAAGCACTGTTCCTTTTTTTGGATAGTGGTATTAAAAACAAACAAGGCTGTGCAAAGAGCGTGCTTACTCTATCTTGGGCATGTATATGCGCTCCTGAAGTTGGTGAGATTGACGTGACCTTGCAATACTGGAACCATTGTGAGCGATATTGGAATCGTTGTTTTAAACCGAAAAGTCCAGCTGAATTGCTTTCCACTCTAAGCAATGATTTCGAGACAAAGATATTTTTAGCATTAATGTCATAACACTTTAGTAAGAGCTGAACAAGTGAAAAAAGACACTTAATGACAAAATTATAGTAATTCTGGACCTCTTTTTCTCAGAATATCTCGTTCGAAATCTAAGATATTGGAATGACGTTGTTCCAAGATGGCAAGACTGGAAGTACTGCTTGCTGGTATAAATGGCGTCTAGGTCCTTACCCCTAGAAACGAAGGTGTCGCTGATGACATGTTTGAAAATCTTCCTACAAAATGTGGATAATCAACATTGCCTTAGGTTAAATCAGTAAATATAGATAAAAACATTTTTGCATCATTTTTGCAAGAGAAGTTAGCGGTTGATGCGAGTTCGAATTACCCTGTCTACTCTCGGTTTATTTCATAAGTTACACAATCATTTATATACCATTTATAAATCATTTATAATTCTAAACACATGATAAATTTTATTAGTAATGGGAAAACTTTACCCTAGCGGTAAGATTTGTAACCCAATATACTCAATTTTCTGTTTTGCGCAAATCTACTGTAGCACAAAATCTAATGAAGTCGTAAAGTGTCGTCTCGAGTCAGCGCAGGCTGATCCGAGACGACTCTACGCAAATGTCCGAATCTCTCTATTCGCATGTTGCAAGCCAATATGGCTTGCAACACATGAAAAGGGGCATTCGGACATTTGCGTAAAGTGTCGTCTCGGATCAGCCTGCGCAGTCCGCGCAGGCTAATCCGAGACAACACTTTCCGTTTTGATGCAATTTTCTGTTTTGCACATGTCTACTGAAGGACAAAATCTAATGTAGTCGTAAAGTGCCGTCTCGGATTAGCCTGCGCGGACTGCGCAAGCTGATCCGAGACGACACTTTACGCAGATGTCCGAATGCCCATTTTCGCATGTTGCAAGCCAATATAAGATGAGATAGCCTAGCGTCAATTTTCACATGTCAAGAGGTACATACATACATGTGTAACCTTGGAGTGTTAGATAAGTAAAATTAATATTTTCATTCAATAAAAAATATAACGGTTTCTTCTGCTCGCTCTTGTCGATGGACCTCTATTGTTTGTACTGAAGTTATCTGTGATCCTATGCGAGTGAGACTTGTGAAACAATTCTTACAGAACCAGCCACACTCAAATGGGGCTTTGATTAGCAAAGTATGGCGGAATTAAAAAACAGTGAAGATCATTTTTTTAGTTCAAATTGATAAGCAATGTATGTTAGATAAAGTGTTAAATCACATCGATCCTCGCTATGTCAGTCTTACTATCTGACGGACGGGTTTATTATTGCATAGAATTATCCGAATTTTAGCATTTTTATCCCGGTGAACTCGTATTATATTCTAAATTCATCAGTGAGCAGCTCATTTTTCAATGGACTGTCATTTCGACAGCCGGAATGCGCTTATGCCCTCCAAACACAATCGAACGTCAGAGATATGAAACTGCATAAACTGATAGTAAGCATCCATCGAAGGTGTTTTCGATTACGTACACTGTGTTTATTTTATTGCACCAAAGTGTTTTCTTCAGCAAGCAGAACTTTTTTTAAACTCTTCTACTAATTCTGTCATACCACAGAACGTCGCTAAAACTACTAAAGCTGTCCAGGCTACATAGACTGGTGTCAGTCCGTAAAATACTTTGCTGTAGTTGTGTACCTTGTTAATTAGAATTACTTAAGGTAAGACCTGTGTAATGAAAAACATCTATTTCCACTAAAATATCATCCTGCAAAATTAGCTATAATTAAAAATGAGTATTATTGAACTACTTTCACCTTTTCATTTATTCCATTTTTTCTTTCTTTGAATTATCAGTATAAATCTAAAACCGCTATATTCTTAATTCACAAAGAGATAATAATTACCTCCATTTTTAGAAAACAAACAAAAGTATCAAAAAGAAGTTTAAAGATAGACATAAACGGAATTTCTGATCGGTTAGAAATGTGCAAAAATATTATTTCGGCATAAATCCTTATTTAACAACCAATTAGAATTTTTGCCCAATGCTCACCGGAAGTGCATTACACAAGTCTTACCTTAAATGCAGGACTACAGTCTACATATCGATTTGTCTTTGATTTGAATGCACAAGGGTCCGGCATTGTCGGAATCTGGCTATAGTTAGACCTTTTTTCAGCCCTTGCTATCATCAGTCCTCGGAAAGAAATTGGCCAAGCCAAGGGATCGAACTCACAACCCCTTGTTCTCAAGTCCTGCACGCTACCGACTGAACTATCGGGGCTCGGCAAGTCTAAGAAGAAGGTATTCTAAAATTGCAGATGAAAGAGAAATTGCTTGTCAGCAGGCTTTTCTCCTTTTCCCAACACTTTTTTTTTCTATCCTTTTTAAGACAAAGTTCATCACATGAGCAACTTAACTCTTTACCATACAACAAAATTTAAGCCTTGTCCAAATTGAAAGCATTTGCAGACGATGTGGATTAAACGGCGCAATCATTTTTTGATGGAGTAGAAAACATTTTGGAAAAAGGAGAAAATGCTGGTTACCAGCATTTTCTCCTTTTCCCAAAATGTTTTCAAAAGGCCTCCTTTCCTAGGGCCGTTAAAAGTCGTCATTTTGTGGTAAAAGGTTAATTAACATGTGTCGACTGCGATAAATAAGATCGAATCTGGCAAAGAATTGAATTGCGACCGGATTCAGGGAGAGGGTCAATGCAAAGAAACAGTTTTCAAGTTTTAACTATTTATTCCAATACCACACAGACATCTCTTTTATTCCTCAACCACATGCTTGAGACAAGTCGTAACATTAATTACTGTTTTTAAGTACATAACCACAATTTATAGCCCTACAGGTTGACATTTTATCGAAGCTCTTGACAGTGCGAGAAAGAATAAACAGTTCAAATGACATACGGATAGATAAAACACTGCCGTCCAATCCAACCCGTTATATCGGCTCTTGTTAAAACGGAATGCTGAAGTATAGGGGAAGAAGCGCACCTGGAAAAGATTTATTTCCTTTGACCATTGATTTTTATTTTCAACTTTTGTATTTTTGAGAATATTGCGATAAAAGATGAAACTACTAATCTTGGGTATATGTCACCATTTGTCACGATGTTTCAACTGATAAAAGATGAACACATGAAGTTTATCATATGAGTACAAGTTAATGAACCTTGACTGTTTTGTCTCTATATTCCAAACAACAACAGTTTTTATGACCAACCGAGAAATTCTATCATGTGTCGAAGCGTTTCGTATTTACGAGGTTTCGGTGTACCGACACATATATTCACATATAGATATGTGAGCCCTCACTTAAAAGGGACCATATAGGAATTCTGTGCATCATTTAGATGAAAACAGATCAATGATAGTACAGGTCAGGTTAAAGGTGGCCCTTCAGATTTTAAAACGAAAATTTTACAAAAATGCCAAAAAATCATCCTTATACTCCCAAAGCCTTTTACTTTTCATTCATAAAACCCCAGTGGTCGAAAACCGCCGGATAATACGAGAAATTAGGATTTACTACGGCCCAGGTTAACACCAACGGGAGACACACACTATTTTTAGATGATCAGTTCGCTCATTTACATATAGGAATACACAGACAAAGTTTCAAACATAGCCTCCGAAGAAGACATTATGGAAAAGAATTATTACATGTTTGTCATGTAATGGAATTTAAGCATTATGAGTCACGTGCAAGTCACTTGACATTCCCAAAATGCTTTGTTGATTTTTGGCGCGAAATCTAAAAATACCTAAAGAGGCTACGTAGCCTTTTAGGGGAACACCACCAAAAAAAATTTTTTTTGTAATGTGATGAATCATAATTATTGATGATTTGTATTATTTTTTCATATGAATTTCAGTGATATATATATTTTTTAATTTGGTAAGATGTAATAATTCTTAAATACCCACCTTTAAGTTGATAATTCAAAAATGATTGTATAACATGGTACAATGACCATTTTTCACACAGAAAATGTCATTGAAGCGAAAAGTGTCAACCCAGGTCAGCTTGCACAATTCGCGCAGTCTGACCAGGTTTGACACTTTTCCCAGGTACCTTTTTGCGTGATGGGTCATATATATGGTGTGCAACACGCGAAAAGGGACATTCGGACATCTGCGTAAAATGTCGTCTCGGATCAGCCTGCGCAGTCCACGCAGGCTAATCCGAGACGGCACTTTACTACTACATTCGATTTTGTGCTACAGTAGACATGCACAAAACAGAAAATTGCTTTAAAACGGAAAGTGCTGTCTCGGATTAGCCTGCGCGGACTGCGCAGGCTGATCCGAGACGACACTTTGCGCAGATGTCCGAATGTCCCTTTTCACGTGTTGCAGACCATATATGAATAATATATGAAGTATGATATTGCTATTTCAAAGTTTAGGGGAATATTGTCTTTTTCTCGGACAGAACAGATCCACAAGGTCAGTGAGTCGCACTTATGACAGCCTAATGTTTAAAAGATATTTTTTTTAATTATATACTAGTATATAAATATTTTAATCGAATTGAAACTTCATTTGAACATTTCAATAGGGTAGGGGGTCAAACAAGTCCCTAGATTTCTTATTGAGGTGTTTATTTACTGCATGACACAGAAGTTTAAAGCTGTCTTAAGAAGCCTGCCAGAAGAACAAGTCGCTGTGCCCACTTAACCCATTACCACACAATCCCTATGATTGACGCCACTGAGAAAGAAGCCTTTAGAAAACATTGGGGGAAAAGGAGAAAATGCTGGTAGCCAGCATTTTCTCCTTTTCCCACAATGTTTTCTACCCTTCACAAAACAAATTTCAATTTTTCAGTCACTTTCATTTTGTCGTCTGTAAATGCTTTTGATTTCGACATACTTAGAATTTCGTCGTTTGGTAATGAGTTAACCCTTATCCAGCTAAATAACTGAAATTAAATTTTTAATTCGATATCTATAACCCAAATATTACAGTTTCAAACGCATGTTTTGGGTAATAATATCTCCTTATCGGACAGTGTTGATCAAAGATCAGACTGCACGTTCTGTGTAGTCTGATCTTGATCCACACTTTTCGCAAAAGGTCAGCGAGTCGCGCTTAGCAGCCAAGCTGTTAAGGCAAAAGTGCGTTAAATACAGAGTCAGTTCATTCCGGATCAACTTGGGAAACCAGCATAATGTTAAATGTCCATTAAATGACATCGTTTGTGCCATATATTTATCATAATCAATTATTTAATCTGTCAGGTCGATTTTATTAAGATCGGTGTTCCACGCCCTCTCCCCCAAATTATACTCTGATTCCAACTTGTCTATGACAGAGAGTGCGTCACTTCTTAATGTACCACACTGAAGGACAATAAAAACCGTAAAAATAGAATAAACATATCATTGACACCTCCCATTCATTCCTGTATTTGTACATTGTATCAGAAATATCTACATTGTCAGATGTTTGTATATTAATATTTTGTAGATAGCTTTTCTATTGACTTAAAGGTCTGTATTATACATTTTAGATTTTTCTCCAAACAGTCCAAAGCATTAACGACCCTGATAATGACGGCTTTTGAAGCATTACGGGAAAAAGAGATATTGATGAAAACCAGATGTTTCCCCTTTTCAGTTTGTGTTTTCTAATTTTTCAAAGAAATTGCATTTATGAGCCACATCAAACTTTTCGTCTGCAAGTTCTTTGAAAGTGATCAAGTCTAAAATCTTACTTTCGAATCATTAGTACTAGACAGTTTTTGCATCACATATCAAAAGTTCATTGAAATAGATTAGCCAGACGATGGGTAGCCTCCAAAGCCGCCTCTTAAAAACGGATGATAAATCTGTTGTTTCGCCGGATAAGATTTCTTGTAACCGCTTCCACGCAGAAGAGGATTATAATAATAACTTTTCTTCGGATATCCTCCACGTAAGAACGGATGATAATAGGAATTTCCGGATCGTTTGGTCAGCAATTGGTCCTTGTCATTGTCCGGTAAATTAAGATTGCACAGTTCGCAAGCACCGGCATGCTGAAAAGCGAAACAAAGAACACATGTTTCTGTATAGACGGAGCTGTCCACTTGAGGTTCGTATTCCGAAATATCGTCTGATTCAACTGGCATTGCGTAACAAACATCTAGCATCACAAACGATATCAGTGCTATACACACTGCGTTCAATACTGTCGTATCCATACCTGAAAATGAATGAAGATAGAACTTTGAATTAAGTAAAACAAATGTCTACCAATCCCTAAGAACTCTCGACGCCATAGACTGTAAAAATGCTCTTGCTGACAGTATAGATCAGATAGATAGAACTTGCAGATTGATCCTGACGCTACATGCCATCTGTTTGTTTAGTAACGCCTACAAGACAATGTTTATTTATGTATGGGTAGATGCACTTTAACTCTTTACCAGACGACAAAATTTTAGACTAGTCTAAATTAAGAGCATTGGCGGACGACAAACTAAACATGCCTAAAGTCTGAACTTGTTTCAGGGAAAGGAAATCAAATGTTGTTAATAAGATTCTTTTTGTGTTTGGAAGGGTAGAAAACATTGTGGGAAAAAGAGAAAATGCTGGTTACCAGCATTTTCTCCTTTTTCCACTATGTTTTCAGAAGGCTTCTTTAATAGGCTCGTTAAAAGAAGGGGATTGTGTGGTAAATGGTTAAGCAGTAGAACGATACCAAGAGTATATGTGCCATGCTCTGTGATAAGAGGGTTAGTTGCATCAACAAAAAATATCGACCCATGTCAGCCTCACAACCTTTGCAGACTGGTATAAGCTGAAAGGTTATTCTTAATGCTAATTTTCTGCGGGCCCAAGGACCAGTCTATGACATGATTAAGTCGTTTGTTAGTCTAAATGTATTTTTAGATTTGATAATTATTTAATAGTACTCCTGGTATAGTGCCTCACCGACATGCATTGACCCCTTCTTTTTGGCAGAGCACAAGTCATCTAGAAAAAAAAATATTTTACAGATAAAGTGCAAGCATAACTAAATCAAAATTAAGGGTGCAGGTGTAACCAGCATGTGTTAAACCTTAACTACACAATCCGACTTTTAACGACCTTGAAAGAGAAATTCTTTGGAAAACATTGTTGGGAAAGGAGAAAATGCTGGTAACCAGCATTTTCTCCTTTTCCCACAATGTTTTCTACCCCTTTAAAGACAAAAAGAATCATATTAACAACATTTGATTTGCCGTCTGAAAATTCTTAAATAAGCATTTATTGAGACGCAATAGAAGGCTAAAAGGTTGAAATGAACCTGCACTGAGCGAGTACCTGTCCAAAGATAAGCACATTTCCAATGTCCCAAATGTGTTAGTATTTGCATGATGCAGGTCGGCGAGTAATCGAAAGCATTCAGGAATGTTTGAAAAGAAATGGCCTTGCCAAAACATAAAGTTTAACATGTATCATTTTGAGATACTACACATTCTAAATTGAATGTAACAAAATCAAAGCACCGAAAGGACTGAACCTGTTCATTTTGTGAAAAAAGAAATAAAAGAAATGTGGCGTGAATCCTTTACAATAAAGCTTAACAGAAATAGTTTTAATCTGTCATAAAGCTTGTTGTTTAGATTTGCCGTTTTACGCCATATTAACATATCTTCGGTAATTTAACCCAGTTGCACTCAGCAAAATTTTAGACCTTTCCAAATTGACGGCAATTTTTCGTGTGGCTCAAATGCTGTCATTTTTCTTTGGTAGAGAAAACATTGTTGAAAAAGGTGAAAACGCTGGTTTCCAGCATTTTCTTCTTTTCCCACAATGCTTTCAAAAGGCTTTTTTCCAGGGGCATCAAAATTCGGCATTGTGTTGTAAAGGGTTGATATTAGTGATCTCAGTATTTTCGTTGTCATGGTAACACATTAACTCAAAATTGACGTTTAGTCTTTACAACATGATAAATTTTAACTGCTCTAAGTTCAAAATATTTCTAACCAGTTTAATATCTTTCAAAAGCGGGGAAAATGAGAAAATGCTAATAATCAGCATTTTCTTCTTTGTGCCCATTATTTTCAAAAGCTTTTTTTTCTCAACTCTGGTTATTCAAATCTCCGGATTGTTTGTCAAAGCCTTTTTCCACCAAGTAACTTTCTTATCAATGGCAAACGCCGACTTATAACGGTTTTCAATATTAGTTATGTACCTACTGTTAAATGTGAGCAACAAATATCATTTGAAACGAACAAATGAAATACAGATAAGTATTACTGCAGCAGTACAGGGACTAGATCTAATTATTTCATGCCGGGAGCAAAATGATTAGAATCCAAATTGCAGTAGTTCTTTTTTGCTTAAACCATAGATAAGTATAAGACCCCACAAAACGTGATGTCCAATTGTGATCCGTATTTTCTGTTATATGCGTATAAACCTTGATTTGAACTATTTTTATTGCCAGTAGATTTGTGTCTTTAGCTGTCGAGAAAGATGAAATAATCTATCAGGCGACAAAGGAATTAACCCATCGATTTGATTGCATGAGATATAAGCTTTGGTTGTTCAAGAATATTTCTAGGAGATTAGTCGTAGAAAAGACGAGACACTTGAGAGATCAAATATATTATATGTCGTGATACTTGTGGATATTGGCTAAATAATTGGGGAGCGGGAATTGTCGTAGATTTTTATCTGTGGCATTTCACATCAAATACTGCGAATGCTTCTACAAAGTTGTCTTTCAGTAAATTGATGTAGACTTGCTATAATGAAGTATTACAAATGAAAAATAGAAGAAAGTAGCTTTACATGCTTTACAATACATTTGTAATCAGACTAACGCAAGTCCAATTTGAGAGAAACCTAAATGCTTTTCATAGAATTTTTCATACCATTACAAAAGAGTCGACAGCAAATAATTTAAAGCTTGTTATATTCGGGTAATCTACTCGTAGCTAATTCGAATGCCCCAGACAGGATGCTGAATCAAAGTGTAGGATCGTTTCCTACCGAATCAAACACTGTCTATACAATAAAAATCTCAAGTCAACCTCTTCCAATACGTATATCGCGCGAATCGTAGAAGGTTGGGGTCGTAGACTCTATTCTGTAAGTGACCACTTGGTTCTGTAATACATATAATACATATAAATCATAAAATAAGTATGGTAAGTATGGTAACCAACCTAGAAAAGTTAATCTATAGCTTGCCAAATGATGAAAATTAGCATTTTTACTATGGAACTTTTTCTTGGATTATTTTTCAAAAACAAAGAGAAAATATCTTACAAAAGTGAAATATAATACTTGTCTGATAAAATTATGTACAGAGTTTTCAGAACCTAATCTTATCTTGAACGCCAAAGCATTGATTTTTAAGGGGATTTTAATACCTTTTTTTCTAATGTTTAATAAAACCTCGGAAGCCATAGAATTACAAAAAGACTCTTTAATGTTTAATAAAACCTCGGAAGCCATAGAATTACAAAAAGACTCTTCGTTCTTTGAAGTTTTATCTAGATATACATGTACACTGTTTCAAAAAAACAACTTCAGTTGACTTCCTCAGTGCTCAATCTAAATAAGGGGCAAATAAACTGATCAGTAATGTAAAAAGTCACTGAGGAATATGGATTTACTTTTTAACCTTTTCATCCGCATAAATGAAAACAGGCGATTCTGTGTACGGTATAGATTTTTTATCAGATGTCACGCTATTGTATAGATACTTTCGGTACTTTTATTCAAGCTCATATAGCTTGCAATACGCGGAAAGGGGCATTCGGACATTTGCGTAACGTGTTGTCTCGGATCAGCCTGCGTAGTCCGCGCAGGCTAATTCGAGACGGCACTTTACGACTACATTAGTTTTTGTGCTACAGTAGACTTATGCTAAATAGAAAATTATACAAAAACGGCAAGTGTCGTATCGGATTAGTCTACACGGACTCATCAGGCTGAACTGAGACGACAGTGTAAAATACGCAAATGTCCGAATGCCCCTTTTCGCGTATTGCAAGCCATATATTGAAACAATGTTTCTGGGTTTCAGAGTATTATATTGTATTAACCATTGGAAGGGGCGCTGATAGCGGTAAACGTTATGAATTATTGCATTAATCCTTTGGTACATTGATAGTTGTTACGGTTAGTTTACGAGCTATGAGTCTAGTTCATTCAGTTAACAATAGAAGCCATCAATTTATCGAAAAACCCTCTAAATCGTCACTGGTATATCTGTTTACAACAGGAATTCTGATACTTGGTGTGCAACACGCGAAAAGGGACGTTCGGACATCTGCGTAAAGTGTCGTTTCGGATCAGCCTGCGCAGTCCGCGCAGGCTAATCCGAGACGGCACTTTACGACTGCATTAGATTTTGTGCTACAGTAGACATGCGCAAAACAGAAAATTGCATGAAAACGGAAAGTGTCGTCTCGGATTAGCCTGCGCGGACAGCGCAGGCTAATCCGAGACGACACTTTACGCAGATGTCCGAATGTCCCTTTTCACGTGTTGCAGGCCAATTATAATGTAAATTGATTCACGGTTTTCCTCTTTAATCAAATTTACCCATCAGTTATCAACAACAAACATCAGGGAGCTATTCCGAATTATATGATAGATATTATGACCAAATCTGAGACATGTTTTATGTTTCAATTTAATAAAACGATGGTTAACAAAACGTCAATAGATTTTTTTTAAAGAACTATATAATGAAGAATCAATGATGATAAAATGATACATAGCCTCTTGGGATAGTGTAAGATTTCGCGCCACAATATTGCAAATATATGATAAATAGATACATGTAGATTTTTCATTGATAAGTACTTTGTACATAGTCACAAACTTCACATATTATCATATATAATCAATTTCAATGTTATTTCTGGTTACCAGCATTTTCTCCTTTTCCTGCAATGTTTTCAAAAGGCTTCTTTCTCAGGGGCGTCAAAAGTGGGGATTGTGTGGTATTGGTTTAAGACTTGTCCAGATGTATAATTAAAAAATTGTGGAACTGTTTTTTTGGGCCGGTCTTGATAAAACTAAGGCATCTTGTGATAGGTTAGTAAGTAATGGACTACTATCCTAACCAGTAAGGTCATAGCACAGAACTTTACTGTTGTGGACCTGTAATTGATCATGTGATTTTCTACTGGGAAACCACTTTCTATAGTTAGACTTGTCCTATGATAAAAAGTAGGAAAGCGGACATTCTCGTCTTTTGATGAACTTGAGTAGGAAGTTTTTTGGGTTTTTTTTTTTTTGAGAGCATTGTGAGGAAGGGAGAGAATACTGGTAACCAGCATTTTTTCTCCTTTTCCCTCAATGTTTTTCTGTTTCAGTAGGAAAATTTTTATTTTCAATTTTTTGGGCTACTTTGACTTTTCGTCTGCAACTGCTTTCGGTTTGGGCCGGTCCAAAATGTTGTTATTTGGTAATTAGTTGATCACTGCTATATAAATTTGATAATGAACTGTAGTTATACGTAACTGTTCTATTCATAATTGTTCATTTCTGTCATTTGTATTTTCACACATGTTGATCTATTTGAAGACATTTTAAAGACTTGTCTAGGTTTTTGAAAAATATATTGTACATATGGGTGTGTTTATATTAATGGATTAAATGTATATAAGTTTATTATCATTGTATGTCACCTTACATGAAGTCGGTGAAAGAACTCTGTGGCTACCAGTGTATATCAAATTGTCCGATAATGTTTTTGAAAGTTCATTTCCCATAAGTATTTCTATAAAAGTTCATATACTGCTATCTGGACCATGCGCTTGGGGTCGGACCTGATGAGTAGGTGCAGCCTGATCTTGGTCCATGCTGTTCTCTTGTAGAATGGCATGGATCAAGATCTGACTGCACGTTACACAATATTACATATATATTTTTTCTTTCTATTATAACTTGGAATTATCAGTTTTTTTTTTTTACACTGACGTTTTAAATAGAATTAGGTAGGTTATTGATATTATTTTTATAATTAGTATAATATCCAAGATTTTTTCTCGTTTTCCTACACACTTCTAAATGATGTGTTGGGATGATTTATATTACACAGTGCAGATGATGTCAACCGTAGGTTTTTCTTTTTCCACAAATAATGTTGATCTTTCACTTATTTCTTTGGATTGTATGGTCGAGTTGTGACTGCACGAATTGCTGTCTTTATTCGCCCGTGCCGTCTGTCATTTTTTTAAGGAACATTTCCTTTCTGTTATGTTTTGATTGTCAGGAACAAACCACAACTGAACTCGAACCACTATCTTGTCCTATATATATAAATATGTTTAAACTTCCATTTCTGAGTGTACATAAGATCTCTCTTTTTTTATCTTTTTGCTTCTTATTATTTTTCATATATTCTTCTACTCCATCCTATTCACGATTTTGTCTCTGTCTCGTACTTGAAAGTCAAAGGGAGTGTTCTTTTAAGTCAGTACGATTTCAAACCAGCATTGAAGCTGGCTGTGCAGACTGTACATTTGGCAATGCAACATTTCAATTCCTGTTATTAGTTTTATCATGGCCGGACTAAAAAATAAAAAACATGTTATAGCAATGCCAGTGTGCAGACTGCGTTCCAGGTTCAGATTATTAAAAAGTCTTTTATTTTTTTGTGCGTTAATACTACAACCCAAAGAGTTGATATTTTTTTATTACAGTGTAAATGTAAATCTGTTCCACGCAAGAGTTAACCAATATTATCATGGAAAGTACATTTATATTCGTAGAAAGCAAATTGTTGTATTAAGATTTCCATTGGGGCTACTGTTTGAAATTGCCCTTGTCCTTGCAATATGGATCGTGTTACTTATTTTATTGTCCGGGGATGTTCATCTAAACCCCGGGCCTTCCTCTAGTGAAGGGTCAACTTCTTCATATACTAACGACTTGTATAATTTTTTAAATTATCCAAACCATTTATCGACAGTGCATTATGATGTCCAAAGTTTACGGCATAAAGTTGACGTATTGTTCGTAGAATTCTCTAGATTTGATGTAATTTCGTTCTCTGAAACATGGCTTGATAAAAATAACTCATCGACTGAACTTTTCTTTCCTTCCTTCCATTGTCCGGAGCGTAAAGATCGTGAAAATGAGCCTTATGGAGGAGTCATCATTTATATCAAAGATAATTTATCTTATGTAAGAAGACATGACCTTGAACTTGATGCATTAGAATGTGTTTGGGTGCACATTAAATTGGGTAATAATAGAAATGTTTTATGTGGTGTAATTTACAGGCCACCAAATTCGTCATCAGTATATAATTCTTTAATTGAGGAGTCTATAGGTCGTGCTATCGACACAAATATTACTGACATCATAATAACAGGAGATTTTAATTGGAATCAGTTGAATGCAAACCATTTGAACAAGGTAAATTCTCTTTGCTCACAATTTAGTTTAATTCAATGTATTAATGAGCCTACTCACTATACTGAACATTCTGCGTCCTTAATAGATCTTCTTTTAGTATCGAATAAACATTCAGTCCTTGTAACAGGAGTTGGAGAACCTTGTCTTGATAACCATGTTCGCTATCATTGCCCTATATTTGGAGTATTCAACTTTATCAAACCAAAACACAAGTCGTTCAGACGGACCATTTGGATGTATGATGTGGGTAATTATGATGATTTCAGGTTGGAGCTTACGAACTTTGATTGGAATGTCTTAAAAAGTGAGAATATAAATGCGTATGCTATGAATATCACAAATGCAATATTACAAAACGCGTCAAAGTTTATTCCTAATAAAAATGTATTTGTTAGACCTCATGAACCTCCATGGATTACCAACGAAATCAAATTGAAAATAAGAAAAAGGAAAAGACTGTACAGGAAGGCGAGGCAAAGTAACAACGAACATCGATGGCATAAATTTAGAACGTTACGAAATGAAATCATTACTCTTATCCGTCAAAGAAAAGAGGAACACTTTGATATTTTAGCATCCAAACTGAATTCGGGATCTTTGACTTCTCGTGACTGGTGGAAAACTATAAAACAATTTATGCACCCATCTCAGCTTAAAACTTCACAGGTACCTTCTCTTTTTGATGAAGGGAGAGATATGTTAATACTTGATGAAACTGAAAAGGCTAACTTACTTAACGACTTTTTTGCAAGCCAGTCAAGTGTTGACGACTCCGCTAAATCTTTGCCAGCTGATTATTATCCAGCACCCTATGTTACACTAGATTTTATTGAGGTTACCCCTGAGGAAGTTTACAACGTTCTGAAGAATTTAAATGTAGGAAAAGCTTCTGGTCCAGATGGAATACACAACAGGATTCTTTGTGAAGGAGCCCCCCAACTTGCTTTCCCTCTCTGTGATCTGTTTAATGCCTCTCTTAGTTTATGTGCCGTGCCTTCGTCATGGAAAATGTCAAATGTCTGTCCCATCTTTAAGGGTGGAGACCCATCTATTCCATCTAATTATAGACCAGTCTCTCTTCTGAATACTATCGAAAAGGTACTAGAAAAAATCATTTTTAATCATGTCTTCTCCTATCTTTCCCAATCCATTTTTTTACTCCGTTTCAATCTGGTTTTTTGCCTGGTGATTCCACAGTTAATCAATCGCTGTTACTTTATCACAATATTTGCAAAGCTTTGGATAATGGACATGAGTTCCGCATGGTATTTTTTGATGTGAGTAAGGCATTCGACAAAGTATGGCATAAAGGTCTCTTATTTAAATTGCATCACGCTGGAGTTCAAGGTAGGCTTTTAGAATGGTTTACTGATTATCTTTCAGATAGATATCAAAGAGTTGTTCTCAATGGGAGCTAGTCTGGTTTAAGTATTTTAAGAGCAGGTGTCCCTCAAGGGTCTATATTGGGTCCATTATTATTTTTAGTTTACATTAATGATATAGTCGATAACCTGGAGACTAATATAAACCTCTTTGCAGATGACACTAGCCTATCTCTAGAGATTGATAATCCTGATTCCTGCGGGGCTAAATTGCAGTCTGATATAAATAAGATTAATGATTGGGCACAAAAATGGATAGTCAAATTCAACCCTTTAAAATCTGAGTCATTAGTTATTACACGTAAAAATATAAAACTTGTACATCCTGACTTATTTATGTCGAATACAAAAACACCAGATGTTCAAATTCACAAGCATTTAGGCATATATTTATCTCATGACGGTACATGGGAATGTCATATCAAAAACTCCGTGGACAAAGCTTGGATTAGAATAAATATAATGCGCACTCTTAAACGTCGGTTAGATAGGAAATCGCTCCAAACAATTTATTTTTCCTTTACACGCCCCTTAATTGAATATGCAGATGTAGTATGGGATAACTGTCCACAATATTTGAAAGAACAACTTGACAAAATTCAAATAGAATCTGCTAGGATAGTGACTGGCTGTACAAAATTAGCATCCCTTAATGATCTTGCCAAGGAGGCAGGATGGGAATCACTGCAAGACAGAAGGCGCAAGCATAAACTTATCTTATATTTTAAAATGGTCAAAGGTTTAAGTCCTAACACCTTGAGCTCATTAGTACCTCAAAATGTCGGTAGCATAACCCCATACAGCCTCCGTGGGTCTCAAAATCATCGAATTCCTCAATGTAGAACCGAACTTTATAAAAAGTCTTTCCTTCCCGCAGTCATTGAAATATGGAACGAGCTACCAATTGAAATACGAAATGAAGAATCATTATCGTGTTTCAAGTACTATCTGAATCGGGACAAACCCAGTCCCAATAAGCTGTACTTTATTGGAGAAAGGAAGCTACAGGTTATACATACTCAAATCAGAAATAAATGTAGCTCTCTCAATCACCACTTATTTCTGAAAAATATTGTTGACTCTCCTCTCTGTACTTGTGGTGGGATTGAGACGAGTGAACATTTCTTTTTTGAATGTAATAATTATGATGCTACCAGGACTAGTCTATTTAATGCAATATCGGTATTTGGTAATATTGATCTTGAAATGTTACTCTTTGGGAAAGGTAATCTACTTTATCGTGATAATGAGAAAATTTTTCTTGAAGTCCAAAACTTTATTAGGCTAAGCAATCGATTTACAGTTTGATAATTCTGTTTTCTACCTTTACAAAAAATTCATCAAGAATACAGACACTTACTATAGAATGGAACAATTTATATTTTCATCGTATAAAAGCCATTTAAGAACACTCCCTTACCTTATCTTCCTTACCCTATCTTTTCCATTACCTTATCTTTCCTCTTTCTCTCTTGTAATTCTCTCTAACTCATTTCATAGTTTTCAATCAAAATATCTTTTCCAAAACAATATTGAATAATATTATCTTTATTTCGCTGTATAGCATATTAGTTTAAATTTGTGATTTGTACTCGCTAATTTTGGCTTTCAACTTGGAGAAGAACATTATAAGCATTGCTTTCGTTCTTATCCATTTTGCATAAAAAATTTTGAACTGTATTTGTAAATTATCTTGTACATTTTAGTTGATTTTGCAAATAAAATATGTTTAAACTAATGTCATTTCAAACTAACCATGAAACGTGAATGTATCTGAAAAGTACATTATGTAAAAATACTAGTTTCTGGAAATATTGAAAGGGGAAAGAAGAAGCAGAAAAGAAGGTTGAATAAAAGGGAAATTGTAGTTTTATGGAGGTGTACATGAACTAACGATCAACTTCATTCTCTGGATGAAAAAAAAATTTGTTCTCTCTATTAATGCTAGCTTTAAGTATAACGCTTACTTAAATAACTCACACTTTTGTTAGAATTCAATAGTTCGACCAATTTAATATTTGGTCGTAAGTAATATATTCTTCTTAATATTGGTCTTCATTTTGGCAAACCATCCCTAACAAATCGAGAAAATTAAGAATTATTTGTATCAAGCCAGGAGTATATTCAACAAGCTGGCCGATTTACTTGATATAAGCATACGTTCGTATGCTCTGATCTTTCCTTTTTACTATGCTGAGCAAATGTACAAAATGGACAAAAATTCTGTCTGTTAGGGGGAGGTTCGATTTCTAAGTTGTTATAACTTGTGAGCAAACCCCATTTCCATGTAAACTTGAGGGAAAATAAATATGTTTAAACTAATATATTCTTTTCAAATACTTTCTACGAAGCAAGTCATAATACGGACATTTCAAAATAAAGTGATATTCACCTTCTATTTCTCCTACGTTACATACTCTGCACATTCTCTCATGTGAACAATGCTCTTGCAAAAGGGGTCTAAATGAACCTTTGTGATCCATGACACCAAGCAAGTTATCATCTAGTAGTGGATAGATGGAAAAAATCCTCTCTGACAACCCACTGAACCATGAAATATACTGGTCCTTTAACCCTTTGGCTTCTAAATCCGACTTACTGAACTTTTGCGGACAGTGTAGATCAAGATCAGACTGCACAAAACGTGCACTCTGATCTTGGATCTACACTGTCCGAGGTTTTAACATTCCTACACTGTTTTGAGGTTTTATACCGCAAAACACAACTTTTAAATTTCAATATTTGGGTTTTTATTATCAAAGTCAAAATTTCATTTTAGTTGTTTAGCAGAGTATGGGTTAAATGAAATGCAGAAAATTGACCAAAAGCAGAGGGTTTCAACCCAGGTCGGCCTATGGAGACTATGCAGGCTGGCCTGGATCGAAACTAGTAGCAGATGCATTAAGCCACCTTTTTTCACAGAGCATGGTCTCTATTATCAATAACATAGTGTGGTGTCCGTGGTCGTGAGGTAGAGCGTCGGCCTCATAATCTAAAGGTCCCGAGTTCTATACCCGGGAGCGGGTGTCAACTTTGGGATTTTTCATTGGTCCACATATTCGGCGCGAGTACTGGTGTAGTTCCCAGGAAGCAGAATCGAGAGAGATTAGTGTAAGTTGTAAGAACTTGTTTCTCAGTCGATGTAAAATAAATATGTTTAAACTAAACTATTATCAATAACACAAGTCCGTTATGTGAAATCTCTAGTGTCATTGATACAGTCAGAGATCCCGACTGAAAAATTACCCGATTGCTGTGGCATTTTACCTTATTATAAACGTTCTCTCAGATGAAAAAACAAAAATGTTTTTCCTTTTCCCATGTTGTTTTCACAAGTCGTAGTTTGCAAGATGGCAACTGTGGTCTGAATAATACGGTATTTAAACCCTTTTAGCAAAGAGCCCAATTTCAGATGCGTGCAGGATGAAAACATTTGGATGCAGTCAATCTAATGCTTCTTAACCCTTCCCCAAATGACAAATTTTAGACTGTCCCAAACTTAAAGTGTTTGCAAATGACAATTTTGAATTTGATGATAATGGCAAAAAGTTTTCCGATAAGCTAGAAAACACTGTGGGAAAAGGAGAAATTGCTCGTTACGAGCAATTTCTCCTTTTCCCACAGTATTTTCTAAAGACTTGTACTGCAGACACGTAAAAAACCAGGGCTTATTTGGGGAAGAGTTAAATGACGTGATTTGCCTGTTGACAATTTGTAAAATAATGTGCAAATAAGGAGAAAATGTTGGTTACTGAAATTTTCTCGTTTTCTCTTAATGTTTTCAAAAGACTTATCATTTGGGTTCAATAAAACTCGGAATTGTTTGGTAAAGGGTTAATGTAGTGGGAAAAAAATAAATGGGATCGGTGTATGAAAGCGAATCACACCGACTGTTGACCCCAGGGCGTGTCTTTGATCTTATTGTAACTCTCTATAAGTTGTTATTTACAGTACACAGATAATCAGTTCCAGGAAATTAAACTTGGAATAGTTTTAGAAATAATATACTGTCATTGGCCTAGGTTCATTTATTGTTTACAAACATTGTGTGGGAGAATTTAAAATTGATAACCTGTGAACTCATGTCAACATTAAAGCCGAGGCTTGTCAGAATATAACATCACCAAACTTAAAGAAGTTCTAATCACTAGTTAACCCCTAGTCTGACCTTTTGCAGACTGTGTAGATTCAGATCAGACTGCACAAAATCTATAACTAGCCTCTGGTCTACACACTCCCATAAGGAGATAGGAGATATTTCTCCCCAACCCCCACCCCCCAAAAAAATGAACAAGCAACCTTTGGGTTTTGAATGTCGACTTGAAGATATAATTTAATTTATTCAACAGGACATGGGTTAAGTAAGGAGAGATCTGGCAATCAATCAGTAAAGAAGAAAGACAGAAATTACACAAAATTAGCTTGAAAGTAACAGAACTTCTGATTTGCTTAAATGATTGGTTTAGCCAATCAGAAGTTCTTTTACTTTCACAGTCAGAAAATCTTGAAGATTAAGACAAAGTACGTTCTTTTAAGAATGGTTGGTGAATACAGGCCTCGGCCATTTATCGACCCTCGTAATAAGAGGAAAACATAATTGAAACATAAGAAAATGATGCTAACCAGCATTTTCTTGATTTCCCACAAAGTGTTTTATCCTTTCTCAGACTGGTTCCATTGTATGAGCTGCATTATAAACGTCGTATGCAAATACTTTCAATGTGGGCGAGTTAGAAATTTTCTCGTCTGGTAAAGAGGAAACTGATAATTTGCAAAGCCATGTACCAGTTAGTTAGACCATTTACCAGACGATCCCGTTGTTTAAAGACTTAACTCATTACCAAACGACAAAATTTTAGGTTTATCCAAGTTGAAAGCATTTGCAGACGACAAAATAAAAGTAACTGAAAATTTGAAATTTGTTTTGTGAAGGGTAGAAAACATTGTGGAAAAAGGAGAAAATGCTGGTTACCAGCATTTTCTCCTTTTCCCACAATGTTTTCGAAAGGCTTCTTTCTCAGGGTCGTCAAAAGTAGGGACTGTATGGTAAAGAATTAAAGAGATATCTCTAGAGCCGAAGAGTAAACGAACGCTATTAAAACTTGACGGTGTTATAATCTAGTCACCTGTGTTAACGTAGATAAATCAAAGCGTTGAGAGCGCTGAAGTGGTATTTGTCAAGGAAACCCATTGTGTGGAATTAATAGTTTGAAATAAAAAGAGACATATTGTTCAAATATTGGCTTAAAAGTCAACCCACTAAGCAAATGAATACCTTATTAATTGAGAGTACTAATGTACCTTAAAACTATAATTTTGAAATATCTTTGGCCTTTTACATTTAATTTCCAATATTACAATCAATTACTTCGATCTATAAATATTCATGAGCAATCAAATGGAGTAGCGAGCAATCATAGGACGAACAAGCTATGGAACGAATTTGTTTTGGAACGAAAAAGCCCAGAGTCAGTTTGCAAATGTGTATCATTGCACCAATAAAAGGCTATGAGCGAGAGAAGCTATTTTCAATCAAAATTAAGTATCTCAACGATCGATTGCCACGCCCAATGTATTTTAATATGCCATTTCAAATTACATATCCACCGAGTGCCACCGAAAAACTCATTTGCCTGAGAAAAAAACTGGTTTATTTCCTTCGGCTTTGCACAAAATAAGATACATGGTTATCAAAATTCAATCTTCAACTCATAGTGGTATTGTCTTCGACAAATACCACAAAAATCGATATAAAGTGTATAAAGTAAACAAACTGTAGGAGTTTGTCTTTAATTTAAACCGAAAAATAGGCTTATGGCTATCCACAACAGAATGAAATGCATTTACTATCTGCTGTAATCTGTGCAGTCTTGCAACCATCAAGGTCATTTTTGGCATCAAGGTACAAGAGCAATATAGAAAGATCCATAAATAAAGGACAAATAACGAACGGTTAAAACCTTGATGAAAACGAGTGAAGAAATTTCTTTGATTAAAGAAACTTTCTGAAAAATATCGTCGGAAAAGGAGAGAAAGCATTTTCTCGATTTACTCACATTATTTTTCTACCATGAAGTATCATAGGCAAATTTGTCGTTCTTAGGAATTATCAATTAACTTATGATACGTTATTTGAAAAAGCTTTCAAATTGGACGAGTCTAAATAATGTCTGACGTAAACAAGTTGGAGCTGTATTTCCGGAAGCTAATTTGCAGATGTTGAAAAACATGTTGTGAGATATGGATGAGCGAAATGAAAGCATGTGACAATGGTCTTACCTACCACTTCAAGTGTCTTTACCAAGTGTTAAAAAGTAATAAGCTGCAAGAATATAAAAAGGAGGGCCAAGATGGTCCAGGATCGCTCACCTGAGTTTTTGAGAGGGTCATAGCCATTTATTGAAACTTCAAATTGATTTTGAAAAGGTCACCAGTAAAAGTCATTCCAAAATCTGTCACCACCCACACAATCATCACCACAGCAATGATTTTTGATGAATCAGAATTTTGCAAATAATTTTTTGGATACATCACCCATGGACAATTTCTTGAAGAGCACATGCTCGATAGCGACTAAAAACATAGGTCAAGCAAAGAACACCACATGCAGGTGCTAACAAATGGCTGTTGTTTTTTGAAGGATCAAAATTCTACGAACATTTGTTGAAAACGGTCATCCAAGGATCATTTCTGTAAAATTATTTTGAAATCTGACCAGCGGTTTCAGAAAAAAGAATTGTTTATAATTTCTCCGTTTCCGTGTAGTGCAAGTAGCCCCCAATCACCAGGGTCATGTTTCTTGAGGGATCAAAATTTCGTTAACAATCTTTGGAAAGGGTCATCCAAGGATTATCTAAGGATAATCTGTGAAATTATTTCAAAATCTGACCAGCCGTTTCTGAGATGAAGAATTCTTAAGAATTTCTTCATTTCTGTATCGTGCAAATAAACCTCATTCAACAGAGCAATGTTTTTTTGACGAATCAAAATTTTGCGAACAAATTTTGTACAGGTCACCCAAGGAATATCTCTGTAAAATCATTTCAAAATTTGACCGGCAGTTTCAAAGAAGAAGAATTTTTAAGAATTTCTTCATTTCCGTATTGTGCAAGAAGCCCCCATTCACGAGAGCCATGCTTCTTGTGGGATCAAAATTTCGCAAACAGCTTTTGAAAAGGGTCACCCAAGGACTATTTGTTTGAAATTGTTTCAAAATTTGACGAGCGTTTTCAGAGAAGTAGGATTTTTAAAAATTCCTTCATTTCCGTATATTGCAAGAAGCCCCCATTCACCAGAGCCACGTTTATTGACGGATCAAAATTTTGAGAACAGTTTATAAGAAGGTTCATCCAAAGAATATCTCTGTGAAATCATTTCAAGATCTGACCAGCAGTTTCAGAGAAGACGATTATTAAAGTTTTTCACGGAAAGTTCCATTTGGTTGCCATGGCAACCAGAGTTTTTGATTGAATCAAATTATGTGAACACGTTGTGAAGAGGACCTCCCAAGGAACATTCATGCAAAGTTTGGTAAAAATTAGCTCAGTGGTTTAGGAGGGGTTGATGTTTAAAGAATTAATGACGACGGACACGGTGATCCCAAAGGCTCCCCTTGAGTACATTGTGCTTAGGCGAGCTAAAAAGTCGTAAACTGAAATAGATGTCTTCTGCAATAACCTCAGTGAATGGTACAGTCATCTCATTTATTAACCATCCTACAAATTCCCATGTTTGTACTTATACACTACAAAGTTCCAATTTAATCGTAAAAGTGAAGTTTATTACGGCAGTTGTAACCCTTACCAAAAAAAGTTCGAAAATCAAAGCACACAAAGGCTCGGTCTATCATTCTTGGTTCAAAAGGTCTCGCATTGCAACAGAATCTATTATACTGTGAAAAGTTATAATACATGTATTTGTTGTTTGAATATTATCATTTCCCTTTTCTGTACTTTGTTGTACAAGAGAAGTATAATAATAAAGTTATTTGTATTGTATTTGAAAGTCTATTTGTCGCGGTTATAAACAGCGTCGTTTTCACTAACTTTTCTAAAATGCGTTTGCAGTCTACCCGTAGGTTTATAAAATCGCACAATTTCCGCCTGACCAAACCATTTGAATGATACAATCAGACTCTGCTTCTTTGAAATGTCGAAATTATTGAGAACCTGGCGAGGAATGAGATTGTATACTTAAAAAACAGAATTTAACAGGATTTAACGACCAGATTGAGACCTATTGGCGCCAAAGACAAAATCTGAAGCAACTTTTTGTGGACAATAGAGATCAAGATCAGACTGTCCAAAACGACCGCACATAACGTGTTTTGTGATCTTTGATCATACCAGCTTTTATTTTGTCGAGTCAATTTGATAAGAGGCTCCCTCAGTTTCAGTTGATAGTGATTATAGCCGTCAAGAGATATACGAAAAGTTGGCTCTGAAATGATTTACGACAGTCGCCATCGGCTAATATCACATTAATATCAGAAAGGTCGATCAAACCTTGTAATGACCAAAGGCAACGTGCAATAATTGTTTATTCATTAATTGAATCGTGAGACAGGCTTTATTTAAATCTGATTTGGTAGTTTACAATTATCAGTTATATTTAATTCTAGATTTTCTCTTGTGAGAAACGTTTTTACGTTTTTATGATTAATATTTATTTGTCAAACATTTCAAGTGAACACTTTATCATAAATAAATGCATTCGGTGGTTGATACTTATCACGAAATATATTTATCACTTTGATTTTTAATCAATTTCTGTAGATCAGTTATGAATCTACACTCTCATAAACTTTACATATTATTGTTCATCATATATATCAAAAATAATTTGGCCTGGTCAAGTCACTCCATTACTTAATTATTCTATTTCGTATTTGAACAGTTTCGCTTTTTCAAATCTTATTTTGCGTAAATGTCAAACAAGTATCAGTGCATAATTATTCCCTGCTAATGCTCCTGAAACCATTTAATAATGTAGGCTGTAAGTCTACACTGGACTGTGACTCATAAAGCATATATAAAGTATATATCAGGTATTTCATTTTTACTATACTTAATTTTTACCAGACCAGGAAATTTCAGACTTGTCAAACTTCAAAGCATTTGCAGACAGCAAAAGTACAGCTTCAATTTCTCCTTGAATGGATGAAAAAAATCGCCAGAAAATTATCTTAAAAACGGCTGGTTATCAGCATTTTCTCCTTTCTCATGAATGCTTTAATCCATCACCACACAATCCCTACTACTTTTGATATCCCTGACAAAGAAACCTTTTGAAAACATTGTAGGAAAAGGAGAAAATGCTGGTAACCAGCATTTTCTCCTTTTCCAACAATGTTTTCTACCCTTCACAAAACAAATTTCAAATTTTCAGTCACTTTTATTTGTCGTCGGCAAATGCTTTTGATTTGGACGAGCGTAAATATTGTCGTTTGGTAATGACTTAAAAAGGCATTTTAACCCTTAGCCGGCTAAGTACGGCTCAACGACCTTTTGCAGACAGTGTTAAGTCATAGAGAATATTTGTCTTTTTCGGTGAAAGATCGAACTTTATTCCATCGAGTGGACACCATCGGTATTATTTTCACGATTGGCGCAGCCACGAGTGAAAATATTATCGATGGTGTTCACGAGATGAAATAAAGGGGGGGTCTCACCCTATATGAAATTTACATAGGGACCTGCCCACGCCCAGAATTTTATGAAAATTTATGTGAAGGTAGTGTATTACATGAGGATTATATTACTAAAAAGAAATTTCTTCCATCTACCACAGTTTTTGATTTTTTGAATTTTTTAGAATTTTTGATAAAAAATGGGTGTGCCTCAATTAAAGGAGCCCACAGTCCTTCTGATTTTTGATTTGCTGACCAAATTTGTTCCTAAAATAATGCTTATTAATCTCCAATCATGTATGAACCTTTAGTTTATATTGTTATATTGAACAAAATTGACCATATCAATTTTTGATTGAAGTGACCCCCAAATTTCACATTTGTAAAATATTTTGAACAAATTGAATTGTTATTTTCACCATGTTACAGTTCTTGTCAACCTATGAAATTGATATTGAATTTGACCACAAATATGCTTGTTCTTATCCTAAAATATCAAGAAAAAATAAAACCGGTAACATAGTCTTTTTTTAATTTTAGTCTTAATGGTCAAATTTTCTCAAAATGTAAAATTCACATTTTTTTTTAGTTTTGTTTTAGGGTTTTTATTATTGTTTATTTACGCATGTTTATGATTTGTGCGATGTTCTGGTATAAGAAACTTCGCATACAATCAAAAGATAATGCTTTATTTACCAAAAAGAGTTTTTGCAGAAATAATAGCACCTTGTTGAACACCATAAAGAAAATCAAAATAGCAATATTAAAACTCAATTGAAAGTCTGATAATGAAAATAGATCAGATGTTATCTATTAAAACTGCTCCTATGCGGACTTCTGAGGAGTTTACTATTACTCAGTGCAAACAGATAATTTAACACTACTTATTAATGATTTTTATTTTGTTTCACTCTCATTAAGCCAATTCTATACATCTTTTCCATATGATACCACAGAGGCCTTGAATCTTTTTGCATGTGGTAGTGCCTCTAACGATGGTTCATAAGCCATGCAACAACTACAAAAGCTAGTATCAAATATGACAAAACATAGACTAAAATACATGTAATAAGTAAACTACTCTCTTAGCTGATGAAGTGCAACAAGGCAGAATGAAATGTTTCAATTAGAAAGTAGTTTAGGCATGAGTGTTACACTAGCGTTTAAAATGTGACTTTTGGAGTTACAGAAGAAAGCAGTTTCAATGAAATACCAGTATGAGTACATGTACTTTTTGAAAAGCTATACAGTCAGACTTTGTTCAAAGAAATGAATTGTGTATGACTGCAGAAAACGGTTAACAAATATAGGAGTATTGTATAATGATGTAGAAGTGTTTTCTTGTTCTTTTCTGTTTAGTGGAAAGTGAATGTATTTGATAATCACTTTTAGTCTTTGTAGCCAGTATCAACCTCAAGGAAAAACAATTTGTTGATATCACGATGACTCTTGTTAAAACCATTCATATGTATAAAGAAAATCATCATTAAGGATGTTCAAATATATAAAAAAAATATAAAATATGTTTTCAGACACAAGTATGTTTTGCTGACAGTTTTTTAATTCAAACTTCAAAGTTGTTGATATAGGTAACCTTACTAATTGCCAGGTACTGCCAGACCATTAACGTATGCACAAGTTGCATCTAGATGGTGTTAACAATATTGCTATTAGTATAATAATTGATTTACTGGTTGTCATCTGAATGTCTTTGTTAAGACATGCATATATCTATGGTAAAAGTGGAGCACCCTGTCTAATACTCTTTTAATGATAAGCCACTTTCTTCAGATAATTGTCCTATTGAAAATTAGAAGTGTAGAATATATTTTGGGATGAAAGGAATATTTATTAAATAAAAATAATTTATGAATTGGTGTTTTTTGGGGTTTATTTTCATACATGCTACTTTCTTAGGAAAATATCTGTATAATTACTGCTATACCTTTACAGAAGTCTGTTTCTGTATGTGAATCTTTCATTTGTCATAGTTAGTTATGCAAAAATATCGATATTATTGCATTAGAAAGTGTTTTGGTAACCATAACACATTTTAGATGGACATTAGATTTTTGTCCAAAACATCACCTTTGCTCATATCATGCATAATATGAGATTGTTACCGGTTTTCAAATTTTATAAAATTTTGTGTGTATTATGTAGACATACAGGGCCTACTTTCCTAGCAATTTCATAGGTTGACAAAGACTAGAACTACCATAAATGTTTTGTTGAACTTTGTGTTTGGAAAATTTCAGTGTCAATTTTATCCATACTTTTTACATTCAAGTTTTTAAAAAACAGTCAAGTCAATACCTATAATAGCACAATTTGTATCTAATATCTCTATAAGGTGTACCTTTACTATTCATGTTAAAGTTTTAGGAAAATAATGAATTTCGATAACTTTGGACTTAGTTTTTTCAAGGCAGGTACCAGCCAAAACTAGGAGTACCCCAAGGTGCCCTCCTGAGACCTACATGTCTTATCTGAAGTAGATAAATACATTTTTGCAGTTCATAGGCCAAAGGCAATTCGCTTGCAAAGTATCAAGAAAATCCATGCGTGGGCGCAAATGAGACCCCCCCCCTTTCAATCTTTCACCGGAAAAAAATAAATATTCTATTTATTTCATGCTTTTAACCCTTTTTGGGAGGAGCTTATTCAAAATCCAGTACAGTTCTTTTCTGTTATTCCCCGTGGCGTACCTCTCCCGCATAGCAACGCATCACAATATTACGTCAAGCGCGAGAAATGTAAGGTATATGACGTCATATTTCCCATCTGGTTGTTAGGCACGCGTGCTTTTACCTAGGCAACAAGAACTTGAAAATCGGTATTTTCACTGGTTGTACCAGTGTAAGATCGAAAAATATTTTCACTGCTATTTCTCGATATCCTATCGGAAAACATGAAATAAAAATCATACTGCATAGAACGTACAGTATTATGTTAACTCTTCATTGTCGGATAAGAAAATACACCCTCATCCCGGATGAACATAGAGTAAGAAACTTCGAAAGAAACTTCGAAATAACAAAATCTTGGTTTTGGTTTTTGTTAACGGTTTAAAAGTTTCTTTTCACTGATAAGCAGGATACGGATGGGTTAATACATATGTTTTGTAATGTAATGATTTGTGTAGTTTTATGGCTACAAACATTTATTAGCCTCGATGTGAAAGCCTCCAAATCCCTGACTAGCAATTTGCGTGACAGTACAGAATTTCTCTTCCTATTTCTTTTTTGTCTAAAGAAATTTGTTCCCATAGTCGAGCAGGACAGTCGCTATATTTTACTTTAACTCTTGATTAACAGTCTTGGAAAAAGTCTGGAGAAAAGAAACGTGGAAAAATGGAAAATGCTAGTTAACAGCATTTTCTCATTTTCCCGCCATTTTTTACTTCTTTATGAAAGAAGGATAAAAACAGTAAGAAAAAATAAACAAGACATTTTAGCAGGCAGGTGTTTGGAACGTATAGTAGGCTAAACTTTTCTTGCAGGTAAAGTGTTGACAAACATTCCGTGCTAGTTGACAGTGAACTTTTGCTGGAGAAAGAAATTATATTTTTCGTAGCATTGAGTTGATCAAGAATTGGCACAATTATACATTTTACTTGATCCCGTAATTTCCGATTCGCAATCACGCAAACACATGCCTGTAGATGAAAACCAGACCTATGGCTTATTCTATACCATACAAGGCTTGAGGGGGTGGTTTGTCCGATACCACTGGGTTGATAATTTCTTTCGGAATGCTGACGTAAAGTCATTGTGACAAGATTCATTTCTCTGTTACCACTGATCCATTTTTAGATGAAGGTGATGTAGGAAAGCAGCAAATGTTAATGAAAGAATGTTGTGAAGAAAAGTATTTGGCGAAAGAAACTCCCGCAAAGTGCACAAAGTACAGATAAACGCATTGGCTGCTACATAGCTCTAACTGAAATAATGTTGAAGATGGCGTTTTACACTATACTCGTACACAAACAGATGTACTGATGAAACACAGAAATGACATAAATAAGTGAACTGTTGCCGTGATACTTAACTACTTTTGTAAGCTGAATAAAACGCAAATTAAAAATACAACAAACCAACAATTATTTCATTCGGCCACCTATATGTATGACTTGCTCCAGTTTTTTATTTGAGCTAAGAACTTTAAATGTTAAAAATAATAAGGAAGGCTAACCAGATTTAAAAAAGAAATTTCTTAACGTCAAAAACATTAATCACTGAATTGAGAAAACCTTTATTTTGCTAATCATCTTTAAATTAAAAAGAGGAACGTATGAGGTTTTCAATGGTGGTTCCTTGGTGTGATATGCAGCCTTGTAATGTATTTTAGATTCCGTGCAAGAAATTTGTAAAATTTTATTGGAATGTCGCATGATCTGAATCTTGTGTCGATATATGTTCCAGATCGTGAGTACAGTGATGTCATAACTGATTTCATAAAATTTCACAGAGTTGCCGATTGTGCAATGATCTTAATGCTATTCAGGCCTAAATTATTCATTTTTAGCTATTGTAACGGTCCATTTTTTTTTTACTCTTACGAAGGAAACAGCATTTTCAAAGCATTATTCATCCTTGCGTAACAAAAGTTTTTGAGTCACTGCAAAAGAATCCAAAAAGACCCCTATAAATTTTGGTGACAAGACTCCGGAGCAGTAGGTTACAACCGGCTACGTCAACAGTGAAGCATATCGAATCTTGAATAATTCCATGTGACTTCGACAAAATGATGGTCTCAAATGCAATTATTTGTTCATAAATATGATTTACAAGTCTAAATTCCATCTGGACCTACTCTTCTGTCTCAGACAAAATTATCTTAGACACATATATCTTCCCCCCTTTTGCCATTTATTTACCCGCCTCTAAATATCTTTAAGATGTGTATTTAGTACGTAACTCATTACCAAACGACAAAATTTTAGGTTTGTCCAAATCGAAAGCATTTGCAAACGACAAAATAGAAATGACTGAAAATTTAAATTTTGTTTCGTGAAGGGTAGAAAACATTGTAGGAAAAGGAGAAAATGCTGGTTACCAGCATTTTCTCCTTTTCCCACAATGTTTTCTAAAAACTTCCTTCTCAAGTGCGTCAAAAGTAGGGATTGCGTGGTAATGGTTTAACCACTTAGCTGTGACTCAATTAACTATTGCAGACAGTATAGATGAAGATCAGACTCTATTAGATGTGCAGTCTGATCTTTGACCTTGACTGTACGACTGGTGGATTTTTTCCCTCGGTGAAAAGTATTTCGAAATCGCAATTTTCGGATTTCTATTTTTTCCGGGTATTTTCAGTTCAAATAGATGTACTTTGTATTTCCTGTTGGCTAAACATGAATTTCTTTGTACTTTGAAATATCCAGTAGTTCAAGAACTCTGGTACTTCTATTCCTTCTTCTCTTGGAACTTAACGGCTTTTTATGTACGAGCGGGGGAAACCTTTTATTCAGAACAAAAACAAAAATGTTAGGAAAAGGACCGAAAACTTGTCAAATAATACATGTAACTCTTTTTCCAACAATGTAATCCATAGATTTAAAAGATCTATCTTGGAAATGTTTGATGTTTCTATGATTATATAACATGAAACGACTCTTGTGCTATGTATATTTAGGTGAAAGCTTCCGCGTTTGATTGATCTTTAGCGTAGTACGTTTAAAATTGCGTACAGAGTAGATCAAGATCAGACTGCAATGATCATGTAATCTTGTCTAAGATCTGCAATTTCCTTCCAGTTGAAATGGATCTATTTCCCGCAAAAATAGTTTTGAAAGTAACATAATTATTTTGGTTTGTATCATGGACTTAAAAATTAATTTTTGCATCCCCCGTACCATATACCTAGAAATCCTGTGTTTAGAACCAATTAACTTGTTTTTGTGGACAGTGTAGATCAAGATCAGACCGCACAGAACGTGCAGTCTGATCTTGTTCTACACTGTCCACTATTCTGTTACATATTCTGGGAAAAATAAATTTGATGCAGCAATATTTCAGATGTTTTTCCTATTTAAAAATGTCTTTTGTCTTAATTCAGCACTTTAAGGGTTATTTACTTTGGGTATACAAGGGAAGACAGCTTTTGACAATACTGTAGGGAAAAAAGAAAATATCGATTACAAGTTTTTTTCTTCCATTCCAACATCGTTTCTTTCCTTTCAAAGATGAATTCGATATTTTGATTAAGATTTAAATCTGTCATTTGCATAGGCTTCTGAGATGAATCAATCTTTTGTTTTATTCGTGTAATAGAGAGTTTCACATTTCAATGCAAAAGCTGCAAATATTGGCTTTGGCGGACGGTAAAGATCAAGATCAGACTGCACAGAACGTGCAGTCTGATCTTGGATCTTTCCCGTCTGAATATTTTGTCAACCCCATTAGCCAAAAATCGTTCTTAGAATCTGTGGTTGACTGTGATCGAATTTATATATTTGTACCCAAAAGAAGCAATATTGGCCTCAGTGGACGGTAAAGATCAAGATCAGACTGCACGTTCTGTGCAGTCTGATCTTGAATCTTTCCCGTCTGCATATTTAGTCAACCCCAGTAGCCGAAAACCGTTCTTAGTATCTTTGGCTGACTATGGTCGAATTTATATATTTGTACCAAAAAGTAGCAAATATTGGCTTCAGTGGACGGTAAAGATCAAGATCAGACTGCACAGAACGTGCAATCTGATCTTGAATCTTTCCCGTCTGCATATCTAGTCAACCCCCAGTAGCCAAAAATCCTTCTCAGTATCTGTGGTTGAACGTGGTCGAATTTATAGTTTTGTACCGAAATATTTCTTTCTAACAATGGGGATAAATATGATTTATTTCGTTTTTGAGATAAGGATTCTCTGTCTGTATATTAGTGCTGATACGTCAATATCATATAACAATTCGACAGGTTTTTCATATCCTAGCGCACAAAATTAACCTTTTAGGATTCCCTAAAGAAATGTATGCCATATCATTAGACGTAGCCATGTCCCTGAAAAATAAGATATATCCTAGACGCGACAAAGCAGAGAAAATTGAAATCCTCAACGGCTTTTAGAGGACTATGTAAAAAGGACCCTCTCTCTCTGGACATAGGACCCATGCTCTGTGAAAAGGAGGTTTAACGCATCACCAAACGACAAAATTTTAGGTTTGCCCAAATTTTTTAAACCACTTGCAGAAGACAAGATAGAAGTGACTGAAAATTTGAAATTTGTTTGGTGACGGGTAGAAAACATTGTGGGAAAATGAGAAAATACTGGTTACTAGCATTTTCTCCTTTTCCCACAGTGTTTTCTGAAAGCTTCTTGCTCAGGGTCGTTAAAAGTAGGGATTGTGTGGTAGAGTTAACGCATCCGCAAAAAACGTTTCGACCCCGGTCAGCCTTTATGTTGTGATCTGTCAATTTTCTGCATGTCAGAGCATCATTCTACCACTTGATTCAGTCTGTTGTTAAACATACTTGATTTTATGAATTCATAGGCATATGGCTTAATTGCAGCATGTGAAAGGGGGCTTTGGGACATTTGCGTAAAGTGTCGTCTAGGATCAGCCTGAGCAGTCCGCGCAGGCTGATCCGAGACGGCACTTTACGACTACAATAGATTTTGTGCAACAGTAGACGTGTGCAAAATGGAAAATTACATAAAAATGGAAAGTGTCGTTTCGGACTAGTCTGCGCGGACTGCACAGGCTGATCCGAGACGACACTTTACGTAAATGTCCGAATGTCCCTTTTCGCGCTTTGGAAGCCAATTATGATGTCTTTCTTGCAACAATACCTATGGGAAAACGATGCACAAAATCCTCTTTTACCTCAGAGTGCTGCTCATAAAGAAATGAATATTATGGCAATTAGTCCTCTCGTGATGCTTTACTGTTTTTTTTTTCCCAAGAAATATAAGCAGGACACTTTCTGAGTCATACACCACATTCATGATTTAACAAAGTCGAATCAACATATCAAAAATATCAAAAATATTATTCCAAATGTAGAAGTTACCAATGATAATGATAATAATAATGATAATAATAATAATAATGATTATAACAATAATACATTTGTAATTATCATGCAGAGGTTTTAGAAGGTGCCTCCTTAGAATGAGTCGTTAAAAAGCAACTTAAGGCGTCGTACTATGATATTCAAATATCCCTCGAATGATCTATCATACAATCAGCACCCGAATGATTTCTTGCTTTTGAAAATTCCTCAATGTACTTTTACGTGTATTTTATGTATCACACTTTAAAAAAAAATAAATATTTAAAAAAGTCTTAAAGAGGCGCTTGATCAAAACCATTGAAATATGGTACTCTGACAAATAGACTTAATGTTTGAACGCAATATATTAAGAAACTATATCTACGTATTTTCCAAAATTACAAGATTTTAGACTTGTTCATATTGACAGAAAATGCAGTTTGAAAATTAATGTAGTTCTTTGTAGCTAAAATTAAATTTGTTTTTCTCTTTTATATACTTAGGAAAATGTATAATTGTAATGGTGAAAAGGGATGTAAAAGATAATGCTTGTTACATGCATTATCATTTTCTCGATTTCCCACACTAATTTCAGATTATTTCTTCCTCAAAGTCGTAACTACCTAATTAGTTAATTAGATAATTCAATTTTTTTTCTTTTAGCAAAAAATAAGGAATAGTTTAATTTTATCGGTGATATATGATTTAGCTTTTTAAAAAAGGGGGGCTCAACGTATTTGCGAAAAGTTTAGACCCATGCCAGCCTGAGCAGTCCGTGCATGCCGTCGGGAGTCACTATTTTAATTTTTCCTCATTGTCAAAGAGTAATCCTACCTCATGAGACAGTCCTTTTTTTGACAAAATGGATCTTACTGACCCTCAGTAATATGAAGTCTTGATTGCTACAATGCACCATTGAGATGTATAACCCCTTTTTGCCAGAGTATGGCTTATATTATTTTCTTTATTTTATTAACATTTTTCTTTCTCAGTTTTATAACTATCTTATTTACCTTGTAGTATACATTAACCTTTTCCGTTCCTTTGGCAAAAGCAGGTGCTTTTTCAGACTACATAGACTGAGATCAGAATTTACAGAGCGTGGAATAACTTATATCTATATAGAGGTATGTCTCTCTATATCCTTATACTCTACACATTTTGATCTCGTATTCCTCTAGTCAAGCCTAGTCAAGAGAAAACTCCTCCTGAGATTTAGTAAACTGTATTTTCAACTGTCAATAAGGGACGGGGTTGCATGTTTGTTGCTAAAAATATATGTTTTAATCTCTTGCAGACCGATCTCTTCTTTAAACGAACCTGAAATTAAATACTTTTGAAAACATCGTGGGCTACAAGAGAAAATGCTGGTCCGTTTTCTCACGATGTTTCGTTCTCCTTTACAGACAATTCCCATTATTCGAGCCGCATGTTAGATGTTGTCTGCAGCTGCTTTCAATCTGGACAAATCTAAAGTTCTGTCATCAGATAAACAGTTCACCCTTTCCCAAACAATACCTGGTTTTCAAGACCCTGAAAAAAAGGGGCTTTTGAAAACATAGTGGTAAAAGGAGAAAATGCTGTAACCAGCATTTTCTCCTTTTCACACAGTGTTTTCTACCCGCCCGAAACAAATTTCAATTTCTGAGTCTGGTTAACCATGTCGTTTGCAAATGCTTTCAATTTGGACCAGTCTAAAACTTTGTCGTTTAGTAAAGAATTAAACATCCTACAATCCTAATACTTTCCACTCACTGTATTTTATAGACTCTAAGATAACTACCTGTTATCTATTGAAAAAAATCCGATGACTCCGATAATCCCACTCTCGTGTCGTTGTTAGTATCACCAGTTTCTCTTTGAAAATGAGTCCTATTTGGCAGTACAGGCCAATATATCGGTTCCACCAGCCCACCTTGTTGACTGGTCAGGTTTATTTACTCCAATATGACATGCGTAAACTTGTGGCGTCAATTTGGGAATTCCATTGTCAGAAATGATTGTTCCACTGCGTTTATTTATGATTGAAATATCGATAAGCCTTCGTAGCGATAAGAATCACTTTGATAGTTTTAGGTGGATGGTGTAAATGAAAGATCAGCATGCAATGTACTTATCACTATATAGAGTCTGGCACAGCACAGTTTTTGGTAGGCAAGACCAGGCGTCTTTACCCTATAATGACATGGGTAAATTAATTACGTCAATTCGGGAACTAAAGTATCAGAAAGGATTGTTCCACTGATCGCGTGCAATTAAAATATCGGTTAGTCCTGATGGCATTGGATACAGCTTTTGTGGCTTTTTGTTGACAATGTAGATCAAGACAAAGAAAAGATCTTTAATTATACTGGCTCTTCCACTTCACATTTTTGACAGGCTAGACGTCAGGCTAGATCTACTGATATATCTATAGTAACGTCAATTTTGGGAATTCAGTCATCAGAAAAAATGTGTTCCTGTGCAATACTATTTATAACTGAAATATCGAGAGGACCTCACATCCACCGTGAACATCATCAGTTTCTTCTGGCAGATAGTACAGATAATGATCAGATAGCTATGAACAAGCCTAAATAAAAGCTCTTCTACCTTATTCTTTTTTTTAAACAGGCCAAGTTGGAGGAAGGTCTGGAGAGGAAAAACACGGAAAGGAACATAAATGTGGCATAACCATTTGAGTTACTTATCTATATCGCGAACTCAAAGCCAAAATATCTCGGATCTGAACTGTCTGATACAGGCCCGTAGGAACAGGGGTGCTGGGGGGCTCAGCTGTTTAAAACAGGGGCTCAGCCCCCCCCCCCCCCTCCAATAATTTTGAAAATTATAGTAACTAAAATATGAGTTTTTAGCGCAATGCAGCTGTCGCGCAAAAAATCTCAGTATTTCGGTGTTAGCCCCCCAATCTTGAAATGCTTCCTACGTGGATGCGATAGCAGTCTTTTTTTTTTTCATAAGCATGAGCAAAACACACGTGAAACTTTTACCCAGTCATTTTAAGGGCGAATGTAGATTTTTGGGTTAAAAAAAACCATGACTTTGCCTTTTAATATAACTTCGGGTAATGTAAAGGCATCAGTAAAATTTCCTTAATAGTTTTCAACATCGACGTGTTAGTTAATTTAGTTTTATAGGAAAATACCCTAAGGACCACGTAGTCCTTTAAAGTGCAGAGAACACTTCATAGAAATCTGATAGCTTTAAATTTTATACTTCAGCAGGGGTAAGCGCCCGAAACTCTTGTTGTGTGGGCTATATACATAAAAAAAAAAACCTGGAAAAAAATTGGTTTATAGCTGCTCAAAAGATACACCACAACCTCTTCCATATCTCACTTTAACGAGATAACAACAAAAAGTTTCATTTATTTAGCGCTCAAAGGTTTAAGCCTTTACCAAACAACAAAATTTCAGACAGGTCTAAAGGGAAAGCACTTGCAGACGACAAAATAAACGTTACTAAAAAAACTGAATTTTTTTTTCCAGCAGGGAAGAAAACACTGTTGGAAAAGGAGAAAATGCTGGTGACCAGCATTTTTTCCTTTTCCAACAGTGTTTTCAAAAAGCCTCTAACTTAGGACCGTAAAAACCAGGGATTGTTTGGTAAAGGGTTAAGTCTTAAGCCGGTAAGCGCGAATCACTGACCTTTTGCAGATAGTGTAGATGAAGATCAGACTGTACAGAACGTGCAGTCTGATCTTAGATCTACACTTTCCGATATGGAGATATTATTCCCTAAAGGACAACTTTGAAATAGCGATACTTAGTTTTTACCATCATACTAAAAAAATCATTTAGTTATTCAGCAAGATCATGGTTAACCCGTTACCACACAGCAAAATGTTAGACCTATCCAAATTGAAACCACTTTCAGAAAACAATTTTAAAGTGGCTCAAATGGTGCAATTTTGCTTTGATAGAATAGAAAACTTTGTGGGAAAAGGAGAAAATGCTGGTAACCAGCATTTTCTCCTTTTCCCACAATGTTTTCAAAAGGCTTCTTCCTCAGGGGAGTTAAAAGTCGTGAATATATGGTAAAGGTTTAAAAAGACGGGGGCCGTGCTTTTCCCGAGGCGATTTTGAAATCAATTAATGTCTTTATTTGCAAGTTAGGCTCTAAACAGAGAATTGCCGTAGATTTACACCCGGGCAATGTTCTCAAAATAAAGTCCTCGTGGAACCCTAAAGAGCTCGATCTGATTCTCGATCTTTTTCATTTCTTTTTTTTTTTCTAACTCGATAACTGTCGGTGATCTTTTGAGCGGGATATGGTGTAAAAGGGCTTTTGAGAACAGAATAGATATAGAGGATATTTGTTTTTTTCGGTGAAAGATCGAAATTTATTTCATCGAGTGGACACCATCGGTAATATTTTCACGAGTGGCGCAGCCACGAGTGAAAATATTACCTATGGTGTTCACAAAATGAAATAAATTCCGATTATTCACCGAAAAAAACAAATATTCTATTTATTTCATGCTTTTTACCCTTTCAGGGAGGAGCTTTATCAAAATTCAGTACAGTTCTTTTCCCTTTTTCCCCGTGGCGTACCCCTCCTGCATAGCAACGTTACGTCAAGCGCGAGAAATGTAAGGTATATGACGTCATATTTCCCATCTGGTTGTTAGGCACGCGCAATTTACCTAGGCAACAAGAACGTGAAAATCGGTATTTTCACTGGTGGTACCAGTGTAATAAAAATATTTTCACTGCTATTTCTCGATATCCTACCGGAAGGCATGAAATAATAAGATAAGATTACACAAAATGATCAATCTGATTTTGGCTCTATACCGCCCGACTATATAAAATGGTGTGCAACACGCGAAAAGGGACATTCGGACATCTGCGTAAAGTGTCGTCTCGGATCAGCCTGCGCCTTCCGCGCAGGCTAATCCGAGACGGCACTTTACGACTACATTAGATTTAGTGCTACAGTAGACATTCGCAAAATAGAAAATTGCATTAAAACGGAAAGTGCCGTCTCGGATTATCCTGCGCAGACTGCGCAGGCTGATCCGAGACGACACTTTACGCAGATGTCCGAATGTCCCTTTTCACGTGTTGCAGGCCAATTATTCAAGCCTTAGAAATGAAACCAGAAAAAGTTTGTCTTTCAGTGGATTGTATTTGCAGCGGTCGAGAGAAATCAGTTTTATATACTTTGCACTCCAACACTTAATCCAACAATCAAATGAGTGAACATTCCGAGTGAATATTAAAAGCTGCAATATAGCTATTTTAGTTATATTTTTGGTTGTTCAAGAGCCTCACTGTTGCGGACAGTGTAGATCAGAGATCAGGTTGCATGTTCCCTTCGGTCTGATCTTAATCTACACTGTCAGATATAGGACACTGAATCCCATTTAGCATCTTATTATGACACATAAACGTAACTTGGTAATGACATTGGGTTTAATAGACGTAATAAACCGTAATTGCGACAATTTTATCTGAGATAATTTTCAGTTTCTTGTGGGTGGGTGTGAGGGGGAAGAAGTTCATGTCACAAGCAGAATGTATTCAAGGTCGCTTCCTTTTTGTTAATCAGTCATCATCACATCATCATCATCATCATCACCACCATCATCATCACCATCACCACCATCATCATCATCCACATCATCACCACCACCATCATCATCATCATCATCACCACCATTATCATCATCATCATCATCATCTCATCATCATCGCCAGTAGGGCTTACTATTGTTGTTGGATTTTTTATAAATAGATATTTTTTAAAAAAAACTTCTAGATGTGAAAGTATGATATTTTGAAGGACATGAACTAGTGGGAGGTGTGCACTTCGTAGAGGCAGGAATAATCCTTCTCGAATACATGGTCTATAACTTTCAAACAATCAAAATTAATGTACAGAAAATCTATATAGTTATAACGACATTAATGGATTAGGACTTTAGAAAAGTTTTGGGAATAAGTAGGAAATGGTAGTTACAATTGTACATGTACCTTGCTATCTGCAAATGATTTTTATTTAGGCGTGTTTAGAATTTTGTCGTTTGGTAAAGACTAAATTCGCTTTGAGGGTCTGACTACTAGCACAAGTCCTGGGTGGGAATTCCGTTTTGCACAGGGATAGGTTTTTCTAAACCCATTACCACACAATACATACCTATGACACTGAGAAAGAAGCCTTTAGAAAATAGTGTGGGACAAGGAGAACATGCTGGTAACAAGCATTTTCTCCTATTCCACAATGTTTTCTATACCCTTCACAAAACAAATCTCAAATTTGCAGTCACTTTTATTTTGTTGTTTTCATATGCTTTCGATTTGGACAAACCTAAAATTTTGTCATTTGGTAATGAGTTTTAAAAAAAAAATGAATCCTCCTACTTTGACGTAAAATCTTTCTGAAGCTATTTCTTGTTGTTGAAATTATTTCACACATACTTTCTAAAACAAGTTCAATTCAATCCTTTACCACGCTATCACAGTTTCAACGACCTATGGGAAGAAAACTTTTGAAAAAGTTGTGCGAAGAAGGGAAAATGCTATTGTCTAGCATTTCCCCTTCTTACCTGAGTTTTCTACCGGACTCAAAACAAAATCCCATCATTTCAAGAGCAGTTCTTTTTTTTTTTTTTTTTTTCAGCAAAAAGCTATTAATTTGGATCAGTAAATAATTTTGACATTCGGTAAAGATCTAAAACTTATTTTGCTTTGAAAGTGTGGCATACGTGTTACCCATGACGTGAAGTTGTCAGGAAACACTTATTTTTGTTGTGAGTCAATTCCGCACATGCTGGTCTAAAAATAAGTCAAAACTTAACTCTTATAATATACCATGCTAAGTTCCTAAAATAAAATGTTCAAATTAATATTAAAAACCCAAATATTGCAATTTCAAGGTTATGTCTTTGGGAATGATATCTCCTTATCGGGCAGTGTAGATCTAAGATCAGACTGCACGTTCTGTGCAGTCTGATTTTGGTCTACACTGTCCGCAAAAGGTCAGTGAGTCGCGCTTAGCAACCAAGGGGTAACCTCCAATTTTCCCGCACCCACGGATATAGTTGTAAATAATATATTGATTCCGAAATCACTATAGCACGGGTAATTATTTGACGGGTTTATATCCTTTAGCACGGCAAATACTGTATAAGAAAAAGATATTTTCAGTTGGGAAAAATCTAAAACATATTGCCATTTAGTTGATTTCTAGACCAAATTGAAGGACAGTGTAGATCGAATGTCGCTATTAGCGTTCTGTACAACCTGATCGTCATCTTCACAATCCGAAAAAGAAGTTGGCTTATCGTGTTAGTGCAAAGAGTCACAATTTGTACTGAAATAGGATGGGTTTGTTTACATCGAAATTGGAGATCGAAATCGCTTCCTTCTGACCAATAGGAACATTACTAACAATATCATAAATAATAAACAGACAAAACAATTGGATATTTTCGTTAACGATCGTGAAGGATGGGAAGACATATACGTGGAAAATCAAGACATAGTAGCTGAAGCACCCTGTACCCGTAGTCACACAATCCCGAGTTTTCTCGACCCAAAAAGGCAAAGGCTATTTAAAACAATGCAGGAAAAGCAGAAAAGTTTGGTAACAAGGATTTCCCCTTTTTCTCACAATATTTCTTTTCTAACAAAGCAAAGACAAGATATTATCTCCCGCTAGACGGCATTCTCCAAATACTCATACTCTAATTTGGGCATCCTGTGTAGAGAACCGGACAACTTTTCCACTCGACAACCGTTACTTTGAATTTCACGGAATAACTGAAATAAGGCTATGAATGGCGTTAAACTTTAACCAAACAGTCTCTTGTTTAATCGATCCTGAGGAAGAAGTCTTTTGAAAACATTTTGGGAGAAGTAAAAGATACTTATAAACAGCGTTTTCTTCTTTTCCAATAACGTTTTCTACCGTTCCAAAATCATAATTTACTTTTGGAACTACATGTATGTATAGTTTGTCGTCTGTGTATTGAGTTGGAACAAGTATAAAATTATGTCATTTGATGCAGGGTGAAAATCTGTACAAACGAATCATATATCTACCAATATACATATGCTATTTAATTATCTGATGGATCGTTACTAACAGTAATTGTATGTCTGTTGCCTGTTGCGGTTACGTATACGGCTGCGCAAGTTCTCCAATCGCTCTTTCATTTGTACCAAGATGTTTGATGATCTTTAACTCTTTACCAAACAATCCCCGATTTTTACGACCATGAGATGGAAGTCTTTTGAAAAAATAGTGCGAAAAGGAGAAAATGCTGGTAACCAGCATTTTCTCCTTGTCCTGCAATGTTTTCTACCCTGCTGGAAATAAATTTCAGTTTCTGAGTTTCGTTTATTTTATCGTCTGAAAGTGCTTTCAATTTGGACCAGACTATGCGTTTGTCGTTTGGTAAAGGGTTGATTAGTTCTCTCAGCTCTTCTGTAAAGAACTCTGGTCTCTAGCAAATGGCATAGATCAGGATCAGACTGCACAGGATCTGCAGTCTGGTCTTGTATCTATATACTGCCAGCTAGTTTTGTCACGCCTATAATAAAAAATCTGCGCGCTGCAGGAAAATCAATTTTACAGTAATTGGGTATAAGTGGAAAAGTCGCTCTTACTTCGGCTTACTTTTTACTTCATTCTGAAATTGATTTTTCTGTCAAAGACTTGAACTTGGACCGATTGCACGATCACAGATTGTCATCTTCACAATATACCTAATCTCATACTTTTAAATGACATTATATGTATTAAAATTATGCATTTTGGCACCCATTTTGTTTACTTATGACCGCTACCGAGGCTTTAAGTATCTTGTGAATCAGCATCTATGATATGCACGATACTGTTACATATAAATCTGATAGATTTAACAAACTGCGTCAGTTAGGGTTTTATTTCTGCCAAGATATCAATTTAATTAACACTTAAGATGCTAGATGATTTGTATAAATGAAAGTCTTTCGCAAAACCCAAATACTGCTATGTCAAAGTTTTCTGAACAATTCAATGGGAAAAAAATACTATATTGGACGAGTAGATACAGGGTCAGACTGGGCTTTCTATGTAGTCTGATCTTGATCTACAAGGTCCCTATAAGTAAAATGAGTAACCCCGGGTTAAATATCTAATTAAACTACATAGTTATTGTATATGCTTATGAAATCTATCATACCGTCATTCAAGGGTCCATTTTCTACCACTCAGTTTTCTTGTGAAATCATCGTCATTAACTTGAAGTAATTTAGTACCAAAAGCTTAACCGGTGGTTACCCTGAGTTAATTGATATAGTTAGTTCCGTGAAAACGTGATGTTGACATAATATTTTCACTTGTATTCAAATTACAAACGTCGCATAGTTAATCAGAAACAAGATACCGGTATTTGACTTGTGTAACATTTCGTTACATCATCATGCAGAATAAGTGCAATATATAACATTTAAACCCAGGTTTTTGATTCGTCATGAATACTGTCCAAACTTCAACAGGATATTACCATGTAACAATTTACATGAGCCATGTTCAGTGAATAGACCAATTCCTTACCTAAATCTAACCTCGTCCGTATAGCGGTCCTTTCCATTTGAACTGCTAATTGCGTGATGTTGTTAAACACATGGGGCCGCCACTGTAAGTCTTTTAGCAACGACATTAACAAACTCGATGAAGTTGTCCACATCTATCTGCTGGTGAAAGCTTCAATCGGAATTGATAAGACACGTTAAAAAATGAATGGACGGACTATTTATCAGCTAAAATATAGTTAGAAAGATTTCGATAGAAAATTGAAATTGAAAAATTGAAAAGTTTTCTTTTTCAACTCATTACCAAACGACAAAATTTTAGACTGGTCCAAATTGAAAGAATTTACAGACGTCAAAATAAAAGTGACTGAAAATTTGAAATTTGTTTTGTGAAGGATGGAAAACATTGTGGGAAAAGGAGAAAATGCTGGTTACCAGCATTTTCTCCTTTTCCCACAGTGTTTTCATAAGGCTTGTTTCTCAGGGGTGTCAAAAGTAGGGATTGTGTGTAAGCCTTACAATTTTCGGAACGGTTGACCGGCGTATTTCCGGGCGATGAAAAGTAGCAATCAGGTGTATATCAAACCACCAGATAGAGCCTAGGGATTTGATGTCCCCCCATTACCCGAGGTATGCCGAATGTGAATAGGGAGTTTATACATTGAAAAACGTGATAGACCCATGTCAGCCTGCACAGCCCGTACTGGTTTACATTAGTCGAATACATTTTGCATTTTGTACAAGGTGCAGTTCGTTAAATTTCCAGTTTAAAGAATCATGAAACTAGAACAGATCCTACGATATATCGATGATCGCCGACTTAGTGACGTAAAAGTGACTTAAAGACCACGTGATTATTCGATGCGTCGATACAAAACTTTCATTCACTTGGCTGTTTTGTGCCTGTTTTTGGCTTAAAAAACCAAGTTTATCGACATTGTAAACAGAAACGACGATACAAGCTGATCGTCGCTTATCATCTATACAGGAAGAGTTTACTATATTGAGATAAGTTACGTGCAAGTCACTCAACATTCCCACGATGCATCTTTTTTTTTTTGACGCGAAATCTGAAAATAGCTTAAGAGGCTACGTAGCCTTTTAAGGGAATACCATCAAAACATTTTTCTTTTTTGTAATTTTATGATTCTTTTTTTTTTAGTTTAAACATATTTATTTAACATCGATTGAGAAACAAATTCCTTTTTTTAGGCATGATTTGTATTATTATTTCATATAAATTTCAGTGATATATATAATTTTTATTTGGTGTGATTGAAAATTCTAAGTACCCACGTTTAAATACCTAAAAGACAAACAAAAAAAACCTGGTTATGGCGGAAGACAGACATAAAGGTCAACAGCCACTTTTGATACGAAAAATCAGCGTGATGGGGAATGTTTGTCAACTGCCTTTCTGTGGACACGAAATTCCCGATCCCTCGCGTGCCGAGCTTTAATTATTGCTGGCACCAAGAAAGCTTCCTCCAGGACCCCCGTCTGACGCAGCTAATGCAGATTTGCAGGACGTATTATCAAAACTTATTAATTTCATCGTCAAATCAACAATCAACAGAGAACCCTTAAGTAATGCGCAGACTGGATTTACCTCAATAGCAAATACACGGAAGAAAATATTTGAGATTTAAAGAAATGCTGTTTCATCCTTTTGATTTAGTCGAAAAATTCTGTGATGGCTTTAAACGAGCAACTGATGAAAGGGAAAATTCTAACCGCAGAGACATAATTACAATATCTGTTTCTATCATTTAACTGTTGAATAGGTTTAACTGTTCAAGATATACCCAACCAACGTATGATTCTCTTCAAAAATTGTTGTGAACACTTTAATTTAGATACAAGGAAGCTGGCAAAATTGAGAACATTATCAGAACAATTTCTCCTTTAATTACAAACCAATTCAACACAGGTGTCCTAATGTAACAGATAAAGGGGAGAATAAGATTAAAATCAGGTCATAAAGGCCTTAAATGGGACTCAATATTTCTACAAGATGTATAAACTTAGACGTAACATTGTTGTCGTGAAACACTTTAAGACCAAGCACAATGTCTAGGCCCACAGCGCTGCTTATGGAGGCTGGAGTAACAACTCAGTAGTTTTGCTTTTGTTTAGAAATAAAATGACAAAACCATAAGATGATAAAACCATATTGATAACTAATATTGTTGATCGTACATGCAATTTCATTTAAATGATATGATTACTTTAACAGATGTTGAAGCAATGAATTTTTCCTGATCAGTGACAAAACAAATAGTTGTGCACTTGGGAAAGTGTATTCGTATTTACTTGCCCAAAGGCCTTGTCAAGCGTAAGGGCATTTGGAAGCTATCGTACCCAGATGCTCAATTGGAAACCATTTTATGACGGTTGACTTTGTATTGACATTTTTGTTATAACAGATCATTATTTAGACGATCAAGCCGCGCTGGGCTAGTTATAATGACCGCATAGCACGCCATTGTCACTTGTTTCCTTCACATTAAACTTTTTCTTGACATTTGGAAATCAACGACAGAGGTCCAATGTATACCATGTTACTATTCAATTTTCCTTTCCTATTTGCCACTGCATCATTCTGATACTTGTGTGTAGAAATCACAACTTCCAGTTTGTTAATCGCTCTTACTTTGAATTTGGATAAGTCCAAATTTCAGTAAGTAAAGCTGTTAGGTTCTGATACCATCTTGGCAGGTTTAGTGTGTGTAGGCTATGTTTGGTAGTGTGTGTAAGGGAAGGTGGAAGTATAGATCACGCTGTCCATCTCTAGTCCGATCTATGGTACATGCTATTTTGACAGATATTAAAGTCAGAACGGATGAGTACCAATCAGGCATATTTTACTGACGGAAATTCCTTTAGTCTAAAACTCTGAGTATTTATTTAGATATTTTGTTTAAATCACACAAGGTTTAATTTGAACCCACCAAATACGACAGATGACTTTAAAATGCATACAATCAGAATGTATTTAAAGGTTTAAAACATAAACATACATCAAAAACGTTGTTGCAAAAAGGAGACATTACTCGTTACGAGCAAGTTCTCCTTTTGCCATAATGTTTTTTAAAAAGACGTGTAGATGTACTGCAGGATTCGGGAAAAAAATGGTATACAAGCTGAAATGTATTAATGACTCGAAATGGCATTGTATCTTGTCATCAATTTGGAATCAATGTCACCATTAATTATTCATCAATTTTTCCCCAATTGTTACGTTGTCATTAACTTTTTCATCCAGAAAGGCGAGGACTGAAATTTTAGAGAACGGCATAGATAAAGATCAGACTGTAGAGAGTACACTGCACTGATCTTGGATCTTTAACGTCCGTTTTTTCAAGCCTATATACTTAACTTAAATGTCGTTTTTAATTGGACTATATTTTCAGTTGTCCAAAAAGGCCGAGTTTTTATATCTAGCGCTAAGAGAGGCAACACTTATTTACACAATCCCAGATTTACATGGCCTTGAGGAATCAGGCGTTTGAAAACAGTGAGGGAAACAAACTGGCATTTTCTTCATTTCCGACACTCTTTTCTCTAAAATTTCACAGAAAAATTATGTCATCATTTTAGCCACATTTGGTTGGCTGTTAGTGCTTTGTATGTAGATATATCAGACAGTGTGTTGTTGGCGAAGAGTTAAGTATTATAAGGCTTTGAGACTTGGGGGCAAAAATCAGTTTCGATTGTGTGGAGAATAATTACGCCAATAATCGTACGGGGATAATTTGGTTCATTAAGTATAACCCCCTCAAGTATGATCAATTTTCATTTGTCTATGTTATTAATGAAGTGATAGATAGAAATTGTAGGATAATCGTGGGAATATGGGTTTATTCCATTTGCAACAGAGAAAAAGGCTTTTGCTTCAACCCATTAGATAGCCTTTGAAAAAAAATATTGTGGTAGAAGGAGAGGTTTCGTCTTAATTTGGTTCATTTAGTATAACCCAGCATTGTCGGTCTAATTCGTGTATATCATAAATAAAATGACAGATTCAAAATGAAGGATAATCGTAAAAGCCTAGCTTTACCTTGCCTAGTCTAAAATCCAGTGAAACCATTTTTTGGGTTTAATACATTTTCTGCCATTATCTTTTCAGAAATAAAACAAATCATGCAAATAAGTCCTTGTCCTTTCCACCAATTTGCCCCCCTTTTTCTTCCATGTACTTGTTTTGATTGACCAAGATTCATCCTGTCCTAGATTTATCCTGTCTTTTACACAGGACACTCAAAGCAGATGATTTCTTAACGTTCGACCTTGAGAACGTAGCTTTTCGAAAACTTTGTTTAAAAAGGAGAACATACTGGTAACTACCTCACTAGCTTTTTTTTTTTATGCATTTTTTTCCCATAATATTTTCAAACAAGTAAAGTGATACAGACTTTGCTTCGTGTACATTGTTCAACTCATCTAATCCTAACCTTAAGCATCAGTTTGAAAATTGAGCATTTTTCTCCCCAGAAAGTTTACAAATATATAATTGGCCTGCAACATGGGGAAAGGGACATTCGGACATTTGCGTAAAGTGTCGTCTCGGATCAGCCTGCGCAGTCCGCGCAGGCTAATCCGAGACGGCACTTTACGATTACATTAGATATTTTCCTACAGTAGACTTTTGCGAAACAGAAAATCACATTAGAACGGCAAGTGTCATTTCGGATTAGCTTTCGCGGACAGCCCAGGCTGATCCGAGACGACACTTGACGCAAATGTCCGAATGCCCCTTTTCCCGTGTTGCAGGCCATATAACATCAAACATGGTCTAGTCACGATAATCAAGAGAGGTAAATAGGAACTTATTTCTGTTTTGGACAATGACGAGTTATTTCCCTTCATTTATTTAGATGACAACATTTTAATCTTTACAACTATCATCATTCACCCTATATCACACAACCCCAAAAATTAATGAAAGTTTTTGAAGATGACAAAAAGAAAATGAATCAGAATCAGAATCTTTATTGACTTATACATACACATGTATATCGTCATATACAAAATGTTTTTTAACAAATGGCATGGTACTAAATAGAGTCTCTTTCTCTCTCTTTCTCTCTCTTTCTCTCTCTCTCTCTCTCTTTCTCTCTATTTTCTCTCACTCTCTATTTCTCTCACTCCACCTCTCTCTCTCTCTCTCTCTCTTTCTCTCTCTCTCTCTCTCTCTCTCTCTCTCTCTCTCACAAACACACACACACACCCACCCACACACGCACACACAAACAAAATTACAATAAACAAATCTACCCGCATTTAACCCCTAGGCTGCTAAGTGCGACTCATGAACCTTTTGCGGACAATGTAGTTCAAGATCAGACAGCACAGAACGTGCAGTCTGATCTTTGATCTAGACTGTCCGATGAGGAGATATTATTCCAAAAAGCATAACTTCGAGATAGTAATATTTAGGTTCATAATTTCAAGTTTTAAATCTAATTTTAGTTCTTTAGCAGGCTAGGGGCTAACACCAAAAGAAAAGAAGAAGAATGAAAAAAATACTACTGTGGACTAAGTATAATTGATTAACTAAAGACATATAATGGAGAATGTATAAACATGAAGACAGTATAACTACAATTTTAGTGTCTGTATATACACATACACAAATTCATGCAATATATATACACCCACTATCACTGCAGTAAGGGATATATTGCTGTTTTCAACATTATTTCAATTATATCGCGGCGTCTAGTGCACCGATCCATGCGTTCCGGGAGATTTTTTACCATTACCTTGGCAATTTCCTTTCCAAGCCACTGGCTGCTTTCCCACATGATCATTGTCGGAATAATGGGTAACAAAACTTATTCATTACCGATGACTGGAAATTTCCATTTCGTAGCAGCTAAAAGATTATTATTAACAATACTAGTGAGATTATGATTCCTGTAACAAAGTTCTTCTTCTAAATGCCTGTTGAATAAACTTTCCTAGCTTAAGTGTTATTGACTTGTTTTTCTCTCTCATTAATTGAAGTACTTTCTCCATACTTGGACGACGATAATAATATTTTTTGATAAATTGCGAGCGTAAATCATCAAATTTGGAACATTTGAACAAGAAATGAAATTCGTCTTCTATTTCACCGCTATTACATAGGTTACAAATTCTCTCCGATCTTTCCTTTCGATCACGGCCATATCTTAATTTCTCAATATTTAGGCTGTGTGCGCTTATTCGCAATTGTGAAATGGCTGATCTTATTTGAAATGAATTGATACAAGTTAAATAATTTTCCATACTGAAGTCAGTTTTAAGATGAACGTATAAGGATTTCAATTTTTGATTACAGTGTAAATCGTAAAACCATTTTTGATAGAAGTTATCTTTTACTCTCTGTCTGAACTCAGAAATGAAAATACTTTCGTGTATTTGGTCAGTGCTATCAAAAACATATGAAAATCCATATTCATCTAGTAACTTTTTTATATTGTACAACCACCCTTTCTTACCTTGATTCAATCTTTCTTTTGCACTTTCATAAACTGCCGATAAAATAATATTATCAGACTTTACTATTTTTAACCAATACTTTATTATTTGCACATAACGATTAATGTACAGAGGTAAACGGCCCAATTCTCCGTATACAGCTACATTACTTGTACTACTTCGTACTCCCAATATTAATTTACAAAATTTTAGATGAACTAATTCTAATTCCTTTGACTTATGAAAACCCCAAATGGGGCTGGCATAATGCAATATAGGAGCAACAAATGAGTCAAATAGGCTTAATGCAACATCAGGTTTAACTTGATATTTCTTAATGTTATTAATTAAAGTGTACATCGCCCTCAATGATTTCCCCTTTAAACATTGATTATTCAAAACAAAAGACCCCGTATAATTAAATGTTACACCCAAATAATTAAAGTTATCCTTGATTACCAGTTCTTCATTGTTGTAATACCATTTCTCATTTTCAAAAACTGGTCCTCTCTTCCGAAAAACCACTACATTTGTTTTAGCCGTATTTACCTTCAAACCCCACTTTGTACAATAATCAAATAATTTATTTAAGCTATGTTGGAGATCTTGAGGGGAATTGCCTATTAAAACCATATCGTCTGCAAACAAAAGTAATATTATACAGAGCTCGTACAGATCTATTCCACAATTAACTCTATCTTGTAAATACAATTCTAGATCGTCGAGGAAAAGAGCAAAAAGTGCTGGTGAATTATTATGACCTTGAAATAATCCGACTGAAATTTCGAAAAAGTCTGAAACGTTAGTATGAAGTTTAATGCATGATTTAACATGTGAATACATAGACTTGAAAATGTTTAAAATTTTTCCATCGAACCCCATATTATACAGCTTATACCATAATGCATTTCTATATACAGAATCGAACGCTTTTTTAAGGTCGATGAATGCACAATACAAACGTCTTTTGCTACATATGAACTGTTCGATCAATTGATGTAAAACAAATATTGAATCAACTGCACTCCTTCCTCTGCGGAATCCAAACTGTGCATCTGATAATATGCCATTTTCTTTATACCATCTTTCTATTCGCGAATCTAAAACGCTTGCGAAAAGTTTACCCAGATTGCTTAAAAGAGTTATCCCCCTATAATTAGTTGTCATATTTATATCGCCCTTTTTATGTAATGGTATTATATAGCCTCTGGCCCAAGTTTCTGGAAAAATCCCCGAGTCAAACACTCTATTAAATAAAGAAGTAATGTGTCCGCACAAAATATCACGTGACTCTAAGATATATTCATTAATAATATCGTCTACCGGGCAAACGGCTTTATTTCTATTCAGTTTCTTAATTGCCGATTCTACCTCAGCATACGAAAATGGATCATTTAATTGACTGAAAGTATTTGCAGACATATTGAAGTTGTCGTTAAGTGACTCAACCTCTTCTAAAGACACTGTTTTAATATCATTTAATATCGAAGAAAAATGGGTTTTAAATTCATCGATAGTTAGAACAGATTGCACTGAATTCTTTTTAGATTTGAAATAATTCCAAAACTCGCGCGGTTTCTGATTTCTCAGTGCCTTAAAATTCTCTGATTGTTTACCCAAGAAAATATTTTTTTTCTTTTTAATCAATTTTTTATATTCCTTCTTTGCTATGCGCAAATTCGATCTATTTTCGCGATTTTTATCTACATTGAATAGTCGTAATGCCTCTTTATATTTGGTCCTAGCTAAATAACATTCTTCGTCAAACCATTTATTTTCTTTGCAAACATGAATATTTGATTGTTTATACACTGTTTTAAATAAAGGATCTGCGGCATCGCAAATAGCCTGTGAAAATCTTACTACCATTTCTTCGACCCTTTGCCTATCATTACTTTTTTCTTGAATGATATTATTGAAGTTAGGTAGGTTTGCTATAAGCCTACGCCTGTATTCACCCCGATATTCACTGTTCCATTTGACTGATTCAAAAAACCCACTCTGGGTACTCTGATTCTCAACCAGATGTGGGGTTCTGACACTGAACTGTAAGGGCGAATGGTCACTATACAAGGAAAAATCACCCACAGTAAAATTATCAATGGAAGAAAAACAATATTCATGCAAAATCACATAGTCAATAGTACTGCACGTGTTTTTACAATAATACGAATATGACCCGTGCTTGGTATCATTACCTAGTCTACCATTGGCCAATAAAATACCTGCTGATTTACATAAATCCAACAATAATGACCGACGTGCGTTGCATACATTATCTTGAGAGGTGCGGCCAATGGGCTGATCTGGACTGTAGTCAATGTCATCTAAATCGGCACATTTTTTGTCACATACTATAAAATCTGGTTTCGATCCGACTCGGGCATTGAAATCGCCAGCTAGTACGACATTACCCTTTTGACTGTAATAAAAAACATCTTCTTGTAAAATATCAAATAAACTGACATTATAAAATTTCGCAGCTGGTGACTCGTCTGGCCAAGCATAAACCCCACATAAATAGAAATCTTTTTCAAAATCAAAAAAATTCTTTTGCAATTTGATCCAAATCAAAGTATCAAAATGGTTTTTACAAATTTCTACGCCCCTGTTAAAACAATGTTTTACATAGACTACAATTCCCCCACTGTTTCTTTTAGCCTTTTTATGCTTAAACTTTCTATAAAAATTGTAGCAAGTATATCCTTTCAGGTCAAGTGAGGAATTTTCATCGGTCCAAGTTTCAGATAAAATAATCAAATCATTTTTTATCAACTTTTCACAGAACTCTGGATTTTTCAGCTTATCTTCAGTAAGTCCATTGCAATTCCACACCAAAATCTGCAAACCATTCTCCGCGTTGTCCTATCCTGATTTGACTGGCTTTCCATTGATGTAAAGGGTATCGTACGAAATCCACGATCTTTGACCGTTTCTGATTGCTTCTTTCATTTTAGGGACAAGTCTCCTCCGCTTTTCGACTATTTCAGGCGGGAACTGCTCGTGAACGTAATACTGTGACTTGTCCAGATTGATTTTTGCTTTCCTTATAAGTTCTCTATCTTTGAAGAGGGTAAACTTACACACAATCTTCCTGTGCTGACGCTCTCCCTGGTGATTTCTCTGACCAACAGACCCCATTCTATGCACCCTTTCTATTCGCATATCTCTTACCAAATCTTCTGCAACTTTCATTTTTTCTACCATAAAATTTCTAACAACTTGCTCTGTGTTTTCTGGTTGCTCCTTTTCCTCTATATTGCAAAAGATGAGATTGTTACTCATGGATTGCGACTGCAGATAGACTAGAGAATCTTTGAGTTTATCATTTTCCTTTGTCAAATTGTCAAGTTTTTCTTGGGCTTCACTGTTTGAAAATTCTATCCCATGTACCCTTTCATCTATATGGTTAATCTTACTATCATACTCTTTATGATTCACTCGAATTTCGGACCACATTTTGGAAATTTCTTTTTCAACTGTCTCTACTTTTTTCTCCAGCTGATCCAATATTTTCAACTTACTGTCAACCTCACTCAGTTTTCTATTAACCTGTGATTGGAACTGGACCAAAAATTTCATAATGTCCGAGTTAGAAGTTGTATCTGACGGCATAAGCTTTACAGCCTGCGATTCACCACTACCATCGGCTACTTTTTCCTTACTATTAGAAACCCTTTCCCCATCTTTTGACAAAAGCTCTCTTGGTCGCTCCTTTGGTTGCATTTTCTTGTCCTTACCCATATGAAAACTGTCACTATAGTTCAAAGAGGAATTTTCGGGTAGGTAAGATATCGGCGTACTTACAGTTTGACTATCATGTGGATATGTGGTATGGCGTTTGAAAGAAGTATCGTCGTTTTCGCTGTTATCACTATTATCACTATCATTAAGTTCCTGGAAAACTTCACCTTCACAAAAAAGTACAGAATTTGCTTTTTGAAGAATTTCGCTGACGTCCAAATCACTTAACTCAGTAGAATTCCCTAAACCCTTTGAATTATCAATATCCTCAGACGGGCCTCCAGCCTTGAAAATCTTGCGGGTGGGGTTATCTTCCTCCACGCCACTACTGCTACTGCTGCCTTTTTTACGTTTATGGCGCTTCTGCTTCGCTCTTCGACCCATTACATAGCAAGAAAACAACTCCCAACAACTCAAGAGCCATCTATTAACGTCCTAAAAAGTTACACTAATCCATATCACCCCGAAAAGAGAGAAAAATCTTCGAGCTCAATCAGTCCACGTCCACTCCATTTTGTACCACGTGACATGCAGAAAATGTAGCTTAACCCTTTACCAAACGACAAAACTTTAGACTAGTCCAAATTCAAAGCACTTGCAGACGACAAAACAAACATAATTCAAAAAATTAAATTTGTTTCCAGCAGGGTAGAAACCATTGTGGGAAAAGGAGAAAATGCTGGTTACCAGCATTTTCTCCTTTTCCCACAATGTTTTAAAATGGTTTCTTTCTCAGGGTTGTAAAAACCAGGGATTGTTAGGTAAGGGGTTAAACAATGATGTCTCTCTCTGAAAAAAGGAAATTGATAGTTACCAGCATTTTTACAATTACTCACAAACGTTTTCAAAAGCCTACTTCTTCTAGGTTATTTAAAGCTCTTGATTATGCGGCAAAAGTTTAACCCTTTAACAAACAACAATCTTTTACATTGGTCCAAATTGGAAGCAGTTTCTGAGCACAAAAGAAAGGTAACTCGAAAATTAAAAATGTGTTCTTAGGAGGGTAATAAACATTGGGAAATAAAAGAAGAAAATGCTGGTTACCAGCATTTTCTCCTTTTCCCACAATTGCTTTCAAAAGCTTTCTCCATCAGGGGTGTTAAAAGTCGTTATTAAATGGTAAAGGTTTAACCAGGAGCTTCAATTTAAATTTTGAAATAATGTAAAATGAAAATGTTAAAATCCACTTGTTAATGCTGATTAATAGAGAGGATTTTGTGTAAATGTCCATGTTCAAACTTTGATCCAGACAATACAGCCCTACCATGACTGATGATTTGACCTTTAACTATTTACCACACTGCAAAATTTTAGTCTTGTCCAAATTGCATTTGCAGACGACAATTTTTTCATAGTAACTAAAGTGACACAATTTTTCTTTGATAGGGTAGAAAACTTTGTGAGAAAAGAAGAAAATGCTGATTACGAGCATTTTCTCCTGTTCCCACAAAGTTTTCAAAAGGCTTCTTCTCAGAGTCGTTAGAAGTAGTCATTTTGTGGAAAATTGTTACAAAGAATTGTCAAATTTCTATCTAAATGAAACATTTAATAAAGACACAATTAAAATCATAAAGATTACCCATACTTTATTTTGAGGGGCTAGTATCCTTGCCATTAACGTAGTCGACCCCTAATAGAAAACAGCTGTTTCCACAATAATATTATGCTACAAAATTTGCCATGATTAAAAAAAAAGTTTTATTGTACTGCTTTAACAAAGCAACTTTTCCCCTTTTGTCTTTTCTAGAATTATCATTTATAAATTTAAAACCACTATATTTTCATTAAAAAGAGAGATAGTAATTACCTCCCTTTTCTGGAATCTAACAAAAGTATCTACAAATAATTTCAAGATAGGAATAAAGAAATTTCAGGTCGGTTAAAAATGTGCAAAAGTATTACACCTATTTAAATCCGTATTTATCAACTATCAAGAAAACTTTATGCAATGCAGCACCAGAGGTATTAACTCTTTACCACACCACAAAATTTTAGACTGGTTCAGATTGTAAGCATTTGCAGAAGACAAAATGAAGGTGCCTGAAAAATTGAAATTTGTTCTGGGAAGGGTAGAAAACACTGTAGGAAAAGGAGAAAATGCTGGTTACCAGCATTTTCTCCTTTTCCTACAGTGTTTTCAAAAGGCTTCTTTCTCAGGGGTGTCAAAAGTAGGGATTGTGTGGTAATGGGTTAAGGGTCTACTATCTTAAATGTGACAACACATCCTTACATCCTGAATAAAAAGGATTTTCACAAATACACCAAAAGTACTGGTTCACATGGCTGGTACACGACACCTAAAATGTTATATCAGTGTATAATTAACACTTTACTAATCCCTGATTTTTACGACCCAGTGAAAAAAGGCTTCTGCAAAAATTGTGGAAAGAAGAGAAAATGCTGGTAACCAGCATTTTCTCATTTTCATACAATGTTTTCTACCCTACTGGAAACAAATTTCATTTTTTGAGTTACGTTTACTTTGTCGTCTGTAAGTGCTTTCAAGTATTGATGCCGTGCAATCATGTGCATTAGGAACTACCAGATAAAAAGCCCTACATGAAGTGATATCTGCCGTATGTTTCTAGAACAGGAAAAAAATAATATAAATAAAAGACTTACCTTTCAAGGACAAAATTATAAGCATTATCAAGAAATTGCAAAGAGTTTAAATCATTATATTTGTACTAATTGACAATATTTAGGACTAATCCACTGAGAGTGCATTACATGATGATTAAAACGCTGTCTGTATGCGAAATTAAATTACAATTTGACAACAGAAAGTCTATCCATGACAAAAGATAGTTGTACATATCTTACATCTGGTATGGTTTCTTTTGATGCTCTTGTGATTTATAAGTATGTCTGACTTCGGGTGTTTACCCAAGTTATTATATGGTGTTAAAAGATCTGCCTTATTCAAATTTTCTAAAACTCTAGATGTTTGAGAACATTTGCTTGATGCAACAAACTTGATCTATTTTTAGCATTCCCAAAATCAATTGAAAGAAACATGACATACTGATCACATGGTCCAGAATTCTACTAAATTGCATATGCATGCGCAGACCATCTGCAGTGATTCTTTTCGGTCGCGGGGTTCCAAATGGAAGTTCTAAAATTATGCTGAATTTCTAGGCTTATTGGTAAATTTCACCTTATTTCGGATAGACGAAATTGTCAAGCATGAATTGTATGAAAGAAAAGAATAGCACATGATTTGCCAAGCCTCTTTTCCGCTTTGTAAAAGATTATGCGGAGAAAAGCGATCCTTAAGCCCACGTAGATCTGTGCGGTCATCCTATTTCAGTTCTCTAACAGCATATAAATTCATGAAAGAAGCATATCGTCGGTTTACTTCCAAAACCTCGTAACTACAGCTTGTTACAATCTGTAGTTACGAGGTTTTGGAAGTAAATGGACGATATGCGAGAAAGTAAGATATTTAGAGTGTATTTTATTGGCGTCCAGTTTCCTTTTTGAAACCTTTCGCGCACTGCAACTAACACAAAGCACCTGTGGTATATCTTAAATTAGAAACAGGGAAACCTGGTAATGACGTCACATTTCCCAGAATCCATTGATGCACATGCGCATACTTCAATTACATGTAATTATATGCCTAATAATAAACCGATCACCTGTTACAGAATATCCAATCAGCGCACAGAGATTGACTTCGGCTGCGTTCGTAAAACGGAAGGTTGTTAAGTTGGAAATGACTGTTATTCTCTGTGTTTAAAGCAAATTTTACCCGTTCGAGATTGAAAATAGGCTATTCCAGGTATGGATATGATGTTGTATGCGAGTTTAACATATTTTTCGAAGGTAATTTTGGACTTTTTGACGTAAATACTGTGTGAAATTTAATCTGAATAAAGAGGCATGAGGGTGGGGAAATTCGACTGCTGACAAAACATTAACCTCTTTCATTTGAAATGCCTGTTTGAATAAGATCTGGGTGCGTGAAAACAAGTCATCGTTTGTTAAATAAAGTACCCATTGACATTAAAAAGCACAAGTCGTCTTTTTTGAGACAAAGGTTTAAGAAAAAGCTTTATTTATACATTTTGCCGGAAAGGAATGGTGAAATTGAATGACGTCAGGCTACTGCACGCTTTTCACGGGAATGGGGACGATGGTACTTGAACGTGATTGAAGTTTAGTAATAAAAAGAAACTTGAAAGAGATAGGGAGGGGCTACGGAAGCAATAAATTTAGAACAAATCGCAAAGAAATACTAACAATTTACCCGTAGCTCTGGCATATTTCCTGTCTTGTTGCAGTCAATGCATTGTTCGAACCTGTCAGAATATTACAGTGATGTGTGTAAAGGTCATAATATGATATATTATATCAGTTTGAGAGGAAATTATCATGTTCAATATGTCGTTCCTCATTGTAATAGTTCTTATTTTACCCCCCTTTCTGCTGAATTAACCATCTTGTTTTTATTTTTCTGATCCATTATTTTTTATCTTCTTAATTTCAGGTGGACATCAGGAAACGGTATACAGTCATTTCGTACCAAAACCATTTCGTACCATATATCATATTACCATTTCATACCAAAGAATTACCATTTCGTACCATGCATTGACCATTTCGTACCATAATATTACAATTTTGTACAATAACTTACGAATTAGTACCAAGTTGGTAGTTCATTTACCTAATGATTATTAAAATGTATTTTTCGATGAATTTTTAAAAATTGTTGCTTTTATAATTGCAAAAGTTTTAATAGACTAGTTGCATTTGTTGCATACGTATATAAAGTAAATATTCGCTAATCAATTAAAGGAAGCAATCTATGTTTGACACAGTTGATAGATAATTACATTGTTTGGTTAATGTTTGTTACAAGATTGGTATTTACAATTTGAAAATAATTTGTTTGGCGTTTGCCTTTAATTATATTTGTTACAAAATTGAAATAGAAATTTTGAATGCAAAAGCGAAAAAAATCATAACTGCATCATTCATTCATACATTCATCCATTATGTTTCGTTTATATCTGTTATAATCTTATCTTATATTGCAAGTATTATTAATCAAATAAACTTTTTTACATCTAAGTTTGACTGTTATTTTCTATTATTCAAATAGATTTTCTCGGTGAAATCATGATACAAGGTGACCATACTTATGGTACGAAATGGTAATATCATGGTACGAAATGACCAATCCTATGGTACGAAATGACTGGTACGAAATGGTTATGGTACGAAATGTCCATAATTCTCAGGAAACTTATACAAGTGGTTAGGTATCCACACAAGCAGACCAAGGTAAGACCTCATGGCTATCAGGCTGATCTTGTTCTATTTTTTCAACAATTGATATTTTAGGTTGAACGAACTGGGTACTTTGAAAGCAGGCCTGTCACTGTCAAAGCTTTGACACTTCAACAACAAAAGCATTTGAGACATGCTCTGTTAAAAGGGGGCTTAACTCTGTACTACATGACACGCTTTTCCATTTATCCATATTGAAAGTATTTACTGACAGCAAATTTTATATCACTCATAAATTGAACTTTGTTTTGGGAAGGAAGGAAAACATATGTGGGACAAGTATAAGTTGATGGCTACCAGTATTTTCTCCTTTTCTCACAATGTTTTCAAAAGGCTTCTCCTACAGGGTTATGAAAACCAAGGATCGTTTGGTAAAGGCTTAATGCATTTGCAGAAAAAATTTACCCATGGATGTTAGGGTGACATTGGCTAAGTTTTTTGCCATCTTTGACTATTCTACATATCAAAGAATAATTCAGTTTTTACCTCATGACCCAGCCATTTGTTTGACAAAATGAATTTCATTGATTCATCCACGTATTCTTGGGATGTCTTATTTGGTCCAATGTATCACAGATATGCACTAAATGTCCTTTTGGTTTTAACCATTACCACACAATCCCTACTTTTGACGCCCCTGACAAAGAAGCCTTTTGAAAACACTGTGGGAAAAGGAGAAAATGCTGGTAACCAGCATTTTCTCCTTTTCCCACAGTGTTTTCTACCCTTCCCAGAACAAATTTCAATTTTTCAGTCACCTTTATTTTGTAGTCTGCAAATGCTTTTAATTTGGACCGGTCTAAAATTTTCTCGTATGGTAAAGAGTTAAAGGTGGGTATTTAGAATTTTCACATCGCACCAAATTAAAAAATATATATATCATTGAAATTTATATGAAAAAACAATATAAATCATCAATAATTAAGAATCATAAAATTACAAAAAAAATTTTTTTTGATGGTATTCCCTTAAAAGGCTACGTAGCCTCTTATGCTATTTTTAAATTTTGCGCCAAAAATAAATAAAGCATTGTGGGAATGTCAAGTGACTGACACGTGACTAATAACGCTTAAATTCCAGTACATATCAAACATGTAATGATTATTTTCCATAATGTCTTCTTCGGACGGATGTTTGAAACTTTGTCTGTGTTTTCCTGTATTTAAATGAGAGAATTGATAATCTAAAAATAGAACGTGTCTCCCATTGGTGTCAACCTGGTCTGCAATAAATCTCTAATTTCTCGTGTTATCGGATCATTTTTGGACTACTGGGGTTTTATGAACGCAAATTAAAAGGCTTTGGGAGTATAAGGATGATTTTTTTGCATTTTTGTAAAATTTTCGACCCAAAATCTGAAGGGCCACCTTTAACTCTTACCAAATGACAAAATTACAGACTTATTCCCGTTGAAAGCATTTACAGACGGCGAAATTAATGTGACTGAAAAATTGAAATTTGGTTTGGGAAGAGTAGAAAACTTTGTGAAGAACGGAGAAAATGCTGGTTGTGTGGGAAAGGGTTTAAAGGTAACGTTACACTGGCCCCTATCATTTTTTAGCTCTACTGGTTGAAAGCAAGCAGAGCTTATGTAATGGCAGGTTTCCATCATCTGTCTGTCCCTCTGCCTGTAAGTCCATTTGTGCCTCCATCCCACTTTTTAGTGTTTATACAACAAAGTCTGCATTTGGTGTCAGATTTTTGTGAAACTTACACAGTTTGTTTACCTCATCAATAGCTTGAACCTCGTTGATCTTGAAAGAGAAAAATCTTGTTTACATGATTGATTTTCATGAAACTTGCACAGTTGCTTTGTCTCATCAACAGCTTGAACCATATTGATTTCAAGTTCACAATTTTCATGTCTTGTTTACTTGAAAAATTCTACATTCATGGTCAGATTTCAGTGAAACTCACACTGTTTATTTGTCTTATCAGTAGCTCAACCCTATTGATTTTGAAAATAAAAATACAACCGACAATACACGAAAAGTAGCCATTTCAATTTGAAAATTTCCATTTCTTGTGTATGCAATAAAGACTACATTGGTAGTCAGATTTCAGTGAAACTCGCACAGTTTCTTTATCTTATCAATAGCTACAACTCTATTGATTTTGAAGAAGAATCCAGCCAACAATAATGGGAAACGTAATTGTTTGAAGTTGAAAATCTCTATTTCTTGTTTACATGATTAAGTCTGCATTTGTCATCAGATTTTCATGAAACTTGTACAGTTTGTTTATCTCATCGACAGCTTGAAGCCTACTGATTTTGAAAAAAAAACCAACAACAAACAGTTTGGGAAAAGAAGCCATTTCAAGCAGAAAAATTGCCAATTTATGTTTACACGATGAAGTCAGCATTTGTGGTCAGATTTTCATGAAACATGCACATTTGCTTTGTCTCGTCAACAGCTTAAACTCTATTGATTCTGAAAAAAAAACAACCTGACATATGTATAGGAAAAGTAGCCCTTTTCAAGTTGAAAATTTCCATTTCTTGATTACATGATGAAGTCAACATTATTTTGTGGTCAGATTTTTATGAAACTTTTACTGTTGCTTTTTCTAATAAACAGCCTGATCCCTATTGATTTTGAAAAAATCTGACAATCAGTATGGGAAAAGTAGCTATTCAAAGTTGAAAATTTCCATTTCTTGTTTAACCCTTTACCAGACGACGAAATCGTAGACTTGTCCAAATTGAAAGCACTTGCAGATGACAAAATAACTGTGGCTCAAAAATTGAAATTTGTTTTGGGAAGGGTAGAAAATATTGTGGAAAAAGGAAAAAATGCTGGTTACCATTTTCTCCTTTTCCTACAATGTTTTCTAATGGCTTCTACATCAGGGTCGTCAAAAGTCAGGATTGTATGGTAAAGAGTTAAGCACTTAAGGATACAGTGTTGATCCAATTCTTTGGAAACTTGCAATGATTGCTTGGTTCATCAAGGTATTGAACTCTATTATATGTGAGAATATCTAATGAACTGTTCAGGAACAACAGCCATTTGATGACATACCGGTAGTATTGTTTACTCAACAAAGTCCACATTATAAATCACATTTCTTTGAAATATGCTGGGATTGTCTAAGACAAGCCATACTGACGACACCTTTTGGGTGGATTCCAAACATTTAGCTTTGGGGAATTGCACTTCAGTTTTTTCACTATTTGTAAAATTCACTATGCCCATTTGTGCTGTCTTTGTGGGTTCAAGCCCTGTTGCAAGGACACATTTTTTGTGGGTTTTTTTTTTTTGCATCATGAATTCATAATATATGTTAGAGTAAAAGCAAAATCAAAGCCACTAGAGATTTAGTTCGGGCCTCTAGTTTCAAGTTCTTATGCAAAGGCTGTTCGGGTTTTTCTTAACTCCAACTTAAATATTACTTACGTAATATCCTGGTAGTAAATGCACCTTACCATGATTTAATGAAGTTTCTTAAACCACTGTCTACTTCCCTACATAAACAAATTGAAACGCTGATCAGCGATAGAGAAAAATGTAACCTGTGACACGAAACATATAAAAAGATCTTGACAGAAAAATTGGAACAGCTTCTGATAGGGAGTCGAACTACAAACCCGAGAGAGAGAACAATACAAAAAAGGTCTCGATTCGTTATCAGTTCTTCCAAATGACGTAGCCACGCACCATTGGGAATCATTCTGGTGACCTACAATGTGACTGACATGCATTGATGACATACTACACAGAAGATGTGCTCCCTCCACCTAAAAGCTGCTTTGGAGACAGGTAAGTTTACATTTTCTGTAAAATTACTGTGCCATTCGTATCTGAAGTTATTATACTATGTATTTAATGGTGAGCTGTAGTTGTACTAGCATCATTTCAATCATGAAATTATAGATATGCCTCATTTCCTCGTGTCAGGGTAGTCCTGATATTGTATGACATCTTGGCCAATACCAGTTTCAGCCTATTACAATTTTGACTGATTACAAGTTGGGTACATACAAAATTGAATGTGTACTCGGGGTACCGGTATATACATGTACCAATTGATTTGAGCCATGGAAAAACTAGCAAATTCTTTACCAAATTACAAATTCTTAGATTTGTCAAAATTAAAAGCATTGGCAGATGATAAAACAAAATATTAATATTTGTTTTTTTGAAAGCTTAGAAAACATTGTAGGAAAATGAGAAAATACTGGTTACTAACATTTTCTCCTTTTCCCAAAGAGTTTTCAAAATCATCCTTGCCTAAAGCCATCAAAACATGGGATTGTGAGGTAAAAGGTTAAACAAATGTTGGATGTTTTATAATGAAGATCAGACTTTAGATTATGCGCAATAGGATCTTGATCTGCATGGGTAGTGAAAGAGTTCAGCACTCTTTTTTTACCTGTTAGTTGTTTGTTAACAAATTTTGACCTGCATTCAGCAGTGGTGTAAGGTTTTTTTTATTGAAGGTCTGATTCTTATCAGTCTAGGTGCAATCTAATCTTGATCTACACTGTCAGCACAGTGCATTATTTCAACCTCTGCTCAAGTTTGGTACATTGTTTTTAGATATTTTTTCCGACAGGTTTTAAAGACAAGTTTGATGATACATCATCAATCAAGACTCTGCATCCAGATGAATTATACTTTCAAAATTATAAAAACATTATTTTAAAGCTGATAAATATCTCAAGTTGTTGGAGTGCAGACAGTTGAAGACTACAAGTATGAGTGCTCAGTTAATGTATCCCATTGTCAGTAAGAAAAGTATTACTTATGTTTTTAGCTCACCTGAGCACTTTTTCACCTGAGCACAAAGTGCTCTGGGTGAGCTGTTGTGATCGGTCACCGTCCATCATCCATCTGTCCGTCCGTTAACAATTTCTTTAAAAATCTTCTCCTCCAAAACCAGATATTTGGGCTCTGCCCGAGCGCACCTTATTTTACATAGAAACAGAGACTCTTCTGCTGACAAACCATAATGGCTAGAGCACTTATATTTGGTATGTAGCATTATCTGATGATCCTCTACCAAAAGTGTTAAAATTATCCCTGTGTGGTCATATTTGGGCTCTGCCCAGATGCACCCTATTTTAAAATCTTTAAAAATCTTCTTGTGACAAACCATAAGGCCGTGAGCATTCATATTTTGTTTGAAGCATCACTGGGTGACCCCGTACCAAAATTGTTAAATTTGTTCCCCTGGGGTCATATTTGGGCTTTGCCTGGGCGCACCCTATTTTACATAGAAACAAAGAAGGAAATCTTTTAAAATATATTCTTCTGACAAACCATAATATTTAGAATGTAACATGATCTGATAATCCTCTAGCAAATTTGTTAAATTTTTCTCTCTGTGGTCATATTTGGGCTCTCCCAGAGCGCACCCTACTTTAAAATCTTTAAAATTTTCTTGTAACGAATCATAAGGCCGAGAGCATGCATATTTTGTTTGAAGCATGTTACGAGTCAGGCGTAACTAGAAAGAAGAAGCCAGCAACAAACGATAACAATGAACAGAATTTATTAACAAAAATATCAAATAAACAATGACAATATTACAATAGTACAAAACAATACCTTAGACGTTAAATTCAGAAGACAAACTATTCCAGTCTTAATTCCAATCTGATCCTGATCCAAACTGAATGTAATCCAAGCACACGAAGTAATCCTCACTTTAGTCTAGTCTGATCCGAATCCAAACTGAATGTAATCCAAGCACTAATTATGACACAAACACAAAATAATCCCCACTGTAGTCTGGCAATCATGTATTAACTAGTGAACACTGAGATGTAAAAAGCTTTTCCTTTTATAATAACAGGGAAACTTCCAGAAAATTCATGTTAAAATCAGCTGCATAATTTCTAGTAATCAGATTGTATAAAGGCCTGGAAACTTCCAGCACAATATTCCACAAGAGAGAATCCAGTTCTAAAAATAGTAACAGGGGAAAACCATTCAAAAATAGATACACACATGAACAAAGCTAGGAATAACTGGGTATGTACATAACACTTCCCCCCTTGAAAAGAAAAAGAAAGGTTTATGAAATAAATCTTTCTTTTTTGCAATATTATTTATATACATGTATATAACACTTTAACTGAAGTATTACAGAGAAAAAATGACAAACTCAAATATAAATTATTTCAGACTAATAAAAATAGTCAAGGTAATGAAATTACAATTTAAAAGAAAAAACAGTTTAAACTTGATTTAGGGAAAAATGAATATTGGAATTTCAAACTCTTGAAAGAGCATCTGGTATAATGTTATCTTTCCCTTTTATGTGTCTTATGTCAAAATTAAACTCTTGAAGCAATAAACTCCACCTCAGTAATCTTTGATTCTTATTCTTAAGTTTGTGTAGAAAACTTAAAGGGTTATGATCACTGAAAACAACAATTGGTGAAGTTGAAGAGGTTAAATAAACTTCGAACTGCTGGATTGCCAGAATTAAAGCAAGACACTCTTTTTCTATGGTAGAGTAATTTTTCTGATGTTTGTTAAATTTCTTAGAAAAGTAACAAACTGGGTGATCAATACCATTATTATCTTCTTGCAAAAGAACAGCACCAATACCAACATCACTTGCATCAACAGCTTATTTGAAACATTTGTCAAAATCAGGTGCCAAGAGAACTGGTGTACTCTTTAGTATGGCTTTTAGACGATCAAATGCATCTTGACATTTGTCATTCCATTTGAACTTTGCACTTTTCTTAAGTAAATTTGTTAAAGGTTCAGCAATACCCGAGAAATTTTTACAGAATTTCCTATAGTAGCCAGCCATACCAAGAAATCGCATCAGCTGTCTTTTACATTTAGGCACAGGAAACTCAGAGATAGCATTGACTTTAGCTTCTAAAGGTTTAACTTGACCCTGTCCCACAAGATGTCCTAGAAATGTTACAGTAGCATGACAAAATTCAGTTTTTGCAAGATTCACAGTCAGTTTCGCTTTACTGAGTCGGTCGAAGAACTTCCTGATTCTTTGAAGGTGGTCACTCCAACTGTCTGAGTAGATGATGACGTCGTCAATATATGCATTACAGCCCTCTAATCCGCATATAACGTTGTTTACAAGTCGCTGAAACGTTGCAGGAGAATTTTTCATCCCAAACGGCATAACTTTGTATTGGTACAGACCGTTTGGAGTAGCAAAGGCTGATACTTCTTTTGCTTTGTCTGTCAGTGGAACTTGCCAGAATCCTTTTAGCAGGTCAAATTTGGTGACATATTTAGAATTTCCAACTTTGTCAATACAGTCATCAATTCTTGGTATTGGAAAAGAGTCTGTTTTTGTCACAGAGTTCACCTTACGATAGTCAGTACACATTCTATAAGTTCCATTTGATTTAGGTACTAATATACATGGTGAACTGTAATTACTCTGGCTAGGTTCAATAAAGTCATTTTCCAGTAAGTATTTTACTTCATCTTGGAGGTATTTCTGTTTCAAAGGATTCATCCTATATGGATGTTGCTTTATTGGTTTAGAATCTTCCACAATGACATCATGATAGATTTTATCTGTTCTTGTGGGGATATCAGGAAATAGATGTTCATATTCATGTATCAACTGTTTCAGCTCTTCCTGTTGTGATGGTTCCAAGTGAGAAAGTTTGTTGTCGAGGTTTCTCAAAATATCAGAATTCTCAAGTTTAGATGGACCAGGATCAGATTTATCAATAAAGTCCGAATTTACTTCAAGATCAGATACATTTGATTCTTGTGGGACAGTGTTTACAACTGTAATTGGTTTTGAAATAGAGCTATCTCTGTCAAAGTATTCCTTTAACATATTTATATGACACATTTGTTTGTTTTTACCCCTTCCTGGAGTATTAATTATATAGTTCAAATCACTTGTTTTCTTGTCAATAGTGTAGGGTCCAAAATATCTTGCCTGTAAAGGTCTGCCAGGTATTGGCAAAAGAGCAAGGACTTTGTCACCTGGTTTAAATTTTCTATCTATAACATGGTTGTCATATCTTGCTTTCATTTTGCCCTGAGACGTTTTAAGATTAGACCTAGCAACCTCACATGCCCTAGACAGTCTATTTCTGAAGTCAGAAACATACTGCAGTAAATTCAAAGGTGTTTCATCATTTGAGAGAAATTTCTCCTTCAAAAGTTTTAAAGGTCCACGAACAGAATGGCCAAAAACTAATTCAAAAGGACTGAAACCAAGAGATTCTTGTACAGATTCTCTGGTTGCAAATAGTAACAAATGGATGCCCTCATCCCAATCTTTTTCAGTGTCAAAGCAATATGACCTTATCATATTTTTTAATGTCTGGTGAAATCTTTCTAAAGCACCTTGACTTTCAGGGTGATAGGCGGATGACCTATATTGCTTGATTCCTAATTCATGCATAACCTGTTGGAATATACCAGACATAAAATTTGACCCTTGATCAGACTGAACTGATTTTGGAAGACCAACAAATGTGAAAAACTTTATAAGAGCTTTGACTATTGACTTTGTTTTGATGTTCCTTAAAGGAATAGCTTCAGGAAAACGTGTAGAAGTACACATAATTGTTAAGAGATACTCATTTCCTGACTTGGTTCGAGGTAAAGGACCAACACAATCTATAAGTATCCTACTGAAAGGTTCATCAAAAGCAGGAATAGGTTGTAATTGAGCTTTGGGAATGGTTTGGTTTGGTTTACCTACCATTTGACATGTATGGCAAGTTTTACAATATTTAGAGACATCTGATTTGAGACCAGGCCAATAAAAATGAGTAATAATTTTGTGATAGGTCTTGTTTATACCTAGATGACCTGACATAGGACTTTCATGGGCTATACTTAGTATTTCATGACGATATGACTTTGGAACCACAATTTGGTGGTAAACAGCCCATTCATCATCAGCTGGGACATCAAATGGTCGCCATTTTCTCATAAGAATCCCATTCTTTATATAGTAACACATTGGGACCTGTAAAATTTCATCTTCAGGTAAAGCCCTAAAAATTAATTTTGAAATTTCAGGATCAGTTTGCTGTTCCTGGATAAGCTGTGACTTCGACAGCGTGTCGTGACCTTGGTCAATAGACCGTGGTGGTGAATGACAAGACATTGACGAGTCTGTCTGATTATCAGACAAACTGGGATCAAGAGACTTTTTAATCTCTTTATTGAAATATTGACCGATAAAAGTATCCGTCAAGTCAATGTCAGAGTTTGAGTTTTTCAAAATGGCCTTTTTAGCCATAGCTCGGGTAACTGCACAAGAAGGATACAAGTCAGGAATTTCCTGCTCGATAGGGTCATCTGTTTGACCTATATTTGGTGTGTCAGTTACAAGTGGATTAACCACAACCTTATCTCCAGCTAAGTCATTGCCTAGCAGTAAATGGACACCTTTAAATGGTAAGGAAGGTTTAATACCAATTACCACAGGCCCAGTAACCAAATCTGATGACAAATTAAGGTAATGGAGAGGGATATTAACAGTTCCACACTCTACACCCTGAATAAGGACACTAGTACCGGAAGAAGTCTTCTCAGAAAAAGGCAGTATATCTGCTAAAATAAGAGATTGAGAAGCTCCTGTGTCTCTTAAAATTTTAATAGGGGTAGGTGGGCAATTATCACCTGAAAGTGATACAAAACCATTCAACATAAATGGTTCAAAAATCTCCATAGTAGAATCAGACTTGGGTTTTGTGACTATGTCAATTGTATTGGTTTTAATAGAAGACTGTAGCCTTGGCCTAAGAGTGGTGAGCCCTGTTGGTTTGGCTTCATCACTTTCTAACTTCCTTTTTAATTTCAAACATTCAGAAACAAGGTGACCAGGTTTCTTACAATAGTTACAAGTGGGTCGAGATAAGGGATATTGACTTTTGGTTTCACTAGTAGAATTGGGTTTGGGTGTATTGGATTGACTGGGCATGCCAGATGAATTACCAGACATAGATTTATTTTGGGGATGTGAGGAAGTAGGTTTTGGTTTATTAATAAAAGAAACTTTATGTGTAAGGTAGTAATTATCAGCCAGACGAGCTGCTTCTTCTAAAGTTTCAACTTGTTTTTCGTCTAAGAATGTCTTAACATCAGATTGAATACAACGTTTGAATTCTTCAACTAACATAAGTTGTCTTAGTTTATCATAATTTTGGTCTATTTTCTTAGAACAGCACCATCTATCAAATAACTGTTCTTTGTTTCTAGCAAATTCAACATGAGTCTGGTTAGAATCTTTTTTACAATTTCTAAATTTTTGTCTATATGCTTCTGGGACCAGCTCATAACCTTTGAGAATAAGTTCTTTAACAGTCTCATAATGATGACATTGTTCAACACCTAGTTGTGTATAAATTTCACGAGCTTTGCCTATCAAAACACTTTGCAGAAGCAAAGTCCAGTGCTCTCTTGGCCAATTTAAGTTTTCTGCAACTTTTTCAAAGTGTAGGAAGTATTTATCAACTTCTTTTTCTTGAAATGGAGGAAAAAGCCTAATATGTTTTGTAACATCGAAATTGTATTCAATCTTTTGCTTGGGCTGATTTGCTCTTTCTTGCATTTCTATTTCCCTCATTCTTAATTGAAATTCTCTCTCCTTCTCTCTCTCTTCCCTTTCCCTTTCTTCTCTCTCCCTTTCTCTTTCCCTTTCTCTTTCTTCTCTCTCCCTTTCTCTTTCTCTTTCCTTCTCTCTCTGTACTCTTTCTTCTCTCTGTCTTTCCCTTTCTCTTTCTATTTCTAACTGTCTGATCTGAAGTTTTAATTCAAGTTCTTTCGAACTTGAAACTGACTGAACGTCAACTATCAGGGAAAGAGCATTTTCATTGAAAATCTCCTCATCAACAAAATATTGTACCAAAATGTTCTTAATTTCATGTTTACGCATTGAAGATTTTATTTCAGACAATTTATAGTGCTTCGCAAGATTAAGCAAATCAGTCTTTTTACCCAAATTCAATAACTCCACAGACGGTTCAGCCGTAAATTTATCTAAGTCAAAAGACATGTTTGTTTGTTGCTGGATTCAAGTACAAAATTGTATTATAATTACTGATTAGTAAACGAATGCGTTAGTCTTATTTTCCAATCGATGGTTAATCCCAAAAGGAAAACGAATGCGTTAGTCTAGTTTCCAATCCCGGACGAGCCCCCAATTTCTGTTACGAGTCAGGCGTAACTAGAAAGAAGAAGCCAGCAACAAACGATAACAATGAACAGAATTTATTAACAAAAATATCAAATAAACAATGACAATATTACAATAGTACAAAACAATACCTTAGACATTAAATTCAGAAGACAAACTATTCCAGTCTTAATTCCAATCTGATCCTGATCCAAACTGAATGTAATCCAAGCACACGAAGTAATCCTCACTTTAGTCTAGTCTGATCCGAATCCAAACTGAATGTAATCCAAGCACTAATTATGACACAAACACAAAATAATCCCCACTGTAGTCTGGCAATCATGTATTAACTAGTGAACACTGAGATGTAAAAAGCTTTTCCTTTTATAATAACAGGGAAACTTCCAGAAAATTCATGTTAAAATCAGCTGCATAATTTCTAGTAATCAGATTGTATAAAGGCCTGGAAACTTCCAGCACAATATTCCACAAGAGAGAATCCAGTTCTAAAAATAGTAACAGGGGAAAACCATTCAAAAATAGATACACACATGAACAAAGCTAGGAATAACTGGGTATGTACATAACAAGCATCATTAACTGACCCCTTACCAAAATTGTTAAAATTTTTCCCCTGGGGTCATATTTGGGCTTTACCCAGGCACACCATATTTTACATAGAAAGAAAGAAGAATATTTTAAAAAATATTCTTCTGACAAACCCATAATGGCTAGAGCATTCAGATGTGGTATGTAGCATTATCTGATGATCCTCTACCAAAAGTGTTAAAATTATGCCTGTGTGGTCATATTTGGGCTCTCCCGGAGCGCACCCTATTTTAAAATCTTTAAAAATCTTCTTGTGACAAACCATAAGGCCGAGAGCATTCATATTTTGTTTGAAGCATCATTGGGTGACCCCTTACCAAAACTGTTAAAAAATTTTCCCCTGGTGTCATATTTGGGCTTTGCCCAGGCACATGCTATTTCACATAGAAAGAAAGAAGGAAATCTTTTTTAAATATATTCTTTTGACAAACCGTAATGGCTAGAACACTCATATTTAGAATGTAGCATTATCTGGTGATCCTCTACCAAAATTGTTAAAATATATCCCTGTGTGGTCATATTTAGGCTCTTCCCGAGCGCACCCTATGTTAAAATCTTTTTGTGACAAATCAGAAGGCCAAGAGCATTCATATTTTGTTTGAAGCATCATTAGGTGACCCTTTCTTAAATTGTTAAAATTATGCCCCTGGGATCATATTTGGGCTTTGCCCGGGTGCACCCTATTTTACATAGAAACAAAGAAAGAAATCTTTAAAAAATCTCAAACCAGAATGGCTAGAGCATTCATATTTGGTATGTAGCATTATCTGATGATCACCTACCAAAATTGTTAAAATTATTCCTCTATTGTCATATTTAGGCTCTGGTGGGGCGCATCCTATTTTAGGTAGAAACAAAGAAGGAGGTCAAATCTAGGTCAAATCTTAGAAAAACCTTGTGCATGCTGTAGAGTCTGAATTTCTGTCCAGTACTCCTGAAAGTTTGTCAGAATATTTGTCTTGATGATACCTCCAACAAATTTGAAAATTGTCATGTTGGGGCAAAAACTATGTCACCGGGTTAAATCTAAGAAAAGTCTTGTGTACACTCTGGAGGCCACATTTTCAGTCCAACGCTCTTAAAAGACGGTCAAAATGTTTGTCTTGATGATATTTCGGATGAGTTAAAAATGGGCTATGTGAAGTCAAAAACTAGTTACCAGGTCAAAGTCAAGAAAAATCTTGTGTACGCTCTCTAGGCCACATTTTCTTTAGCCCAAAACTCATGAAAATTTGTGAGAATATTTGTCTGGATGATATCTTGGACAAGTTTAAAATAGGTCTTGCCGGGTGAAACACTAGGTCACAAGGTCATATCTTAGAAAAACTTTGCCTCCGCTCTAGATGCCACATTTACAGTACAAAAATCCAGAAAAATGGTCTGCTAATTGTCTTGATATCTCAGATGAGTTTGAAAATGGATCATGTTGGGTCAAAAACTTGGTTACTAAATCAAATCTTGGAAAAATCTTGGAGGACACATTTTCAGTCTGATACTCCTGAGACTTGGTCAGAATATTTGTTTTGATGATACCCTGAATGACTTTGAAAATGGGTCATGTGAGGTTAAAAACTAAATCACTGGGTCAAAATTTAGAAAAACCTTGTGTATGCTTTGGAGGCCAAATTTCAGTCTGATACTTTTCAAACTTGGTTAGAATGTGTTGGTAAAATCTCAAAAGAGAGATGATGATGGGTAATATCAGGACAAAAACTGGGTCACTTTGTCAAACCTTAGAAAGACCTTTTGTATGCTCTAAAGGCCAAGTTTTCAGTCCAATACTCATGAAACTTGGTCAGAATATTTGTCTTAGTAATATCTCATAATTATTAGATAATGAGTAATGTCTGATCAAAAACTAGGCCACTAGGTCAAATCTTAGAAAAACCTTGTGTACACTCTTGAGGCCACATTTTTAATCTAAAACTCTTGAAAGTTGGTCAGAATGTTTGTCTTGATGATATCCTGAAAGAATTTGAAAATTGATGTCGGATCAAAAACTAGGTCACTTTTCGAAGAGCAGAGGCCTCATTTTAAATGCAATACTCATGAAACTTGGTTAGCGTGTTGGTCTTGCACCAGTTTGCAAGTGGGTCATTTAGGGTCAATAACTCATGAAAATTTTGGTAGAATGTCTGTCATGATATCTCAAAAAAGATTGAAAATGGGTGACTGGTCATGTTTGGTCAAAAGACTCAGGTGAGCTATTTCAGGGCCATCATGACCCTCCTGCCCATAAAAAAAGAAAGAAACACTTTAATTTTCATATTTGTCTATTGTGTAATTTTTAAATACCTGCATTAACAGAAGGATCATGTGATAACTAAAATGGTGCAAGAAACACTTCAACCCATAGACAAAATGGGAAGCCCACTTCTGGAGCAATTTGAGTAAAATGCAGGGCAAGATTGATAGAAGAAAATTAGACAATAAAGTCAATGTCTCTTTTCTCTTTATTGCAGAATTCTATCACATAAAAAAAAAAAACATTGCAGTAGCAGTACTTAATCCAATGTAGGACTGCCCCCAAATCTTTTCCTCTCTCACTCTCTCTTTTGGGCAGCACCAGCTAGCATGTCCTGAAGTAAATTTGCAATTTCACAGCAAGCTAATTGTTATAATATTTTCAGTCTTGTAGTTGTATAATAACTCAACCTTCCAACAGTTTGTACCTCAATGCTTTTTGATTAGAGTGCTGATGTTGTCCAGCATTTTCCTCATGTTGATCATTTGATTTCCACTGAAATCATTCCTGTCTCTTCCAGACACTGGAACCGAAGATCAGTGGTGTCACTGTGGCTGTTACGTCATCAATGAATGTTTGATGAACTTTAATTAGAGATGTTACACTGTTAATTTTCATATGGAGATGTTTCACTCATGTTGTGAACATTCAGGTAACTTCTTTTTTGTTTGAGATAAATTCCCTGTCTTGAACAAGCTTTAGATTTTCTGTCTGTTCTGTTTATGTCCCCCTTTAAACTGTCTTACCTTCAGTCTGAATGCTTGCCCTGATACTATTTTTGTAATAACAAAAATAGCATCAGATCAGGTGTTCAGACTGAAGGGTATAACTAACTGTATCTGGATAATTCTATTGCAATGTTTTCTTCTTTCATAATGAGTGAAACTGATTGGACAGGAAATAATAAGCTTAGCTGAACCTATGTAAAAAATTTCAGCCCTCTGGAAGTTCGAAAAAGTTCTATCCTTGTTTTGTCTAAATTTTCAAGCTGATTACATCAAAGATATTCTGATCTGTAATTATTACACATCATTTTCTATAGACAAAAATGTTGTAACAAAACGAGCAAAGTATGGTTAAACTTTGCACTACAATGAAGAATACCCTTAAATATAGCCCTCAGATGTACATGTAGCTTTTGTTTTTTTGTGAAAGGCTACTTTCTGTGCTATCTTTTTAATACACATAGATAAAGAAAATGGGTTACAAAGACAGACAAAAGTTCCAAAAGTAGATAATGTTATACTTCTTATACTTTTTATTTTATGTAAATCGGGTTATCCATTGAATTTTGAATGAGAGATGCTTGATTTTTGTAGGTTTAGTCACTAAGGTTGAAATTCCAATTTTAGGGCTAGCCCCTCAGTCATGTTAACTTATTACCAAACGTTAATATTTTAGACTTGGCCAAATTGAAAGCATTTGCAGACGACAAAATAAAAAAGTGACTGAAACTTTGAAATTTGTTTTGTGAAGGTTAGAAAACATTGTGGGAAAAGGAGAAAATGCTGGTTGCCAGCATTTTCTCCTTTTCCCACAATGTTTCCTAAAGGCTTTTTTCCCAGGGTCATCAAACGTAGGGATTGTAATGGGTTAATGAAATGGATTTTCTCTTTGATAAATGGCTTTGATTTTATGGGGGCTAATTTTTTGCTTGTTGCAAAACCTGGATTCAGCCAAAAGGTAAAATAACCAGACTAGAAGGTCAAATATTGAATTATAGATGGGAAAGTGAAAGTATTTGAGGAACAGTCTGGTGATTAATTGAAAAATTTGAAAAGGAGAAATTTTAAAGATTTTGGTCTAATATGCTGAGAATTTTGTCAGAAAAATCCTTTGCGCTAGAAAAAGTCTTCTTGGGCAAGTAATCATTCACAAAATGCCAGAAAAACTTGAAAATGGATCTGTATTGGATGCAAATAAAAATTGCTTGTTTTTGATTTGTAGTGTAAGATGGGAAAATGGGCAGTTCATATTCAAGGATCAAAGAGATCCTGCTATGGCATAAAAATTCATTTGAAACCTGCACAGCCCACATAATAGTTGCAGCTATAGTCAATAGGAAATCTCTGAATGTTAATGAAAGCTTCCTGTCAGCCATCATTTTAATTTCAAGCTTTGTGTGAATACAGACCCAAAAGTCTGAGAAAGTTTTGTTAATTATGTTAGAAAATTTTGTTTTGACAGGCATTTTCTTTGGAAGTGTAAATTCATTGAGGCAAGAGGAGCTGGACTGGCTTTGGACTTAGGGGCTGTAAGTATCATTTTTGTAGGCTAAAGCCTCCTAGCATATTAATTCCCATTCCATTGTTTGTTCAGCCATTTGTAATAAAAACCAGTATTTGTTAGATCACTCCTTTTTCTAAAAACTTCGTGGCAGAGGAAGGCAGAATTATATACAAACCCTTCCCAAATCTATCACCTAAACTCTTAACCAAACAACAAAATTTTAGACTTGTCCAAATTGAAAGCTTTTGCAGATTACAAATTGAATGTGACTTAAGTATTGAAATTTGTCTCTGACAAGGTAGAAAACGTTGGAAATGGTGAAAATGCTGGTTACCAGCATTTTCTCCTTTTCCAACAATGTTTTCAAAGGCCTCTACGCCAGGGTCGTCGAAAGTCGGAATTATGCGGGAAAAACTTAAATCTGTTTCCCCTCCTGTTTTCACTTCCTTTGAAAACATTACAGAAGCCGTTCTAATCCCTCCTCTCTGTTCTTATCTCTCCTGCCTTTGTCTCTTTCTCCCTGTTTCTCTCTGTTTTGACCAGCATCAGAAGTGAGAACAGTAAGTTGGATGGGTTTAGTTAATACATATAACTAACTTTAACTGTTGTCAGTGATGTGGGTGGGTTTAACTCAATACCAAATGACAGAATTTTAGACTGGTCCAAATTGAAAGCATTTGCAGAAAACAAAATGAATGTGACTTAATTGAAATTTGTTTCAGGAGGGTGGAAAAACTTTGTGGGAAAAGGATGAAATGCTGGTCACCAGCATTTTCTTCTTTTCCCACATTGTTTTCAAAAGAATTAACTGATAAAGAATCTACACAGACTGATTTTGGATCGACACCATCAGTTATTCGTTTTTAAATCATGTCTAAACCTCTCTTAATTTCTCTTGAATTGTAACTTTAGTTTTATCATTTTGCAGCAAAAGATTGTTTGGAAGGCCTTGCGGGCTTGGAGAAGCAGTTAGACTCCAACCACAACATCTCCAATGAGTTTTACATGCTATGATAATTTTGACAGCAGCAAAAGATTTGTTATTAGTCTTCAGCCCATAGTTGAGATTATTGAAGTAAAGAATAATTGGGATCTGAGTCAGGTAAGAGGTATTACATGTCTTTAAATTTCCCTCAGATGCCTTGAAATTTACAGTAAGAAAAGATTAATTCATTTACGAGTTCTTTTCTTTCCCTGTACAAACATTAGTAAACCATGCCCTTTGAAAAGGAAGCTTAATGCATCTGCAAAATGTATCTACCCAGATCAGCCAGCACATTCCATGCAGGCTGACCTGGCCCAAACTGTTAAGCTTTTGCTTAATTTTCTGCATTTCAAAGGACCAGTGCACTTCATGATTCAGTGGGTTGTTGTAGGAGTTGAATATTGTGGATCCATAGTAATGTGCTGACTTGCTTAGTATCATGCATCAGGGTAATGCTTTAAGCCCCCATTTGCTTGAGTATAGACCCCTGTAGAGAATTGCTTTATTGTATAGGTTGGAAATGAATGCTGAAATGCTAGGTTGAAATGTCAATATTAGCAAAAGTACCATTCAAGAAATAGCTGGGTTAGATTTGTCGGAGAATTGCTTCCTTGTACAGAGTCACATGTTCTGTTTGTGTTTGTTGGGTTGAGTTTGCCATAAGCCATATGCTTGAGGTAGGATGCTCTGAGAACAATTCATTTATGCCTTTTCTTATCAGAATGGTTGTCTTGATGATATCTTGGACTAGTTTCAAAATGGGTCAGTTCAGGTCAAAAATTAAGTCAATGAGGTCAAATTGTAGAAAAACCTTGTGTACACTCTAAAGACACATCTTCCGTCCAATACTCTTGAAAGTTGGTCAGAATGTTTGATTGATGATTTCTCAGACTGTATAAAAATTGGTCATGTCTGGTCAACAGCTAAAACAATTTGTCAAATCTTTGAAAAACCTGGTGTATGCTCTAAAGGCCATTTTCAGTCAGATCCTCATCTTACTTGGTCAAAACATTTTTCTTGATAACAGTTTTAAAGACTTTGAAAATGACAATGTTGGGTCAAAATCTAGGTTATCAGGTAAAATCTAACAAAAGAAGTGTGTGTACACACTCTAGAGGACACATTTTAGTCCAATACTCTTAAATGTTGGTCAGAATATTCATCTGAACTCTTTCTCTAAAGAATTTGAAAACAGCTCAGTTCAGGTCAAAAATTAGGTCACCAGCTCAAATCTTGCTCAAATCTAGTGTATGCTCTAGAGGCCACATTTTTTCACCAATACTCATGAAACTTGACAAGAGTTTTTGCCAGGATGATATCACAGACCAAGTTGAAAATGGGTCAAGTCTGGTCAAAAACAAGAATACAAGACGAACTCTTTGAAATACCATTTGTATGTGCTAGAGTCGCATATTTTTCATAAATACTCTTGAAGGTTGGTCAAATATATATCTTGATATATCTCTGATGAGATTGAAAATGGGCCATGTTAGGCTAAACAGTAGGCTACTAGACAAATTTTAGATTAAGCTTGGGTAGACTCTAGGTGCTATATCTTTTGCTTATAAAAGTTTGTTAGAATGCTTTTAATAATATCTCAGAAAGTACTGGAAATGGGTAAGTTTGGTCAAGAGGTTCAGGTGTGTGACTTCAGGGCCATCATGATCTTCTTACACATTTTGTTCTTGTCTGAAACCATACGACCTAGGCAAGGTCCAAAAATCCTCTCATCGGCTTGTCCTTACTATTAAAATTTGGTTAGGGCAAGTGGATTATCCTTCTTTGTCTAACTGTAGGATGAGTGCAAAATGGCAGGTGGACAAGTAAGAATTCTGAAACTTTTTGGACCCTGCCCAGGGGCCATGTCTACCAGATTTAGCATGTAACTTGATCCAATATGGTTTTACTAAATTCCTTCTAATAATATCCACCCTGGGTCAAAATTTTCCCTCCGTTTGATTTGCATGGTGAAACTTAGAAATATTTTAGTCTTGGCATAAGGCAGAGGATCACCAAATTTATTCAGCATGCTGTTTCATCTAGTAGATTGCTGTCAATACTCTCCCAAATATAGCTCTGGGATCAAAATTGACCCCATCCTAGGTTTCATAAGTTTTACATGGGCTTATAAAGTGAAAATTAAAGAACCAACCGTCTGTTTCCTAACAGCACTATAAGGTCAAATTCTGCATGTGGTTTCATAGATTGGACCTGTAGCAAGATTGTTAAAACTATATAGCGCTGGGGTCAGCCTAGGGGTATTACACATTTAACATGGTTCTTATTTTAGTGAAGAATTCAAGAAAGCTTGTAGTACATGAATCAAAGTCAATATGACTATCATACATATTGGTCAAGGAAAAAAAAATTTCAGTCAATAGAGTTTGTTACTATTTCCCTCCCTTGATTATCAAACTTCAAGGTTACCTTATTGGTGTTTTATATAATATTCATTGTTTTTTTGGATAGAAAATAAGTAGAGTATAAAAGAAATAGAGGATAATTTTCTGTTTTGGTGTATCATTGAAATTTCTGTCATTGAGTGAAAATCAAAGGCTGTACTGAACTCTTTACCAAACAACAAAAATTTGGATGGGTCCAAATTGAAAGCATTTGCAGGTGACACAAGAAATGTGGTTGAAAAATGGAAATTTGTTGTTGGAAGGGTAGAAAACATAGCAGGAAAAGGAGAAAATGCTGATCACCACCATTTCCTCTTTTTCCCACAATGTTTTCAAAAGGCTTCTTTCATATGGTTGTTAAAAGTTCTGATTGCGTTTTAAAGGGTTAAGGTTGTTGTTATTAACTGATTGAATAGAGTTTTTTTTTTTATTTCAGTGAAAGATTGAAATTTATTTCATGAAGCGACAGTATTACCAATCATATTCACTTATTGAACTTAATTTCAATCTTTCACTGCCCCCGCCCCCCTCCAAAAAAAAAAAAAAAAAAGGAGTAGACAAAGATTATTTTTGCTTCATGCTTCTTCTAAATCATGCCATATCTTCCTTTGGTTGAATGGTATGCTCTGTGTGCCTAGGTAATTATTTTATCTTTACCACACAAAATTTTAGACTGGTCCAAATTGAAAGCATTTGCAGATGACAAAATAAAGGTGACTGAAAAATAGAAATTTGTTCTTGGAAGGGTAGAAAACACTGTGGGAAAAGGAGAAAATGCTGGTTACCAGCATTTTCTCCTTTTCCCATAGTGTTTTCAAAAGGCTTCTTTCTCATGGGCGTCAAAAGTAGGGGTTGTGTGGTAATGGGTTAATGTGCAGGAACTACAGTTTCCAGCTTCAGTTGAAGAGTTGGAAAATATGAAACCAGTTCTTTTAAATTGAAGAGGTAGGAAATATGAAATGACATTTTTCACTGTTGATAACCATGAAATACCAAACCATAACCCACCATTATTTCTCAATAAACTACCAAAAAGCATGAAATAAATTGTGTAATTTTTTACTTGCAGATCATTTATAATTAGCATTGATAGGCAGCAGTACTCCATCTGGGCACCTCCAAGTTTTATGGATTTCTTGAACTCAGATGGTATGATGGTATGTTACATTTTAATTTTGGTCACTTGACAATATATTAATACCAGGCTCAACCACTTTAAATGGTTGATTTCTGTAAAAATTGCAAAAGATAGTACTAAGTCATACTAGTATTTGAAAATTGCATGTTAATTCTTTTCTAAACAACAAAATCAAGCATTAGAAGCATTTGCATACAAAAAAATCTACCAAGGGTACCAGCATTTTCTCCTTTTCCCACAATGTTTTCTAAAGGCTTCTTTATCAGAGGTGTCAAAAATAGGGATTGTGTGATAATGGGTTAAACCAATGACTTGGTTTTGATACCACAAAAGAGAAACCAACTACAATTTGTACTGTGACCCCTCTGGGGAAAACACGATGTCACTGTTGCTAAGATATAATTATACTCATGGAAAGTTTGATTTTCATGTTTGATAAAAACCGAGAAATGCAACAACAATCTGTTAAAATGGGAAAAGAAATGTGGAAATAGGTGGATTTAGTTCCTGTTTAAATTACTTCATTCTTCTTAAGGTGAAAATGTCATCGAAATATCTATTGTGTATGTACAAATTGGAAAAGAAACTATAACTATAAACATGGACCCGTGAATGGTAGGCCTACAGAGGCTAAAGGTTATTATGCTGGATGTTTCACTGTCTGTCATTAGTTTTATGTGATAGGCAGAATCTCACATTCCTGTTTATGTACTATCACTTCTATCAAACTCACTGACAAAAAAACGTATTTGAAGCTCGGCAAGGCTTGCGTCATACAATTTTAGTCAACTCGTTTGATAACAAGAGCTTTGCAGAGTGGCGCATACACGCCCCAGAGGGCTAGTCAGTGAAATAGGTTTAAATCCATAATGCTTAAAGAGATCCAAATTTTAACTCACAGGCACAACTACACGACATAAAGATTCATCGAGGTAAGTTTCAAGTTACTCCCATAGAAAGTGTAGCCCTGAGGTGTAGGAGGAGTTGTGCACACAAGATGGATGGATGACCAGGGCCACAATACGATCTATTTGGCGCAGAAAAATGATAACACGTAAAGACTCGGGCAAAATTCTCTATTCATTCACAGGAATTTGACATCCTATAACCAAAATAAATGATAAAATATGAAAAAAAATCTCCCCTATATGACATTTATAAACACAAGGAATGCAACGTCCCGATTGCGGCGCCAGCACAAGACAGCCTTTCCAACCCAAAATCACCTACGAAATAAACATTGATCATAATTTCCTTTAGCCTAGCGATAGACAACACAACAACGTACCTGCGACATTCGGCGATTCATCAGTAGACACCTTTGAAAGGTGGCTCTTCAGATTTTGGGACGAAAATCAGAGTCACGTTTCTTAACGGATAAAAATTTCACGAACAATTTTTGAAAAGGGTCACCCCAGGAACATCTCCGTGAAATTATTTCAAAATCTGACCAGCGGTTTCAGAGGAGAAGATTTTTAAAGCATTTTCTAGAAATTCCATTTGGTTGCCATTGTAACCAGAGTTTTTGACAGAATCAAATTCTGTGATCGTTTCGTAAAGAGGACCTTCCAAGGAACATTCCAGCCAAGTTTGGTGCAAATTGGCCCAGCGGTTTAGGAGGAGTTGATGTTTAAAGAATTGTTGACCATGCACGACGGACGACGGACACCGAATGATCCTAAAAGCTCCCCTTGAGCACGTTGTGTTCAGGTGAGCTAAAAACAGAATGATTTACTGTAGCTTGAAAGTACATGTAGTAGGAATACTTGTAAAACATTTGCTTCTGTTTTCAGATTATCAAATTGTAGAAAAAGGAGGAGAGAGAAATGGAGATTCACTTCAGGTTGACTAGAGGATACGCTATTCTGTAAATAAGTAAGTCATGACCAACTGTTGGACCAAACGGATGAGAAGTCACAAAGAATGGGGTAGTGGTAAAATAGTAAAGTTTTCAATAAGTAAATGAACTCTTTACCACACAATCCAGATTTTTAAAACTTTGCGAAAGAAAACATTTTAAGAAAAGGAGGAAATACTGATGACCAGCATTTTTCTCCTTTTCCCTGGAATGTTTTCTGCCCTAACATAATTTGTCTTCTGCAAATGCTTTGAGTTTGGGAAAGCCTAAAATTTTGTCATGTTGTAAAGAGCTAAAGAAAGAATAGATGAAAGTGATAAATGCTCTTAAAACCTTAGCAAACAGTAGACAAAGATTAGGCACAAATGTCTGCAAATGCCCCTATTTGCATGGAAATGATGCAGTTCTATTTTCCATGATACCATGTAAGTCATCAGTCTCATGGATCCATAAGATCATTTTTTTTAAGCTCATCTGAACACGAAGTGCTCATGGTGAGCTTTTATGATCGCCCAATGTCTGTCGTGCGTCGTCCACAATTTCTTTAAACATCTCCTCCTCCTAAACCACTAGGCCAATCTCCATGAAACTTGGCAGGGATGTTCCTTGGGTGAAGCTCTACCAAAGTTGTTCAAGAGATTGAATTCAAGCCATAATTCTGGTTGCCATGACAACCAAAAGGAAAAAAAATAGAAAATATTTAAAAGTCTTCTTCTCTGAAACTAGAAGGCGTAGAGCTTTGATATTTGGTATGTAGCATCTCGTAGTGGACCTCTACCAAGATTGTTCATATGATGCCCTTGGGGTCAAAACTGGCCCTGCCCCGGGGGTCACAAGTTTGAAACATAGAAATAAAGAAGGACAACTTTAAAATTCTTCTTGTCTGAAACTAGGTGGTGCAGAGCTTTGATATTTGGTATGTTGCATCTCCTAGTGAACCTCTACCAAGATTGTTTATATGATGCCCTTTGGGTGAAAACTGGTCCTGCCCTGGGGGTCACATGCTTGAAACATAGAACAAAGAAGGAAAAGTTTAATTTTTTTATTCTCTGAAACTAGAAGGCGTAGAGCTTTGATATTTGGTATGTAGCATCTCTTAGTGGAATTCTACAAAGTTTCTTCATATTATGCCCTTGGGGTCAAAACTTGCCCTGCCCCAGGGGTCACAAGTTCGAAACATACATGTAGGAACAAAGAAGGAAAACTTTAAAATTCTACTTCTCTGAAACTAGAAGGCATAGAGCTTCATTATTTTGTAAGTAGCATCTCCTAGTGGACCTCTACTAAGTTTTTTCTTAGGATGCCCCTGGGGTCAAAACTGGCCCTGCCCAGGGGTCACAAGTTTGTTTTTACAGCTTGGTACTCAGGTGAGCGATATAGGACCGACTGAATTATGAGTGTTATTGGACCAGAATGTTCAGAGTTATCTGTCCTTGAAAAACAAAGAAGCCTAGTTTGACTTCGTTTACACTTGTGCTCCTTCATTTTCAATCAAATCTGAGTTTAAACCGAATGTGCATGATCTTAAGGTCTCTAACCACGATAGATTTTGAGTATGATTGGACTAGAATTCATCAAGTTACCCGCTCTTGAATTTGAAAAAATGCCCAATTTTATATTGTTTACTCTCTAGCTTCGTATTGTATATAAGTATACAAGAGTCACCTTCTTGGTCCAGGCATTTGTCCATCTATCTTTGCATCTGGAAAAATCTTGTTTAGAGCAGGATTCATTCTTGAGCATGCCCTTGCCCCAGTGGCGCATAGTTTTCATTGTTGACACATCAGAAATATTACCTTGGCGCCAACCATGGGGCTGAAATATAGCAGGTTTTTCCTTAGTTGTTAAACTGGTAATAATATATATGATCTGACATGAGTTGGCTTTTGAGATAAGATTTTATTAAACGAGTCTAGTGAAATGTTATTAAGCGAGCCTTTGGTGAGCTTAATAACATTTTCCTTGACGAGTTTAACAAAATGTTATCTCAAACACCCACGAATGTCAGATTCTTTTTTTATCAAATAACCTCCCTTGTTTTCAGTGTAACATACCCATTACCAATTTTCTTATCTTACACACGTTTGATATCACATTTATGTATGTGACGTCATTTTTGATGTCATTTTGTACGCATTCCATACAAGTTAATGGATCTCATGTAAATTACCGCGGGTGCATTTATGAATGTTTTTTGCATCATCTGATCTATATTTCAGAAAATACAGATCAGACAACCATTTTCTAGAACTGTCTGAATTCGGAGAATTAGCAGATGACGATTGTTGCCCAAATTGTGTTCATGATTTATATTTGAGATGATATTTTCTCGGAAAAGGAGAAAACGCTGGCAAAAATCTTTTGTAGAATCATAAAATTTTGGATTTTTCAAAAAAGGGTTTCAGATACATGTATGAAAGTATATTTCTTTTGCAGAAGGATCATGCAGCACAGAGATATTCTAATAGAGGATTATGCAGGACAGGTATAATTGTCATATTTGTTACTATTTTCCAAATTTAAGGTGTTAACGCTGTACCATAGCGGACTCCTTTCGGAGCATCTGTAGTCAACATGTTAGCTTGACCTAGATATTTTTGTCTGAAAAACAAGACTGAAGCTTTGATAATGCACATTTGTTGTACTTTACATCCAACAGTTAATCACAGTAGGAAAATAATACATGTGAGTTTCGGACTTTCCTCTCTGTTAGTAAATTTTCGGCGAAATTAAGTACCGCGGTATCATCGAGGACCATCCTACATGTATATTACTTCCTTTTAAAAGGTTTATGCAGAACAGTTTAATTTGAACGGTGTTACGGAATGTTCATGACTATTATAGTACTTTTGGTTCTTTGTTTACAAACAAGATGTTCGTAGAAAAGTAATTTTCCATAATTACTTGATCACATTTTAGTGGTCACATCCTGGGATCCATATTGCAAGGACGACTACTCATCAGTCAACAAAATGCCATTTACTTGTGCATTTTAGCAGAATTCCTGACAGTCCTTCATCATTATAATCAGCTGGTACCTGAGGTAAGCAGACCAACAACCTTTTAATTTTTCATTTTTATGGTAATTTTTTTACTCTATGGTAAAATTGATCTACGAAAGAATTTCTAACATAAAAAATGTCTTCAACATGAAAAGAAGGAAACTTCTTGCTCTAATACTGAAATAGTCATATTTCCATTAGTGAATCTCCATCATTGGGACCGTAGCAATCAAATGCAACCATCCACACTAACAGAGGCACACTTCATTGATTTATAGGTTTAAATTTTTGAAGTATATTTGCGTATTTTAACTCTTTACTGCACAGTGCCAACTTTAAACGACCATGGGAAGAAGCCTTTTGAAAACATTGTGGGAAAAGGAGAAAATGCTGATAACCAGCATTTTCTCCTTTTTCCACAATGTTTTGTATCCATTCAACAAAGAATTTCACCATTTCAACCACAATGAAATTGTTGTCTACAAATGTTTTTAATTTGGATAAGGCTAAAATTTTGTCGTCTGGTAAAGGGTTAATTACGTATATGTAAGTGTAGGTCGGTTATCTTTATGTCTTTGTAATGGGTACTGTACATGTCCAGATGATACTATATCGTCTCATCAGACTTGTTCATTATAACAAAAATATGCACAAGAGGGCTAAAAGAGAGATAACTCTATAGCACTGTCGGCAAGTGTCATCATTCCAACATCAAACTCAATTTTATCACCTTATCTTTTATCCTAATATGATTTGTTCAACACCATACCTAGAACAAATTTAAAGTAGCTGTACTTCCTATATAGGTTTAGGTGTTAAGCATGAGGCAACAAATTGCCCCTCAAAATAAAACGTGCTATTAAGAAGCAAAGAATACATAATATTTGATACTTCTTCTTTCACACAATTTCACATTTTAACAACGGACGGCTACAGCTTTTGAAAACATTGGAAAAGGAAAAAATGTTGGTAAAACAGCTAGGTGTTTTTTTTAAAAACATCGTAGGAAAAGGAGAAAGTACTGGTTACACCAGTATTTTCTCCTATACCCTGTAATAGACAAATCCAACAAAAAGCGTCGTATATAATTTGTCATATGCAAATGCTTTTCATAAAGCCTTAAATTTTGTTGACTGTTCAAGGTTAATTTCCTGAAAGTATATGAATCTAGCTTTTTGCATATGAAGCAGATGTGAAGGATTTTTAATACGTGTATTAGATCCCTGTGGACTTTTGCACAAAGCCAAGAATTGCATTTCCTTTCTTTCGAACAAGATGGAAGTCAAAATTAAATAATTCTGTTTTGTAGAATTTAGTGCTAAGTCAAGATGCTTCGTTCCTTTTTTTAACGTTCCTTTTTTTTACGTTGGGTTTTTAAAACCTTCTTCTTCAAACCTCAAAATCATTGTGGAGATTTTAAAACCTTCCTCTGATTCAAACTTAAAATCATGACAAATCTTCAAAATCTGAACACAAATTGTTTATACACAAGTTTTAATATGCCAAATTCAAGGTTGTTACTATCAAATCTTTAACAAGAGGACCATGATGGTCCTATATCGCTCACCTGAGTACTAATCTGTAAAATCAAACTTGTGAAACCTGGAGCGGGGCAACTTTTGACCCTAGGGGCATCCTAAGAAAAGACTTGGTAGAGGTCCACTAGGAGATGCTACTTACAAAAGATCAAAGCTCCACACCTTCTAGTTTCAGAGAAGTAGAATTTCAAAGTTTTCCTTCTTTGTTCCTATGTTTCGAACTTGTGACGCCTGGGGCAGGGTAAGTTTTGACCCCTGGGTCATCGAATGAATAAAATTTGTAGCAGTCCACTAAGAGATGTTACATACCAAATATCAAAACTCTACGACTTCTAGTTTCAGTGAAGAAGAATTTTAAAGTTTTCCTTCTTTGTTCCTATGTTTCGAACTTTGGACCCACAGGGCAGGGAAAGTTTTGACCCCTGGGACATCATATGAACAAACATTGTAGAAGTCCACTAGGAGATCCTACTTACCAAATATCGAAGCTCTACGTCTTCTAGTTTCAGAGAAGAAGAATGTTAAAGTTTTCCTTCTTTGTTCCTATGTTTCGAACTTGTGACCCCTGGGGCAGGGCCAGTTTTGACACCAGGGACATCATATGAACAACCTTGGTAGAGGTCCACTAAGAGATGCTACATACCAAATATCAAAGCTCTGCACCTTCTAGTTTCAGTGAAGAAGTATTTTAAAATTTTCCTTCTTTGTTCCTATTTTTCCAAACTTGTGACCCCGAGGGCAGGACCAGTTCTGACCCCAGGGGCATCATATGAGCAAATCTTGGTAGAGATCCACTAAGAGATACTACATACCAAATATCAAAGCTTTACACCTTCTAGTTTCAGAGAAGAAGAATTTTAAAGTTTTTCCTTCTTTGTTTCTATGTTTCGAACTTGTGACCCCTGGGGCAGGGCCAGTTTTGACCCCAGGGACATCATATGTACAATCTTGATAGAGGTCCACTAAGAGATACTACATACCAAATATCATAGCTCTGCACCTTCTAGTTTCAGAGAAGAAGAATTTTAAAGTTTTCCTTCTTTGTTCCTATGTTTCAAACCCCAGTTTGACCCCAGTGGCATCAAATGAACACAATTTGTAGAGGTTCACTAGGAGATGCTACATACCAAATGTCAAAGCTGTACACCTTCTAGCTTCAGAGAAGAAGAATTTTTAAGTTTTCCTTTATTAATTCTATGTTTTAAACTTGTGAACCCCAAGGCAGGGCCAGTTTTGACCCCAAGGACATCATATGAACAATCTTGGTAGAGGTCCACTAGGAGATACTACATACCAAATATCAAAGCTCTACACCTTCTAGTTTCAGAGAAGAAGAATTTTAAAGTTTTCCTTCCTTGTTCCTATGTTTCAAACTTGTGACCCCCGGGACAGGGCCAGTTTTTACCCCAGGGGTATCATATGAACAATCTTGGTAGAAGTCGACTAAGAGATGCTACATACTAAATATCAAAGCTCTGCACTCTCTAGTTTCAGAGAAGAAGAATTTCAAAGAATTTGCTTTTTTTTCCTTTTGATTGCCATGGCAACCAGAGTTATGGGTGGAATTCAATCTCTTGAACAACTTTGGTAGAGCTTCACACAAGGAACATCCCTGCCAAGTTTCATCAAGACTGGCCTAGTGGTTTAGGAGGAGAAGATGTTTAAAGAAATTTTGGACGACACACGACGGACGACGGACATTGGGCGATCACAAAAGCTCACCATGAGCACTTCGTACTCAGGTGAGCTAAAAACATCCTTTGTATTCTGATCTGAACCTACACTATGCAACAAGTGCTAGGTTATATACATTTTACAGACCTACATAAATAGGTCAATTTGAGGCACATGCAAAGAATTTTTGAAATAAAACATAGTTCTCAGATCCTAGAAAACAATGAAAACTTTCCAAACTGCAAACCACAATAGATAATGCATCAAGTGTAGACCGTAGATCAGACTGTATGCAATGTGAAATGTCTGATTTTGGTCCACACCATCTATGGTAGTTCTAGAGATATTCTTTTCATAAGAATCTTACATGTACATGTATGTACAGGTATTTAGGTCCTTTTTTTGTATTTGTGACCAGTCACGCAAAAAAGGGACAATATGGGAAATCCGTACTTAGTTTATATGGAAGCAGGTCAATGATATTGCAGGTCAGTTTAAGCTAATGATTCATATATGATTGCATGACAAGGCAGAATGATCACTTTTCATACAGAAAAAGCAAAATGTGTCGACCCTGGTCAGACTGCGCAAATTGCGCATGGTGACCACAGTTGACACTTTTCGCAGTTCCAAGATGATCCCTTCTTGTGCGACGGGTCACATTTGCAAATACTTGTACATCACTTAGAAGTTTTTTCGCTTAGCAAGCAGAGAGCTGTTACCCAACAGCAAATAATCGTTGGTTTTAATGACCTCCATGGAAAAGGAAGAAAGCTTTTGAAAACATTTTGGGTCGGGCGCATTTTCTTCCTTTTTCCCAGACCCTTTTGAAGACACATCCTATCTTTCGAGCCCTACTCAATTTGTGTGTAAATGCCTTCTATTGTAAACAAATCTAAAACTTTGTTGTCTTTGTTAAGGGTTTTGACATGATGGAATGTCAATGTCCTAGAATGGCAATATGTGAACAGAACATGCAAATACAAACAAAAATGTACCAGAAATCCATGGATAAATTCTAAAACAATTCAATGCAAAATTCAACACAAAGTCTATAGCTTAGCACTTTTTTCATCCTAGTGGTTCTACTATTAAGCTACTTTCAGAGAGAGAGAGAGAGAGAGGTGGAGATAATACAGATACATAAACTTCATAACGAATCCTTTATTCATGTCATCCACAAACTAACCTTGGATGAACCTAAAAACATAGTGGTAAAATTGGTAAGATTTATCACTTACATTTCAGCTACAATGCTTTCTCAACTCCATGTCATCATTGTTTTTCAAAGATCTCTGGGATATTTTGTTTAGTCTCCCAGAAAGGAATAGTCTAAATACATTTAATTCGTACAAGTGTTAGTAAAGCAGGTATTGTATAGATGCAAGCTCCTATTGAAAGTTTCGATAACAAAAATATCCAACAAAAAACAATGGTTGGGCCGGGATTGTAAAAATTAGGAGGGTCATGATGGTCCTGTATTGCTCTACTCCTTTTAACACTTTACCACACAAGTCAAAGTTTTGATACCCACAAAAAGAAGGCTTTCCAAAACATTGAACTGTCAGGCAATATGAGCAGGTTTATTCATTGACATGAAAGGTAAAGTTCTTGGGATGAAAAAACTTGAATGATAGAAACCTTACTTTGAATTCAATATTCCATTCATGTGAGCATAACTATTAGCATCAAAATGAATCACTCTCCTTGGAAACAGAATCTTTTCTATAAATAAACTTAATACCTAGCACCAATTATATATCACTGCAGTCTGATAATCAAGAGAGGTATATAGAAACAAACTTCATCCTTTATAACAGGAGTTATTTTTCTTTATTAATGTTAAATTGAAGTGACCATATAAGGGAATTCATGTTAAACATGTGATCCCTGAGATGGAGCCAATTTTGAATACTAAATACATATTTCAGTTTTGTTGCCATGGCAACCAGAGTTTTTGAAGGAATCAAATTCTTTCAAGAAATTCTAAAGAGGACCATAGCATGATAGTTTCTGTGAAATTTCATCAAATTTGAATGGTTAGTTTCAGGCAGAGAAGATGTTTGAAATAATAGATAACACATGGATGGACGGACGCATGACAGACACCAGGCCATGACATAAGCATGCTGGCCTTTGGCTAGTGGAGCCAAAAAGCATTCTTCCCACTACTTTCTTGAAACATTTATCAGTTAAAAAGAAATTAAGTTGCAACATATCTTTTTAGCTCCTTAGGCACAATAACATAAATCTGTTCTTTAGGCATTTTAGTCAGTATGAACGAAACATTACAACATTGAGACTATTTTTTTCCCAGAGATTCTCACCAGGCTGTGTACAGTGAGGGTCCAGGATCAGACTTAACCCTTTACCAAACAATCCCTGGTTTTTACGACCCTGAGATAGAAGCCTTTTGAAAAGATTGTGGGAAAAGGAGAAATTTTCTCCTTTTCCCACAATGGTTTCTACCCTGCTGGAAATAAATTCAATTTTTAAGTCAACTTTTATTTTATCGCCTGCAAGTGCATTCAATTTTGACCAGTCTGAAATCTTGTTGCTTGGTAAAGGGTTAAACTTCTGTTTTGGCAGCCTGACCTTCAATCTTAATTATCGAAAGAAGCAAGTAAAAATGTGCTTCCCACAGCAAGGATTAACCCTTTCCAAAACAAGCCCTTGTTTTTACGTGTCTACAGTACAAGTCCTTTGAAAACATTGTGGGAAAAGGAGAGATTGCTCATAACGAGCAATTTCTCCTTTTCCCACAGTGTTTTCCACCCATTTGGAGAACTTTCTGCCATTTTTATCAAATTTTACATTGTTGTCTGCAAATTCTTTGAGTTTGGGAAAGGATTAACTCTTTATCTAGAGGTCCACTGTTTTTTCATAACTCTAAAAGGGAAGAGTTTGACAAACAATGTGGAAAAAGGTCATCATATTACTGGAAAGCAGCAATTTCTCCTTTTTTCCACAGTGCTTTTCTTCCCTTTCAAAGACGATTCCGATAATCTGACCCAGTATAATTTGTCACCCATACATCCTCTCAATTATGTTCAAGTCTAATTTTATTTTTTGTCACTTTGTGAATGGTATATATATTTTGATAACAGCTCATAAAAAGTAATTTCTCCTTTTACTGAAGAGAATAAGATGTGTTCGAGCACTTGACATTCCTCCATGACAATTGGTTATCTATATTTACAAAGAGTGTTTTCAAAATTGTTTATTGACTAGTATTGGGAGAGAAAAAAATAAAAAAAATTCTCGTTGAAGGAGAACAAGGCTTATCATGATTTTATTCCTTTCCTTTGATACCCACATATGAAGCCTTCATATACCTTGATAAACTAGTTGCAGTTGCAGATATTGAATATCAAGGATACATAGGACAGAATCTCAAATGAAATAGTTGATTCTCCTAAAAATTCTCCCGCTTTTGTTCGTTAGAGTGAAATCTTTCGAAGTAAAATCTAGAAATATAGGCATTAAATGATAAAATGTTTCAAATAGTAATATACATTAAGAATACAATTAAGCATATGGCATAAATGTACATGTTTAACAGGATAAAAGCAAAAAAATCTATTGCATTGATTATAAAGAATGGCATTACACATACTATTATGTAACATACAAAAACTACACTTTACATAGGTAAAAATACAATTCTATTCCAATGTAGCATAGGCCTATTTGGACCTGCTGACAAATTATCTAACTGCAACAAAACACAATTGCAAAAAGAGAGGCAAAGGGAGGAAAAGAGTATAAAGAATTTTCTTCTTAAGTCACAATTTTTTCATATGAACTAATTATGAATCTAGCCTTAACTACATGTATAATAAACTTTGTTTTTTTTTTTTTACAAGAATGTCATAAAAAAAAAAAGAAACTGCACACTATTATAACCCCACTACACAATCCCCAGTTTTAATACCCCTGCCAAATAAACGTTCTGTAACATTGTGGGAATAGGACAAAACACTGGTAACCAGCATTTTTTCTTTTTACCCACAATGTTTTTCCTTTTACTTAAAGGCAAGTTACATCTTAGCCTCATTGAAATTGTTCTCTGCAGATGCATTAAATTTTTTGTCATATAGTAAAAAGTTAAAGGTGTTGAGAGCTGACAAGTAAATGTTGATCGTGACTTTTGGTGGTTTAGGCAGACATTGCAGGGCAGATCAAAGAGCACAGAACATGCAGCCATACGAGGGCTATTCGGAAATTCTGAAACAATTTTTATAATATAAGAATGAAAAGACTTAGAAAAGTAATGCTCAAGCTGTCCAATATATTTTACCCCTTTACCACACAACCCTGACTTAATGACCCCGAGATAGAAGCCCTTTGAAAACATTGTAGGAAAAGGAGAAAATGCTGGTAACCAGCATTTTCCCCTTTTTCCACATTATTTTCCACCCTGCTAGACACAAATTTCAGTTTTTGAGTCATGTTTATTTTGTCGTCTGCAAATGCAAAAGTCTAAAATTTTGTCGTTTGGTAAAGAGTTAAATGTCCAGTCAAAAAGATAACTGGGAATGTAAAACGTCCATTCATTTAGCAGTATACATGTGTACATGCTACTATGACTGTATCAGACATTTCCTATGCGAGAGCTGCACTCCAATGATTCATTGAGGTAGATGCAGTTAGGTCTATTTATAACTAATTGTCTAAATGATCAACAATGAGGTAAGTACTGTGTTATCTCTGAAGTGTGCCAAGTAAATGAAAATGACAATTTCTAGCCAAGGCTTTCAACGAAAACAGAGCCAGGGCAATAACATTCAATAGTCAGACCATTCCGTATAATTATATTACATACAAGTTGAATTATAGATTCACCGGGTTTTTCATAACAGTCCTTTATAATGCAAACTTGCATTTGTGAACAATATTAATATGATAATAATGTTCACAAATGCAACTTTTATTAAGTCTGGTTGGCATCATAAAGGTTCATTGAAAAGTAGATAAAGATTAAACTGTACAGAATTTGCAATCTGATCTTCGATCTATACTGTATAACATTGACAAATGGAAACAAAACTTCATATTGCAGTTTTTCAGCTGTATCATACATTATGTTCACAACCTGAAAATATTTGTCTATTTGGCACTCTGAAGATGAATGATGTCACGAAAAGACTTACCCACTATATTGAAATGATATTCGCAGTGTAAGAAAAATTTCTCCATACAGATGTCATTGAAATTTAACCTTTATTATAAACCATTAAATTGCTTATGGCCCAAACATAGCTTTTTTGCGAGGAAATGTACACAACTATGAGATGGGAGACAGTTTCCTTTACTTTTTATCCAACTCGTTGGGCAGCACAAAAGCATGAAAAATAAGAGGTTGTTTCATTTTTTTGGGACATTTTCGTGTGTGTGTGTGAAGTTTTTCCCACATACTAATATGCTGGGAATTGGCATAATGTCCCGTGCTCTTATTTCATATTTGAGCTTTCATGTTATAGGCAAATTTTTTTTTCCCAAAAAGGTCAAACATATCTTTTTCCTAGATATGTCACTCCGGATGTCATCAGGCATGAATATTGTATACATCACTAGAGCAAATGGAATATTAATGTTACAAATCAAACAGTTTTCCTCCTTGGTGTAAAAAGTTTCATTTTCTCCTCTTTCCACAAGATTTTATGACCTCAAAAAACAAAGACTTTTATACTTGTTTAACAGTTAACATGTTGCCTACAACAGATTTCATTTTTGACAGTCTAAGGTTTTGGCATGTGGTAAAGATTTATCAGCAAAATCCCTGTTTGACAACTAGTCAAGTGCAGACTCCTAATTTTTGTCCATACTCAGTATTGGCTCTTCACCTCCCAAATAAATCTGATGCAGATGGTTTTGAAAACATCAGAGGGGTACTCAACTTGAGTTAACTCATAGCCCTTTCCAAAAAAATCCCTAATTCTAATATTCTTGATGATAGATGAACCTATCGAAAAATGAGGAAAAAAGGATAAAATGCTGGTTACAAGCATTTCTCCTTTTCCAAGAATGTTTTCTTTTAAAACAAACACTATCATTTTAGCCATAATTTAGTTGTTGCATGCAGATGACTTCAATATACATTATTGATTGGTAGAGGGCTAGAGATCTGCACACATAGACAAAAAAATATTGTGGCAAAAGGAGATATTGCTCATTACAAGCTTTTCTGTTGCTAAAAAGGGTGCAAAAATGGAGCCACACGACCCAAGCATTTGCTTACAGGAGGTAATGAATTAGAAAAATACTGCAGACTTGTAAATAAAAAAAGAACTGCATTTACATGTTGTAAAGAGAGAGTGGAGATTCTACAAAAATTACTTATTTCTACTTGTAAAGAGAGTGGAGATTCTACAAAAATTACTTATTTCTGCTCCTTAACTCTTTACCAAAAAAAAAACCCAAAATTTTAAGACTGATCCAAATTGAAAACATTTGCAGATAGCTAAATAAATATGACTAAGAATTGAAATCTGTTTTAGGAAGGGAAGAAAACATTGTGGGAAAAGGAGAAAATGCTGGTTACCAGCATTTTCTCCTTTTCCAACAATGTTTTCAAAAGGCTTCTTTCACATGAGTGTTAAAAGTCGGCATTGTGCAGTAAAGGGTTAACAATGGAGGACAATCATTCTTTATATCTAGCTAAACTTTTCTATCTATAACAAAAAGTATGTAACAGTGAAATGATCTAAATGTGAGTTGGTTGTAAACCTGCAATAAAAAATCCTGAGTTTTAATGGTCATGGGAAAGAAATCTTAAAAAAAAAAATGTTGTAAAAGGACAGAAATATGGTATTTGGCATTTTGTGTGTGTTTACCAACATTTTTTTCTCTCTTTCACAGACACGGTCCGGTTTTGAAATCCTATTTACTTTCGTCTCCAAATGCTTTCAATCTGGACAATTATATTTTTTTGGGGTTTTGAGAAGGTTTATTGGTTTGCGAATCCATCGCAATTAGGAAGGTTCGGAGAAAGGCAGTTTTGAAAACATTGTGTAAGAAAGAGAAGATTTTTGTTAGCTTTTTCTCCTTTTCCCATATTGTCTTCAGCGAGAAGAACCAAATCAATTGAGCCATCCTTTTACTATCTTCAAATGCTTTCAATTTTGACGAAGTCTAAAATTTTTGTTTGGTAAAGGTTTAATAATTACAGTTTGATATCATCATTATTTTATATCCTCATGTTAAGCTCTGTAGCCCTACATGCAGACTTAGTTGCCTAGCACACAGTGCATATAAAGATCAAACTGTACATTCTATGCTGTCTGACCTTGAATCTACACCATATGCTTCTTGAAAAGATATTCTAATGAAAACAGCTTTAAAATGGAATTATCTCTATCTTTAGTACAGTTTGAGAAGTAATATGTATTAACCCTTTACCAAACAATTCCCGGTTTTTACGACCCTGAGATAACGGCCTTTTGAAAACATTGTGGGAAAAGGAGAAAATGCTGGTAACCAGCATTTTCTCCTTTTCCCACAATGTTTTCTTCCCTGCAGGAAACAAATTTCTGTTTTTGAGTTGCATTTATTTTGTCAGCATCAAGTGCTTTCAAATTGGACCAGTCTAAAATGTTGTTTGGGAAAGGGTTTTAAATTCATCAATAAGATGACACTTTATTAGAATAACAAAACTTTGGACTGAACCCTTCATAGACAACAAATTCAATGTGGCTCAGGTGATGCCAATTCATTTTGAAAGGGTGGAAAATATTGTGAGCAATGGAGAAAATGCTAGTTACCAGCATTTTCTTATTTTCCCAATATTTTCAAATGTTCTCTCTTTCACAGTTGATAAAAGTTGACCTGTATGATAAAGACTTTTTTGTGTAATATATTTTTCATCAGAAGGCAACTTAACCCAGCGGAAACTGGATAGTTGTAGCAATTTTACAAGCTGTTTTGATCAGAATATTGCTACAAATATGGTACTGTATAGATCAGTGATTACACTGCTCATCTTGATCTGCAAAGTCCAAATAAGCACTTCTGTTGCCCTTTTAATGCTGAGATGTAGAGTTGACTAGTAATTGCCTTCTTCATCATCCTCTATGTCGCTCACTTCACTTACAAGTAAGACTGGATTGACACTCTGAACACACATTGCACAGTCTGTTGTACCGCCTGTCTGTTTCCCTGCCCCGCCATACCGCTTTGATCTCACCTCACTCATGTATTGACCCCGTTTACAGCACACGAATATGAATAGAGCAATGGATGTAGCAATCATGAGGCAGCCTGCAGCCATACATACATAGAACGAATATCCATATGGACCATCTTCATACTCTGTTAAAACCATCATACTACCAGCAAAGCTAAGAGCACCTGCAGAAAGTACAAGATTATCTATATGTATATTCAAGTACACATGTTTCCAGACAACATTTGATTTGTCTGAAAAGGGAGATCCCATCGTAGTAAACAGAAAGTTATGCCTACCAGCATGGAACCACTCTATCAGAGCCACTAGGTGCTCTCCCTCAGTAACAAGATATTCAGAACCTCAGATGGAGGAAGTGATTTTGACGTCAAATTTGAAAATATTCATTATTTGTCACTAAACCCTATGTTATGGGTACTCATTAGAATCACACAACATTTTACCACACAATATGACTTAACATGCTTGAAAAAGAAGCCCATGGTTAAAAAAAATCCAGAATTCTTACTTGTCCTCCTGCCATTTTGCACTCATCTTACTGTTAGACCAAGAAGGATAATCTACTTGTCCTCACCAAATTTTTAGTAGTAAGGATGATTGGATTTTTGGACCCTGAAGCCTATAGAAAATATTGTGGGAAAAAGAGAAAATGCTGGTAACCAACATTTTCTCCATTTTCAACAATATTTTCCAGCCTATCAAAGTTTGTTTTCTACAGATGTTTTGAATTTGGTTGGGAAAAGGAGACAAATGCTGGATAGCAGCCTTTTCTCCTTATCCTGCAATACTTTCTAACATTGTACATACTAATATTTCAATTTCTTTTACATAAAATAGTATTGTGGAAAAGTTTTCTATGTGGACATGTCTGAAACCTTTGGACCAGGTTTCATGAAAAACATCTCTAGTTCCTATATTGCATAACACTCAATTTTCGAATCAATTCAGTTCCTTACTTGAGATTTATTTCTCTAACATTAATAGACTTTACAAGCAATGTTCTCAAATCCAGAGCTGACACAATGTTTCAATCTTGTCTCAGCAAAATAATGAACTTGTGTTTATTATATGATCCCCTTATTTTGAGGATTCGGAAATGCTGTGTCACCTTGGGATTTGTGAATGTTACTTACCTCATTACCAAACGACAAAATTTTAGGTTTGTCCAAAACGAAAGCATTTGCAGACAACAAAATAAAAGTGACTGAAAATTTGAAATTTGTTTTGTGAAGGGTAGAAAACATTGTGGGAAAAGGAGAAAATGATGGTTACCAGCATTTTCTCCTTTTCCCACAATGTTTTCTAAAGGCTCCTTTCTCAGGGGCGTCAAAAGTAGGGCTTGTGTGGTAATGGGTTAAGCCTGTAAAAGTTAGTGGAAGTTTCTCAAAAAATGAAATCAAGTGAAGTTTGAAAATGAGTCTCTTGGAGGATATGAGCAAAATAAGAGATGGTTTTCTAGCACTCTATGTTACAGACCGAGATAACTTCGTTCAATGTAGCCCGAGTTCAGAGGACCAATCAGATAAAGGTGTGCTAGAAAGTCTTGCAGCATAAGAATCTTAACTGAAGTATGTAGCTTTGCCTTTATATTACAAGAACAAATTGACATGAAATGAATTACCTCAATTATCATATATTTAACCCTTTACCACACAATCCTGATTTTTAACGACTCTGAGAAAGAAAGGCTTTGAAAACATTATGGGAAAAGGAGAAAATGCTGGTAACCAGCATTTTGTCCTTTTCCCACAATGTTTTTTTACCCTTTCAAAATCAAATTTCAGTTTTTGATTCACATTTATTTTGTCATCTACAAATGCTTTCAATTTCGACTAGTCCAAAATTTTGTCATTTGGTATAGAGTTAATGCACATTCACAGAATTTCCATACCGTCTGATGATATAAATAAACACTGCTGATTCTTTGCATAAAGGTCAATTTATTGGAGAAATACAAGCCATTCATGCCAATCACCAGCTCATTTTCGGAAAGTCTTACCAGCTAAAGGGTACAACCAGATAACGAAGCCACCAATAACAGCAAAAAAATTATGGCATCGTAAGGGTTTACAGCAGGCAAAATCTGAAAACCGAAAGTTAGAGCACCAACACCATCCTGCCATGAAAAACGCACCAAAAACAGCAGCTGACAGGGCAAATGCTGCTATTTCAATGTCGAAGACTCCTGGATCAACACCTGAAAGTGAAATAAAAATCAAATTTTTGTATTCTGTTTACTTGTTACCTCCTCAGAGTGCATATCACCCATAAACCTATTGCTGCATAGGTAGCTTTTACAAAACATTACAATTTAGGAAAGGGCAATATTTTTGCGACTGAAAAGCATAGTGGGAAAAGGACCTATTGCAAGTTTCATGCAGTCTGATCTTGACCTACACTAGCCACAAAAGCAAACATAGTTGTGATGGGCACTTTAACTCTTTACCAAACAGCAATATTTTGGACTGGTCCAAATGGAAAGCACTTGCAGTCGACAAAATAAACGTAACTCAAAAATTGAAAATTGTTTCCAGCTGAATAGAAAACATTGTGGGAAAAGGAGAAAATGATGGTTACCAGCATTTTCTCTTTTTCCAACAATGTTTTCTATAGGCTTCTTTCTCAGGGTCATAAAAAGTCAGAATTGTGTGGTAAAGAGTTAAGAAATAATGACTGGTGAATGACCGATGATTTTCTGTTTACCTTACAATACGAGAATGTAGTTTCTACCCACACTCATACCCGATCATTTTATGTACCATTAAATTTGTTGTTCTGCAAACACTGTCAATTTTGAACAGTCAAAAATTGTGTTGGCAAGTAGAAGATTAACCCATTACCACTCAATCCCTACTTTTGACGACCCTGAGAAAGAAGCTTTTAGAAAACATTGTGGGAAAAGGAGAAAATGCTGGTAACCAGCATTTTCTCCTTTTCCCACAATGTTTTCTAATCTTCAAAAATAAATTACAAATTTCAGTCACTTTTATTTTGTCATCTGCAAATGTTTTCCATTTGGACAAGCCTAAAATTTTGTTGTTTGGTGACGAGTTATTACACGATTACATGTTGTAGTGTATCTCCTAATCTGCATAATTTACAGTTCAAGGTAGGTGGGCTGAATGGTGTCAAAATCAATTTTCTGGTATCCCTAAATTTCTGAATGAAATTTCAAGTTCATCTCGAGATTGTTTACACAGAATACATGTGCTATCTGAGCTATACCTGTAATTTGTTTACACTGGCATATGAAATGTGCAGGCCTGCATTTTATTGCATTTTGTCATATCACCCTGTAAACATAAGTGGGGAGAAAATTGAACCAAATCTTACCCGATATTTAGATCTATTCCTTTTACATCCCGGTAGTCCTTTTACTAGAAAATTGAAATGTTTAACTCTATACCACACAAAAAAATTTTAGACAGGTCCAAAGTCAAAGCATTTGCAGACGACCTTTAATCCTTTCCCAAACAAGCCCTGGTTTTTACATGTCTGCAGTAAAAGTCTTTTGAAAACACTGTGGGAAAAAGGAGAAATTGCTCGTAACGAGCAATTTCTTCTTTTCCCACAGTATTTTCTACCCTTTTCAAGAACTTTCTACTATTTCCTCCAAATCTAAAATTGTCATCTGCAAACTCTTTCGGTTTGGGAGAGTCCAAAATTTGTCGTTTGGGAAAAGGTTAAGTCTTTACCAAACAACAAAGTTTTGGACAAGTCCAAATTGAAAGCATTTTCAGACGACAAAATAAAATTTAAATCAAAAATTGAAATTTGATTTTGAAAGGGTAGAACAATATCGTGGGAAAAGGAGAAAATGCAGTTTACCAGCATTTTCTCCTCTTCCTATAATAGTTTCAAAGGCTCTCTTTCTCGAGGTCGTTCAAGGTCGGGATTGTGTGGTAAAGAGTTTGTGTGGTAAAGAGTTAAAATAAGATCAAATGAAAAGATTTTGCTGTTATAGCAGAGTTATGGTATGTGGCAGCAAATACTGCTTTTTCAGTGAAAGTTTGAAGTCAAAAAAGGGGCATTACTATGTCAAAAATATTTCAAGGTTATGTGCACTGGTATGCCCTTTTGCTTTCTCAGAGCCAAATGCACCAGACATGCTCTGGCAAATGGGGACTTAACGGATTTCTGTAATCGATTATACTAAACAAGTTGTCAAATATGGATTCATAAAAACCATTATGTATAAAAACTGACTTTATCATAAGGTAGAATGAGCCTTAACAAGCAGAAAATTTATAAATAGCAGAAGTTTCAGCCCAGGTTGGACTGTGCAGGCTGATCTTGGTCTATATTTTTGCTGGTAGTTTTAGAACCTTTTCACAGAGCTTGGCTCATATATAAACACTCCACCTCTATTGACAGGGAAACTCATTACCAAATGACAAAATTTTAGACTTGTCCAAATTGAAAGCATTTACAGCAACAAATTAAACATTACTCAAAAATTGAAATTTGTGTCCAGCAGCATAGGAAATATTGTGGAAAAAGGAGAAAATGCTGGTTACCAAGTTTTCAAAGGGCTGCTATCTCAAGGTCGTTTGGTAAAGGGTTAACCCATTACCACACAATCCCTACTTTTGACGCCCCTGAGTAAGAAGCCTTTAGAAAACATTGTGGGAAAAGGAGAAAATGCTGGTAACCAGCATTTTCTCCTTTTCCCACAATGTTTTCTACCCTTCACAAAACAAATTTCAATTTTTCAGTCACTTTTATTTTGTCGTCTGCAAATGCTTTTGATTTGGACCAGTCTAAAAATTTGTCATTTGGTAATGAGTTAACCCTTTACAAAACAACAAAGTTTTAGACTGGTCCAAATTGAAAGCATTTGCAGACGACAAATTAAAGGTGGCCCTTCAGATATTGGGGCGAAAATTTTACAAAAATACAAAAAAATCATCCCTATACCCCTAAAGCCTTATAATTTTCATTTATTAAACCCCAGTAGTCGAAAAGCATCCGACAACTAGATAAATTAGAGATTTACTACAGCCCAAGTTGACACTGAAGGGAAACACTGTCTATTTTCACATGAGCAACTCGCTCATTTACATACCAGAAATATGTATACAGACGATGCTTCAAACATAGCGTCCGAAGTTCTAGACATTATGGAAAATAATTACATGTTTGTTATGCTATGGAATATAATAGTCATTAGTCATGTGCAAGTCAATTAACATTCCCACAATGCTTTTTTTTTATTTAGGCGGTAAATCTAAAACCCTTTACCACACAATCCCTACTTTTGACGACCCTGAGAAAGAAGCCTCTAGAAAACATTGTGGGAAAAGGAGAAAATGCTGGTAACCAGCATTTTCTCCTTTTCCCACAATGTTTTTTACCCTTCCCAAACCAAATTTCATAGACATATATATTTTTTGATTTGGTGTGATGTGAAAATTCTAAATATCCACCTTTAAAGATAACTCTAAAATTGAAATTTGTTTCCAGCAGGGTTAAAAAACATTATGGAAAAAGGAGAAAATGCTGGCTACCAGCATTTTCTACTTTTCCCACAATGTTTTCAAAAGACATCTTAAGTCAGGGTCATAAAAACCAGGGATTGTTTGGTTAAGATACAGGTACAATCCACTTCTTAACCTTTTCCCAAACGACAAATTTTGGACTAGACCAAATTGAAAGCATTTGCAGATGACAATTCAACTCTTGCTGAAAAGATGATTTCTGTCTATGATAGGGTAGAAAACATTGTGGGAAAAGGAGAAAATGCTGGTTACCAGCATTTTCTCCTTTTCCCACAATGTTTGCAAAAGGCTTCTATCTCAGGTTGTAAGAACCAGGGATTGTTTGGGAAAGGGTTAACTCTTTACCACACAATCCCTACTTTTCATGACCCTGGGAAAGAAGCCTGTAGAAAACATTGTGGGAAATAGAGAAAATGATGGTAACCAGCATTTTCTCCTTTTTCCACAAAGTTTTCTACCCTTCACAAAACAAATTTCAAATTTTCAGTCACCTTTATTTTTTCTTCTGCAAATGCTTTCAATTTGGATAAGTCTAAAATTTTCCTTTGGTAACAAGTTAAATAGAATTTTTCATATATAGGCTTGACTATACAAATAGACTGTCAGACAGTATAGATTTAAGATGAAGCTGCATGCTCTCTGCAGCATGACCCTGACCTATACGGTTCCAAGAAGCCTCTGCTTTTGCTTATGGCATTGAAAAGGTGGGGTACTTAATGGTCAAATATCCTAATTTTAAAGTGAATATCTTCATTTAAGACAGAGACATGAAAAAATGTTAAGTTCCAAAATGAACACATCAAATGACACAGACAAACTGGGCTTTGACAAAATCTCTGTTTTTCTTCCATAACCAGCTGAAATAAAAAAAAATTGCAGTACCTGAAAGAGAAAAGGTGTCTCCACACTGTCTTGGGGAAGACTTGCAACATTCAGGCTTGTTGTCCAGTTTATCACACATAAGACCCTCAATCCATCTAGGTCCAAAGGTCCCAAGTCCTTGAAGGACAGCTAGTATCGCAGCAATTAAAGTAAAGACTGCTGTTGCGCTAGAGTTGACCGCCATTGTCTGTAAAGTAGCAAAAATCTATTGGGAAAAGTGGTTGCATAACATTTCACCACAAGACAAAATTTTGAACTTGTCCAAATTCAAATGACAAAATACTCGACTGGTCCAAAATGAGAGCACATACAGACGACAATTTGAAAACGGCTACAATGTGACCTTCATAAAGTACAAAAAATTGTGGAAGAAGCAGATAATGCTGGTAACCAGCATTTTCTCCTTTTTCCTCGATGTTTTGAAAAGAATTCTTATCTACCCTCTTGAAAACCTGAGTTTGTTTGGTAAAGGATTAACCCTTAGAGCTACAAATGAAGCGCAAAAATAATTTATTGTCAGCAATCGGAACAAAATACATGTAATTACAATTTCATGGTTGCTTTTGTCTGCATCATATTAGATCTAGCAAAGCTGAAAGTCAGGCTACAAATGTTGTGCCTCATCCTCGGATACCCCGGGGTCTCCCTATTTGCTACGCTACATCGACCCCTGGGACAACTGACTAATAAAACTTTGAGTCAGCCACCAAAAATCGATACGAAACGTCATAGCGTACAGTCCACTTGCCCATCACAAAATGATGATGGAACCAATGAAAAGCCAGCATTCGGCCAGCGGTAAAGCAAGGGAAATTCAATTAATTGTCCCAGGGGTCGATGTAGCGTAGCAAATAAGGAGACCCCTGGGTATCCGAGGATGGTTGTGCCTAATCTTGATGAACTAATAAAAGGCATTTTAACTCATTACCAAACAACAATATTTAGGCATATCCAAATCAAAAGCATTTGCAGACGAAAACATAAAAATTTGAAATTTGTTTTGTGAAAGGTAGAATACCAGCATTTTCTCCTTTTCCCACAATGTTTTCCAAAGGCTTTTTTCTCAGGGTCATCAAAAGTAGGGATTGAGACGTAATGGGTTAACTCTTGTATTGTTTTTTTGTCATATAAATTTTACTGACATATATATTTTTTGATTTGGTGTGATGTGAAAATTCTGAATACCCACCTTTAAGGTATTTCCAGATTTCATGACACAAATTTAAAAAAAAAAAGCATTGAGGGAATGTCAAGTGACTGGTACGTGACTAATGACGCTTGAATTTGATAACATAATAAGCATGTAATCATTTTCCATAATGTATTCTTCAAAAAGTAAGTATGAAGCTTTGTTTGTGTATTTCCAGAATGTTAATGAGCAAATTGCTCATATATAAATAGACCATGTTTCCTGTCCTTGTCGACTTGGGCCATAGTAAATCTCTCATTTCTCAAGTTGTCAGATGGTTTTCGACAACTGGTGTTTTATGAATAAAAATTAAAAGGCTTTGGGAATATAAGGATGATTTATTTTTTGTACTTTTGTAAATTTTTCGTCCCCAAAATCTAAAGAGCCACCTTTAAAAGAGGTTGATAAGAAGAGGCTAGTTTTTTTTTTTCATGAAAATGGATTGTCATTTGATACAGTGGAACTATATCATGATTTTTCATGGTTCTCAAAACATACAAAAATCGTAGATTTCGAAGCAATATGTTCATAAGGCTGAGATTCGGCGAAGCGTCCCTATGGCGAAACGTACTTGGGGCGAACGCCCACTCTCAAAATCGTTAGGCCGGTGCATCCGTCTGTCTGCTCTACCGCATTACTATGGCCAAATATTTGCATTTCTTAATAATTTCTACGTCAATGAGAAATTTAGAGTGTTCCAAATATAATTTACATACCTGATCTGGTTAAATATTGCAAATAATTCTAAAATTTGCCTAAGTCAAGGTTCCTTGGTTGTTGAACTGAAATGAAAACACTCAACAATGGCGTCCTTTTATTGCTTGAAGGCTGCCTACAGCTCTGCGTAAATTTCGCAACAACTGCGAATTAGGCAATCTTTTTAGAGCACTCCTGTAAATATGTAGGACTGTCTCATTTGTCATTATTTGTAAACTCAAAGAACATTCTGACATATGTGTTAAGCTTTTAAAACCTATGATTATTCGTTAACTCGGTGAGATGCGTAAGTTATGTTTCGTACCCTATTCTGGTCGAATTTTACCTTCAGTCTGAAAGGTACAGATCTGTGTTCTTTTTGTGATTGGGCCTCTGCAACGGGGAAAATATCATCGGAGCAGTCCTTCTGACTGCAGATAGTGTAATCTTAAATGTTGCGATTTAATATTGGGTATATAAAGAAAAATGCAGAAATGATCTAGATCAAGGCCTAGATAAAAAATTTCCATCATTTGAAAACAAATGAATTGTCCGGTGTGCGGTAAAAATATCAGAGGTAAAAATGCCATAGGTGAAAATGTCATAGGTAAAAATGTCAGAGTCAAAGTGGTAAATATGCCATAGGTAAAAATGTCATAGGTTAAAATGTCAGAGATACTAAGTACATGATATGAAAATACATGTGGCTCTGGTCTCTCACCAGATCCATTGAAGTAAAGCCATTCTTTGTAGATTTGATAATATACCAGTTGTCTTTACATTTATTTATAATATATTTATTTACCTTCATTGTATCCATGCTATACTGTGACATAATTTTCTGTTTCATTCAGCAATGATAACATTACATGTTAATGCTGATTTAACCCTTTACCAAACAACCCCTGGTTTAAACGACCCTGAGATAGGAGCATAAAAAAATTGTATGAAAATGAGAAAATGCTGGTAACCAGCATTGTCTCCTTTTCCCGCACTGTTTCTGCCCTGCAGAAAACAGATTTCAGTTTTTGAGTTAATTGCAAACCTTGGTAAAAAACATTTCTGAAAAAGTATCTTTGACAATAGTATGTGATCTTAGTTCTTCTGTTCGTAAATATACCAATCTTGATTTTGACTGATTCAGATGATTCAGAGGCCAGAAATAAGTGAGCCCTGACAAGATTTCGAACTTGCTAAGCTTTGACCAACTGAGCTAACCCCATATATTTTACTATGATAAATACATCTGACATTTTTACCTATGACATTTTTACCTATGGCATATTTACCACTTTGAGTCTGACATTTTTACCTATGACATTTTTACCTATGGCATTTTTACCTCTGACATTTTTACCTACATTCGAATTGTCCATATAACATGTCATTGAAAAAGCATAGCATAGCTAGTAGGTATAACTGTCCCCTAAGGCGATTTTACTTTTTGACTAGTCGCCTCTGGTACGGTGTACAGTAAATGTCCAAATATGAAAAAGATCACCGGAGCGTCTCATTACTGAGACTACGCTCAGGACTTTAAATTGTGGAAATAATTAAAGTTGTTAAATTATGGGAAAGTAGGCCTCTATAAGAGACCTGGTCGCCGCGAAATAACTGCGATGTTGTCGAAAAGGCATTGAAAAAAATACCAAGAAAGAAGTGAAAGACATGTAATTTAGGAACCAAGGCTTACTGCGCCTTACTACAAGTACAGAGCTGCTTCGGTCCAAGGATTTTTTTATACAGAATCTATTGTGTCGAAAGAGGAAGGATAAAGGAGCGCCGAATATAACCATTTCAGTCTTGAAATAAGACATACCCAAGTGCGGTTTCAGATCAGACTGGCCGCTAAGCCACCTAGTTGTGAAAGGCGCTTAAAGGTCCAATGCACCTGTCTTAACGAAAAAATAAGTGTAGCTCAATGATGGGATTTATCTTTCAGTGGGTTCATGGGGTTGAAAACATTTTGAGAGAAGAAGGAATTGCTGATAGATCTTTTATACATGTACGAGTCATGCCAGATGTGTAAAGATGGTTCAACAATTCATTTGCATTTACAGCTGATATAACTTTACTCATGTCAGCTTACACAAAAGGCATTCCTGCGTCGAATTTGCTCTTTGACACATTATCTCCCGCTAGATGGCATTCTATTAATACTCATTCGAATCTTCGAAGAATATGACATGCGCAAACAACGCTCTTTGGCAGCCAAGGTATCACTCCACCCAGGGATCGTTATATAACATGTTATACAGTATTCTATAATATACTATCCCTCCTCTACCACACGACATAGCCGATCTTTAGACAAATGAAACCACTTTATCCCATTACCAAACGACAACATTTAAGGCTTGTCCAAATTGAAAGCATTTGCAGACGACAAAAACCGGCAAAAGTGACGGAAATTTTGAATTTTCTTTTATGGAGTATAGAAAACATAGTGGGAAAAGGAGAAAATGCTGGTTACCAGCATTTTCTCCATTTCCCACAATGTTTTCTAAAGGCTTAGATCTAATTCTTTCTCAGGGGGGTCAAAAGTAGGGATTGTGTGGTAATGGGTTGTACGAATAGGTGGGTTGAATAATGTATTACAAAGATATAGTTATATTATTAGCAGTTAGACCACATTTTGCTTTAATAGCGCTTTTCATCAGAAATCATATCTTTATCCCATGTCGTAAGCCTTGAACCAGAGATTGTTTGGTAAAGGGTTATTTCCTCAACCTATAGTTACTAAATAACTAAAACGAAACTTTTAAGTCGAAAGTGAAGGTCCTTCGAACACTTTTTTTTTTTGGGGGGGGGGGGGGGAGTGAGAGCATCTTCTTAACGCACTGTAGATTTTTAGATCTTAGATTTTTCAGTCTGATCTTGATCTGTACTGTCCGCAATAGGTTGAAGTTGAGTCGCGCTTAGTGGTCAAATGGTTAAAATCACATTCTGTGCAGTCTGATCTGAATCTAGACAGTCTGCACAATTGGTCCTGGTGTCGCGCTTGGCGGTCTATGGGTTAAAATTTCCATGCGACCTTGACAGTGTTAACCCTTTCCCAAACAATCCCTGGTTTTTACCGGTCTGGAATAGTAGCCTTTTGGAAAAATTGTAAACTGGTAAACAGCATTTTCTCCTTTATCCACAATGTTTTCTACCCTGTATCATAGACAGAAATAATCTTTTCAGACAAAGTTGGATTGTCGTCTGCAAATGCTTTGAATTTGGTCTAGTCCAAAAATTTGTCGTTTGGGAAAGGGATAATTAATACTGTGACGAGCGAATGGCATTGCCTAGGTCTTGTGTTTCCCAATCCCATTTGCACACAACCATGTGACGTTTTGCATGCCGAAATACAGCAGGGGGAGAGAGAGAGAGAGAGAGAGAGAGAGAGAGAGAGAGAGAGATGCATTGAGAAAAGAAAAAAAGAAACATTTGCTCGCGGACAAAAGTTCTTCCCTTCTCCTTTAAAATTATTTCGTGTCGGATTCTTCAATGTTTTTTCTTGTTTGTAAGTTTTTACTTTTAATTTTGATTGACCTCAGATTAGCTGAGTAATATGATCCCTCCAACATCTCTAAAACATTTTTCTTCGACACTAGCTCAGTGTACATTATATTTCACCCACCATTTTCGGGCGAAAATATCCGGAGCAACCCTCCGCTAATTATATCCTGAATGATGTGTTTCAACCATCAATCATTAATCTTTGGCGTTTCTTATAAAATCTGAACGACTCTGGTGAAAAAGGCTATTTAAAACAATATTACATTATGCCTAGTTCTTCAACCCTTAACCAACTGGCAAAATTTTAGTCTGGTCCATATTGAAAGCACTAGCACTAGCAGAATTAAATTGATGACGTGTAATAATTAACAACTAAATTGGATAAAAGTTATCTACCGCAGTTCTAGACTTCTTGTACTATTGCGCTAACCCGTTACTACACGGCGAAATTTTAGACCAATCCAAATTTAAAGCATTTGCATACGACAATATCAAAGTGGCTCAAATGGTGCAATTTTGCTTTGATAGGGTAGAAGACTTAGTGGAAAAAGGACAAAATGCTGGTTACCAGCATGTTCTCCTTTTTTCCACAATGTTTTCGAAATGCTTCTTCTACAGGGCTGTTAAAAGTCGTCACTGAGTAGTAAAGGGTTAACTCTTTACCAAACGACAAATTTATAGACTGGACAAAATTGAAATCATTTGCAGACGACAAAATAAATGTGACCGAAGAATTGAAATTTGATTTTGAACGGGTCAACAAAGAAAACATAGTGGGAAAAGGAGAAAATGCTGGTTACCAGCATTTTCTCCTTTTCCCACAATGTTTTCAAAAGGCTTCTACTTCAGGGTCGTCAAAAGCCGTCATTGTGTGGTAAAGGGTTAAGTGATTCAGATACATAATGGTCTTTGACCACCTGTGTCCAAACGAGCTCGTAGATTCCCGCTGTGTTAACTCGACACCTTATATATCGTGGAACATGTGATAACTTCCAGACACACTGTTTACGACAGGACGCTTAGTGAAGAGACATCCCTCCGACTTGGATACCAGATCGTGAAAATCTGCACACGTGAACTAGATTTTGGAAATATCTTTTACACGGTATAATTTAGTCTTTCCTTTAGATAACGGTTATGGCAAAAATGTTATTACCAATAGATCAGAGCTCCAGATGAGTGGGGGGATGATATTCTAAATTCTTTATTTCTATTTCAAACCCTATATTGTGGGTATTCACGAAAATCGTCTCCTTCAGACGATTCTAATGAGTACCCATTACATAGGGTTTGGTGTAGGAAAATAGATATTTTCAATTTCAAAATTGAAATCGCTTCCTTTATCTGGAGATCGTAAAATTGATTTTAATTCTCAGTCTATTATTATTGCTCCGATCACAGGAATTTGACATTCTGTAATAAAAGTATATACTTATGTAAAGAAAAAATACCCTCTTTTATAAGAAACATAAAGGGAGATTGATTATTTATATTTTATCATTTAATTTGGGAGATTTATTATTTATATTTTATCACTAAATTTGGGAGATTTATTATTTATATTTTATCATTTAATTTGGTTACAGAATGTTAAATTCCTGTGCTCCGATGTTGCTGTTCCGATTATTTCTCCGTGGGTAATTAACTCATTACCAAACGACAATATTATGGACTTGTCCAAATTGAAAGCATTTGCAGACGACAAAAAATAAGTGACTGAAAATTTGAAATTTGTTTCGTGAAGGGTAGAAAACATTGGGAAAAGGAGAAAATGCTGGTTACCAGCATTTTCTCCTTTGCCTGCAATGTTTTCTAAAGGCTTAATTCTTTCTCAGGAGCGTCAAAAGTAGGAATTGTCTAACTATATGAAATGTAGATATGAAAAATATTGTACGAAGAGGCTTTAAAAGACTAGAGTGCAGAATCACTCCGCACTCGGTCTCTAGTGTTAAATGTTTCATCATAGCTTCGCGTAAATCGCGGGCACTGTATTTCAAGATCAGACTGCACAGAACATACAGTCTGATTACGATCTACATTGTTCGAGACAGATTTTTCATCTAAATAAAACAGGGCTCATATTCACCGACCATTCTTAAGAACATTCTTTGTCTTATTCTCCAAAATCTTATATATTGCTACTGAAGGACTCACTCTTCTGATTTCAAAATTGGAAATATCAATTATTCTCCGCTTTGCCCTATGTTGTGGGTACTCATTAGAATTGTCTCGTTGATTCGTTAATTCTAATGAGTATCCACAACATAGGGTTTGGAAGAGAAATTATTAATTTAGAATGCCATCATTCTCTCTTATCTAGAGTTCTGCAGACCAATATCAGATTGCAGAGAACGTCAAGCTGATCTTAGATCCACAGTCTCCGATTCGGAGGTATTTTTACCCTTAACCCATTACCACACAATCCCTACTTTTGACGCCCCTGAGAATGAAGCCTTTTGAAAACACTGTGAGAAAAGGAGAAAATGCTGGTAACCAGCATTTTCTCCTTTTCTCACAGTGTTTTCTACCCTTCCCAGAACAAAATTCAATTTTTCAGTCGCCGCTATTTTGTCGTCTGCAAATGTTTTCAATTTGGACCAGTCTAAAATTTTCTCGTGTGGTAAAGAGTTTAAAAACTTTTTGAACTTGAATATTTGAGTTTCTTGTATCGGCTTGAAAGTTTCATCCAGAGGTTAACTTTTTACAAAACAACAAAATTTTGGAATAAACCAAACTGAAAGCAGTTGAAAACAACAATGTGAATGTAGTTAAAATGATTTTTGTCTTTGATAGGGTAGAAGACTTTATGGGAAAAGGAGAAAATGCTGGTTACTAGCAGTTACCCCTTTTCCCTAAAGGTTTTCAAAAGCTTCCTTCGCAGAGTCGTGCAAACCCGGGATTGCTTTGCAGAGGGTTAAGGATGAAGTAAGACCAGAACTTCGGCACATTCATGGCCAAGTATAGGGTAGAAAACGAGTGCCCTGGTATATGGATATATACAACGGAAATACTGAACGCTGATTGGTCAAGTCCATACAAACGTGGTCTAAGTTTACAAATACACAACCGTAAAAACACTCAAACTGAGACTCGAAACAGTTGTCATTTTTAGAAAGGCTTAACCCTTTACCAAACAATCCCTGGTTTTTACGACCCTGACATAGAAGTCTTTTAAAAACAATGTGAGAAAAGGAGAAATGCTAGAAACAAGCCTTTTCTCCTTTTTTTTCACATTTCTACCCTGCTGGAAACAATTTTCAATTTTTGAGTTACGTTTATTTGGTCGTCTGCAAGTGCTTTCAAGTTGGACCAGTCTAAATTTTTGTGTTTGCTAAAGTGTGAATAAAAATTATAAGCGGATCCTAACGATCAAGAGTGCAGGCTGGTAACGAACGTTGACTTGACAAGACAGAGAAAAGGGACAATGTAGCTCCAGATACGGAAGGTCCAAGTCTACAACTAGAATGCACGTTCTGTGAAGTCCGATCTTCTTTGTTGTTGACTCGGCCCCGAAAGGCTGTTGATCTTCATACACATTGTCCATTTGCGAATTCAGTCTAACCATAATAAGCTTTAACACTTTCCCAAACAATAAATCTAAAACTCTTCCAAACTGAAAGAGTTCGGAGACGACAATTTTAACTTTCATAACAATGACAGAAAATTATCCGAACGGGCAGAAAACACTGTGGGAAAAGGAGAAATTGCTCGTTACGAGCAATTTCTCCTTTTCCCAAAATGTTTTCAAAAGAATTGTACTGCAGACACGTAAAAACAAGGGCTTGTTTGGGAAAGGGTTAAACTTTTGAAAACAATCCCTGGTTTTCACGAGAAAAAAAGCCTTCTGAAATCATTGTGGGAAAAGGACAAAATGCTGGTAACCAGCAATTTCTCCTTTCTCCACGATGCATTTACCCAGCTGGAAACAAATTTAAAATTTTTGAGTTACTTTTGATTTTTCGTCTGCAAGTGCTTTCAAATTGGACCAGTCTAAAATTTTGTCGTTTGGTAAAGAGTCAAACCGATTTACAGAGAGAGCCTAGTCCTTTTAGGCAGTACAGAGCCGACACCCTTATATGGCACTGACCTCCAGATGTTGCTGGGATTGGCCAGGGAGCTGTGTTGACCTACATATCGCTATCAACACCTGCGATTGAGCTGCGGCGAATCTTGCAATGGAATGAGGACACTAAATTTGGGTATTACACATCTACAAAACGGACTGTCGACGTAGTTGAAACGTGCACGAAATCAATGCCATCTTGTCTTGCTAAAAAGGTACATATTTCTTAGTTACATGTAATTTACTCGATTGAGTCTTTACCAGCGGGCGACAGAATTTTAGACTTGTCCAAGTTTAATGTATTTGCAGACGACGAAGTAGCTGTACATAGTGGACGAAGTATTACTAACTTTTTGTTCATGAAAGTGAGAAAGGAAGGTAAAACAATGTTGAAGAAGTAGAAAATGCTGCATCCAGGATTTTTTCTTTTATCTTTTACGTTTTTAATTGGTTTATCCTTCATGGGTCACACGAAAAGGGCCCATTCGGTTATTATTTATTTATCCATTTACACCGTATACCAATTTAGCCCGTGCAAATTTAACCCTTTTTGAACAGACAGTAATCAGCCATGAAAAATCACCGAAATCTTACTTTTTGTCTTGAAAGATGTTTACTATCATTATTTTGTAATAGTGATTACCAGCGTGACATAGAGAATACTACTTTCAGTCTGAAGGTCTGCACCGATACTCTTTTTGTTACTGGCGAACACCAGTAACTAAATAAAATAGCATCGGACATGACCTTCAGACTGAAGGTAAAGGTTTACTAAGTACTACATTTTCTTGTCCGTAAGAAAGTACTCCGGGTTTTTTTTAGGATTAAAGGGAGGTAACTACAGCTTCTAAAGAACTATTTACTTCTCTCTGCAAAGTGATGGACGATCATCGGCTTGGAAGAAGCAAACCCTAAACTTTTAATTTTCAAGACATCAGGAAGTTGTCTTTGGATGGAGATTTTCTGTTGAAGACTAGTAAGTATGGGTGAGATGCATGTGATTATTTGACTGAACTTTCTCGTTGTAAATCTGAAATGTTAACTAGAATTTGCTTCGAATTTGCTCTTTGATTTTTTTTAAAAATATCCCCCGGGCATATTTTTTCCTTTCCCTAATTATCTATAAATGTTATTCTTTTCGTGTTTGATAGTTGTTATGTTGCAAATTTATTTAAGTGAAAAATCAAACAAGCTCTGCTATCACAGGTAAATCATTATAGACGAACATTCTAAAATTGTCTGCTGAAAACTGAAGAGCATATATTTAAGAGAAATGTTGTAAAAGTTTTATGGAATGTTATGAGTCTCGTGTTTGTTTTATTGGGAGTAATTTCAGTACTCTGGACATAAATTGTGTCGTACACAAAAGTAAATCTGGTTCAGAGGAGCAGGAAGAAAAAATATGCCCCGGGTGAGGATCGAACTCACGACCTTCAGATTGCTCTGATATATGTGATTATGAGACTGACGCGCTACCTACTGCGCTACCGAGGCATCTGTGTAGTGCAGGTTTTGTGTGCACTGATGACATATTTTTAGAGCCTTGTGTGTATGAGTGCACGGAATTATTTTCGTGGCCATTAAACTCTTTCCATATTGAAACATATTTCATCTGCGGCGAAAAAATAACGACATACAGCACTGTGTTAGTAAACAATGGGCATATTGCTTTTGTGCTTTCCGGCTTATCCTTCCAAAAGGAGAGAGTCTCGACTACCCACAATGACAGGCAGGAAACCAGCTTGCGGAAAAGAAACCAGTCGATATTGGGTATGACTAGATACCGAAAATAGCCTATTTTCGCGAAAATAGCTTTCCCTGTACGAAAATAGCTTCCATCAATTGCTGTTTGGATGTATGTTTGAATATATTGCTTTTATTTGTTATTTGTATATGCTATCTTTCATAATAGATATTGCTGACGTGTTGAAAAAAGTGCGAATTGAAATTAATTGATCTTGATAGAGGATTTAGACAACTGGATTTTATGAATATATGCAGAGCCCATTTTCGCAAACATAACTTTCCCTCTACGAAAATAGAATACATTAAATGATGCATAAATATATTGTTGAATACACCGTTTTTATTTCTCTTTTTATACATCATCTTTCATTACATATCAGAAACCTATTTGAAGCAAAGCATCAAATAGAAGACCGAAAACGATTATCGCAAGTGTGACATTGAACATTAACACATCATTAACAGAGGCGTTTTAATCCAATCAAACTATTTTCGTACGTTCGTCTAACAGAACTATTTTCGTGGTAACTCCCTTTAAACAGAAGCCATTTTCGTAAGGTTCCTATTTTTGTATCGAAAGGGAAGAGTTATTTTTGTACAATAAATGATATATAAATATATGGTTGAATACATTGCTTTTATTTCTCTTTTTCTTATACATTATCTTTCATTACATACCAGAAACGTATGAATTTAAAAAGCGTGAATTGTAGAACAATAGGTCTCAAAACAGTTGTTATATGACCGGAATGTACATGAATAGATATGTATCATTTTTTTTTTTTTTTTAATACCTTCAAAAACAATTGATTTATGTGTCTTTCTTCCTAATTTTTATACAATATATTTTCATCCAAAGTTCTTTGTATTTATTCAAATAGAAGCCCGAAAACGATTATCGCAAGTGTGATATTGATAACACATAATCAACAGAGGTGTTTTAATCCAATCAAACTATTTTCGTACGTTCGTCTTACAGAACTGTTTTCGTGGAAACTCCCTTCAAACAGAAGCTATTTTCGTTAGGTTCCTATTTTTGTATCGAAAAGGAAGAGTTATATATTTTCGTACGTTTTATGATATTGTTACGAGTCAGGCGTAACTAGAAAGTAGAAGCCAGCAACAAACGATAACAATTAACAGAATTTATTAACAAAAATATCAAATAAACAGTGACAATATTACAATAGTACAAAACAATACCTTAGACGTTAAATTCAAATGACAAATTATTCCAGTCTTAATTCCAGTCTGATCCTGATCCAAACTGAATGTAATCCAAGCACACGAAGTAATCCTCACTTTAGTCTAGTCTGATCCGAATCCAAACTGAATGTAATCCAAGCACTAATTATGACACAAACACAAAATAATCCCCATTTTAGTCTGGCAATCATGTAATAACTAGTGAACACTGAGATGTAAAAAGCTTTTCCTTTTATAATAACAGGGAAACTTCCAGAAAATTCATGTTAAGACGATACACAAATTACAATTTTGTTTTAAATGAAAACGTTTTGGAAGTGGTAACTTCTTTTAAATACTTAGGAATTAATCTTTTCAAAAATGGTAATCTGTTCAGATCACATAAAAAGCTTGCGCAACACGCTTCATTCGCTTTACACAACTTGTTTGTTGTTTTAAATCAATTAAACTTAAATATAGGAGAGGAATGTTGTTTATTTGATAGCCTGGTAGGGTCTGTATTAAACTATGGTGCCGAAATATTCGGAACAAGCGAATATAAATCCTTCGAACTAATTCATTGTAAATTTCTTCGGAAAATTCTTGGCGTAAAAAAATCTACAAATTTAGATGGTTTATATGGTGAAACAGCTCGATATCCTATGCTCATACACCGTAAAATTAAAATGTTTAAATTTTGGATAAAAATAATCGACAGCGAAAATGACTCTTTAATGAAATGTATTTACAATGGGTTAATGCACGACGCGGAGATGAATAATACATACAATGGAAATAATTGGGCATATCAAATCAAATCATGTCTTTATGAGTTAGGTTTAAATGATCTATGGCTTTACCAGAACGAAATGCAAATTAATTTAAGTGTTATCAAAACTAGAATATTAGATGTTTATAAACAAGTATGGCATTCAAATATTAACAATTCAAGAAGATTGGCAGCATATTGTTCATTAAAAAATTCCTTTGAACAAGAAAAATACCTTGAAATAATCAAAATAAATAAATATAGAATAGCATTAAGTAAATTTAGACTTTCTTCACATAAACTGAGAATAGAATCAGGTAGGCACGAAGGTATAGGTATTAATGAAAGAATATGCACCCAATGTAATATGCATGTTATAGAGGACGAATTTCATTTTTTACTAGTCTGTCCAAAGTACCACAACTTCAGAACACAGTTTTTGAAACCTTATTACTACCGTTGGCCAACGCTCCATAAATTCAGACTCTTTTATCAAGTCAGAATACAAAGCAATTATTTAATTTGTCTAAATTCATATACACTGCTTTCAACGCACGTGTTTAATAGCTGAGTTGTTGAAAAAACAAAACAATTTATAAAGTTTTATCTTTCACAATTGTTTTGTTTCCAAAAATTCTAATCGACTCATACCTAACAGCTTACATCTTCATTATTATTCGTAATCTGACTGTGTGGATCTGGGATCGGGGCTGCAATTCTTGCAATTCTGATCTTGATCTACACCGTCCTCAGAAATTTAACCGACCTACACTTAACAGCCTACATCTCTATCATTACTTGTAATCTGACTGTAGATCTGGGATCGGGCTGGAATTTTTGCAAGTCTGATCTTGGTCTACATTTAAGACTTACATCTCAAATATTATTTGTAATCAGACTGTGTATATCTGGGATCGGGCTGCAATTTTTGCAAGTCTGATCTTGATATATACCGTCCTCAGAAATTTAACCCAGCTACAATTGACAGTTTCTGTCTCCGTTAATATTGGTAATTCGACTGTGTAGATCTGGGAACAGACTGCAATTCTTGCAAGTCTGATCTCGATCTACGCCTTTCTCAAAAATTTAACACGTAACAGCCAACATCTCTGTTATTATTCGTAATTATTTACTATTTACTTTTTGTCAAAACATTTGTAAGTGTATATTTATGTATGTATTTCACTGTAAAACTAGAATCAGACGGCAATTCTGACAACTTTGTAATAATCGTAATTATTCGTGATCTACTTTTCCCAGACCTTGTGGATTAGGGATCGGATTGCACACTGTGCGATCCGATCCTAATCCACATCGTTTGCAATATTGTTTTGAGGCGCGCTTAGCAACCGATAGGTTTAGAAGTCCAACTGTGAACATGCCATTCTTTTTTAAACTTAATCAGTATCTGTCTTCCCATGTTTCCTTCGGAAAACATGAAATTACTTCATGTGTTACCGACACGCACTTTTTTTTAAATCTACATACATTCTTTCGCATCTCGTGGTTATTGTATTTGTATTGGCTATAAATATGTGTATATTTAATGCCAAATAAAGATTATGTTATGTTATGTTATGTTAAAATCAGTTGCATAATTTCTAGTAATCAGATTGTATAAAGGCCTGGAAACTTCCAGCACAATATTCCACAAGAGAGAATCCAGTTCTAAAAATAGCAACAGGGGAAAACCATTCAAAAATAGATACACACATGAACAAAGCTAGGAATAACTGGGTATGTACATAACAATATTCTTAAAAATATATGGTTTAATGCATTGCTTTCATTTCTCTATATTTTCTATACATTATCTTTTATTGCATACTAGAAACGTATTTAACAACGAGAATTGTAGAACAGTAGGTCTCAAAGGAGTTGTTATTTGACTGGAATGTACATGAATACATGCAGATATGTATCAAATGTTTTCTTTTTTTTAATATCTTCGAAAACAATTGATTAACGCCTTTTCCCCCCAATATACATGTACAATATACATGTATTTTCATCTTACGTTCCTCGTATTTGTTCAAATAGAAGACTAAAAACGATTATCGCAAGTGTATTATTGATAACACTTCATTAACAGAGGTGTTAATTTAATTTAATCAAACTATTTTCGTACGTTCGACTTACAAAGCTATTTTCGTTGTAACTCCCTGACGAAGCTATTTTCGTCAGGATCCTAATTTTGTGTCGAAAGGGAAGAATTATTTTCGTACGTTATATGATATATTTATAAATATGTGGTTGAATACATTGCTTTTATTTCTCTTTTTCTTATGCATTATCTTTTATTACATACCAGAAACGTATTTAAAAACGTGAGTTGTAGAACAAAGTTCTCAAAAGAGTTGTTATATGACTGGAATATACATGAATACATGTAGATATGTCTCAAATGTTTTCTTTCTTTTTTTTCTTTTTTTTTTTTCTTTTTTAATATCTTCGAAAACAACTGATTAACGCCTCTTTTTTCCTAATATATACTATAAGTTATCTTCTTACGTTCTTTATATTTGTTCAAATAGAAGACCGAAAATGATTATCGCAAGTGTGACATTGATAACACATCATAAATAGAGGTGTTTTAATCAAACCAAACTATTTTCGTACGTTCGTCTTACAAAACTATTTTCGTTGTGACCCCTTTTATACAGAAGCTATTTTCGTTAGGTTCCTATTTTTTTAAAATCTGGCCAGCGGTTTCAGAGAAGAAGATTTTTAAAGAATTTGCTAAAAAATTCCATTTGGTTGCTATAGCAACCAGAGTTTTTGACCGAATCAAATTCTGTGAACAAATTTTAAAAAGGACCTCCCGAGGAACATTCCAGCCAAGTTTGGTCCAAATTGGCCCAGCGGTTTAGGAGGAGTTGATGTTTAAAGAATTGTTGACGACGCACGACGGACGACGGACGACGGACACCGGGTGATCCTAAAAGCTCCCCTTGAGCACGTTGTGCTCAGGTGAGCTAAAAAAGCTTTGTAATAGTAATGTCTACTGAAGATGGAGGTTTTGCGTGGCTTAGTGGTTAAGTACATGCGACTAGTTACTTGGAGACCCGGGTTCGGGCCACTACACCTGTCATATATGCGGGCTTTTCATGGAAGTATCTGTGGGCAAGACGCTTCAGAGTTCCAGCATTGGGCTGGTAAAATCCAGACAATGTGTATAATTTAGCTGTCTCAGTTATAAGATTGAAATAATAATGAACTTTTCACGGTACCCTTTTCACCTGGCTGAGCCTCTGTAAAACATTGCTCTGTAATCGAAAATAACGTGCTTGCAGCTACTTTCCACGAGTTTTATTTCCCTCTCTTAAAAAAATTAACTTATCCCATTCGATACAAGAATAGAAACAAAAAGTCGCAATAAATCTATTTGGTTTTTCATGAGGGTGTCCGTGGACAACACACTTCAGAACCTTAAGCTAGTGCCTCTACGAAAATATTTCTCGTTCATATACAAATCAATGTCTAAATATATTGTTTTCATCTGTCTTTTTTTATGTACTACCTGGAATAATATACCGCCAACAGGAATTGTTCAGTATTTGTAAACACTGATTTTTTTCAGTTACCGAACATTAAAGATAGATGTATTCCACGACAAAATTGGCATAATTTACATTTACGAAAAAAGGCCAGGAACTAGAATTTCCAACCGACGATAGTAACTATCCTTTTCTATTTCATTTTTTCTGTGAGTATATCCTAATCGGACAGTATATGTTAAAAGTCATACTGGAGATTCTGTACAGTCTGATGTTGACCTACACTGTCAAAGAAATCTGGGCTTACCAGCCTAAAGGTTAACCTAAATCTATTTTCATTCAAGATTGCTATTTCGGTATCGAATAGGTAAGCTACGAAAATAACTCTCACGTTTTTAAATACGTTTCTGATATGTAATAAAAAATAATGCATAGGAAAAAAAGAAATAAAAGCAATGTATTCAACCACATTTTTATAAATATATCATTTAATGTACGAAAATAACTCTTCCCTTTATAGGATCCTGACGAAAATAGCTTCGTCAGGGAGTTACAACGAAAATAATTTTGTAAGACGAACGTACAAAAATAGTTTGATTAGATTATATTAACACCTCAGTTAATGAAGTGTTATCAATGTTACACTTGCTATAATCGTTTTTAGTCTTCTATTGGACAAATACAAAGAACGTAAGATGAAAATATATTGGGGGAAAAGGCGTTAATCAATTGTTTTCGAAGATATTAAAAAAAAGAAAACATTTGATACATATCTGCATGTATTTGTCGTAGTCCAAACTGGAATCCAGGCAGATCCGGAATCTGCCTAGACCAAACTGGAATTTGTCTATAACAAATCAGGATTCCAGTTTAGCTTTGCAGCTCTACAATCTGCCTAAACCAAATTTTGATAATTTCTCGTTGAATATAGGGCGTCTACATTTGAATCATCTTACTTTTAAACTTAAACCCCAAAATAAAAGCAGTTTAGGTCAGAAATTCAGAGTAAATATAAATTTTGAATGTTTTGTACTAATAAATAAGGTGGAAAAAAGAGCAATTGTGGAAAAATCATATAAAATGCTTTAAATGAAAATACCTCTCAATTGTAAACATAATTAAATCATCATATTTAAAAAGAAAAATATTAGAAAACAATGCATCTTGGTCTACACAAAATTTGAATTCTAATTTGGTCTAGGCAGATTCCGGATCTGCCTAGATTCCAATCTGGCCTACGACATATTCATGTACATTCCAGTCAAGTGACAACTCTTTTGAGACACACTGTTCTACAATTCTCGTTTTTAAATACGTTTCTAGTATGCAATAATAGATAATGTATGAGAAATATAGAGAAATGAAAGCAATGCATTAAACCATATATTTAAAAATATATCATATAACGTACGAAAATAACTCTTCCTTTTTAATACAAAAATAGGAACCTGACGAAAATAGCTTCGTCAGGGAGTTACAACGAAAATAGTTTTGTAAGACGAACGTACGAAAATAGTTTGATTGGATTAAAACACCTCTGTTAATTATGTGTTATCAATATCACACTTGCCATAATCGTTTTCGGGCTTCTATTTGAGTAAATACAAAGAACTTAGGATGAAAATATATTGTATAAAAATTAGGAAGAAAGACACGTAAATCAATTGTTTTTGAAGTTATTAAAAAAAAAAAAAAAAATGATACATATCTATTCATGTACATTCCGGTCATATAACAACTGTTTTGAGACCTATTGTTCTACAATTCACGCTTTTTAAATTTATACGTTTCTGGTATGTAATGAAAGATAATGTATAAGAAAAAGAGAAATAAATGCAATGTATTCAACCATATATTTATATATCATTTAATGTACGAAAATAACTCTTCCCTTTCGATACAAAAATAGGAACCTAACGAAAATAGCTTCTGTTTGAAGGGAGTTACCACGAAAATAGTTCTGTTAGACGAACGTACGAAAATAGTTTGATTGGATTAAAACACCTCTGTTAATGATGTGTTAACAATTTCACATTTGCGATATATCGTTTTCGGTCTTCTATTTGATGCTTTGCTTCAAATAGGTTTCTGATATGTAATGAAAGATAATGTATAAAAAGAGAAATAAAAACGATGTATTCAACAATATATTTATGCATCATTTAATGTATTCTATTTTCGTAGAGGGAAAGTTATGTTTGCGAAAATGGGCTCTGCATATATTCATAAAATCCAGTAGTCTAAATCCTCTATCAAGATCAATTAATTTCAATTCACACTTTTTTCAACACGTCAGCAATATCTATTATGAAAGATAGTATATAAAAATAACAAATAAAAGCAATATATTCAAACATACATCCAGACTGCAATTGATGGAAGCTATTTTCGTACAGGGAAAGCTATTTTCGCGAAAATAGGCTATTTTCGGTATCTAGTCATACCGGTCGATATTGATTCTTCCTACTTTCGGTTTAGTTTTAGAGAATATTTCATATTTGTGTAAAACTTACTGCATTTTCAGTGACATAGACTTAGTCTAATTGTGATTCGTGAAAAAAGAAGAATAATATAAGTTAGTAACAGCGAACATTGAGTTTTAAACCAGTCATCTCGGCGATAAGAAAACATTATGATCAGATTTTAAGTCGGTTCCCCAGAAAGTTGCTGAAAGGAATGAAATAGCTGAACTGTCCCTTTGTTGATAAAAAGATTTGAGATGACAATATACTAGCTTATAAAAGCTGCATGTAATATTACACATCGGAAAATGGCCTCCCACAGTAAAGTACGAGTAAGTTGTCCAACAGATTCTCCACGATAATTTTTTGGTGCATAGGATAAATACCGGAATTGAACAATCAGATCAGAATTTACCGGAATATACTCGAATACCAATGGAAATACTTCTATCAGACTTCGTCTCGATGAGAAGATTCTATTGAGTACCCACCACATAGGGTTTTATGGAGAATAATTAACTTTCTTCTTTCTTCAATTTTGAAATCATAATCACTCTCCTCTATCTGGAGTTCTGTTATGCCACTTATGATATGGGATTGTGTGGTGAAGAAGCCTTTACCATTCAGCCCAGAGGTAAAATATTATCGAAAAAGTAAACCGTTATAAAACAGTGTTGAAAAAGAGTAACATACTGGTCATTACCATTTTCTGTTTTTTAGGCACTGCTTTCAGACCTTCATACAAATCTAAATTTTTTATTCTGTAGTTAACACTTTTTTTTAAAAAAATATGATTTTTGGATTTGTTTAGACCCATGAACAGCAGAAGTGCCTGACAGACACAGCACAGTCCAAAAACGAGATTTCAGAGCTTTCAGATCAGGCAGAAGAAAGAATATCTCAACAGGGAGGAAGTCAAAACAAAACGAAAGGTGACAAAGATTTAATTTTTTTGTTGTCAAACCAAATATTACTGATACACGAGCCATGCTCTGGCAAAATGGGGCTTAACTCTTTACCACACGACAACATTTTAGACTGGTTCAAAATGAAAGCATTTGCAGACGACATTATAAAGGTGACTGAAAAATTGAAATTGGTTCTGGGAAGGGTAGAAAACACTGGGGGAAAAGGAGAAAATGCTGGTTACCAGCATTTTCTCCTTTTCCTACAGTGTTTTCAAAAGGCTTCCTTTTCAGGGGCGTCAAAAGTAGGGATTGTGTGGTAATGGGTTAATGCATCAGCAAGCAGACCATCACAAAATCATGGATCTTTAAAGTTCATTGTGTACGACAACCAAGTGAATCATGAGGTAGATTGATTCCTGGACATACAGAAAATTGACTCATAGCGAAAAGTTTCGGCCCAGGTCAGTCTGAGTTGACTGTGTAGGCTAACCTGGGTCGATACTTTTCACAGATACATTCAGCCATATTTTTGCAGTGCTTTGCTTGTGTATACTTTACCCCCCCCAAAAAACCCAGAGGTTTTACCATCATGAAGAGAAAAGCTTTCTGAAATATTGTAGAGAAAATGCTGGTAACCCATTACCACACAATCCTTACTTTTGATGACCCTAGGAAAGAAGCCTTCAGAAAACATTGTGGGAAAAGGAGAAAGTGCTGGTAGCATTTTCTCCTTTTCCCGCAATGTTTTTTACCCTTCACAAAACAAATTTCAATTTTTCAGTCACTTTTATATTGTCGTCGGTAAATGCTTTCAATTTGGACAAACCTAAAATTTTGTTGTTTGGTAATGAGGTAACCAACATCTTTTCACTTTTCCAAATATGTTTTCTACTCTTACAGAGACAAACAGGATCTGACATGAGTTTGTTTTCGAGACAAAATTTTATCAAACAACTTGAAACAAGTCTAGGGGAAAGGCTATTCAGCATGTCCTTGGCAAGCTTGACATTGTTTCATGACAAGAGTAATAAAATTTTTATCTCAAACGCCAACAAATGTCAGTTTTTTTTTTTTATCACATAACAATATTTCATAAACTATAGATGGGAAGATACAAAACTATCTATAGATACACCCATAGTAATAACTATAAAACCTACTCATTTCTATGAAATATGCACAAAATGACACCTTCCATTTAACCCATTACCACACAAGCAAAATTTAGACTGGTCCAAATTGAAAGCATTTGCAGACGACAACATAAATGTGACTGAAAAATTGAAATTTGTTCTGGGAAGGGTAGAAAACACTGTGGGAAAAGGAGAAAATGCTGGTTACCAGCATTTTCTCCTTTTCCCACAGGGTTTTCAAAAGGCTTCTTTCTCAGGGGCGTCAAAAGTAGGGATTGTGTGGTAATGGGTTAATCAATGAGTATAATGTGACAATGAAAAACTGAAGTATTCCTCTAGAGAGAGATGAAAAACTACCTTTCCTGTATTGTTTCTATACAGCTGCTGATGTGCAGCCTAAAGACCCTATAAATGTACAAGAAAAGGAAAATAATCTTCACAATAAAACACTTATAATAGATGGGAAACAGTTGAATATCTCGGGAGATGAATCTGTACCTGATCCAAACAAACCTTCCAGTCCAAATATTGCAACAACAGAGGAAAGAGAGCAACATAAAGACAGAATCACAAAAGTAGAAAAAGGAGGACATGATAGGCAAAGCCTTGGGAATTTAAAAATTATTCAAAAGGGAACTATGTGGACTGAAAAGTTTGTTTTGTCAGAAAAACAAAAAAGATATGCACAATCTTTAAGAGCTACAAAGACTTATATATCCCATGATAACAGAATTGTGGAAGAATTTGGGTTACCTGTAGTTGATAGAGGTCATACACATGAATTATGTAATTCTCATACAAAAAAAGAAGACTCTGAATTGAACAGAGAAAAGAAAACATATAAGGAGGAACCTATACTTAAAAAGACAGACATAAAAGCTAAAGCTAGGGATAAATCTGATGGAAAGGAAGGTGTAAGAAAGAAGAATTCAGGAAGTGAAAAACAAATGCAACATGTTGAAAGACCTTCAGATAGTCTTACTGACAAAAGATCTTTAAAGTCCAGTTCAAAGAAACCAAGAGAGAAAAAGACATCAAGCTCAGGGACTACACAAGAGAAAGAGGGGGAGCCAAGTGTTGCCATACAAACACAACAGACCATAAAGTCTATACCAATACTCGGCGGAGAAAAGAGTGGAGATCACAATGAAGCAAGTAAGTCATTGGCTATCAGTGTTCTGCCAAGCAAGAGAGTCATTGAATAAGAAATATAATTATATCCCATTACAGTTCACACTGATCATCCATCCATCCATCCATCCAATTTTTTTTTAACCCGTTACCAAACGAAAAAAAGTTTAGACTGGGTCCAAATTGAAGCACTTGCACAAGACAAAAATATACTCAACTCAAAAATTCAAATTTGTTTCGGATAGGGTAGAAAACATTGTGAGAAGAGGAGAAGATGCTGGTTATCAGCATTTTGTCCTTTTCCCACATTGCTTTCAAAGGCTTTCTTTCTCATGGTCGTCAATAGTCAGGATTGTGGGGTAGAGCTAAATAGCTAAAACATCTTGCCAAAGGGGAAAATACTTGCTACCTAAAATGTTTTCAGAAGCCATCTTTGATTGGCCATTGGGATGCTGTAACATGGGATTAAATAAAGGGTTTGGTTGATTGATTGTGTGGTGTTTAACCCATTACCACACTATCCCTACTTTTGACGACCCTGCGAAAGATGCCTTTAGAAAAATATTGTTGGAAACAGAAAATGCTGGTAACCAGCATTTTCTCCTTCTCCCATAATGTTTTCTACCCTTCACAAAACATTTATGTATTTTCAATTTTTCAGTCACTTTTAATTTGTCATCTGCAAATGCTGTTTCAGCATTATTTGTGTTACAGTACACCTATCCCTACTCTGCTGGAGTTTCATTTACCAGTACTTCCCATAATATTTTTCCAAAGTGACCAGCTGCTTTCACATATAACTATTCTTGAAACAAGGATTTGAGGTGAGAGAGCAATGAATCCTATTGCTATGACTATCATCAAATCTTGGAAAGAAATTTGTTGGAGATTTGGACCAGCAACAGCCTGTTCTCAGGTCTTGTACACAACTGACTATGCCAGGGCTCGGGAATTAACTCATTATCACATGAGAAAATTTTGGACTGGTCCAAATTGAAAGCATTTGCAGACGACAAAACAAAGGTGACTGAAAAATAGAAATTTGATCTGGGAAGGATAGAAAACACTGTGGGAAAAGGAGAAAATGCTGGTTACCAGCGTTTTCTCCTTTTCCCACAGTGTTTTCAAAAGGCGTCTTTCTCAGGGGCATCAAAAGTAGGGATTGTGTGGCAATGGGTTAACAGTTAACCCTATGCCACATAATCCTGACTGAATGACTATGAAAGAGAAGGTCTTTGGAAACATTTTGGGAAAAGAGAAAAAGGCTGGTTACTAGCATTTTCTCCTGTTCCTACAATATTTTCTACCAACATGTATTAGAGACAAAAATCATCATAAACCCATTACCACATAATCCCTACTTTTGACGCCCCTGAAAAAGAAGCCATTAGAAAACATTGTGGGAAAAGGAGAAAATGCTGGTTACCAGCATTTTCTCCTTTTCCCACAATGTTTTCTACCCTTCACAAAACAAATTTCAAATTTTCAGTCACTTTTATTTTGTCGACTGCAAATGCTTTCAATTTGGGCAAACCCAAAATTTTATCGTTTGGTAATGAGTTAAGAGACATTTCGTTTATCGTTTCCAAATATTTTTAATTTAGTCATGTTTGAAGTTTTGTAATATGGCATAAAGTTGAAAGATATGTTGATAGTACATGTTGATAGTATGTATTATATTTTGTAGATGTACAACACAACATAAGCCAGATGATGCAAGCCTTTGATTTGAGGACAGACATGGGTAGAGGATTATTGAGGATGCAAGCCCAATTCATGAGAACAAAAATGAGCGTCATCTTGCCTGGGAGTAAAGAAAAGTTTTATGCTTATGCTGAATTAATGGAACAGATGAGCATGACCAGTGAAAACTTAGAGGATGACAAATTTTGGTCCAATCTTTGGAGAGAGGTAAATCAGAGCTCCAGATAAAGGGAGTGATTTTGATTTTGAAATTGTAAATATTAATTATTATTGGCTAAACCCTATGTTATGGGTGCTCATTAGAATCGTCTCAAAGAGACGATTCTAATGAGTATCTACAACATAGGGTTTCGAAGAGAAATAACAGATTTAGAATGCCATCATTCTGTCTTATCTGGAGCCCTGGAGGTAATGTCAGATAATGATTCTATACCCAGACTGGGAAGGTTTTGTAGATTTCTAAAGCCCCTTTATCACACATTCCCAAGTTGTAAAGACCCTGAAGAAGAAGGCCTTTTGGGACACTGTAGACAATGGAGAAAATATCGGCGTTGTCTCCTTTTCTGCATTGTTTTATGAAATCAGAGAAAGACAACCAAATTTTTCCCTTTTCCCTTACTTGGACCATGAAAACAAAAACAGTGGATACATTTTGATAACTACCTAGCATGTACATCACCATTATTTGAAATCATCTTTGAGCTACATGTTTTAACAACCTTGATAACAGAGGACCTTTGAAAATACTGTGGTAAATGGAGAAAATGCTGGTAATCAGCTCTGTCTCCATTTCCCACAATGTTCTCTACACACAGACAAATTTCATGTTTAGAGTAGTATTTAACCCTTTACCAAACAATCCCGGGTTTTCATTACCCTGTGGAAGAAACCTTTTAAAAAACATTGTCGGAAAAAAAGAAAATGCTGTTAACCAGCATTTTCTCCTTTTTCCACAATGTTTTCTACCCAGTCAAAGCAGGATTGCACAATTTGAACCACATTGACAATTTTGTTTGAAAGTGCTTTTAATTTATACAAGGCTTTGTCAACTGGTAAAGGGTCAGTTTTTCGTCTACAATTGCTGTCAATTTGAACATATCTACAATTTTGTCATCGGGTAAACAGTTATGGTAAGACATGTGTTATTGTACCAATATCAAAATATTGTTGTATACATAAAGGTAAACAGCATTTACATTTGGTTCATATTCTGTGAAAAGTTGGGTTTACAGGCTAACCTTGATCATAGTTTCATCTTATTAGTCAGTTTCTGCATTTCAAAGTACCCATGTTACCCTATGATTGAGTTTCCTGCTACACAATATGGATTCTAACTCTTTACCACACAATCCCGACTTTTAACGACCCTGAAAGAAAAGCCTTTTGAAAACATTGAGGGAAAAGGAGAAAATGCTGGTAACCAGCATTTTCTCCTTTTCCCACAATGTTTTCTACCCTCCTGGAAGCAAATTTCAATTTTTGAGTCGCCTTCATCTTGTTGTCTGCAAGTGCTTTCATTTTGGACCAGTCTATAATTTTGTTGTTTGGGAAAGAGTTACGGATCTAGAACTGCATGATGATGTGCTTGGTATGAGGCATCATGGACACTGAGTAAATCCCTTTTTTTTTCCAGACTGTCTTCTTCTATTTCGTTATTTCTATCACTGTTTTTTTTGTGTATGTGTAATTCATTTGAACTCTTAACCAAACAACAGAATTACAGACTGGTCCAAATTGAAAGCCTTTGCAGACGACAAAATAAACGCAACTAAGAAAATGACGTGTGTTTCCAGCAGTGTAAAAACATTGTGGAAAAAGGAGAAAATGCTGGTTACCAGCATTTTCTCCTGTTCCCACAATGTTTTCAAAAGGCTTCTTTGTAAGTGTTGTTAAAAGTCGGTATTGTATGGTATTGGGTTATTAAAGTGGGCTTGTCAGATTTGTATGATCTCACTATACTTCATAATTATTTACTGAATTAAGTGAGCCAATCATTTTTGTAACATCAGAGAAGCATTATCTCTTACCTCTTTACCAAACGACAAAATTTTGGACTAGTCTGAATTGAAAGCATCTGCAGACAACAGAATAAATGTGAATCAAAAATTTAAATTGATTTGGAAAGCATAGCAATAATTTTGGGGAAAGGAGAAAATGCTGTTAAGCAGCGTTTTCTCCTTTTCCCACTGTGTTTTCAAAGGTTTTCTTTCTCAAGGTTGTTAAAAGTAGGGATTGTTGTGGTGAAAGGTCAATCAAAGAAAACATTTTTGAACAGGATCAAATTCAAAGCATCTACCAACAACAAATTAAATCTTGTTAACCCTTTAGCAAACAACCTCTGGGTTTTACGATCCTTGGATAGAAGCCTTTTGAAAGCATTGTGGGAAAAGGAGAAAATGCTGGAGCATTTTCTCCTTTTCCCACAATGCTTTTAGTCTGCTGGAAAACAGATTTCAATTTTTGAACTGCATTTATTTTGTTGTCTGCAACTGCTTTTAAATTGGACCAGTCCAAAATTTTGTCATTAGGTAAAGAGTAAATAGCCCTTTTCACAAAGCATTGCTCATGCATATTTTTCTTTTTGTTACAGGGAGGAGAAGAGAAGAGAGCAGCCAAGCTTCGTTTTCTACAGGAAATGGAGGCTTTCTTCATGAATGGTATCAATGTAGATGAAAACTGGAGAATTCTCTGTCTTGGATCATTATCATTTGTGAGGGCAGTCCTTGAGGGAAGATTTTTTGAAGGCTTCAGAGTAAGTTGCCTTTGTCCTCAACCTTTACCATTTAACCCTTTACCTAACAATCCCTGTTTTTTATGTCCCTGAGAGAGAAGCCTTTTGAAAACATTGTGGGAATAAGAGAAAATGCTGGTAACCAGCATTTTCTCCTTTTCACACAAAGGTTTCTTCCCCGCTGAAAACAAATTTTGCTTTTTGAGTAACACTTATTTTGTTGTCTGCAAGTGCTTTCAATTTGGACCAGTCTAAAATTTTGTTGTTTGGGAAAGGGTTAAAAAAAGGTGTTGGACTTGTCCAACTTGAAAGTGGATGGAGATGATAAACTGGTTTAACTCTTTACCAAACAACAGAATTATAGACGTTCTGTTGTGTGGTAAAGAGTTGAAAACATTTGCAGATGACAAAATAAATATGACTGAAAAATTGAAATTTGGTTTGGGAAGGGTGGAAAACATTGTGGGAAAAGGAGAAAATGCTGGTTACCAGCATTTTCTCCTTTTCCCACAATGTTTTCAAACTGATGAAATTTCAGACTGATCCAAATTCAAAGCACTTGTAGCCAACAATTTAAATGTAACTCAAAAATTGAAATTGGTAGGAAACGTTGTGGGGAAAGACGAAAATTTTCTCCTTTTCCCACAATGTTTTCAAAAGGCTTCTATCTAAGGGTTGTAAAAACTAGGGATTGTTTGGAAAAGGGTTAAAGGATGAGAGTTTACATGGATGAAAATATTGAGGGAAAGGAGAAAATTTTTATTGCCGGCATTTTCTCCTTTTCCCATTCAGTATCAAAAGCTCCTTGCTACAGCTTGTTAAAAGACAGGATCATCTGATAAAGGGTTGAAAATAGGTTTCTTATAGCAAACTATGGGTACTTTAAAGGTGGGTATTTAGAATTTTCTAAATTTTTTTTGGTGTTATTCCCTTAAAAGGCTACGTAGCCTCTTAAGCTATTTTTAGATAAAATAAAAAAAAAGCATTGTGGGAATGTTAAGTGAGTAGCACGTGACTAATGACTATTAAATTCCATACCACAACAAACATGTAATTATTTTCCAGAATGTCTAGAACTTCGGATGCTATGTTTTAAGCTTCGTCTGTATATTTCCGGTATGTAAATGAGCGAGTTGCTCATGTAAAAAATAGAACGTGTTTCCTTCATTGTCGACCTTGGCTGTTGTAAATCTCTAATTTATCTAGTTGTCGGATAGCTTTCGACTACTGGGGTTTAATGAATGAAAATTACAAGGCTTTGGGAGTATAAGGATGATTTTTTTGTATTTTTGTAAAATTTTCGTCCCAGTATCTGAAGGGCCACCTTTAATGGCTGATTTTATACCAACCTCATAACAATATCATTTAAGGTGATGGACCAGTATATTAAACAGAACCCTGGACAGTTTGCTAACCCAGGAACTGCTCCATTTTCCATCATGAGACTGTGGGTAAAGATAGAGGAAGATAGAAAAAACACAAAGATAAAACCCATCATGGTGGACAGGTAAATAGTGTTGATTTAACCTGCACAATGCTGACTTTAACCCTTTCCTAAACGACATATTTTGGACCAAAAGAGTTTGGAGACAACAATTTTAGATTTGGAGAAAATGCCAGAAATTTCTCAAGCAGGGTAGAAAACACTGTGGGAAAAGGAGAAATTGCTCATTACGAGCAATTTCTCCTTTTCTCAAAGTGTTTTCCAAAGACTTTTACTGCAGACACGTAAAAACCAGGGCTTGTTTGGGAAAGAGTTAAACACACTTGAGAAAGAAGGCTTTTGTAAACATCGTTGGGTTCTGAAAAAATGCTCGTAACCAGCATTTCTTCTTTTCCCCATAATGTTTTCACCCTGCTCATAACAAATTTCAATTTTTGAGTTACCTTTATTTTGTTGTCTGCTGTCAAGTTTGACCAGTCTAAAATTTTGTCGTTTGGTAAAGAGTTAATCCTTTACCACACAATGCCAACTTATGATGACCCTGAAAAAAGAACACTTTTTGAAACATTGTAGGAAAAGGAGAAAATCCAGCATACTGTAAGCTAGAAAAAGTTCACACCAAAAAATGTTTACGTTTTCATAACTCGAGCATTTATGCAGCGTTTTACTTTCGTAGACTTGAGGAGGCTTTAAATCCTGGGAAACAAAGCACAGCATAGAAGGAAGTGTATACCTGATCAGTATGTTGAACATTTTGTAATCTGACATAATTGAACAATTGTCATTTTGCAAAGTTTCTGTGATCTATACTACAACAGTAAGTAGAATAAATAAACTAATAACTGACTGTCTAATTCCTTTTCCAACAGTGATTTCTACCCTTTTCATAGAAATTTCAATTTTGGAATCAACTTTATTATGTCGTCTGCAAAATAATTGCTTTCACTTTGGACATGTCTATAGTTTCATTGTATGGTAAAGAAATTAAGTTCTATGGAACTTTTGAAGGTTTAAGACTTGCAAGCTTGAGGCCAAAGACTGGGAGAGTTACTCACGATAAAATTATATGGAAATGTTTATAGACGACATACTGAAAGCTGATATCTGTACTTGAAATGGTAGAAAACATTGTTGGAAAAGGAGTAAATATTTTCCCACAACATTTTATGAAGGCTCCTTCCAGAGTGGCACTTAAACATGGAATTGTTAACCTTTTACCAAACAACAAATTTATAAACTGGTCCAAATTGAAAGCACTTGCATATGACAAAACAATTGTAACTCAAAAATTGAAATTTGTTTCCAGCAGGGTAGAAAACATTGTGGGTAAAGGAGAAAATGCTGGTTTCACCTTTTCTCACAATGTTTTCAAAAGGCTTCTATCTGAGGATCGTAGCAACCAGGGATTGTTTGGTAAAGTGTTAGTATGGAAACAGTGTAAATCACCATTCTATTATCAGTCAAAGAACTTGCCTTGCTGTGTTAAAACTTTCAACCATATTATGCTTTGTACCAGTATTCATTATTATGCTGTAGTTTTCTTTTACAGGAAAGAACAGTTAGAAATAACATATACTGGCAGAACTGATGATCAGAGATCAGTAACAAATCAGAGGATTGAAAGAATAGAAAGTAAAAGAGGTAATGACTTAATGTAAACTTGTTCTAAACAATTTGCATTTTAATGATGCTGAACGAGGCTTTAAAAACCAAGTAGCCAGCACTTTCTCCTTTTCACACAACATTTCACTTGTACCCTTCATTATTTAGCCTTATACCACACAATGCCAACTTTTAATGACCTTGAAGAAGAAGCCTTTTGAAAACATTGTGGGAAAAGGAGAAAATGCTGGTATCCAGCATTTTCTCCTTTTCCCTCAATGTTTTCTACCCTGTCAAACAAAAATTGCATCTTTGAGCCACATTGAAATTTTCGTCTGTAAATGCTTTCAACTTGGACAAGTCTAAAATTTTGTCATGTTGTAAAGCGGTCAGCCAGATATCATTTGATGTGCACAAATACTTTTAAAGAAGTCAAGTAAAACCCTGTCACTGTGTGGTAAAGAGTCAGTAGCTTAGAACAGATAATTCTGTGTTTTAATTACCCATAACTCTTTCCCAAACAATCCCTGGTTTTTAGCTCCACTGGCCGAAGGCCAGCGGGCTTATGTCATGGCCCGTTGTCCGTCGTGCGTCCGTCCGTCCGTGCTTCCGTCCGTCCGTCCGTGCGTTAACTTTTTCTTTAAACATCTTCTTCTCTGAAACTACCCATCCAATTTTGATGAAACTTCACAGAAATGATCCTGCCATGGTCCTCTTCAGAATTTCTTGAAAGAATTTAATTCCTTCAAAAACTCTGGTTGCCATGGCAACAAAACTGAAAAAAAATGAAAATCTTTGAAAATCTTCTTGTCTGAAACCGTAAGGCCTAGGGCTACCAAATTTGGCATGTAGCTTTATCTAGGGGACCTCTACCAAGTTTCTTCAAATTATAGCCCTGGGGTCAAAATTGGCCTCGTCCCGGGGGTAACAAGTTTTACATGGGCTTATATAGGGAGAACTTTAAAATTCTTCTTCCACCTAGCCATAGGGCCTAGGGCTACCAAATTTGGCATGTAGCTTTATCTAGTGGACCTCTACCAAGGGTGTCCAACTTATAGCCCAGGGGTCAAATTTGGCCCTGCCCCGGGGGGTAACAAATTTTACATGGGCTTATATAGGGAAAACTTTCAAAATCTTCTCGCACCTAGCTATAAGGGCTAGGTCTATCAAATTTTGCATGTAGCTTTATCTAGGGGGTCTCTACCAAGGGTGCCCAAATTATAGCCCTGGGGTCAAATTTAGCCCCGTCACAGGGGCTCACAAGTTTTACATGGGCTTATATAGGGAAACTTTAATAATCTACTTGTACATAGCCATAAGGCCTAGGGCTACCAAATTTTGCATGTAGCTTTATCTAATGGGCCTCTACCAAGAGGGCCCAAATTTTAACTTTGGGGGTCAAGTTTGACCCCACCCCAGGGGTCACAAGTTTTATATTGGCTTTATAAACCTGTCTCATGGGTCACATATTTTACAGGGCCTTTTATTAAGCAAACTTGTTTTACAGGGCTTTTTATTGGGCAAGATTCAAAAATCTTCGTGTTTATAACCATACATTCTAGTTTCATATTGTAGGTCTGAGGTCAAAATTGGCTCCATCCAGGGATCACAAGTTTAACATGGGCTTCAAAATATAGTCACTTCAATTTAAACATTAATCAAGGGAAATAACTCTTTGAATGAAAGATAAAGTTTGGTACTATTTACCTCCCTTGATTATTATCAAACTGCATTGATACATGATCGGTGCTAGACATTAAGTTTTTTTATAGAAAATATTCTGTTTTCAAGTGTGATTCATTTTGATGCTAATAGTTATGCTCACATGAGTTGAATAATAAATTCAGAGTAAGGTTTCTATCATTCAGCTTATTTTTCCAAGGATTTTACCTTTTTCATGCTTACGAGTTAACCTGCTTGTACTGCCTGACAGTGTTTATTGTTTTTGAAGGCCCTCTTTTTTAGGGTCATGAACGCTTGAATTTGCGTGGTAAAGGGTTAAAAAGCCGGTGGAGCGATACAGGGCCATCATGGCCCTCTTGTTACGATCCTGATAAGGAAACCTTCTGAAAACATTTTGGGAAAAGGAGAAAATGCTGGAAACCAGCATTTTCTCTTTTTCCCACAATGTTTTCTTCTCCTCCCAGAACAAATTTCAATATTTGAGTCACATTATTGTTGTCTTCTGCAAATGCTTCCTGTTTGGACTAGTCAAATATTTTGTTGTTTGGGAAAGAGTGAAAGAGAAGGGCTTTGAAGTAATGGGGTCAGGAGGAAATGCGGGTAACCAGCATCTATAGCTCACATGAGCACCAAGTGCCCAGGATGATCTACTGTGATTGTGCTGTGTCTGGGGTGAGTCTGCAGACATGCAGTCATCAGCAATTACCCAGTGTGCATTCTAGAGGCCACATTTTCAGTCAGATACTCATTAAAACTTTATGAATTTTTGTCTAGATTAAGTTTTTGACAATTTTGAAATTCGGTCATTTCGTGTCAAAAAGTAGGTCAATAGGGTAAATTTTGTTATATTTGTCATGATAATATCTCTGACAATAGGTGTTTGAGTGTTTTAGGGAAGGGAGAAAATCCTGGTAACCATCATTCTCTCCTTGTATGAAGTTTAACCCATTACCACACAATCCCTACTTTTGACACTCCTGAGAAAGGCACCTTTAGAAAACATGGTGGGAAAAGGAGAAAATGCTGGTAACCAGCATTTTCTCCTTTTCCCACAATGTTTTCTACCCTTCACAAAAGAAATTTCAAATTTTCAGTCACTTTTATTTTGTTGTCTGCAAATGCTTTCAATTTGGACCAGTCTGAAATATTGTCGTTTGGTAATGGGTTAAGACTGTTTCAGATACAGAAAACAGCTTTGGAGTGGTGATGAATTTCTAGTATGTCAATGCTTCTAAATCTTTACAAAACAACAATATTCTAGACTTGTCCACATTGAAAGGACTTGCAGGCGACAAGGAAAAATGGTTCATATGACAGCGAATATGATAAAATTTAACCCTTTACCCCATATGGCATTTCTATGGTATTTGTAATTGACCCTAAATAACAGCAAGGATGAAGCCTTTTTTTATGGTGTATGACACCTTTTGATAGCATAGAAAACATTGTGACAAAAGGTAAAATTGCTCGTCACGAGCAATTTCACCTATTGCCACAATGTTTTCTAGAGGCTTCTACAGGCATTGTGTAGAAATAAGTATCTTTGGAGTAAAGGGTTAAGACATTGAGGGAAAAGGAGAAAATGTTTGTAACTAGCATTTTCTCCTTTTCCCAGAATGTTTTCAAAATCTTGCATCCTCAGACTTATTAACATTGGGGATTATTTGGTATAGAGTCAATAGGGACAAGTCTGAGGTGTTGATGTTGATCAGAGTTACGTACATACATACTGTATTATCAGAGGAGCGTGTCACTGTGAAGGAAGATTATTGGAGTGTTTATGCAGCCAAGGAGGCAGAGAATGGAAGGACAGCTAACCAAATCCGGGAAAAAGGCATGGACACAATATTTTGTCTAGATGTATCCTCATCAATGAAGGGCGAGCCACTCAGACAGGCGAAGACATTTATCAGGGGTTTTGTAGAAGGTGAGTACTAGTGTGCTATCCCACTGTATACGTGGATTTGTAAGCAAGTTGAAAAATTTGTGAATTACTGATATCAGACAAATTTGTGTACAGAAATGTTTACAAATTAAAGACTTTGTTATTTGTAGGTAAACTGGTATTGAAAAAGGCAAAATTTTTAAATTCGCAAATAGGATAAAATTTTTTAATGTGCACGATGCAAAATTTACCACTTATCCCATTACCACACAGTCCCTACTTTTAACAACCCTAAGAAAGAAGCCTTTAGAAAACATTTTGGGAAAAGGAGAAAACGCTGGAAACCAGCATTTTCTCCTTTTCCCACATTGTTTCCTACCCTTCATAAAACAAATTTCAAATTTTTAGTCACTTCTATTTTGTCGTCTGCAAATGAGTACCATTTATAGACATCATGTTTTGTGAAAGTCTAATGCATCCGTGAAAAGTACATGTATCATTCCTGGTTAAGCCTCATGATTTAACCCTATACCCCGTATGGCATTTCTGTGGTATCTCTAATTGACTCTAAATAACGGCAAGGATGCAGCCGTTTCTTATGTGTATATGACACCTTTTGATAGCATAGAAAACATTGGAGCAATTTCACCTTTTGCCACAATGTTTTCCAAAGGCTCCTACAAGCAATGTGTAGAAATGAGTATATATGGAGTAAAGGGTTAAGTGATGACTTGATTGGTATGATGCATAAGAAAGATGCATTTCAACCCTTTTTACCAGTGTATGGCTCATGTATTGTGGCTAAAGAGAAAAAAAAAAAAAGTTTCCATTTCATTTATAGCAAATTTGCCATGGAGGTAAGGAGATAATGTAATGGTAACTTAAAAATCTTTAAAAATGCCTTTCCCAAACAACAAAATTGTAGAATGGTTCAAATTGAAAGCATTTGCAGACAACAGAACTAGCTTGACTCAAAATTGAAATTTGTTCCGGGAGGGTAGATAACATTGTGGAAAAAGGAGAAATGCTGCATTTTACCAGCATCTTCTCCTTTTCCCACTACGTTTTCAAAAGGCTTCTCTTTCAGGATCATGAAAACCAGGGATTGGGTGGGAAAGGGTTAACAATAAATTAATGACAACCTAACCCATTACCACACAATCTCTATTTTTGACGACCCTGAGAAAGAAGCCTTTAGAAAACATTATTGGAAAAGGAGAAGATGCTGGTAAGCAGCATTTTCTCCTCTTCCTACAATTTTTTCCTGCCCTTTCCAAAACAAATTTCAGATTTTGAGTCACTTTTATTTTGTCGTCTGCAAATACTTCCAATTTGGACAAGCCTAAATTATTGTCATTGGTAATGAGTTAAAGATAAATATATATATTCTTGTCAGAATGTTTGCTATATCAAAACTTAAAGTAGACTAAGTCTTGCAGATGATAAATGCATTATGTCGGAAAAGGTTTTCTGGCTTTTCAAATAAAAGAAAATACTGTGGGAAATGGAGAAAATGCTAGTCACCAGTATTTTCTCCTTTTCTTACCATATTTTAAAAAGCCTCCTCCTTCAATATTGTTAAAGCTTGGGGTTGTGTGGGTAAGTGTTAACATGGTTGAGATCTTGTTCTTATTTCCAAATGTAATGATAGACATTCCCATCCTTTAGGAATTCAGAATGAAAAACATGGTGATGACATATTTGAACATGTATCCTTGGTAACATTTGGAAGCAAGACAAAAGTTCAAGTACACTTGACATGTGACTACTATGAATTTCTAAGGAAACTGGGTAAGTGAAATTGACCTTGATTTCTGGGCCCATATTCACCAACCCTTCTTAAGAACGTTCTTTGTTTTATTCTCCAAAATTTTCTACATTTGTAAGCAACACAACTTCTGATTAGCTAAACCAAATGGTTTAGCCAATCAGAAGTTGTGTTGCTTACAAATATTGGTTTAGCCAATCAGAAGTTGTGTTACTTACAAATGTTGGTTTAGCCAATCAGAAGTTGTGTTACTTACAGATGTTGGTTTAGCCAATCAGAAATTGTGTTACTTACAAATGTAGAAAATCTTGGAGAATAAGACTAAGAATATTCTCAAGAATGGTTAGTGAATATGGGTCCAGGTCTCTTGACATTTAAAAGTAATTCAACCTCTGATTGGCTAAACTGGTTGGTTGTGTCTATCAGTAGTAATGTTAATTTCAAATTTAGAAAATCTTAGAGAATAAGAACATTCTCAAGAGTGGTTGGTGAATACATACCCAGTTGTTAAAATTAGTTTCTTTTAAAGCACTTGCAGGCAGTAAATCAGACATGGTTCAAATGACGGGATTTATCTATTGAAAGTTAGAAAGCAGTGTGGAAAAAGTAGACAATACTTGTATGATGGCTGGTTATGTTCTCCAGAGCCTCTTCTTACAGGATTAGAGAGATTATTATCCGCACCCACCTACAAAGTTAAGTGGAATACACTGGTTTCACCATGTCTGTTGGTCCAGCAACCAGTCTGTCAGCAGACTTTGTTTTTGTACCCTAACTCAAAAGCCATTTGACCCAGGACCCTGAAACTTTATACAAGTTTGCTCATGACCCAAGCAGGTGCCGTACATTTGGGATCAAATGGTTCAAAGTTCAAGGTCACAGATGCTCTTTGTTTGAAAATTGTGCTACAACTCAATAGCTGTTTGACTTAGGAACCTGAACATTTATACAAGTGCTGCTCATGACCCAAGGAAGTGTCCTATCATTGATGGGTTACATGTACACGGGTGAAAGGTCATGGTCACATGTGATTTATTTTTTTGACCTTTAAAATGATGATAGTTTTGTGGAGAGTTAATCCATCTCTGTGCAAGCCGCCACATAATTATGGATCTATAAAATCCATTTTGTCTAACAAATGACCTAACACATTACCAAACAACATTTCAGGTTTGTCCAAATTGAAAGCATTTGCACATGACAAAATAAAAGTGACTGAAAATTTGAAATTTATTTTGTGAAGTGTAGAAAACATTGTGGGAAAAGGAGAAAATGCTGGTTACCAGCATTTTCTCCTTTTCCCACAATGTTTTCTGAAGGCTTCTTTCTCAGGGACATCAACAGGAGGGATTGTGTCTTAATGGGTTAAACAGGAGGTTAAATGGTCCATGGAAGAGCTAGAAATGTACAGACAGGATTCAGGCCCATACGAACAGGGTGGGCTAAGGAAGGGAGGACCCCCCCCCCCCCCAAATAATTTTGAAAATCATACTAACTAAAATATGAGTTCTTATCACAATGCAACAAGCACGCAAAAAATCTCAGTATTTCGAAGTTAGCGGGTCCCCCCCCCCCCCCCCCCCATCTTGAAATGCTTCCTATGTGGCTGGCATTAAGTTCAAACCTATGCTAGCCTGTCAGACTGTGCAGTATTATTGTATGCAGAGGTATTTTCACAGAATATGAGTGTTATTGTCATTGTTCAGATCAAGTGGAGCCAGGTGGACCGTCTCCAATGTTTGCAGGATTGATATTGAGCTGGGCTGCAATATTGGGAGGAGGTAGGAATTTTCTTTTTATATCTTGAATATTCTTATAATTATTTTGGGCAGAGTGAAAGAAAGTACACATTATCAATAGCCTGCCCTCTTTTTCTGTTAAATTTATTGATTTAACCCTTTTGATCTACAGAACTCAATGACTGAAGCATTCCAGTAAAACATTCTTGGTTAATATGATTCTTTCACATACATGCAAGAAAGCATTATATTATCATAAACCACACCATGCCTGTATTTTAACGGCTTTGTTAATGCACTCATACCAGGTTGGTTGGTTGTATTGGGGTTTAATGCCACTTTAACAGCTTAGGTCATATCATGGCGGTTGGCGACACATGTGTTTCCTGGCTTTCTCACACCAGTACTAACACAACTTTCTTTCCAAAGTCACAGACTACTTTTCTCACAATCCTTCAGCAGAGGTGAGAGGCGAAAATACGCTGGAAAGAAAGTTTGCCTCAACCGGGTATCGAACTCACAACCACCAGGTTATGAGTCAGACACGCTCACCACTGAGCCACCCAGGTGGGCACTCATACCAGGAAAAGAAAATAAGAAATAAAGGCCTTAGTATTCTTATTAGACACCGTATTGCAAGTTTAACCCTTTACCGAACAACAAAATTTTAGACTGTTCCAAATTGAAAGCACTTGCAGACGACAAAACAAATGTAACTCAATAATTAAACTTTGTTTCCAGCATGGCATAAAACATTGTGGAAAAAGGAGAAAATGCTGGTTACCAGCATTTTCTCCTTTAACCACAATGTTTTCAAAAGGCTTCTTTCTCAGCGTCGTGAAAACCAGGGATTGTTAGGGAAAGGGTTAACATATATTTATTGTTATAGATGGATGTGATCGATTGTACTTTATATATGATGCCACTGATTTTTATTCCCCCGCAAAACGAATGTTTTCGGGGGGTATACTGGAATCAGCCTGTCTGTCTGTGTGTCAGTCAGTCTGTGTTTTCGTTTGTGTACAAAAACTGTCAAAGCTCTGGCGGGGTATAAAGTCACATTCAGTGATAGCTCTGGTTGTTTCTGAATGGTCCTGGTAGTAGGTCTTGACATTTCTTTTAATTGAGTTCCTTTACAAATTTTAGACATGCTCTAGTTGAAAACATTTTGCAAAGGTTGCCTGAAAGCAAAATGTTTGCTTAAAAGGGTAGAAATATTGTTGGAAAAAGAGAAATGTTGGTTACCAGCATTTTCTCCTTTTCCCACAATGTTTTCAAAAGTCTTGTTTGTCAGTGTAGTTAAAAGTTTGTATTGTGTGGTAGATGGAAAACTGAAATATGAATTATTGTGTAATATTGAACTTTTAAGCTGTATATTCTTACAATTTTGATGAGTGTGAAACCTTCACTACTAATTTTATGATGTTTTTGTGGTTTTTGACAGGCACCGTTTTTATGAACAATGGCTACAAAATATACCCAAGAATCTACATTGTGAGTGATGGAAAGATTACACCTTCATCTGTAATAGCTGGACCTGACTCTTGCAATTCTGAGGAAACCAAAAATGTAAGTTTTTTGCATTAATGCAGAGCTCCATATAAAGGCAGTGATTTTGATTTGAAAATAAAAATCAATTATTCTCCACCAAACCCTATGTTGTGGGTACTCATTAGAATCGTCTCATCGAGACGATTCTAATGAGCACACATAACATAGGGTTTGCAAGACATATAATGGATTTAGAAAACCATCACTCCCTCTTATCTGGAGATCTGTTAATGTCTTTAAGAAGGTTTGCTGTTTCGATTCAGATTGTATATGAGGGTAATTTTAACATCAGCTGTCATACAATTTTCCATTGGATGCCATACCAGCTTCTAAGGAGAAAGTATTCATATTTGTGTGTAGACTTACGACTAGGGGTACATAGCATGGACAATTATAGTCTAATTTTTCGTAGTATGATCATCAAGGGGATGTTTTTTGCATGGCCATTATATTGTTCATAAACTGCATCTTAAGGAATAACTTCTGCAGACAGATTGTGGGATGAATTGAATTGTAGTCTTTCTGATAAGCAGTAAAATTTGATGTATATTTTATACTTAAAACTGATCTATGTTTTACATATTGTTGCTCATTGCCTGACGATTAAAGATGGTGCTTCAAACATCCTTCCCTTTCATGCCTTAACTCTACAAAACGTCAAAATTTTGAACTACTCCAGATTCACAGCTTTTGCAGACAACAATTTGAATTTTTGCTCAATAAATGGAATTTGTTTCTTACAGGGTAGAAAACAAAGTGGAAAAAGGAGAAAATGCTGGTTACCAGCATTTTCTCCTTTTCCCACTGTGTTTTCAAAAGCCTTTTATGGTAAGGTCATTGAAACTCAGAATTGTGTGGTATAGTGGTAACACTTGAGAATTAATTTCTAAATGGTAACATGCCAGTGGTCTGAACTTAATGATTTCTTTTGTGGGGGATAGGCAATAACTTTTGAAAGGAACCTCTGCCATATTCCTGTGAGTATGATACATAGCGACAGAAAAATTATTATCAAGTAACCCTTTACCACATGAGAAAATTTTAGACCAGTCTACATCAAGAGCATTTGCAGATGACAAAATGAATGTGACTGAAAAATTGAAATTTGCTTTCGGAAGGGTAGAAAACATTTAGGGAAAAGGAGAAAATGCTGACCAGCAATTTCTCCTTTCACCCAATGTTTTTTAAATGCTTCTTTCTCAGGGTCCTCAAAAGTAGGGATTGTGTGGTAATGGGATAACTCTTTACCACTCAGTCCCGACTTTAACAACACTGAGAAAGCAGCTGTTTGAAAACATTGTAAGAAAAAGAGAAAATGCTGGTAACCATTTCAATTTCAAATTTCAATTTTGGACTCACATTAATTTTGTTGTCTGGAAATGCTTTCAGTTTGGACAAGTCTGCAATTTTGTTGTTTGGTAACCGCTTATCTGGGTTTTAGCTGTAGCAACCCTGAGGAAAACGGCTTTTGAAAACGTTGGTAAAGAAGAAAAACCAGCATTTTTCTCCTTATCCAACAATTATTTCTACTCTATTAAGGACCACATATGTGATTTTGTGCAACCCTTAATTTGCAGTATGTAAATGTTTTCAATTTAGACATGTCAACAATTTTGTCGTTTTGTAAAGTATCAATAGTTAACCCAATACCACACAATCCCTACTTTTGACGCCCCTGAGAAAGAAGCCTTTAGAAAACATTGTGGGACAAGGAGAAAAATGCTGGTAACCAGCATTTTCTCCTTTTCCCACAATGTTTTCTACCCCTCACAAAACAAATTTCAAATTTTCAGTCACTTTCATCTTGTCGTCTGCAAATGCTTTTGATTTGGATAAACCTAAAATTTTGTTGTTTGGTAATGAGTTACTTGTCGGCAAAGTTTTAGGCTCCTCAGGTTGTAGTAGAAAAGTTAGATACTTATTCAATTGATAGAATTTATCTGTACATAACTAACAAATAACAAATTTTGGACTGTTCTAAATTGAAGCATCTGCAGACTGCGATTCTGATGGTACAAATAAATCAAAGTTCTTTCACAGGGTAGAAAATATTAAGGGGAAAAGTAGAAAATGCTGATTATGAACAGATTTCAAAAAGCTTTTACCTCAGGGTCTGTTTGTACCTCAGGGATTGTTTAGTAAAGGGTTAAATGGGTTTAAAAACATAGAAGGAGAAGGAAAAGAAAAGCTTGTAAAGAATCAGCTCTTCTGTTTATTTTCTACCATCAGGAGCATAGTATAGTGATCAACTACTCTGAAGATTTACAGTTAAGGAATCACCTTATTATTCATACAGTGCCTGTTGGTGCATTTAACATGGTAAGATAATGGATTTTAATCACCTTTTTAGCTCACCTGAGCACAATGTGCTCAAGGGGAGCTTTTAGGGTCACCTGGTGTCTGTCGTCCGTCTTGCGTCGTCAACAATTCTTTAAACATCAACTCCTCCTAAACCGCTAAGCCAATTTGGACCAAACTTGGCTGGAATGTTCCTTGGGAGGTCCTCTTTAAAAATGTTCGCAGAATATGATTCCGTCAAAAACTCTGGTTGCCATGGCAACGAAATGGAATTTTTTAGGAAATTCTTTAAAAATCTTCTTCTCTGAAACCGCAGGCCAGATTTTAAAATAATTTCACAGAGATGTTCCTTGGTTGACCCTTTTAAAAAACTGTTCGCGAAATTTTGATCGGTCAAGAAACATGGCTCTGGTGAATGGGGTCTTCTTGCACTATACAGAAATGAAGGAATTCTTAAAAATTCTTCTTCTCTGAAACCGCTGGCCAGATTTGAAAATAATGTCACAGAGATATTCCTTGGGTGACCCTTTTAAAATGTGTTCGCGAAATTTTGATCCGTCAAGAAACATGGCTCTGGTGAATGGGGGCTTCTTGCACTATACAGAAATGAAGAACTTCTTAAAAATTCTTCTTCTCTGAAACGGCTGGTCAGATTTTGAAATAATTTCACAGAGATGTTCTTTGGATGACCCTTTTCAAAAATTGTTCGTGAAATTTTGATCCATCAAGAAACATGGCTCTGGTGAATGGGGGCTACTTGTGCTATAGGGAAATGAAGAAATTCTTTAAAATTCTTCTTCTCTGAAACCGCTGGCCAGATTTTGAAATAATTTCACAGAGATATTCCTTGGGTGACCCTTTTCAAAAATGGGGGCTACTTGCACTGTATGGAAATTAAGAAACTCCTAAAAATTCTTCTTTTCTGAAACTGCTGGTCAGATTTTGAAAGGACTTTTCCAGGTGACCTTTTAAGAATTGCTTGGCAAAAAAATTATATGTTTCCAGTGTTTCAATACCTTAAAAAAAAAAAGGCTATGGTCCTCTCAAAAATTCAGGTGAGCAATCCAGGGCCATCTTCGCCCTCTTGTTAAGGTTTATTTTGTTAAATTTGCCAACTGAGTTAATTATTTACCACATGAACTAAGCAAGAAAGCCTCTAAAAACATTTAGCAAGAGGGAGAAATGCAGGTAACGTTTCTTCCTATTCCCACAATGTTTTCTACCTTTTCATGGATGGTTTAACTGTTTAACCCACATTTAGTAAACCCTTTCCTTAACAATCCCTGGTTTTTACGACCCTGAGATAGAAGCTTTTGAAAACATAGTGGAAAATGCTAACCAGCATTTTCCCCTATTTTCACAATGTTTTTAACCCTGATGGAAACAAATTTCAATTTTAGAGTTACATTATTGTCATCTGGAAGTGCTTTCAATTTGGACCAGTCTAAAATTTTGTCATTTGGTAAAGGGTTAATTTTGTTGTCTGTAAATGCATTCAATTAGGACTTATCTAAGTGTTTACTACACGAGAAGATTTTAGACTGGTCCAAATTGAAAGCATTTGCAGACGACAAAATAAAGGTGAAGAAAATTGAAATTTGTTCTGGGAAGGGTAAAAAACACTGTGGGAAAAGTAGAAAATGCTGGTTACCAGCATTTTCTCGTTTTCCCTCAGTGTTTTCAAAAGGCTTCCTTCTCAGGGGTGTCAAAAGTTAGGATTGTGTGGTAATGGGTTAACATGTGGAGTGAAGAGTTAAGCCACAAATTTAAAAATGTTTCAAATGTGGGAGTTTTTTTTATACATTTTTAAACACTAAATAATGTAGTTCAATCCATATGAATATTTTCAAGATGATCCACAATGTTCTTTTGTGTAATGCATCAGTTGGTTTGGAACACTTGTGAAATTCAGTCTTTCATCAATTTTTTGCTTGGCTTTAATATAATTCTAGCCCAGGGCTTGTACATAATTTTAATCCTTTACCTGACAGTCCTATTTTAACAGTCATTATAAAGAAAGCTTATAAAAACATTATGGGAATATGAGAAAATACTGTTCACCAGCATTTTCTCCTGTACAATGTTCTATCATTTCTAAAACAGAGATAACCTTTTGAGGCTTATCTGCAAATGCTTTCGACAAGGTCAGGGCTAAGAATGTTTCATTTGGTAACATTGTAAGAAGATGCCATCATCATCTCTCAGTCATTGCAGGAGATACTCTCTTTAAACTTCAGATTATTGGTAACCCTTTACCACACAATGACGACTTATAATGCCCCAGAGATTGAAGCCTTTTGAAAACATTGTGAGAAAAGGAGAAAATGCTGGTAACCAGCATTTTCTTCTTTTCCCTCAATGTTTTTTACTCTGTTAAACAAAAGCTGCACCTTATGAACCAAACAGAAATTGTCGTCTGCAAATTAATGCTTTCATTTTAGACAAAGCTAAAAGTTTGTCATCTGGTAAAAGGGGAAACCTTACCAGACAAAGTTATGCCCCTATTATTACTTAAGTTTCCACAACAAAGTTATTGCAGCAAAGCATTTGACATCTGCATGTGGATCTATTATTGTTTGGTTGTCTGGTTGCCTAAGTAATATAACATTACAAAAAAGGGAGTCGAGTGCCTTTTAGGTTTAGTTTCAGTACCTATTTATGCATGCAGCACTATGCTGAATTTTAAACTGAGAAGCATATGTTATTTTCTTTGAATTTTGTCAATACAGAAAATCAGGTTTGTCAGAAGTAATGGTAATAATGTTTTTAGCTCACCTGAGCACAAAGTGCTCATGGTGAGCTTTTGTGATCGCCCAATGTCTGTCGTGCGTCATCCGTCGTGCATCGTCTGTCATGCGTCGTCCGTCATCCACAATTTCTTTAAACATCTTCTCTTCCTGGGCCAATCTTGATGAAACTTGGCAGGGATGTTCCTTGGGTGAAGCTCTACCAAAGTTGTTCAAGAGATTGAATTCCAGCCATAATTCTGGTTGCCATGGCAACAAAAGTGGAAAAAATCACAAAATCTTTGAAAATCTTCTTCTCTGAAATAAGATGGCATAGAGCTTTGATATTTGGTATGTAGCATCTCCTAGTGGACCTCTACCAAGATTGTTCTTATGATGCCCCTGGGGTCAAAACTGGCCCCGCCCCTGGGGTCACAAGTTTGAAACATAGGAACAAAGAAGGAAAACTTTAAAATTCTTCTTCTCTGAAACTAGAAAGGGCAGAGCTTTGATTTTTGGTATGTAGCATCTCCTAGTGGACCACTGCCAAGATTGTACATATGATGCCCCTGGGGTGAAAACTGGCCCCGCCCCAGGGTCACAAGTTTATATGATAGTAACAAAGAAGGAAAAGTTTAAAATTCTTCTTCTCTGAAACTAGAAGGTGCAAAGCTGTGATATTTGGTATGTAGCATCTCCTAGTGGACCTCTACCAAGATTGTACATAGGATGCCCCTGGGGTCAAAACTGGCCCTCCCCAGGGAGTTTGAAACATAGGTACAAAGGAGGAAAACTTCAAAATTCTTCTTCTCTGAAACTAGAAGGCATACAGCTTTGATATTTGGTATTTAGCATTTCCTAGTGGACCTCTACCAAGATTGTTCATACGATGTCCCTGGGGTGAAAACTGGCCCCGCCCCAGGGGTCACAAGTTTGTATGATAGTAACAAAAAAGGAAAACTTTAAAAATCTTCTTCTCTGAAACTAGAAGGCGCAGAGCTTTGATATTTGGTATGTAGCATCTCCTAGTGGACCTCCACCAAGATTGTACATATGATGCCCCTGGGGTCAAAGCTGGCCACCATCCGGGGGTCACAAGATTTAAAACATAGGAACAAAGGAGGAAAACTTCAAAATTCTTCTTCTCTGAAACTAGAAGGCGTACAGCTTTTATATTTTGGTATGTAGCATCTCCGAGTAGACCTCTACCAAGATTGTTCATATGAAGCCCCTGGGATCAAAACTGGCCCCGCCCTGGGGGTCACAAGTTTGTATGATAGTAACAAAGAAGGAAAACTATAAAATTCTTCTTGTCTGAAACTAGAAGGTGCAGAGCTTTGATATTTGGTATGTAGCATCCCCTATTGGACGTCTACCAAGATTCTTCATATGATGCCCCTGGGGTCAAAACTGGCTCTGCCCAGGGGTCACAAGTTTGATTTTACAGCATGGTACTCAGGTGAGGGATATAGGACCATCATGGTCCTTTTGTTATATTTATCTAGGATTTGCTACAGTCAATTTCTAGCAGAAGTGGTGGAAAAGTTACTTCTCCAGAAAATTGGAAAACGGAATCAAGAAGTTTCAAAAACTATGTAAGTACATGGTAATATCTTTCAGATATTTTTCTCAGAGACATTTGATCTGATCAATTTTTGTGAAGGTGCTTTTATCGTATAGAATCCATTGTTGCATTTACATATTACCCTTTTTAGCTCATCTGAGCACAACATGCTCAAGGGGAGCTTTTAGGGTCACTGGGTGTCCGTCATCCGTCGTGCGTCATCTGTCGTGCCTTGTCAACAATTCTTTAAACATCAACTCCTCCTAAACTGCTGGGCCAATTTGGACCAAACTTGGCAGGAATGTTCCTTGGGAGGTCCTCTTTAAAAATTGTTCACAGAATTTGATTCCATCAAAAACTCTGGTTGCCATGGCAATGAAATGGAATTTTTTAGCAAATCCTTTAAAAATCTTCTCCTCTGAAACCACTGGTCGGATTTTGTAATAATTTCACAGAGATGTTCTTTGGGTGACCCTTTTCAAAAATTGTTCATGAAATTTTGATCCGTCAAAAAATGTGGCTTTGGTGAATGGGGGCTACTTGCACTATACAGAAATGAAGGAATTCTTAAAAATTCTTCTTCTCTGAAACCGCTGGTCAGATTTTGAAATAATTTCACAGAATTGTTCCTTGGGTGACCCTTTTCAAAAATTGTTCGCGAAATTTTGATCCATCAAGAAACATGGCTCTGGTGAATGGGGGCTACTTGCGCTATAGGGAAATGTGGAAATTCTTAAAAATCTTTCTTCTCTGAAACGGCTGGTCAGATTTTGAAATAATTTCTCAGGGATGTTCCTTGGGTGACCCTTTTCAAAAATTGTTCGCGAAATTTTGATCCGTCAAGAAACATGGCTCTGGTGAATGGGGGCTTCTTGCACTACAGGGAAATGAAGAAATTCTTAAAAATTCGTCTTCTCTGAAACGGCAAGACAGATTTTGAAATGGTTTCACAGAGATGTTCCTTGGGTGACCCTTTTCAGAAATTGTTCACAAAATTTTGATACGCCAAGAAACATGGCTCTGGTGAATGGGGGCTACTTGCACTATATGGAAATGAAGAAATTCTTGAAAATTCTTTTTCTCTGAAACCCCTAGTCAGATTTTAAAATAATTTGACAGAGATGTTCCTTGGGTGATCCTTGCTCTTGTAAATGGGAGCTACTTGCACTATATGGACATGATGAAATTCTTGAAAATTCTTTTTCTCTGAAACCCCTGGTCAGATTTTAAAAGAAATTTTCCGAAATGTTCCTTGGGTGACCCTTTTCAAAACTTGTTTGTAAATTTTGATCCATCAAGAAACATGGCTCTCGTGGATGGGGGATACTTGCTCTTATACAGAAATGAAGAATTCTTAAAAATTCTTCTTTTTGAAACTGATGGTCAGATTTCGAAATGAATTTTACAGGTGACCTTTGGAAAATTGCTTAGCAAAATTATAAATTTGGTTCCAATGTTTCAATACCTCAAAAAAAAAGAAAATAGGCTATGGTCATCTCAAAAATTCAGGTGAGCTATCCAGGGCCATCTTGGCCCTCTTGTTTGGAGGATACTGTTAAAAGAAAAAAAATACATGTATCTGTAACCTCCAAATTATAACATCATGGTCATTTTTTTACAGACTAAATAATTATGTCTGTTCACTTTGTGCCCAAAAGCTAAGCTTGCCCTCATGCAGGTATATGTACTCGTTGATCACTATTTTGTTGAAAGCTTTCAAAGCAATAGCAGAAAAATGATGGTGTGTTTACAGGCTCATAGTATAGTATCAAGAATATCTGTACACCGTCTCTCTCTCATAGTATTTAATGTTTTTTATTCTAGAACATCTCACAATAGATGTGATAGACTATGATTGTGCTTGTGATTTTCGTCATAACTCCTATTACATAACCCCTTACCACACAATCCCAACTTTTAACGACCCTGAGAAAGAAGCCTATAGAAAACATTGTAGGAAAAGGAGAAAATGCAGGTAACCAGCATTTTGTCCTTTTCCCACAATGTTTTCTACCCTGCTGGAAACAAATTTCAGTTCTTGAGTTATGTTTATTTTGTCATCTGCAAGTGCTTTCAATTTGACTAGTCTATAATTTTGTTGTTTGGTAAAGAGTTAAAACACCCAATAGTTAGATTGCCTTGGACTAAATAGATGATAGTAGAATTTGTGCTGTTACCTTCTCGTACAAAATTCTTGTCAGTTACTACGATGTAGTCCTAGGTCTAAAATAGTGTGGTCCATGAAAGTTTTAATTCTAGACTGGTCCAAATTGAAAGCATTTGCAGACAACAAAATAAATGTGATTGAAAAATCGAAATTTGGTTTGGGAAGGGTAGAAAACATTGTTGGAAAAGGAGAAAATGCTGGGTACCAGCATTTTCTCCTTTTCCCACATTGTTTTCAAAAGGCCTCTTTCTCAGGGTTGTTAAAAGTCAGGATTGTGTGGTAAAGAGTTAAATGAGTGTATGAGGTTACTTTTATTAATCTCCTTTAAAAAGTTTTGACAAATTCTTTGTAATGTTCTGTAAAAAAACAAATGGTGAATTATTTTTACAAGTTTATTTAAAATACATTATGCCCTTGCCAAAAAAAGAATAAGCGTATACCATGCTTTTATTTCAGATGAGAGCTAGTAGATTAAGTCACTCTCCAGAACTCCACAAATTCATTCTGGATTTTTGTGGTATAGATCCTGTAGATCAGGTAATAACTTCCACACAGCAGTCACTCAACAATATGACCAAAACTTTAGACTTGAAGAAGTTAAAACTTTTTGTAGAAGACAAAGTAAATGTGACTGAATTCGACAGGATATCTTGAAAATACAGAAAATGTGGAAAATCTTGTTCAGCAGCATTTTCTCCATTTCTCACACTGATCTCACAATATTCCACAGTGTCTGGATATATACAGGTTGATAACTTTAACTCTTTACCACACAATCCCGACTTTTAACGACCCTAAGAAAAAAGCATTTGGAAAACATTGTAGGAAAAGGAGAAAATGCTGGTAACCAGCATTTTCTCCTTTTCCCACAATGTTTTCTACCCTTCCCAAACCAAAGTACAAGATTTCAGTCACATATATTTTGTCGTCTGCAAATGCTTTCAATTTGGACAGGTCCAAAATTTTGCCGTTTGGTAAAGAGTTAACTAATGGGTTTAATACTTTACCATTTGACAAAATTTTAGCCTTGTTCAAATTGGCTCAGTACACGGTATTTGCCCTTGGATGTAATGTGGCTCAAAACATGGACTTTGCCCTGGAAAGTATAGAAAACATTTTGGGAAATGGAGAGAATGCTGGTTACCAGCCTTTGATCCTCTTTTCACAATGTTTTCAAAAGCCACCATTCTCAGAATGATTAAAACTTGTTGCTTTGAGTTGTAGTGTTAACCCTGAAAGCACCTTTTATGACTTTGCAGCCAGTGTAGATTTAAGATCAGACTGCACTGAATGTGCACTTTAATCTTGATCTACATTGTCTGCCTTGCTAAGTCTTTACAGACAAAAGCAATCATAAAAGTAGTTATCAGGTTCTTATTTTATGAGTGTCTGTTAAGATTATTTGGTGCTCTAAAATTTAACTCTACAAACGGCAAGATTTAAGACTTGTCCAGATTGAAAGCACTGTCTTGCAGATGACAAAATAAACGTAACTCAAAAATTGCATTTTGTTTTCATCAGGATAGAAAAGATTGTGGAAAAAGGAGAAAATGCTGGTTATCAGCATTTTCTCCATTTCCTACGTTTTCAAAAGTCTTCTGTCTCAAGGTCGTAAAAAACAGAGATTGTTTGGTAAAGGGTAAAGAGGCCTTTAATTGTACCATAGAACTGATGTAACCTTGGCATCTTTTGAAATGCAGGTATTGATTTCAGAAGCCCTTGTGATGAGAATATTTGGGTAAAGAAAAGTTTGATAGTCCTGTCTTTTACAGGCTTTAAGGAAAATGCCCTATTTGAAATCCTTGTAAGAAAAAGAGAAAATATTTGTAACAGGAACCCTATTTCTTTTCATGCAATGTTTTCTTCCTTATCAAGGGCAAAAACTTGATTGCCTGATTTGACATATCTTTGCAAATGTTTTAACCCTATCCCACATAATGACAACTTTGGACAACTCTGATAGAAGCCTTTTGAAAACATTGTGGGAAAAGGAGAAAATGCTGGTAACCAGCATTTTCTCCTTTTCCAACAATGTTTTCTACCCTTCTTAACCCTTTACTCCATAGATACTCATTTCTATGCATTGCTTGTATGAGCCTTTGGAAAATATTGTGGCTAAAGGTGAAATTGCTCATGATGAGCAACTTCACCTTTTGCCACAATGTTTTCTACACTATCAAAAGGTGTCATATACACATAAGAAATGGCTTCATCCTTGGTGTTATTTAGGGTCAGTTAGGGATACCACAGAAATGACTTGTGGGATAAAGGATTAAATCAAATTTCGATTCTTCACATTTATTTGGTCGACTGCAAATGCTTTCAATTTAGACCAGTTTATAATTTTTTTTGTTTGGTAAAGAGTTAAATACTGAAAAAGTAAACACTGTTTACCTTTGTAATGAGAATATAGTGGTTTTAGATTTATAATTGATAATTTTAAGATGAACAAAAAGGAAAAAGTGGATTGGTGAACGTAGTACAATAATAATCATTTTTAATCATGTAGCAAAGTTTGTAGGGTAATACTATAGTGGAAATAGCTGTTTGCTATTACTGGTCCACCACCTTAATTATTGTCCCAAGCTAACAACTTAATTATCTTAACTTATATATACAATTTCAATCTGACAGGCACAAATGGAAGAATTTTTAAGAACTCATAGGTGTTCCAATGGATCAAGTGTAAACAGCAACAGTGATGTTATATTTGGCCAGGAGATAAATGACGTCTTTCCCCTTGGCAGCAGAGTTAAGAAAAAAGGCGGTCCTTCATCATCGTTATTTGGCACAGTGACAAAACATTTTGAAGATGGTATGTGCATGCTCAAGCGTTCTATCATACTTGTTGGATCAAACAGTCCATCTTATTTACTGTCTTAAGTCTTTACCACACAGTCACGACTTTTAACGACCTTGAGAAAGAAGTGTTTTGAAAGCATTGTGGGAAAAGAAGAAAATGCTGGCAACCAGCATTTTACTCCTTTTCCCACAATGTTTTCTATGCTTTCCAAGCCAAATTTCAATTTTTCAGTCACTTAAATTTTGTTGTCTGCAAGGGCTCTCAATTTGGAGCAGTCTAAAAATTTGTTAACCCTTTACTCCATAGATACTCATTTCTACGCATTGCTTGTAGGAGCCTTTGGAAAAACATTGTGGCAAAAGATGAAATTGCTCGTGACGAGCAATTTCACCTTTTGCCACAATGTTTTCTACACTATCAAAAGATGTCATACACATAAGAAACGGCGTCATCCTTGCTGTAATTTAGGGTCAATTAGAGATACCATAGAAATGCTGTATGGGGTAAAGGGTTAAAGAGTCAAATGTCTTTGAAAAGTAGATGCAAACAGACCAGGTCATGTACTATCCAATCATTTTACAAATGAATTCTTAGTTATTTTCTACAGTTGCGCATTTGGTTAAGTCAAATAGAAGTAAAGTTAGAAAAATGCATCAGAACAAGACATTGAATGCAATCAAGATTTCTTGTGGAGTACATGCTTAGTTGAATGCAGTACTTGGATGAATCAAGTCCGATACTACATTATACTTACATTATGATCTTTATAGTTTAATTAGCCTTACAGTTGTAATATTTAAGTTTTTAATCTGGCTTATGAAAATAGATTTTTGTTCAACAGCCTTTGGAGTAACATAAAGGATAACTGCATTTGCAGAACTTTTTTCTTTAACCCTTTACATGGTAATAAACCAAAGTACTTGTACAATTTCAAAGCATTTGTTGATGATTAATTGAATGTGTTTGAACTTATAGGATATGCCTGTTAAAGGGCAGTTAACAAGATGTAAAAAGGAGAAAATTGTAGTTACAGGCATTCTTTCTTTTTCCCGCAATGTTTTCAACAGCTGTCTTCTGTAGGATGGATCAAACTTTGCATTAGTAAAGGATCAGCTTCTGTTCCAAAGAGGGCTAGTTTTCAATGTTTCTTCTTTTGAAGGGTTCAGGGTTACATGGGACCATCCAGATGGAGACAGTGTTCTCAGGGTAACAGTAGAGAATATTGACTATGTGGAGAAAGTGGATGAACCAAGAGTGTTAAAAGATGAGCTAATTGCTGTTGGTTGCAGGGTAAAAAGAGGTAAATTTCTTGGCTGGACTGCCCTGGAAAACCTTGATAATTACAACATGTGCAGTTACAAGATATTTCATGTCAAGTAAAAAATTTGGAAAGTGTTGAAACTTAACTCTTCACCACACAGTGACGACCTTTGACAAACGTGCGATAGAAGCCTTTTGAAAACATTGTGGGAAAAGGAGAAAATGCTGGTGACCAGCATTTTCTCCTTTTCCCACAATGTTTTCTACTCTTCTGAAGTCAAGCTTCAATTTTTGAGTCGCGTTAATTTTTCGTCTGCAAATGCTTTCAGTTTGGACACATCTAAAATTCTGTCACCTGGTAAAGATATAAAAAGCTGGAGCTTTGGTATTGTGTATGTTATAGCTCTCTAGTTCACATCACATTTTCCATGTTATTTCCAAGGTTCGATGAAAATCACTGCCATGTAGGATTCATTTCTCTCTTTTTGCTGATTGTTGTTTTAAAGATGGCTTTGAGGAAAAGTATCCTAGGGCTTTGGTAGAAAGTTATGCAAAGAACTGGTGATAAAATCTAGAGGGAAGGTATGGATAAATGCACAGGCTGCCTCTACTGAAATAATGTTGATAATGGGTTTATAAGTTTACACTAAACAATCAAATATAGTGTCATCTTGTGATCCTGTAATAAAGCTGTTTTTTGGCCCACCTCAGCAGAAAGTGCTCAGATGAGTTTTCATGATTGTGCTGTGCTCTTGATGTTATTGTTGATTATGCTTTTGATAATATTGTTGATTGAAAATGGGTCACATCAGCTGGAAAACCCCTCTTACATGCTCTGGAAGCCATAGGTTTAGTCGTATACTCATGACATTTGGTCAGAATGTTTGTCTTCGTATCTTGGGTTGGTTTGATAATTGGTCACAAAAGGTCAAAAATAGGTCACCGACACAAAGTTTAGGAAAACCTTGTGTTTACTCTTAACTCTTTACCAAACAACAAATTTAGACTGGTCCAATTTGAAAGAATTTGCAGATGACAAAATGAAATTGACTGAAAATTTGAAATCCTTTTTGGGAAGGGTAGAACACATTGTTACCAGAATTTTCTCCTTTTCCTACAATATTTTCAAAAGGCTTCTCTCTCAGGGTCGTTAAAAGTCAAAATTTGTGGTGAAGAGTTAAGGCTTAATTTCAGTCCAAATCTCATAAAGTTTGTCAGAAAGCTGAAAACGAATGTTTTAGGTCAAAAAGTAGATCACAGAGACACTTTCAGAAAAAGCTTGAGATCACCCCAGAGGCCATATTTCCGGCCCACACCCCTGAAAGTTTGCCAGAACAATTGTCTTGTTATTATAGAAGAGATTTGCTGCTGTTGTGCCTTTAATGGAAAAAGGTATCAAAGAGTGTCCCATAATATTGTAAAGAATATCAGAAGTATTTGGAAAAGAGTCATATGGTAATGATGATAAGGAGATAGACATAGAGTGTTTTAACTCTTTACCAAACGACAAAATTTTGGACTAGACCAGATTGAAAGCATTTGCAGATGAAAAAATAAATGTGAAACAAAAATTGAATTTTGATTTTGAAAGGGTAGAAAACATTGTGGGAAAAGGAGAAAATGCTGGTTATCAGCATTTTCTCCCTTTCCCACAATGTTTTCAAAAGCTTTCTCTGTCAGGGTCGTTAAAAATAGGGATTGTGTGGTAAAGAGTTAATTTTTTGGCAGGTGCAGACTGGAATTACGATAACCAGGATGGCAAACCAGGCAATGAAGGGGCTGTTTTTGAAGTCCAGGAAAATGGGACAGTGAGTGTAGGTATCATATAGTCTCCATTACTTATTACCATGCAGGGTACACCTAGATACACTAGCAAAAGTGACACAAAGACAGTCATCTATTTCAAGGAAAGAAAGACAAGTTTTTCTCTTACAGTAGAGACAACATTATGGAAGAAGGAGCAATGCATGACTGGCACTTACTGTATGGTTGAAATTTCTCATTATATTAACTGTTTACCACATGACAAAATGTAAGACTTGTCCCAGTTGAAAGCATTAAATTTTGCAGACATGATAAATGTGACTCAAATTTTAAAGTTGCCTTGGGTAGAGTAGAAAACACTGTGAGAAAAGGAGAAAATGCTGGTTACAAGCATTTTCTCCTTTTCCCACAATGTTTTCAAAAGGATTCCTTTTCAGGGTTGTTAAAAGTCGGGATTATGTAGAAAAGGGTGTAACTTTATAAAGCATGTTCTATGGAAAAGGGGTCTAATGCATTTGAAGAAAAAAAAATTATCAAGCCCAGTCAGTCTGGTCTGTCCATTCAGGATTACGCAAGTCAAAACCTTTCGCTATTTGTAAATTTTCCACTTGTTCATGGACCATTTTACATCATGATTCAGTTGGTTGTTAGAAAAAACAAATTTTATGAATTCATTATTCTAATAAATTATGATGACCAGGTTGGTATAATGCATCAGAGATGCGATAAGATCCCTTATACAATACAATACAATACAATACAATACAATACAATACTTTATTTGCCATACATGTACAATAAGTACATAAGCAAAACAACATGTAAATCATACAAAACGCATGGTGAAAGAGTATTTACAGTGTCAAGAAGCCCTGTAGATACAGTAATGTTACAAATTAACTGTTTTTAAGTGCATTTTTTCTTTTTAAGTTTGCATTATAGAGATACTTAGATATATTTAAGATAGTTTTTTATACAAGAGCATTGCTCCTTCTATCAGCCCCGCCTTACCCTTTAGCCTACAATCCCTGGTTTTTACAACCCTGAGATAGAAAACTTCTGAAAACATTGTGGGAAAAGGAGAAAATGCTGGTAACCAGCATTTTCTCCTTTTCCCACATTGTTTTCCACCCTGCTGGAAACATTTTCTATGTCTGCAAATGCTTTCAATTTGGACAAGTGTAAAATTTAGTTGTTTTGTAAAGAGTTAATTCTTTACCAAATGATCTCGGGTTTTAATGACCCTATGAAAGAAGCCTATTGAAAACTAGGGAAAAGGAGAAAATGCTAGTAATGACCCTATGAAAGAAGCCTTTTAATATGGGTAAAGAGAAAAATGCTGGTTACCACCCTTTGATAGAAGCCTTTTGAAAACCTGGGAAAGTGAGAAAATGCTGGTAACCAGCATTTTCCCCTTTTCCCACTGTATTTTCTTTGTATCGAGGACAAATTCTGCCATGTGAGTCACCTTTGTTGTCTGAAAACGCTTTCCATTTGGTTCAGTTCAGAATGTTGTCCCTTTGGTGAAGAGTAAAAAACAGTTTTTTTGACTTTGTTTAGGTACGATGGGACCATAATGGAGGCCTTTACACTTACAGGTTTGGTCAAGATGGCAGAATTGATCTAGAAGTCATGTAAGTTGTATTAACCCTTTACTCCATAGATACTCATTTCTACACATTGCTTGTATAAGCCTTTGAAAAACATTGTGGCAAAAGGTGAAATTGCTCGTCGTCCATCATGTGTCGTCAACAATTCTTTAAACATCAACTCCTCCTAAACTGCTTGGCCAATTTGGACCAAACTTGGCTGGAATGTTCCTTTGGAGGTCCTCTTTAAAAACTGTTCACAGAATTGGATTCCGTCAAAAACTCTGGTTGCCATGACAGCCAAATGGAATTTTCTAGGAAATTCTTTTAAAAATCTTCTCCTCTGAAACCACTGATCAAATTTTAAAATAATTTCACAGAGATGTTCCTTGGGTGACCCTTTTCAAAAAGTGTTGATGAAATTTTAATCCATCAAGAAACATGGCTCTAGTGAATGGGAGCTACTTGCACTCACAGAAATGAAGGAATTCTTGAAAATTCTTCTTCTCTAAAACTGCTGGTCAGACTTTGAAATAATTTCACAAAGATGTTCCTTGGGTGATCCTTTTCAAAAGTTGTTCGTGAAATTTTGATCCATCAAGAAACGTGGCTCTGGTGAATGGGGGCTACTTGCACTATACAGAAATGAAGGAATTCTTAAAAATTCTTCTTCATAGAAACCTCTGGTCAGATTTTGAAATAATTTCACGGAAATGTTCCTTTGATGACCCTTTTCAAAAATTGTTCGCAAAACTTTAATCCGTCAATAAACATGGCTCTGGGGGCTGGTCAGATTTTGATATCATTTCACAGAAATGTTTCTTAGCTGATCCTTTTCAAAATGTGCTCGAAATATTTTGATCCATCAAGAAATATGGCTCTGATGGCTATGGGCAATTTACACGATACAGACATGAAGAAATTATTAAAAATCTTCTTCTTTGAAATGGCTAATTGGATTCTGAAAAAAATTGGCTATAGTCCTCTCAAAAGTTCAGGCGAGCGATCCAGGGCCATTTTTTCCCTCCTGTTTTTCAAATCTGTCTTTACCAAACTTCACTGTAGAAAAAAAAAACACATCAAGAATAATCAGAGCTCCAGATAGAGGGAGTGATTCTGATTTCAAAATTGGAAACATTGATTATTCTCTACTAAAACCTAGGTTGTGCATATTCATTAGAATTGCTCATTGAGAGGATTCTAATGAGTACAAACAACATAGGGTTTCAAAGAGAAAGAATGGTGTTACAATACCTCAATGTTTTCCAAAGGCTCCTATCAACAATGTGCAGAAATGAGTATCTATGGAGTAAACGGTTAAAGACCTGATACAAGAACACTTCTGAAGACATGTTCAGAAAAGTAGACCATTCTAGTTATTACTCTTACTCAAGAGATGTTCCATTATCAGTTTATATCATTGTTTGTGATTGTGATAACAAGTTTAAAATCATTTACCGTGATGAGATAATTTAAAACCCCAACATAATAATATTTATTTTTTATCACATAACCTCCCTTGTTTTCAGTGTAATATACCCATTACGAATTTTCTTATCTCATACACATGTAATATCACAGTTGTGCGACGTCATTTCTCGTCATTTTGAACGTTTTTCATAGAAGTGAACGGGTTTCATGGATATTATCGCGGGTGCATCTTTAGATGTTGTTGCATCTTCATATCTGTAATTTGTGAAATATTGCTATGTGATAAAAAGAATCTGACATTTGGTGGCATTTAAGATAAAATTTATTTAACTCATCAAGGGATAATGTTACTCGCCAAAGGCTCGTTTAACTCATTACCACACAATCCCTATTTTTGACGCCCTTCAGAAAGAGGCCTTTAGAAAACATTGTGGGCAAAGGAGAAAATGCTGGTAACAAGTATTTTCTCCTTTTCCTACAATGTTTTCTACCCTGCACAAAACAAAACAAATTTCAAATTTTCAGTCACTTCTATTTTGTCATCTGCAAATGCTTTCAATTTGGACCAGTCTGAAATATAGTTGTTTGGTAATGAGTTAATAACATTTCCCTTGACTGGTTTAATAAATTTTTTTTTTCAAAAGCCAACTCATGTCAGATGCTATATATCTGATCAGGGTTGTGGGTTTGGAACCGTATTCCCAAAAACAAGCAACAATATACAATGTTAGTGAAAGGTTTATCAAAATAGATTTAAACTAGCTTGGTATTTCTGCAGTTGACTATTTGTTTACAGACAGCCACCAATAAATACAACCAGGAAAACGGCGAAAATAACAGACTCTTTTCATAAAAAAGAGATAAAGGTGACAAATAGGAGGAATAAAAACATTGCAGGTAAGTCATGAAAAATCATCTAAATGCAGAGGTGTTGACGCCATACAAAGTGGGTTTGAAGTGGACTTTGATGTTGAAACTTATTAAATCTGTATACAATGTTTTTACTTGCCCACATCCAATATAATTATAGATGACACATGTGATACGGTTAAATTGCAGTTTGAAACCGTAAGGGTTGAAAACATTGTGTGAAAAAGAGAAAATGGTGATTACCACTATTTTCTATTTTCTTTCTTTTTTACCACAATGTGTCCAAGTTTAATGCTTGGGGTTGTTAAAAACGTCAGTATGTGTGGTAAAGGGTTGTTGAAGGTCATTTATCCTATTACCACACAATCCCGAGTTTTAATGACCCTAGAGGAGAAGACTTTTGAAAACATTGAGGGAAAAGGAGAAAATGCTGCATTTTCTCCTTTTCAAACAAAGTTTTCTTCCCTATCAAAAACAAAAAACATCCTTTAAGTTACATTTAATTTGTTGTCTGCAAATTTGTTTGGGCCAGTGTAAATTTTATTTGTTTGGTAAAGAGTTAACCCTTTCCCAAACAATCCCTGGTTTTTATGGGCCTGGAATAGTAGCGTTTTGAAAACATTGTGGGAAAAGGAGAAAATGCTGGTAACCAGCATTTTCTCCTTTTCCCACAATATTTTCCACTCTATCATAAACAGAAATAATCTTTTCAGCAAGAGTTGAATTGTCGTCTGCAAATGCTTTCAATTTGGTTTTGTCCAAAAGTTTGTAGTTTGGGAAAGGATTAAGCAAGCCACATTTGATGCTCTGCAGAACATGCAGTCTCTGATGTTTGATTTAGGCTGTCTAGTAAGATGTTTTTCTCCCAAAAGTAAGTTTGGAATAGCGTCGTTTTGGTTTTCCTATTGCCTTGAAAGTGTCCTGTAAATTATTTAGCAGGATTAGAATTAATAAAACTTATTCTGGATAAATTCAGACTTTTTCTCCTATCTCCTTGAAAGTTTGATTTAACCCTTTACCAAATGATAAAATTTTAGACTGGTCCAGATTGAAAGCACTTGCAGACAAAATAAACCTAACTGAAAAATTGAAATTCATTGCAAGCAGGGTAGAAAACATTGTGGGAAAAGGAGAAAATGCTGGTAACCAGCATTTTCTCCTTTTCCCAGAATGTTTTCAGAAGGCTTCCCTCCTCAGGTCGTAAAAACTAGGGATTGTTTGGTAAAGGGTTAAATTATTTAGGAGGATTAGAAATAATAAAACCTAATTCTGTTTATAATAAAATTCTATCTCAAAGGCCAACAAATGTCAATTTTTTGTCATCATCATAATTATGTACCTAAAGAAATGCATTCATTACATAATCACATGATCTAAATGAAATACATAAACAATATTTATATATGAATGAAACAGACTTGCTGCTTTGAGTGTATAATCTGTTTAGAAGTAAATGTAGTTCCAAAGGAGCTGAAAAAAAAAAATTGATTCAGTGAAGCCTTGGTTTTACAAATATTATCATTTTTATGATATTTGAACAAATTGAAAATATTTGCTTCTGACACATTTTGGAAATGAAGAAAAGGATACAACTTCAGATTGGCTAGACAAAATTTTAGCCAAACAGAAGTTTGGTTTATTGAACCCTAGAAAATTTGTGAGAATTTGACAGCAGAATGTTATTCTGAAAGACTGATCTAATAGGATCTGGAAGTCTTTTTTAACCCTTTCCCAAACGTCAAATTTTAGACTCTTCCATACTGAAAGAGTTTGCAGATATCAATTTGAAATTTGATGAAAATTGAAGTTCTCCTAAAGGGTAGAAAACACTGTGGGAAAAGGAGAAATGGCTCGTTATGAGCAATTTCTCCTTTTCTCACAGTGTTTTCAAAAGACTTGTACTGCAGACACGTAAAAACCGGGGCTTGTTTAAGAAAGGGGTGAAATTGACTGATTAATCTCATATTTATATTCTTTTCTTTAATTTAAACAACAGGTCCTATTATAAACAAACAGTGGAAATGGCAAGATGCCAGTGGTTCATGGAAAGCCTATCCAAAAAATCTAAGCAAATCACTTGAAGCAAGTTACAATAGAAATCCTAGTGGCTCGACTTTAATTACCTTTGAAGATAAACAGTAAGTGTATAATCGTAATCACTGATATAATTATGTGCAGCCCGCCCGGGTGGCTCAGTGGTGAGCGTGTCGGACTCATGACCAGGTGGTTGTGAGTTCGATACCCGTTTGAGGCGAACTTTCTTTCCGGCGTATTTTCGCCTCTCACCTCTGCTGAAGCATGTGAGAAAAGTAGTCGGTGGCTTTGGAAAGAAAGTAGTGTAAGTACCGGTGTGAGAAAGCCAGGAAACACATGTGCGTCACCGACCGCCATGATATGACCTTAGCTGTTAAAGTGGCGTTAAACCCCAATACAACCAACCAACCAATTATGTGCACTCTAGGTTGCATTTTCAGCCAACTGCTTCTAATGTTTTTAGCTCCACTGGCCAAAGGCCAGCGGGCTTATATCATAGTCTGGTGTCCGTTGTGTGTCTTTTGGTCCGTCCGTCTGTCGGTCCGTCCGTGTGTTAACTTTTATTTCAAACGTCTTCTTCTCTGAAACTACACATCCGATTTTGATGAAACTTCACAGACATGATCCTGCCATGGTCCTCTTTAGAATTCCTTGAAAGAATCTTATTCCTTCAAAAACTCTGGTTGCCAGGGCAACAAAACTGACCTATGGGTAGTGTGTTAACAATGGCTGTTGCATAGGATATATGCAAGCTACTCATGGCAGAATGAATTGTAAAAAGTAGTATTGTTTTGAATAAACTTATTTTGTTTCAAATTTTGCAGCACCCATTAAAATCTTGAAAAGTAGTCAGTTCTGTACACAAAATGTACAAACCGGATAGTTACGTATTTGAAAAAGTATGTATTTGCAAAATACTTCCTAGTAGTAGCAGAAGTTATTGAACTTTTTTTTAGTTGCATTTTTCATAATATGGAAAGGTGGCAGAAGGGTGAAAGTCAATTATTAAATCATCCAACAATCTTTGAAGTAAAAAAAAAACTGAAAAATATTGAAGATTTTTAAGAATCTCCTTATCTGAAACCATAAGGCCTAGGGCACCAAATTTGGCATGTAGCTTTATCTAGTGGACCTCTACCAAGTTCATACAAATAATAGCCATGGGGTCAAAATTGGTCTCGCCCCAGGGGTCACAAGTTTTATATGGGCGTATATAGGGAAAACCTTAAAATCCTTCTGGTACCTAGCCATAGGGCCTAGAGCTATTTAATTTGACATGTATCTTTATCAACAGGTTGTCTACCAAGAGTGCCCAAATGATAGCCAAGAGCTCAAATTTGACTCAGCCCCAAGGGTCACAAGTTCTATATGGGCTTATATAGGGAGAACTTTAAAAATCTTCTTGTACCAATCCATAAGGCTTAGGGCTACTCAATTTTGCATCTAGCTTTATCAAGTGGTTGTCTACTAAAGGTGCTCAATTTATAGCCCTGGGATTGAATTTAGCCCTGTCCTGGGGGTTACAAGTTTTACATGAGCTACCAAATTTTGCATGTTGCTTTATCTAGTGGGCCTCTACCAGAAGGGCCAAAATTATAGCCTTAGGGTCAAGTTTGTCCCCACACCAGGGTCACAAGTTTTACATAGGTTTTTGTGGTGAAAACTTTCTAAGTCATCTTCTTACTTACTATTATAAAGACAAGGGCTACTAAATTTAGCCCTGTGTCATGGGTTTCATGTTTTACAGGGCCTTTTATTGAGAAAACTTCAAAAATCTTCCTGTTTATATCCACACATTCTAGACCTATATTATATGGTATTGGGCTTTATCCAGGATTCAAGTAATTACAACTTTGCGGTCAAAATTGGCTTTGCCTGGGGTTACAACTTTCCTGTAGGATTTTATAGAAAAAATTTTGTTTGTCCACAAGTTTGAAACCACTTGGCTAAATATTGTAATGTTTGGCTTGTAGTGTTTTTACTTATTAGCCAGTGGAGCGATACAGGGCCATTATGGCCCTCTTGTGGAAGAAAATATGATTAGAGTATGTTTGTAGAAAAAAATATTTACAATTACTCTGAAATGTAGTGGGAAAAAAAATCAAGGAAAAGATAACTCTGGTTTGTTATTAGTCAGTGTTTTTCCCCCTACAGTGTTTTTCCCCCCACAAAATATATCAAATCAGTGGCATGTGACACTGTGTACATTATGTAAAACCTACACGGAGTAATCCAGCATTTTTATGGCCTAAAGGAAAGTGTTCCAAACTCACTGGAAAAAGGAGAGAATGTATGTTTATAGCATGTTTTCCTCTCCATGTTTCCCCTCTGTGTCTTCTACCCTCAAAAAGACAAATTTAGATGTTTTCCAATTATTAGTTGAAAATGCTTTCAATAGGGACAACACTTAACCCACCCACAATGTTTTTTTTCTAATCTTTTGCTGATAAATCCAATAATTTGCTATGTTGTCAGCAAGTTTTAAATTTTGAACAGTCCAACATTTTGTACTATGATAAAGTTATAATTACAACTTTCATCATAACTTTTTATCACATAACAAAATTTTATCATAAAACATTCATCATACAAGTTATATCTCACATGGTTATTTTCAGGTACAGAATTTCCTTCTCCACAATGGAACAGATTGATATCAACTCTAGAGAAAAGTTTCCTGTATCAAGAATGTAGTATTTACATTTTCCGTGGCACAGGATCTAATGTACCTTGCTGAAAGAATGGATGAAGATCAGCCTGATTAGACCGCTGTTGTCAGACAAGATTCATGTATCAGGAACATAGGAAACCCTTTTCCTGGGCCTGTACTCACTTGCCAATCAGAAGAATTTTCTCGTATTTAGGAAGTAACACCACATCCACTTGGCTGAATCAGCTAAATCAAGTAGTTTTGCCAATCTGAAATCAAGTTACTTTCAAATTTATGGATGAATTGATAGCTTGAGACATGTTTTCTTTGTCAGGACTTTACTGCCCACTCTTTTTATCATAAGCTCTTATATACATGTGCTCTACTCGGACAAAAGGCAGAGAGAATGTTTTAAACATGTTTTGAAAAATCAGGATTGTATACCGGTCGATAAAGTGTAATAAAGTACTATACAAATGAAAAATTCAACCCTTTACCAAACAATCCGTTGGTTTTACAACCCTGTGATAGAAGCCTTTTGAAAACATTGTGGGAAAAGGAGCAAATGTTGGTAATTACCATTTTCTCCTTTAGCCACAATGTTTTCTACATTTCTGAAAGCAGTTTTCACTTTTAACTCCACTGGCCAAAGGTCAGCTGGCTTATGTCATGGCCCGTTGTCCGTCGTGCGTCTGTGTGTGCGTCCATCCATGCATTCGTTAACTTTTATTTCAAACATCTTCTCTGAAACTACCCATCCAAATTTGATGAAACTTCACAGAAATGATCCTGTCATGGTCCTCTTCAGAACTTCTTGAACGAATTTGATTCCTTCAAAAACTCTGGTTGCCATGTAACAAAACTGGAAAAAAAAAACATTTTTAAAAATCTTCTTCTCTGAAACCACAAGGCCCAAGGCTACTGAATTTGGCATGTAGCTTTATCTAATGGACCTTTAACAAGTTTCTACAAATTATAGGCTTGGGGTCAAAATTGGCAACATTCCAGGGATCACAAGTTTAACATGGACTTCCATATATCACGGCGGGGAATCACGTGACACAACAACAACAACAATGACCGTTATTTGAAAAAATTCCCCAACTTCGGGTAAGAAAATCTTCAATAATTCCGTTAATACGTGACCGATTGGAATTTGGTTTGAAGCAGAGAAGGCGGAAGGACTCCGGGGATTTGCTTGATGTGTTAAATTTTTTAAACAACACCTGATAAAAAAGTTATTGACGAGCAAACAAATTATCCAGGGTAAAAAAATTGTTTGCTCGTCAATAAATTTTTTATCAGGTATTGTTTAAAAAATCTAACACATCAAGCAAATCCCCGGAGTCCTTCCGCCTTCTCTGCTTCAAACCAAATTCCAATCGGTCATGTATTAACGGAATTATTGAAGATTTTCTTACCTGAAGTCGGGGAATTTTTTCAAATAACGGTCATTGTTGTTGTTGTTGTGTCACGTGATTCCCCGCCGTGATATATAGTCCCTTCATTTTTAAGCATTAATCAAGGGAAACAACTAGTTATAAAGGATAAAGTTTGTTACTATTTATCTGCCTTGATAATCAAGCTGCAGTGATACATGACTGGTGCTAGATATTTAAGTTTTTTGATAGGAAATATTCTGTTTTTTGGATTCATTTTGATGCTAAAAGTTATGCGCACATGAGTGGAATATTAAATTCAAAGTAAGATTTCTATCATTCAGATTTTTTTCCAAGAACTTTTACCTTTCATGCCAATGAATAAACCTGCTTGTATTGCCTGACAGTGTTCATTGTTTTCGAAAGCCCTCTTTTTCAGGGTCATGAACTCTTCATTTGGTGTGGTAAAGGCTTAAAAAGCCTAAGGAGCAATACAGGGCCATCATGGCCTTCTTGTTTGAGTTTCATTGAATTATTTGTCTGTAAATACTTTCAATTTGGTCCAGTCTAAAATTTTGTTGTATTGTAATGACTAGGTGTAGTAAATGTTATGAAGCCATCAGAAAGACTATTGTTGGATGAAATATAGATAAAATTGGTTATATAAGGCTGAAAGAGTATATCGGTAACTGTAAATAAGAAGTGTTACATAAATCTTAGACATTTCAGAGCAATGTGACGGGAAGAGAAATTGCATACTTGAAGCAATTTTCTTTTCTTCTTCAATGTTTTTAAAGCTGGTCTGTTTCAGATTGAAAGAGGTGTTCATATAGCATTGTGAGATAAGCAATGTTATAGCTACGATCTAGCTTTTACCAAGAATTTTATTGTGAAACAGACACTTTTCTTAACCCTTTCCCAAACGACAAACTTTTGGACTAAACCAAATTGAAAGCATTATCAGACAATTCAACTCATGCTGAAAAGATTATTTCTGTCTATGATAGGGTAGAAAACATTGTGGAGAAAAGGAGAAAATGCTGGTTACCAGCATTTTCTCCTTTTCCCACAATGTTTTCAAAAGGCTACAATTCCAGAGCGGTAAAAACCAGGGATTGTTTGGGAAAGGGTTAAAGGAATTAGATTCTCAACATGTTTTTGTACTTTATCATGTTTTGACCATGTGTGTGAGCATCTATGTGAATGTTCACTTGTCCTTAAACAGCTCATCTGAAACATGTCTGTGTATATGCAGATCACATATTAGGCACATTTGTTTATTAGGAATTGGTGCAATACAGGGTCATCATGCTTCCCCTGTCCTTCCGTCCATCCGTCTGTCTGTCAGTTTGTGTATCCATTCTGGTAAATATCTCCAGTACCATTGGACAGAATTTGATGAAACTTAATACATGTGTACAATAATTTATTCTGTCTAGACCCTTGTTTTTAGCTCACCTTAGCACAAAGTGCTAAAGTTGAGCTATTGTGATCGCCCTATATTGTTCGTTGTCCAGAGTTCGTCATCTGTCAACAGTTTCTTTAAACATCTTCTCCTAAACCACTGGGCCAATCTTGATGAAACTTTGCAGGGATGTTCTTTGGGTGAAGTTCTACCAAAATTGTTCAAAAAAATGAATTCCACCTATAACTCAGGTTGCCATGGCAACAATAAGGAAAAAAATACAAAATATTTTAAAAGTCTTCTTCTCTGAATCTAGAAGGCGTAGAGCTTTGATATTTGGTATATGGCATCTCCTAGTGGACCTCTACCAAGTTTCTTCAAATGATGCCCCTGGGGCCAAAACTGGCCTCACCCGGGGCTCACAAGTTTGAGCTTAGGAACAAAGAAGGAAAACTTTAAAAAATCTTCTCCTCTAAAACTTGAAGGCAAACAGCTTTGATATTTGGGATGTAGCATCTCCTATTGGACCTCTACCAAGTTCCTTTAAATGATGGCCCTAGGGTCAAATCTGGCTCCACCCTGGGGGTCAAAAGTTTGAGCATAAGAACAAAGAAGGAAACTTTAAAAATCTTCTTCTCTGAAACTAGAAGGCGTAGAGCTTTGATATTTGGTGTGCAGCATCTCCTAGTGGACCTCTACCAAGTTTCTTCAAATGATGCCCCTGGGGTCAAAACTAGCCACACCCGGGGATAACAAGTTTGAGCATAGGAACGAAGAAGGAAAACTTTTAAAATCTTCTCCTCTGAAACTTGAAGGCATAGAGCTTTGAAATGTGGTATGTAGCATCTCCTAGTGGACCTCTACCAAGTCTGTTCACATTATGCCCCTAGGGTCAAAACTGGCCATGCCAAGGGAGTAATAATTTCAAACTTAGGAACAAAAAATGAAAACTTAAATATTCTTCTTCTCAAAAACTGAAAGGCATAGAGCTTTGATATTTTGTATATAGCATCTCCTAGTGGACCTCTACTAAATTTGTTCATATGATGTGTTTGGGGTCAAAACTGGCCCTGCCCCAGGGGTTGTAAGGTCACAGGAACAAAAAAGGAAAACTTTTAAAATTTTCTTCTCTGAGACTTTATGACATAGAGCTTTGATATTTGGTATATAACATCTTCTATTGGACCTATACCAAGTTTGTTCATATGATGCCCTGGGGGTCGAAACTGGCCCTGCCCCGGGGGTCAGATGTTCAAACATAGTAACAAAGAAAAATTTGAAATTCTTCTCCTCTGAAACTAGAAGGCATAGGGCTTTGATATTTGGCATGTAGCAATTCCTAGTGGACCTCTACCAAGTTCATACATGTTATGCCCTTGGGGTCAAAAGTGGACCTGCTCCGGGGGTCACAGGTTTGTTTAAAGTTTGCTTAAAGTTAATCACATAAGCGTAAGGGAAATAAAGCTATACTGAGCGCTGCAGGGCCAATGGCCCTCTTGGTTTTTTGTTGATGCAAAATGTTCGACTGGGAGCAGTTTCGAGTTGGGCTTTTTTCGGCGGGGGATATCACTTCAACAAAATTGCTTGTTAAGTTTACTTTTTGCAGTTACTTTGAAATGAAAATCTCAAAAGACAAAAAGCCTTGGCTTTTCATTCACTGCTAGTTTTAACAGATAGTTGTAATAAGACTTAATTATATCAGTTCTAGATATAACACTACTAATTATGTCACTGCAAGTTACAGTAACACTACTAGTCATGTTCTTAACCATGAATCCTTTTCAAAACAGACGAAGGCTTTAAAAAACATCAATGGAAAGGGATATAATGCTGTTAACCAGCATTTCCTTCTTTTCCTATATGTTATCCACTATTTCAAAGACAATTCCTGTAATTTATTTCTTTTATTTGCAGAGGCTTTTAGCACAGGTCCAATGTGACCTCATCTGTTTAGTTAACCCATTACCACACAATCCCTACTTTTGATGACCAGGGGAAATAAGCCTTTAGAAAACACGGTGGGAAAAGAAGAAAATGCTGATAACCAGCATTTTCTCCTTTTCCCACAATGTTTTCTATCCTTTACAAAACAAATTTCAAATTTTCAGTTACTTTTATTTTGTCGTCTGCAAATGCTTTCGATTTGGACAAGCCTAAAATATTGTCGTTTGCTAACAAGTTAATAAAAATTTTCTGCGAATAATAATCTTTCATACATTGCGATATTAAATTTCCTTTTGCTAGAAAATATCACAGTATCCAGTGATTCAAATCCAAGGTTTGCATATCTGCAATCTGATCTTTATCTTACACTGTCTGTACAAGGGAACAAGAGTAAAACAGATCATGCTTTGCAGCCAGAGTTGAAATACAGGTCTGGATCAAAGATACTGGGCATTACCATAGAAAATTTATTGATCCTAGTTCTGGTACATATACAACCTGAATTGTTTTGGCAGACAATGTAAGTAAAGATCATAAATATACCCTATGTAAAGATCATTGTCTTGTACGAGACATTTTATTTAACCCTTTCCCAAACAAGCCCTGGTTTTTAGGTGTCTGCAGTACAAGTCTTTAGAAAACACCGTGGGAAAAGGAGAAATTGCTCATAACGAGCAATTTCTCCTTTTCCCACAGTGTTTTCTGCCCCTTCCGATAGTTTTCTGCCATTGTTATGAAAGTTAAAATTGACGTCTACAAACTCTTTCAGTTTGGAAGAGTCTAAAATTTGTCGTTTTGGAAAGGGTTAAAACTTCCAGCCAGTTTTCCATACTGAAAAAATTATATGCCAACACAGACCTGGGAATTAATTTGTACATGTACTTTTAAAGGTATTTGATTACAAAACCTTTGCAATCTAAGAATACGGAAGACATTAAACTCTTTTTCATCAAAACTAAATGTGCTGGCTTTTCATTTACTGATGAAATCAAATGAATAGATGGTAAAATACAATTGGTCTAAAATGTGTTCATGTGTCATGTCCATTCTAGCTTAATTGCTCACACATATATTGCAATGTTATACAAGGGTTGATACCTCTAGATGATAATATATTCTAACATGACATGCGACTTTGGCTATATAAACACAGTGCAAGGAAAACGTGGTTAAAATCTGCGACAATCCATGTAGAGTGACGTCAATTCTATATCGAGTGACGTCATTCAATGAGTGAGTTATTCAATGGAACAATCTTCATCCGCATTTTTATCCCCTGCCGAAAGGCGGCGGGGGATATGGTAACAGTCTCCGTCCGTCCTTCCGTCATTCCGTCCCACATTTTTGTCCGGAGCATATCTCCAAAGGTATTTGAGATATCATCTTCAAACTTCACAAGTGGATAGATCTCATTAAGGAGGCGTGCAGTGTACAAGAACCATAACTCTATTTTCAGTATTTTTGCAGTTATTGCCCTTTGTACACTTTTTTTCTGGAATTTTTGTCCGGAGCATATCTCCAAAAGTATAAAAGCTAGGAACTTGAAACTTCACACACATATAGAACTCATTGAGGAGAATTGCAGTGCACAAGAACCATAACTCTGCCTTCAGTATTTTTGGAGTTATTGCCCTTTGTACATTTTTACTTTGGATTTTTGTCCGGAGCATATCTCCAAAAGTATACAAGCTAGGAACTTGAAACTTCACACATATATAGAACTCATTGAGGAGAAGTGCAGTGCAAAAGAACCATAACTCTGCCTTCTGTATTTTTGGAGTTATTGCCCTTTGTAAATTTTAACTTTGGATTTTTGTCCGGAGCATATCTCCAAAGGTATAAAAGCTAGCTACTTTAAATTTCACACACATATGGAACTAATTGAGGATAAGTGCATTGCACAAGAACCATTACTCTGTCGTCTGTATTTTTGGAGTTATTGCCCTTTGTAAATTTTAACTTTGGATTTTTGTCCGGAGCATATCTCCAAAAGTATAAAAGCTAGGAACTTGAAACTTTACACTTATATAGAACTTAATGAGGAGAAGCGCAGTGCACAAGAACCATAACTCTTTCTTCAGTATTTTTGGAGTTATTGCCCTTTGTACACTTTTTTTGTGGAATTTTCGTCTGGACCATATCTCCAAAAGTATAAAAGCTAAGAACTTGAAACTTCACACACATATAGAACTCATTGAGGGGAAGTGCAGTGCACAAGAACCATAACTCTATCTTCAGTATTTTTGGAGTTATTGCCCTTTGTAAATTTTAACTTTGGATTTTTGTCCGGAGCGTATCTCCAACAGTATAAAAGCTAGGAACTTGAAACGTCACACATATATAGAACTCATTGAGGAGAAGTGCAGTGCACAAGAACCATAACTCTATCTTCAGAAATTTTAGAATTATTGCCCTTTGTAAATTTTAACTTTGGAATTTTGTCCGGAGCATATCTCCAAAAGTATAAAAGCTAGGAACTTGAAACTTTACACACATATAGAACTAATTGAGGAGAAGTGCATTGCGCAACAACCATAACTCTATCTTCAGTATTTTTGGAGCTATTGCCCTTTGTAAATTTTAACTTTGGATTTTTGTTCACACATTTCTATGTAGATTCACAGGCTTTTTTGACTGATTACCATTTGATGAATTGATCCTGTTCTGGAACAAGTGCTAGTTTATTTTTCATACTTATTATCTCCCTGGTGGGGGGAGGGGGCAGATATGGTAATAGTCTGTAAGTCCCTCCTTCCGTCCCCGATTTTTAACTCCCTGGTGGGGGGAGGGGGCAGATATGGTAATAGTCTGTAAGTCCCTCCTTCCGTCCCCGATTTTTAACCGGAAGATAACTTAACCAGTATTTCAGATACCAACTTCATACTTCGTAAGTGGATAGATCTTGTTAAGGAGGAGTGCAGTGTACATGAATGATAACTCTGTCCTTCAAATTTTTGGAGTTATTGCCCTTCGTTATTTTTCAGGCTTAATTTATTTTCTCTAGCACATAACTTGAAAATTGTTTCACATATCAACTTGAAAATTTGTATGTGTCTAGATTTCAATAAGGAGAAGTGCAGTACAGAAGAATAATAACTCTAACTTTCATAATTTTTGAGTTATTACCCCTTCTTATTTTTCAGGCTTAACTTTTGTCCAGAACATAATTGAAAAACTATTTCAGATATGAACATGTAACTTAATTGGTGGATGGATCTTACTGTGAGGAGTGCAGTGTACAAGAACGATAACTCTGGCAATATGATTTTTGAATTATTGCCCTTACTTTTTAAGCTCAATTTTTGTCCAGGACATAACTCAAAAATTATTTCAGTTAATGTCATGTTTCTTCATACGTGGATAGATTTTATTGTGGGGGACTGCATTGTACAAGAATGATAACTCTGCTTTTTATGACTTTTGAGTTATTATGTAGTGAAATCCTGTGCCATGGAACAAGGGAGCTTAATGTATAATTTTATCATGGACCAATAACAAAAAGGCCACATGTACATGCAAAACACAATACCTCTTATACATTTGTATCAAAAAAGGTCTTTTTCGGCGGGGGATATCATTTCAACGAAATTGCTTGTTACTCTTAGTTTGAACTTGTTTTCCTCTTATTAAGAATTGGCCAAGTTAGAATCGAAATAATCTTCTTTCTATTGTGGTATATCGTTCAATAAACTACGTTGTGAGTTATGAGGCGCAATGAATAACCCACTCAGGCTATCGCCCTGGTGGATTATTTATTGTGCCTCATAACTAACAACTGTGGTTTATTGAAAGATATATCACAATAGAAAGATGATTATTTCTTAAGCAATGTAATATGAAAGGAAAACAAATACATGTATCAATAATCGGCTGCCAGAATAGTGGAATATATAGCTGTAAATAACTGGTCTCGAGAGATCAATTTGCACAGTTTCTCTAGAAAGACATGGGGAAAACTTGGATTTGTGCAAATTTCTTCACAAACATTAACAACAAAGAAAAACTATGTCTTCATCGTATTAAGCTGATACTGCAGCTATTTCTCAGACCACAGGAATTTGACATTCTATAACCAAAATAAATGATAAAACATGAAAAAAAAACTCTCCCCTATATAATATAAACACAAGGAACGCAACGTCTCGATTGCTGGCGCTAGCACCCGACAGCCTTTCCCAACCAAAATCACCTACGAAACAAACATTGATCATAATCTCATTTAGCCTAGCGATAGACAAGACAATAATGTACCTGCGACATCCCACGATACCTCAGTAGACACCTTTCAACCAGAGATATCCGTCATGTTTTACAGCTCTATCAGGTCATTTTGATTTATCCCGGTAGCCATTCGCTGACGTCACAAGAAGTGCAAGGAAGCGTATTTTCGTATTACTTATTACTATTATTTTTTTCGTTTTTAAGATATTTATGGACATCAAATGATACTTAAGATTCTAGAAAAATCTTTAGTATCATGTGATGTCCATAGGAATCTTAAAAACGAAAAAAATAATAGTAATAAATAATACGAAAATACGCTAACTGCTACTTTCTGTGAGGTCAGCGAATGGCTACCGGGATAAATCAAAATGACCTGATAGAGCTGTAAAACATGACGGATATCTCTGGTTGAAAGGTGTCCACTGAGGTATCGTGGGATGTCGCAGGTACATTATTGTCTTGTCTATCGCTAGGCTAAATGAGATTATGATCAATGTTTGTTTCGTAGGTGATTTTGGTCAAAGAAAGGCTGTCGGGTGCTAGCGCCAGCAATCGAGACGTTGCGTTCCTTGTGTTTATATTATATAGGGGAGAGTTTTTTTTCATGTTTTATCATTTATTTTGGTTATAGAATGTCAAATTCCTGTGCTCAGACCTATGGGTAATGTGTTAATAATAGTTGTTGCATAGGATATATGCAAGCTACCCATGGTAGAATGAATTGTACAAAGTAGTATTGTTTTGAATAATACTTAGTTTGTTTCAAATTTTCCAGGACCCATTAAAATCTCGAAAAGTAGTCAGTTCTGTACACAAAATGTACAAACCAGATAGGTACATGTATGTACATGTATGTATTTGAAAAAGAATGTATTTGAAAAATACTTCCTTATAGTAGCAGAAGTTATTCAACTTTTTTAGCTCACCTGAGCACAACATGCTCAAGGGGAGCTTTTAGGATCACCTGGTGTCCGTCGTGCGTCAGTGCGTCGTCAACAATTCTTTAAACATCAACTCCTCCTAAACCGCTGGGCGGATTTGGACCAAACTTGGCTGGAATGTTCCTTGGGAGGTCCTCTTTAAAAGTTGTTCACAGAATTTGATTCCATCAAAAACTCTGGTTGCCATGGCAACAAAATAGAATTTTTTAGGAAATTCTTTAAAAATCTTCTCCTCTGAAACCGCTGGTCAGATTTTAAAATAATTTCACAGAGATGTTCCTCGGGTGACCCTTTTCGAAAATTGTTCGTGAAATTTTGATCCGTCAAGAAACATGGCTCTGGTGAATGGGGGCTTCTTGCACTATACAGAAATAAAGGAATTCTTAAAAATTCTTCTTCTCTGAAACCGCTGGCCAGATTTTAAAATAATTTCACAGAGATGTTCCTTGGGTGACCCTTTTCAAAAATTGTTCGCGAAATTTTGATCCGTCAAGAAACATGGCTCTGGTGAATGGGGGCTACTTGCACTATAGGGCAATGAGGAAATTCTTAAAAATTCTTCTTCTCTAAAACAGCTGGTCAGAATAAGAAATAATTTCACAGAGATGTTCCTTGGGTGACCCTTTTCAAAAGCTGTTCGCGAAATTTTGATCCGTCAAGAAACATGGCTCTGGTGAATGGGGGCTTCTTGCACTAAACAGAAATGAAGGAATTCTTAAAATTCTTCTTCTCTGAAACTGCTGGCCAGATTTTAAAATAATTTCACAGAGATGTTCCTTGGGTGACCCTTTTCAAAAATTGTTCACGAAATTTTGATCCGTCAAGAAACATGGCTCTGGTGAATGGGGGCTACTTGCACTATAGGGCAATGAGGAAATTCTTAAAAATTCTTCTTCTCTGAAACGGCTGGTCAGAATATGAAATAATTTCACAGAGATGTTCCTTGGGTGACCCTTTTCAAAAATTGTTTGTGAAAGTTTTATTCGTCGAGAAACATTGCCCTGGTGAATGGGGGCTACTTGCACTATATGGAAATTAAAAATTTCTTGAAAATTATTCTTCTCTGAAACGGCTGGTCAGATTAGAAATATATTTCACGGAAATATTTCTTGAATGACCTGTTTCAAAATGTGTTTGCGAAAATTTGATAGGTCAAGAAACATGGCTCTGGTGAATGGGGGCTACTTGCACTATACAGAAATTAAGAAACTCCTAAAAATTCTTCTTTTCTGAAACTGCTGGTCAGATTTTGAAAGGACTTTTACAGGTGACCTTTTAAGAATTGCTTGGCAAAATAATGATTTTGTTTCCAGTGTTTCAATACCTTCAAAAAAAAAGGCTATGGTCCTCTCAAAAATTCAGGTGAGCGATCCAGGGCCATCTTGGCCCTCTTGTTTTGGTTGCATTTTTCATAATATGGAAAAGTGGCAGAAGGGTGAAAATCAATTATTAAATCATCCAACAATCTTTGAAGTAAAAATAAAATGTGTCATTTTAATACAGTATTTAATAGAAATAAATTTCATAAAAGTATTTTGGTATACATCACATGTATATTATTACAATACATGTTTTTAATAGAAACAAATTTCAAAATCTGTCACAAGATTCAAAGCACTATACAAACAAGACAATTTCGTATGGCACAAATCTATGAGATAATGGGTTGAGACCTGTTATTAGACAAGGCAAGTTGAATGTCCATGCACAAGACACTTCAGAGTCCAAGAACTGTACCAGTGAACTATTGAAGCAATAGGATTGAAATGTTGTTGACAGTGGCCTTAAACAACATACAATCAATCAGTCAAGAAAAAGACGGAAAAGGCCTGATCATCTTTAATTCTTTACCAATCAATCTTGCCTTTAATATTTCATTTAAGAAAAATTACCCTGACATACACCATTTTGAAAATGGCATTTCCTCTTCTTTTTGTCGTTTTCTAAACTTTGAAAGCTACATCTCTTTATTTGAGCCACGTTTGTTTATTGGATCTTCTTTGATTGACAATTTTAACTGAAAGTCTTTGAGCATAAAACATTCAATCCTTTAAGAGATTACAAAATTGTAGCCTTATCCAAGCTGAAAGCATTTACATGGCTCAAAGAGTATATTTTATCTTTGATCGAGCAGAAAATATTGAAGGAAAAGGTTACCAGCATTTTCTTCTTTTCCCACAATGTTTTCAACAGGCATTCCAGGAGTGTCAAAATTCGGAAATGTTTGGTAATGGATTAAACTTGTTATGGCAGCACAACTCTTCACCTGCTAACCCTTTACTGCACAATCCCGAATTTTAACACCCCTGTGAAAGAAGCCTTTTGAAAAGAATGTGGGAAAAGGAGAAAATACTGGTTACCAGCATTTTCTCCTTTTTCCACTATTTTTTCTTCCCTTCCTAAACAAATTCCATTTCATAAATCACATTCATTTTGTCGAGTGCAAATGCTTCCAATTTGGACCAGTCTAATATTTTGTCATTTAGTAAAGACTTAAATAAATTAAACTTACAAGCTGATAGTGAAAGCAGGAATAAAGATCTTTCGACATACTTTTGGGAAAAAATATTTTCCTGACAGGCAATGTATATCCACGATTGGATTGCATGTGCTGGGCATTCTGATCATGATCTACACTGTCCGCAAAAGGTTAACCTACTGCTGAAACTACTGTAAATTGTTTATCGTACAGGTTAACTGCACAACCTAAGGGTATAGATCCTAGACCCAACCACATGCTCTGTGCAGATTGAACTTGATATTCACAAAGCCCCTGTTTTTGCCTAATATGTTACCTTATTTATGAAATGACACTGAAGAAGTTGAAAACATTTACCGGTATGTAAATTTAAGATCAAGTATGGCACTCTTACCAAACAATACCAAATTTCAATGACCCTTTTGTTATTTGGTAAAAGGTTAGTCAAAGAATAAACGAAAAAAAGACTGTAGCACATCTGCAATGGGTGAAGTCAAATACTTCACAGAAATACCATAACAAAAAAAGCTGAATTGATAACAATATAAAAGGTAATGGAATGCAATAGATCGAGTATCACAGATGGTGGGAAGAAAGTAACCAGCACAATCAAGTTTGTGGTTTTTCTATGAGGTTTTCTAGAAGAGTATTTCCATTGTAAATGGCAGTGGTAGCTACAATAAACCTGAATCCTGTAACAAAAGAGGAAAGAGTTATGTATTAAAATATTGGCTATTTGGAAATATAAAGGATCACTTAGGAGAAATAGTCAAAACAGCAGTTTCCAGTATGAAAAATCCAAATATATCCTTCATCCATTTATGCAACTTGTAGACATAGTCGGTTGCAGAAAGATGTATCACCACCCTTTGTGAAAGGGAGATAACCCCTGTCTAAAAAAGTATCAACCTAGATCGCCTGCACAGTCCCCCTGGCTTACTTGGGTCAAAACTTTTTATTTTTGGTCAATCTTATGCATGTCCAAGAACTGTTCTACCTCAAGGGGGTTTACCACCATGATGTAACTCTTTACCATATAACAAATTCATAGACTGGTCCATATTGAAAGCATTTGCAGACAACAACATAAATGGGAAAGAAAAATTGAAATGTAATTTGGGAAGGGTAGAAAACATTGTGGGAAAAGGAGAAAATGCTGGTTACCAGCATTTTCTCCTTTTCCCACAATGTTTTCTAAAGGCTTCTTTCTCAGGGTCGTCAAAAGTAGGGATTGTGTGGAAATGGGTTAATAAGCAAGTCATCACACCATTATGAATCCATAAAAGCCAGTCTGTTTAACTCTTTACCAAGCAACAAAAGTTCAGATTGGCCCAAATTGAAAGCATTTGCAGACGACAAAATGAATGTGACTAAAGAATTAAATTTATTTAAGGAAGGTAGGAAAACACTGTGGGAAGAGGAGACAAGAGGGCCATAATGGCCCTGAAATCACTCACCCGAGTCTATTGACCAAACATGAATCATTTTCAATCTAGTTTCCTTGTGACCTAGTTTTTTATCAGACATTACCCATTATGAGATATCAATAAGACAAAAATTCTGACCAAGTTTCATGAGTATTGGACTGAATGTGTGGCCTCTACAGCATACAAAAGATTTTTCTAGGATTTGACCAGTGACCTAGTTTTGGACCTGACATTTACCCATTATCAAACTGTTTTGAGACATCACCAAAACAAACATTCTGACCAAGTTTGAAGAGTATCGGGCACAAAATGTGGCCTATAGAGTGTACACAAGGTTTATCTAATATTTCACCAAGTGACCTAGTTTTTGATTCCACATGACCCATTTTCGAACACATTCAAGGTACATGTATCACCAAGACCAATATTATGAACAAGTTTCAGGAGTATCAGACAAGGTTTTTATAACATTTGACCTATATACCTAGTTATTTACCCAGCATGACCCATTTTCAAATTCATCCAAGATATTATCAAGGCAAACATTCTGACCAATCTTCAAGAGTGTTGGACTGGAAATGTGACATCAAGAGCATACACAAGCTTTTTCTAAGGTTTGACCTGGTAGCCTAGTTTTTGACCCAACATGACCCATTTTCAAACTCGTCCGAGATATCATCAAGACAAACATTATGACCAACTTAAAAGAGTTTTGGACTGTAAATGTGGCCTCTAGAGCCTACAAAAGGTTTTTCTAACATTTGACCTGGTGACCTAGTTTTTGACCTGACATGAACCATTTTCAGAGTCATGTGAGATATCATCAAGACAAAGATTTTGACTAATTTTCAAGAGTTTTGGACTGAAAATGTGGCCTCTAGAGCGTACACAAGGTTTTTCTAAGATTTGACCTAGTGACCTAGTTTTTGACTCAACATGACCCATTTTCAATCTCGTTCGAGATATCATCAAGGCAAACATTCTGACCAACTTTCATCAGTATTGGACTGAAAATGTGGCCTCTAAAGCATACACAAGGTTTTTCTAACATTTGACCTAGTGACCTAGGTTTGAGCCGACATGACCCATTACTGAACTCTTCCGAGATATCATCAAGGTAAATATTCTGACCAACTTTCATGAGTATCGGACTGAAAATGTGTCCTCTAGAGCCTACACAAGGTTTTTCTAAGATTTGACCTACTGACCTAGTTTTCAACCCAACATGACCCATTTTCAAAATCGTCCAAACTATCATCGAGGTAAACATTCTGACCAACTTTCATGAGTACCGGACAGTAAATATGGCCTCTAGAGCGTACACAAGGTTTTTCTAAGATTTGATCTAGTAACCTAGTTTTTGACCCAACATGACCCACTTTCGAACCTGTCTGAGATTTCATTGAGGAAAACATTCTGACCAAGTTTCATGAGCATTGGACTGAAAATGTGGAGCATACACTAGGTAAAAATTGACGACAGACGACGGACACAGCACTATCACAATAGCTCACTCTGAAGACTTCGTGCTCAGGTAAGCTAAAAATGCTGGTTACCAGCATTTTCTTCTTTTCCTTCAATGTTTTCAAAAGGCTTCTTTCACAGGGATGTTAAATTTAGGGATTCAGTGGTATAGGGATAAAAAGCTAATGGATTTGAGGACAGAATGGTTCTTTCCCATGGAAAAAAATTGACAATTACAAAAAGATTAGACCAATGTTGGCCTTTACAGATTGTAGGTACAGATTTCTGGGGATGCTATAAGTATGCCTCATCTGTATTAAAACTACTTGCATTTAACAATATAGATTCAAATATAAATCCAAACTATGACAGAAGCTATTCTACATGTACCTGTTATACAGCAGAGCTAAACAGAAGTTACCTTTCCTCATCCATCTATTAACTGGAGAACGGATATGAAACAAAGTACATAGTAAACCTCACCTGTTTGCTTATCAAGAAATCTAAGAGCTGCTATCTCTGAATATGTACAACCTCCAATAAAATAGACCAACACAACTTTCTTGGCTCTGCCTGGCTGATTTATGCTCTTTGAACCTTTTGGAGATAAAACGGTTAAATAAACTTATATACTGAAATTTGTTCATATATTTAAATCTTGAACTTGAATGTCTAATTTATTTGAGCCATATTCTGTGAAACGGAAGTTTAATACATCTGCTAAAAGTACCAGCCCATGTCAGCCTACCTAGTCCGCACAGGCTGACATGCATCAAGACTTTTTGTGATCAATTTTCTGTATGTAACAGGACCAGTCTACCTAATAATTCAGGCCAACATTAGACATAATAAATTTTATTGATCCATTTTTATATAATGACCATCTTGGTATAATGCATCACAAAGATGCATTAAAACCCCTTTTGTCAGAGCATGACTCATTTACTTACTGATTTTTTTTTCTGTTTACTTATATTTAAATATGGAGTGTATGCCTTTTAACTTTTTACCAGACAATCCCGACTTTTAACGACCCTGAGAACGAAAGCTTCTGAAAACATTGTAGGAAAAGGAGAAAATGCTGGTAGCCAGCATTTTCTCCTTTCCCCATAATGTTTTCTAGCCTTCCTGAATCAAGTTTCAGCTTTTCAGTCACCTTTATTTTGTTGTATGCAAATATTTTCAATCTAGTAAAGACTTAGAGAAAGTTGGGGAAATATAGAAAATATTGTTACATAGAAAATACTGGTAACAATATTTTCTACTTTTCTCAGAATTCTTTCCACCATTCTGATAACTCTCTTTTTGTTCTGTTTTTACTCTTCATCACATAATCACACATTCTAACAACTTTGGGGAAGAAAGTTTAAGAAAACAATGTTAGGAATAGGAGAAAATGCTTGTCAACAAATTTTTTCCCAGAATATTTTCTACACTGTCAAAGAACTTCTACAATATGAGCCACATTTGATCTGTCTGCAGCTGTTTTGGAAATGTATAAAAAATTTGTCTTGCAGTAATGAATAAATAAACACTATCCTTAACCCTTTACCACACAATCCCTAGTTTTAATGACCCCGAGAAAGAAGCCTTTCGAAAACATTGTGGGAAAAAGGAGAAAATGCTGGTAACCAACATCTTCTCCTTTTTCCACAATTTTTATAACCCTTTTCAAAACAATTTTCAATTTATGGATCATATATATTTCTTCATTTACAAATGCTTTCAATTTGGACTGGTCTATAATTTTGTTGTTTGGTAATGAGTTAAAACAATGAGTTGATATATTTGCATATAAAAAACCTAACCAACAACTAGAGAAATTGAAGAGCTCCTTTCAGATTGACACTCATGAAGTTTATTCCTGCTCTAATGGACAATTATTTAGGTAAGAAAGGTGCATGTAGGAACTCACACGGAGAAAACTAACCTTTCCCAGGAGTTTTCATTTTAACTTCAGCATGTACACCCCCAGGCAAGTGTTTTACTATTTCTTCCATACCGAGAAAACTTTCTCTCTGCAAAACCTGAAAAGATATTTTGAAAGTAGAATAGAATATAACATTAAATTGATTACAGATATTTCAAATACATGTAGGTCTTTCATTTGCCGATATATAATTCTAAGCTTCTAAAGATCTACAAGCCCAAATACAAACATGAAATTATAACATATCACAATGATAATAGATTGTTGATAATTTTTACACTATGTAAGCACTGAAATAAATCACAGTAGTAATACAGTATACTTAAAACTTTTTATCTTACTTTTGGCTAGACCTAGAGTTTCCAATGTACACCTTTTCAACCATTTTGTATATGTATTGAACTCCAAAACTGGCATAATTATGTAGAATAGACCTATCCCAGGGCTCCAGATAACAGAGTGTGATTGTATTCTAAATCCACTGTTTCTCTTCCCAAAACTATGTAGTGGGTATTCATTAGAATCAACAAAACGATTCTAATGAGTACCAACAACATAGGGTTTAGTCGATAACAATTCATCTTTTCAATTTTGAAATCAAAATTACTCCCTGTATCTGGAGCTATGGTATTCATAAAAAAAGAGCAACTCAATACCATTTCTATAAGTTTACAAGACAAAGGGGCATAGGCTCCACTGAACACATAGGACATGTCACATGGACTTCTTAAGTCTACCTCTCCATTAGGTATCTGGAAAAAAAAGTTTATAAGTGAGTATAAGCCTAATTTCTATAGTGCGCACAACAGAGGCAAAAGTAAAATCGCTTAACTCATTACCAACTGACAAAATTTTAGGGTCGTCAAAATCGAAAACATTTGCAGACAACAAAATAAAAGTTAATGATAGTTTGCAATTCGTTTTGTGAAGGGTAGAAAACATTGTGGGAAAAGGAGAAAATGCTGGTTACCAACATTTCTCCTTTTTCCACAATGTTTCCCATAGGCTTCTTTCTCAGGGTCATCAAAAGTAGGGAGTGTGTGGTAATGGATTAACAGCGGCTCCTTTAGTTCAAATCTAGATTTGAAATGAAAATAGAAAATCCAAATTTCAGCCAAAAAAATCTAAGACTTTGCTGATTGAAAACCATTTACAGACAAAAGCTCAACTGTGGAAAAATAGTAGTATTTATTATTGACACTATATAAAATATTATGGGACACCAGCCTTTTCTATTTGTCCATTAATAAGTAGAAAACACTGTTGAAAAAGGATAAAATGCTGTTTACCAGCATTTTCTCCTTTTCCAACAATGTTTTCTTAATAAGGATTATAAAAAGTCAGGATTATAGGGTTAAAATGTCTCCTTTTCCAACAATGTTTTCTTAATAAGGATTATAAAAAGTCAGGATTTTAGGGTTAAAATGTCTGGTTTATTCAGGGTTAGTGTTAGATCCAGCACAGTACTTCTTAATGCTTTTGTAAACATTGATCAACTAAGACAAAATGTTGGTAACCAGTAGTTTCCTGTTTTACCACAAGTTTTCCAATCTTTCACAGAACAGTACTTTAATTAGAACCAGATCTGTTCTTTTCAATTAGTACTTTCAAAGCCATAGTCTGAAACTTTGCCGACCATTAAAGGGTTTAAACACTTTATGACTCCGTGGAAAAAATAGATCATTGCCGACCAGTAAAGGGTTTAAACACTTTACGACTCCATGGAAAAGAGATCAATGCATGAGGGTGTCATTGCTCAGTTTCAGATGTTTTTTATAAGCAAAATGAAAAAGGGGCATAACTTGACCTAAGGTTATCTGCTCTTAACTCTTTACCGAATGACAAAATTTTGGACTGTTCCACATTGAAAGCATTTGCAGATAACAAAATAAAGCATAGACAATATTGTGGGAAAAGGAGAAAAGTCTGGTTTCCAGCATATTCTCCTTTTCCCAAGGCTTTTTTCTCAGGGTCATTAAAAGTCGAGATTGTGTGGTAGAGAGTTTATGTATGGGTTTCCTCAATATTTTACAACTAGACTCAAGTTTCAAGTAAATATCTTTGGTTGTAGCTGATATAATTTCAAAATATTAAAGTTCACTGCACAATGATAATGGCACCAACTTATCACACAAAATGATGAATTGTGACAATATCCTAGTTTTCTTTGAAAAACGCTGGTGTTGATAAAGGTACAGGTGAGTCTTAGAAAATATCCTTGTGAGCCATGATAACCATTGTGATTTTTAACGCTTTACCAAACGGCAAAATTTTGGACCTGACCAAATTGAAAGCATTGGCAGAAGACAATGTCAATGTTCAATGTGAGTCAAATCATGGAATTAGTCTTTGATAGGATAGAAAACATTGTGGGAAAAGGAGAAAATGCTGGTAACCAGCATTTTCTCCTTTTCTCACAATGTTTTCAAAAGGTTTCTTCCTCCAGGTTGTTAAAAGTCGAGATTGTGTGGTAAAGAGTTAACTTTCGTCTTTCACACAAGTTTAGTTGTATTTATCATAACAATTCAACCTACAAGATTAAGTCTTTTTCTAAGGTTTTTAAATGAACTACTCTTGGTCAATGCCGCCACTCCTGCTGCCACTTTTGATTGTTGTCCTGTGTCTTGTTCCCGAAATAAACCAACTTTACTAAGACTGTGAAATGACATCATGTGTTCAAAACCATGACTCTGCAATGCGAAAAAAAAAAAAATCTGAAAATCTTCAAGTTACAAGTTTAAAATTTTACAAGTTGACTCTGGCAAATAGTCTATGTTGACAATAACTTTGTTATTGCAAGAGATGGTAAGTGGGCCTGACACTCTCTTCCTATGATGGACTTTCAAAGATGAAACAAAAGTCATATAATCAAACAAGAGCTGTCACGGAATGTGACTTAATATCCCGCCAGCGCTTTGACAGAAACAGGCAATAGCTAGCATTTTGTACACAGACGGACACACGGACAGACAGGCTGATTCCAGTATACCCCCAAAAACATCATTTTGCGGGGGTATAATGACTCCTTTTTTCAAAATAAACAACTAAAGTGACTTCTTTTAAAACTCAAACAATCTATTAAGTCTGGTAAGTTCTTGGAAAGAATTAACTATTTACCAAATGACAAAACTTTAGACTCGTCAAAATTGAAAACATTTGCTGACGACAAAATAAAAGTGACTCAAACATTGAAACTTGACTTTAGAAGACTAAAAAACATTGTTGGAAAAGGAGAAAATACTGGTTTCTAGCATTTTTTCCTTTTCCCACAACATTTTCATAAGGCTTCTTCCTCTGGGTCATAAAAATCATTGACTGTTTGGTAAAGGGCTAAATGAGAAATGAGAACCTTACTATCAGAATGAAAAAAAATATTCTTTAACCCTTTCCCAAACAAGCCCTTGTTTTTACGTGTCTGCATTACAAGTCTTTTGAAAACACTGTGGGAAAGGAGAAATTGCTCGTAAAGAGTAATTTCTCCTTTTCCCACAGTGTTTTCTAACCATCTGGGGAACTTTCTTCCATTTTCATCAAATTCGAAATTGTCGTCTGCAAACTCTTTGAGTTTGGACGAGTCTAAAATGTGTAGTTTGAGAAAGGGATAATAGTTGTAATTACCTGCACAAGTTGAGTTTTCAAAGATTTATAATCTCTAGGAGGAATTCCATCATTTGTTAGGGAAGTCAGACATAACAACTTGAAATTGGAAGCAACACTATCCTGAAAATGAGAATTTATTAACTCAATACCAAACGACAAAATTTTAGTCTTGTCCGAATTGAAAGCATTTGCAGACGACAAAACAAAAGAGACTGAAAAGTTGAAATTTGTTTTGTGAAGGGCAGAAAACATTGTGGGAAAAGGAGAAAATGCTGGTAACCAGCATTTTATCCTTTTCCCACTACGTTTTCTACAGGTTTCTTTCTCAGGGGTGTCAAAAGTAGGGATTGTGTGGTAATGGGTTAAGTCAAGCCACTGCAAGACACTTATTCGATCTTGAATTGGTTCATGTCTTAAAAGACTGAAGCACATACAGAAATAGTTTCATGATCAGAAATTTCATTTTTGGCTAAATAAAGGCAAACATGCTTCAAATCTACCTCCTGCTGAATATCTGTATTTTGTAACTAAGATGTTACAACTATCACCTTTCACAAAATTGAAAGTGTTTGCAAGAGACAATTTGTATGTAGATCAAAATATGATATAGATCTGTCTTCAAAATGGTGAAAAACACCATGGGAAAAGGTGAAAGGGTCTAGAAAAGTCCAGATTTTGTGGCAAACAGTTGAGGCAAGGAGTTTGTAAAACCTTTTTACAAAATTTACAGTAAAACATGTTTATAGCAAAGTCCGATATAGCAAAGATCTGATTTGTATGATGAAATTACTCCCCCTACTAAGAGCTTCTACAAATAGCCTATATGAAAAGTACCGATTACAGAGAATTTTGATACAGTTTAGTTTTCAACATGGCGAATCAAAAGTCTTCAAGCTTTATGCAGAAAGATATAGCTACAGCTGTGAAAACATATGAAAATACCTGCTGTTTGGTGAAGTTTGCACTATAAATATAGTGAATTACATTTTCAAGGAATTAAATCTGGCAGTCTGCTAAAATTTGCTATAACAGAGTTTAACAGTACATAGGTTGAGTATCCTCAAAACCAATCATAGAGGAGGTGTTTGTTGGCTAATACATTTTTCTTAGCCATTGAAAATGTAGATGGATGACTGAGGGATCATAGATCTGAGTACAATATGTTTGTAAAGAAAATGTCTGAAATACCTCTGAAACAGTGATATATACCACATGAATCATCTATTCTATGATTTTCCATGTAGAGATACCTACTTGTCTATTTATACTGTCCTCTATATAGTTCAGGTTTTCTTTGAATCCAGATCCTTCGAGGAGACCTGTAATAAGGAAGTAAATTGCAACTTTGCTGTTTGTCAAAGGGTTGTCTTTTGCACACTTCATTACTTATTAGTACAAAGCACTTAACCCTTTCCCAAATGACAAATTTTGGACTCTTCCAAACTGAAAGAGTTTGAAGACGGCAATTTCAGATTTTGAGAAAATGGCAAAAAGTTCTCAAAATGGGTAGAAAACACTGTGGGAAAAGGAGAAATTGCTCGTTATGAGCAATCTCTCCTTTTCCCACAGTGTTTTCAAAAGACTTTAACTGCAGACACAGAAAAACCAGGGCTTGTTTGGGAAAGGGTTAAGAAAAAGAACAAAAAAATACCTTTCCAATAATAGCGAAAGGTTTTGGTGAAAAAGAACAAGACTTTCAACCTGCAAATTGTCTTGGGAAATAAAAAGTTCTCTGTATAAAAGCAGTAACAATGACTCAATTTTTCACAATACATTTTTTTCTTTTCGCAAGAAAAAAAGGGGGGTGGGTGGGGCTTTTCTGTTAGAGCTGCCAGTGGCTTTTGAACAACTTGTGTGCAGTGCAAGTTAAAAGAAGCTCTGGTATGGATAGGTGCGCGGACTCCCCCAATATAAATGAAATCATTCTGTGAATGGCATTAAACACCATACAATCAATAAATGAAAAAAAGTTGAGCGGCCAACCAATCCTTATACTTGTATAGTAGTAGGCTAAACAGACCTCTCTTTTACTCCAGATCCACCTTTTTATTCTTTGTCTCTTAACATCAATGCTGCATATTTGAGTATCTGGCCATTGCAATAAATGGAAATATTCTTTACAAATAAAGTTTATATGCCACAACTTTTTTTACAGACCATGTGTGGTCAGTCCATTGAAATATGCCCACAAGTCATTAGGACAGAGGTTAATATGGATACAAGTAAACTGAGTAAAAAACCAATTCAAACTGTATGATTGCATGCTTATGAGATAACTTATCTCCTAATCAGCATTTAAAATTTCAGATCTTTCAACCCATTACCACACAATCCCTACTTTTGACGCCACTGAGAAAGAAGCCTTAAGAAAACATTGTGGGAAAAGGAGAAAATGCTGGTAACCAGCATTTTCTCCTTTTCCCACAATGTTTTCTACCCTTTACAAAAGAAATTTCAAATTTTCAGTCACTTTTATTTTGTCGTCTGCAAATGCTTTCGATTTAGACAAGCCTAAATTATTGTCGTGTGGTAATGAGCTAACCCTTCATCAAACAATCCCTGGTTTTCACAACCCTGAGACAGAAGCCATTTGAAAACATTGTGGGAAAATGAGAAAATGCTGGTAACCAGCATTTTCTCCTTTTCCCACAATGTTTTCTATGCTGCTAGAAACAACTTTCAACTTTTGCAAGTGCCTTAAATTTGGACCGGTCTAAAATTTTGTCACTTGGTAAAGGGTTAAACTGAAAGCATTTGCATTTGCAGAGGTCAGATCAAGGGTTGCTCACATGATGAGAGTCTTCTAACAACAACACATATTTTCAAAGTCTCTGAGAGCGAGTAATTAAGACACAAGATTGTCTGGCAAAAGGTAATCAAAATAGAAAAGCTTACTATGTTCAGTTTGTGCATATTCCTGGAAATCACCTTTATTTTTCTTGTTAATAATCTGCTCACATGCACCAATATCTGAAAATGAAAAACAAAGAAAAGTACCAAAAACACAGACTGAGTTTAAGGATTCAAAATAAATTTATGATAAGGACCATCAAAAGTTCACAGCAGTTGATTAATACGTCTTGTGGAAGCAGAATACTTAATACTCATGAGTTGCAAAAATGTTGAGCTCAACTCATTAATACCAGCATTTTCTTTTCCCAATAATTTTTTCAAATGGCTTCCAATCTCAGGGTCGTAAAAACCAGGGATAGTTCGGTAAAGGTATACAGTTGAAATAAGAATTACTGTTGGAAAGAGTAATTCTGCTTTTGTTATTCGTTGTTCTGCCAAATTGTAACCCTTTACCAAACAACATAATTTTAGACTAGTCAAATTGGACACCTGACAAAAAAAATGATATTTGATTTTGGAACAGTAGGAAACATTGTGGAAAAAAAGGAGAAAAGGCTGAGATACATAATCTTAATATCTCGTAGCATGCAACAGATTGGCTCTTTTATATGGCCAATAAAACCTAAACAAATGAGATTAGAAAGATGTACATTAGAATGCATTAGAAACTATATGAGAATATATATTCTGACTGACTTACGATATGACAAAGTGGCCTTTGACTGATTGAGTACACGCAGATCTTTTGCAACAAAGTCCTTCATGTCACTGACAGATGAGAAAGTTTTTCTTTTCTGAAATAGAAAGGACTGATTAACCCTTAAAGTGCCAAATCAATGCGATAGACCGTTCCAATTAGCAAAATCAGCCAAAATATTGCAATTTGTAGATTCTTTTGACCAGAATGTGTTGACAAAGTTGCAGACAGAGAGACATCTGGATTTACCTGGATCACCAGTCTTCCTACAAATATAAGTGAGAATATCTTTTAACCTCAGGGTATCAGAGGTCAAGATTGCTCTTTATCATCAGGCATGAAGTGATGTTTAACTCTTTAATACACAACAAAATTATAGACCGGTCCAAATTGAAAGCATTTGCAGACAACAAAATAAAAGTGACTGAAAATTTGAAACTTGTTTTGGGAAGGGAAGAAAACATTGTGGGAAAGGAGAAAATGCTGGTTACCAGCATTTTCTCTTTTTCCCACACTGTTTTCAGAAGGACTCTTTCTCAGGGTCATTAAAAGTCGGCACTGTGTGGTATAGAGTTAAGTTTTTCTGTATACCTGTACGTAGCTTTAGTCTACAATGTGCATCCCATACTTAAACTAGGGTCTGTTCTTGTACCTGGACCTTAGCTATGTATTTGTTGTGACATTATGGGGTAAGAACAGACATTATAAAACAAAGAAAAAAAGCTAAAAAACACTTACATCTGATACTGACTGTAAATGCTGAGCTTGGCTTTTCAAAAAATCAAAAACATTGCTGAAATGTCTATCTCGGATTTCATAGAACATCTGCAAAGGAGAAAAAATGGAATCAGTAGGTCTTACTTTGCAAAATATATTGAACAAATATTAGTAACTCCTATTTTAACAATCCAGATAAGGAAGGCTTCTGAAATCATTTTAAGAAGAGAAAAGAATTACCTGCAGTTTCTCCTGTTTCCAAAATGCCTTCTAACTTTGAAAACACAAAACCCATCACTTCAATCACATTTAATTTGTTGTACGAACATGATTTGAATTAAATGTGCATAAAATTTTGTCCTTTGATATCGAGTTGAGCTATAAATGAACAAAGGTGTCTATTTATATTCCTGCAGATAAGGGCTAAGGATATTGTCGTTTGAAAAGGAGCCATTACTTTAATCAGGCAATGGCTTCCTTTAACTGAATATTTTCTATCAAATACCTTTTTTCCTTCAAGAATTTGGCCTGTGTGCAATCGGATTGTTTCTTTTCAGCAGTTTTTGGCATGTCTCACAGATTAATGTATGACAAAGATGCTAAGACCGAGATATTTCTTCCATAGTGTGACTTCCAATAGTAAAACCTTTTTCAATGCACAAGAAAAAACATTAAAATGTCAATAGTCTATGGGCGATTTTTTTTATGTATTTTTCTTTGGAAAAGACAGTCAATAGTATCAAAATGGTATTAAATAGTACATTACATGAGAAACAGCTCTAGGATACATTCTTATAGGCTACTGTTTAGAGAAATGACAGGTTGGAGCTATGTACAGATATATTACATTTCATGTACATGTATATAGCAATCATAAAGTTCAGCATGAAAGGTGTAAGCCAAAAAATGTTAACTGACAGCATACCTCATCTTTACTGGATAAGATTAACTTCACCCCCTCAGATTTCTGGGTAATCTCAGGTCCAAACTCTACAAACCCACAGTTTATCCCAAATATATCATCCAATAGTCCATGATAGGTCACTTGGGAACACAATGGCGTCACAAAGTCTACCTCTAAAATTGATTTGAAATTTTTTTGCTCATAATTTATGAGTAAGCTCTCTCACAAACATGTCACACTCTGTGAAAAGGAAGTTCATCACATCTGCAATAAGTACTGACCCTGGTCAGGCTGATCTAGGTCAATAATTTTTGCTATTTGTAAATTTTCTACTTGTAAAAAGACAACTCTATTTCATGATGTGGTCAATTCTAACCCTTCACTCCATAGATACTCATTTCTACGCACTGCTTGTGGGAGCCTTTAGAAAACATTGTGGCAAAAGGTGAAATTGCTTGTGATGAGCAATTTCACCTTTTGTCACAATGTTTTCTATGCTATCAAAAGGTGTTATATACACAAAAGAAACGGCTTCATCCTTGCTATTATGTAGGGTCAATTAGAGATACCATAGAATGCCTTATGGAAATGAATGAATGAATAGCGTTTTAAGGCCTGTCTACAACTTCGGTCAAATTGGGCGCACTTACTTAGTAAACAATAATGTGAGATGAAAATAACATACATGTGCAACAACATAAGACAAACATGATAAATGAGGAATGGACAAAACAAAAATGATGCCCCTTTTATCGCCTTTTACGACATGCATGCTGTCACGTTTGTTGCGCCAGATGAAATGGCAGATGTGACGATCTCAGGACTGTAGTGGTTTATTCTTATACCCCCAATTAAACCAGGATTTGGAACAAGAACTACCCAGCCTGCTGCAATCCTACGAATTACTAGGAAAGCAGCCGTTCCTCTCTAATTTCAGTCGCCTTCTAAGATATGCCATAGAGAAAGGCCGAGGTCCTATTCTTTACAGTAAAAAAAAAACAAGGCCCCACAGGGAAATGCCTTGTGGCGGAAAGGGTTAATACAAATAAATCAACAGTATGTTATGACTTGTTCCACATGATGCATTGTAAAGATGCATTGAAACCTCTTTCGACAGACCATCACTCATCTTTCTTTTCCATTTTCAAATAAAGAAAACATACATGTTACAAAATTGAACTAAGCATAAGGGTAAAGCTTCTGTTGTAGAGATGATGAGCAAACTAGTTCAAAATCACACTGATTAATGTCGTTTTTCATCACTTTCAACTCTATCGCAGTCATGAAGTCAAAGCAGCAGCTAACTTATTCATGTTTGTACAGTGTTTTACCAGTACCTAGGACTTGCTTAACTCTTTACAAGATGACAAAATTTTGGGTCTGTCCAAATTAAAGGTATTTCCAGACACAATTTAGATGTGGCTCAATTGACAGAATTTGTAATCGACAGTGTAGAAAACATTTTGGGAAAAGAAGGAAATGCTGGTTACCAGCATTTCCTCCTTTCCACCAAAGTTTTCAAAAGCTTTCATCCTCTTGTTCGTTAAAAGTCAGGATTGTGTGGTAAAGGGTTAATCATTTTTTCTTTCGATTATACTCTTAGTTTTTAAATATCCTGATTTTGAATAACTTCAGGTTTTTATCAACCAAAACAAGGGAATGGAAAGCTGATGGCCCCCATAATTTGCAATAAGGAAATCTAGTCCTTTTTCAAAAGAATGTAGAGGGATAACAGATCCCTCTAATTGATATAAAACAGACATTACAGCTAAAAATGGCCAAGTATCCTGCACTGGCACAGTGGGCAAGGGGTCAGTGGTATCAAGTCCTGGACAGCCAATAACCCCTAAGCTGTTAAGTGCAGCTTGCTGATCTTTTAAGGACAATGTAGGTCAAGCAGTTGGAACGTTGATCTTCACTGTTTGAAAAGGAAATATCTTTCTTCAAAGAAAAAAGGTTTGAAATGGCCTTATTCAGAATTTTTACTATAAACTTAACCAATTACCAAACGACAATATGTTAGACTGGACCAAATTGAAAGCATTTGCAGACTACAAAATAAAATGTAACTGTATATTTGAAATTTGTTTTCTGAACGGTATGGTTACCAGCATTTTCTCCTTTTCCCACAATGTTTTCTAACGGCTTCTTTCTCAGGGGCATCAAAAGTAGGGATTGTGTGGTAATGGGTTAAAAGCTTCAATTAACTAGTTTTGCATAGTTTTGCACCAATTTAAACATTGTGGGGAAAGGAGAAAAATGCTTGTTACCCCTTTTAGTGCAATGTTTTCAAAAGATCTCTTTCTCAAGTTTGTAAAAACTCCCAACTGTTTGCAGTAAAAAAGTTAAAGAAGGAACAGTGGACGTTTTTCTTTCAGACAACGATTGAGTCCACTACATTATAAGAATTCATACAAGTGTTCATAAATTAATACAAAGGCTTTCTTACCTCTATCAAAGAGAACTAAATGGCCTATCTCTGATCTTGGATAATCTGGCTCTATCAATTTATCCCCTCCACTCAGTTGTTTCAACAGTTCATGACACATCTGTAAAATTTTAATATTTTCCTCAATCTTTTCTACAAACAGGCCTATGGGGACAAATAACAAAAGAATTTCTGATGCAACATTGACATTGAGTTCATGTATTTTGCCTTAATTTAACTCCTTACCAAACAATTCCGACTTTTAATGACCCTGTGTAAGAAGCCTTCTGAAAACATTGTGGGAAAAGGAGAAAATGCTGGTAACCAGCATTTTCTCTCTTTTTCACAATGATTTCAACCCTTCCCAAAACAAATTTCAATTTTTCAGTCACCTTCGTTTTGTCATCTGCAAATGCTTTCAATTTGGACCAGTCTCAGATTTTGTCATTTGGTAAAGAGTTAACTCTTTGTGACAGTACAAACTATCCAAACCTAATAAAGCAAGCAAGTGGGAAAGATGTTGCTCCCACGAGCCTGCAGCTGTACTTTTTATTTCATCTGGTGAAAGACCCTTAAAACAGTGTTTTAATTTTAACAACTAAAAAGAAGGCTTCAGAAAACACTGTGAGAAAAGGAGAAAATGCAGGTAACCAGCATATTCTCCTTTTTAGACTATCCCGACTTTTACCGACCCTATGTAAGAAGCTTTTAAAAACACTGTAGGAAAAGGAGAAAATGCTGGTAACCAGCATTTTCTCCTTTTCCCACAATGTTTTCTACCCTTTCCAAATGAGATTTTAATTTTTGATTCACATTTATTTTGTCATCTGTAAATGCTTTCAATTTGGACTAGTCCAATTTGTTTTTGTCTGGTAAAGAGTTTAGGCAGAAATAATCACTTGAATTTCATTCATTTTGTTGTCTGCAAATGCTTTCAATTTGAATGAGTATGAAATTTTGTTGTTTGGTAAAAAGTCACTGAAAGTTGTTGGCAACATGAATGCTACACTTTAGATCATCAAATAGCATGCTGTGGTCTTCACAAACTGGCTTTTCCATCCAAGGAATCATGGTGCCATAACATGACTAATTTCCTTAAAAAAGTATAGTTAACATAGTATAATCAGGTGTATGTATACAATTTTACTGATCGATTGTTTGCTTGATTGTTTGTATAGTGTTTATACTGTTTTCAACATTATTTTAGTTATAACACAGGGGCCAGGGCACTTATCCATACTTTTCTGGAGTTTCTTTTATCAATATTCCACACAATATTCTTTCCAAACCACTGGCTGCATTCCCGAATAAGCATTATGGAAACAATCATCTGCTGTGAGAGATATGAATCCTGTGGCAGTAATTATCATCAATCCTAGAGAAATTGCCTGAGCCAGGGATCGAACCAGAAACCTCCTGGTCTCAAACCTTTTACACTATCCACTATGCTACCAGTGCACAGCTACACAAAACTGAACAAGGCTCATCCAGAACAGGTATAAAAATATTGCTTGTTCTGACCTATAAAAAAAGAAGGAGTTTCAGAGTTTCATGTGTAACTATCATAAATATTACCACACTTACCTTACCTGCCCTTCCAAAACAATATACATTTGGTATTTCTTTCATCAAGCCCTGAATGGTCATGATCGACCTACATATTGTGTGTAAGTAGGTCAAGTCATTGTCCTGTACAAATAGAGAGATATTTGACATATAAGTATAACTTATTGATCATATATTTCATTTGTTTGAAATTAAATCGGAGGGAGGCGAAGCCGACCGACGATTTAGTTTCATACAAATGAAATATATTGATCAATAAGTAACTTACAGTTTGCCCTACTTTCTAATTGACTTACGGCTACGGATAGGTGGAAAGAGCCATACAAGAACGACAGAAAGCTCGGTTCGCCACGCCTCTTTTGATTGGCAGTTGTACGAACATGCATTTTGAGTTGTGCAGCATTAACTATTATTTATTTTGTCCTTGAAGTAGTTTCAGGACAATAATTATTGTCTGCAGTCATGCTCATTCGGCATACCACGGGTGATGGTACCAATCATATCCCTCGTCTATATCTAGTGGATTAATATGCAGCAGATCGGTTCATTCATCGCTCAGAAATACGCCATTTTACTGTTCTGAAAATTGTCAGGCTCCTCTTACAAAAAAAAAAACTTGGGTTTTAATTTTCTTTCGAAATCTTTCAAACCATATTTCAATCAGATGACAAACAGTTCGTACATTAATTTTGTAACGTAGTTTATCAATTCCGATTGAAGTTTTCACAGACAGATAGACAGATGTGAATAACTTCACGTCGTTGCTAAACGAATCATATTGGCTCGCCATGTATAAGATCATGTGACTCGAAGTTCATATGGGAACGACCGCTATACGGACGAGGTTAGATGTAGGCACAGAATCGGCCGAATTTCATGCTCTTTGAAGTGATAGATTCAACAATGGATGCATGCTTTGAGCTGGTTGACGACGAGGAATTTTACAAAGAATTTATTTTCCCCGACACAGGCAACATCTTTCTAACACAACTGTGTACAATAAACACCCATGTCCCTCTAAAGTGGGTCACTGTCCAGGATCTGTTTCATTGTTAAACCTACCAGAAAAGCCCTCTTTCTTTACTGCACTGAGGCAGAAGGCGGGTGGAAACATTGCGGGTAAAGGCGAAATTGCTTGAAAGGAGCATTTTCTCCTTTTCTGCTATTTTTTTTCCTCAGACGAATCCTATAAATTGGGCAAGTACCAAGTTGTTGTCTGCAAACGGTACATGAAATTTACAAGTCAAATCTCCCAGCCTGGTAAAGATTTCCTTACCAGGGTCGTTAAAACCAGAGGTTGTTTGGTAAAGGGTTTTTTAGTCCCGATATTCATGTGGAAATTACGTCACTTTTTTGGGGAAGATGCAATTAGTTGGAATAGTCCCCGCCCCTTTTATTACAGTGTATGCATTAGATTGGTATTTACAAAGACCAGCTGAAATACTGCCGACGGAGCTTCTCATAAACCTGGATACAACTGTATATAGGTTAACCATTTAATGATTAAGTGGTCACATATTGCAACATATTGAGTCTGTATGGAATTAAATCAAGCAGTTTTGAACAAAATCCAGCGTTTTCATTGGTTTAGAAAGTAGGGCAAACTGTAACAGAAGAAACAAATAGGAACAACTATAAAAAAAGAAGCTTCCTGGTCATGACATTTTACACTGATTGATAATTTACAAATTACCTAAAGGGCAAACATTTAAAGTTCAAACTTTTTTTCAATGGTATAGAAAACAGTGTGGAAAAAGCAATTATTTGTTAAAACCACTTGCTCTTTTTCTCACAATGTTTCTAAAACTTGTAAACTCAAGCTGCTGTAAAAGCCATATTTATACAGTGGTTAATTGCACTTTCTCAACATAATCATGTTTAATAAAATTATTGAAAAAGAAAGCTTTTCAAAACATTATGCAAAATGGAGAAAACGCTGGTATTAAAGCAGCATTTCTCCTTTTTCCACAATGTTTTCTGCCCTCATATAGACATATCTTGGCATTTAAAACCAAATTCAATTTGTCCTCTACAAATACATGTATACCGAAACTGGACAAGCCTAACATTCTGTCATTTGGTAAAGAAAAGAGATCTATGAATTTTGTACAAAAAATAATGTGAAATCCTATATGAAACTTTTACTTCTACAGTCTTACCAGATATAACATTTTGAAGAATTCTGGCATTTCCATGGACAGGATATCTGTATCCAGAGGTATCAGGTCCAAATTGAATTCGTCCAGTTCACACAGTCCATACACACCTTCCTGTTCTAGAATCATCTCACACAGATAAAGCTGCACATGAGGTAAAAAAGAGGATTTTTGTCTGACTCCTCTCTGTCCTTTGAATTTTTTGTAATTAACCCTTTACCCCATAAGGCATTTCTATGGTATCTCCAATTAACCTTAAATAATAGCAAGGATGAAGCTGTTTCTTCAGTGTATATGACACCTTTTGATAACATAGAAATCATTGTGACAAAAAGTGAATTTCACCTTTTGCAACAATGTTTTCCAAAGGCTCCTACAAGCAATGCATAGAAATGAGTATCTTTGGAGTAAAGGGTTAAAGCTCTAAAATATGTTCTGTTGGGTATTTCTTTAACTTTTACCAAACAATTACTGGTTTTTATGACCCAGAGGAAGAGGCCTTCTGAAAGCATTGTTGGAAAAGGAGAAAATGCTAGTAACCAACATTTTCTCTATTTCCCCCAATGTTTTCTACTCTTCTAAAGTCAAGTTTCAATTTTTCAGTTCCATTTATAGTATTTTGTGATCTGCATGGGTAAGTCTACAATTTTGTTGTTTGGTAAAGAATTAAATCCATATTTCATCTAGGGCAAGATATGTAAAATAAATATCAAAATTAGGAGTACAGCTAGACACAAGAAAATTTACCAGATTAAAAAAAAAAAAACAGCCACAACAGAGTTTTGCAGCAATCTATAAAAGCATTCTTCTGCTTTACTTTCTATTCATAGCCAAAATGACAAGCCATTCAAAAAAAAAATCTCCTACCTGTAGCAGCTTAGGAAAACATTGTGGAAAAAGGGAAATGAGCAATCACTCTATTTCATACCAACTAAAAGTCCCTTTCTTCCCTTTTAACTCTTTAGCACACAATCCCAAGTTTTAATGACCCTGAGAAAGAACCCTTTTGAAAACATTGTGGGAAAAGGAGAAAATGCTGGTAACCAGCAATTTCTCCTTTTCCCACAATGTTTTCTACCCTTCCTAAATCGAATTTCAGTTTTTGATTCACATTAAAGTTGTTTTGTTGTCTGCAAATGCTTTCAATTTGTACTAGTCTAAAATTTGTAATTGGGTGAAGAGTTAATCAAATGGTTTTAGGGTTTTTTAGTACAAATCATTTGTTCTTGAGTCCTGTAGCCTCCCAAATGAGTTAAAGGGCTCAGCTCCTTCAACTCATTACGGTAATACCAAACAAGTCAGGCTTGTCCCGACTGCATTTGCAGATGACATAATAACATTAACTGTAAATTTGAACTTTGTTTTGTGAAGAATAGAAAACACTGTTGGAAAAGGAGAAAATGCTGGTTACCAGCATTTTCTCCTTTTCCCTCAGTGTTTTCTAAAGACTTCTTTCTCAGGGTTAACAAAAGTAGGAATAGTGGGGTAATGGGTTAAGACAGTCAACACTATTACGTACCTTTCTCGGGACCATTACAATTCTGTACTTTCTGTTGTGACCTTTTGCTTTCTCATTTGAAATCTGATCCGCTAAGATCTTCATCAAGTTGATCTTTGGTTTAACAATATACATTCGTCTAAAATATGAGTAAAATCAAATGAAATATAAAAGCAAAGCTAAGTCTTGATGATTTAATACTTTACCAAATGACCATTTAACCCTTTCCCAAACAATCCCTGGTTTTTACGGGTCAGGAATAGAAGCCTTTTGAGAACATTGTGGGAAAAGGAGAAAATGCTGGTAACCAGCATTTTCTCCTTTTCCCACAATGTTTTCTACGCTATCATATAGAAAAATCATCTTTTTAGCAATTGTTGATTTGTCATCTGCAAAATGCTTTCAATTTGGTCTGGTCCAAAATTTGCTGTTTGGGAAAGGGTTAATCTTATAACTTACAGATTATTGAAAACTCTGTAGGATTAAAATAGAGAAAAAGCTGTATACCAGCCTTTTTTGTCATAAGGAACAAGTCTAAAAATTTGTATAATCGAAAATTTAATGTGCAAAGAAGAAAGTATTGGAACAGATATTTCTATAAAAAAAGCTATAGTAATTCAATTTGATTCTGATGGAAATCTCAACTGCAGGGATTAATTAAGGCACGTCTGAACGACATTGTCTAGCAAAAAGTCTGTTCCGGCTTCCAGCTAGCCTGAATGGTCTAGTACAAAAATCGAGACAGTAAGTTGAGTATCAGTTTGAATGCTTGGCATAAGTGACAAAAATCGACCTAACATGCCATTCCTCGAAAAATATTGCTTGCATAATTTGTGATTTTGCCCAACAAGCAACATTTTAGAGACAACTTCCACAGGAAGCCCATTTTTTTTTTTTTTTTTCAAAATTGTAGTATCTTAACAAGGAAAAACAAAACCCCATAGAATAAGATCTATTTCATACTTTCCTTCATTCTGCAAAAATGGTCTACTAGAAATCTGAAGTGATCTAGTAAAAACTTCAAATTACTTATCCGCTGGTCTAGTTGAAAAAAAAGTTAATGTTGAACCCTGAACTGTGGTAGAACTGGTGTGTATGAAAGAAATTTATTTACACATGTATTTGTATACTTATTCAATGATTTGATTAATACAAAAGTTAAAATGAAATTTTACATCTTTTATATACACTATTAATTTGAAATGTTACATGAGTTTGTGACTCAAAAGAATCAATTGATCACTACTCACTGTTGGCTATCTCCAAAGGCAGTATTCCTGTCATATCTATCAAGCTTGAATATTCTTTCAACACCATTTTCCTATTAATTAAAAATAAGATTTTACCCGTCTGGTACTAGATAAACAAAAGAGTCACTCTCCATCCCTGCAAGTTACTATATTTGTCAAAGTAAAGAAGCTTAACAAAAATAACAGGCTTGTTCTACAGGGGTAACTAAATCAAATTCAACATTTTATGGGCTGTCCTGTAAGGTTAATGCCCAAAAACTTGTAAAAACAGGACCTTTTTTTCTTTGAAGAACACCTTGTCCCATTAGTGATAAGTCTACTCATTCAAATCCAACTTTTGAACGACTTAAAAAAGGACAATTACAGGTTTAACAATCCCCTTGATACAGGGCTGAAAAATAGTGGGTCCTTTTGGCCCTTACAACAGGAGGGTCCGAGGTAAACTTGGGCAGGTCCATTTTAATTTTTCTTTATCATTGTAACAGAGAAGCAATGTTAAGCACTTCGCATTATTATGTAGACAAACATGATATTTGTAATTTGGAATTTTTTCCATTGAGTTAGCCTTCTTATGGAGCAACTAAGTTGAAAAGTTGCTTCATGGAATGAAACCTAATAACAATTTTCATTTCAATGTTGCTAGAAGGTCCTAACATGCTGTTTCTTCTCATAGTTACTACCTTTCTCCAATTAGGAAAGCTCTGTTTTATTTTCTTCCAAAGTCTTCTGTTTCATAGTTGATAAAAACCCAGGTTTGAATAAATTCTTTGTCATAAGCTTTTAGCAAAAGACAAAGATGATATCACTCATAGATTTTAACTGGTGATAGGCAAATCAGAACCAGGGAAAAATCATTCTGAATTTATTTTTGGGCATCAGACTTTTTACTTTGATAACTGAACAAGTCCGACCTCCATTTTGACAGGTCTATCGGACCCTCACCTTGTTTTATTCCAGCGAGTCTGATCTCCATTTTAGTAGGTCCTGAAACTCAGACCAGCACTATTTTTCAGCCCTGTGACAGTGTCAATTTTTCTGTATTTATGGCAATTCTACAATTTAACCCTTTAGAAAACAATCCTGAGGCCTAACAACCTGAAAGGAAAAGGCTTTTTGAAAAAAATTATTTGAAAAGGAGAAAAGGCTTGTTACCAGCAGTTTCTCCTTATTCCACAATGTTTTCTACCCTTCCATGAGTGAATTTCCTTCTAGGGAGTCATAAGCATTTTTTATTCGCAAAGCTTTTAATTAAGGCAAGTCCAAAACTTTGTTGTGTGCTTTAGGGCTTCCTCTTTACCACACAATCCCAATTTTTAACAACTCTGAGGAATAAAACTTTTGAAAACATTAACATAGCCACATTTTCTCCTTTCCCAGCAATGGTTTTCAACAAGCATTCAGTCCTTTTCTTGTGATGTTTTGTCCCTAAATGCATTACATTTGAGCTGCCTTTGTCTTCAGCAATTGCTGTCAGTTTGAATAAGCCTGAAATTTTGTTGCTTGATAAACACTTAGTTTTTTCCGGAGCTAACTGAAATGAAAAACCAGTATCATGTGACAAATCAAAGCATACAGGGTGCACAAGCAAATCAATTTAGCGCCTTCCGCTTTTCATCATGGTAAACACTTGACAGCTGTGCTTAAAAATATAGTTACATATCTAAATCAGCAGCTAAAGAAAGAAATTGCTAGTCATTTTATACAAATCTGTATAGTGACATTTTACCTTCAAAAATGCTGGTCCCGCAACTCTATCCAGGGGCTTCATTAAATCTGGATCTAGCACAAGGTCTTTACGTCCACTAAACTACAAACACAGACAGAGTGTTCAACATAAATATACTAACCACCCAGTGAATTAAATTGTATACATTAAATCTAAAAGTTATTCAGAAACATATTAATATTCAACTACTTTCAGGGAAGGAAGTCTTGTCTCACTCCGAAAATTTCCATAAGTAGATGTAATTTTTAGCATACTTGGTAATATACTCTTTACAATTTTGCTTAGAACTAGTAATTAAAAGAATATGGCATAACGGTAACTGTTGTCAATTTCTAGCTTAGATCATAGCATATGAAAATCTTTCACAAAACAAGCAGCTTACAAAAACCAGCTGAAAACAAATACATGTACCGGTATTATAAATTATCAATTCAACTTTGCGTTAGTTATCTGTTTCAAGTGAAATAATATCTTCACAGGATTCTCAATGGCACATTAATGTTTTCTGATAGAAGTCAATTTCATGTACCAGTATTTAAAATTTGAAATAAAACCCACTTTTAATGTGTCACTTATAGCTGTGCTGATTCTCAAACTGATTGTGAACCAGTCATTTCTGATTGATCGATCTTCTACCAGCATAAATGTCAACAGATTCCTCAAAATGTCAAACGCAATTGGTACCATTTAATTGGTAAACACAAAAGCTTCACATCCCTGTTGTCAGCATGCCAAAGGCAAAGCTTTGTCAGTAAAGGCTTCTATTTACTTCATTGTGGTACTCTTCAATACCCTGTTGGCATCTACTGAAGAGGGGGACCGCTGAAGAGGGGATATAGTTTTCTTAATGTATATGGAGTTTGCCTTTTCCAGGGAAATAGCTGAATCAACTCTAAATCTATTCAAAGGATATTTCTTGGCATAATACCGTAAAAAGCCCTACCATAAATCTCGAAAACCCAAGAAAATCAAAATTATGTGTCAAAAAAATTGCAACTGGTTTATGGATTCATATCTTATATACTGTGTTCTCCTTTCTCTGTTCACCTAAGTGTAAATAAACTCACAAAATTCACATACTCGGTCAAGGAATCACAATTTTCATGTAATGATCAAATACAAAATCTGAATCAAACTTGTAACCAAAAAAATTCACTACAACTTGCATCAAGAGGATCGATCCAGGGATTTTTTCAAACCAACCTCGCCAACCTGGGTGGTATGGTCACTTTCTCATTTTTCCATTAATTTGATTGAATGTCAAGGCTGGTCGCTAAAGACTGGTGAATATGCTACACTCTAGTTCAGACGGACAAGCTTATTCATGGGATAGGGTCAAAACGGCCCAATTCCGAAACGGCCCGGTCCAAAACGGCCCACTTTACCAAAACGGCCCACAAATATGGGTACCAAAACGGCCCACTTTTCAGATATGGTCAAAATCATTTATTTCAATATAGCTGAGTTTTTAATCTAACCTTTTCTGTTAATTTCATTTAATTATACTAAATAAATGTCGATCTATGTATATAAAATAAATGGTAAAATATGACCGGATTTGTTTGATGTTGTTTTTAACACGTTGCGTGTTTCTTCCTCAGATACTTTTTTCTTACCTATCTAATTAACGCCTGACCGTCACAAACTTGTTTAAGATGGTTTCAAACACAGGTGTTTGACACTGGTTTTTATATATCAAGTTCACGAGTTTGTTGCATATATGTTTGGAAAGAGTTAGATAAAAGATGATTGTAGGAAAGAAAGTGTCAGGTAAAAAAAAAGAATCAGGAAAAAAAAGTATCAGTTCCCAAAAAGAAGACTAAGGTAATAATTATGTTGTTTGTGATAGATATTTTGGTTGATAGTTTTTATTGACTTTGTATAGAAAAAATGTGATAACGTTATTTGTACATCTGTTTTTTTTTTTTGCCTTAGATTGGGAAGAAATGTGGGTGATACCTACAAAGGATTGGGAAATAACAATAGTCATTAAAATGTTTTTGACTTGTGCAAATTCATTTGTGTAATTGATTTATTTTTATAATTTTCCACCTGTATAATCCTAATCAAGGTCCAATTTTGACTTTGATGAAGTCACCGATTATGCCAAACTGTTAAGAATATGTTGTCTTTAATTAATCTTTGTCTTAAATCAGCATTTAATTTCATTTCTGATTGATCTTTAACTTATATTTTACTCATAGCTAGTATTCAAGAGACATTTAAAAGCCTGTGAAAGCGTTGTAGGTAAAAGAGAAGCTGTTTCTATATAGCATTTAGGGTGTGCTAAAATGCCATAAATTACTTACATTAAGTTTCAAATTAATAAATATATGATTTAACATAAATACTGATAAAGAATCACAACTTTGACAGACATTGATTTTTTTTTTTTTCGTGATAGATCTACTTTCTTTCCTAGCAAAAATTTATTCTTTGTTTCCCCGATACTTTTTTTTCCCTGATACTGTCTTTCCAATTACCATAAAAGATGTAGATTTAATTCGGCCTGTGCATTTTTTCCTTTCAATCGTCTTATGCTCCAGTTTATTCCATTTTTATTTAAAACTGACCTGAAAAAAAGGGCTAGAAAACTGCACTGATTCCTTCTCTAAATACATGTATCTGGGTGAGATGATCGAACAAATGCATGAAAACTTGCATACATAATAAAAAACATTACATACAGCTTCCATTACTTAAGAATAAAGCAAGAAAAAAAGTGGGCCGTTTCGGTTGTGGGCCGTTTCAGTTTTGGGCCGTTTCGGTATTGGGCCGTTTTGGAAGTGGGCCGTTTTGAAAAAAGCGGACGATATGAAATATAGAGGGAAAAAGCGGACGCCGTCCTGCACTTAATTCGGTGTCTAATATTAGTTTTATAAAAGCAATTATTCTTTTTTTTTCAGATTAATCTACTTGACAATTTGATAATTAATGATGTATATATATTTCAAGTTTTTTTTTTATGTTTTTTACACAAAAAACAGAAATGTTTGTATAGTTTATTTCACTTTTTTACATGCATTGATCGTTAGGGACATGTACATTCATGTACGTTTTGTCTTTGCTATCAGATCGAAAGATAATAAAAAATTAGAGTCATAATTGAATAAATTGAAAAAAGCTGACGATTTGAAACATTAAGGAAAAACTCGGACGCCGTCTTACATACTTATTTGGCCGTATACTAAGAATTCTTTAATTACTTGGTTAACTTTTTTTCTTTAAGATATATCAAGAAATGAATGGAAAATTAATAATTTCGTGCACATTAATTATATAGCTTTAGAGACAGATTAACCAAAATCAATGAAGAAGAAAAAAGCGGACGATATGTGACAAAGAAGGAAAACGCGGACGATATGAAATATATAGAGGAAAAACGCGGACGCCTTCCTGCACATTTATTTGGGTTAATTACTATTTTTTTTATCTATCTTTCTCTACATATCAATTAATTCTTTAAGATATATCAATAAATGAAACGATAATTAATAATTACGTATACAAACACTTTTTTAGCTTTAGATACAGATTAACCAAACTCAACGAAGAAGAAAAACGCGGACGATATGAAATATATAGAGGGAAAACGCGGACGCCTTCTTGCACATTTATTTGGGTTTATTTATTTATTTATTTTTTTTTTTTCATTCTTTTTAATCTAGATCTCTCTCTGAGTATAAATCAATTCTTTAAGATATATCAATAAATGAATCGATAATTAATAATTAAATCAACATAGAGGGAAAAGGCAGACGATATGAAACAAAGAAGGAAAACGCAGACTAAATGAAATATAGAGGGAAAAGGCGGATAACCTTTCTCTAAAGCTTGAGCCTTTACCAAATGACAAAATCTTAGACTGGTCCAAATCAAAAATATTTGCAGACGACAAAATAAAAGTGACTGACAAATTGAAATTTTTTTTGTGAAGAGTAGAAAACACTGTGGAAAAAAAAGAAAATGCTAGTTATCACCATGTTCTCCTTTTCCCACAATGTTTTCTAAAGGCTTCTTTGTCAGGGTCGACAAATAGGGAAAAAGGAGATGACATAGCATACATGTATATAGGAAAAAAGCGGACAATATACTATATATAGGGAAAAAGCGGACGATATACCATATATAATTTTAATCTGAATCAAGAACAAAAGACCACTTGTGTTTAGTTTAAACATATTTTATTGCCATACATATGTACATGTCAATAACAGCAATACATAAATACAATTTCTAGTATACATGGAATGACAAATGTACATTGGCAAAGGGGTCTGGCCACAAGTTCTCACAACTTAGATTCGGCCATTCCCCTCCTCCAATTACATATTTAGGAAACAACAGTCTTATGGCAGCTAAAAAAATTTCAAACTTTTCAGGCCACTTGTGTATGCAAAACACGAAACCTCTAATATGTTTGTTTGAAGCAGTGTCATTTTTGGCAGGGGATACAATGTACACAAAATAATTTGTTTAGAATAAATGCTACGACAGAGATAGATATTAAAGATGTATATACATACAAATAACCCAAATACTAGTAAGTGTTAGGCGTCTGCGTTTTCCCTCTATATTTCATATCGTCCGCGTTTTCCTTCTTTGTTTCATATCGTCCGCATTTTCCTTCTATATTGATTTTGGTTAATCTGTCTCTAAAGCTAAAAAAATGTATGTATACGTAATTATTACCTATCGGATCATTTATTGATGTATCTTAAAGAATTAATATATATAGAGAGTTAGATAAAACAAAATACTAATAAACCAAAAATAAATGTGCAAGAAGGAATCCGCGTTTTCCTCTATATATATTTCATATCGTCCGTGTTTTCCTTCTTTGTTTCATATCGTCTGCGTTTTTCCTCTTTATTGAGTTTGGTTAATCTGTCTCTAAAGCTAAAAAAATATATGTATACGCATTTATTAATTATCGTTTCATTTATTGATATATCTTAAAAAATTAATTTATATGTAGAGAGAGAGAGATAATAAACCCAAATAAATGTGCAAGAAAGCGTCCGCGTTTTCCCTCTATATATTTCATATCGTCCGCGTTTTCCTTCTTTGTTTCATATCGTCCGCTTTTTTCCTCTTCATTGATTTTGGTTAATCTTTCTCTAAAGGTTAATAATTAATGTGCACGAAATTATTAATTATCCATTCATTTCTTGATATATCTTAAACCAAAAAAAAAAGTTAAAAAGTAATTAAAAAGTACTAATTATACGGCCAAATAAGTATGCAAGACGGCGTCAAAGTTTTCCCTCAATGTTTCAAATCGTCAGCTTTTTTTAATTTATTCAATTAAGACTCTAATTTTTTATGACCTTTCCATCTGATAGCAACGACAAAACGTACATGAATATACATGTCCCTAACGATCAATGCATGTAGGAAAGTGAAATAAACTAGGCAGACATTTCTGTTTATTTGTGTAAAATGTAAATAAAAACTAAGTGGAAATATATATACATCATTAATTATCAAATTATCAAGTAGATCAATCTGAAAAAAAAAGGCCAATTGCTTTTATAAAACTAATATTAGACCCCGAATTAGGTGCAGGACGGCGTCCGCTTTTTCCCTCTATATTTCATATCGTCCGCTTTTTTCCTTTTTGTCTATATGGTCCGCTTAATGCGTCCGCGTTTTAGTCACACCCCGTTTTGACCCCCATTCCTTATTCACAGTAAGTAAACACAACCCATTTAGCCATATTTAATGTTGAAAAACATTGAAAATTTGCTTTTTATTATATCTAATGAAATATTTTCTTTCAAACTGTGAAAATTACTCTCATATGGTGCATTTTTGTGTCTTATTCGATAGAAAAATAGTATCGATGTAGGATAGGATGTCATTCATAATATCTGACAGAGTAGAATAGAACCAGGGTGGAACAAAACGTTACGAGCACTTATTCCTTTCGCTTTAGTACATGAATGGAGAAGCAAGAATGAACGGAGAAATGAGAAAAGGCCATACATAAAATACAATGTTTTTCAACTGAATGAACTTGAAGCTGAAAATTTCATTAAATTTTGTCTTTAAACTCAAGAAAACGAAGCATTGACTGTATGGCAGAGGGGCGTTTTAAGGTATCATGCCAATTTCTTCTGGAAATAATGCATCTGTGATCTAAAGGAACATTTGTGTTCAAAGTATACACTGAACTAAGTTAATGAAACCACCTCATCTCAAGATAGTCTGATTTTACAACTGACAAGGTGCCCCTCCCCCTCTTTCAGGTACACTTTTTCAGAGCCTGACTGATTCAGTTTCGATGTTGAATAAGTTGAGCTATTTCTTACCCTGTTTAAAACAGCTTTTAGATCCTCTTTAAGCCTCTCCTGAAGTTGATAAACGTCTGGAAGAGAATCACCAGTAGCAGCCGCCATTATTGCAGTTGTTGTTGTTGCCAAGCCGTTGTTGTTGTTGTTGAAATAAAGTCAGGATAGTTTTCGTCTAACCAAAGATCGTTCATCTAGACTATTGCGATTTTTTTTAACACATTACCAAACAATATCGTGATTTAACCCAATACCACACAATTACTACTTTCAAAGACCCTGAGAAAGAAGCATTTAGAAAACATGGTTGATCTAACCATGATCTTCTTTTTTCCCACAATGTTTTCTACCCTTAACAAAACAAATTTCAAATTTTCAGTCGGCTTTATTTCGTCGTCTGCAAATTCTTTCGATTTGTACAAACCTAAAATTTTGTCGTTTGGTAATGCGTTAAAGGTGGCCCTTCAGATTTTGGGACGAAAAATTTACAAAAATGCAAAAAAAAACCATCCTTATACTCTCAAAGCCTTTTAATATGCATTCATAAAACCCCAGTAGTCGAAAATCATCCGACAACACGAGAAATTAGAGATTTCTCGTGTTGTCGGACGGTTTTCGACTAGTGGGATTTTATGAATGGAAATTAAAAGGCTTTGGGAGTATACGGATGATTGTTTTTGCACTTTTGTAAAATTTTCGTCCCAAAATCTGAAGGGCCACCTTTAAGGGAACACCATCAAAAAAAAAAAAGTTGTAATTTTATGAGTCCTAATAATTGATGATTTGTATTATTTTTTCATATGAATTTCAGTGATATATATATTATATATTTCAATTTGGTGAGATGTAAAAATTCTAAATAACCACCTTTAAAGACCTGGCAGAATTAAGGTTTTTAGGGGTTTGCAGAAAAAGAAGAAAATGGAGGTGATCAGCATTTTCTTCTTTTTGCCAGATTGTTTTCTGTCGTTCAGTGGACACAACCAAAGGCTTGGCCTAGAGGACATAAATTTTACAGGCCTATTCGCGGCTTTCGTTCCCATCAGATTCGAGTTAAATATTATGAACACATACATATGTAAACATTATACCAACAGAATATTTTTAAAAAACGAAGGACACACTCATATCACTTGAAGTATATTTAATTGTGTCTGATTTTTTTTTTGATTTGGACAATTCTAAATTGTTGTCCACTGGCAAAGATAAAAACTTACATTTAGGTGCCATTCCGTCTTCAAAAATAGATTTTTTACCCTGATACTTTTCCTGCGTTATAATTCATTTACCAATCTTTGTGAATTTATTTATCTGCTTCCTTTTTAACTAAATGTATACCTTTAAATTATCAAAACTTGTAAACTCGTTTGCTTTGGGAGCAAAAGCCTTCTTCATGACTGAGTGCAGACGACAATTCAACTCTTGCTGAAAAGATGATTTCTGTCTATGTCTCCTTTTCCCACAATGTTTTCAAAAGGCTACTATTCTAGTCCCATAAAAACCAGGGATTGTTTGGGAAAGGGTTAATGCTGGCAAACAGTCTTACTTACACTAGGGTCTAGGACATTTGCCCCCCGGACTTCTGCCCCCGCACTTTTGCCCCCTTAGGACATCTGTCACCTGGACCTTTGCCCCCGGACATCTGCCAACCTAGGACATCTGCCCCCAGCATCTGCCCCCTTAGTACATGTGCCCCCCCTGAACATGTGCCCCCAGACATGTGCCCCGATCATCTGCCCCCTTAGGACATCTGCCCCAAGGACATCTGCCCCCTCAGTATGTTTACAACTTGGACGTCTAGCTCCTTTAACCCTTTCCCAAACAATCCATGTTTTTTACTGGTCAGGAATAGAAGCCTTTTGAAAACATTGTGGGAAAAGGAGAAAATGCTGGTAACCAGCATTTTCTCCTTTTCCCACAATGTTTTCTACCCTTCACAAAATAAATTTCAAATTTTCAGTCACTTTAATTTTGTCGCCTGCAAATGCTTTTAATTTGGACTAGTCTAGAATATTGTCGTTTGGTAACGGGTTAAGGGACAATCTCAAAAAAGCAACTTTGAGATATACACGTATATTGTACATGGTAATTTTGACGGGCACTATGAAAAAGATCTCTCAGCTGTTGTATAGTTAAGTGCTATTTTGTTGAAAATCTTCGGCTGATTAATTGATTTCAGTTTTAATATCAAACTTCCAGTATGATAACTATAGAGTCAGTTACTCATCTGGCACGCCTGCTGTAAACCCCGATAATTTCTTTTTTGCATTTTGAGAAAAAGCACAATTCAGGATGTTATTAGTTTTTCAACATCATTTAGAAGAGGATTATCGTTTCCCAGGACGCAGTTGTCGTACGGGGGCAAATATCCAGGGGCAGATGTTTTACCAGGGCGAATGTCCGGGAGGGGAAGTCCTAAGGGGGCGAATGTCACGGGGGCAAATATCCGGGGGGGGGGGGGGGGGCGAGGGAGGGCAAATGTCCGGGTGGCAGATGTCCAGGGGGCATATGTCCTAAGAGGGCAGATGTCCGGGGGGGGGGGGGCAAGTGTCCTACGGGGGCAAAAGTCGGGGGGGGGGGGAGATGTCCAGGGGGCAAATGTCCTGATACCATTTTTGAAAAACCAGATTACACTACATACAAATTATTTCGCGTGCCAAGAATCTAATGCGTCCTTAGCGAAAACATTTCTTACATCGAAATAGAACATTCAGTTGAATATGACAGACAATTTGAGTAGGTCGAAGGTTATATACGGCCTGCCAAATATGTCCCCCGGGAAATTAGTTTTGTCTTTTATGTGCAAGCTGGTACTAGATAGTAACGTCTAACGACTGTAAGCCAAAAAAAGTCTCATGGAACATTAACCATTTTGAATATGAACATCATCGTCATTTCTTGTGCCAAAGTTGTCTTTTTTTTACCCTTTGAGCTCATTCTCCGAGTAGGCACACTGTAACTTTACTCTTGACCAGACGACATTATTAGTTGTAAAGCGCGTTAAGCGAAATTTTCCTGTTTTATAATTTACACGAAACGAGTATGCGGACGAAATAGAAATTCCCTTCTGTGTGCCCAAATTCAATGAAAACTGACGTCACTGGAAACTGACGTCACTATTAAAACGTGCAGTTTGGTGCAAAAATGTGCAGTCTGGTGATCGATTCACGCCGCCATTTTGGATGATGTATTGCACGTGTAGTGATGTTTACGGGGCACTCAAAAGGGAAACTGGTTTTACGTGGTTTTTGCCAGGGAACATGATATTATGTTCCCGGCATGTTAACCAATCAGATCACGAGAAATTTCTTTGCAGTATAATAATATTACTTGTGCGGCCAGGTCGCAGGGGACTTGGAAACTTGTTCACTGCTGTGGTTAATCATGTCGTCCCGAGCCGAAAGCGAGGTGGCGACATGATTCATCACAGCCGTGAACAAGTTTCCAAGTCGGCCTACCACCTGACCGTACAACGAATTTTTTAAACTGCAAAGTTTTACCCTTTCAAAGCGTGTTAAGCGAAATTTTACTGTATAATAATTTCATGAATCGAATATGCTTACGAAATAGAAATTCCCTTCTGAGTGTCCCAATTCAATGAAAACTGACGTCACTGGAAACTCACGTCTCACTAAAACGTGCAATTGGGTGCATAAATGTGCAGTCAGGTGATCGATCGACGCCGCCATTTTGGATGTTGTGTTACACGTGTAGTGATGTTTACGGGGCACTCAAAAGGGAAACTGGTTTTACGGGGGTTTTGCCAGGGAACATGATAGGTATGTTCCTGGGATGTTAACCAATCAGATCACGAGAAATTTCTTTGTAGTATAATAATAGCCTATCTCATGTTCTCGTCCACTGACCGAAAACAGTCGTGGACAACATATTAAACGCTTGACCCTTTTCCAAACAACAAGTTTTAAACTCTTCTAAACGGAGAGCATCCACAGACAACGAATTCAGAATTGGGACAAATGAGCCTTAGGGCTCTGATAGATAACATTGTGGGAAAGGAGAAAATTCTGGTTACCACCAATTTCTCTTTTTCTATCAATGTTTTCAAAAACCTTGATCTTTCCTACGGCCGTGAAAACCAGGTATTGTTTGGTAAAGAGTGAATCAAGCAAAGAAAATTTGTTTGGACCAAATTGAAAGCATTTTCAGCCGACGGAAAAAAATAAATGTACATGTAGCCCAAGTGTTGATTCCTATCTATGATAGGTTAGAAAATATTCTTTAACCCTTTACCCCACAAGACATGTCTTTGGTATCACTAATTGATCCTAGATAACAGCAAAGATGAAACTGTTTCTTATGTACGTATAACACCTTTTGATAGCATAGAAAACATTGTGGCAAAAGGTGAAATTGCTCGTCACGAGCAATTTCACCTTTTGCCACAATGTTTTCTAAAGGCTCCTACAAGCAATGCGTAGAAATGAATATCTATGGAGTAAAGGGTTAAAAGGGGAAAAAATGATGGTTACCAGCATTTTCTCCTTTCCAATAATGGTTTCAAAAGAGTCCCTTTTCATTGCCATTAAAAGTAGGGTTCGAGAGGTAAAAGGTCACGTGTGATTCTAATGACCAGAATTGTCAATTGCAAGAGTAGAAAAAATTCTAGGAGGAAACACTGTTTACCGCATTTATTTTTTCCCTCCTCCTACAGTGTTTTCAAAAACACTACTAAGGTCGTAAAGCAGGAGATCCGGTTCACAAGGAAAGGGCTAAGATACGCTATAAATAGTGTAGGCAAAGATTAGATGAATGGTTCGAGCATTCAATGTGATCTTGGTGCGACTCTAACCAATATTTTGTGAAATGGAACCTTCGCCTAAACTTGACTTGATATTGCAGCACGCGTAAGCGCTCTGTTTGTACTGGATGAAAATGTCTGTTTCATTTTATGACGCCAATCCATTAACCAATCGATGCATCTTGGACATGTTGTTGGCATTGATCAAAAGATACAAGTGTCTAGAGATTTCAACATGCCAAACAAAAAGAAAATATTCGGAAAATCCCTTTGGGTAAATAACAAAGAAAACGACCGTTCGTTTGCGAATTATTTACTTGGTTAATATTTCGCGAATCTTCTTTCACAGCAATGTAACAATGAAATGAAAGAAAAAAAAAAGTTTCAATCATCCATACTGTTTGCATGTCTTTCGGGATAGTGGCACTATTTGTCATATTAGAAACAAATTGGTTTTGTAAGCGGCATACAAATAACATGCACAAGAAAATCCCCTAGCGTATATCAATCGAGGCATTTCCAGAATTATATTATCCTCCAATTTCATTCTTCATCTCCTTACCACACAATTGCGAATCTTAACGACCCCGAAGAATGCTTTTTTTTTTTAACTTTGAAGGAAAAGGAAAAACATTCTGTTTCGTTTCCCACAATGTTATCTATCGCATCAAAAGAAAGAAGCCATTACTTGAGCTACATTTATTTTGTCGTCTTCAAAGGCTTTCATTTTGATTGTCTCCAAAACGTTGTCGTTTGGTAAAAGATCTTATGCAGTGTCCTAAGTGGGGAGTCCTTAACCCTTTACTCCATAGATACTCATTTCTACGCACTTGTAGGAGCCGTTGGAAAACATTGTGGCAAAAGGTGAAATTGCTCATGACGAGCAATTTCACCTTTTGCCACAATGTTTTCTATGCTATCAAAAGGTGTCATATACACATAAGAAACAGATTCGTCCTTGCTGTTATTTAGAGTCAATTAGAGATACCATAGAAGTCCTTTATGGGGTAAAGGGTTAACGAAACATCTACATTTATTCATTTTTCAACCAGTCATCAGCCTAAACCATTAAACCATTTCATCCTCATTTTATGATACTGTAATCATTCTTATATTTCCATGCCAATTATTGACACTGACGGCTGACGGCTGTTAAGTTTTTCTATCCCTTACACAATATAGGTTATACAGCTAAGCCATTCCAGATAACTTCAAGTTTTAAGTGGGTTTTTGTGGTATTTGTTGAAGATAATACCACCATGATTTCAAAACTGAATTTTGAAGACCATGTATTGGATTTTGTGCAAAGCCGAAGGAAATAAATCAAACTGAACCCAATTTTTCTCAGACGTATGAGATTTTTGGTAGCAATCAGATATGTGGTTGGAATTTGAATGTGAAAATACTCTGGGTATGGTCATCGATCGTGGAAATACTAATTTCTGATGGAAAAAAAAAGTTTCACTCTTTCACAGCTGATTGGCGCAATGATACAATTTTTTGTACCGATCGCTTAGTTCTGGGCTTTTTCGTTCCAATACCAGTTCGTTCCATGGCTTGTTCATCCCATGATTGCACGCTTTTTCATTTGATTTGGCATGCATATTTATAGATCGAAATAATTGATCGTAATGCTTGGAATTAATTAAATGTTAACAGCCAAAGATATTTCAAAATCCTAGTTTTCAGATAAAAAATAAATTTCATTCGATATGTTCACATGCTGTCTCTCTCTATCCATCATGTATCGTTCTGTCAGAGGACGTTACTTCTGACTCCTCCTAATGATCAAAAGGAGACCACCAATACACACACAATGGTAACTTTGTTATGAGTACTCTCCCTTCAAACAAAGAGGCATTCATTTGCTTAGTTGGTTGACGTTCAAGCCAATATTTGGATAATATTTCTCTTTTTCTTTCAAAATATCAATTCCACACAACGACTTCCTCTAGAAATACTACGTCAGCGTTCTGAACGCTTTGGTTCTCTATAGCTGCAAGAATGAATCTTTAAGCCTCTAATCGCGACTTGACGTACTTTTGCTAACGATGAGTGTAAAGGTCAGACTCCACAAGACGTATGGTCTGATCTTGAACCTACACTTTGTTTTATGATTTTTTTTTCTTGTCGTCGTTTTTCGGCGGAAAGAACTTTGAAATCCCAGAATTCGTGTTTCTACAATCTACGGGAAATTATTGTTTTGTTTTTCGTTTGGAAATTAAAGTCTTAAGACATTCGATTTGTAATCTGGAAATCGGCAGTCCTGATAAATATTCAACAACCATTTCTAAGAACGTTCTCAGCACTGTTCCCCATAATTCTATAAATTTGATGAATTTGAAGGAACACGACTCCTGATTGACTAAACCATATGGTTCAGCCAATCATATGCTTTGTTACTTTAAGCTTTAGAAAATATTGGAGAATTAGACCCATATCCACAAATTGATAACATAATTAAGAACATTCCTCGACTTACTACTCAATGTGAATGTGAGGCAAATTCTGCTTGAATAAAACCAAATGGTTAAGCTAATCAGAAGTTACATTTGTATGAGGACACTAAAAACGAAATGAAGAATGGTTGGTGCATACGAACCTTCTCTTCACCTTTCCGTATCCCCTCCACTGACTGCCCCAGTGATGTCGAATCAACTTTGGGAGTGAGCCCAAGTCTAGTGCTGCTGAAACCCAGGTGAGACAATCATAATGATTTGAACTATCACAGAGAAAGCAAACTAAAAGACGTTTCAAAATTTATTGAGTAACTTCCTCTTGAACCTCTTGTTGATTCGGCTCCACTGTACACGGATCTTGAAAACATCCTATACTGTAAACATATTTTATTCATCAGTAATATACAAGTTTACAAGAGATGATAAATATACTGAAGAAAAGGATGAGAATGAAAGCATAGGCTTATGAAGTTCTTCTCCAAATTTGAGGTAACGGTTAATAATAAATGATCATATCATTACTAATTATAGAACACATAAGTCAAACTAGAGAAAAATAAAACGGTAGTGGAAAAATAATAAAGACAAACAACAGAGATTAGGATTGATGATGCGATATAACAATTTTGACAGCCGAGCGCATGGACATAAAGTTTTCGTTTTTAAGCGTTATGGCCGAAAACTGGGGCTTTTATGAACAGATCAGATCATGATCAGACTGCATAGAGAATGTGTAGTCTGTGGTCTGTTCTGATATTCGCACCAGCTCTTGTTTATTCAAGTCTATAAATTATTAGGATAAAAATCTAAGTGAATGTCAATTGATCGTATTTTCAGGCATCGAAAGCGCTCACGTTTGTATATTTGGGGCTGAAGGAGTTAAAAGCGTACGTATCTTAGAAGACATCGATCAAACAAAACTATACAGTGTTAATTTCCGACACACCATTAACTCCTTGCTAAACGACAATATTTCAGGCTTGTCCAAATCGAAAGCATTTGCAGACGACAAAATAAAAGTGGCTGAAAATTTGAAATTTGTTTGGTAACGGGGAGAAAACGTTGTGGGAAATAGAGAAAATGATGGTTACCAGCATTTTCTCCTTTTCCCACAATGTTTTCTAATGTCTTCTCTTTCGGGGTCGTTAAAAGTAGGAATTGTATGGTAAAGAGTTAAATTGCTGGATGTGTTTTGCACCCCAGCCTCGTAGAAAAATACACGATCTTTTTAGGCTTTTACCCGGAACGACATGAGAAACATATACGTGTGGTGTGGATCAGGATTAGATAGCACAGAACTAATAGCCTGATCTCGTATTTACATCCACAGCTATCACAGCTTCATCTATGACCCAATAAAGTACATTGTGCCTGCAGTTTAATTTTACCCGACATTTATTATTCGGAAATATCAAATTCAGTATTTGGTAGCGAAAGAGTCATATGGAATTTTTATTGTTAAAGTTTTACGAGGCCTAACGATTGCTCTGTTTTATTAATATTTATTGTCATTTTTTATTGTCAAATCGTTATTTCGTCCTAGATTTCTGTCCTAGTGTCCCATTTTCTTTGACCTAAGCTGGAATCCCTCATAAATTGGCATAAAATATGAAGACTTGGACCACCCTTCTTCATATCATGGCGCGAGGTAGCCATCTAGAGTTATTCGTGAATGCAGGTTGTATCTAGAAAATAATAATGCGAGTCTGAAATCTATAACTAAAGAGAAAGCAGAAAGTGACTACCCAATCTTATGTTAGCCTACACAGACTGTGCTAGACTGGTATCAGTCCGTTAAATAGAGCCTTTTCAGTGAAACAAAATCGTAAAGTAAAACTGCAAAACGAAAACTCTTTGTTCTCAATGTTCTGAATGTCTGATATAACGTGTATTTCAGAAGAAGGGCAAGTAACAACACATATTTCTGTAGTCGTGTACCTGGTTTATTAGAATGACTTAAATGCAGGGCTAGACTGCCAGGCTAGGACTGTGCAAACTGACATGATTTGGTACTTCTTACAAAATAATTCATAAAGGCGCATGTAAACAGTTTGCCTCGAAATTGGCCATGGAAAATTAGAAACAACCGCGTAAGGTAGGTTTTTAATGCGTTTTTGATAAAAAGAAGTAGTTATTACATCCATGAATTTTGTTAGATTAAGGAAAAGAAGCAGGTTTGTATGTGAAACAGGAGGTCATGACCTTTCCTTCTTTGTTCTATAGCCCGAATGCGAAAGTGAGGGGTCATGGAGCTAGCGGCTGTTTTTAGCTGCGAAAACAAGGATAGGGTCAGGGCACGAGAGATTGAGAAAAAACGGTACGTTAATGTGCTATTCTAGATTTTTTCCCCAGGTTATGTGTTGTTTTGAGTATCAATTTAGCTTGGCATTTTCAGGTTAGCTTCCTAGGTTTGCCTTTGGTGAATTTTGGAATTTATAGGCTAAAATGGTGTATTTTGTCAGTTTTAGAACGACCAAGCCACTTGCCTATTATGATCATTAATATAAATATTTCACAAGTTGAACAAGATGGTTTGATAGAATCTAAAGAATTAGGATTGTGCTGTTGCATTTAAGTGCCCTGTATAATTTCCGGCTGATTGTATAGACCTTTATTTGAGGTAGTTGTGTTTCGCCCTTCGTCGACCTAGACAAGTTTAGCTGAAAACTGTGTTCTGCTCCCTTATCCCCTTCTTCACAAAGAAGGGCTGAACTGTACTCGTATACAACGTTTCAACACAATCAGAGTTCCGCTCTTTATGTAACATTAACTTCGGTTTAACCAAAGTTCAACGAGAGGTTTTGCTTGTGTTTGTTGTTTTAGGGAAAGCTATGAGCAGTATACCCTGGGAACAAAATGATGTCCAATTTTCTTTTGAAAACAAACGTATGAACGTATGAAAGAATTTGGAGTCCTGTTTTATCACTTTGTAAGTGAAACCGGCCTGATTGTTGATTGATGTATTTTTTCAGCGTAGCTGACTTCCCTCGCTTTTGACCTTATTCTTGGAAATGAGTTACCTGAATGAACGAATGGTAATTTGCGCTTTTTCATAAGTACGACCATGTTTATAAGGCGGTCCCTGCATGTCCATCTGCGGGTACATTTATGACGCAGCAGCTGCTCCTTTTTCACGTATGATTTGGATTAACATCTAAGCTTAAAAAACAAAATTCCTGACGATGTATCTAATTAAAAATCCACTTATCAATAATACGGCAAACAGTTAAAAGCGGGGTTACTCATCATTATTTTTTATTTGTGGAAATACTGTCTGTAGAAATACTGTCTTCTAGAAACCTTAGGGTGCAAACTGAGAGAACGAAAACATGAACAGTCTTTAATTCTTTAGCAGATCTTAAGTCCGTAATCTGACAAAAGAAAAGAAAAAATCTTCATCACAAAAATGCAAAAGTACATGTACGTGTGCGTTAAATGGCTCTCTTTCCCGCTATGTATTAACTTATGATAAACTACTTAAGTAAACAATTGTAAACAATTGTTAACATTTGTTATAATTATATGTATGATGTTTTGTATTGTATATTATGTAGAGAGTGGAAATAAAGTTTACAAAAAAAAACCAACTCTTTACCAAATGACAATATTTTGGACTCATCCAAATTTAAAGCATTTGCAGATTATAAACTTTATGCAATTCAAAAACTGAAATTTTGTCTTGGGGAAGGGTAGAAAACATTGTGGGAAAAGGAGAAAATGCTGGTTACCAGCATTTTCTCCTTTTCCTACAATGTTTTCAGAAGGCTTCATCTCCGGGTCGTAAAAGCCAAGGATTATTTGGGAAAGGGTTAAGCATTTCCGTGATGTATTGTACATACCATTCAAATCATCATATTGTTATCGATCCATTATATCCTTTTTCTCCGACGAATGACTGAACACTGAGGTAGAATGGTCCTAGGACATGCAACAAAAAAGCAGAAGGTTTTGGCCCAGGACTGAGCAGGCTAATGTGGGTCGATACATTTTGCAGATGATCTAAACCCCTATTTCACAGGGCATGGCTGAAATCTTTGACAAATCTCAATGCTGTCTTTTGGCAGTATGACATCCCAATGTGTATCGGACAATATAGACTCAGAACTTTAGACTTTGAAGTTTCAGTTTCAGTTAACCCTTAGGCTGTTAAGCGCGACTCACTGACCGTTTGCGGACAGCATAGATCAAGATCAGACTGCACAGAACGTGCAGTCTGATCTTGGATCTATAATGTCCGATAAAAAGGTATAATTCCCTGAAGCATAACTTTGAAAAAGCAATATTTGGACTTTTATGATCGATTTGAAATTTTCAGTTTAGTTATTTAGCAGAATAAAGTTTAGCCTGACATTCTGGCCCCGCATTTAAAGGTGGATATTTAGATATTTCACATCACACCAAGTTAAAAAATATATATATATCACTGAACTAAATATGAATACAAAAAAAAAAAATCCAATACAAATAATCAATAATTAAGAATCATAAAATTACAAAAAAATCTTTTGGCTACGTAGCCTCTTAAGCTATTTCTAGATTTCCCGTCAAACTCAACAAAGCATAGTGGGAATGTTATGTGACTACTGACTCTTAAATTCCATAAGATAACAAGCATGTAATTATTTTCCTTAATGTCTAGAGTTTCGGACGCTATGTTTGAAGCTTCGTCTGTATATTTCTGGTATATAAATGAGCGAGTTGCTGATGTAAAAAAAAAATAGACGGTGTTTCCCGTCAGTATCGACCTGGGCTGTATATATAGTAAATATCTGATTTCTCATTTTGTCGGATGGTTTTCGACTACTCGGGTTTCATGAATGGAAATTTTAAGGCTTTGGGAGTATTAGGATGATTTTTCTGTATTTTTCTAAAATTTGGGTTCCAAATTCTGAATGGCCAGTTTTAAGTCATTCTAATAAACAAAGTACACAACTACAGCAAAGTCACAGAAATATGTGTTGTTACTTGCCCTTCGTCTGAAATAGAGACATTCAGAACATTGAGAACACAGGGTTTTGTTTTGCAGTTTTACTTGATGATTTTATTTGATTGCAAAGGCTCTATTTAACGGACTGACACCAGTATAGATAAAGGTTAACGTTTTTCAATGGCTGGCACAGATTACTATGCTTTCATGGATGGAAAATCAATGAGACGTGCTCTGTAAAAAGGGGGTTTAATGTTTTAAGAAAATTATTGACCATATCAATCTGCGCAGTTGGCACAGCCTGACCCGTGTGGAATTTCATTTTTAGTAGGTAAATTGTCTGCATGTTCAAGGGCCAGTCTACAAGTACTCCAGGTTTTGAACAGCCGACCATGAGATAAATGATTTTTTTTTATACATAACTATGTGATGACTTTATAAGTATTTAATGCATCACAGAGATGTTTTAAGACCCCTTTTATCAAAGTACAGGTCAAGTCTTTGTGGGGGATCAAAAACAATCTAATGCTAAAGCAACGCAAGGGAGCCAAAACAAATAAACAGAGAGGCAATCGGAGAAATAAGAAGGAATCAAATAGGGTCAAGTTTCAAAGCTGTTTGGAACAAGAACTCAACGTTATGTATGTGAGAGCTGCTTATTTCTCATGAAAAGGCTGTTTGTTGAACCGCGAATGAGCGTCGTGCATTTGTTATTAATCCTTTACTCTTTAACACGACAGTTTTAGAATTTTTCAAATCGAAAGCATATCGATAGGTGGGTGCAACACTATTCTAAGTGCCTGTACAATGTACAGGCACTTAGAATAGTGTTGCACTCACCTATTGATATGCAGTCCAAAGTTAAAGGGTGGCTAAAATGATGAAACTTGTATTTAATTGGCCAGAAAACATTGTGGAAAAAGTTTTCATGGTATTTTCAAAAGCTTTCTTCCACTAGGAATTGTGTACGTGGTAAAGGGTTAGAGCGCCTGATAAAACCAACAACAGGTATTCAGGATATAAGTGAAATCCTAACAATGGCAACTTAGAGGAGGCTCTTTTGTCTTTATGCTTTAAAAAAGAAGAGGAAAGTGTAGATCAGATACCCGATGGCAATTCTTTTTGAAGTCTGATCGTGATCTACACAACCTACAAATAATGCAGCCAATTGCTATGGGAGGTGCTTACGATTTCCTAATAGTAAAATGGACGATGAAACGATGATTTCACCACTGTCACGAGCGATAGTGGCAGCAAAAATCGCAGCTGCATCAAAAGAACCACCCCTGGCTTTCTTATTCTTCTGTCTCCCCTTCTCCCGTGTTCTTCTTGTCGGATATAGCTTCCAAATACAACAGTTTAACAAACAAATAACCTATTCAGTGATCGACAAAGCAATGCGGATACAAGGATACCACAGGAAATGACGTAATGATCGATGCAAATATTTTAACCAACGTTTGCTCCCACATGAATACATGACTGACATTTTTCATTTGGAAACTGTCATACTTATGACACATTTCGCTCTTGCAGGCCTTCCGAATTACACGAATATAATATTCTAATTATTGCTCATTCAAAAAACCCTGTTTCACAGTACATGTTAATATAACTGGCTTGCAAGACAAGCATAATTTCTAGGAAATTGGCGGGAACCATTATTCAACAGGCTAAACATTGTCATGTTGATTTGTCGAGTATGAGGAAGTCAACATATATGGCTTGCAAAACTTGAAATGGGGCACTCGGACATTTGCGTAAAGCGCGCAAACTTGCACTAATTACCTAAAAACAGAAAATGTAGTTTCAGACTACAGCCTGCGAGGACTGCGCAGACTGATCCTAGACGACATTTTACGCAAATGTCTGATTGCCCCCCTTTTTTTTGGTCTTACAAGCCATATAATATATGTTGACCCCCTCACACTTCACAAATCAACATAACAATGTTTAGCCTGTTAAATCATGGTTCCAACCAATACCTAGAAATGCCCGCATAGAAATTCTATCCCTTAGGCCTTAGGCTGCTAAGTGCAACATAACGACATTTTCGGTGTAATCAAGATTAGACTGCACATAACGTGCTTTCTGATCATGAATCTACACTGTCCGATAATAAGATACCCCCCCCCCCCCGAAAAACAACAACAACAAATTTTGAAACAGCAAAATTTCGGTTTTTAACCATCGTTTGAAAGATTCATTTCACTTTTTTAGCAGGTTAACCTATTACCACACAATCCCGCCTTTTATCGACCCTTAGAAGGAAAACTTTTGAAAAAATTGTGAGAAAAGGAGAAAATGCTGGTAACCAGCATTTTCTCCTTTTCCTACAATGTTTTCTACGCTGCTGGACACAAATTTCAATTTTGAGTTATGTCTATGTTGTCGTCTGCAAGTGCTTCAATTTGGACCTGTCTAAAATTTTGTCGTTCGGCAAAGAGGTTTTGAGGTTAATATTCTCAGCCGACGAATTCTGTACTATTTCACTTAATATACAACGTGTGACTGTACTATCTACCACTTTGAAATAACCGATGGATTTTCAGTTATCTCGCGTTGAATGATAAGAAAAATCTCCTTATTAATTTTTCCTGTGATACTCAACCATGTTTTGTAAATTATTTAATCACATGTTAGTTTCTTCCGGTTTCCCAGCAAGTGTTTCCGTTTCCTGCCATTCTGTATGCATGGTAGTTTCGGTCTGAACGACATATCCCATCTGTTTACGGCGATATAGGGTCAAAACTTTTCTCAGTACAGTCATAGCTTCCTCTCTAAATAGCTTCTCAGCGATTATGAAAATATAGAACTTACAGGCAAAATGTGTGATGCCAATTTCATCTATAATTGTCTTTGCAAGCATGTATTTCGCTTGTATATTAACGTCTTTTGAAACTGTGTCTTCTGATGGTATATAATAGTATCTAATGGCATACACAATAGACACTGGAAATGTGGTAATGATAAAATAGAAAGACACCAACAGCAGAGAAAACGTCGTGGTATGAGGCCTCGATTTACAGCTTGTCTCAAACTCCGCGATACGATTAACTTCTCTTATTATCAGCAGATTAAAGACCAGAATCAGCACAGGAACAAGCAAGAATATCAGCATTTCTGTAATCCAAGTCCATATTGACCACAGCGAATATGGTCCACCTTTGACGGTATCTGGTCGGATACTACAAAAGTCGTGTTTACTGTTGTACGTGTAGAAGTAGCCTTGCATGGCACCCAAAACAAGAGAAAGGCCTGCAAGACAGAAACTGACGATTCTGGCGCGTTGTGGGGTACAATACCGCTGTCTTTTCAACGGAAAACAGACACTGATGAATCGTTCAACTGTAAATGCAAGCACTAGTAGAGGCGACAGATACTGTGTTGCCATATAAACAATTGGTAGTCCTTCGCAGACAAACGGTGCATCAAACATGTGGATTCCCCAGACTCTATAAAGCTCAAAAAGCACGTGGATGAACAGAAAAAGCAAGTCGGCGAAGCCAAGAGCGCCTAAGTATATTCCGGAAGAATGGCGCATGCGTGGCTGAAGCCAAATGATGCATGACATTATGTTTCCAGGAAAACCGAAAACGTACAATATTGGTGATATAATTTTGTCGAACTCGTCTGTGACTTTCAAAATATCTGGATCTACAGTGGCAGGAGTTTCCTCGGTATCATTGCGCATGCCTCGAATGACGTCAAGAACGGATGAGTTTGCCTGGAATGGAATCAAAGAGGTATATTTTTAACGCATATTTCGTCATTATCTTGTGCTTAGGTGACAGTAGTAGTTGCACGGCCAGGTGGCAGAGGATTTGCCAACTTTTTCACAGCTGTGGTTAATCATGTCGGCCCGAGCCGAAGGCGAGGTGGCGACATGATTCACTATAGCCGTGAACAAATTTGCAAGTCCCCTGCCACCTGACCGTACGACAAATTTATTATACTGCAAAGTTTTACCTTTTCAAAGCCCGTTAAATGAAATTTTCCTGTTGTATAATCTCACGAATAGAGTATGCTGACGAAATAGAAATTCCCTTCTGTGTGCCCCAATTCAATGAAAACTGATGTCACTGGAAACTGACGTGACTAAAACGTGCAGTTTGGTGCATAAATGTGCAGTCTGGTGATCGATCGACGCCGCCATTTTGGATGAGGTGTTGCACGTGAAGTGATGTTTACGGGGCACGCAAAAGGGAAACTGGCTTTACGTGGTTTTTACAAGGGAACATGATATATGTTCCCGGCATATTAACCAATAAGATCACGAGAAATTTCTTTGCAGTATAATAAAATAAACTGAGAGAGACAGTCTAGATCAAAATCAGAACGAGCACATACCGTGCATATACACCGTCCCTGACTTGTACTAATTTATGACCGATCTATCACTTGGCAGTGGTACTGCTTTTTTTTTTCGCTGTTGGGAAAAATGGCAATGAAAGAATTAACACTATTTTTTCCGAGTTTAATGTTCATGTATGATTTACAGATTTCGTTTTCTTAAACATATTTATTCAATGTAATAACATATACCGGTATCAATCATTTACACCAAAATATTGCGAAAAGGATCGGAACGAAAGCAATCATCATCAGTCATTATCTTCTGGGGAGTCAAGTCGTTGTGAAAATGATTAAGTTTAAAGTAACGGGCTGTAAAGACTGAGGTCAGAATGCACGTGTGTGCAGTCTAACCTTCTTCTACCTTATCCAAGAAGTACATTTCTGGTGTTTTATTGTAGATTAAGGTTTGGCAGTATATCCTGACTCGAATCACGTGTATACCGCTTACCTTTAGAGTCAATAACAGTATTTCTGAAAATAGTGCAGTTCATGTTTCAGCAATATACAGGAGCACGTTTCTGCTGTGTTGAGATGAAGGACTCGGTTAACTCTTTCCCAAACGACAAAGTTTGGATCAGACCAAATTGAAAGCATTTTGCAGATGACAAATAAATAGTTGCTAAAAAGATGATTTTTCAATATGATAGGGCAGAAAACATTGTGGGAAAAGGAGAAAATGCTGGTTTCCAGCATTTTCTCCTTTTCCCACAATGTTTTCCAAAGGCGTCTATTCCTGACCCGTAAAAACCAGGGATTGTTTGGGAAAATGGTAAAGAATTAGTAATATTCTGCTTAAGAGCCACATAGTAAATCCCAGTAACAACTTGGAGAAGTATTGACGCTCGAAGTCTGCAAGCATTTGTGATCAACAAACGTAGTCCTGGGTCAGAGATTCATGTTGTTGCAAATTTGACATGCAGTTATAGTTGCAAATCACAGAAACAATTTGATTGAAACATGCAATAGGCACATTTCATGCAAAAATGTGAAACGTTTGAGAGCATTTGAAAAATAACAACATTTTCTTGTCATGCAATAGGGTAGTTTTAACATAAATTGCTTTCTTGCAGTTTTTGACTTGTGCTCGATCACACACAGCCAAATGCGTTTTGTAATTTGTCCCGTATCCTGAATTTTCAATCCCGTAATTCCTTACTTCCTAAGCATATATGCCGACCAGTCTCCAATTTGAGTTTTAAAACCCGTCTATGATATCCAGTTGTACTGAAACCATAGTATTTAAGAAATAATCTTCTTTCTATCGTGGTATATCGTTCAAAAAACCACAGTTGTGAGTTATGAGGCACAATAAATAATCCACGAGGGCGATAGCCCAAGTGGGTTATTCATTGCGCCTCATAACTCACAATGTGGTTTATTGAACGATATACCACGATAGAAAGAAGATTATTTCGATTCTAACATGGCCAATTCTTAATGAAAGGAAAACAAGTTCAAATTAAGAGTAAAAACGCGGATGAAGATTACGTTCCAATGAATAACTCACTCATTGAATGACGTCACTCTACATGGATTGTTTAAGAAATAATCTTCTTTCTATCGTGGTATATCGTTCAATAAACCACAGTTGTGAGTTATGAGGCACAATAAATAATCACGTGATGACTTGCTTAGTATATTCACGGAGATAGATTAAACCCATTTTCACAGACTACATATGGCTCATTTTTACCCTACATTATGTGAGCCTCACAGCCCCTTGTCGGTACCTTACTGGGCTTGAAATCAAAGTACCGTTACTTTGTACGGAGTTAAAACCATTGAAACAGAGAGCATGCATATTGTCTATGTGTTTTATTCTGTCATGTTTTGTATCCATTCTCTCGACGACATGCATTATCAGTGATTTCAAACCAAATGAGCCGTGCTCTGTGAAATGAGGGTTTAATGCAGATGTATCCCATCACGCAAAAAGAGACCATCTGGGAATTCTATACATCAATTAGATGAAAATAGATCAACGACAGTGCTATTCCGTTTAAACTGATAATTCAAAAATGATTGTATAACAAAGTACAATGACCATTTTTCAGACGGAAAATGTCATTAAAGCGAAAACTGTCAACCCTGGTCACCCTGCGCAGTTCGCGCAATCTGACCAGTTTGGGCACTTTTTGGGGTTCCCAGAAGGTCCCTGTTTGCGTGATGGATCATATATGCAAAATGTATCATGGCGACTCATAACAGAGCGCAGTCGACACTTTTTCTGAGAATTTTCTGCATGCCAAAGGATCACTTTACCCCATGATTCAGTCGGTCGTAAGAAAAGGTCATGGATCGATTATTTTGGTATGATGCATCACGAAAATGAAATATCTCTCTTTTGCTCTGGCGCGGATTAATCGAGTTATCGTTTTACTTCAGTTTATTGATTTCCAGCCGCAGAATTACACAACATTTAAAGTCTATCAATATGATTTATTACTGTTTGAATATTGTATGATTTATTGCATTGATGTCAAGAGCGACGGATGAAATGTAAACAGACGTGCGGATTAATAAACAAGACCTGCACCCGAAAGAAGTAGTTCCCAAAAATTGTTGGACATTTTTACGAGAATGCCACAATTACGAAAAAAAAAAGACGATAATATAAAAAAAAATACGCAAATAAACCATTTTCCTGACAAATTTAGTCAATATTTATAAAGATTAGGCCTATAATTATGGTAGTGTAAATAGGTCTAACTAAAATACAAAGTATGAGATTTTAGGGTATCTCCCAAAGCTTTGTGGTTAACCATTTCGCAGATTACAAAAGTGTAGATTGTTCCAAATTGAAACCAATTACAGACGACAAAATGACTGTGACTCAAGTGATAAGATCTTTCTCTAAAGGATAGAAAAAATGAGGAAAAAAGAGAAAATTCTTTTGCACGGCATAACCTAGCAAAACCCAGAATGTTTTTTCAAAAGGGCGTCTTCTCCAAAACGTGATTCACTGGATTGTTAGTACTGGGACATAGTGTTTGAACTGCAAATAGGGAAATCAGGTTTAATCTTAACCAAACGACATTTAGACTGGTCCAAATTGAAAGCATTTGCAGACGGCAAAATTAATGTGACTTAAGAATTGAAATTTGTTTAGGAATAGAAGAAAACATTGTGGGAAAAGGAGAAAATGCTGGTTACCAGCATTTTCTCCTTTTCCAACAATGTTTTCAAAAGGCTTCTTTTACATGGATGTTAAAAGTCGGGATTGTGGGGTAAAGGGTTAAAACCTCGGTGGCAGGTCTGGTCACGCGGAAGTGCCTTTGTTTAAGGTACTGCAGAATCTAAGGATTGCACTGACGACATCCAGGCAATATACGAGGAACTAAGCTGTCGGAATTTACATGACTGAAATTTGTTTAAAGTAGCACAAAAATCATTGTGTATGTAATTACATGTTGCTGATTAATCCATTACCACACAATCCCAACTTTTGACGACCCTGAGTAAGAAGCCTTTGGAAAAAAAACATTTTGGGAAAAGGAGAAAATGCTGGTAACCAGCATTTTCTCCTTTTTCAAAAATGTTTTCTACCCTTCACAAGACAGATTTCAAATTTTCACTCACTTTTATTTTTGTCGTCTGCAAATGCTTTCGTTATGGACAAGTCTAAAATATTGTCGTTTGGTAATGAGTTACCTCTTTACCATCGACAGAAAAAGAAACATAGACTCGTCCAAATAAATGCATTAGCAGAAATATGGTTCCAATGGTAAGAATATCAATAAAAGACCTGAAAACACTGTGGGAAAAGGGGAAAATGCTGGTTACCAGCATTTTCTCCTTTTCCAACATTGTTTTTAAAAGCCTTGTTGATCAGGGTAAATAAAATACTTGCTGTTTAGTTAAGAATCAAAACTATCAGTGCATTACATGTTTCCAGCATTGGACATGTTCAGGATCGCTTCAGATGTGTATGAGAATAAACAGCCATCAGACGTCAAAATCTATTTAGATTTGAAATACTGCATCAAACTTTTACGGGGGAAAAATACGCGTGATCTTAATCTGTAGAGATAAATACAATCTAGAATTCCATTTTCCATGAAAGCTTTAATGTGATAAGCACGCGATCAAAAAAAGTTCGTATCTGACATAAATTATCACCTCTTTTAAAGGGAAATATTCAGATTTTATACAGATTTTATATTTATGCCAAAGGAAATAAAGTATTTCTAATTTTGCAAGGAAATAGATCTAGTGTGCGAACCACTTATCAAAAAAGAATGAGAACTACTTCAAAGGAAAAAAGGTGTTTTAACTCAATTTCTTTCAAGGCCCAAAAGTGATCAAAAATAAGTACTGTTGGTGTTAAAAAGCATTTAGAACTAAGTCATGCCAGTTAAAAGTCTGGAAATTATTGCGAAGATTGCTATCTTTTATTTACGGTCGGTCCACGAGGTAGTCTTTCGCAGAAAAACAAATTTATAATATACATGTAGGTAAAAATGTACCAGGTCCCGCTATCTTTGTTTACTTTTTATAGGTAATCTGCAATCACCAACCAACCGACCAACCAACCAACCAACCAGTAAGCTATCACCGACCAACCGACCGACCAACCAACAAATCAACCAACCAATCAATCAATCAATCTAGCAAGCAAGCAAGAGCAAGCAAGCAGATATTAATTTTACCGTCGAAAAACTTTAGTGACCCATTCAATTTCTGTGTTTACCTCTGTTTCTTACTTTGGGCTCATTCCTTCATTTCTTAGGAACAAAGATCATTAATCTCTCAGATTAATAGATTTCCCAGACAGAAACAGGCTATTTATCAAGACCACTTGATAGAATCGAAGCAGACTAACTCTTTGATTCGATATAACAAGTTCAGTTCTACAGAGGCCGTAAGTTTACCAACTACATTTTGAATATTGTTTTTCAATTCTAAATTGCAAACGTTCCAATTTTATTGACCGATACAGAACGACTCAGCCAATGAGAAAGCTATTCTTGAAATTTAGATTTAGAACAACGATTTAGTGAATACGATCACAAATATTTTGTTTAGAAAACCCGAATTCCAGAAAACTCTTAGGTTTTGGACCAAAATACTGCGATTATTTATAAAGGTCTAAAGAAATGATGATGTTATAAACGTCGATGAGTTCTAGAAAAAAACATCCCACAGTAAGGCTCTAGATAAAACGATTGCAAGTAAGTCTAAATGATCAATTCCATTAATTCGAATTATCAGTATGTATACATGCACATACAAATGAGAAACAACCGAAGCTTTACGTTTCATCTAAAGCAAATAAGTAATGATTGAAGTTCTCAGTTTTCCTACATTATTACGCCGAATCTCTCTCTCTCTCTCTCTGTCTGCGCCTCATTCTCGATCGCTCTTTAGATTTCTGTGTTTTTATGTGTCTGTCTGACACACTCCACAGACAATCGTCAGTAGCCCCAGTCGGGAATGGGTCAGACACAATAAGGCCATGGAGAAGCATTATCAACTTAGGCAATTGACGTATGGACCATTAGGCAAAGAAGAACCCATGTCAATTAATCAAACATACGACGGCGAAATTTGTTATTATTATTATGGCCTACAAGATTTATGGTCAGGAACATTTTATGTAATCGTATTACAGTGCAGACCTTAGTTATACCATAATTGTTTGTCGTTACGCAAACAATCAGCCATTCATTTCCTGGAAAACACTCGTGATAAATCTCTCCAATAACGGAACAGATTTGTTAGAAAATGGGAGGATATTTATCAAAAGCATTTGCAAATAAAAGAGTCTGCCAAAACCTTGATAAACTGTAATTGAAAAAGGCCCGATTATTGAGATTTAGTTGATGAAATTTGTTGAGGTAAATGCGCTGAGTGATGGACCAAAGTAGAGCATTTACTTACTATTTTGTCAATAGGTCTGGTTCCTGTGTGGTGTGTTACCAAGGCTTTAGTTTTATCTCTCTTTCCAACAATATTTTCTTCCATTCTTAGACAAATCTCGTTATTTGAGCAACAATTAAAAATGTCCTTTTATGTCGCTGAAAATGCTTCATGACCAACTCCGAAATGCCGTAAACCAGATGACGAGCAAGGTATTTTAACTAATCAATTCGTGCTCTGACAAAAGAATTTTAAGTCATCTCCTTGGTACAGAATACTAAACAGGTCATCCAATAACTCTGGATTCAGAAAATCCGTTCCATACAACAACCAACTAAATCATAAGGTAACCTGATCCATGGACATGCAGTAAATTGACCGATCGTAAAAAGTTTCGAACAAGGTCAGCCTGTGCGGACTGCACTGGCTGACCTTGTTCGAATTTTTTTACAGAAGCATGAAAATCCCTTTTCCTAGAACGCGGTCCAATTCCGTTCTTTTCGTAGCCACCTCTATAGCATCTTCGCGAGCCAAGGTTACGATCACTACGTGGATCTTACCCTGGCTGATTGAGCCCGATTTAGAAATTCCTACGATGCGCCCTCTAGTGGATGCTGGTTATTACCTCCCTTTACATCATATTTCTGCAAGCCAATGAAATATCCTTTTACAAACCGCTTCCGAATACAATCATTCAACATGAAGCGATAAGCAGACATCCACGTGGGTTTCCATGTTTACCTTCTATTCCAAATATACCTTATTCTATTTTTATCAACGATGAAATCTACGGGAGATTTCATTCGTTGCAGTTAGAGCTGGCGGCATCCAATGAAAAAGAGTATCGGGTGAATGTAAAATCAAGCTCGATCCGCCAAGGGTAGAGTAGCGTAGTGAATCGTCAGCCTTGGCTTGCGAAGATGCATCTGTGGATGTGTTCTGCATAGAATGTACGGTACTGAACATGACCATATATAGGAAGATTGCATAATGTTTGCTCAACTTTAAAGGAAAAGGTGGACAAACATGAGATATTCATTAGTTCTAATTATTACTCGGTGGTGTCCGTGGTCGTGAGGTAGGGCGTCGACCTCATAACTATCAGGTCCTGAGTTAGTTACCCCGGGTGCGTGTGTCAGCTCTGGGATTTTTCATTGGCCCACACTTTCGGCACGACTATTGGTATAGTTCCCAGGGAGCATAATCGAGAGAGTTTAGTATAAGTTGTTAGAACTTGTTTCTCAATCGATGTAAAGTAAATATGTTTAAATTTATTTACTACTTAGTTTCTTGACAAAGTGTTTAAATGTTTACCAAATAGATGCTTTTGCTTTATTTATCAAAAAATTGCTTCAAATTCTACAGATGACCAGCAACTCCTGCTTTGCGACACTTTCATGACAAAAGTAACACGGTATATATTTTTCTGATTTTGAAGTTGGACAATAACGAAAATTTAGTGCGGTAGAAATCCGTTGTCTGCGCATGTCATATCCTTCGAAGATTCGACCTGTCTGCTATGACGTATCACCCGCACTCTAATAACTGGGAAAAGTAGGGCTTAAATCGAAGCTTTTAGTCTATTATCCAAGCATGCAGGGGCTGTTTTAATAGTTTGTCGGTGCATAGGTTACATGCTAGCTGGTCATAATTTAATGAAGCGAACCAGGTAGAGTTTTATTGAGTAAACATTTATTTTAGTTTGAAATTATGGTTGTCGCGTAGAAAAGTAGTCCTGTTCTGTACCCAGCAGGCCCAAATTAGATACATTGTATTTGTAGAATGCCAGCTAGCGGGAGATGATGGTGGCAAATCTCATTTCTATCGATTTTTTTTTCATCAAAATAATACATCATAAATGTTTGAGCGCTAAGTTTCCACATAACCCTACAGCTTTTAACAAATACCTCATTACATGCTATACCAGTGAAGTGATTGAAAAAAGCTATTTGTGTTTGCATGTGTACACGCAATTCGAAGTGATATAAAACTTCTTCACCGTGATGATATAACATTTTAACTGAAAACGATGCACACTTGAATATGTAATGCTCCTACGTCGGCAAGACGTGGTATGGTTTGTATAAAGTAACGTTGTTTGGTCTGCAACCCGCTAAAAGTGGCATTCGAGCATTTGCGTAAAGTGTCGTCTCGGATCAGCCTGCGCAGTCCGCGCAGGCTAATCCGAGACAGCACTTTACGACTACACTAGATTTTGCCCTACAGTAGACTTCCACAAAACAGAAAATTACATAAAAATGGAAAGTGTGGTATCGGATTAATCTTCGCTGAGTGCGCCGGCTGATCCGAGAAAACACTCTACGCAAAAGTCCGAATGTCCCTTTTTTCGTGTTACAAGCCATTATTATGTTCTTCACATCATTCTGCAGTGTTAGACTGTCGGCGTAGCTGTACAAGTTGAGGTTTGACCTACTTTTTTGTACATGTGTAAGTCCCGAATGGATGAATAGTGATCTGCGATTGGTGAAAAATGCGGAAATGGTGGAGTCGGACCATGGCGGACACGGTGTCTGTAGATTTACTTGCTGGACAATTTATAACATCAATACACAGAAGTTGCTTCTAAAATCATAGAGGGAAAAAAGAAGAAAATGCTGGTAACCAGCATTTTCTTCTTTTTTCCCTCTATGGTTTCTTTTGATTAAATAATTTTGCTACATTTTATTTGTTTTATACAAATACTTTCAGTACAGAATTGCCTTTGATTTTGTTACCTGGGAAAATGTTAAGTCACATGCCGCCGCGCCATCTGTTGTTTTGTTGTATAACAGTTCGCTGTCCTAAGTTATACAATTTGTTCAATCATCTTGGCCGGAAAACATGACAGCATAATGGAGTACCTTCTCGCATGTTTAGAACACGACATTATCGTAAATAGTCTGAAGTCGAGCTTTTATAATGTCAAACCTTGGGCCCGTATTTACCAATCATTCTTCATAATATTCCTTATGTAATTCCAGATTTATAAAAGTAATGCAATTTCTGATTGGCTGAACCATTAGTAATAGGCTGTCAGAAATTGTGTTCCTATTAGATATGGAACGAATTATTTAAAGTTAGAATTTGAAATATGAACATTTTCAATAATGGTTGGTGAATACTTGCATTGGTCCCTCGCAGGCTAATCTGAAACTACACTTTCCGTTCTATGGTATTTTCTGTTTTGCACAAGTTTAGTGTAGCACAAAATCTAATATAATCGTAAAGTGCCGTCTCGGATTAGCCTGTGCGGACTGTGAAGGCTGATCCGAGACGACACTTAACGCAAATGTCTGAATGCCCCTCATCGCTTGCTGCAAGCCATTTAGTCTTATTCTAGATTAGGAGATTTAGCAATACTTGGCTGGCTAAACCACTTGGTTAATCATGATTTGTGTTACTTCGACTTGTAAGCATTTTGAGCTTAAGACTAAGAATGCTATTGGGAATGGCCGGTTGAACACTCGCCCAGCTTATTTCCATAAAATGTAGAAAATTACAAAACCTGCAAAACAATAGCATACTGTAAACATGGCTGCTTCATATTTCACCATAAAAACTGCAGAGCAAAATCTTGAAATAATAAATGACACTGCCGAAATCTACAGATATATCAAGATACCATTCAACTATTAGTATTACAAAATAGAAATCAAAGGACTGACAGTACTGATAACCAGTTTTTCTGCAGTAAAGTCCTTTAGGGCACGTGTGCAACAATTACTCCAGACTAAATTTCTATCCTGATTTAAAAAAAAAAACTAGCCATCTGACTGGTCAAGCTATTCAGTCTAAGCTAGTCAAAAACCGAGCATTGAATTCAGACTTTTAACATTATGTTATGGTACAAGCTGAAAACATAACCTGATAACGGTTTTCTTTTCTTTGTGTTCAGAGTTTTTACAAGTCTCCTATGTCAGGGCTCTTAAAGCCAAGATTGCTTTGTTTAAAAAAATCCCAATACCAAATATCTAAACTTCAGACATGTAGCTCACGTCTTTGTATTTCACTGTCAGTTATCTTAAAGCAACAAAAGTTACAATAAAATTCTAAGATATCTGCTAAAGCCTTCGGAAGGGGTTTTAAAATTGGGGCGTGTGTAACCGATCTGTGAAACAGTCTGTGTGATAGGAAATGACAAACAGCGGAAAATTTGCAACCATCTGGAATTTCTCAGAGAGTGGAGAAAATAATACGCGAGACTAAATCCAAAATTACCTGAAAAGGGTATTGCACATCGTAATTGGAAGAAAACAAAACACAAGTTTTGGATACTAGTTGGTGCACTTGACAGCATTGCTGAACTGAAATACGGTGGGAAATGCTGTAAAACACCGACACAAGAAAATATACAAATATGATTTTGTTGTGAAGACGAAAGGGTAAGAGTGGAAAGAAATCATTTTCATAAATCAGCGTTCTAGGATTTCTGTTTCTTATCAAGGTAATTCAGCATTAAATTATGCGTTTTATAACGCTGTTACCAAACAATCACGTGTTTCAACGACCATGTTGAAAAAAAGGGGAACTGTTGAAAACATCGTGGAGGAAAAGAAAATTCTAGCGACCAGCATTTGGTTTTTTTTTTCCCAGATTGTTTTCTACCCTTAATTGATGGCATATTCAATATTTCACCTAGAAATGCTTTCAATTTGGACCAGGTTAATAGTTTTTCGTTTATGCAAGACTTCAAAGAAAAAGAGTAAGATCGGGGAGGGCTTTTAACAAACTATTCAAACCACTATCTCACAACGTCTGATTAACTTCACGAAAAGAAAACATCAGGATCAAGCTACGCATCTACAGTCTGATCTTTTAAATACACAAAAAAGTACTGTATATCTAACTCTCTATCTTATAAAATAATTTAAGACTTGTCCGTTATGAAAGCATTCGCGGCACAACATATTCCTTGTGGCTCGAATCAATGGACTTGTCTTGGAAATTGTGAAAGGTAGAAAACATTGAGGGAAAAGGAGATAAATGCTAATCATCAGTTTCCAGCATTTTCTCCTTTTCCCAAAACGCTTTCAAACGCATTCTCCAACAAGATTGTTATAAAACATAATTTTTTGGTAATAGGTTTCGCGTACAATACCCAGGTCTGTTAACAAATAAACCTAACCTGAAGATTACTTCTATGTCCTGGTTTAGTTCAGAATGCTTGATCATCTTTTTAATGTTTGTTTTGTCTGTGATGTAATTTTTTGTAATCAACGTTGAACTGAAAAATAGGTTAGTTTTTACAATAAAGAAATCACTATTCAAGAACTTAAAGCAAACAGTTTTACCCTTTCCCACCCAAATTGAAAAGAATGCCTATGTTGAAGGTCTAGATGTTTACAATGTAGGGGTCTTAATATATTTTGGCTTGCAACACGTGAAAAGGGGCATTCGGACATATGCGTAAAATGTCGTACCGGATCAGCCTGCGCAGTCCGCGCAGGCTAATCCGAGACGGCACTTTACGACTACATAAGATTTTGTGCTAAAGTAGACTTAGGCAAAACAGAAAATTACATAAAAACGGAAAGTGCCGTCTAGGATTAGCCTGCGCGGACTGCGCAGGCTGATCCGAGACGACATTTTACGCATATGTCCGAATGCCACTTTTCACGTGTTGCAAGCTAAAATATATTAAGACCCCTACATTGTAAACATCTAGACCTTCAACATAGGCATTGTTTTTTTTCGTGAAATGGTACTGGTTTACAGCATTTATGTAAAATACAGTCATAAATTTAAAAAGAAAGGTTCTAAATGTGGAGACTTCCTCATGGTTAGAACTGGAAGAGTTGACTTTTCTTGTAAACGGCTTACATCCACTGAAATCTGGAAATCAAAGTACCATATAATAAGACGAGTGCGTTTTCGGTGGGACTCCCCTCCCCCCCCCCCCCCCCCCCAACCCCCAAGAAAGATATCTGGATCCGCGCTGATGATTCACAACACAAATTTAGAGTTTTGAATATACGAGTATACCATTTAGAGGTCTGGGTATATACGACAACTTTAGAGATACATTTTAGATATTTCTGAATAAACACAATTTAAATGTCTTAATCTGTACGACTTAAAAGTCTTGATATATACAAAACTGATGTTTAAATAGATATAATTTCGATATCTAATTAACTATATACATATACAATATAAAGGTCTAATATAAAAAAAATAAAGCTCTAAATATGTTGAAAGTATAGGTCGAAATGTACACAATCAAGATGGACAAATATTTACATACGATTCAGGAGTCTAAATAATATAAACTACTTTACTGCGGATGAAGAGACATTTTTAGTCCTCTATCAAAATTAAATGGTGCGCACAGGGTAGAGCCGAGACAATTTCATATGTTCTGCAACATTATTTATTTCTTCTTGATATCAAAAGAAAAACAGGATGCCATGGTTGTTTTTTCAACACAAATGAATAGCAAGTACACTGTTTCTGGTATCACGCCAACAAACACGTTTTACCTGACACTATCAATTATTATCGATAATAAGAACAATTATTGCATAAAACGTGCCTTTTCGGGCCGTTATAAGCATGTATTAACGGGTATTATTGCATAAAACATGCCTTTTCGGGCCGTTATAAGCATGTATTAACGGGTAAAAATCGGGCGGTTATCGGGAGAAAACGTGTATTAATCAGTAAATTCACGCGCCGTTAACGCCCGGGTTTGTACTATCAATATCCTCGATTCGGGCCTACCTTGTAAACAACGTTTGTCCTTGTCAGATTTTCCCTAGACTCCGACCATCAAACTGTAGGAATTCGTACCATATTCGATCCTTTCCATGGCATGTCTTCGATGATATTAGTACACCACAAACAAACCTTTGCACAGAATCTCAGTTTAATCGAGATCTGAACAAAAATTCACCCGTGAAATGTACTCTAAACCAGCTACATCCCACCCACTTTTTAACGTGATCGGTCCGCCTCGATTGATGTATATCGAACCCTCTGTCGCCTTCAGTTACAGAAATTTATATCCACGCATTCATCCTTGTTGTAATCGTCCAAATGTGTGCAAGTTTATTCCACATAAGTCCAGTGTGTATTAAAAATCAATAAAAGTGTATTTACCGCGAGAGAATCAAAACTGGCATACAGGACTAACGGCCCTTTCCTAATCGTAACAAAAACTTCTTCGCCGACTTCCGGTTTTGACCCATTTGCGTACAGTACATTTGAAATTCGCTTACTTGCATTTCTATGGAAATATTTTTGCTATCTGTGCAAATTATTGTTAGAATACCTTTACTTTATGCAATAATAGCGTTAATTCACGTTTTTTAGGTCGTTAACATTCGCAGAGGCCCTCAAAATACTTAAACACCCTCGTGCTTCGCACTCGGGCGTTAAAGCATTTTTCGGGCCTCTGCGAATGTTAACGACCTCAAAAACGTGAATTAACCCTATAAAAACCGGGCGGTTATCGGGAGAAAACGTGTATTAATCAGTAAATTCACGCGCCGTTAACGCCCGGGTTTGTACTATCAATATCCTCGATTCGGGCCTACCTTGTAAACAAAGTTTGTCCTTGTCAGATTTTCCCTAGACTCCGACCATCAAACTGTAGGAATTCGTACCATATTCGATCCTTTCCATGGCATGTCTTCGATGATATTAGTACACCACAAACAAACCTTTGCACAGAATCTCAGTTTAATCGAGATCTGAACAAAAATTCACCCGTGAAATGTACTCTAAACCAACTACATCCCACCCACTTTTTAACGTGATCGGTCCGCCTCGATTGATGTATATCGAACCCTCTGTCGCCTTCAGTTACAGAAATTTATATCCACGCATTCATCCTAGTTGTAATTGTCCAAATGTGTGCAAGTTTATTCCACACAAGTCCAGTGTGTATTAAAAATCAATAAGAGTGTATTTACAGCGAGAGAATCAAAACTGGCATATAGGACTAACGGCCCTTTCCTAATCGTAACAAAAACTTCTTCGCCGACTTCCGGTTTTGACCCATTTGCGTACAGTACATTTGAAATTCGCTTATTTGCATTTCTATGGAAATATTTTTGCTATTTGTACAAATTATTGTTAGAATACCTTTACTTTATGCAATAATAGCGTTAATTCACGTTTTTCGGTCGTTAACATTCGCAGAGGCCCTCAAAATACTTAAACACCCTCGTGCTTCGCACTCGGGCGTTAAAGCATTTTTCGGGCCTCTGCGAATGTTAACGACCTCAAAAACGTGAATTAACCCTTTATTATTGCATAAAACGTGCCTTTTCGGGCCGTTATAAGCATGTATTAACGGATAAAAATTGGGCGGTTAACGGGAGAAAACGTGTATTAATCAGTAAATTCACGCGCTGTTAACGACCGGCTTTGTACTATCAATATCCTCGATTCGGGCTTACCTTGTAAACAACGTTTGTCCTTGTCAGATTTTCCCTAGACTCCGACCATCAAACTGTAGGAATTCGCACCATATTCGATCCTTTTCATGGCATGTCTTTGATGATATTAGTACACCACAAACAAACCTTTGCACAGAATTTCAGTTTAATCAAGATCTGAGCAAAAATTCACCCGTGAAATGTACTCTAAACCAGCTACATCCCACCCACTTTTTAACGTGATCGGTCCGCTCGCTTTCAGATGTATATCGAACCCTCTGTCGCCTTCAGTTACAGAAATTTATATCCACGCATTCATCCTAGTTGTAATTGTCCAAATGTGTGCAAGTTTATTCCACATAAGTCCAGTGTGTATCAAAAATCAATAGAAGTGTATACGGGTAGACCGAGAGAATCAAAATTGGCATACAGGACTAACGGCCCTTTCCTAATCGTAACAAAAACTTCTTCGCCGACTTCCGGTTTTGACCCATGTACGTACAGTATATTTTAAATTCGCTTCTATGTATTTCTATGGAAATATTTTTGCTATCTGTGCAAATTATTGTTAAAATACCTTTACTTTATGCAATAATAGCGTTAATTCACGTTTTTTCGGTTGTTAACATTCGCAGAGGCCCTCAAAATACTTAAACACCCTCGTGCTTCGCACTCGGGCGTTAAAACATTTTTCGGGCCTCTGCGAATGTTAACGACCTCAAAAACGTGAATTAAGCCTATATTAAGCTATGTGCTCTGGTAATTTCACCCACCATTCGGAAAACCTCGTTGATCAAGTCCCTCGGTTGTATAGACATAAAATTTCCTTGTCGGTGTAATGCGGAGAAATCACCCTCTCCTATTAAATGACCCATGAGTCATTTCTGTACGTAGAGGAATGATCCATGGGTCATTTCTGTATGTAGAGGAATGACCAGGGGGTCATTTCTCTACGTAGAGGAATGACCCGGGTCAATCCACTACGTAGTGAAATGACTTCTGGGGACATTTCTCTGCGTAAAATAATGACCCGGGTCATTTTGTAGTGAAGGGTCATTTCTCTGCATTACAACGGACAAAAAGACCGCATTACTGCTGGTAAAATAACAAATCATCCAAACGAAATACGGGCATCGCTATGTTCAACCGAAATCGTTCTAAATATGTTCCCGTTTAAAAACTCTTCATCTACATGATTTATGATTGTTTTCGTGATTAATCGCTTTCGCTTTTGGTCAATGGCCGTTTCCTCATACAGATGTCGTCGAAGTAGGCTAATATTCAACGAGAGAGGAACGAATCTCATCCCAATAACTATGTTTTCAACATTTATCGGAAAGAAACTGTTTGAGCTGTGATATCGAACGAGCGACCCCTGGGTTTAAGCTTGGTACGTTAGCCAGCAGGCTCAAGTAAAGCGAATCTGAAAACTGCCAAAAGATGCCGAAAGGCATTCTTATGAAAAATCAAACTCTCAGAATAAAACAGAAGATGCCTTAAACATTAACAGACAAACACTATATAACAATCCCGAAGAATATCCGATGGACTATTGAAAACGCTGTAGGCCCTACCGAAAAGAAGAAAAATGCTAATGTGAGTAAACTGTATTTATTATTTTATCCTACAGGGTTTTCAGCCCTTTCAAGGACACATGACATCTATTTAGAGAAGAAAAACTGAGGTTTCTTAGCGCAACTCAAAGACCTGTTGCGGACTGCGTAGATCAAGATCAGTCTGCATAGAAGGAAGTCAGATCTTGCACTTACACTGTCAGATATGGAGCTATTTCCCCCGAAAACAACTTCGACATGTTTTTAACTATCGACTTGGAAGTTTCACTTTATTTGCGCATTTAGCAGGTTAGGGATTCATTATTGTCTACAACTCGATAGGTGAGTGCAACACTATTCTAAGTGCCTGTACAATGTACAGGCACTTAGAATAGTGTTGCACTCACCTATCAAACTGATTTCTGGTTTTGACAAGTCCACAATTTCGTCGTTTGGTAAAGAGTTTAAAGATTCCCTGAAGTAGATCTATTCTAAAAACAAATTGTAAATGAGGACGAGTTTATTTTTTCTGGTGAATTAGTCATCAATATTCATCGTAATTTCCATACACATAAGATTTAATTAAGCAAATCTTGTAGCAATTTTCTCTAGAACATACAATTGATCCACAACCGGCATCAGTCCAGTAATTGGCGTGTTATTTGTTCCCATTTTCGTGCTTAAAATGGGTGTCGCTTTTCAACTTTTTCTTTCTGTCTCTCAGTCTCTAGTCTATGTTTTTCCCTCTTCGCAAGCCAAGGCTGACGATTCATTATGTTACTCTACCATTGGCGTATCAAGCTTGATTTTTACATTACGCTGATACGCTTTTTCATTGGATGCAGCCAGCTCTAACTGCAACGAATGAAATCGCCTGTAGCATTTCATGTTTGTTAAAAGTAGAACAAGGTCGCAACCTATCGAATAGAAGGTAAACATGGAAACCCACGTGGATGTCTGCTTATCGCTTCATGTGTATTCGTAAGCGGTTTGTAAAACGATATTTCATTGGCATTTAGAAAATGATGTAAAGGGGGTAATAACCAGCATCCAATAGAGGGCGCATCGAAGGAATGTCGAAATCGGGCTCAATCAGCCAAGGTTAGATCCACGTATATATATATATATAGTGATCGTAACCTTGGCTCGCGAAGACGATGTTTCTCATTGTCTTTGTCTTTCCTTTCTCTCGCTTTCCCTCTCTTCAGAAGTATCTGTAGCTCTCAGTTTTCAACTTTCAAATGAACCCTTTTGGCATCAAAGGCGAATATAAGACTTATTTTAGGTTGCATTGATTAATATTAGACTACAGGGAACGTGCAGCCTCATCTTCAATCTATATCACTTGCTTGTTTAAATTTAGCTTATTTTATGAGACATGAGTCTTTCTTGTGGTTTCAGTAGATTGTGTTTTTCAGCCGTGATAAAAGTGTTTGGTAGTGAATAAGTTAAGGGGAAATGGCAAGCATCTATCGAAAACTTCCCACTCTACTATTTCCGTAATCCCTTAAGCTGACAGCTGATTGGTTAAATGCTAAGGTCAAACTTACAATGACCCTGAAGAGCGATCTCTGTCAGATGTAATTAGCGAAAAGGATCCATTGGCATCGATTGATTTCCGTTTTACTGACGTTAGAGAACAAAATGTCAATTGCACTTACGAGCACTTGCATGCTCTGTCCTAAATGAGAGATATTAAGCCTTTCCCAAACAATCCCTGGCTTTTACGGGTCTGGAATAGTAGCCTTTTGAAAACATTGTGGGAAAAGGAGAAAATGCTGGTAACCAGCATTTTCTCCTTTTCCCACAATGTTTTCTACCCTATCATAGACTGAAATCATCTTTTCAGCAAGAGTTGAATTGTGATCTGCAAATGCTTTCAATTTGGTCTAGTCCAAAAGTTTGCTGTTTGGGAAAGGGTTAATCGTTAGGAGCGATATACCTCTTTCCTCACTCTTTCTTTTATCTGTATCTACCTATAATTCTTTTTCCTGCATCAGGATTTTTTCTACATCGTTTTCTATTTTTCCGTATTGTAACCTCTTTTTTATTCAAAAATAGTGTTTTGGACTAAAGTAGATGTAAACAATATGATAATATTCTAGGTATTTGTTGCTAGCATTTATGCCAACAGTCTGAACGTTCTATCAAGTTATCTCGTGTAAAGCCGATCCTGGAGAAGAAAGTTCTTGAAAACTTCAGCCATGAAAAGTGATTTTTTTTCTTTTCATTTTCAACAATGTTCTCTATCCTTCCAAGGAAACAAATTAAGAGACATGTTTTACGTCAGATATTGGCAACGAACACAAAATGCAGTGAATGCAGCAATTGTAACTTATTGGTACCACCAAAAACTAACAGTTTTTTTTTTCATTTCTATCAATGTGCTCTATCCGTCCAAGGAAAATTAATTTAGGAAATATGTTTTACATCAGAATTTGGCAAGGAAACAAAAATGCATTCAATGCAGCCGTGCTAACTTAATGGTAACACCGAAGGGTACTGATGCACTTTTATCGAATCCCTGCACGGCCTAAACTCTCAGTGTAGCCTAACTGTGACAGTATATATTCCTCTCTCACGGTTGCAAAATCATTTCGACCCAAGTTTAAGTGGGAAATCAGCCAGTAGAAATAGTGTCGTTAGTAGTAGTCAATTTAACAGATCGTTCGGAAAGATAATCTGGCGAACATGACCAAAATGCAGACACTTTTTTTTTAAACAACGGCCCAAAAACGGTACCAAAAACTCGTACCACATTGTGTGTGAAAGAGTAGCAAGAAATAACGGAAGAAATTATTAACTCATTATCAGACGACATTATTTCAGGCTTGTTCAAATTGAAAGCATTTGTAGACGACAAAATAAAAGTGACTGAAGTTTTAAAATTTGTTTTGTGAAGGGTAGAAAACATTGTGGGAAAAGGAAGAAAATGCTGGTTACCAGTATTTTCTCCTTTTCCCACAATGTTTTCAAAAGGCTGCTTCTTTTCCAGGAGCGTCAAAAGTAGGGATCGTGTGGTGATGGGTTAACAATGATTATAAAAAAAAAAAGTACAAGACAAACGGAATACTGTTCTTACTGTTTCTTTCTGCATCAAAACGTACAACCTTCATCCAGCAATGACAGTTAATTACGACAGGTAGTGACTCATAAACCAAGGCAAGCAATCAGTAACGTGAAAAGATAACTGCTTAAACGAAAAAATGAAAATGAAAATGGAGCAATTTTCGGCCCTATATAGATCTATAGTAATTTCTTTAATTTCCTAAAAAGATACAAATCCAAAATCGATTTTTAAAGTTGCCGCCAGTAATGAACATAAAAAAAACCAAAAAACAATTTTGCTGGAAATCATTGCGAAAAAAATAAGATTACATCGACAAAGAATTTTAAGTCAGTTAAAAAGGATGCAATAGTGTAGTATGAAAAGAAAATCAAGACATAATAATTATTATTACTTATTACGGAAATTCTTTTTAACCGCTGAAATAAGGATCACCCTTAGGCTGCTAAGCGCGATTCATAGACCTTTTGCTGACAGTGTAGATCAAGATCAGACTGCACAGAACGTGCAGTCTGATCTTGGATCTACACTGTCCGAGAAGCAGATATCTTTCTCCCAAAGATACATTTACAAAAGCAACATCTGAATTTTTAGTTTCGGCTTGAAAGTTTCGTGCCATTATTTAGGAGAATAAGGCTTAACTCTTTACTACACAACAAAAATTTAGACTGGTTCAAATTGAAAGAATTTGCAGATGATAAAATAAAGGTGACTGAAAAAATGAAATTTGTTCTGGGAAGGGTAGAAAACACTGTGGGGAAAAAAGAGAAAATGCTGGTTGCCAGCATTTTCTCCTTTTTCCCCACAGTGTTTTCAAAAGGATTCTTTCTCAGGGGAGTCAAAAGTAGGGATTGTGTGGTAATGGTTTAAAAAGACCAAGATTACAAATAAAACTGAAAACAAAGAAAACAAATCGTGTAATTGATGTCCTTACCATAGTTATTCCTTTGATCACTAATAGACTAGAACGATACAAATCAATTTGCTTCCATGCATCACAAGCTATGCCAAACACGAGAGTAGTACGCACAACAACAGATATTCAGATAAGATGGAAATGTTTCACCGATACTGCCTCTTAAATCCCCTGATATCGGCTACAGTAAACATGTTTTCCAGGAAAACCGGGATTGCATTGGTCTGTTTATGTTTAGTTGTTTACCAAGTAATTCGATGGAATTTTGCTTTCATTGACAAGTTGAAAGAGTTTTTAACACTTTCGCAGCTCCGTATACAAAAACATGGAGCATTTGCGAGTGGTATAGATGAAGATCAGACGTCACAGATCGAGCAGCGTCACCTTTGATGTATATTTTCCGTCCACTTGCTTAGTCAAATAAGGACAGTAGATTGCATTTTTCAGTGGTCAAAACAGGTCGAGTTTATAGGAGGCATGTTTTGGAAAAATGTACTTTGTTGCATCTCCGTTATGCGATAAGTTATCATGAAATTATTGTTCCATAAAATCCATTTTGATTCAACAATCGACTGAATCATGAGGTGAACCGGTCCTATTACATGCAGAAAAGTGGTCCACACCGAACAAATATGATCCAAGTAAACCTGCTGGGACTGCGCAGCCTGGCATGGGTCTATACTTTGTGCAAATGCATCTCACACATTTGATGCCGAAAGAGTTATTTTCTAAAATTGGCCAGTAATACGCTAAAAGGGGCATTCGGACATTTCCGTAAAATATTATTTCAAATCAGCATGCGCAGTCGGCGCAAACTAATCCGAGATGACACATTCTGTCCGTATGCATTTTTCTATTCCATGCAAGCCTACTGTGGGACAAAATCTAATATAGTTGTTAAGTACCGCCTCGGATTAGCCTGCAGAGGCTGATCCGGGACGATATTTTACGCAAATTTTTGAAAGCTACTTTACACGTGTTGCAGACCGTATTATTACGGAATAATCTTTTCCTTGTTCTAAATGGAAATTTATTTTCTTAATGCATTATCCTATAACCCATTATTGTATGGTTTACACGTATTTTCAGTACATGATCTTTAACAGCAACTCCTGTTTTACCAATGTTGAGTCATATTAAGATTCTAATCTAAATCAAAGCGTTGAGAACGCTGAAGTGGCATTTGCCAAGGAAACCCATTGTGTGGAATTAATAGTTTGAAAGAAAAAAAAACCATATTGTTCAAATATTGGCTTAATAGTCAACCGACTAAGCAAATGACTACCTTATCGGTTGAAGGGAGAGTACTGATGTACCTTAAAACTATAATTTTGAAACATCCTTAGCCTTTTACATTTAATTTCCAAAATCACAATCAATTACTTCGATCTATAAATATTCATGAGCAATCAAATAGAGTAGCGTGCATTCATAGGACGAACAAGCCATGGAACGAATTGGTTTTGGAACGAGAAAGCCCAGGGTCAGTTGGCAAATTTGTATCATCGCACCAATAAAAGGATATGAGCGAGAGAAGCTATTTTCAATCAAAAATCAGTATCTCAACGATCGATGGCTTCACCCAATGTATTTTAATAGGAATTTCAAATTACATATCCGAGTGCCACCAAAAACTCATTTGCCTGAGGAAAAAATGAGTTTAACTGGGTTTATTTCCTTCGGCTTTGCACAAAATAAGATACATGGTTATCAAAATTCAATCTTGAACTCATAGTAGTATTGTCTTAGAAAAATACCACAAAAAGGGATCTTTTTTGAAATTTAGCATTTTAGTAATATTCCATCCAAACACATTTGAAAGGACCATTTGCTGGCGTTGTTACATTTTGTTGTTTCTTTTCATATTGAACATTAAGAGAGTTTCACTATTTACATTACAGTACCTCTTATGCCTTCCATCTTTTTTTCTCAAAAAGGTATTTCTTGTTGTCATATGTGCACGAGCTCATACACTTGACAGAGACGGGAGACTTGGAAAACCAATTATTCGGCAAATTTTATATGGCGGTGTAATTCAAGAACACACTCGATCAACCATTATGGCACTGAAGTTAATAATTACCGATTCAAGTGCAATTTAAACTTTAATGATCATTAGGAAGATTTTGAATACATGGCGGGTAAAGGAAAAAATGCTGGTAACCAGCATTTTCTCGTTTACTCACAATGTTTTTTTACCCTTCAATGACCAAATTTCACTTTTTAAGTTACGTCTCATAAATACGGAATACCATTAGGGCCTTCGCCTTTGAATGTGTTAATTTGAAACAAGATACTCGATAGTATGATGACGATAACGCAAAACAACGAAACTAGAATTGTGAAAACGCGATACTATGATGACGATAACACGATAATACGATGGTGAACCACGGCAATACGATAGTGCGATGATGATAGTGCGATATAGTATCGTGTTTTCGCCATCCTACTGTCGGGACTTCACCATGGTAGTATGAAACCACGATAGTACGATAACGATTAAACGATAGTACAATGGTGAAAACACGATAGTACGATGATGAAACCACGATAGTACGATGACAATAACACGATAGTACGATGACGATAATACGATAGTACGATAGTGATAATGCGATACTATGATAGCACGATGGTGAAAACACGAAATTACGATACTACGATGGTGAAATCGCGACAGTAGGATGGCGAAAACACGATACTATATTGCACTATCATCATCGTACTATCGTATAGTCGTGGTTTCACCATCGTAGTATCGTGTTATCGTCATCGTACTATCGCGTTTTCACCATCTTAGTTTCGTTTTTTCGCGTTATCGTCATCGTGCTATAGAGTATCGTGTTTCAAATTAACACAGTCATAGGCGATGGCCCTAATGATATTGCGTAATAGTACGATGATGATAAAGCGATCGAACAATGGTGATAACGTGATAGTATGATAGTGATATCACTATAGTGCGATGTTGATACACGGTAGTATGATAACGCAATTTTATATCAAACCATCATCATCATCGTACTATCGTGTAATCCTCATCGTACTATCGAGCATCACTTTAAAATAAACAGATTCATAGGCGATGGCCCCCAATGGTATTCCATATACTATCGAATTGTCATCATTATAGTACTATCGCATTATCACCATCGTAGGATCGAGCATCTCGCTAAGAATCAATAAACCCGTAAGCGATGGCTCTAACAGTATTCCGTAAATAGTGACATGTAAATTATTGTTTCATTTTCTATCAGCACCATGTACACGATTGTCCTACAATTCCAATATATTGTTAAAAAGTTCAATATATATTTAAGCTGAATACTGTAATCATAATATTGTAATAATGTAGCTACGGTTTACCCTCTTTTTTTTCTAAATACCATAACGTCGACTTACTTCCAAAACGTCGTAACTACAGCATGTGAAAATAAGGTGTAGTTACGATTTTTTCGAGGTAAACAGGCCTTAACTTTTTAAAAATTGTCTTATCTATATTTACTTCTGAACTACATTTTTGACAATAATCGTATTATGGGACAAAGGTTCAGTACCAATTTCAATCATCCCAGGCGTGGGCGCAAATAAATCAATTAAAAAATCTTGGAAAAGTACGGCCGTCTTCCTTTCTGATTTACGACGTGTGTTTTATTTGAAATGAGATAAGATGGTGTCGAGTTGGGCTATCAATTTTAAAAAGAAAATAATCAACTAGATTCTATGACGCTAAGGTGAGTTTTAAAACATTTTGCGGACAGTGTAGAAAGTGATTAGACCACACAGAACTTGCAGGTCTGATCTTTAATCTACGCCGTTCTATATAAAGTGACATTTTCTACCCCCAAACAGTCTTGAAGTTGCGATCAATAAACGTATTTTCAATGCAAGAAATAGTCCATTTAATGTATTTATTGCGCAAAGGGTAGGCAACTTTCAATATCACGAAAGGCGTTCTTTTCTCTCCTGGGTAGGAAAAAACTAGACGCTGAGGCTAGGAAGAATCTCTATGTATCTCAGATAAATCAACTGGGACGTAATATTATATTTCGGTGATGTTTTCTCATATCTTTGGTTGTTTTAGCAGATTTTCTTGTTATCACTTAATTAACCCTTTACCAAACAATTCCTGGTTTCTACGACCTTAAGATAGAAGCCTTTTGACAATATTGTGGGAAAAGGAGAAAATGCTGGTATCCAGCATTTTCTTCTTTTCCCACAATGTTTTCTTTCCTGTGGAAAACAAATTTCAATGTTTAAGTAAGTTTTATTTTGTCATCTGCGAGTGCTTTCAATTTGGACCAGTCTAAAAAATTGTCGTTTGGTAAAGGGTAAACTTTTCCAAAAGGGAGTAAAGGCTTCTTTTGATATTTTACCGGGCTAGGTCACGTGTCAATATTCATCAATGGTTTTAAATCACGGCTCTATTCAGATTCTTGAAGTTGTTCTTCTTTTTTTAATTTCGTAGAGGGAACTCATTTCCTAATTGACTTAAAACCCTTTACCTGATATGCCAATTTGAGGCTATTCCATTTCAGCAGCAAATAAAGATATGATGTCAAAAATATGGACAAATGCGGATTCAAATATCTGATTGAGTGGAAAACATTGTGGGAAAAGGAGAAATTCCTCGTTACGAGCAATTTCTCCTTTTCCCACAATGTTTTCAAAAGCTGTCTGTTGTTGATACGTCAAAATGAGTATCTATGGAGTAAAGGGTTAAACAATTAAACCATGCTTTCACAAAAGGGGCTTAGTAAATCTACGTGATGCAGGTCAGCATTATAATCCATCTTCGCGAGCCAATTTAACGATCACTACGTGGATCTTACCTTGGCTGATTGAGCCCGATTTCGAGATTCCTGCGATGCGCCCTCTATTGGATGCTGGTTATTACCCCCCCTTTATATCATATTTCTAAAAGCAAATGAAGTATCGTTTTACAAACCACTTACGAATACACATGAAACGATAAGCAGACATCCACAAGGGTTTCCATGTTTACCTTCTATTCGAAAGGTAGCGACCTTGTTCTATTTTTATCAAAGATGAAATGCTACAAGCGATTTCATTCGTTGCAGCTAGAGCTGGCTGCATCCAATGAAAAAGCGTATCGGGTGAATGTAAAAATCAAGCTCGATCCGCCAAGGGTAGAGTAGTGTAGTGAATCGTCAGCCTTGGCTTGCGAAGATGCATTGTAATCATGACCCCATGAAATCCATTTCGTGTATCAACAGACTGAATTATGAGGTAGTTCTTCTAACCCTTTACCAAACAATTCCTGCTTTTAACGACCCCGAAGAAAAAGTCGTCTGAAAACACTGTGGAAAACGGAGAAAAAAAGTATTTTCTCATATTCCCACAATGTTTTCTGCTCTTAGAAAGTCCGGTTTCAGGTTAAAATGCTCAACCCATTGCCACACAATCCCTAGTTTTGACTACTCTAAGAAAGAAGCATTTTCTCCTTTTGCCACAATGTTTTCTAATCTTCCAAAGTCCAGTTTCAAGTTAAAATGCGTAATCCATTGCCACACAATCCCTATACTTTTGACGACCCTGAGAAAAAAAAACTTTTTTCCTTTTCCCACAGTGTTTTCTACTCTTCCGAAGTCCAGCTTCAAGTTGACGTCCGTGAGTAAGACGCATTTTCTTCTCCCACAATGCTTTCTACTCTTCCAAAGTCCAGTTTCAAATTTCGAGTCACGTCTATCTTGTCGTCTGCGGATGCTTTCAATTTGGACCGTTCTAAGATTTTGTCGTTTGGTAAAGTGTTCAAAGCAGAAATTTGACCGATAGTGAAAAGCAACGACAGAGATCAACGGGTGCGGACAACGCAGGCTGACCTAAGTCAGTTCATTTTGCAGAGGGATTTAGTCCCCATTCCAAAGCCCTATGAAAAAGGGTTTAAATCCTTAACCCATTACCACACAGTCCCTACTTTTGACGATCTTGAGAAAGAAGCCTTTGGAAAACATTGTAGAAAAAGGAGAAAATGCTGGTTACCAGCATTTTCTCCTTTTCCTACAATGTTTTTTCTACCCTTCACAAAACATATTTTACTTTTTGTTTCACATTTATTTTGTCCTCTGCATATGCTTTCAGTTTGGGGCAGTCTAAAATTTTGTCGTTTGGTAAAACGATAAGTCGGAAACTGAGTTTATTTTTGAATTTAATAGCTAACCATGGGTCCACTTACCATCTATTTACCCCATATGGTTTCGAAGGTTTCGACTTTCAGCTCTCGGAGGATTTTTAATGTTGACTGATGATCAATTTTGTCGCTTAATGTCATTCCTCTTTGACTAAAGTTCGTTTAACCCTTTACCGCATAATTTCGAGTATTAACAACTTTGAAAAAGAGAGTTCTTTGACAGAATTGTGGCAAAAGAAGAAAATGCTTACCTTTTTCTACAATGTTTTCTACTTTAACAAAAACAGAAGTCTGCATTTGAGTGACATTCATTTTGTTTTCTCGTCTGCATTTGCTTTTAATTTCAAAAGTCCAAATTTTTGTAGTGTGGTAAAGCGATTTGTTAAAACGTTGTAGGAACTATTAACTCTTATTGAACTAAAAGAAGGGAATTAAGCTGTTCTTTCTTGTCCCTTTGTCAAGATAGGAGTTACTTCCCTTGTGCAATTTTATTGTCAGCAGATGCTTGTCTGCACTTTGTAGTTAATTGCTCTTTTATTGCAGATGGTCGGCTTCAGCTGGTATCTCATCATTTTGACTAATTGTCTTTGGTGATTTACTTCCACACTTATAGTATCAGCAATATCTTAGAGTTCAAACATTCAAAATTACTTTTTAAGTTTGCTAGTAGGCGCAAAATTGTAGCTCAGTCGGGGTCGGACCAGTAAAAATAGTTTTTATCAATACGTTTGAGGAGCTCCAGATTTCTCTTAACTGCTGATCATAGTTGAGTGAATTGCACGAGGTAGCGTTTTATTGAGTAAACCTTTATTTTAGTTTTAAATTCAAAGTAACGTTTGTCGCGTAGGAAAGTGGTTCGGTTCTGTACCCAGAATGCCCATATTAGATAGATGAGTATTTATAGAATGCCATCTAGTGGGAGATAATGGTGTCAAGTCGTATTAAACATGGTGGCGCCCAAAGTCGTTCATATGGCAAACCTAATGTGATCCGTTTGATCAAATCCCTCGACAGTTTTATACGATCAGTGATATACACCTGCAAGGTTAATTTCCCCGCCGGACACAGGCAGCTTTATCATTCTCAAAGCTAAAATGCTCGGTTTAACCCATTACCACACAATCCCTACTTTTGACGCCCCTTAGAAAGAAACCTTTAGAAACATTGTGGGAAAAGGAGAAAATGCTGGTAACCAGCATTTTCTCCTTTTCCCACAATGTTTTCTACCTATCAGGAAACAAATTTCAAATTTTCTGTCACTTTTATTTTGTCGTCTGCCAATGCTTTCAATTTGGACAAATCTAAAATATTGTCGTTTGGTAAAGAATCAACTCATTACCAAACGACAATATTTTGGGCTTCTCAAAATCGAAAGAGATTGCAGACGACAAAATAAAAAGTGACGGAAAATTTGAAATATGTTTTGTGATAGGTAGAAAACATTGTGGGAAAAGGAGAAAATGCTGGTTACCAGCATTTTCTCCTTTTCCCACAATGTTTTTTAAAGGCTTCTTTCTCAGGGTCGTCAAAAGTAGGGATTGTGTGGTAATGGGTTAATCCTTTACAAAACAATCCCTTGTTTTCACGACCCTGGTAAAGAAGGCTTTAGAAAACATTGCGAGAAAAGGAGAAATTGCTGGTAACCAGCATCTTCTCATTTCCCCACAATGTTTTCTAAATGCTTCTTTCTCAGAGTCGTCAAAAGTAGGGATTGTATGGTAATGGATTAAACATTCAACCCTTTTTCATTCTGTGGTAACAGGTTGATTAGAGCAGCCGCAAGTCAAGTTTTACGGAGGAAGAACTTTTGATGGTAAAAGACTATGCGTTTTCATCTAAAACTTGATACCATACGATTTGATTAACAAGTAGCGTTATCCACTTCCGGTATGCTCCTTCCTTGACCGTCCGGACTGGGTATATCATATACGATATCAGCCGAGAGACGACCGTCGTCATCACGATCTCGTGGGAGTAAACACAAAGTAGATGAATGAAAGTACTTGTCACATAGTTGGTTCAGTAATTTTATTACTTTTCTCTGGCAATAAACAAAGGACATACCGAGGATACAAAAATGTAATGGGAACAACAGATCTACTTTTAGCAGAAAAATACTTTCACATTCAAACAATTTAACAACGATAACAGATTAAAAGTAAAAACGAAAATGACTATTTTACAATGATGTCACATAAAAATGGAATGGGATAAACCCTTTTTACCTGTCTCTGACATAGGAGAGAGAGAGTGAGAGAGAGAAAGAGAGAGAGGGGGAAAGAGAGAGAGAGAGGGGAGGATGGAAGAGCAAATCGTCGGTTTTCTTGAAAAACCTCGTAACTACAGCCTGGAAAAAATGCTGTATTTACGAGGTTTTTGAAGTAAACCGACGAAATAGAATGAGATAAACAAGAGTTGATGCTATACGGTGAAGGAATTTTTTACCCTGCAAAAAAATAGTTAAGTCGTTACCAAACGACAAAATTTTAGGTTTGTCCACTAATCAAAAGCACTTGTAGATGACAAAATAAAAGTGACTGAAAATTTGAATTTTGTTTTGTGATGGGTAGAAAACATTGAGGGAAAAGGAGAAAATGCTGGTTACCAGCATTTTCTCCTTTTCCCACAATGTTTTCTAAAGGCTTCTTTCTCAGGGGCGTCAAAAGTAAGGATTGTGTGGTAATGGGTTAAATAGCAGATTCAGTCGCCCAGCTCGGAAACGAAGATGGCGTAATAGACACTCTGAAACCTGTGTATTTTTTTCTTTCTTGGTAACCGAACGCTTAGACTACCTGGGAACTTCCTGCAGGGTTCAACTGCTCTTTTATCTCTGTAGGTGTTGAATATGAAGAAATTATCTACAAAACTGATGAATAATGAACTGTAAGTAAGCGTCAATGCACTGTCCTAAACCATCGGTTTAACTCGACTCCGCAGCTGGAGTCTCACTTGCCGCCCCTGAATCAGATGTTTCAACTTCCTTCTCCGGTTTAGTGTTTTTCACAGTCTTTTTCCCTTTACTTGCTTTAGGTGATTTTGTCTTTTTTGTTGCTTTGGCTTTTGATGTTTTTGTTGCTTTTCCTGTAGCTTTCTTTGGTGACTTTGCCTTCTTTGGTGACTTTTTGGGAGTTGCCTTTTGTGCCTTTGCAGGTTTTTTCGCCTTAGCTGCTTTGGGTTTCTTCACTTTACTCAGTGTTTTGGGTTTAGCTTCTTTGCTTGGAGTTGCTTTCTTCGCTGGTTTCTTTTCAGTCTTCACTTTATCCCCAATTTTGAACGAGCCTAAAATGAAAAGTGGACAATGGTTTTAATTCATTTTTTCCTGGTATTCTTTGTCGTCTGACACCCAAGGCCTCTACAAGTTCTACCCAAGGAATGATGATAGAACAGCAGTCTTATCTGAATCTACATCCTCATTTTATATGGACCGGTCATCTGCCAAAATTAATACCCAGCGGCTTGCTTTCACCACCGATTTCAAGGGTGAGCACTTATGTCTTTCAAAATTTTGAAAGTAAACCCATTTCTGACTTTATTTTTGTGTTTGTGACTCTGATAGAAACAAAGAAACACAGAGAAACGTAAGTAACATCGGAGCAGACGTTCAGACTGAAGGTAAGGGTGGAACAGATCGCACTTTTCTCCCCTAGAAATATCATCACTCTCTTTCACCCTTTACTACACAATGATGACTTGACGACCCTTGGGTAGAAACCTTTTGAAAAAAAAAAATGTGGGAAAAGGAGAAAATGCTGGTAACCAGCATTTTCTCCTTTTTCCACAATTTTTTCTTCCCTATCAATAAACAATTGCATCATTTGAGCCACATTGAAATCGTCATCTTCAAATGCTGTCAATTTTTACAGAACTAAAATTTTGTAGTCTTGTAAAGGGTTAATACAAACAAAAATAATAATGAAGAATAATAATACAAACAACCACATTGTATTATAAACAGACTAACCTGATGCTCCGACTCCCTTCGACCGTTTTAGAGTTCCATTCTTGATACTGGCACGAAGTGACATTTTAATGTGGCTGTTAACCGTTCTCTCATCTTTCCCCATATCGTATTTGTTCATGATGTACTTCAGTATGGCTTGTCTAGAAGATCCATTCCGCTCCTTCAGTGATGTAATGGCTTCTGCTATCATTTTGCTGTATTTCGGATGGCTGGCAGACTGGCCAGACTTCGCCTGTGCCTTCTTTTTAGGCGCCGATTTCCCACCTTTCGCCGCCTTGGTCTTCTTCTCTTCTACTGCTGGTTCAGCCACGGTCTCGCCTGCCTGTACATCAGACATTCTCTCGGTTTCAATGACAAAGCTTCGATCTTTATTGTGAAATGAGAACAATATCTGTATCAAAAGTCAGAATACTCTGTAATAATTCTGTTAGGTTTATTTATATCTGGAGCGCGGACCTGATAGAAAGCACCCCGGAAAAACTCAGTCTGGCCAAGTAAATTCTGTTCGGTATACTAATTACTGTGTTTCTGATTTTACGAAAAAATCTAAATAAGTCCTTCTGTACATGTTGTCATGTTTAAGTGTGTGCAGATATATAATGTCCATTCATTTACCTTTGTTTTTAAAGTAACAATGAGGACGAGAATAACAAAACTATTGTAAAATTAAGCTTTTAAGTGGTGAACGGTCGGCCAAATCTATGTCACAAATTCATAAAGAATCAAAGATTTTGCAGGACTTCTAAATCTATATGATGATTCCACCTAAAGTTCGAAAGAAACATCCCTTTAAGGCATGTACACAAAGTATTGACAGTAAAAAACGATAAATTGACATAGAAATTACAGTTAATTCTAGGCACCCAAAGCACAAACTTTTTCCCATAGACTTACAGTGTATAATAAAAATCTGCATTTCTATGGAATTTTAGTTACACTCCAAAAACAATTTACGAAAATACATTTAATAAATAGGGAAAGATTTTGAAAGTACATGTAATAAAAGCTTCTTCGTGAAATTAGTAGAGAAAAAGGAGATTTTAGATCCGTATATAAATGTCCATGTTATAAAAATAGACTCCATTTTTTGCCTACATAATTAACATAGGCATCATTTTACTTCGTATTCTAAGTTATCTTTCTGCGTTATCCTAAAACTGTTGATGAATTATGGCAATTAGGCCTACGGCAAGCATAGATTCCTTTCACTTATTTCGTTTGTAATGAAATAAGATTAATATTAGCGTCAGAAAATCGGTCTTCAAATAGTGGGGAGTATGTACATGTAAATCAGGGGACGTTATTCAGTCTGTCTTTTCTTCAGCTCCTTAACATACGGCAAAATTTTAGACCTATGCATATTCCAAGTTTGCCCAGACGACGATCTAAAAGTGACTCCAGTGATGCATGCTATCTTTGAAAATTTTTAAAACATTGCGGAAAATGGAGAAAATGCTGGTAACCAGCATTTTCTTCATTTTCCACAATGTTTTCAAATGCCTTCTCACTTCACTGTAAAAAGAACACAGACTTGACTGGTAAAGGATTAAATTGATTATAAAGGGAGTCTGTTTGTGCAAATTGCATACCCTGCATTCGGTACACATGTAATCTAGCAAGGATATCTGTAACAAATGCAAATAACTGGCGATTTGTGTAACAAACAATTTCTTCTTTTGCCTTAACAATTTAACATTTCCAAAGGTGGTACGTTTGTACCGATTTGCATCCGGCCAATCATGTACAAGGGCTTCATTAACCCTTTGGCTGCTTATCACGTCTCCCTGACCTTTTGCGGACAGTGTAGATCAAGATCAGACTGCACAGAACGTGCAGTCTGATCTTGGATCTACACTGACCGATGAGGAGATGTTATTCCCAAAATCATACTAGTAAGTTTGAAATGACAGTATTTTGGGTTTTTCTATCGAAATGAAAATTTCATTTTAGTTATTTAGCAAGAACAGAGTGCAGTTGCAATGGTTGCATATGAAAGGCGGTCAGCGTAACAAGCAATTTGTTCCATTGCCACAATGTTTTCTAATTAGGTCTCTTTGCGTTAATAGCATACCCTGCGTTCGATGTTTATATCACTCAACAAAGAACAGCTGCAGCGGGTGTACATGACATGCGCTTTGTTTAATCTGCTGTTTGCCCTAATAAAATGGTACTATTCACTGCATGCATAAGGTTTCTGAACTCTATTGTGATATAACTCCCCCAACCCTTTACCAAATAACAAGATTTAACACCCATGCATCTATGGACGCACTGTAAGGCTCAGGTTAAATATGGTTAAAACGATGACGAGTGTCTATGGCACGGAAGATAACATTACGGGAAAAGAAGAAAATGCTGGTTACCAGCATTTTCTCTTTTTCCAAGAATGTTTTCAAATGCCGGACCGTTATATCACCGGATTGTCTACCATGGGTTAAGGAATTGGATAAATTCAAACGCCATTTTCAGTCGAGAAACTGAACAAAAATAATAGCAGGTTAAACATTTGTTTCCGTCCAGAAACAAACCAACCAAATCGGACAATGGCATGCATATCAAAAATCAGACGACAAATTGTATGCAGCCTTATCTTAATCAACAAGACGTGGTTTATTTACACTGTTTAAAACAGTCCCGTATTTTAACCATCCTGAGGAAAGAAGGGCTTTTAGAAACATTTTGAAAACAGAGAAATAGAGGATATTTGTTTCTTTCGCAGCCACGAGTGAAAATATTACCGATGGTGTTCACGAGATGAAATAAATTTCGATCTTTCACCGAAAAAAAAAACACAAATATTCTATTTATTTCATGCTTTAAACCTTTCTAGGAGGAGCTTTTTCAAAGTCCAGTATACGGTTCTTTTCCGTTATTCCCCGTGGCGTACCCCTCCCGCATAGCAACGCATTACAATATTACGTCAAACGCAAGAAATGTAAGGTATATGACGTCATATTTCCCATCTGGTTGTTAGACACACGCAATTTACCTAGGGAACAAGAACTTGAAAATCGGTATTTTCACTGGTCGTACCAGTGTAAAATCGAAAATTCTTTTCACTGCTATTTCTCTATATCCTAAAGCATGAAATAAAATGTGGATACCCAACTTTTTATCCAAATGTTATCAATATTACTTTTCGGCCTATGACAGACAAATCACTCGACTTGAAACACATTTAAGGAGTCTACTGTAATTTATGCGGGAGCCATGCTCTGTGATAATGGGACTTAATGCGTGTGGGAAAAAAAAGTTCGACCCATGTCCCATGTCAGCCTATGCAGGCTGACACGGGTCGAAACCTTTTGCTCTTGTTTTTTTTATTTTCTGCACATCAAAGGATCTGCTCGGTAGCATGCCGCCATATGATGCGTCAAGCCACCTTTTGCCAGAGCATGGCTGACGTATTTTGAATAAACGAATGTAGAGATCCAGATCTGCCATCAAATAAATGAGCCCTGCTCTCATTCGGCATACCTCGGGTGATGGGAGCCATGGTGATGTAGGTACGGAATCGGCCGAGTTGCCGAGTTGTGACGAGTGCCCTGCTCTGTTAAAAAAGGGGGAGGGGCCTTAAGGAATCTGCGAAAAGCATCGACCCAGGTCAGCCTTGACTGTCTGCGCAGTCAGACCTGGGTCGAAACTTTTCGCTATTGGTTAATTTTCAGCATGTCCAAGGACCAGTTTACTTCATAATTCTGTTGGTTGTTCGGCATAATGCGTTTTATGGATGCATCATCATGTGACGATTTGCATTCTATCGTGCATCATGAACATGCATTTAGCCCCTTTTTCCTAGAGCATATCTAATTAATAGAACAACAACAATAAACATATCCCTCTCAATATCTGCGTTGTATTTTGTTTAAATTTGATCTTATTGCACCCCATTATTTCAACGCGACAAGGTAAAGGTTGCATACTGATGTTTTGCGCGCAATAAAGGCAGCAGACGACGGGGGTTATGTTTTCGTCTGCTATCCAAATCGATATTGCACATACTTGCTTTCTGTAAGAAACCCGCTTTTTTACACTCCGTCTGCTTTGCACAACGAAATACGTTTTAATAAACAGTATAGATAAATTTCAGACTACACAAAAAGTGCAGTGTGAACTTGAATCTACACTTCCCGATACTTCCCGAAAGTGCAAAAAAACTTTAAAATCGTAATATTTCGTCGGTTAACTTCAAAAACCTTGTAACTACACCTTGAAACAAGTTGTAGTTACGAGGCTTTTGAAGTAAACCGACGATTCGTGTTTTTAGCACAGGGAGGATATAAAATCTGCATTCGATTTAGAGTTAACAAAATGCAGGCCACGCTAATATGGGACACTATTTTAGTGCACCTAGATCGTGCCAAAGTTTCAAGCAAATGTAGCGGAACATACCTTTTGTTCCTGGCGAAATGATTTTCGATCCAGATCAGGCAAGATTCGCGAAGGTCAAGTTTTATAATAGGTTTTATAAAGTGGAAACTAATAAAGGGAGTAGCCCACTTAAACATTTTCAAAGGTATTTCTTGGGAGATACCGCCTTATCGGACAATGTAGATCCAAGATCAGACTGCAAGTTCTGTATAGTCAAGTAATCTGCGCCTAGCAGCTTTAGACTTAACTCTTTTTATACCGTAGTGAACACTACAAGCTTTGGCGGATTCAGTAGATCAAGATCAGACTGCATGGAAAGTGAATCTTTGTTACGAGGTTTTTGAAGTTAACCGACGAAATATTACGATTTTTAAGTTCGGGAGGTGTAGTGATCAGGGCACGTATTCAACAACCATTCTTAAGAACGGTTCTTTGTCTTATTCTCCAGAACTTTCTACATTTGTAAGTAACACAAATTCTGATTGGCTAAACCGAATGGTTTAGCCAATCAGAAGTCGTGTTACTTACAAATGTAGAAAATCTTGTAGAATAAGACTAAGAATACTCTCAAGAATGGTTGGTGAATACGGATCCTGATCGCCTATTATACACTGTTCTCTTATCTATTCTGGATTATGACTAAACTCTGTCTTGATTTTGCAGCGAAACTGTATGTGTAACCTTTGAATAAAATGTTATTTATTCATCCAGTTATGAAAGAGTTAAAACAAAGGCAAGGTAAGGAGCCACTTGCTGTTTTCTTTAGAAGTTTAACCCTCTACAAAACGACCGAAATATTTGTCCTGTCAATTAGATTGATTTCTTTATCTTTGCCAGGTTCGAAAACATTGTCGGTAAAGGAGAAAATGCTGGCTATCACATTGTTACTCAGGGTCTTTAACCCTTTACCACACAATCCTGACTTCTAAGTACATCTTAAAAACATTTGGGAAAAGGAGAAAATGCTGGTAACCATGCAGCATCTTCTCCTTTTCCCACAAAGTTTTCTACCCTTCCCAAACAACTTTCAAATTTTCAGTCACTTTTAATCTGTCCTCTGCCAATGCTTTGAACTTGGACCAGTCTAAAATTTTGTCGTTTGGTAAAGAGTTGAAATACGGGAATGTTTGACATAGTTTTGACACAAAGTTCATTCAACTTTCATGATAGCGATAGAACCCTAAACGTTAAAATGTAGAGGGGGGGGGGGGGGGGTGCCTACATTGTATAAAATAAAATGCCCACGTTTATTTTTCTGTGGTTACTGTTTATCCAGGATTTAAACCTAAAGTACACATCCTAAAATTATAGACGAGTGATATCAAAGATAAAGAAATAGCATGGAAAAATGAGGAACCGCCTAGTTTCACTTGCCTATCAGGCGCGGTTTTACATTTGTCATTCGACCGGGATGATAATTTGCAAGCGCACGAACGGTCATTGCAGTAAAGAGTAATCCAGAAAGAACAGGGTCGCCTTCAGAGTATCTGAATAGAACCGGTTTGGGCCAATGATGGGAAATGTACTTGTTTGTTGAAATGCAATTGGTGATAAGGCTATTTATAGACGGTTTCCTGTTCTTACTATTATCCTGCTAAATAACCTTCAAGTCGATAGTAAACTACAGAATTTGGTTAACTCTTTACCAGACGACAATATTTTAGGCTTGTCCAAATAGAAAGCATTTGCAGACGACAAAATAAAAGTGACTAAAAATTAGATTTTTTTGTAAAGAGTAGAAAACATTGAGGGAAAAGGAGAAAATGCTGGTGACCAGCATTTTCTCCTTTTCCAACAATGTTTTCGAAAGGTGTCTTTCTCAGAGTCGTCAAAAGTAGGGATTGTGTGGTAATTGGTTAATCAATTCAAAGTTAAAAGTGAAAAAAATCTACTCATCGGAGAGTGTAGATCAAGATTAGGCTAAACCTCCTATCCAGTTTGATCCTTATCCAGAATGCCTGCAACAGGCAATTTGGGTAGTGTTTAACAGCCTAGGGGGCTTATCAGAGATAAAATCTTATACGAATTACAAGAAATCTAACGTGTATATAACTTCCTTTCCGTGTATAACTTGTTTACTGTTGCATTGCACATAGAATCACTATAAAAACCATTAAAACCATTTTCCCATAACTTCCTTCTCCCAAATTAGTGCTGTCATTTAACCCATTACCACACAATGCCTACTTTTGACGACCTTAAGAAAGAAGCCTTTAGAAAACATTGTGGGAAAAGGAGAAAATGCTGGTTACCAGCATTAGTCCTTTTCTCACAATGTTTTCTACCCTTCACAAAACAAATTTGAAATTTTCAGGCACTTTTATTTTGTCGTCTGCAAATGCTTTCGATTTTGACAAATCTAAAAATTTGTCGTTTGGTTATGAATTAAAAACCAGAGCGATTTCAATTTATCTATAATTGCAGAAAAAAAAGTAATCGTACCAGACAGTGTAGATTGATGATCAGACTGCAAGTTCTGTGCTCTCTAATCTTTATAATTATACATTGTTCACAAAAAGTGTAATAGGCAGTGATCAGCTGTGAATTTAAATACAGGGTGACCCAAAATGAATGCAACCCGTGAAAGTACTCACAACTTCTGCAAATGGGAATGGATTAAGTTTATTTTTTACACACATCAATGTAAGATGATAAGAAATAAGTTCTGTAAGGTTGCGTTATTACGGTTGGGTGGACTACATGTTTGCGACGTTCAAAGATATACTCCAAACATCCACCAATTTGACAGAGACACGCCTGACCCTGAGTGGGCCCCGCACTCACCCCACCTTAACCCCAAGACTCTCTACCTGTGGGGTTATTTGAAAGACCACATCTATGAGAAGAACCCCCAGACAATCATGGACTTGAAAGCTGCAGGGATCAGAGAGATTCCAGGGGTAGAGTGTGTCCGCGTGGTGGACGATTTGGCAAGGCGCAGTCAGGAGTATCTCCGTCAAAGCGGTAGACATTTGGAGCATATCTTTGAACGTCGCTAAGATGTAAAACCACCCAGCCGAAATCACTCAAACTTGCAGAACTTAATTGTTATTATCTTACATTGATGTATGTAAAATTTAATCCATTCGCATTTGTAGAAGTTGTGGGTACTTTTATGGGTTGCATTCATTTTGGGTCACCCTGTACATGTATTTTTTTTTCTTTTTTTTCCCAGTAACTCTAATGCACATTGTCGGTTTACTCCAAAAACTTCGCAAAGTTCTACAGCTTATAACAAGCTGTAGTTACGAGGTTTTTGAAGTAAACCGACGATTTTTGATTGAAGGGAACATTCCTATCCTCTTTCTTTAACCGGAGAAAATGCTGGTTACCAGAGTTTTCTCCTTTTCTTCCTATGTTTGCTACTCTTTCTACCCTTTGAGAGTGACAGCCGTCATCTGACATCAGCTTTTTCACTACAATTTAACACTCTACAGTTAGTATCATTATATCTTTTTCTTTCTCCAAACAAAGTTGCGGACTGATACACTTTATTCATATATCATCCTCCTCAGTTGATTCCTTATACTTGTTGTAATTATAAAAATAGCATTTATTTTGTTGAAAACAGTTAACATGACCTGAACAGAGTGAAAGAAAGAGAGAGTGTGCGAGGGAGCGAAAGTGATGGAGATAGAGAGAAGGACGAGAGAGAGAGAGAGAGAGAAAGAGAGAACAAGATAAAGAGAACAAGAGACGGTGACCTTAGAATGTATGTGCTTTTTAATGTTAACATGACTATGTACTGTGTACACGTCAAATAAAATGTTGTTGTGTTCTGTTCTAAGCCGTATCATTTACAACCTAAAATTACTTTCATTTCAGATTACTCTTATATTTTGGTATTTCGTCAAAAGTAATAACCCAAAAAATAATGATGTAAGATGATAAGAAATAAGTTCTGTAAGTTTGCGTTATTTCGGTTGGGTGGTCTACATGTTTGCGACGTTCAAAGATATACTCCAAACATCCACCAATTTGACAGAGACACGCCTGACCCTGAGTGGGCCCCGCACTCACCCCACCTTAACCCCCAAGACTCTCTACCTGTGGGGTTATTTGAAAGACCACATCTATGAGAAGAACCCCCAGACAATCATGGACTTGAAAGCTGCAGGGATCAGAGAGATTCCAGGGGTAGAGTGTGTCCGCGTGGTGGACGATTTGGCAAGGCGCAGTCAGGAGTATCTCCGTCAAAGCGGTAGACATTTGGAGCATATCTTTGAACGTCGCTAAGATGTAAAACCACCCAGCCGAAATCACTCAAACTTGCAGAACTTAATTGTTATTATCTTACATTGATGTATGTAAAATTTAATCCATTCGCATTTGTAGAAGTTGTGGGTACTTTTATGGGTTGCATTCATTTTGGGTCACCCTGTACATGTATTTTTTTTTCTTTTTTTTCCCAGTAACTCTAATGCACATTGTCGGTTTACTCCAAAAACTTCGCAAAGTTCTACAGCTTATAACAAGCTGTAGTTACGAGGTTTTTGAAGTAAACCGACGATTTTTGATTGAAGGGAACATTCCTGTCCTCTTTCTTTAACCGGAGAAAATGCTGGTTACCAGAGTTTTCTCCTTTTCTTCCTATGTTTGCTACTCTTTCTACCCTTTGAGAGTGACAGCCGTCATCTGACATCAGCTTTTTCACTACAATTTAACACTCTACAGTTAGTATCATTATATCTTTTTCTTTCTCCAAACAAAGTTGCGGACTGATACACTTTATTCATATATCATCCTCCTCAGTTGATTCCTTATACTTGTTGTAATTATAAAAATAGCATTTATTTTGTTGAAAACAGTTAACATGACCTGAACAGAGTGAAAGAAAGAGAGAGTGTGCGAGGGAGCGAAAGTGATGGAGATAGAGAGAAGGACGAGAGAGAGAGAGAGAGAGAGAGAGAGAGAGAAGAAGATAAAGAGAACAAGAGAGGGTGACCTTAGAATTTATGTGCCTTTTGATGTTAACATGACTATGTACTGTGTATACGTCAAATAAAATGTTGTTCTGTTCTGTTCTGTTTTATGCCGCATCATTTACAACCTACAAATACTTTCATTTCAGATTACTCTTATATTTTGGTATTTCGTCAAAAGTAATAACCCAAAAAATAATGATGTAAGATGATAAGAAATAAGTTCTGTAAGTTTGCGTTATTTCGGTTGGGTGGTCTACATGTATGCAACGTTCAAAGATATACTCCAAACGTCCACCAATTTGACAGAGACACGCCTGACCCTGAGTGGGTCCCGCACTCACCCCACCTTAACCCCCAAGACTCTCTACCTGTGATGTTATTTGAAAGACCACAACTATGAGAAGAACCCCCAGACAATCATGGACTTGAAAGCTGCAGGGATCAGAGAGATTCCAGGGGTAGAGTGTGTCCGCGTGGTTGACAATTTGGCAAGGCGCAGTCAGGAGTATCTCCGTCAAAGCGGTAGACATTTGGAGCATATCTTTGAACCTGTACATGATTTTTTTTTCTTTTTTTTCCCAGTAACTCTAATGCACATTGTCGGTTTACTCCAAAAACTTCGCAAAGTTCTACAGCTTATAACAGGCTGTAGTTACGAGGTTTTTGAAGTAAACCGACGATATTTGATTGAAGGGAACATTCCTGTCCTCTTTCTTTAACCGGAGAAAATGCTGGTTACCAGAGTTTTCTCCTTTTCTTCCTATGTTTGCTACTCTTTCTACCCTTTGAGAGTGACAGCCGTCATCTGACATCAGCTTTTTACACTTTATTCATATATCATCCTCCTCAGTTGATTCCTTATACTTGTTGTAATTATTAAAATAGCATTTATTTTATTCAATACAGTTTACATGACTTGAATTGAGTGAAAGAAAGAGAGAGCGTGCGAGGGATCGAAAGTGAGGGAGATAGAGAGAGCGTGCGAGGGATCGAAAGTGAGGGAGATAGAGAGAAGGACGAGAGAGAGAGAGAGAAAGAAGAAGATAAAGAGAACAAGAGACGGTGACCTTAGAATTTATGTGCCTTTTGATGTAAACATGACTATGTACTGTGTACAAGTCAAATAGAATGTTGTTGTGTTCTGTTCTAAGCCGCATCATTTACAACCTACAAATACTTTCATTTCAGATTACTTTTATATTTTGGTATTTCGTCAAAAGTAATAACCCAAAAAATTAAACTAAAGTACATTTTTTCTATCAATATAGTAAGCATAAGTTCAAATATCATAATTCAAGTGAATTTCGTAAAAGAAACTGTATCACAAAGTATTGGACAATGGACAACCGAATAGGAATTAAAATTCTTGTTTTACCTTCTTCTAACCCATCACCACAGAATCCCTACTTTTGACAACCCAGAGAAAGAAGGCTTTAGAAAACATTGTAAAAAAGAAAATGCTGGTCACCAGCATTTTCTCCATTTCCAACAAAGTTTTCATCTCTATCAAAGTAAAATTGCACCATCTGAGCCACAGTGTTGCAGAGTGGTAATGGGTTAAAACAATTAAAGACTTATTGGTTTAAAACCAGCGTACGAAATTGGTTTCAGTCCTTGTCTGTATTCTGGCTGTGAAGGTACCATCGCTGGAATCTTTGCAATCAGTTTAAACAAATGTTCAGATAACTCACGAGTGGTTTTATCTGCTGTAGAGTTAAATGTGTCACCAACTTCTTTCACATTTTCTTTTGAATCAAGCGAGCTAGTTTGTTCTGTAAATATGTCTCCATTTGGTCTGCTTTCTATTGCTTTTGAGATTTTATCGGGAGCGTCTGAATCTTCCTCTTCTATACGTTTGTTTGTTTTGGTTTCGGTTACATATTTGTATTCACTTTCATTTATGTTTGTCTCTTTTTCTGTTGTAGAGTCTACTCTATCCTTCTTCCTTTCTTCGTCAATATTGTTTGAAATTATGTCTTGGCATTTATCGTTATTTTGGAAGGAACCTATTGAATTTTGACTCTCGTGAAGAACATTGTTATTTCCTTCATGTGCGAAACTGTCTTTCTCTTCTTTACAGGAATTTCTACTTGTGTTTTCAACTCTACAGTTCTCTTCTTTATCCAAGAAATTCTCACGAAATGTTTCTCTGCCTGAAAGTTCCTTCTCTGCTTCAAATCTTTGCCTCTCAGTCATGCATCTCCGATTAACACCTTGAATCATTTGCTTGCTCTGAAAGTAGATTTGTATACATTTGTATACTACTAAAAACTTGCTAGGGATCACCCTAAAAGATTCACCCTAAATCTATATGTGGCACGGATCATGTATGGTTTAACATTTTGTTACATTGCTACAAAGATCAGTATAATGACTAGTGGAAATTGATCTTTAAGCCTATACCTCGCAATGCCGACTGTTACTGGCACTGAGAAAGAAGCCTTTGGAAAACATTGTTGGAAAAGGAGAAAATGCTGGATACCAGCATTTCTCCTTTTCCAACGATGTTTTCTACCCCATGACAGACAGCGTAGTGCACGTTGCATATAGTTTTTGGTCAGCAAATTCTTTCAACTTGGACAAATCTAGAATTTTACAGTACGGTAGAGTTTATGCAAAACTGTTGTAACATATAAACCCCTACAGAAATATGTAAGTGATCCCTATCAAAGTATGAGTAGTATATATAAAATATATTGGCCGACAATAATTTAGTATTATTATGAATTAAGAGTCGTTTCGGGTAGTTTCAGACCACTGGCTAAAGCTTAATGATTACTATTATGAATGACAATAGCTATAGATAAAACGAATTATTTTCAGTAAATAGATCTACACAAGAAGTACTTAATCATACTGTATCAAACTGTTTGGTGACAGGAAGGCTCGACTGAGATTATACATGTATTATTTCATGCATTCAGGTGTTTTATTGAGATATAACAATGAAATATCTTTTTGATATTTCACGGTGACGCCGGTGAAAAATACCAATTTTATATTTTAACTCTTCAGTTAAAGTAAAAAGAAGTAGTACTCGCGCACGAGTTCCCTATGATGCACGTGCCTCTCAACTAGAGGGAAATATGACGTAATTCACTCTGCGTTTCTCGCGCTTGGCATAATATTGTGATGCGATGCTATGCATAGGGGGTACGCCACGGGGAATTACTGAAAAAAAAAGCTAAACTGAATTTTGACTTCAAGTTCTCCCCAAAAACGGTTAAAAGCAAGAAATAAATAGAATATTATTTTTCTGTGAAAGATCGAAGGATATTTCAAGTATTTTCAATTGTGGCTGCGCCACTCGTAATATTACCGTTGATGTTCCCTTGGTGAAAATAATTTTGACCTTTCACTGTAAAATAAAAATATCATTTATGAATTGCATGGGTTAAGGTGTGATTAAAACTATTGCAATTTTGAGGCAATGCAACTCTATACAAAACTGACAAAAAGGGAAACATTCAAAATAAACGAGAAATACAGCATAAGTGTGATACAATGCTACAAAATATTAACACAGTACTGTTTACTTCTGAGAATAAGCTGAGAAAAGTCTCCAACGTCTTTTTTACCTTGTTCCTGTCGCAAACATCCAGTCAAGTGAATAAAATATATGATATGTGTTAAGAGCTTTTTCCCCCAAAACCATCTACATATGCAATAGTTCAAAATGTTGTGAAAGTGGCAAAGTGTGCTTAAATAGACGTGTAACCACATCCAAGTAGCCAAAGTGGTCTTTGTAGCATAAAAAACATCTCCGCAGAAACTATCTGCAGAAAATGAAAACATAAACCTAATATATACCGTATTACAAAAATAATTGTGTAACATGGAACCAAAACATGAAGTACAGAAATAATCTGTTTGGCATGAAACTAAAGCAAACATGAATAAATGTTCTGTGAACAAATGTGTATATAAAGTTAGAAAATAATTTGTAGAAAATGATGTGGGTGTGACAAAACCAAAAGCCCAAGGCAACGAAGTGAATCAGACAGACGCCTTGAACAAAATCCTACTGTGTAGAAATACCTGTGAAGCATGAAGCGTACTTATAGAAGTTATGAATCATCCATCACCAATCACAAACACACATATAACTGCACCCGTAACGCATATGGCCAGAGTGTATTTACCAACCCTGTAAGTTGCATCCTTAGTGGTAATCTCGAATACGGTTACTTTTCTGTAGTCGGTTTCTCAGGAATTTCGGACGGAGAAATTTGTTTCACTTCCCCTGGGTTTTGTATGTTCTGCGTATCTTTCTTTTCTAAGTTTAAGACCAGTATATTCTTGCTGTCAACACCTTCGACACGTTTAACTTCTTCTGGCTCTTTTACTTCAGGCATACTGTCTGATACTACTAAAGCATCGGCGGCTTGAACTATAGGCCCGCTGTCTCGGTTAGTATCAGTATTTACTGCTTCGTTTTCTCCACTAGCATTCTGGATATCGTTTACACGATAATCATAATCTTGTTTGTTTACCGTGGAAACACTGTCTTCCTCTTCATAGTATTTTGTTATTGGCTCGGGTGACATATACCTCAATGAAAGAGATCTTTCTGTGGATATTGTACTGTTTAGCGCTTTATGATCTTCCTCACTTTGGACAAGATTATAATTTGTTTGTGTGCCTTCCATTTCTATCTGGTGGGCTTTATGGTGCCGTTTAACTTCTAGGATAAAGTGACCGCACTTTACAAGAAAAAGAGTACAGTGATAAAAAAGCAGTTTAGTGTCTTTACTGTCACTCTTCGAGAAGCTGATAAGGTTTGAAATGGACCAAAAATATCAGTATGGGAAAAAAACGCTTAACACAATTTAAAATGTTAACAGTGAAAACTGAAATTGGAGGAAAAGGTATTCAAAACGACTTAATTTTCGGACATAGTTATCTGGATTAGTTATAAAAAAATCACTAATAATCAATTATAAACAGCAACAAATCTATAGCAAATATCGATCTGAACGACAGTAATCATGAATTTAAGCCATACGCCACAAATTTCAAACTTTCAACACCTAGTATATGTACTAGGATGCATCCGAATCTTTGAATAAACTATAATGTCTATACACAATCACACATAAAATTAACAAGATACACTTTGACATCAATGCAGAAAATATTGATAACTGTACAGTGTAGTTTACAATAAAGCTCTCTATCAAACTATTGCCTCCTGAAATTTGCAGGAGGCGATTTTAAACGAACACGACTTATGGCATAGTACTGCATGCTTTCCGGTGTAGATCATCGAGAAATATCGTTGAATATTTTTCGATATTTCATGGTTACGACAAGTGAAAATAGCGATTTTCAAATTCTTCAATTGAAGGTGAAAACAGTTGTTCCCGCACTCTGGTTACCAGTGTACAATTTGTGTGCTTCACAACCAGATGGAAATATGACGTAATTTACCCTACATTTCTCGCCATTGACATAATATGGTCATGCTTTGCTATGCGGAAGAGGTACGCCAAGGGGGGAGGAAAGCAAAAAGAAGTAGATCTATACTGGTTTTTGATTAAGTTCCCCCTCACCATACAAGGTTAAAACCATGATAGAAATATCCTCCATTTTTACTCTACATGTAACAAAGTGGCTAAAGGAGAAAATGCTTATGCTTATCATAATGATTTCTGATCCTAAGGTGGAAAAAATGCTTATAACTAATAATTGCTCATCTGAATACAATATTTTAAGATCTACAAGTTGGTCTGCTATAAGTCGTATGTAGGTTGCGATGTCTAATGTATGCAATCTACAAATTGTAAAAATTACGCCTTGCCCGACCAACTGACTTTTTGCAGACAGTGTAGATTAAGATCAGAATGCAGAGAACATGCCATCTAGTCTTGAATCTTCCCTGTCTTAGAAAAAGATGTATTTTCCAAATGGCATTATTTTAGTTTTTTTTTTCTATCGTCCTGAAAGTTTCATTTCACTTGCGTAGCAGGTTCACGGTTAAAATGAAACAAGAAATCTCGTGTGTTTACATGTATTCACCAAATTAAATTAATACTTACCCATTTGTAAAAAGAACCAATTTCGGTGCTAACTTCCCGGCATTTATTGAGGTTATATGGTAGTATAATCAGTTCAGCATCATCTGCTTGCTCTATAGACACGTCTTCCACACGTCGATTCATTATGATTTTCTTCAGACCGTCTTTGCCTGTTCTACCCATAAGGTATTGTATTTGCTCCCAGATCTGAATCAAAGTAAAATCTTCAGTTTAGAAACGGAGACAGCCTGTTACATTTACTTATACAGTTAGTTGCAGCCGTCAGGGGCAACATTTGATACGAAGATACAAGAATGATTAAAGTTTTATGGATTATAAATGAAGATTAAATTGGTTAAATAACTGAAAGAAAACGAGTAGGCTAAAGACGTATCTTCAAAAGTAAGGAAAATATTGTGAAGATGACAAATTGTTCCTGTGTGATTCGTCTAAGTGTTATTCACTGACAGAAAATGTCCCTGGTTATAAGGTCGGCCTCGAAACCATAAGGTGCCGATTTCGATACCCGGGAGCGGGTGTCAACTTTGAGACTTCATTGGCCCTCATGTTCGGCGCTATTACTGGTGCAGTTCCAAAGAAGCAGAATCGACTAAGATTAGTATACAATGAAAGAGCTTGTTTCTTAGTCGATGTAAAACAAGAATGTTAAAATGAATCTTAAAATCAGACAAAAAGTAAATAAACGACATAGTATCCGAATAGGTTTTAATGTGATTTTAAAATTAATTTCTCTGCCAACGACTAACACTAGAAAGGACCATACAATAACAGAATCCCATCTTCATAAAAGTTTTAAACCGTATGACTTAAATTTGATGTGTTTATTCTTTTCAGCTTTTGTTACTTGACAAAAACGGTAATAACAGAGTAATGTTTTGTTCCTACGCCTCCTTATCCCTTTTTGAGACGTAGAAAAAGAGAAAAGAATGCATATCTACCCGCATGCTTTTACTCTTTGTTCAAACGGCATGTTCATTTCATGTTATATTTGAAATTGACCGATATACACCATATATTCTTCAGTATGATGATTGAAACTATTTCATAATAGTGATACAGTAAAATTAATCCTCAATCTGCCAAATAAGTAAACTGAAACTAGTAGGTCAATAATATAAGGAAAAAAATAAGTTTCACTAATTCATAGGTATCACTTGGAAGAAAAATATCTCCTTGTATGACAGTCCTGATCCAAGTTCAGACTGCCTGCTCGTTTTGTGCAGTCTGATCTTGATCTATACTGTCCACTAAAGATCCTTGAATTGGGTTTAGCGGCCTTAAGGTCAAGGCTGAAACGGACATAGATACTAGAAGTGCTTGATAATGATCAGGTATAGCAGTGTTGTTGTTCTACTTTTCAATACTTTGACAGCAAATAAGTATGGTCAGTTGAAAGGTGTCCAACAAACATGAGTTTTATTGAAGAAAAAAATAACGACTTCTGTTATAAGATTTAACTTCCTTTTACAAACTTACATCAAGATATTCCTTTTCCTCGCCAAGAAGAATGTAAGTTGACTTCATGACGTCATGGACTACCTTTGGGGGATGCTTGTAATTGTGAATCTCTGTAATAGCATGTTCATCCATCCTGGCTATCGGATGTGCATACCCTATATGTATGTTAAGGCAAAATATACTCATGCTATCAGTTTAAGAATCTTAAAGACATTTCTTCAAACACATATTTAAACAATGCCAAATGATGTTTTTAAATGACAACAAGTTGGAACAATGCTCATCCTCTAGGTTACTGTTCTCAATTGTTCCAAATCTTCTTTGATTGAGGATTGGGCAAACGCAACCTTTTCAGCAAGTGAAAAAGAAACAAAATGGATATTAACATGGAGGGAAACACAATTTAAAGTTCTTGAAATAGAGTTCTGTGTTGACCTAGACAAAATTATTAAACTGAATTTTGAACACAAGTTCAAAGTCACCAATAACAGTATACGTTATTGGAAAAGACTCAGAAAAATAACTGCAGTCAAAAACCTTATACCACTTATACTCCTACACCTATTCATTAGTTTTCTGTCGCAAAAACGAATGTATTTATGACACAATTAAACAATGCACTTTACGAATTCGTATGGGACGGTAGTGCCAAGATTTAACAAACTGTCTTTACAAAGAATAACATGGAAGGAGGTCTATCAAATTATCTGATTATTCATGATTGCACAAAAACGCATGAAGTTGACACAAGTAACAAGACAATTGTGAAACATGGTTTTCAAAGTCTCCTATTGACAGCATAGCCTCAAGATGTAGCAATATAAAATAAAATCTTTGTTAGTCATATGAGATATCTCCCCCTGCAAATGAGTGTTAGAAAATATTATCAAGGACTATTATCTTTAATACCATGATTTATATTATAATAAGTAAAATACTAACAAACCCTAACACTAAAACTGAATTGTGAGGTATGATGGTAGATGGCCACGACTCCCACAATACCAGTTGACGTGGCAAATAAAATGCACTTTGCTTGATCTCCAGTCATTCAATGAATCTATTTCCAAAATAAAGATTTAACATACTTTATATCAGATGTTAGTAAAACTAATTTGTCAACATGATGATAATAATTTGTTAAATTATCACAATATCAAGCTTACCGTTTCTTCTCGACATATTTTCTTCAAGAGATTCCGCTTTTTCTTTTTCGTCAAGTAGATCATCTTTGTATTTGGAACGTTTTGCTCTTTCTATCCATTTTGTCAGATTCTTTATATTTCTACCGCGGATCGCCAAAGTTAATTCTGTCAAGTAAAGAGATGAAAATAATTCCAAGCGGCTATTGATGTTTACCAGCGATTGTTTCTATAACTTGTGACACGTTATGGTTGATCAAGCGATGCATTGTGGAGGTCAATGGTTAATCTCAATTGCTTGGGAACCAAAGTACCCAACGGCACCATCTGAAAACCTAGAAACTTTGAAGTCCAGAATTAAGAGATTTATATTAACGTAGTGGACCCATTATAATAAAAACCAGCTAGTTCCACTATAGTATCAATCCTAAAGATTTGTTAGGATTAAAAATGAGTATCATTGTACTACTTTACCCGAGCCATTTTTTCCTTTTTGTCCTTCTTAGAACTATTATTTATAAATCTAAAACCACTATATTCTCATTACAAAGAAAGTTAATAATTACCCTCCACCCCTTTTCTGGAAACTTACAAAAGTATTAACAAACAATTAACAAACAATTTCAAGGTAGAAAAAAAAAAGGAATTTCTGGTCGGTTCAAAACATGCAAAAGTATTATATTTATATAAATACGTATTTTTCGACTATCAAGAAATTTATGTCATGCTGTACTAGAAGTATTACGGGTCCACTACCTTAAACTTCTTTCTCCTTTTAGAAATTCCGAGTCAGACCTCTTCTCTACAAATTCTCAGAAAGTAAATACGCCAATCAACTCTTTAAGTACGACAATAAATTTTATTCCACTACTATCATCAATATAATGCAATATCTAGAACATGTAATGCAATGGCTTACAGTAATAAAGAGGTATTCTTTGCAGAAACAAGCTGTATCAGAATAAAGCCCTTAATAGTTAAAAGAGCTTCATAATGAAATGCAACGTACGTCATTAAGTTTGTAAATGATATTACACAAGTAATTATCAATAATCCTATAGAAAAAATCAACCCAGTATTGTTTAAACTATCTATAAATCTATCAAGAATTGTGAAAATACACGTAGGCCTACTAGTAACATACAGGGGACAAATATAAGAAAACAGTCAAGTTTTTTACATCATCTCTTATAATACTCTTTGGTAATTGTTAATGCAGAGATAGTCATTCTTTCTACATGTGCCAAAGCAACTAATATAAAAAATAAAAACAAAAGTACAAAAAGAAGTATTAAATATACAAAATAAAAAAAAGATAAAACTGGAAAAGAAAGGCAATTTATTTGAAAGTTACATGTACCTCTTTTAACTTCCCAGTAGTGTTTTAGTTTTCCCCTGCCTCTCTTCAATTCTCCATGATCAGGTACATTATAGCAGTGGTACATATCAATAGCGTCTCTCAAATCCTGTTCAGTTGTGTGTTGTTCAATGTGATATTCCAGACGACTTCGTATCATTTTATCCCTGTATTTCTGATAGACATTGCAAAATGCTATTTTAACAGTTACATGTACATCGATAATTTTTCTATGTGTGCTTTATATTTCCGTGACTTAAGTATTTGATTTTGATCTTAACTAAAACATATCTTAATAGTCGAATACAAATAATAGACAGATTACGTTTTTATAAAACATGTTTTTTTATAGGCTTATGTTAAACGGGATAGTGCTTAAGGTTTGTCAAACGAAACGCCTGAAAAAATGTATATTACATTAGCTCCTAAAAGTTTAACGAGTTCTAATTATGGAAAGATGATATGATTACTTTGCATTCAATACCGTTTTCCATTTCAAATATACATATTAATGACGTAAAGATCTTATTATTATTATTATTATGAAATACTTCTGTACCAAATAGCGACTTTCCTGTTTTAGCTATATAATGTTTTCACCAACGTTGTCAAATTTGTTCGCATTATCATTTACTTACTCGATCACCACGAAAGAGTATTTTGATTTGTATGGCTGAATTCTACCACGTTCATGCGTTAAACGCCTCCTCTTTAAAACATCAGATATACTACACGGTGTTTATGATTATATATGTACATGTTATCACACTCAAAATAAATGACACAACAACTCATTCCCTACAAATAGAAGCTAACAGAAAATAATCGTTGAGGGAGGCAATAAATAAGAAATCAGAAAAAAAAAGTGATCACTCAAAACAAACGATTTTAATTTCAGTCCAGCCATTTTCTTTAATGTTCCTGGCAATCTAACGGATTTTATTCTATATAACATAACGATTTTGTAAAAGCACAAACCAGATTTTTCCCGAATCTCTTTATGTGGTTATTCAAACATTATGTATTAACAATCGCCTTCAATTCCATTTTTTTCGATATCTATGTCACAGATTTGCTCTGGTCATTTATTGATCCAGACTTTGCAATCTTTCCGATGGGCAAGCGTCGGCTTGTCAACCACCTACCATTGTTTAGCTCCTATAAAGCTTAAGGTTTACATGTAAATCCTAACTGAAATTAGTTTTGGTTTCATGGAGATAAAACTTAGCAGTAAAATCTCCCCAGATTATGTACGTTTTGAATTTGAAATAGAATAATGGTTGGTTGGTTGAATATTGCTTCAGTTACTAGTTTTTGATCAGTCATACTTTTGCTAAACACATTTTTTCCTGCATGTTTCCTTGAACTACTAAAAATAAAACTTTCTTGCAAAGTCTTATGTAAAGGCTATAATGATAGACGTTGTTGAGGTATGCTTCATATGCTTCATACAAAAAGAGAGCTCCATAAAGCTTTGATAGATTGACAACTAGTTGGTTAAACGATTGAGTAATTGCTGGCATTATGATTTTCAAGACAGGCATTGAGGTATGAGAAGGCAAAAGATACACGGACACTGGTTGTCGCATTAGCATCCGATCGATATATAAATTCTTTTATATAATAACTAACTCATAAACATTTTCTCACAAAATTTTAGTTAAGATTTTTTGAGACAGATAAACATGTATGCAATTAAGTTTTCTATTCAGTCGAACACACCAATACTTTCATCAATAACACAATCAACAGAGTGCTGCTTTGACTTACCCTTCGGTATCCTCTTTCATAATTCTGTAATATTTGAAATCGTCAACACATTATTTGAACAACATTACTTTCTGCGTCGTGCAATCGTAAAACAATGCATTTGTAAGCTTTGTTTTATCCAGTTTGTTTAAGATTAAGTCGTGGACGACCCTACGAATGAATACAACGACCCCCAACACGCAACTAGAAGATGCAAATAACCTTATAGAAAAAAATGTCCTGAACCGTTTAGATCTAAGATTCTAAAATGACACGTGAATTCGGCTTTATCAACACAGTGCAAGGAAAGCGTGGTAAGATCTGCGACATTTCATGCTGAGTGACGTCATTTTGTATAAAGTAAGTTAGTGGCTTATTCAATAGAATACAGTCTTCATCTGCATATTTACTCTAAGGATGAACTTGTTTTCCATAAAGAATTTGTCATGTTAGAATCGAAATAATTATTCTTCTGTTTTTATCTATCATTCAAAAAACCACGTTTTAAGTTATGACGCGCAATAAATAAATCGCTCTCGTGGGTTATTTATTGTGTGTAGATTTCGTTCCACGCCGTCCGCATTCGATAAGCTCCGGGAGATGCTATGGATATTCTTAAATGGGTCGCGCTCATCTCATCCATTCATCCATCTGCAAAAGCTATCGACCCATGTCAGCCTGTGTTGTCCGATTGAACTGACCGGAGTCAAAACTTTTTGCATTTAGTAATCTTCTGCAAGTCCAAGAACAATTTATTTCATGATTCAGTTGGTTGTGACACATTATGGATTTTATGGATCCATAGTTAACGCTTTTTACCTAACGACAATATTTTAAGTTTGTCCAAATCGAAAGCATTTGCAGAAAACAAAATAAAGGAGAATGAAAATTTGAAAGTTGTTTTGAGAAAGGTAGGAAACATTGCGGGAAAAGAAGAAAATGCTGGTTACCAGCATTTTCTTCTTTTCCCACAATGTTTTTAAGGGTTTCTTTCTTAGGGTCGTCAAAAGTCGGGATTCTGTGGTAAATGGTTAAATGCTGACTTGCTAGGAATAATACATCACGGGGGGCGAGTTAAATGCAATTTTACCAGAGTCTCGCCCCATATTTTGGAATTAGGGAGCATTCCAATTTAAGCTCAACTGTAGATCAGGGATTAGATGTTTCAATATTGGATATTCTGTTGAAAAAAATAAAATCTGAGTACCTTTTCATAGTTAAGAATTTTACAGAAACCGTTTGTAACGTAGTATTTTCAACAAACAGATAGAAAAGTCAACAGAAATTTTATATTTGGGTGTCGTGAGATCCACATGAAGCAGGTAGCTAATATTACTGAGGAGGTGGATAAAGTAGAATACCTCTGGGATTCTTGGTATATTACAGGAGCTGGATAAGGTAGAATACTTCCGGGAATCGTGATATATTAATGAGAAGGTGGATAAGTGTAGAATACCTCCGGGAATCGTGATATATTAATGAGAAGGTGGATAAAGTAGAATAGCTCTGGGAACTGTGATGTATTAATGAGAAGGTGGATAAAGTAGAATAGCTCTGGGAACTGTGATATATTAATGATAAGGTGGATAAAGTAGAATACCTCCGGGAATCGTGATATATTAATGACAAGGTGGATAAAGTAGGATACCTCCGGGAATCGTGATACATGTATATTAAGGAAAAGAGGATAAAGTAGGATACCTCTGGGAATCTTGACTTCACTTGCTGCTTCAACAAATACACACAGGCTTCGTTAAATTCCTTTGTTCCTTTTGGCCTGCAGTAGATTTTAAATGCATAGGTTCCTTCCTCTGGTATTTTTATGCGTATATGTACTTCGTCTTTCACTGTTTCTTGTTCAATCTGATGAAAAAAAATGCGCAGTATATATCCTGATAATGTTCTCAAGTTTTACAGAAGTTTATCACCTGTCACCTCTGACGCATGTGGGAAAATTAATCAGTGGTTTGGAAAAGACAGTTGTGTCAATACTCATATACGAAACACATATATGTGTGGGTGCACTGGCCGTCGTGAAATGACTTAACCCTTCACCCCAATAAGGCATTTCTATGGTATCTCTAATTGACCCCAAGTAACAGCAAGTCTGAAGCTGTTTCTTCTGTGTATACGACACCTTTTGATAGCATAGAAAACATTGTGGCTAAAGGTGAAATTGCTCGTCTCGAGCAATTTCATCTTTTGCCACAATGTTTTCCAAAGGCTCCTACAACCAATGCGTAGAAATGAGTATCTATGGAGTAAAGGGTTAAGCTGTTAAAACGGCAATAAAGCCCAGTACAACAATTAATTTAAAGTTTTACCCCATGCATTTTATTTATTACGGATGTTTTTATAGGATCATACTTGAGTGTAGTATGAAAACGACCTTACCTGTTCTACAAGCTGATAGATGGGAAGAAAGTTGTGGGTCAGCTGACACTGGACGTCTAATTTCGTTTTCATTCTGAATCTAATATCCCGAAACTCTCCGGGTCTAATGTATATGTAGCTGTCAAAGTGTGTGAGCGGAACCAGTCCAAGGTTTCTACAATTAGGCCCTGGTCCCCAGCCGTGTTCTGGGCAATCAGGTAAGGGTTCCAAGTCGCCATCTTGAGGATCTAACTCAGCTATAAGTCGAAATTGGCACAACCTTTCAAAAACGGATTCTGTTTTTGAATGCTTATTTTGTAGCATTTCTTCCTTATCCGTACCTTTTTTGAAATGGTTTGCGTGTATGTCGAAAAGATATTTGCCCGCGGCCGGCAATTGAATTTCGAAAAGGAATTTCGTGGCTTTACGATTCACAAATACGAAACTATCTAATTTTTTAGGGAGTTTTGATTCAGTTAGGCTAGCTTTGTCTCCATTTGGTGTCAGTTCTTGATGAAATCTGAAGTCGAATGACGCTTCAATGGTCTCCATCGTTTTCTTTGGAAAAGCAATCTCTATTTCAGCTGTGGATCGGGACGTTTTTATAGTGCAGTGTTGTGGAGAAACAACAGTCATATCCTTGAAGAAAGCAGCCGGCCGGAAATTCGGCATGGTCATAAACTCCTTTTTCGAATACGGTCTGTCAAGCAGCTGCCAATTGAAATCTTCTGGGTGACAGAGATGTGCAAAATCTTCTGGGTCAGTGAGGAAATAAAAGTCTGAAATCTGCCAAAACAAAGGAATGAATTATTCATCCAGTAGAGAACTGAGAAGCAAAAAATTGACATATTCAGTCAATTTGTCCGTTCGGTGTTCATCATGTATTAAAAGCTTGCCAGTAAGCTATACAGGTCTATAGTCACTAAAATGCATGTTAAAACTCAAAATAATTAAAAATGCCCTAATCCCTTTTTGAACAGCATGGTAAAAATACTTCTTGATTTAGGGATCGCCTTTGTGGTACCCATTCGTCCTTCATGGGACGCTGGTTTAATCACATGCACAAGCATTTTCACATGATTGGTGCCCAGCCAGAGAAAATTCCACGAATTTAGCATCACGTAAGTTTTTGTCCGCAAATACTTTTGGTGCGGAATAGTTTAAAATGCTGCTGTTTGTTTACTTTTTACCTAACGACAAAATCTTAGACTGGTGCAAATTGGAAGCATTTGCACACAACAAAATAAACGTGACTCAAAAATTGAAACTTGACTTTGGAAGAGTAGAAACCATTCTAATCCAATTCAAAAGAATTTGCAAACAACAAGATAAAATGCTGGTCACAGTGTTTTCAGAAGGCTTCTTCATCGGGGGTCGTTAAAACCAGGAGTTGTTTTGCAAAGAGTTAAAGAAAATACCTTTACAAAATATTCACATGTTTAAAGGACACAAAAAGACAAACTCTTCTGAAAAGATTGGATATAGCGGCATTTCTCCTTTTCCGCGTAAGTTTTCGTTTCTTTCAAAGATTATGACCGCACCTTGAGCCACGTGTAATTTGTCGTCTCAAATACCGTACTTTCAAAGAACAAAAGTCTTATGTTGTGTCGTCTGGTAAAGAGTCAAAGTAATGGGATATTTAATGTGTTGACGCTTTTGGTCGCTTTGGAATGTTCATAGGCAAGGCACTTTACATCCCTAGCCTAGCACTGGTTCAACCAGGGACACATGCTGATCAACTACTTGTCATGATGATGCCAAAAAGTACAAAAAATTAATACAATTCTAAAGACAAGACATTTTGTAAATACATACTTTGTCTTCTGTTCTATTCTGATTTGAATCCTTTCGACTATCCATAGCCCATTGTATGTGGGCGAGTCGCCATTCCTGGTCTACATACATTGCTGACCATTTTGTTACCATATGTTGTTCCGACATACCAATGTAATAATGCTCGTCCTTGCCAAGTCCATGTAATATGTTACACGGTATCCCGGAGCGTCTGGAAATACGCCAATAATATGGCAATTATACCTCTGAAGTTCATTTCGCAAGAATTGACAGTGTACCTTGTATCAGGCCTATGACCTAAATGTGCGATGTTAAAGACAGTCGTTGTGAATCCATTCACTCCAAGTTTTTTTTTTATGAAGAAAAAAGATATTAAAGTATTTATTTGAGTAAATTTCTTTATATGATGTTCCTTTGCTTTTTATACGCCCGTCGAAGACGGGACGTATTATGGGATCACCCGTGGCGGACGGGCGTCCGGGCGTCCGGGCGGGCGGGCGGCGTCCAGTTCTTTGTCCGGAGCATATCTCCAAAACTATACAAGCTAGGGTTATGAAATTTCATGGGTGGATAGATCTCATCGAGGCGGAGTGCAGTGCACAGGAATCATAACTCTTGCTCGCTTAATTTTTGAGTTATTGCCCTTTGTTGTTTTTCATACTTGAATTTTGTCCGGAGCATATCTCCAAAACTATACTAGCTAGGGTTATGAAATTTCATGGGTGGATAGATCTCATCGAGGCGGAGTGCAGTGCACAGGAATCATAACTCTTGCTCGCTTAATTTTTGAGTTATTGCCCTTTGTTGTTTTTCATACTTGAATTTTGTCCGGAGCATATCTCCAAAATTATACTAGCTAGGGTTATGAAATTTCATGGGTGGATAGATCTCATCGAGGGGGAGTGCAGTGCACAGGAATCATAACTCTTGCTTGCTTAATTTTTGAGTTATTGCCCTTTGTTGTTTTTCATACTTGAATTTTGTCCGGAGCATATCTCCAAAACTATTCTAGCTACGGTTATGAAATTTTATGGGTGGATAGATCTCATCGAGGGAGAGTGCAGTACACAAGAATCATAACTCTTGCTTGCTTAATTTTTGAGTTATTGCCCTTTGTTATTTTTCATACTTGAATTTTGTCCGGAGCATATCTTCAGAACTATAGTAGCTAGGGTTATGAAATTTCATGGGTGGATAGATCTCACTGAGGGGGAGTGCAGTGCACAAGAATCATAACTCTTGCTTTCTTAATTTTTCAGTTATTGCCCTTTGTCGTTTTTTTATACTTGAATATTGTCCGGTGAATATCTCCAAAACTATACTAGCTACGGTTATGAAATTTTATGGGTGGATAGATCTCATCCAGGGAGAGTGCAGTACACAAGAATCATAACTCTTGCTTGCTTAATTTTTGAGTTATTGCCCTTTGTTGTTTTTCATACTTGAATTTTGTCAGGAGCATATCTTCAGAACTATAGTAGCTAGGGTTATGAAATTTCATGGGTGGATAGATCTCACTGAGGGGGAGTGCAGTGCACAAGAATCATAACTCTTGCTTTCTTAATTTTTCAGTTATTGCCCTTTGTCGTTTTTTATACTTGAATTTTGTCCGGTGAATATCTCCAAAACTATACTAGCTAGGGTTATGAAATTTCATGGGTGGATAGATCTCACCGAGGGGGAGTGCAGTGCACAGGAATCATAACTCTTGCTTGCTTAATTTTTGAGTTATTGCCCTTTGTCGTTTTTCATACTTGATTTTTGTCCGAAGCATATCTCCAAAACTATACTAGCTAGGGTTATGAAATTTCATGGGTGGATAGACTCGATGGGGAGTGCAGTGCACAGAAATCACAACTCCTGCTTGCTTAATTTTTGAGTTATTGCCCTTTGTTGTTTTTCATATTTGAATTTTGTCCGGTGCATGCCCCAGCTTTACAACTTGGGGTAAGACGGGCGTATCTTGCGACAATTTGCCGCTCTTGTTGTGACATTGTATATGACCGCGCAATTGAACGATATGCATGAATTACAATGTATTGATTGTGCAATGCGTGTGCATACTTGTGTGTATAAATTAAAATAAAAGAAAAAATTATATGATCTTTGCAAATTAAAAAAAAGTCTCTAAAAACGATGTATAAAACGTTTATGATTGTTTTTTTCTCTTCTTTGCCTTCATAATTAGTTCCATAATAAGTTTGCAACTCATTTCTGTCAAAATCGGCATACCTGCTTTTTATTTCAAAATCCGAAATTCATTTTTGAAACGGAAAAAGATTTTTTATGTTTTGTATCGAAAGAATACCCTGCAAAGTTTTATAATGACAAGTATCCTTTGACAAATCATGGCTAAGAATCAACGTCGCCAACCAATGCCCAACAGAAGTAGATCTAATTTAATTTTCAACTTGCCTACACAAAATTGTGAAAAAGGTGGTGAAGTCGCCTGTTCCATCTTTTATCATTTTCATATAGCCACGAGGTGTGTCCAGGGGCTCGCTCTGATTAGGGTCAACTTTGCTACCCCTTCCGGTGCTTCGTTTTGTGCCTTTCTCATTGTGCTGGTAGAATCCATTCTGATCGAGAAGCTCGCTTTCGTAATCTTGACTTTTCATCCACATGTAAATTGCTAAAGGAAACGTGTAATTCGATAAACAAATTTTCAAATTTTAAGGTATTTTTCATCGGAAATATCGTGTCTGCGTGACCATGTTTTTACATAGAATAAATCACCAATCTTTGAGAGAGATTTACAGAAACTGCTTGGAACGCAAAATTTGAAAACAGACAAACACGTATTGAAATTCAACATGGTTTAACATCTTTACCACATAACGAGATTTCAGACAAGTCAAGATTAAAAGCATAATGTAGGTGACAAATCTACGGTGGTTCAAATAATGAACCTTGCCTAAACTCTTTACCACACAATCTCTACTTTCAACGACATAGAATAACGTAGATTTTACCACGCTTGCGTTGCACTAGTTTATAGTACCGAATTCACGTATCATGTTAAAGAAATGATCTTCTTCTTAAAATAAACCACAGTAACTGTTGTGAGCTATATAAGGCGCAGTGAGTAATCCACGAGGGTGATAGCCCGAGTAGTTTATTTACTGTGGCTCATAACTCACAACATGGTGTGAGTGAATGTAGCAGCCAGACTGCATTAGCCACTGACAAACAGTTGTGTTTTTCTGGTAGATAAATGTTTTGACTCTCTGTTGTCAAAAAAAAAATCGAGAATAACTAATGGGGTGGAACAGATACGTTGTTTATTTTTTGTAACCCGTGGCGAGTAAAGGGTTGTATACAGTTAAATCGCTTGTTTGTGATATATAGAGGATATTTGTTTTTTTCGGTGAAAGATCGAAATTTATTTCATCGAGTGGACAACATCGATAATATTTTCACGAGTGGCGCAGCCACGAATGAAAATATTACCGATGGTGTTCACGAGATGAAATAAATTTCGATCTTTCACCGAAAACAACAAATATTCTATTTATTTTATGCTTTTATCCCTTTCTGGGAGGATCTTTCTCAAAATTCAGTACAGCTCTTTTCCCTTATTCCCCGTGGCTTACCCCTCCCGCATAGCAACGTTACGTCAAGTGCGAGAAATGTAAGGTATACGACGTCATATTTCCCATCTTGTTGTTAGGCACGCGCAATTTACCTAGGCAACAAGAACGTGAAAATCAGTATTTTCACTGGTGGTACCCGTTTAAGATCGAAAAATATTTTCACTGCTATTTCTCGATATCCTACCGGAAAGCATGAAATAAACTAGTATTGTCTATGGGTGACAGGAGTCAAACTACGGACCCCTATGTTCAAAGGAGCATAATCTTCATACGCGTTTTTTACTCAAAATTTTAACTTGTTTTTATTTCATTAAGGATTGGTCATTTAGAATTTACGTTGTACCATTGAGCTTCACTGATCAATTTAAAGGATAGCAATGTTGTTCGTAAAACAGGACAGTAAGCTCGAGCCCCCCCAAATCGGCAAATTTATATTCTTGTCTGATTTACCTGTAACGTGATGTATATCTTTGGTGGCTTCGTCAGAAAGATACTTTAGAAGGCTGTTATAGCTACTTTCTGTACCTGGCGGCATCTGAAAGAAAAACGGCCGCTGAGCATATCTCATAAGGCTGCAGATAGCATAGATCAAGATCGGACTGCACATAGCGTGCAGCCTGTTGGATCTACACTGTCAAATAGGGCGATTTTTTTCTACTCAAAAAAGACTTTAAAATAAAAAAAAAAAAAAGGTCTTCATTATCATTTTGAAGTTTTCATAATAGGCTAAGAAATTATAGAATATAAAGCTTCAGTCGGTATTAAAAATTGACAATAGATACATAACGTTATTATAAAATAGACAGAGAGAGAAACAGAGAGAGAGGGCCGACACTTACCGCGTCGTGAGGACAAATCAACGCTCTCAGACCCTCGTCGTGAGGACACTATGGGAAAGTGAGGACACAATTTTTGTCCTCACTATTACTATGTCTATTTACATTCCGCATAGTTCAAAATGGATTTTTAAAACTTTTTTTTGCTGTGAGGACACAAGTCCTCATAGTCATTTCTCTCACTCTCTTGACCGTGAGGTGAATTTTCAATTCTAATGTTGAGTAGAATTGGACGGATACCAGTCACTTACTCCGTGGATCAAAGGATGGGTACCAGACGGAACCGGATGTGCATATATGCTTTGATGGCGGGATGAAATTGAAGCGAAATACTGAAATAAAGGTAATTATTTCCATAATTTACTTTTATATTTGTACAGGATATCGATTTTATCCATGAATTGTTGATTTTTTATTGAATTTCTACCAGTTTCGACGAGTACAAGCCAGATTAATTCAGTATGAGTGGAAAATGTGAAGAATGTTTCTTGCTTCGTTGTGTCATCGTACGTAGTGTTCCAAAATTCAATCGATGCTCTCATGATAGCCTTGAGTGTTCGAATTCCGTGATGATAAGGAAACATCAAAATAGAACAAAGAGTTTCGAGAGGAATAGTAAGAAGAAAGTGCTTGTCTGCATAAAATAATCCTTTCTGATCGTTTTCATGTAAAAAAATTGATGTTAATTTCAACAGTCAGCCGCTTAAAAACGAACATGCCGTTGCCCTCCTTGAGCCAAAATGGCGTGACCAAATATCTGGCAGCTCGGCAGTAATACTTTAATTTCTTTTTGAAATGGCATGATAAAAATTTAAGGCATAGACAAAACAACACACATTTTTCGTTAACATGATTCTTTTGACCACTTGTTAGCTCATACTGTTAATTTATCAATGGGTATACCCTATTACCCTACAGAATCTACGTGCGGACAGGAAGAGTTAAATCAACGGACTGAAGTACTAAACTGTATTACGCTCAGTACAATGCAAATGACAAAATTTTAGACTTGTCCAAACTGAAAGCATTTGTAGATGAGAAGATAAAAGTTACTCAAAAATTGAAAGGTGACTTCAGAAGAGTAGAAAACATTGTGGGAAAAGGAGAAAATTCTGATTACCAGCATTTTCTCCTTTTCCCAAAATGTTTTCAGAAGGTTTCTTCCTATGGGTCGTAAAAACCAGGGATTGTTTGGTAAAGGGTTAAGTCTTTTCCAAATGAAAGAAATTTGGACCAGTCCAAATTGAAAGGATTTGAAAATTACAAGAAGTACCGGACTCAAAAACACAATTTTGTTTCAAGTTGTAATTACCATGAACAGGCCCGTAGGAACGGGGGGCTAGGGGGGGCTCAGCCCCCCCCCCCCCAAATAATTTTGAAAACCATAGTAACTAAAATACGAGTTCTTAGCGCAATGAAACTACCACGCAAAAAACCTCAGTATTTCGAAGTTAGCCCCCCCAATCTTGAAATCCTTCCTACGTCGCTGATGAATTATTTGGTAAAAGGTTAAATAGTCGAATCATATTGCAAGGATACTTTCTGGCCATAAATGATGAGTCATCACAAAAGAGAATTAGATTGTAATGCTTGCTAATCAAATCTAAATTATACAAGAAAAAGTTGATGCAAAGCATCAAAGTCGCCGCAAAAAAAATTGTTTAATGCTTCAAGAAAGCCAGGGCAAGTAAGTAAATGTCAGTTTTCATCAGCAGATTTTTTAACACTGTGACATTATGAAATTATGTGAATAGTAACCTATATCAAAGCTTGTCTTCTGTTACAGTATCTAATACCCTAGCACAGCGCTCTCTTAGCTCTTTTCCAAACGACAAATATCAGACTCCAGGGATCATTCTGGTTGGACATATATATGAGAGAAAATGTTCCATTTGCTCAAAATTTATGAGAGATTTCAAATTTTAATGAGATTTTTTATGTTTCATTTTTCAGGAATCGAACTCTTCTCCAAACGACAAATCCAAACCTCTTTAAGACACTATTTTAAAAGTGACTACTTTCTCTGAAATGAGAGAAAACAATGTTGGAAAAGGATAAACTGCTCAATTTGAGCAATTTATCCTTTTCCCACATTGTTTTCATAAGTCTTATAACTAAAAAGCAGTGTGTCAACATTTTTTCAAAATAAGTCTTGACATCAGGCTCTGCAGATCTACATGTATAATCAGTGATGTCGAAGTGTGGTTGTACGAAAATAGTCAGTTCCAATCACAGGTGAACGGCGACGACAATATAAATCCTGTATTACACACCAAAATATACTTTGTTCTCCTTTCTCCGTTCACCTAAGCATAAATAAGCTCACAAAATTTACATTTTCAGTCAAGGAATCAAAATTTTCGTGTTATGATCAAATATATATCTGAATCAAACTTGTAACTGAAAAAAAAAGTCACTACAACTTGCATAAAAGGTTCGATCCGAGGATGTTTTCAAACCTACCTCGCCAACCTGGATAGTATGGCCACTTTCTCATTTTTCCATTCATTTTATTGAATATCAAGGCTAGTCGCTAAAGACTGATGAATATTCAACACTCCAGTTCTGACAGACTAGCTTATTCTTACTATAGGGTAAATAAAACAGATTTAGGTGTATTCAATGTTGAAAAAATTTGAAAATTTACTTTTATTGTTTCTAATGAAATATTTTCTTTCAAACTGTGAAAATCTTATTCTTTTGTTGCATTTATGCGTCTTATTCGGTAGAAAAATACCATCAATGCAGGGTAGGATGTTATGCATAATATCTGACAGAGTACAATAGAGCCCAGGTGGAATAAAACGTCACGAGTGGTTATTCCTTCCGCATAATCTCAACAATAGTGACAGTGCATTTCGTTTTTTGAATTATCAAAGCGCAACCACCCATGTAACTTTAGCCACTTTTCGTTAAATTTGACTGTTTTTTGGGGGTATCGAGGGATCTAAAGAAGTACCGGTGTCATCGTTTGACTTGGTCGGCGATTTATCATATTTATCTGGGCTTTCAGCACTCTCATCAGTCTAGACTTGTGAGTTTGTAAGAAAACTGGTCATAGTATTACAAGATTTTATTTGGTTCGATTCTACTTTCCTCTTCTTGGGAGGCATTTTCCTTGCAAAGTGCCTGACACAGTTCTAACTGCAGACAACCTCAACACGAACTGCATTCGTACGCAACATCACGGTCCGCTAATGATAAGGAAAAACACCGAACAAGCCGAATGTTGCAAATGGTAATCTGCTTCACATATTTTGTTTTACAACGCGGGAAACCAGTGTATAGACTAGTTTATTGTGCGATTTTCCGCTATGTAAGGACTGACACTCGAGTTCTATCCCTATCATCTGCCAAAAATTGGTATGCGAGATTTTGTTTCAATTGAGATTTAGAAATGCGATTTTTGCAATTTTAATGAGAGAATCTCGCGATTTCGCGGCCCAAAATGATCCCTGAGACTCTTCCAAATACAAAGAGTTGGCAGATGACAATTTAAAAACTGCAAAAATGGTGGAAAATTCGCTAGTAGTGGGGAAAAAGTATTTATTAAAGAAGAAATTGCTTATAACGAGCAATTTCTCCTTATCCAACATGTTTTGACAAAAGAATTTGATAGCACACATGTGATAATCCGTGTTTGTTTGGGAAAGTGGTGAAAGCAGGGTTAAGTTACTAAAATGTTGCTGTCCTGGGAAAGTATGATTCAAGAGGACGTATTAAGTTTGCAAGGCATGCTTTCAATTTAAACAAGTCTAAGACTATAGTGTTTGGTGAACAGTGTTCATAAAGAATCATGGTTTTGCATCGCGCTTTATCATTATGAACAACACAGCGAAAAAGTGGCCTCTCTCCAGGTTTTTTTCCACAAATTAAATTTATGCAGAGCTCGTTGAGAAATAAACAAAGGAGTTCTAAACTATCTTTGTTGTAAAAACTAAACTTAGAAATAAGTAACCAATAATGGTCAGATACAATCATAACCATCATACCCATTCTTCGGCGGAATTTAGCACAATTTCAGCAATGCACAATTTTAGCAGTGGTCATTCAACAAAAAACACACAAATAGTAGGAAAAACTATCTACAAAATAATCAAAATGACTATTAAATCTGTGCACGAAGTTTGTACGAAATGACCAACTGGGTACGAAATGACCAAAATTGAAAGTATAAGTAGGTACGAAATGACCAAAATCGTACGAAATGACCTAAGTACGAATTAACAAGTTACGAAATGACAGGAAACCTTACAGCTTTGACCAATGGAAACAAGGCATTTATGTGGACGAGTCCATTTCTCACGAATAGCGACAATAAAAGAAATAATTAGGCTGTTTTTTGATGTTGTAAGTATTAATAGAACAAAAATAGTATCGTATTGCAATTTCGTAGTTTAAGAATGAATTAAATAGCCAGTTTAAGGCGAAGTAACGTTAGAAAGATTCCTTGTTAACCTAACACCCCTATAAAAACGAAATTCCCACTATCCATGTCCTAACTCGAAAAACTATTAAAAATATAGTCGCGCGCTTCTGCGCGGCGACTAATAATAAGCAATCAAATCTAAATTATATAATAAGCAATCATCTTTCGGTAACTCTAGGCTGTGTTACTCTTTACCAGACAATCTCGAGTTTTCTTGACGGTGAGAAAAAAGCCACTGAAAACACTGTGGGAAAAGCTGAAATGATGGTAACCAGCATTTTCCCTTTTCCTACAATGTGTTCTGCCCTCCAATAGCAAGTTTTAATCTTAGAACCAAGTTAATTTTTTTGTCTGCAAATCCTTCAGTTTGGACCAGTCTAAGATAATTATGTTGTTTGGAAAAGTGTTAAATAAAGTCTGCTGTAACCTGCACTAGTTTATCGATTGCTGTCCTGGATAGTTTAACCTCATTATCTCCCACTAGATGGCATTCTATAAATATTCATTTATCTAATATGGGCATCCTGGGTACTGAACCGAATCACTTTCCTACGAGACAACCGTTACTTTGAATTTAAAATTTGAATAAAGGTTAATCAATAAAACCCTACCTCATGCAATTTACTCAGCTATTATCAGCAGTTTAGAGAAATCTGAAGCTAAAGCAGGTCTCATTTCTCCTCAAATGTATTGATAAAAATTATTTTCAACATTGCTACTTTGAGCGTAATATTACAGTCAGCCCGCTTTCTGGGCTAGTGATGCGTCATATAAGACAGTCGAATCTTCAAAAAATATGACATGCGCAGACAACAAGTTTAATCTGTAAAAGGTTATCATCTTGCTATAAATCATTTAAAAGTGGGTATGTACTGTGTTGGAAAATACACACTGCAGTCACAACCCTTACCTCGACTATCAACTAATAAATGCTTTATAATTTCTTTTTAGATCTGAATTGCCAGTGCTGAAGAAAAAGCGCTGGTCCGAGGTCCGGGACCTACTGTAGGGCTCTGTACCGGTACTTGATATATATCGAAAACCGGTATTTTACATTCAATAGATATATCGGATCGAACGTTTCTTTATCGAACAAAATATCGATCATCAAAAGAAAATAAAAGTAAAGCATATAAATACCCAATTTAGTTGTTTTTAACGGCGAAATTCATTACGAGTTTACTTTAGGTAATCTCTAAAGTCGAGTAGTAGAGGTAGGTGTGGCTACCTGGGAAACTTAAAACCAATCGAAATGCGTCATTCTTTATTACTTGCCCTGTACCCATTACACAATCGATGACAATTAGCTAATACCCCTATTCTCGTTCCCCCGTCATGTTGTTTGAAATCTGCAAATTATGCATCAATCAGCAGATTGCAGACAGATTTATGCTGATAATTGGTCAATATAGTTGATTAAAGAAAGGTAATGAACATCTCGTGATGTGATCGAGAGGTAGCGATGGAAATAATTGAAGCCGTGACCTTTCAACCTTCCTAAGATTTTATTTGGTTGATCTTTTAATATTGCCGAAAAATGTGGTTCGAAAATCAAATCTCTTTTTCCGTTAGTTTATCTGAAATCAGTGTTCCGACTCGCGTAAATTATTGTGTAAATCATTTTATATACTTGAAATTTGCATTACAAATGTTAATCACACGCGAGACCTCACGTAAGAAAAAACATGGACAAAAAAGGCCATTATCTGTTTATCATGAGTAAAATAACAGGTTTTGATGCTACATGTAGTTCTAATCCTTATTGAGAAATCTATGTCGAATCATGCAAACATACCTATCCAGAAATTAACACGCATGAAAAATTGTTCGGTGAAAAAAAAAAACACGGAAACCCATGACACAACAAAATGTCTCCTTGACATTGTCCGATCAGAGTCCTCTTAGACTGTCTTTTCAGCTTTTTAATGAGTAGTAAATGTAGAGAGTTAGAATTCATATTAATTTAGGCCTAAATAATTATGAAATTTCAATGCAATCTAGAAGTGTTAAGTTTGCGGTATTTTGTTTTTCAGGTATGCTGAAAAAAGAACAAACACAATTTTCGCATTTTTTTCTTTCTTTTATTGAAAATTGAAATATCATATGATATATCGAATATCCATCATTTTGTATCGATACAAATATTGTATCGATCAAACTGACCGATACGGAGCCCTAACCTACTGAAATGGAGATCGGACCGGGGGAAAAAAACAAGGCGAGGGTCCGATGGACCTGTCAAAATGGAGGTCAGACCTGCCCAGTCTTCATGGTAAAAAGTCTGATGTCCAGAAATAAATTCAGAATGACTAATTGGGTTGAATTAAGAGTAATAATTCTAATGAAAATTTGAGTCTGTTTGTTTAGGATTATCTTTGTGTGAAAGTGAACTACTTCGAGATTTTTCGGTACACCGGTCGTGTGAGAACGCTATGACATTGACTTATTTAAGTCATTGTAATATCAACAGTTTTCCCTGGTTCCCAGTTTACCTGACATCAGTAATAGTTGCCAGTGGTGAAGCCAGTTAAAATCTATGAATATAACGTCTGCACTTTTTGCTAAAAGCTTACGAAAAATGCATATTTAAACCTTGGTCGTCATCAAATTTGAAACAGAAAACACTGGGAGAAAATAGAACAGAGCTACATAATTAGAGGTAGATAGAAAGTATAAGAACAAAGATAGGGTTGGTTCGTTGAACATCGAATTGAAAGTTGGTCCTGGGTTTCGTCCCACAATGCAACTGTTCAACTCTGACTAACACACACAAAAGAAATATGTGAAATTGCAAATTTTGTTTTGGTCATCATAACAGTGCTAATTATAAATGCTTCCTATGTGCCTGATGTATATTTGTCTTCAACTGAAGGCACTAAGAGCAAAAGTAAATTGAAATGGTACTCAGTAAGGGATTTTTTGGGGGGGTGTGTGGGGTGGGACAGTGGTCAATTTGGACATGCCCAAGTATACTTCGTACCCTCCTGTTGTAAGGGGCCAGCTATTTCTATCACTATTTTTCAGCCCTGATTGCGCTTTGGAAATCTTTACCCCAGTTTGGTTACTTGTCTTTTTACATCATTCTAAGTCGTCACAATGACAAAACTGATCAATTTTCTGAATGCATTTGATTTTGAAAAGTGTACTGATTCATCTTTGAATTTTAGAATTGTAAAAAGGGTCAATCAGTAGACCATACGGTTATCTATATTACAGTGAACTAGTGGGCCGTATTTAGATTGACTAAAACTGAAACAGTAAGAGTAATGAATTAGAGTCAAATACCTGTCCTTTCAATCTAAACTTACAAGTAAAGAACAAAAACTGAGTGTTCTAAACTTTTATTTCTTCACAATAGGTGATAATAACAACTTTTACTTAGTCACTTATGGCTTTACATCAGCGTTACTCATTCTTGAGGTGGAATTTCACATTTCACAAAGTCCTTTGATTATGCACTTATAAGAAGCTCCCCAAGGTGTTTCAAGCTGAAAATTCTGGGGAAAAAATGTGTCTTATTGTCGTGCATATATGGTAATTGGCCACAATATTTTTGGATTTAGGACGCTATTTGGAAATAAGAAAAACGGCCTCCGTTTCCAGTAACCCTGGCAACTTGTTATTTTTTTAAGCTTGAATTGTGGTGATATTCAGTTGCAAAAACACATTTAAATATTTGGCAAGCATCACAACCTGAAATACCGTGTGACCAGTTCAAGGATACTCACAGAATTTGAACACTCAATGATACTTGATTAAAGACAAAATTCATAAAAACTGGATTCATTTTAGTTGAATTTATAAATTATCTCATCAAAGTAGAAAGTATTGAACAAGATCTACGCACCCTTGTATCGACCCTTTGACACTTTTTTCGTTTGATCTTATATCTAATAATTATGAGAGGCTTTTTCATGAAACAAAAATGTTCCCAGTCTGATATGATGTTCCCAGTCTATGAATGCTTTCAGCCAATCAAATGTGTTGTAAATGGTTAAAACTCAGTGTGCAAGTGCCCAATGGATGAAAAGAACATAGAAATTAACCAAGTTCAGATAGAATCTACAAATACTGGTGTTATTATTATTATGTGAGATACTTAGATAACATTTGAGAGCATTTACACATAAATTACTCGATTTTCCTAGTAGATAAGGTAACCGTTAAAATGCTTATGTGCATGGAAATCGGGTGGACCAGATTGTTAAACAAAATGTTTAATGCACTGAAGACATATAAATACTTCAAACAACAGAAACAAAAATAGTTTTAAAAACGACACAGACATATGAACTTGTAAGGCCATGGTATGATGTCCAGCTTTTAAAAGTGTAGAAGAGATTCTGTCGGGTGCCTTTTGCATGCCATTTATGATTGTTAGCTTTTTAAAAGGATTTTGAGGAATTATTAATAATTTGAATGCCTCCTTGTCAATTAAGTACTCTACTGAGTATGATTTATGTTAAAATTTGTGCCTGCAGGGAAGTGTAAATGGACCAGTCCATTTTAACTCACTTGAGCATGAAGTGCAGAGTTATGTGCAAGGTGAGCTATTGTGATCAGTCATCGTCTGTTGTCTGTCCATCTGTCTGTCTATGTTTTCTTTCAAAATTTTCTCCTCCTTAACCAGTGAGCAAATCAAGCTGAAATTTGACAGGGATGTTCGTTTGGTGAAGCTTCAGCAAAGTTATAAAAAAACAATACATGTAATGAAAATAGAAATTCTAAATTCTGTCAAAATCTCTGGTTCTCATGGTAACAGAAAGGCTGAAATAAAGGTAATATCTTCAAACAACCTATGACAAATAAAGGCCTAGAGATTTACACTTTTGCATATTGCACCACATCTTCGCGAGCCAAGTTTACGATCACTACCTTGGCTGATTGAGCCCGATTTCAAGATTCCTGCGATCATGCGCCCTCTATTGGATGCTGGTTATGACTCCCCTAAGAGCTACATCATGTTTCTAAAAACAAAATCGTTTTACAAACCGCTTACGAATACACATGAAGCGATAAGTAGACATCCACATGGGTTTCCATGTTTTACCTTTTATTCGAAAGGTAGATACCTTGTTCTATTTTTGTCAAAGATTAAATGCTACGAGCGGTTTCATTCGTTGCAGCTAGAGCTGGCTGCATCCAGTGAAAAAGTGTATCGGGTGAACGTAAAAATCAAGCTCGAGCCACCAAGGGTAGAGTAACTTAGTGAATCATCGGCCTTGGTTTGCGAAGATGATTGCACCACCCAGTTTCATATTTGAATGTTGCATGTTGCATCACCTGATGACCGCTTATAAAAGTTGTTAGAATAATGCCTCTTGGGTCCTATTTGGTGCTTTTATGCACAAGGAGATTCAGGTTGGTTTGATTGATTGTATGGGGTTAAATGCAGCTTTCAACATGATTTAAGTCATATGGGCTACAGCACCTACCCATGGATTCCTGGTATTTCTCAAACCAGTACTACCACAACATCCTATCCGAGCCTCCTGCTCATCCCAGTTGGGCAATTATTCACCCATTGGTGAGAGACAAATGACTATGTCAAATGTTGGAAAGAATGTTGGAAAGAATGTTGGCCTGGCTAGGGGATCAAACCCGTGACCCCATGATTCGCAGTCCACTGCCCTGCCAACTGCACTACGACCTCAGCCAACTAAGATGGGTGATTATGGACAATAACAGTCCTCTTTTTATTTGAGATATTAACGATCAGACTAATAGAATAACCTCAAATTCAGGGGTTTTGGTGAAGTATCAAACATTATATACTAAGTAAGTATACTCTCAAATCCTACAAAAAATCAAGATTAATTTTTTACATGCACAACAATTGGGATCTTAAATTCAATGTTGACAAATGTCAAGTCATATAATACAAACCTAAAAACCTAAAAAACTAAATTTCATTAATGATAAAGAGCTTAGGAAACAGAAGAGTTTTGTTTGAAGGGATCTTAAATTTAGTAAAAATATATTTCAACAAAGATAAATAAGGCCAGCAGCATGTTGTCTCTTTTACAAGAGCTTTCAATTACAAGTTTGAAGTTAGTTTCTTGAGAAAATTAGATCAAATTAAAAAATAGCCTTTATTATGTGGCTGAGTGGTGACACTGGTGAGCATGTCGGACTCATGACCTGGTGGTTGTGAGCTCGATACCCAGTTGAGGCGAACCTTCTTCTGGCGTATTTTCGCGTCTCACCTATGCTGAAGCATGCGAGAAAAGTAGTGACTTTGGAAAGAAAGTAGTGTTAGTACTGGTATGAGAAAGCCAGAAGACACATGTGCATCACCGACTGCCATGATATGACCTTAGCTGTTAAAGTGGCATTAAACCCCAACACAACCAACCAACCTTTATTATGGGTGGGTGTTATTTAAAATATGCAGTCAGGAAATGCCTTTGTTCAAAGATTCTTCTTTAAAACCACTTTATATATTAACTCATTACCACACAAGACAATTTTGGACTGGTCCAAATTGAAAGCATTTGCAGACAACAAAATAAAGGTGACTGAAAAATAGAAATTTGTTCTGGAAAGGGTAAAAAACACTGTGGGAAAAGAAGAAACTGCTGGTTACCAGCATTTTCTCCTTTTCCCACAGTGTTTTCAAAAGGCTTCTTTCTCAGGGGCGTGGAAAGTAGGGATTGAGTGGTAATGGGTTAAAACAAAGAAACAAGGCTTGAATTGTTGTTATTTTTTGTGGTATGACTGGTTTCACAAAACAGGTCCAGACATCAAACAATAATAATTTCTAGTGTCATTTGACTTTATTCATATAATTCTTGTTTGGGCATATATTTGGATTTTTTGTTCTATATAACATATATTATACATGTACATACAATTGTATCTATTGCCCTGACGAGCAAAGCGAAACTGGTTGGCAATAAGATTAACTTTTTTAATTGTATCTGTGTGACTTTTTCATTTTTTTCTATATCTTACCTTGACCCAGGAATACTCAATTTTTACACAAACATGTAGTGTTCAAAAGGGTCACTGGAGGCCAAACTGAGAAAATTGGCAGCCCACATAATTCAGCTCTGATTATAAACTGACGTGGGTAAAGATATTCAATGCACCATGTAAGGCAATCAAATTTAATTTTGAGGAACAGGTAGTCAGCTACAAAATCTTTTCAAATATGGTAAGAATGGTATTCTTGATCTTATTTTTATCAAGTCTAAAACATGGTGATCCCAAGATTTTTTTCTGTCAAAAGAACATCATTTTGAGAGATTATTTCTTGTTAAATATGAACATTCTACTGAGAAAAAGACCATAAGACCATTTCATTCTAATTAAAGAAAATACAATGTCTTTTTCAATGAAGCAATGATAGGATTGATTAAGCATATTATTTATTATAATTTTAATATAAAACAGATAAAGTTTATATCTTTTTAACTTGACAGAAACGATAAAGTCTTAACTCGTTACCAAACGACAAAATGTTAGACTTGCCCAAATCGAAAGCATTTGCAGACAACAAAATGTAAGTGACTGAAAATTTGAAATTTGTGTTGGGAAGGTTAGAAAACATTGTGTGAAAAGGAGAAAATGCTGGTTACCAGCATTTTCTCCTTTCCCCACAATGTTTTCTAAAGGCTTCTTTTTCAGGGGCGTCAAAAGTAGGGATTGTGTGGTAATGGGTTAAATGGAAAATGTATCATTATATTCTTTTCTTTTTAGTAAGGACACAATCTACAATTTCGTAAATGTAAATTTTGTCTTTCTATTCTGTTTTATAAAAATGTGGATATACGTGTATGTCATGCAATTGTAACTCACTTTTCTGTATTGTGAGGACAGTCTACATTGAAATTGTGATTATCTCTCTATCTTGTTTTGTGAGGACATTGTCCAGAGAGTGCATGCAACTGTAACTCTCAGTTTTGTTTTGTGAGGACACAGTCTACAAAGTAAATACATTTATCTCTCTATTCTGTTTTGTGAGGACATTGTCCAGAGAGTGCATGCAACTGTAACTCTCATTTTTGTTTTGTGAGGACACAGTCTACATTGAAATTGTCATTATCTCTCTATCTTGTTTTGTGAGGACGTTGTCCAGAGAGTGCATGCAACTGTAACTCTCATTTTTGTTTTGTGAGGACACAGTCTACAAAGTAAATACATTTATCTCTCTATTCTGTTTTGTGAGGACATTGTCCATAGAGTGCATGCAACTGTAACTCTCATTTTTGTTTTCTGAGGACACAGTCTACATAGTAAATACATGTAGAAGATGTACATATATCAAACTTTTGTGACTCACTGCAATCGGTTCAAGAATTATCTCCTCTGGAAATTTGTAATTTTGGCCTAATTATTGCTCTAAGGCAGTAGGAACATGAAACTTCATACAACCGTTGACCATGATTCTAGTAGGTGCCATCAAAGTTTTGGGTCACATAGGTAAAAGGTTCTAGGTCCCAGATTTAGTTTGTTTGAAAATAATTCCTTTGCTCTAGAAATCAGAAGGCTTAGAGGATAGATATTTGATATGTACAGGGGTGTGTGTGTGTGGGGGGGGGGGGGCAGGCCCCTCCAATAATTTTATCACATGATACTACAGATTTTCCTAGAATCTTTAGAATCATTTGATGTCCATAAATGTCTTAAAATCGAAAAAAATAATAGCAATAAGTAATACAAAAATATGCTTCCTTATGTCTTAAAATCGAAAAAAATAATAGCAATAAGTAATACAAAAATATGCTTCCTTGCATTTCTTGTGACGTCAGCGAAGGGCCACTCGGATAAATCAAAATGTCCTGATAGAGCTGTAAAACATGACAGATATCTCCTGTTGAAAGGTGTCTACTGAGGTATTGTCGGATGACGCAGGTACATTAATGTCTTGTCTATCGCTAGGCTGAAGGAGATTATGATCAATGTTTGTTTCGTGGGTGATTTTGGTTGGGAAAGGCTGTTGGGTGCTCGCGCCAGCAATCGAGACGTTGCACTCCTTGTGTTTATATTATATAGGGAGGGATTTTTTTTTCCATATTTTATCATTTATTTTGGTTATAGAATGTCAGATTCCTGTGATTAAGGTAACCATAATGTTATGGTCCATATTTTCAGTCCATATGTCTTGAATCAAGCAACTTTGTGAAATGTTGGATACAGTGCTTTGATAGAGGCCTAGACAGCCAAGATTCATCAAAGAACTTACTGCATGGCTATTCAGCAGGAAAAATGTAACTTCTAGCTAGCTGTTGATGTAAATCCAACGTCTTACCTGGTCACATTATGAAAAATACTGTTTTGCGATTTGAATACCGCTGATTGCCATACAAAATACTGGTAAAAATGGCAGACCTATTACATTCAAATCCCCAACTCAAAAGTTGTTAAATGAACACAACTCATTATCTGTTTACTCAAGAACACACGGGCTCGACAGTTCAGTGTATGTGCATTAGTGTTAAGTTAGTATGTGTGTCCTTCCGAATTTGTGCAGTCCATAACTTCTACAAGTGTAGACGGATTTCGAGATAACTTGGCACAATTGTTTTGCACAATTGTTCCCCATCATGAGTAGATGTGCCATCTGAAACATTTGTTTAGGTAGGGTCAGGGTCACAGCTGAAGGTCAAAGTTTTGTCAGGACCATAACTTCTACATTTATGGATAGATTTCAATATGAATTTGTACAATTATTCTCCATCATGAGTAGAAGAGCCCTTTGAAACATTTGATCAGATAGGTCAAAGGTCAAGGTCAAACTTGAAGTTCAAAGTGTCCAATATAAATCAAAAAAAATCTTTGTAGGCTGAACACCTTTTGTCCTTGGACAACCATTCTAATTGAAATTAAATGTTCATCCTAAGAAACCTAAATATTGTGCACAAAACAAAAAGCCAGTGTTTGTAGATTATACTTTTGAAAGTTTGATTGACTTATCATACCCTTGGTATGTGTCAATTTTGCAGATTAAGGATATTAAGTAAAATTATTACAGAAACAAATTTTGCTGTTTTTATGCAACACACATATATTATTGTTCAAATTTGTTAGCAGCAACTATCATTAAACAGCAAATTGACAGTTATAGTTCTTTCTGTTTTTAACAAAAGGGGATAAAATGGTTGAAGGCTTGTATAATTATAGTTAAAATTTCAGAAATCTTTTGTCAAACCATATTGCATAGATGAACTTTCATATGAGGTATGTCATATTATAAAGTCAACCTCAATCAACCTATTTAGCTTTTTTCTGAGAAAAAGTCAGATGTGTTCCTTAGATCAAGATGTTTAAGATTTCTAAAGATTCATTTGCCATATTTTGTGTGATTCAGATTGATTGTATGGGGTTTATCGGCACTTTCAACAGTATTTCAGTGCTGGTGCTGGTGTACCTAACGATGGCTTTCTGTCGTTTCTCACACCAGTACAATCACAATATTCAATCTGAGCCACCAGCTGCTCACCCCACTAAGACGCAATACTAATTGTTCGCCTATTTGTGAGAGACAAATTACACATTTCACAATGACTTTTGTCAAATGTCAGAAAGAATGTTGGCTTGTGTGATTTAGAAGAAATTGTATAATGATCATGCGCAAGATATTCTGAATGAAAATTTTAAAAATTCTTAGGAAATCTCGATGTAAAGAACACACCTTACATGTTGCTAGAGCCTTTGCATAGGCTGCTACAGTGTTGTCACCAATAATTATATTTGACACTTTGCAGTCTGGTGACTAAATGCACTTTTTAGCTCACCTGATCACCTGAGCAAAACATGGTAATGGTGAGCTTTTGTGATTCTTGAATGTTTGCAGCAACATTATTGGCCCAATCCTTTTGAAACTTGGTCAAAATGTTTGTCAAGTTATGAGGATGAACGCTAATTGATAGTGATGGCATTCATTTGAAATCACACAAAAAGGTGTGATATTATTGACAGTTTCTTTGTTTCATTCTAGAGATCACACTATTGACTTAATACTTGTCAGATCATCAGGTTGAAGTCTCTTAAAAATGGGGGTCATTCCATATGAAATCATGAGGAAAAGGGCCGTGAAGACAATGCCATTGTCTACACTGTAGAGATCACAATTTTGGCTGTCTTTTTTATAACTTGCCCAAAATGTTTGCATGGTCATGAGGATGGACCTTATTGAAAATGGATCATTAAATATGAAAACATGATAGAAAAGGGAAAAATGACAATTTCTTTTTACACTTTAGGAGTCACTGCTTGGGCTCAATCTTCTCCAAATTTGCATGGAATAAGGAGTGGCACCAGCCCAGTCATTAAGTTTCATAACAATATTCATTACTAGATCATTGATGAGACAAGCCCACTTAGATCACTTGGTAAAATATGGTGCCCTCAATCCTAGGGTCGTAAGTTCAAACGCGGCTCAGCCAACATTCTTTTATGGTAACGTTACACTTAGTATCTGTTATTATACTCTCTGAAGGGCAAGCATATAGCCACTGCTTGGTCTGTCCGTCCATCCTTCTTTCCATCCGTCTGTCCGAAGGAATTTCTCCACAACCCTTTGACCCAATTGGATGAAACTTCACATACAAACTCCTTATGATATTGTGCAGATGACTTTTACCCGGTTTTTGTAGAGCCCACTTGCATTGAGCAAGACAAGTTGACACAATGACAGTTTAGTGTATGTGTGTTAGTTTATGTGTATGCCTGTTTGTCCGAATTTGTCCTGACCATAACTACTACATTTATGGATGGATTTTAAAAAAAATGGGCACAATTGATCTCCATCATGAGTAGATGTACCATTGGAACCATTTGTTCCATAGGTTGAAGATCAAGGTCACAGCTAAAGGTTAAAGTTTTGTAGGGACCATAACTCCTACATTTATGGATAGATTTCAGTAGAAATTTACACAATTGTTCTCCATCATGAGTAGATTGCCATTTGAAACATTTGTTCAGGTAGGTCAAAAGTCAAGTCACACATGAAGTTCAACTATTTGTGGGCTTGACACCAGTTGTCCTTGGATAATCATTCTAGTTTTAAATATGTTGGAATAAAAATAATATTTTAGAATGATATCTCTGGCTGTCAGTACCTCAGTCAATGTATGTCATACTATATGTGACAAGAACTTGTTCAGGAGCATAATCTCTCTCTGACGGCTCTTGGTTATGATAATTGTTTTCCAGGCCTTATCTTCTTAAGCATGCAAGCCACCAATTTGAAACACACACACACTGATGGAACATGCTTTGAACATGTATAGCACACAAAAAAATTTGACATGAAACTTTCCTCAAAGGGAGATCATGTTTGAATGAAAAAAATGAACTGTTAACAGTTAATACACTCACCGTAGTACCTCACTGGATTTATGTGAAACTTTTTGTGACAAGCACTTGTTCAGGAGGCATATTCTGTCGCCAAGTGCTTTTCCTTTATCAGGAGGACTTAAAAAAAAATGCTTCAGTGATTGTAAGACATAATTCTTTCTTAATTTCTTATTTTTCAGCATTGATGCCACTTACTCAAAAGGATGGCTAGCACAGTACGTAAATGATGCCAAAGAAGGACAACCATCATGTAATTCTAAAATGAAACTTTACATTCAAGTACAAACCAAGACTTCTTGAGTTTGCATCACGTTCTTTTGATTATGGAGATGAAAACAACCTTTGGTGGTGCGAAAAGGGCAAGTATTTTAACATTGACATGATTGATCCTTACTAATAGTAAATAGTTACTATTCAACCCAAATACAAAGTGGAGGAGGTATACTGATTTCACCATGTCTGTTTGTCCATCCATCTGTCCTTCTGTAGACTTTTCCTTTCCATGCTCTAACTCAAAATCCATTAAATTTTGACCTAGGATCATGAAACTTTACAAATTGTTGCCCGTGAGGTGCCCTATAAATAACGGTTTCATTTGTCAAAGGTCAAGGTAACAGGTGAACTTGGCTTGAAAACTATTTTTGGGCTCTAACTCAAAAGCCATTTGACCTATGGCCATTGAACTTTATATTAATGTTGCCTATGACCCAAGGAAGTGCCTCATTGTTTTTGGGTCATATACATCCAACTTGCACCGGTCAAGGTAATAAATGAACTTTGTTTTAGAAACTGTTCCCTTCTCTCATAGCACTTTCTTAAAGTGTGTGTGTATGGGGGAGGGGTTATGTATTTGTACGCTTTGCCCACAGTTCTTGTTGAAAAAAGGAGTAGGGGACTACTTTGGTATTCTTTGAGAACAAAGTGGCCTTTTTGATGCCATTTAATGATGATATTTAGGAAAACATGTGAAATAGAGAAATTGCTGGTAACCGATTCCTCCTTTTCTCACAATGTTGTCCAACTTATATGGTACTTTTTGTTATGCTGGCTGAAAAAATTTCGGTGAGTATAGTTGCCATGCTGTGCGTCTGTTTGTCCGTCCATCCATACGTCTGTCTGTCCGAAGCCATTTCTCCACAACCCCTTGACTAAATTGGATGTAACTTCATATATCAAATTCTTGGAACATTTCCCAGATACCATTTTCCTTGTTTCTCAATTTGAGGCTGTGTTGTGGAAAAAAGGGACTTAATGTAAAAATTACTGGTCAGAATTTTATGAAATTTCATATTTAAGTTGGTCATCAAAAGCCCCAGACCATGCACTATTTGTAGTTCATTTACACAAAAGTGTATTACGGGAAAAGGGGACTTAATGTATTATAGCTTTATTCTTCTTTTTTTGGGGGGGGGGGGGTTGATGAAAGTTTGTGATGGCAATTACTTCAAAAGCATTACAGCCATTAGTCTCAAATTTGATACACAGATAGCTATTCAACAAGAACCAAAACTCTTATCAGAATTTTTAGGGAAATTATCCCCCTTTGATTTTTTGAAGAATTTATTCCTATAAGGAAAATATCTCTGGAAAAGCTGAAGCCATTTACTTGAAATTTTATAGACAGATAGATTGCTTTGAGAGAAAGAGTAGTTTACACTTGATTCTCAATTAAACTCTTTACCAAACAGCAAAATTTTAGACCTGTCCAAATTGAAAGCATTTGCAGATGACAAAATAAATGAAACTCAAAAAGCGAAATTTGTTTCCAGCTGGGTAGAAAACATTCTGGGAAAAGGAGAAAATGCTGGTTAGCAGCATTTTCTCCTTTTCCCACAATGTTTTCAAAATGCTTCTTTCTCAGGGTTGTTAAAAGTCGGGATTGTGTGGTAAAGAATTAAGAATGTGTTGTGGGAAAAGGGGGCTCCATGTTTAAATTTGTTTTTCTCTAATATCTTCTAAATTTTTGGTTATATTTTCATGAAATTTCACTTTTAACTTATTCATCAAAAGCTCCTGACCATATACTCTTTATATTTCATTAATGAAAACAGTGTTATGGGATAAGGGGATTTAATGACATTTTTTTATGTTTTATCTTACGTTTGACTTTTCACTTAATTTTCTGTGCACAAATAGATCTTATGTAGGAAAACAGCTGAGGATTTCAAATTATGTCATACATTTTGTGACAAGTACTGGTTCGGGGAACATTAACCGTCAATGACAGCTCTTCTTTTCCGTTGCCTTTAGGCACAGGTATATGGCATGTAGCGTTGCCTTATGGTCCTTTACCAAAATATATCTATATATATAGAGTATAATGACTCTATAATGAAATTTAGCCAAATGTTGCGTGATCCTGTATTTTATGTAGAGATAAAGAAGGAAATCTTTTAAAAATCAGAAGGCCTAGATCTTCCAAGTTTTGCAATATAGCATAATTTATACTCATGGTCCTCTATCAAAATGCTTAAAATAATTACTCTACAATCAAAAATCTTAAAATAATTACTCTGCAATCAAAATTAGCACTATGCTGTGGGATCCTGCATTGGTAGGTAAAGAAGGAAATCTTTAAAAATCTTCTCCTCTCAAACCATTAGGCCTAGAGCTTTCAAATTATGAATGTAGCATTGCCTTATAGTCCTCTACCAAAATACTTCATTCAAGTTATCACTCTATGATCAAAATTAGCCCTATGCTGTGGGATAACAGATTTTACAGAGATCACTGAAGGGCCCAAATGTCCCACCAAATTTTATATTCTAGATTGAACCCTGACCAAGTAATAATCAAAGCTTTCAAACCAAATTTGGAAGAGATTCAGCATGCATCGAGAGTATTATTAACCTGTTACCAAACAACAATATTTTAGAGCATATTTTAGTTCATATTTCAAGCATTTGCAGATGGAAAAATAAAAGTGACTGAAAATTTGAAATTTGTTTTGTGAAGAGTAGAAAACATTGTGGGAAAAGGAGAAAATGCTGGTTACCGGCATTTTCTCCTTTTCTCACAATGTTTTCTAAAGGCTTCTTTCTCAGGGACGTCAAAAGTAGGGATTGTGTGGTAATGGGTTAATAAAAAAACTCCTGACTTTTTTCAGAGGTCCAAGATGTTCTGTCACCTGTTGAAAGAAGTATGTCAACAGCAGCTTCAGAAAGTTCCAACAGACAGCTGTCAACAGTCACCCAACCAACAACTAGTCTTCATGTAGAGATCCATTCATCCAATTTCAGCAGTAGCCAAACATTCCAATATTCAGCTGTTAACAGTCAACCAGCCAACAACTAGTCTTGAAGCAGACATCCCTGCGTTGGATATAGACAGTGACAGTAATTCAATCAAACGTCCCAACAGTCAACAGTCAACCAGCCTACAACCAGTTTTAGGGCAGAAATCCGTCCATCAAATATAGACAGTGACAGTAATCCACCTAATCATTCAAACAGTCAACTGTCAATATTTAGTTAACCGGCCAAGAACTAGTTTTGAAGTAAAAATCCCTGCTTTGGATATATAGAGAGTGACAGTAATCCAACATTTTTCATTTTTTTGTGTACATCATGATGGCAGTGGGATAAAGCTTTGTTAAGCACTGCCTTCTATCGGATTGTAATCTATATACCTTGATGGAAAACACCTTTGTGGATGTCTTATACATGATGATTATATATTTTTAACATTTTTTATGCCCCTGCATCAAGCGATTGGGGCATATTGTTTTACCATTGTCTGTCTGTCTTTCCCTCTGTCGGCAAAACTTAGCAGAAAAACTTAACATTTCCACTTACTTCAATGAATGAATAGTGTTTTATGGCCCGTCGACAACTTAGGTCATATTGGGCGCACTTACTTAGTAAACAATAATGCGAGGTGAAAATAACATACATGTACATGTACAACAACATAAGACAAACATGATAAATGAGGAATGGATGAAACACAAAATGATGCCCCTTTTGTCGCCTTTTACGACATGCATGCTGTCACTTTTGTTCCACCAGATGAAATGGCAGATGTGACGATCGCGGGACTGCAGTGGTTTATTCTTATACCCCTGATTAAACCACACGGGGTCCCACAGGCCAATTGATTCCCATTCCAAACCCTATTTACATCAAGAAAAAAAATAATATATAGGATTTGGAATAAGAACTACCCAGCCTGCTGCAATCCTATGAATTACGAGGAAAGCAGCCGTTTGTCTCTAATTTTAGTCGCCTTCTACGACATGCCATAGAGAAAGGCCGAGGTCCTATAAAAACCAGGGACCCCACGGGGAGTCCACTTACTTCAAGGCTATTCAAGAAACAAAGATGATATTTGGTATTTAGGTATACCTCATCAATATGCATCTAATAAGGGTTATATGTCCAAGGTCAAGGTCAAAATTTTAAACCCCATTATCTTAAAAAAAATCCTATCAAAACTTAACTAAAGAACTTAATATTCCCCATTACTTCAAGGCTTTGCAAGATGCAAGGTTCATATTTGATATGTAGGTGTATCTCATTGTTATGCATCTGCTGGTGACAAGTTCAAGGTCATCTGTCAATGTCATTTATGAAGGTCACACTTCTTAAAATTAGCTATTACGGGGGTATTAGTGTTTCACAAACACATCTTGTTTTCTTAGTTATACTTTAAAGGATTATGTCCAGGGTATTACTTTTAAGGTATAGATAGTTTTAGAAATCGAAACTCCATAATCCATACTCCATTAGAACAAACCTAGGAAAAGTCTGACTTGAATTTTAGTGATGTTCCATTCACAAGGTGTCAGTGGGGGTATATGTCAGCTCGTGACAGTTGTAGTTTCATCTGTTTGGAAAGTTTTCTTTCAAGTGATGCATTGGTTTAACTTTCATGTTGCACACTATTGACATCCAATTGCTGTGCACATTTGAATATGAATAAGAATTAAATCCCTATTTATCTTTTCGTGACTGTATATTACTGAAATGGAATAAACTTGCTTTCACTTTTGAATCTTTCATTAGATTAGACCAGCTGTTTGCAGGGAAAACCCAAGGTATTGCTATTGCATTGGCATTGTTATTGTGCAAAATCTTTCAAGTTTTGCAAAAAAATCTGAAGTTTGAAAATATTTACTTTAAACTCAGAATATGTGTTCTGTATCAAAGGACAATGCATTTTAAGGGAAGTAACTCAAAGTAGTGTAATTATGTTACAGGTATGCAGCTTTTTAGCTCGACTGTTTTGGAACAAAAAGTCGAGGTAGTGTCATCACACTTGTGTCATTGGATTTGTAGGCATTGGCGGCATGGTTGTTGACGTGACAAACTTTAACCTTGGCTATACCTCGCTTATATCTGAAGATATTTACTTGAAACTTGGAAGATATGTTTACTATCTAAAGAGCAATCTATACTAACAAGGGAGATAACTTTAAATGCATTTTTGCCAGAATTATTCCCCTATTTTGACTTAGAATTTTTCACTATCCAGGACCTATAGCCGAGCGTAGCACCCACTTGCAGTGCTCTTGTTACCTCACCTGAGCACACAATGCTCTTGCGATTGTTGATGTCTGTTGTGCATCCTCCAGTTGTCTTAGACAGTTCTGGTGTAAACAATACAGTGGTCACAATCTAGGCTCGTTCATTGTGAAACTTGCTCAGAAAGTTTATCTTGTTAACATCTAGATCAAGTTTGAACATGGTTTTAGCTGGATCAAAAAATATTTCACAACGTAAAATCTAAAAAAAATCTTGTTAACGTTCCAGACAATATTGTCTCATTCTTATTCACTGTGCAACTTGCTAAGAATGTTGATGTCAAAGATATCTTGGTCAAGATTGAATATTGGTCTGGCCTGGTCAAAAAGTAGGTCACTAGGTCAAATCTAAGAAAAAAGATTGTTAGCACTCTTGAGGTCACAATTTTGTCTCATTCTTATTCACGGTGCAACTTGCTCAGAATGTTAATAAAAAGTAGGTCGCTAGGTCAAATCTAAGAAAAGACATTGTTAACACTCAAGGGACCACAATTTATGCTCAATCGTGAATCTTGCTCAGTGTTTTCAAGGCCAACTACCGGTAGTTTTTTAGCTTGATAAAAAAGTAGGAATAATCTTTTTACAATTTTATCATCGTGAATCTTGCTCAGACTTATTAATACTTTAAAGTCCACAATTTTGGCTTATATGCTGTGAAACTTGCTCAGAATATCTATATTGGTGATATCTAGGCCAAGTTTGAATATGGGTTCAGCTAGGTGAAAAGATAGGTCACTGATTCAAATATTTGTGTGCTTATAAGCAAGCAGGTAAATAACGTTATTGCTTTTCAAAAGATATTTGGATAGATGTATATTGTATAATGTATGTATGTTAACTTTGCTGATTTATGCAGCTTTCTACTTTCCCGTTTTCATTAGCATGATATATCACCTTTGCCAAATTGTTTTATAAACTTTTTACTAAAGAAGCACCAAAAGTGCATGTTTTCAAAGGCTTTCATTCGAAGAATTATAAGATATTGACATCTGGATGATTTGTCTCCTTTTGCTACAATGTTTTCAAAAGCTTGACACGAAAGTAGCACAAAATATATTAACCTTTATGTCACCTTTTACCACAATATTTCCGATAGCTTGTCCTTTAAAAATGCACGCATAGCGATGTTTTCAAAAGCACTGTTCTAAAGAAGGATAAAATGCTTCGTCACCTTTTACCACAATGTTTTCAATAGCTTTTCTCTAAACGAGCGTAGAAATCACAATGTTTTCAAAAGCATTACTCTAAAAAGTATAAAAGATCGTTTGTATATACTGTTATGCAGGCTTCACAAAGTCTCATGTTAGACAAAAGAATTTCAAATCTCCCTTATAATGTTTAGTATATAGATGAAGTTGTATTAAAATTTTATGCTGATATCAAATATAAATATAGTACAAAAAGGAAGGTCTATATTTAACAGTAATGTTCTATACTGCGTGCATATCAGGTCACTAGGTGGTATAAAGTCTCATATCAGTCTTTTTATATAAAGTCTCTTTATATGCATTTTCTATCCTTCGTTAAAAGAAAGAAAAAAAAGTATATGTATTTTCTTAATATAAAATGAACATTGTTTTTCGACAATATGTATGTACATACTTGAAAAGCAGCCAGTTTCTTAGAAAGATTATTCACGGTGAAGCGTAAGTGTAAAGGAAATCAAGAGAGCATGAATAAGTGCACTTGTTAGTGTGATGTAATTGGAGTAATGTTGAATACGATATAAATACTACAAAATTAATTCAAACTATTCTCTCAGCAATAGAATCATCCCAATTTCGCAAAATAAAATGGACAATGATTTTCATTCAAAACAGGTCACGTATATTTTTTACTTACAGAATAGCGTTTTCACTCTTTGATTAACTATATAAGTCTCTTTCCCTTTTAATAATTTCAAGTACATGTATGTCAAAAGTCACGTTGACTACTACATTGTTTAATTATTGTTATTTTGCAAAATGTACACTGGAGCAAATAAAATCTACATTGGAGCAAATAAAATGTATTGTATTGTTTAGACCAATGATGTCTAGGTCAACTTTGAATTTGGGATTAGCCAGGCCTAAAAAGTAGCTCATTTCATTTAATCTTAGACAGATCTCGTTAAAATCTTAGCAGACACAATTTTCAAGCAATCATAGCAAAACTTGCTAAGTATGTTTATCTTGATGATATCTCAGGCCAGTTTAAGATTGCATTTGGTATGGTAAAAAAAATCACTAGTTCAAATCATAGATAGAGAGAGAGATGCTGTTTGGTGAAGACAATTGTCCCTGCAAACAAAGAGAGAAAAAAGAGATACTGTTACGTAAGGACACTTGTCCCTACAAAAAAGAGAGTAAAAGGAGATACCGTTAGGTGAGGACACTTGTCCCTACAAAAAAGAGAGAGAAAAGAGATGCTGTTACGTGAGGACACTTGTCCCTACAAAAAAGAGAGTAAAAAGAGATGCTGTAACGTGAGGACACTGTCCCTACAAAAAAGAGAGTAAAAAGAGATGCTGTAATGTGAGGACACTGTCCTCACACAGTATGAGAGAAAAAAGAGATTAATGTAACGTGAGGACAATATTGTCCACACAGTGACTCTAGCGACTCTCTTTTTTTATGATGATTTCAAGCCAAAGCCACAACAAGGTTCCTTTTGGATGGTAGAAGTGAAAACTGAAAGAGAGTTATGCGAAAAACACTCAGAAATGGTTGTCCTCAGATCTCGGTTTTTTGGCTAATGTCCTCTCTATTACGGATTCGTCGGCTAGAGAGAGAGAGAGAGAGAAAGAAAGAGAGAGAGAGAGAGAGAGAGAGAGAGGGAGAGAGAGAGAGAGAGAGAGAGAGAGAGACTTTAAAATGAAAAACAAGGTCTTCATTATTATTTTGAAGTTTTTATAATAGGCTAAGTCGGTATCAAAAACTAACAATAGATACATCACGTTATTATAGAATAGAGAGAGAGAGAGGCAAAGAGAGAGAGAGAGAGAGAGGTAGAGAGGTGGGGTAATGATACATACACTTTCAATTTTATTTAGAATGTCCCTGTTTACTTCATTGTCCCATATTTCACGTTTCTTTGTTTCCGGAATATAGGGTAGCGGATAGTCCGGGTTTTCTTCCTGTATATTTTGCTGCGAGAAATAATAAACAACATTATCAGGCCTGCGAAAAGGGGCATTCGGACATTTGCATAAAGTGTCGTCTCGGATTAGCCTGCGCAGTCTGCGCAGGCTAATCCGAGACGGCACTTTACGACTACAGTAGAGTTTCTGCTACCGTAGACTTGTGCAAAAAAGAAAATTACAAACGAACATAAAGGGTCTATTCTAATTAGCCTACGCTACTTGGTGCGATCCATTCAGTTATGATCGGCTTGCATGTAACATATGCGTCGGCCTTTTATTAAAATAGCCCCTACATGCTTGGATAATCAGTTAATAGCTTCGGTGTATGACGTCACGAGCACGGGTGTGAAGCACGTTTAACGAGCTCTCTATCTTTTTTGGATTTATATGCTTTTGGATAGACCTTTAAAGGATTATTTTTGTATGAAAAGCAATTCAAAGGGGTAAATACATGTCTGAAAAACAAACTTTGACGAAAAGCCAAAGAAAAAGAAGGAAAAAGACTGAGAAAAGAAAAGCAAGTGTTACCGACACGCACTTTTTTAAATCTACATACATTCTTTCACATCTCGTGGTTATTGTATTTGTATTGGCTATAAATATGTATATTTAATGCCAAATAAAGATTATGTTATGTTATGTTATGTAAGTCCTACTTTTCCTTTGTGGGGGATGAGTGATGCGTCATAGCAGACAGGTCGAATCTTCGAAGAGTATGACATGCGCAGACAACGTTGATGATTTCCTCACTGGAAATGGTTTCAATCCAACCAGGCTCTCCCCCCAGACACACACATGGTATTTCTCATGTAAGCATTTTCTGAAGTGATTTCTCGATTGATTCATGAACACTGTTCATATTTTTCTTCTCTGTCATTTTAATGGAAATCCAACACCTACAGTTTCGGCGATCTTATTGCCTCTCACCTCTGTTGCTTGTGACAAAAGTAGCCAGTGGCTTTGAAAGAAACGTTTATACCGATTATTACTGATGTGAGAAAGCCATGAGACACATTCGTAGGTTCACTGACCGCCGTGGTGTGACCTAAGCTGTGGAAGCAGTGTTAAACACCAATACAAACAAACGAACAAACCAATACATTGAGATATACTCTCGCAAATGGAGGCATAATGCACCTACTTAACTCTTTACCAAACAACAAAATTTTTGACTGGTCCAAATTGAAAGAACTTGCAGAAGACAAAATAAACGTAACTTGAAAATTGAAGTATGTTTCCAGGACGGTAGAAAACATTGTGTGAAAAGGAGAAAATGCTGGTAACCAGCATTTTCTCCTTTTTACATGTAATGTTTTCATTGGCTTCTATCTCAGGGTTGTAAAAACCAGGCATTGTTTGGTAAAGGGTTAATGCTTCATACTAAGCGAGACCCGACATAATCACAGACCCATATATCCAACCTAGTCGGACAAATGATTGGATGCGGATATAAAATGGTCCATACACACGCATAGAATTTACAAATAAGAAAAAAGTATCTACCCATGTCAGCCTGCGCGTACTGCCCAGGCTGACATGGGTCGACACTTTTTGCTGATGCATCAAGACTTTTTTTCACAGAGCAAGGTCCATATGTTTTTGTCCACAGAAGCAGCTTAAGTCGTGCGTGTAACATCTATATAGATGTATAATACGCAGATAATTGCACTCACATAATCAACTTGCTCGCCGTCTCCCTGTTTCTTCACCGGGTTCGATGTTGAGCAGCCCATTTTAGTACTTCAAGTGTTGGAAGACCTAAAATCACAGAAGAACGGTAACGTTACTGTGACTTGCATGTTCTTTACTTTAAGTTTTCAATCTGTTCTATAAAATCTTAGAGTGCTGAATTAATAAAGTAATTTTTATCAAATCAGGGATTTCACCCGAATCATTTTAATTTCAAGGTTTGATTTTTCAGTCAGATCCAGTAGATAGTGTAATATAAGCTCAAACTACATGTAAAACCCTGTCTGATCTCGATCTTCACTGTCACCAAAAGCAGCAGAAGTTTTGCTGGATGCTGATTGGTTTATTACAGATGGACAGCGAAAACGCTTTTATTCCTGGATGCATTATTTCGAATATGTTAGGTCAATTTTAACAACAAGGTTAAATCTACAGTATGAAGTCTCGCGAATTAGCCAATCAATCAGCGATAGATAATTGATTAAACTGGAATCAATCTAATCACAATTAGTAATTCTGTCAACCAGTAAACCAATTCGCTGTCTGTCATGTTTTCACGTCACGTATGTTCTTTCAGAAAAATGTTTGTAAATTTTATAATTCGAGCAATGCTCTGGCAAAAAGGGGCTTAATGCATCACAGCGATACATGATACCGGCTCAAGTCATCAAATAATTATGCATCAATAACATCTTTTTTAAACAACCGATTTAATCATGAGGTAGACTGGTCCCATGACAAACAGATTGACCAATGACAAAAAGTTTCGGCCCAGGTCAGCCTGCGCAGACTGCGCAGGCTGACATGAGTCGATACTTTTCGCAGATGTTTTAAATCCCCTTTTCAAAGGACACGGCTCATATCAAACCTTTAGACAATAGTCTGGGTTGGCCGAAAAATCGATGACATTTGCATATACGGAATGCTTACAAGTGTCACTATTTCCGTACCTTTGTGCCTTGTTTGTTGAGCTGTTGAAATTTGTATACGATTTTGATTTGACCAATATTGTCATAAAAATCGGCGGGAACCTATGTAAGTCAAAGATTGCAGAGGTCAGAATAATAGTATCCCATTAAAGCCGCAATACTGGCCAAAAGTGAAGTCTGTAGGTGTAAAAATGATTTTGATTTCAAATCATACTTTTTGAAAATATTGAAATAGCTCGTAATTGTAAAGATCACAATTGGTTATTGTTCAGTTGGTCTACGTGTGAATCAGTGGAAAAAAAAGCAAACTTTTAAGAACAAGATAAAAGGCAAGTAAAAGATAAAGGTACCTATCAACTTTTGACCTAAGTGCTTTTAGATGTATTATATTATAGTTCATATGAATATTTTTAGAAATGTTATGGATAAGGAAATATTGTAATTTAGGCTGGGGGAATTATTTCCACGTCACGGTGAATATTTTCCTCCTGCCGAAAATCTGGCACTACTTTTTTTTGAAAATATCGGTTATCCGGTTAAATGACTTGAGATCACTAGTTTTAAAAGTGGCATTCGTTGACAAAATAATGAGAAGAAATATAATCTATAATTTATTTCATCAGCTTATGGTTAATATGGGGAAATATTTACTTCAAAAGGGAAAGGTCCGCGAAAATAACTCGTGCCTTACGGCATGCACTCGTTATTTTCGCATACCTTTCCCTTTTGCGGCAAGTATTTCTCCATATTAACCAAAAGCTGATGAAATAAATTCTATTAATTTTTCCACCAGCAACAAATCGTTTAAGACTTTGACCAACCATACAATAACAGACTGTAACCTTCAGCATTGACACCATGCTTCTTAATGCTATAATGACGGTGTTACATGCAGCACGTCAAAGCATCAAGCATAACTTAGGATGGGTTTCCTCGTGTAACGTTCGCCCTTTTCAATATTATTTCAGTTACATCGCCGCGGCTAGTGCACCTCTCCATGCTTTTCTGGAGACTCTTTCACCAATACTTCGCCCAATTTTCCTTCCAAGCCACTGGCTGCTTTCCCACATACTAGTAACTATCGTCGGAATAGTGGTCAGTGGTAGGAGAGGAATGAATCTTGTACCAATGACTATCATCAATCGTCGGAAAGAAATTCGCAAAGCCAGGCATCGAACCCAGGATCCCTTGTTCTCAAGTCCTGCACATAGTGCAAGATACAGGACAAAAGGTAAGGTCTACGTCTGGTTGTTTAACTCTTTACCACACAACAAAAATTTAGACCGGTTCAAATTGAAAAGCATTTGCAGACAACAAAATAAAGGTGAATGAAAAATTGAAATTTGTTCTGGGAAGGGTAGAAAACACTGTGGGAAAAGGAGAAATGCTGTTTACCAGCATTTTCTCCTTTTCCTACAGTGTTTTCAAAAGGCTTCTTTCTCAGGGGCGTCAAAAGTAGGGATTGTGTGGTAATGGCTTAACGTGGTTTCTTCATTGGCCTATTTCTAAGGGTCATTAAAACTCGGTATTTCTGGTACCCCTTTACAACACAATCTTAAGTTTTAACTACCCTGAAGAAAGAAGGTTTTAAACACATTGTTGGAAAAGGAGGAAATGCTGGTAACCAGCTATTGTAGGCTCCTTTCCGCACAACTTTTTCTACCCTCTCTAAGAAAGAAATAACTCGAGTTACACATTTTTTTTTTTTTCTACACATGCTTTCATTTTGGTCGATTGCAATATTTTTTCTTTGGGTTTAGAGTTAACTCTTTACCAAACGACAAAATTTTACACCAGTCACAGGGCTAAGAATACCCCCAAACGATTGCCTTATCACCAGATCAGGGAGAACAAGAAAACCTAAATGGTTCAGCTAACTTGGTTGAAAACTATGAGGAGAAAGAGAGCACAAAACTACTCTTTCGGACAGATAGGTGGATCGACATGTGACCTTATTCACGCATTACCCCATAACGTTGTTGTAGGGTTTACGTTAACAATAGTTTAGAGTAAAATCCACTCTTCAGAGACGTGTATCAAATTTCAATGTTTCTGTTAATATTTGATAGTTTAAGAAATGTTACAGACGTTCGTGAGATAAATCGGTAAACTAGTAGAAACTTAAGATCTCGTAGACTTAAGGAAAACGGGTAATTTCACTTCACCACTGGTTAGATGGGGAATGCTATTACAAAACCAACGTGGAAAGAGTGGGAAAAAAACCTTTTGGTAAATGTATGAATGAAAGATTCATTACGGCTTAGAACTTTTTTTTTTAAGCTTTAATTGCCACGTCTATCGGTATGTGAGGGTCGTGGCCATCCCCCAACATACCTTACATATCATTGTTAGTAAATATTTTGTTAGTAGTACATATTTACAAATATCATTGTTTCCTTGTGTAATAGATTTAAAAATGTTTTCCAATTTTACAATTTCCCCATTCCAAAATTTCAAGTTAACTAACATGTAATTGATGTGCCAAAATACTGATTGATTTGCGACAACAAAGCTTAATTTTGTATGTGGTGCAAAAGTGTGCAGGTATATGTGGGGGGTGTGTGCGGGTGTGTGGGTGGGTGTGTGTGTGTGTATGTGTGTGTGCATTGGTGGGCTGATATGCTGCTATGCTTGTTTACTCACTAAAATGAACCAGGATAAAAGGAAGAGTCTTGTGTCTTTAAATCTTACTTCTTAATTGTTGATTTTTTTTTTTCGTGTTTTCTCTGTTTTTTGTCTTCGGTTATTGACTATCTTAATCGGCTCATGGGAGGTTTTGTATGATATGTTCTACAAAAGTCATGATATTTTCTCCTTTTTCAAACATTTTAGTATTTCTATAGACGTCTAAATTTGTGGTGAGGTGGTTCCTTAATCCATTTATTGAAGGTTTATATAGTTTATTTCTGCAGAAATATATATATTTTTTTATTTCCAAAAGGAGTATATCTAATTTAATATTTTTTGTGTTTGAGCCCAAAAGTAAAATAGAGCTGTTAATTTGCACAGTTTGATTAAAATTTTTTATAATTTCTGTGACTCTACTTATCAAATTTTTCGTGTATCTACATTCGTAAAATAAATGTGTGATTGTTTCAACATCTGCGCAACAGAATGTACATAAATTCGTATCTATCAGCTTCATTTTAAAAAGTAAGGCATTTGTTGCAATAATCCGATGCACTATTCTTGTTTGTAACCATTGGGTGTAAGTATCTCGTGTGTATTTGAATACGTTTCCGTGAATTTGTTTCCAATCTAAGTTTAAACCATTATAATATGTAGGCCATTTGTTCCTACTTGTTGGTGTTTCATCGTTTTTTATAAGAGTATTATAAACGTGTTTGTTTATGTCGTTTTCAGTTATTATATGAAAAAAATAACTGTTAATTGAAGGATTATGACATTCATTCAAAATTTTATGTGTAACGAGAAATGGAATATCCTGATTTGAAAAGAAAGCTTTAACTGAATTTACAATACTATAATAGTTTAAAAAATTTATTCTATTCTTGGTTACGGTTTTGATTTCATTTAAACTTTTAAAACATCCGTCGTTTCTCAAAATGTCTTTAACATATCTTATGCCACATTTGTATAAGTTTGCGTTGTAGATATACTTAGAGTCTATCGTAATGTTCTCGTTATAAAATAGAGGCATAGTCATTATTTCCGACAATTTTGTAAACTTATATTTAGAGCTAAATACCATGAATGATTTTAAAACATCTATCCAAAATTCATTTTTTATTGTTCCTTTAATTTTTTTGCAGTATAAAGTACCAAAGTTAAAAACTCTCTCTGGATTAAATATGTTGGTTATAAATTTGTAGCAATCATTTTTACTGTTGGCTACTATTTTCTTCATCCATTTTAATTTCATAGTTGTATTAAAATTCTTGATATCTATCATCCTTAATCCCCCCTCCACATATCTTTGATCATCACTGAATATTTTATTTTAGCTGGACCATCCCATACAAATTTATAAAGAATGTCATGTATTTTTTTTAAAAATTCATTGGTCGGCGACGGTAAGGAAATAAACAAATGTGTGAGAATTGGCACTAAGATACTTTTGACCACAATTATTTTACCAATCGGAGTTAATTTTCGTTTTTTCCAATGTGAAATGCTATTTCTTATACTTTGTAATTTGGGCTCATAATTTAAGTTTAACATTTTTTCCAAATCAACATGGAACAAAATACCAAGTAATTTAAATTGTGTTTCCCCCCATGTTAATTTCCATTTTGTTTTAATCGCTCGAATGCTATATTTCATGGAACCAATCCATATCAATTTTGTTTTATCAAAATTAACTTTAAGACCAGAAATGTGTGAAAAGTGTTCAAGCATTTCCAAAGTACTATTGAGCGTTTTTTCGGACCCATCTAGAAAAAGGGTTGTATCATCTGCGAATTGAGATATTATGTATTCTTGATTTTTTATCTTTATTCCGGTGATATTCTTATCATGTTTTATTTTGATATTCAAAATCTCTGTGCAAAGAATGAAAACGTATGCAGATATTGGGTCACCTTGACGACAGCCCCTCCTTATAGTAAAGTACTCTGATAAAAATCCATTTAACTGAACAGAAACTTCAGTATTATACAAAAATAATTTAATCCATTGTTTAAATGTTTCCCCAAAATTAAAATAGGTTAACGCATTTTCAATAAAGTTAAAAGATAAAGAATCAAATGCTTTTTCAAAGTCAATTAACATCAACAATCCAGGAATATGGTGTTCTTCGCAATGTTGCATAATATCATAAACTAGTCGTGTGTTTTCGCCTATAAATCTGCCTTGTAAAAAACCGGTTTGATCTCCTGATATGACGTGATTTAAAACATTTTTAATTCGCCTAGCTATACTACCAGATGCAAGTTTATATAAAACATTCAAAAGCGTAATCGGCCTCCAGTTTTTTAGAAATTGTTTTGGTTTATCTTCTTTTGGGATTAGTGTAATAATACCTAACTTGATATTTTTTGAAAAAGAGTTTGTCAAAAATGCATGATTTAAGGCTTTTACTACGAAATGGCCTATCCTTTTCCAAAACACCTTGTAAAAGTTTGTAGTAAAACCATCTATACCAGGACTTTTGTCATTTTTCATATTTCTTAATGTTTCAGTTACCTCACTGTATTGTAAAAGTCCTTCAATTGCATTTTTATTTTTTTCATCTAATTTATTTGCTGCACAATCTTTCATATAAGTTTCAAATTTACTGTCTATATTAGAGCTTTTTTCATTAAATAAATTTTCAAAGTATTTTTTTGTTTCCACTAAAATTTCATTTTGATCATAAGTATGACTTCCATCATCTTTTACAAGGAAAGGGATATTTTTTGAAGCTATATGTTGTTTTTCCAAGTTACAGAAATATTTTGTTGCTCTTTCTCCATTTTCAACCCAATTTGCTCTGGCTCTGGTGAAGTAACCATTTAGTTTTTCTTGCCTCAAGTTTTCCAATTGATCATGTAGTATAGTTAACCTATCTTTATTTGTTTCATTTAAATTATTTTCTAACTGAACAATTTCATCTTCAATGTTTTTTTCTCTTTGACATTTTGTTTTGGCTTTATGACTTGAATACGATATTGTTTCTCCGCGTATTTCCATAAGTAATGTTTCCAAAAAGAGCTGATCATTTATAATAAACTGTATGTCTGATGGTTCCATTTTGAGCACGTTATCAATGTTGTATACCGGTAAACAATATTGTAAAATAACACTATCTATCTTCCTATTTATACAATCAACATAGGCTTTATCATTCAGCAATGAGTTATTTAACTTCCAAAAACCTTTTCCGTGATTTTGTTCAGACAGTTGAAGTTCAAGAAAAATGATTGAATGATCAGACTTATAACTTATGTCTATATCACAGTTTTTGAGACAGGGAAGTAAAGTAAGAGTCATTAAAAAGAAATCAAGTCTTCCTCTTTGCAAGGGTGTTAAACGCTTCCATGTATATTTTCTAGTTTTTCCATGTAATTGTCTAAAAGGATCAATCAGATCTCTATCATTCATTTTATTCAATAGATATTTTCTTGATCTTGCATTATGGTTCAAGTGTTTGTAGTTTTCATAATCAATCGAAGTGTCTAAAACAAGATTAAAATCTCCACAAAGAATAATATTCTCGTTATTATCAAAAGATTCTATTTGGTTAAAAATATAATAAAAAAAAATTGGATTGTCGATATTTGGAGCATATACATTTGCAAGTATTATTGATGTGTTGTTATATAGTAATTTAAGGGCAATAAATTGTCCCTCAGTATCAGTTTTGTACGATAAAACCTTAATGTCTATACCTTTTTTAAATAAAATAGCTACACCTTTAGAATTTGAATTACCATTGCTGAAAAAGCAATTTCCTTCCCATTGTTGATAAATTTTGGTTTCAATTTCTGCAAAGAAATGGGTTTCTTGTAAACATAAAATGTCAGCATTTTTTTCCTTAAAAAGTGAGAATAAATCGTAACGTTTTTTAGTATTGTTCAGTCCACGACAATTGTATGAACATATCTTCAAGCTACCTATTACCATTTTTAAAAGGAAACATCTTTTCAAAATCAAACTTTGTTCTGAAATCTCCCATGTAACCGATCATGATAGTACTTAGGAAAGTTGTATGTATAAGAAGTGCAAGTGTGTGTTGTGTATGATATGTACAAATACGATGAAAAAAAAAAAAGATATGGTTGACATACATTTAAATGTAGGAAATATATACACGACATAACTATATACAAAGAAATTGTTCCTGCGTACAGTGTAGACTGAATCATACTAAACACCAAAGGCATTTTGGGAAAAAAAAAACATCATTTACAATTATTTAAAAAAATATATTTTTTTTTTTTTGAAAGAAAGAAATGTCTTGAGTTCCGTATATTTAATTCCTTTTATTTCTACTGAAAATAGCTATTTCTTTTGGTTTCTCTGAAAGAAAAAAGTGAGCAGAAGAGGGCTTTTGGAAACATCATAAGAACAAGTAAAGCAGACTTAGAACTTAATAATTAACCATTAGTCTGCTTGGCACGACCCATCGACCGTTTGCGCACTGTGTACATTAAGACCAGACTGCACTGAACACGTGTGCTATCTTAACTTTGTTCTTCACTGTCGGATAAGAACATGGGGTTCCTAAAAAGATACCTTTAACCCATTACCACACAATCCCTACTTTTGACACCCCGGAGAAAGAATCTTTTAGAAAACATTGTGGGAAAAGGAGAAAATGCTGGTAACCAGCATTTTCTCCTTTTCCCACAATGTTTTCTACCCTTCACAAAACAAATTTAAAATTTTCAGTCACTTTTATTTTGTCATCTGCAATTCCTTTCAATTTTGACGAACCTAAGATTTTGTCATTTGGTAATGGGCTAAAGTAGCAAAAACTGGCGGTTTTTACTATCGAGTCAATTATTTACCAGGATAGCGGTTAATGAATCTGAAATAAATTTCTAAAGATTAATTTAAAGACAACTTACATATGAGTTGTTCTCTGTGATTATTTTACATATAAAGAAAAAGATCCATGGGAGACGGTATACACTTTACGTAAAGAAACGAACCGACATTAAGAAAATATCCTACTGGCATATTCGCTCGGTAATCCACTGTCGTTTTATTGACTGTAAATGATCCGTGCCGTCGACTCGAAGGAAAGCTTTTCATTTTCTATTTGAATCGATATTCACTTACAATATGACACTTTGAATTATTTCAAGTTTAGAGGATTCATTGATACGTCATTATGCAAAATGTATGCTGAAATTGGAAAGTATATAAATAAATAAACTAAAAAAAAAAATATATATATATATAAATTAAATATGCTGAGAAAATGGGAGTAACCTGCATTTCTTCTGTCCCCACTAATTTTAGTTTAACTCTTTACATAACTACAAAATTTCGGACTAGTGCAAATTGAAAGCATTTGCAGACGACAAAATAAAAGTGACTGTAAATTTGAAATTTGCTTTGTGAAGAGTAGAAAACATTGTGGGAAAAGGAGAAAATGCTGGTTACCAGCATTTTCTCCTTTTCCCACAATGTTTTCTAAAGGCTTCTTTCTCAGGGGTGTCAAAATTAGGGATTGTGTGCTAATGGGTTAAATTAAACAAATATCTGTTTTCTTTAAGGGATAAATGGGATCGGGCCAAAAGTTCTTCAAACTTAGCTTCAGCTCTTCCCCCTCAATCAATTGAAGAATACAGATATATACTGTATACATGTATAGATAGATAACGACGACAAAATATATTGATATGTACAATGGGTAAATAATAAAAAGTAAAGAGAATAAACAACTGTACGAACAACAAAAAAATAAGAGAAAAACAATGGGGTGGAAGAAGTAAAGAGACCGGGGAGAAAAGGAAACGAGACATAGTTGAAATAGATTCGCACTGGACAGGTAAGATGGGGTTGAGAAATTAGGTAACGATGCTCTGTGACGGACACCTGCTATTTTGAAGTGCGGCTCTAAATGTGACCAATGAGTCAGTATTTTTTAGGCCAGGAAATCCCTCTTAAGGGATTCCCCTGCCTATAGCGATCGTAAGCTGCCTTTTCAGACAAAATATTGAACGGTGTGTCCACTCTATATCGCTGAGTCCGCCAAAACAACTAGTTTCCCAATTATATTTTACTTCAAGCGGTCTAACTGTTTGATGTATTCGTGAGTGAACTTCTTCAAACAATGAAAACTTTTCATCTCTAAATACATGTGGCAAAGTTTCAACGTTCAGACATCTTCGCAAGCCAAGGATCTTATGGTAGTACGTAACGAACAAAGTGGGGTTAGTATCCTTGCCTTGCGAAGATGACGTTTAGAGGATGCACTGCCCTTCTAATATCAGAATACAGGTACTGCTACACTGAAAAAGGAAATGTTCTTCATTTTCAATGCCGTATTTGCAGTCGTAAATTGGATTTAACCCTTTACTCCATACGTACTCATTTTGACGTATCAACAACTGACAGCTTTTGAAAACATTGTGTGAAAAGGAGAAATTGCTCGTAACGAGCAATTTCTCCTTTTCCCACAATGTTTTCCACTCAATCAGATATTTGTATCCTCATTTGTCCATATTTTTGACAGCATATCTTTATTTGCTGCTGAAAGGTAAGAGCCTTAAATTGGCATGCCAGGTAAAGGGTTAATTTCAAATGGCCAAGTCAAGAAAAAGTCATTACTTAAACTTACTTACTTACTTCTTATTCTAGCATGAATGAAAGAAAAATGTCTATCTCCGACAAGGTAGATAACAGGTATTTTACCCGAATTTGTTTTGCTATTTTATTTTGAATTAAAGGAACCATAGTCCGCACAATTTCTGATATCTTGCTCTAGAAGATTGTTTCAAAACGCTATGGTGGTATAATATTGCCACGAGATATATAGTTTTCTTAAATTGTTCGTATGAGGCATTTCCAGACTTCTATGACTGATTGATTGATTGTAATGAATTTTAATGCCGTTTTAACTCATTACCAAACGACAAAATTTTAGGTTTGTCCAAATCGAAAGCATTTGCAGACGACAAATTTTAAATTAAAGTGACGAAAATTTATTTTTTTTATGAAGGGTAGAAAACATTGTGGGAAAAGAAGAAAATGCTGGTTACCAGCATTTTCTCCTTTTCCCACAATGTTTTCTAAAGGCTTCTTTCTCAGCATCTTCGCGAGCCAAGGTTATGATCACTATGTGGATCTTACCTTGGCTGATTGAGCCCGATTTCGAGATTCCTGCGATGCACCTTCTATTGGATGCTGGTTACTATCCCCCTTTACATCATATTTCTAAAAGCCAATGAAATATCGTTTTACAAACCGCTTACGAATACACATGAAGCGATCAGCAGACATCCACGTAGGTTTCCATGTTTACCTTCGATTCGAAAGGTAGCGACCTTGTTCTATTTTTATAAAAGATAAAATGCTATGAGCGATTCCAATCGTTGCAGTTAATGCTGGCTGCAACCAATGAAAAAGCGTATCGAGGGAAAGTAAAAATCAAGCTCGATTCGCCAAGGGTAGAGTAGCATAGTGAATTGTCAGTCTGGGTTTGAGAAGATGCTTTTTCAGGGTCGTCAAAAGCAGGGATTCTGTGGTAAATGGTTAACAGCTTCAGTCATATCACAGGCGCCAGTGCATTGTTTTCTCATACTAGCTCTGACACGCTTTTCTGTCCTACCCACTGACTACATTTTTTCTCACATACATCAGAGCTGAGAGGTGAAAAAATTTCTGGAAAGAAACGATTGTCTTAACCCGGTATCGAACCCACAACAACCAAGTCACAAGTCTGATATACTAATTACTGAGCTTCCCAGTCCGGCTCTTAACCGTGACAATCAAATATCAGACCTTTGCCTCAGTTGGTTAAAAGTAACGTGTTACTTAAATGTCTCAAGTTTATATTCTTGATTTGGAATTAACACGGCATATGCATTTATTTATTTATTTTTTTATTTTTTCCTGATAAGTTTTAAGAGACAGATGTATTCTTTCACCAGCAAGTAAATCAGTTACAGTTTAATGCCTTTAAATACAGTTTCACTGCAAGACGGAAAGACAAATAGGTAAGAATTTAGAGTAAAACAGTGGCTGATCTATACTGTCTAGAAAAGCTTCCTATTTATTCTGTGGTATAGAAAAGGTTAAATGGACCCTAACTTAATGCTGTACATCAGGTCTCTGAGGTCCCTAACCCGTAGAGGTAAGGGGGAAGGTGGGGGGGGTCATCGATTTTTTTTTAATGAATGCGGAGACACCATACCACATCTTAGATATCTAAAACATGGTGTCTGCTGTTTTCCTGTTTGTTTCACATCGTCTATATGTTTTCCGTGTCTGTTTAAAGGCATGTGTATTCAAGTTTTTGGCCTTCCGTTCATCTACTTAAAAAGCTATATTCATAATAAATTATCAAATAAATCATTTTAAAAGCGTAGCAATAATTAAAAGAAAAGACGTTTATCTTTCTGAAATAAATAACATAGATCTGTAGAAATAACAGAATTGACCTGGTGTCATGTTGTCGGCATTTTCTCTCTTTGTTACATATCGTCTGCGTTTTCTCTCTTTGTGTATATTACCTCTCAAGATACAACTTTTTGGCCTTGTACATGTATGATGTGGGCGTTCGCCAATTTCATTTAATGAATTACAGATCTAGCCCTGCTTTTCCCATGACCTGGAAGTCCCCTATGATATCAATGACAGATCCTGGAATAAATCTATACATAATTTAACCGCCAAAATAGTTAGGAAAGTGGAATGAAGTACATACTTCTTTTTCACCCTACCCACTAAAAAAACCCTGCAAATTATGTATATGTCTTTACTTAGGAAAGAAAACAAATCATCTTTCTTAAAAGTAACTTTAGGTTTAAAAAAAAAATTAAGTTTAGGAGTTCGTCCGCGTTTTCCTTCACGTTTCATATCATCGTCCGCGTTTTAGTCAAAGCCCATTCAAATCGAGCAAACAAACGAAAGGAAACAAATCGTCGGATTGAGTGATGATACCTAGGGTAAAACTCATGCATGTGCACTTTTCCGTTCTGTTTTAAGAACTTTTCCTATCCATTTTACTAGGTAAAAAAAGATGAGTGAAAAATCAAAACCCGATTATGATGAGAGATGATGAACTTGAACGACGATCTATGTTATATGTAACTTTAAATGAATTCGGATGTTGCATATTTTCGGATGTAAAACTGCCATTAGGGTTTTTTCAGTCTGAAGGTGTCTGCTCCGATGCTATTTTTGTGACTGGTCTTCGCATTCCCCTTCAGACCAACGTTCATTAAATGAACGTTGGGCTGAAGGGGAATGCGAAGACTAGTCACAAAAATAGCATCAGAGCAGAGGTTTACGGATGTTTCGGTAACAGACAAGTTCGGTAACATAGACTTACAGTGTAAATCAATTGGATGTTTCGGTAACAAAGCAATTATATATGTGACATTCTTTACACCCGATGCATGGCTGTATTTTTATCAAACCTTCGTTATTTCAAACCTTAATTTTTAATTTCCATTATGTTTCATAAATAATATTTTTGTTATGTAGACTGCCTCTTCATATGCTCGCGGTACTTACGCTTACGCAACCAATATAAACTACAAAAAACAGAAGACACTTATTATTATCATGAATTAACTTATCATTGCATTCAGTTTGGTCAAATAAGTCGTCATACAGTGGTTTTGAAAGGGAATTCCAGTCTCTTTCGGCGTCTGGACGTGTGTACCCAAACAACAGCCATCTTTGATGATGACGTCATGCATTCGCGGTAATCAGAAAACTTGTGTATGGTGGCCTTAATGTATCATATATTTACTTCAAAGCAGTTCATATGACTTATTTGTGTACAGTTTTGTGCAGCCGAACCATATATCGGTCAGAATTCGATGGGACTTGTTTTTTTTTTTTCAGAGGGAAAATGGGGTTTGTAGCTGATAAAGGTACTTACTTAGCATATCTACATGATTTTTTTATTGTTTAGTTACCAATAAACGAAACTTCCTTGGGTTTTCTTTTTTCGTTTGACAGTCTTCCATGACGGTTTTGCATCCATAAACAACAGTTAGATGCCGCTAGTGTTTGTTTATATCGGAAAATACCGTTAACGCAAGGATATGATGCCCCCGAGCTTATGACGTTACAGTATACCCCATTTCATGCTGTATGTATTGACCATGTGGAATTGCCTATTAAGCAAAAAAGGGTAGAGAATGAAAAAATAAAAGGTTGGAACCTATCTATCAATGGGTGAAAAATGTAAAAGTAAAAGGTGTGAACAAAACAAAGTCATACATGAGGTGTAAAGAACGTCACAGAACATAAATACAATATAACTGCTTTGTCACCGAAACATCCAATCGATTTACTCTATAAGTCTATGTTACCGAACTCCTGTGTTACCGAAACATCAGTCACCCAGAGCAGACACGTTCAGACTGAAGGTACCATTAGGGGTACTGGGTAATAGAAAATTATGAGGAAAGATATTTCCTTTTCTCTTTTCGAGCGGGGGCTGCAAATACATTTAATTACTATCACACAGGTCTTATTTGCAGAGCATTTTCCTTAGATTTTAATGAAAATTTGTAAAATGACTGAATCAGTGAATGCCAAATGTCTCTGAAAGGTAAAAACTGTATGAAAAGGAAAAAATGCTTTCCCATTCTAACATGCAATTGAAAGTTCGATTTATTTGAATTTGATTGTCAATTATTTTGATTTATGTTCTAATTAATTGATTTCAAATTAAAGTAAGTTTTATTTGATTGTCAATTAATTTGATTTATGTTCTAATTAATTTTTTCAAACTAAAGTAAGTTTTCAGTAACTGATATTATATCAATAACTACTTATATACTTTAAAACAATCGGTCCCCCTAAACACAGAACCTTACCGAACCTAAGTTTTGTTTGGGCCATAATGTGTTTGTATGACATTAACAGTGTATTTTCTACTTCAGGAACAGTTTGATAGTTATAACTGGAAAGAAAATGTAGCCATTTGTGATACATGACGAAATATTTGGACCTTATCGTTCAACGAACGTAAAAACTTGCAAGACTGTCTGCCGTTTTTAAGGCTATTATAACCCAGGAATACACTGGTACCATCCGGTATTTTGCCCGGTATTTGTCTGTGATATATGGATTACCTTCTTAATAAAGACTTATGGTATTATGAATATTTAGTTTGTTTTATGTCCCCATATTAATTTCCCTGTGTCTGTTAATAATTTTTTACTTTTATTGAAAGTATGGAAATATAGAACTTGAATGATATCAAGGATATGAATAGCCACCAATATGGCAGACAGTCTTGTGAGTTTTTAGGTTCATTGAACAATAGGGTCCAAATATTTCGTCATATATCACAAATGGCTACATTTTCCTTCCAATTATAACTATCAAACTGTTTCTGAAACAGAAAATATACTTTTTAATGTCATACAAACACAGTATGGCCCAAACAAAACTAAGGTTCTGTGTTTAAGGGGACCCTCAATCAATAGAAAAGTTATCATCAATTAAAGTATGTTAATTTTTGGAATAAGGAGTGGTGTATAGACAGTTGTGGTTGCCAAACAGGTATTCCAAACAAAGCAAACAATGAGTGAGCCTGGATTCTGCGAGGACGGAAGTCTGTGTGTTTGTGAAAAGCCAAGCCGTCATATAGTCACACTGATGGAAACTGACAAAGGTACAGTGTATTTGGGAACCATATATATATTTTAAAGACTTTACCAGATGACAAAGAGACCAGATGAAAGCAATTGCAGACTGTAAATAAGTTGTATCTTAAATGATCTTTTTCTTTTTTTTTTAATTTCAGTGTTTAGAGCAGGAAATATGGGATAGGGGCAAAACGGCCTGGTCCAAAGCGGCCTACTTTAGCGAAACGGCCCAACATTATGTGTACCAAAACGGCCCACTTTTGAACTATGAATTACTGTTTTCTTTCCATCAATTTCGACCCAGTGAATTGTATAACTTTATTTACTTAAGATTGTCCTGCATTCCTATCCGCTGTTAAAAATGTCAGTTCATTTTACCCCCACCCCCTGAATTCCAGAACACCATACTGTCTGAAGTCCATAGCAAAGATAAAGCACTATACTGCCTTTCTGTGTTGTCAGTTTGATTTTTATTGCAGTGAAATGCTATTAGATTTAAGTAACTACAGTAACATTACCAAAGACAAATTATTAAACCTTTCATTACCTAAAGTCGTTTATAACATATAAATCTCAGATAAGACATTGACGAAATTTATTGTGCATGACGGCCATTTTGAGTGTTTTCGGGAATGTAAATAACTAGAGTAACAGATGAAATACACGGTGTTCTCCTATGTTTAGCATATTAATTGAAAATATTTGTATTTCAAACGAAGGATGATTAAATAAACAAGCCACAGGTATGTTTTAAATCATAATTTTGTGTTCTATCTGTAAAATTATGAGAGTTCAAATTGGCTCTGTACCCAGAGTTCTCTGTACCCTGAGGCGACTAGTAAAAAAAAAAAAATCGTCTTTAAGGACAATTATCTATACTAGTTTGCTTTCCTGCAATCTTTTTCCCTCAGTTATGCACAGCTATGTCGAAAACAAAAGCTCCAAACTTTCTAGAAAGGATATGTCTCTTTACATGTTTCAATAAATTCATGGCAGGAGACCATTTTGCTTGATTCACATGATCAAAATTCAAGTTATAAATAGATTTTACATAACTAAATAACTGTATTTCTTAAATTAATCGTGTGATCCAAATGAAGGTTCTTGAGTGGGTTTTAATTGATGACAAACAGTGGGCCGCTTTGGTTCCAGGCCGTTTCTGCACTGGACCATTTTGGCTTTGGGCGGTTTTGGTACTGGACCATTTTGGAAGTGGGCTATTTTGACCCCAATCCAGGAAATGTTATGGGAAAAGGGGGAAATGCTGGTTGCTCGGAATTCTTCCTTTGCCATCATGTAAATCATTTTTTTCATGTGTAATTAAGTTTTTTCTCATTTGAAAACATTATCATTAATCCTTTACTGTGCAATCCTTAGTTTTTAACAAACCTGGCAGAGAAGGCTATTGAAAACATTGTCAGAAAATATCATATGAAGAAAAGTTTGTAACCTTTTTCCAGATTTTTTCAACCCTTTCACTGAGATGTCCCATTATTAGGTGTGTAACGATACATCTATGAATTGATGTATTGCGATTTTGACTGTCCCGATAGACATGCATTGATTGCTATGTCTATAACATCGATAACAATCACAAATAGTTTCTTCAACAATAGATAGTTTTGATAGTCAATACATGCTTGCTAACTTGATCTAATCTGATGTTTGATTGGGCTTCTATTTTTAAAGAATGAAAGAGTAAATAAAGATTAATTCAGATCTACATTCTTGGTTACTATAAGGCATGCTCGATTTCAGGTTTTAGTATATAATGCCTTTTCTAGGTTGGTGCCGGCCAAAAAATTTTAGTAGCCAAAGTTTTGTCTTTCAAAACTCGGGATCATTCAATGAGCCTGATCACTGTTACTTGGTCTTAGTGCCATTTTCTAAGTATTTCATTACAATGAGTCCTGTATGGTCAATAAATGTTTAGATCTACAGCTGCATCACTGATATAATTTGTAAGTTGTTCAGTTCATTTAAATATTTTTACATACATTAGAGAGTCAAGTTTTCCAATGTTACTGCGTGGGTCATTCAATATTTACTACATGAGAATACAATAGAGCATACCATTATGTGTAGCAAGGTTCCTGTAATGCGCTTAATATTTCCTTTGCTGTTTATTACATTGAGATTCAACTTTTAAGTAAGTAAGTGATCCTGATGCTTGTCATTGCTTGACCACAGCCATGATGCTTGCAGTGACATCATTAATACCAAAATTGTTTTGGTGATGTTATTGCACATGCTGTCAACAGACATTACACACTACTTGAATATTTATTGGAGTATCTGCATTACAAGTTTTTTTTTGTTTTTTTTTTAAATAACTTTATTAGCCACGTATATTGGATAGAGGAGGTCGTGGCCATCCTCCTCTATCCTTACAACAATCAATTAAATTCTAAGATATGAATTAATCAAATACATGAACTGTTCAGAGATCCAGATAAGGTTTTGTTGTTCAATTTCATATACAGCCTTAAATCATAAGTTGACAATAATTTTTAACATGCTATTTTGAAGCACTTTGAAACTGAAAGAACTTGCAGATGACAATTCTGAACTACATGTAGCTGAAATATGATTATAAGTTATTGGTTTTATGGGGAAAAAAAAGTGCGGAAAAGTGTGAAATTTATCTTTATGAGCTCTTTCATCCCTTACTACAATGTTTTTCTTTTTACATTTTATCATTTTCTCCTTTTTTTCCATTGTGTTAAATAGAGTAGAATGGGACAATGTCAAATAACGACCTATTCAGTTCACCGAATCTGGATCAACGAATAATTAGAATAGACTAATAAAATTATACAAAACTAGTGAGAGAAAAACAAAAACAAAAAGTGAAAAAAAAAATAAAAAAGGTTGCATTACAAGTTTGAAAAAGATTGCTTTTGTACTGAAGAAATTATTAGATAGGAGGTTGCTTTATTATTTTGAATGAGCCTATGAATACAATGTAGCGGTACAAATAACAATTGTATAAACAATTACTTCTTTTGCTTTGATTTTTTTAAAGGTTATCTGCTGCTGGATTACCAAATTAAGAAGTTGATTCTTTAAAGACTACTAGAATCTTGATAAGATTCCATTTAAAAGATTTCTTTCTATCTACAGGTCGCTCAATGGCGAAGAGTGGAGATAAAATTGCAAAAGTCAAAAACAAAAGTGTCACTGGGCCCAGTGAATATACATCGGACAAAAAGTATGATGGTGTACATAAAAGTTTCAGTCTTGCGGAACAAGTCAACATTGTAAGACCTTGTGCCAAAGGTCCAGAGAGTAAGAAAAAGATAAAAAATAAAGGTTTCAGTGGGTCCTTGGAAAGTAACTTTGGGCAGAAGTGTGAAGAGGAAATCCCCCCTGCAACTCGGGATTTACAGAAAAACTTTGTTCATTCCTATCAAGTCAACGTTGTAAGATCTCGTTCTAAAAGTAGAGAGAGTAAGAAAAGGAAGACACTGGTACAGGTAAACGCTGAATGTAACACACAGAAACAGAAATTAGGTGATGAAAACGGTAATTTAGTGAAATCAAATTGCTCAGTTCAGAACTTTGCCTTTAATTGCTCCAATAAACAGGAAACAGACATAAAAACCATGGACACTGCCACCATATTATCTACACCAAAAAATAGCAACTGCAGAAAAAGAAGAATTACAAAAGAGAAGAGAACAAATGTGAAGAAACAGAGAAGTAAATCACATGAGAACCTGTTAAAGGGGCCAGAGTGGGAAGAAATGGGTCCAGATCCTTTGAATTTATCACTACCAACACCAAGGAATACAAGGTTTGCATAAAATCTGTTTTACATATTTTTTCTATCTAACTCTCTGACGGGGGAGAGTGTTGGGTTCAGTTTTCCTATGGGAGGGATTGACAATCAATAGATGTTAAAAAATGTTGTTTTTTTTTTTTTCAGAACAGACCTAGATTTAATGCACATGTTTAACCCATTACCACACAATCCCTATTTTTGTCGCCCCCCAAGAAAGAAGCCTTTTGAAAACACTGTAGGAAAAGAAAATGCTGGTAACCAGTATTTTCTCCTTTTCCCACAGTGTTTTCTACCCTTCCCAGAACAGGTTTCAAATTTTCAGTCACCTTCATGTTGTCGTCTGCAAATGCTTTCAATTTGGACAAGTCTAAAATTTTGATGTGTGGTAAGGAGTTTTAAAACTCTCTCAAACTTCACCAATTGACAGTGAAAGTAGAATTTGAATATTATAATTTTTGTTCTTAAAGTTGAATGACACTGTTGACCTTTCATTTCAAATGAAAATATTTATGCCCCCCTTCAACGAAGTGGAAGTATATTGCTTTGCTTATGTTGGTCGGTTGGTTGGTCTGTAGATCTTATCTTGTCCAGATGATAACTTGACACAGAGTTGACCTAGGTTTGTCAAATTAGGCACAGACATGCTTGTCAGAGTGTAGATGATCCCTATTGATTTGAGGTCAATCGGTCAAAGGTCAAGGTAACAGTGACCGTCAACATGTTTATATATAGAGAATATAGACCAAACCTTATCTGGGTGATAAGTACACCCAGAATTGACCTAGGTTCATCAAATTTGGGACAGACATTTATCTTGGAGTGTAGGTGATCCCTATTGATTTAGAGGTAAACAGGTCGAAGGTCAAGGTCACAGTGACTGTCAACATGTTGATATATAGACTTAAGGAATAATTTGCCAGGGATCACCCAAAAAGGTTCACCCGAAATATATGTGTGGCATGTATCATGTATGGTTTTACAATATGTTACGTTGTTGCACTGATCAATAAAGCGACCAGTGGAAATGGATCTTTAAGCCTTTACCTCAATGCCGACTATTAAAGACACTGAGAAAGACAGCATAGTGCACGTTGTATATAGTTTTTGGTCAGCAAATGCCTTCAACTTGGACAAATTCAAAATTTTACTGTATGGTAAAGTGGTCATGCAAAAACTGTTGTAACATATAAACCCATACAGATATACTATATGTAAGTGATCCATATCAAGGCTTAAGTAGTATACGTTGAGGAGATCTATGCATAAAATTCTTGTGCCAGAGTATACCTCATATCACATATATACTGTCAGTACTGAGTAGATATATGTTTATCACATAACTCCCCTTGTTTTCAATGTAATACAGCCAATACAAATTTTCTTGTCTCACAGATGTGTCAGATAAGGAAGTAGTGCTGTATTTGGTCAACACTCTGTAATTATACGCTTCATTTCTAAAACATTGCTGACCTAAGTTCCTGATGGAAATTAATGGTCAAAGCTCTTACTCATGATAAATTTGTTTATTTAATCACTTTTAGACTCAAAGCAATATCAATATCTAATTATATGCAAGTTTCTTCGAACTATTTTTCGTCCGTAATGTACCTGTCAAAGTAAGCGCACAAGCTTCATGTAAATTTCACTACACATGATATATGTATGCATCTTGTTTAACACATTTTGTACTATAATTCTTGTCATACAGTAATGTGATAAAAAGAATCTGACACTCATGGACGTTTGAGATAAAATTTTATTATACTCGTCAAGGAAAATGTCATTAAGCTCGCTTAACCCTTTACCCCATAAGGCATTTCTATAGTATGTCTAATTGACCCTAAATAACAAAAAGGATGAAGCCGTTTCTTATGTGTATATGACACCTTTTGATAGCATAGAAAACATTGTGACAAAAGGTGAAATTGCTCGTCACGAGCAATTTCACCTTTTGCCGCAATGTTTTCCAAAGGCTCCTACAAGCAATTCGTAGAAATGAGTATCTATGGAGTAAAGGGTTTATAACATTTCCTTTGATTTGTTAATAAAATCTTATCTCAAAAGCCCACTCATTTCAGATCCTATATATATATATGACATACATGTGTTTCTGAGGACAGAGAAATTATCATATTAGCAATATATTCACAGCCCTGCCATAGACAGTGAGAAAAGTAAGCCTGTTACTGACTTGCATGAAGATTTACCAGAAAGATTGACATCCAATGGTTACAGTAAGCCAGAATATTATATAATTCTTTTTTACTCTCACAAAATGGCTGCTTTGAGGGTTTAATTATTGAATCAGCTTTTACCTACATCATTGAGTCATGAGCTGTGAATGCTTTCAATTTGAACCAGCATTAAATTTTGTTGTTTGGTAAAGGGTTTAGCCGTTACCACTCAATTCTTAGTTTTCATCACTCTAGGGAAGAAGGTTGTGGAAAAAAGAGAAAATGCTTGTAACTATGGCTTCCTTTTCGCACAATGTTTTCTACCCATCCTAAAAGTAATTTCAGTTTCTAAAATCACGTTTATATCGTTTGCAGATGCTTTGAATTTGGTCTGGCCTATAATTTTGTAGTATGGAAAAGAGTTAACACATCAAATACTTATGATTAGGACATGTAAAGATTTAAGCACTATAAGGATTAGTATTAAAGAATTTATCCTTTGATCAACTATTTACAAATAGAATACAAAGACTCTTTTCTGTGTACATTTATTTATTTACTTTCCTAATGTTATTCTCACAAACTTTCTATGAAGGCATCATTGTTCCTTTCCCTATTTGATTATTGAGTTTTGTATCTCAGTTTTAAATCTTCCAGTTTAATCTATATCCAGTTTTCTAGGCAATTATAATTGGACTCTGACATCTTAAACTAGTTACACAGTTAAACTGGTCCTAGTGAATGGTACCCAGCTTACATGTCCATTTGCCAGAAGGAGGTAAAAGTTTACCGCTGCATTCTTGGCTGTTAACACACAATGAGATGCCAGTGTGAATCCCCTGCATTGCATCTTTTACAATGTACCTGACTGAGTGAATCTTCATACATTTGTTTATATATATACAAAGAAATACCTATATCATATATGGTAACTCTGGTTCTCTAATTTCTCTCCGTTCCACAGGCTTAGGTGAGTGACTCAGGACCATAATGGCCCTTCATGTAAATACATGTATCTTTTTAAAGCTTTTTCATTGTTCTTCTCTGTGATAATTTACTCATTATTATTTTTTTTTTTCATTTAGCAAATACTTTACATGAGAGAGACATAGTTTGGGTTAAATGGAGAAAGGGACTCTTCTTACCAGCTATTGTGAGTAGATTTTTGTTTTTCAATTTACTTTTGGGTATAATAATCAGAAGTGCAGATAAAGGTTTGTAATCTTGGTCAAATCCTATCAGGCCAGAAGAAAATACTTTTGTTTGAGGTGACCATTTGGGAAAAAATTAGGGTCTGTCAGTTAGAAAATATTTTCTTCTACCAATTTTTTTTTTTTATACTTAATCTTTACCTAACAACAAAATCTTTGACCAGCCCAAATTGGAAGCATTTGCAGATGACAAAATAAAAGTGACTCAAGAAATGAAACTTGACTTTGGAAGATTGGAAAACATGTGGGAAAAGGAGAAAATGCTGGTTATCAGTATTTACTCTTTTTCTCACAATGCTTTCAAATGGCTTTTTTCTTGGGGTCTTTAAAACCAGAGATTGTCTGTTAAAGGGTTTATTTAGTATCAAAAAATTCCAGCGTCCAGCTAATTTGTCTCTTATATATATATATGGGGTAAAGGAATGAATTTACCATCATGACTCATACTGTATCATGATAAACCAGGAATCGAAAAAAGACATCAGTCTTACTCAATAAGTATATGTTACTAAATTCACACATGCGATTACTTATTTACATTATTTACTTTGATTGGATGAAATTCAACAAACCGCCAACTGACCTTCCCAAACTGTATCTGAAATATTTGAAACACATGTATTAGGATCAGAAATAATGGCAGTAAGCAAGACTATAACTTTCTCAATATCTGCTGAAGTTGGCATTTATTAACAGTCTATGTGTATCAGTCCGCATTATTTCCTAGACGTAGTGAACTTCGCTTTAGAATCCCTTGTATTTAGTTATTTTCCTGCAAAGATCAACAAATGCTTTAAAAATACTAGATGAAAGAAATTGTGCATTAACCCTTTACCACACAATCCTTACTTTTATCAACCCTTAGAAAGAAGCCTTTTCAAAAACACTATGGCAAAAGGTGAAAATGCTGTTAACCAGCATTCTCTCCTTTTTCCGTACTGTTTTCTACCCTCCCGAAAACAAATTTTGATTTTTCAGTCACATTTATTCTTTTGTCTGCAAATGCTTTCAGTTTGGAGCAGTTTACAATTTTGTCCTTTGATAAAGAGTTAAAAACTACTGCAAATTCATGCCATTAATTTGAGTGAGTCTAAAATTTTGTCATTTATTAACCCTTTACCCCATAAGGCATTTCTATGGTATCTCTAATTGACTCTAAATAACAGCAAGGATGAAGCCATTTCTTATGTGTATATGACACCTTTTGAAAGCATAGAAAACATTGTGACAAATGGTGAAATTGCTCGTCACGAGCAATTTCACCTCTTGTCACAATGTTTTCCAAATGCTCCTACAAGTATTGCGTAGAAATGAATATCTATGGAGTAAAGGATTAAGGAGGTAATACATCTTTGTAAATGCATTTTACCAAGCAAATTGTGCCATGATTGTGGATTATTGTCTATATCTGGCTGAATTATAAGGTAGAAAGTAATAAAATAGATAAAAATTTGTGCTTTTACTTCAACTTGAAACAATTCTATCATCAGGTTAAAAATGTGTACAAGAAAAAAAATAGAGCGACCCTAATTCTCTTTCAACCAGAAGACAAACCACTTTCACAGTAAGTAGAAATTGGATTTGTTAACCCTTTGCGATACAATTCTTAGTTTTCATGACATTCACGTTTTATTCTATACTGATGATGATGATTTGCCTGCAGGGTTTTCCCTCGGCTTTGAAAATTGGGGGTCATTGTGAACTCTTTCCTCATTAGTTGAGGGTCATTTCGTTAATTTAGGTGGTCAAAAAATGGATCTCCTTGTCATCAACTTCAAGCACAATTTACAATGCATTTTACCTTTAAAGGCCAACTTCAGAAATTGAAAAGTTGGTCAATCATTTCTGACGGAAAGGTTGATGGCGCTTTTTGACAGACCAAACACTTTCGTTTGTGGCTTGATCAGCAGTTGTAGGAAGCAGACGATAGAAGAATGCTACAGTTTTCTTTGTCATGACGTTAATTTTCCGCTAACAGCAGATACCGTTAATGTGTACTTTTATATACCGAAAGTCGTGTAAAATATGCTATGAAATAGAGAGAACCCAACCACGACTTCGACTGGGCCCATATTTATGATAAGTGTCCAATTATGCCTAAGCCAGTCTTATTCAAATTCAAAAGCACTTTTATCTGAAATAAACCCTGTAGTTAAAAAAGAACGGTGTTCGTCTGACATTGAAGCAAGAACAGACTCGGAATTACAATGCTTTATTCAATTTTGTACATTATTTAGATCTTGGAAAGTTGCGTCACCAGTGACACATTGTCACTTATTTTTGGGGTCATTTGAATTAAAATTGCAACTATGACGCAGGATTTGTGCGTCATGGAAAACCCTATGCCTGGTTTGTGTGTATTGTAGTTTAATGCCATTTTAACTGCTTTGGTGATATTAAGCAGTAAGTGATGCTTTCATGTGTTTCATGGCTTTCTCACACAAACACTGATACAGATTTCCCTCCAAAGCCCCTAACTACTTTTCTCACATGCATCAGAGTTGAGATGAGGGGGGGAAATTACCGGAATGGATATTCACCACAACTGGGTATAGAGCCCTTACCTCCAGGTCACAAGTTAGATATGCTAACCATTGTGCTACCTGGCCAGGCGGTTGATATTTTTATGCCAGAAAGATTTATTCATCCCTCCAAAAAAAAGGAGAATTTCAGTATTAAAGGCTTTATGTAACAGTACATGCATTAAAATTTTGTCTTATCTTATTTCAGGTTCACTATGAGTATAGGCAGAACTGTATTTTCATACTTTGACCCACGCAAAACAGATATTATGGTAATACAGATTCCTTTTACATTTTTATGGTCTTTCAAAAAATCATTTTAGGTCTGTACTTTCACTTAAAAAATATTCATTGCCATGTAGGTGATTCAAAGCTATGAATTACGTTACCGTTGGTTGTAATGAAAAAAGAAAAGAAAGCTTTTAGTCATTAGATGTATATTTTTGGAAACAGAGGAGTCAATTTCTCATCCTTCTCTGAAATTGCTGTAGTTAGCTTGCATCATGTTCAAAGATATGTTTAACCCTCAAACAAACAATCCTTAACTCTTTACCAAATGGCAAAATTGTAGACTTGTCCAAATTGAAAGTATTTGCAGATGACAAAATAAAAGTTACTCAAGAAGTGAAAGTTTTTGGAAGAGTGGAAAACATTGTAGGAAAAGGAGAAAATGCTGTTTATCAGCATTTTCTCCTTTTCCCACAATGTTTTCAAAAGGCTTGTTTCTCAGGGTCCTTAAAAGTCAGGATTGTGTGGTAAAGAGTTAAGGCCCTGGACAAAGGAGAAAATGCTGACAATCAATATTTTCTCCTATTTCAACAATAATTTGGCAGAATATGGCAGAATATTATACAAAATTTAACCCTTTACCAAACAGTCTCTGGTTTTTATGGCCCTGAGATAATGCCTTCTGAAGACATAGTGGGAAAAGGAGAAAATGCTTGTAATCAGCATTTTCTCCTTTTCTCACGTTTTCTGCCCATCCCAAAACAAATTACAATTTTTGAGTTACCTTAATTTTTTGGTTTGCAAATGCTTCCAGTTTGGACCAGTCTAAAATTATGCTGTAAAGAGTTAATTTCTTGTCTGCAAATACTTTCAATTAGTCCAGTGTGAAATTTTGTAGTTTGTCAAAAAAGTCTGGCTAGTCTGACTCAATGGTCTCCGAAGCTGTGCTCCTTTCCCCTCAATACTTTTGAAAGTGTAAGAATTGATATAATCAAGAGAATGCAATAAAAGATTTGCATACATGAATTTTAGGTCTGCTAGGGCAAGAATAAGACTGTGATAAGAGAATAAGGCTATTTAGAAACAAGACCCGCTTGCATACCAACTTACGTCTTTCATCCCTGAATTTTTATTTATTTTAGGCTGACTCCAGGCATCTACCAAAGGAAGATTTTACTTTTTTCAATGCTTGTGTAGAAAGGGTTGATGAATATTTACAGAAAATGGCTTTAAAGCAGCTTAAAGAAGATTGGTCCTTTTTTCAAAGCGATGGTAAGTAGCACTTGTATTGGCAATTATGTCCCTTTACATTGTTCACCCTGGCAACAGAAATATTTGCAGCTTTACACTGGACTAGGCCTTGTTTTTTTTTTTTTTTTTGACAAAAAATTGTACAAGGTACAGTCAGAAAGTTCCCAGACTGATAAAATTAAAAGCATACTATATGGTAAAATTTTTATGTGCCCCGAAACATTTTGAGGGAGCATATAGTTGCCACACTGTGCGTATGTCGATTCGTCCGTATGTCCATCCGTCCGAAGCCATTTCTCCACAACCCCTGGACCAAATTTTATGAAACTTCATAGCTGAACTCCTTGGGACAATGTGCAAATACCTCTTTCCTGGTTTCTCAATTTGAGGCTGCATCACGGAAAAGGGGGCTTCATGTAAAAAATTGTTTTTCCCTAATATCTCCTACATCAGTACTCAGAACTCTGTGAAATTTCGAAGTTGAACTCGTGGGAACTTTGCCCAGATACAGCTTTCCCAATTTCTCAATTACAGGCTGCATCGTGGGAAAAGGGGGCTTCATGTAAAAAATTGTTTTTCTCTAATATATATCTCCTACATTAGTGCCCAAAAGTTCATGAAATTTCAAAGCTGAACTTGCTGGAACATTGCCCAGATACCTCTTCCATGGTTTCTCATTTTCCGGCTGCCTCACCGAAAAAGGGGGCTTCTTTAAAAAAATTGTTTTATGAAAGTCTACCTCTTTCCCAGTTTCTCAATTACAGGCTACGTCACGGAAAAAGGAAGCTTCATGTAAAAGGTTGTTTTTCTCTAATATCTCCTACATTAGTGCTCATGAATTCATGAAATTTTAAATCTGAACTCAGAACATTGCCCAGAAACCTCTTCTCCGGATTCTCAATTTCAGGCTGCATCATGGAAAAAGGGTGGGGCTTCATGTAGAAAATCATTGTATATAATATCTCCTACATTACTGCTTGAAATTTCGAATTCAAATTATTATTCAAAAATGCCAAATTATTATTAAAAAATGCCACAAACCACACACCCTTTGTATTTATTCCAATTATGCAATATTGTCTTAAAGGAAAAGGGGGCTTAAAGGGAACATAATGGGCTTAGTGTCCTCATCGATTTTATGACAAGCACTTGTTTTGGGAGCATAACCTGTCTCTGATGGCTCTTGTTGCTAAAAAGTTAACACATGAATTTCATAGTTAAACTCTGTCCATAAAGTCATGACAAATTGAAAGAATTCGCAGACTGTGAAATTGATTTGACTCAAAAAATAAGATTCGTCCTTGGTTTGTGGAAAGCAGTGTGGAAAAAGGAGAATATATTGGTTACCTGTGACAGGAGATATGGTTATGTATGACTGAGTTGTAAATGATTCCTCATTTTGCTTGTTGATATGCTGGTGGATGTTGAAATTTGTTGACAGATGTAAAGTCTCTGAAGATTTAGAATCCTGATCAGATTGCATTCAAATTGATTTTTTTTTCCTCAGGTGATTCAGTGGAGAAGTGTGAAGATAAAATTTCCCTTGTTACTCAGTGTGAAAAGATAAACATGAGTCTACAGGAACAATGTGACTCTTCAAGGTCTTTGTCTGGAAGCAGAAAAAACAAACCAGAAGATGAAATAGTACATGTCAAAAATACAGGTGTCACTGGGTCCCTTGAATGTAATTTAGGACAGATGTGTGAAGATGAAATATCCCTTATTACTCAGTATGTAAAGACAGACTCAAATCTACAGGAACAAATTGACTGTTCTTCCGAATCTTGTTTTGAAAGAGAAGAAAGTAAAACAGGAGATAAAAATGCAAAGGCCAAAAATAAAAGTGTCATTGGGTCCTTTGATTGTAACTCAGACAAAAAATGTGTAGAAGAAATCTCACCTGTATCCCAGGATGTAAGGAAAAGTTTAAGTCTTGCAGAACAAGTGAACATTGTAAGATATCTTTCTAAAAGTAGAGAAAGTAAGGAAAGGAAGAGACTGGCACAGATAAACACTGAATGTAACACTCAAAAACAAGAATTTGGTGATGAAAACGGTAATGTAGTGAAATCAAATTGCTCAGTTCAGAACTGTGCCTTTAATAGCTCCAGTAAACAGGAAAATGACCTTAAAACCTTGGACACTGCCACTATATCATCTACACCAAAAGTTAGCAATCATAGAAAAAGGAAAATTACAAAGGAGAAGAGAACAAATGTGAAGAAACAGAGAAGTAAATCACACGAGAACCTGTTAGAGGAGCCAGAGTGGGAAGAAACGGGTCCAGATCCTTTGAATTTATCACTACCAACACCAAAGAATGCAAGGTTTGCACAATTTAATGAACCATATTTTCTCTAATTAACTCCCTGTAGGATGTGGGGATGTGCTTGTTAGGTTTCATTTTCTTGATGAATGGATAAGTCATAACCAAAGGTAAAACAGTGTAGAACTTTCAGAGGACAGATCTGCATTGTTTCTGAGCTATATCTGCCTAGCTGTTCTGTTGTAGGGAAGCGATTCTCTTTTAATCTTGATACAACATTTCACTATTATAGTCACCTTTGCAGCAACTGTAGGTCAAGAGCAGACTACACAAAACATACTATCTGATCTTGGATTTACACTGTCAGCTTTGCAATGCTTTTCGGACTATTGCAATTGTGACATTTTTTTTATGAATAGAAACATCCATTAGGTATATTTGTTATTTTTTTTTTTGCAAGTTACTACAATTCTATCGATTTTTCCCCAAACTGTGATTGTTTTGGAGTTAATTAAAAATATGTTTCAGTATTTTCTTTTCCTAAAGTTTCCTTACAAATTATTCGATTAGTTTCATGTTACTGGAAAACTTGTGTGTTAATGAAACTGGAAAGCAATTTATGTTAAAAAGTATATTTGGTCTGGTCAGGGGTAAAAGAAAATTTGCTTTGTGGAATAATTAGGATTTAGTTATTGTAGCTCATTTGATCACACTGATTTCTCACTTAGATCAATGTACTGGCCATTCAAAAAGTCCAGTCCAAGAAGAAAAAGATCAAAAAGCTTGAGCAGTGTTGATTGGAGCATTTAATGAAGACTTTTTGGCATGTGATAACAATTACACTGAAGTAAAAACGCTTACATCATAGAAACCTAGTAATCAAATGCATCAGGTATCGAGGAACAATTTTAATAGTGTACAAACTGCGCCGGCTAATCCGAGACAACAATTTACACAAATGTCCCCCTTTTTGCGTGTTGCAAGCCAAATTATATACATATTATATGACATACAAAGAGTGAATGAACCTGATTGGAAATATATTGACAGCCCCACCGTGGACAGTGAGGAAAGTAATTCAGTCAGTGACTCAGATGAAGACTTACCAGAAGGACTGACACCTCAGGCATACAGTAAGCTAAAATATTGTATAATTTTCTATCGTGTATCTTCACAATATTACAGCCATTGAGCATACAATTTTAACATCAGCCTGTACATATATTCATTTTTCTGTTTATCTATCTGTATGTGGACTTACACTGATGTACCATACTACCAGTTATATAATTCTTGCAAACTCCTTCAATTTTTGCTATTATTGAAAGGCTTGTAGAGCAGAACCTGCTTTAACTCTTTACCAAACCACAAAATATTGAACTGGTCCAAATTTAAAGCATTTGCAGACGACCAAATAAATGTTACTGAAAAATTGAAATTTGGTTTTGGGAGGGTAGAAAACATTGTGGAAAAAGGAGAAAATGCTGGTCACCAGCATTTTCTCCTTTTCCCTCAATGTTTTCAAAAGGCTTCTTTCTCAGGGTTGTTAAAAGTCGGGATTGTGTGGTAAAGGGTTAAATCCCATTTTTAACAGATACTATTACTAAAACAGCCTTGAACTTATGCGATATTTGCATCTTGAGCTCTGACTTAGGGTGACTGTTTGATTTATGAAGCACTATGATGGTTAATTAAAAATGAATCATTTGAAAGGCTGCATGCTATTTACTGAGATACTTTAGTGTGTATGGGCCATGCCCTGTGAAATGGACTTCTGCATCTGCTGAAAAAATCGACTTATAACTGACCTTTATCAAAACTTTTTTCTATTGGTCAAATTTCTGCATGTCAAAGGACCAGGCTATCTTATGATTCAATTTGTTGTTAGATAAAAGCAGGCCGCTGTGACAAATTCTTTGAAATTTAGTCTGCACTAGAGGCTACATTTTCATTCCGTTACTTATATAGATTACAAGTAATCTATATAAGTAACGGAATGAAAAGTAATCTATATAAATCATACTAATCAGAATATTTTTATCTTTATCATAATCGTAAACAAGATGAATAAATATGTTACATATGGTCCAAATTTTGGCCACAAAATGGAAAAATCATAGAAAAAAGTTGTGTGCAGTGTGTCATCTGGAGGCTACAATTATAATTCAATACTCATGAAAGTTGGTCAGAATCTGCAACTGGATAATATCTTCAAAAGATCAGGTCAAGTGAAAAAATAGGTTATTGGATATGGTCTTTGAAAAACCTTATGAGTACCAGTACTCTATAGGGCATATTTGCATTCATATACTTGTACATGGCAACATAATTTATTATACAAGTCTGAAGACTATCAAAATATGGTAAGATCGAAATTGAAATTCTATCAATGGTATGAAGGTGAGCATTCAGGGCCATCATTGCTGTCTTGTTGAAAGTACATGTATGTTGTATTTTGAAGCTTTATTCATTGTTATTATCTGTGATGATCTACTGATGATGACTTTATATTTTTCATCTAGCAAATACTTTACATGAGAGAGACTTAGTTTGGGTTAAATGGAGAAAAGGACTTTTCTTACCAGCCATTGTGAGTAGATTTTATTATTTTCAATTCACTTTTTGGTATAGTAATCAGAAGTGCAGATAAATAGATGTTATATTAGTCAAAAAATGTTGCTTAGATTCTCAAACCAATGTTGTGGGCTCTCCTTGGAATAGTCATTAACTCCTTACCACACAACAAAACTTTATACCTGATCCAAGTTGACAGCAAATGCAGACAATAAATATTGCTGAACTTGTGTATTCTTTCTTTGGAAGGATATAAAGCGATTTGAGAAAGGAGAAAACGGTGATTACTTAATGAAATCCAAGATTTGATAAAATTCTCCCTCTTACCTGAACCCTTTACCCCATAAGGCATTTCTATGGTATCTCTAATTGACCCTAAATAACAGCAAGGATGAAGCCCTTTCTTACCTGTATATGACACCTTTTGAACGCATAGAAAACATTGTGACAAAAGGTGAAATTGCTCGTCACGAGCCACAATGTTTTCCAAAGGCTCCTACAAGCAATGCGTAGAAATGAGTATCTATGGAATAAAGGGTTAACTCTTTACTTAATGACAAAATTCTGATTTATTGACATTTACAGCTTTTGCAGTTGATAAATGTTGCACATGTCAAGAATATCAACATTAACCCTTCCCAAACAAGCCCTAGTTTTTACGTGTCTGCAGTACAAGTCTTTTGAAAACACTGTGAGAAAAGTAGAAATTGCTCGTAACAAGCAATTTCTCCTTTTCCCACAGTGTTTTCTGCCCGTCGGGGTAATTTTCTGCCATTGTTATGAAAGTTACAATTGTTGTCTGCAAACTCTTTCAGTTTGGAAGAGTCTAAAATTTGTCCTTTGGGAAAGGTTTAAAGAAAGGAGTTTTTGAAAACAATGAAGGAAAACAGAAAATGCTACTAATCAGCATTAAATTGCTCGTTTACCTTCAATATTTTCAAAATCTTTTTTTCTTAGTGATATTAAAATCCAAGATTGTGTGGTAAATGCTCAGACAATATTAAGAGCATGGACACGAAATTGAGTTTTAGGAAGGAGGCTTTTGGAAACATTGAACCATAATTTTCAGTTCTTGATTGACCATTACTCTATTGTATGCAGTTGCTTTCAATTTGGATAAGTTCAGTTTGTTGTATGCTAAAGAGTCAAAAGAATGAAAAGTGGGCTAGTCCATTGATAAGGTCTCCAGAACACATAAAGATGAAGACAGTTTTTTTTTTTTCCATTTCACATTAATCTAAACTTGCTTTTATAACATTTAGGCTAATTGCCTTTAACTTTTTACCAAACGAAAAATTTTAGACTGGTCCAGATTGAAAACACTTGCAGACAGCAAAATAAAGGTAACTCAAAAACTCAGGGTAGAAAACATTGTATGATAAGAAGAAAATGCTAGTTACCAGCATTTTCTCCTTTTCCCTCAATGATTTCAAAAGGCTTTTCTTTCAGGGTTGTTAAAAGTCAGGATTTTGTGGTAAAGAGTTAAAACAAAGACATAGATCTTACTAAACAACAAAAAGATATGTTGATTTCTTGAAAGATCCCGTTATCCAAACATTCAAAAAGTGAGTGTTTTGATTTTAAAATATGTGATATTTAACCCTTTACCAAACAAACCCTAGTTTTAACTCTTTACAACCCAGCAAAATTTTGCACCTATCACAATTGAAAGCATTTGCAGATGATTATTTTACAGCGAATCAAATGACACAATATTTCATTGATAGAGTAGGAAACATTGTGGGAAAAGGAGAAAATGTTGGCTACCAGCATTTTCTCCTTTTATCACAATGTTTTGAAAAGGCTTTTTTTAGGCCCTTTAAGTCATCAATGTGTGATAAAAGGTTAAGAACCTTGCGAACAGAGGTTTTTAAGGACCATGTGAGAAATGTAGAAATTGCTGATATATGTTTTTTTCTCTTTGAGAGACAAATCTTTTCAGTAGATCTATGCATATCTCATTTGCTTTCTTCAGATGCCTTTGATTTGGATATGTCTAAAGTATTATGTTTTATTGAATAATTTTATTATGATAACTCATCTTTAACTTCAACTTTAACTAATTTTATTATCAGGTTAAATTTGTCTATAAGAAAAAAAAGAGAGTGACCCTAGTTCTCTTTCAACCAGAGGATGAACCAATTTCACAGTGAGTAGAAACAGGACTTTATATTTGTTTGTTCATGTTGTATTGGATTTTGTATTAAAAAGTCAGTTTTCTTATGATGTTTGGGCCCTTATTTACCAACTTTTTAATTTGCATTCTCCATCTTTCTCAACATTTAGAAAGAAATACTTGCTAAATCATGTTATTGAGCCAGTCAGGATTTATTATGTTACCTTGAAATTTAAAAAGTTAGGACTAAGCTATGAATGCAACTAAAAAGTTTGGGAGAATGCTAACCCAGGCTTTCATTTGTCTTGCTTGATTGCTTCACACCAATTACTCTGGGTACATACTCTATAGAAATATCTAATTCTGCACCAGAGATATTTGTACTACTCCAAAATTTAGTTTGTTGTTTTGTTGAACTTTTGCCTGCTGCAGATTACTTTTTCGTCATGCAGCAGATTGCTTTTTCATTGTGCAGCTCTGTCATCGTGCAGCAGTCTGTTTTTGTAAATATTTGAGAAAATAAAATTGAAATATCTACATCCAAAGCAAGAAATAAATCTGTTTTCTGTATTGAAACATCAACATTAACTCTTTACCAAACAACAAAATTTAAGACTGGTCCAAATTGAAAGCATGTAGACAACAAAATAAATGTAATTCAAAAATTGAAATTTTCTTTCAGCAGAATAAAAAACAATGTGGGAAAAGGAGAAAATGCTGGTTACCAGCATTTTCTCCTTTTCCCACAGTGATTTCAAAGGCTTCTTCTCAGGGTCATAAAAACCAGGGATTGTTTAGTAAAGGATTAAAGATTGAAAACAGCACTGTTGGAGTGAAAAGGAATTGAAATATGCACAGTAAAATTGCAGATAATATAAAGGATATTTGTTTTTCTTGAAAAATATTTTTTTTTTTGCGAATAAACATCTCTGGTAATATTTTCAGTAGAAACTTAGCCACAGGTGAAAATATTTCCAGTGATGTTCAAGAGATGAAATATATTCAGATCTTTCACCAAAAAAATTCTATTCATGCTTCTAAACCTTTTTTAACCCTTTATCCCATAAGGCATTTCTATGGTATCTCTAAATGACCCTTAATAACAGCAAGGATGAAGCCATTTCTTATATGTATATGACACCTTTTGATAGCATAGAAAACATTGTGACAAAAGGTGAAATTGCTCGTGACGAGCAATTTCATCTTTTGCCACAATGTTTTCCAAAGGCTCCAACAAGCAATGCGTAGAAATGAGTATCTATGGAGTAAAGGGTTAAAGGGAGTTTTGTCAAAATCCAGAACAGTAATGTTTGGAACGTATGTTTTTGCCCTCAATTGAAGAATTACAAAATATGAAAACCGTATTTTTAAAAGGTCATACCATAAGATATGGAACCATAATTCTGCATTATTCTGTATCCTGTAACACTGTCTTTCACTGTTTTCTTCCATACTGACAGTATTTTTGTGCTTGAATGAGTCATTATCCTACCAAACTAGGAATGAGAATTTCAGTATTTGTTTGTTTACATAACAGTTCATGTATGTAAATTTTCTGTCTTTTTGTACATTTTCTCTAGGTTCACTATGAATATGGGCAGGTCTATATTTTCCTACTTTGATCCAAGGAAGGCAGATATTATGGTAATACATTGTTTCTTTCACAATTCTGTTGTTTTGGAATTTCATTTCAATTCTTTTCCCATTAGAAAAAAAAATATCCTCATTTCCAAGTCATGAAGTTAGTGGTGTCCATGGTCGTGAGATAGAGCATCAGCCTCATAACCTAAAGGTCCCGAGTTTGATACCTGGGAGCTGGTGTCAACTTTAGGATTTTTCACTGGCCCACACGTTGGGTGTGAGTACTGGTGTAGTTCCCAGGAAACATAAACGAGAGAGATTAGTATAAGTTGTAAGAACTTGTTTCTCAATCGATTTAAAATAAATATGTTTAAACTAAACTAAGTGATGAAGTTTTAGACTAGCCTGAATTTGAAACATTTGCAGATAACACATTAAATGGGACTCAGAAAGTGAAATTGCCTGAAAATATTGTGTTAGGATGGGTCCTTTTTGCAGATTATTGTTGGAAAGCCCTCATGTTCAGGGATGTTAAAACTTTGTATTATGTGATATAGGTTTAGAGTTTTCCCTTTTTAGCTCACCTTAGCACAAAGTGCTAAAGGTGAGCGATTGAGATCGCCCAATGTCCAGCGTCTGTCATCCATCGTCGGTCAACAATTTCTTTAAACATCTTCTCCTCCTAAACCACTGGGCCAATCTTTATGAAACTTGGCAGGAATGTTCCTTGGGTGGAGCTCTACCAAAATTGTTCTAAGAATTTAATTCCACCCATAACTCTGGTTGCCTTGGCAACAAAAAGAAAAAAAAAGAACACTAAATCTTTGAAATTCTTCTCCTCTGAAACTAGAAGGGGTAGGGCAATGATATTTGGTATTTAGTATCTCCTAATGGACCTCTAACTATAACTCATTTGACTATAGGAACTAAGAAGGAAAACTTTGAAAATCTTCTCCTCTGAAACTTGAAGGCATAGAGCGTTGATATTTGGTATGTAGCATCTCCTAGTGGACCTCTACCAAGTTTGTTCAAATTATATCCCTGGGGTCAAAACTGGCCCCTTCACAGGCGTCACAAGTTTGAGCATAGGAACAAAGAAGGAAAACTTTAAAAATCTTCTCCTCTGAAACTTGAAGGCATAGAGCATTGATATTTGGTATGTGACATCTCCTGGTGGACCTCTACCAAGTTTGTTCAAATTATGCCCCTGGGGTCAAAACTGGCCCCACCCCTGGGGTCACTAGTTTGAGCATAGGAATAAAGAAGGAAAACTTTAAAAATCTTCTCCTCTGAAACTTGAAGGCGTAGAGCTTTGATATTTGGTATGTGGCATCTCCTAGTGGACCTCTACCAAGTTTGTTCAAATTATGTCCCTGGAGTCAAAACTGGCCCAACCCCGGGGTCACAAATTTGAGCATAGGAACAAAGAAGGAAAACTTTAAAAAAATTTTCCTCTGAAAGTAGAAAGCGTAGAGCTTTGATATTTGGTCTGTTGCATCTCCTAGTAGACCTCTACCAAGTTTATTCAAATTATGTCCCTGGGGTCAAAACTGGCCCAACCCCGGGGGTCACAAGTTTGAGCATAGGAATAAAAGAGGAAAACTTTAAAAATCTTCTCCTCTGAAACTTGAAGGCGTAGAGCTTTGATATTTGGTATGGGGCATCTCCTAGTGGACCTCTACCAAGTTTGTTTAAATGATGTCCCTGGGGTCAAAACTGGCCCCATCCCAGGGGTCACAAATATGAGCATAGGAACAAGGAAGGAAAAATTTAAAATTCTTTTCCTCAGAAACTAGAAAGCGTAGAGCTTTGATATTTGATCTGTTGCATCTCCTAGTGGACCTCTACCAAGTTTATTCAAGTGATGTCCCTGGGGTCAAAACTGGCCCTACCCTGGGGGTCACTAGTTTGAGCATAGGAACAAAGAAGGAAAACTTTAAAATTTTTCTCCTCTGAAACTAGATGGTGTAGAGCTTTGATATTTGGTATGTGGCATCTCCTAGTGGACCTCTACTAAGTTTGTCTAAATGAAGCCCCTGGGGTCAAAACTGGCCCCGCCCCGGGGATCACAATTTCGAACATAGAGACAAAGAAAGGAAATTTTAAAATTCTTCTTCTCTAAAACTAGAGGGCATAGAGCTATTATATTTGGCATGTAGCAATTCCTAGTGGACCTCTACCAAGTTTGTTCATAATTATTATGCCCTTGGGTTCAAAACTGGCCCCACCCCGGAGGTCACTAGTTTGAGCATAGTAACAGAGAAGGAAAACTTAAAATTCTTCTTCTCTGAAACTAGATGGCGTAGAGCTTTGATATTTGGTATGTGGCATCTCCTAGTGGTTGTTTAAATCATGCCCATAGGGTCAAAACTGGCCCTGCCCGGAGCGTCAAAAGTTTGAGCATAGCAATAAAGAAAGAAAACTTGAGAAATCTTCTCTGAAACTTGAAGATGCAGAGCTTTGATTTTTGGTATGCAGAATCTTCTAGTGGACCTCTACCAAGTTTGGTCATATGATGTCCCTGGTGTACATACTGGCCATGCTCCGGAGGTCACAGGTTGGAACATAGGCACAAAGAAGGAAAATTTTAAATTTCTTTTTCTCTTAAACAGGAAGGTGTATAGCTTTGATATTAAATTTGGTATGTAGCATCTTTGAGTAGACCTCTACCAAGTTTGTTCCAAGGATGCTGCTTTGGTTAAAACAGACCCAGCCCTGGGGACCACAAGTTTGAACATAGGACAAAGAAGTAAAATTTAAAATTCTTCTTTGAAATTGGAAGATGTAGAGCTTTGATATTTGATTGCCCTATGTCCAGTGTCTGTCGCCCGTCGACATTTTCTTTAAACATCTTCTCCCAACCCAGGAGGCCAATCTTGATGAAACTTGGCAGGGATGTTCCTTGGTTGAAGCTTTAGCAAAGTTGCTCAAAGAATTGAATTTCACTCATAAGCTATAGTCTAAGGTGAGCGTTCCGGGCCAATGGCCCTATTGTTAATCTTTTTTTAATCCTTTATTTTCTTTTTGTTTTAGGATAATTCTAGACATCTACCAAAGGAAGACTTTGCCCTTTTCAATGCATGTGTACAAAGGCTTGATGAATTTTTACAGAAAACGGCATTAAAGCAGCTTGACAATGATTGGTCCTTTTTCAAAGAAGAAGGTAAGAAGCACAAGTTTACTTATTATCACCAGTTGACAAGAGTTATCTGTGTTTAGATTACCTGAGCACAAGGTGAGTGATTGTGATCGCCCTATGTCCAGTGTCCGATATCTGTCGTTGGTCAACAATTTCTTTAGACATCTTCTCTTAAAGCATGGGGGCCAATCTAAATGAAACTTAGCAGGGATATTCCTTGGGGAAAGCTCTACCAAAATTGTTTAAAGAATTGAATTCCACCTATAACTTTGTTTTCCATGGCAACAAAAAGGGAAGAAAAGCAAAATCTTTGAAAATCTTCTTCCTGAAACTTAAAGGGTTAGAGCTTTGATATTTGATAGGAAGCATCTCCTTGTGGACCTCTGTCGAGTTTGTTCATGTGATGCTCTTGGAATCAAAACTGGCCCCACTCCCAAGGGTCACAAGTTGAAAAAAGAAAAAACTTGGAAGAGGTCCACTAGGAGATGCTACTTACAAAATATCAAAGCTCTACGCCTTCTAGTTTCAGAGAAGTAGAATTTAAAAAATTTTCCTTCTTTGTTCCTACGTTTCGAACTTGTGACCCCCGGGGCGGGGCCAGCTTTGACCCATGGGACAACATATGAACAATTTTGGTAGAGGTCCACTAGGAGATGCTACATACCAAATATCAAAGCTCTGCACCTTCTAATTTCAGAGAAGAAGATTTTTAAAGTTTTCCTTCTTTGTTCCTATGTTTCAAAATTGTGACCCCAGGGGCGGGGTCAGTTTTGAGCCCAGGGGCATCATATGAACAATCTTGGTGGAGGTCCACTAGGAGATGCTACATACCAAATATCAAAGCTCTGCACCTTCTAGTTTCAGAGAAGAAGAATTTTAAGGTTTTCCTTCTTTGTTCCTATATTTCAAACTTGTGACCCCAGGGGCATCATATGAACAATCTTGGTAGAGGTCCACTAGGAGATGCTACATACCAAATATCAAAGCTCTATGCCTTCTAGTTTCAGAGAAAAAGATTTTTTAAGTTTTCCCTCTTTGTTCCTATGTTTCAAACTTGTGATCCCCGGGGTGGGACCAGTTTTGACCCCAGGGGCATCATATGAACAATCTTGGTAGAGGTTCACTAGGAGATGCTACATATCATATATCAAAGCTCTGCACTGTCTAATTTCAGAGAAGTAGAATTTTAAAGTTTTCCTTCTTTGTTCCTATGTTCCAAACTTGTGATCCCCGGGGTGGGGCCAGTTTCGACCCCAGGGGCATCATATGAACAATCTTGGTAGAGGTTCACTAGGAGATGCTACATATCAAATATCAAAGCTCTGCACTTTCTAATTTCAGAGAAGAATAATTTCAAAGTTTTCCTTCTTTGTTCCTATGTTTCAAACTTGTGACCCCAGGGTTGGGACCACTTTTGACCCCAGGGTTATGGACGGTTTTGACCCCAGGGGCATCATATGAACAATCTTGGTAGAGGTCCACTAGGAGATGCTCCATACCAAATATCAAAGCTCTACGCCTTATAGTTTCAGAGAAAAAGATTTTTTAAGTTTTCCTTCTTTCTTCCCAAGTTTCTAACTTGTGACCCCCAGGGCAGGGCCAGTTTTGACCCCAGGGGCATCATATGAATAATCTTGGTAGAGGTCCACTAGGAGATGCTACATATCAAATGTCAAAGCTCTACGCCTTCTAGTTTCAGAGAAGAAAATTTCTTAAAGATTTTACTATTTTTTCCCTTTTGGTTGCCATGGCAACCAGAATTTTGGCTGGAATTCAATCTCTTGAACAACTTTGGTAGAGCTTCACCCAAGAAACATCCCTGCCAAGTTTCAATGGCCCAGTGGTTTAGAAGGAGAAGATGATTAAAGAAATTGTGGACGACGGACATTGGGCGATCACAAAATCTCACCATGAGCACTTTGTGCTCAGGTGAACTAAAAAAAAAAACAAAGACAGAAAACTTTAAAAGTTCTTTTCGAAAAGTGGAAGGCGTAGAGCTTTGATAGTTGTATATAGCATCACCCAGTGGACCTCTTACAAGCTTGTTCAAATTTGAAGATAGGAACAAAAAAGGGAAAACTTTTATTTTTTTCTTCTTGGTAACTGGAAGGCATAGGGCTTTGATATTTTATTTGTAGCATCTCCTAGTAGACCTCAACCAAGTTTAGTTTAGTTTAAAACATACTTATTTTACATTGATTGAGAAACAAGTTCTTGCAACCAAGTTTGTTTATTTGATGTCCCTGGGGTCAAAATTAGCCCCATCTTAAGGGTCACAAGTTAGAAAAAAGGTACAAAGACGGAAAAATTTAAATATCTTCTTCTCTACATTTAGCATCTCCTACTTGACCTTTTCCAAGATTGTTCATTTGATGTCCCTGGGAAAAACTGGCTCCACCCTGGGGGCCACAAGTTTGAACATAGTAACAAAAAATGGAAAACTTTAAAGAATTTCGTCTCGGAAACTGGAAGGCGTAGTGCTTTGATATTTGCTATGTAGCATCTACCGAGATTCTTCATATGCTCCTGGGGACAAAAACTTGCCCAACCTCGGGTCACTAGTTTGACCAAAGAAGAACAGAAGGAAAATTTTGAAATTCTTCTCGGAAACTTGAAAGTGTAGAGCTTTGATATTTGGTATGTAGCATCTGATAGTGGACACCTGCCATAATTTATTCATATGATGGCCCTGGGGTCAAAACTGGAACTGTTCCCAGGGTCATAAGTTTGCACAAAGACAGAAAACTTAAGAATTCTTTTTCTCTGAAACTGGAAGATGTAGAGCTTTGATATTTGGAATGTAGCATCTTCTAGTGGACCTCTACCAAGTTTGAGGGGGGAGAGAAATCTAGATCACCAGCATTTTCTTTTTCCATAGATTTTTTTCTAAAGTCTCACCCCCCCCCCCCTCCCCCAAAGTTGCCAAAACTTGTTACAGTATGGCAAAGGGTTAATGGATTTCTTTTTGAACCAAGACAATCTGTTGTGGCAAAAAAGGAAATGCTACTTCACAGTAATATCTCTTTTCCAAGTGCTCTTTCTCCCCCTTCTCTATGTTTTCCATTCTTATATCCCACTGTTTGCCTATATAGGCATTGCCCTAGGAAAATTGTATGTTCTGTTTTGGAAGATTGTGCATAATACAGGATGAACATGTCCAAAATTATGCCTAGTTCTTCAATCCTTCACTAAATGACAAAATTTTAGTCTGGTCCATATTGAAAGGATTAGCAGACGACAAAATAAACCTAATTCAGAAATTAAAATTTTTTTCCAGCAGGGTACCAAACATTGTGGGAAAAGGAGAAAATGCTGGTTACCAGCATTTTCTCCTTTTCTCACAATGTTTTCAAAAGGCCTCTATCTCAGGGTCATGAAAACCAGGGATTGTTTGGTAAAGGGTTAAGCCTTTACTACATAACAAAATTTTGGACCAAATCAAACTGAAAGCATGTGAAGTTAACAATTTAAATGTGGCTCAAGTGATGATTTCTGTCTTTCATAGGGTAGGAAACATGGTGGAAAAGGAAGAAATGCTGGTAACCAACATTTTTTTTTTCTTTTTCCAGAATGTTTTCAAAAGCAATCCTTCTCATAGGTGTAAAAAACAAGGTTTTCTCATAGCTCCAAATAGACGGAGTGATACCGAATGATAGTAATTTCATATTGTAAATGATTATTCTCCACTAAACCCTATTTTATGGGTACTCATAGAATTGTCTCATGGACACAGTTCTAATGAGTACCTACAACATAGAGTTACAAAGAGAAATAGGGATCTTTAGAATATGATCACTGCCTCTTATCTGGAGATCTGTTGTCTGGTAAAGGATTTTTAAGTTGCTCTATGTATATCAACGTCACAAAGGATATCATTTAATGCCATGAGACTCGAACCTTCATACTTAAGTGGCCAGATAATTGATGTTCATAAGCCTCCTGGTGTACCACCTGAGCGAGTTGTGAAAACCAGGTGTTGTCTCATAGCTCCAGATAGAAGGAGTGATATTGGTTTCAAAATTTAGAAATTAAGTATTCTCTTTGAAACCCTATGTTGTGGGTACTCATTAGAATTGTCTCATTGAGACAATTCTAATGAGTACCCACAACATAGTGTTACAAAGAGAAATAGGGAAATTTAGACTATGATCACTTCCTCTTATCTGGAGCTTTGTTGTCTGGTAAAGGATTTTTAAGCTGCTCTATTTATATCACTGTCACAAAGGACATCAATTGATGCCATGGGACCCGAACCTATACACTTAAGTCGCCAGATAATTGATGTTCACAAGCCTCCTGCTGTACCACCTGAGCGTTTCATGTTTGTTTCAAGTGCTGAAATGTAGATTCATTTGCAATTGCTCCTTCTCCCATAATGTTTTTAAGACCTGTCTACTGCAGAGGCATTGAAGAGTCTAGATTTATATGATGGTTGATTCTGTAATAGTACGAAATGCTGAAATGTTGTTCAATCTCTGATAGCTCCTTTTTGTCACCGTGTTTTCCACAACACAGGCATTTTAGTTCCTAATTTTGTGTAGTGATAAATTCATTAAACCCAGTCCCCACAATTCCTACTTTTGTGACCTTAAGCAAAACAGATGTATAAGAATTGTGGGAAAAGAAAAAAAAAACTGGTTACAAGCATCTTCTCCTTTTCCCATACATGTAGAGTTTCTTCTTGATAAGAGTCCCGTTTTTGTGCCAAATTAAATTTGTCACCTGCAAGTGCATTCAGTATTGAGAAAGTCTAAAGTAATTATCTTTGGTAAAGAGTTAGTGCTCCCAAATTTTGAATTGTAGGTTTGGTTGAAGAAGTGGACAAAGCAAAAGAAGAAAGTGAAGGAGAGGAGAAAGAACAACATCCTGAATCTGACAGTAGAGGATTTAACACTGATATTGAAACAGAAATAGAACCTGTGAAGAAGAGTAGGGGCCTTTCTAAAAAAGGACTTTTGAGGTATATTTACTTGTTTCTATTGAGGTATAACAGCTAAGCTCATATCATGACAGCCAGTGTTCCTTTGTATGTTTTCTTGCCACAATAGACTTGACACTACTTTTTTTTTTAAGTCACTGACTACTCTCTCTGAAATTAGAAAGGAAAAATTGCAGGAAAGAAAGTTTGCCTCTACTGGGTATCAAGACATCAGTCAGATACCCTAATCACTGAGCTACCCCAGGGTCTTCCCTCACCTAAAAAAGTTGGGGGTCATCGTGACTCTCTTCCTCATTAGTTGAGGGTCATTTTGTTCATTTAGGGGGTATTTTTCATTTATTCCTAAAAAAATTGTAATTGAGTTGTTTATCATTTTAAGCCTGCACCACATACTCCAGCCATTTAAAAACTTGGAGAAAAAGGCTCTTGAAAACATATGGGAAAAAAAAGAAAAAGAGTCTGGTTACTAGTATTTTCTTGGTTTCCCACAATGTTTTCTTACCTTTGAATGATATATGCCATTACTTTAGCCATGTTTTGTATGATTTTTATGCGAAATACAAATGTACAATGTATTCATGTGGTAAAGATTTATCGATGAAGATTCACTCATTAGGTAAGACCTGTGTAATGCACTTCCGGTTAAAATTCTTTTTGGTTGATAAATAAGGATAAATAAGGATTTATGCGGAAATAATATTTTTGCACATTTCTAACGGATCAGAAATTCCGTTTATGTCTATCTTGAAATTATTTTTTGATACTTTTGTTAGATTTCTGAAAAGGGAGGTAATCATTATCTCTTTTTGAACTGAGAATATAGTGATTTTAGATTTATAAAAGATAATTCAAAGAAGGAAAAATTGGAAAAAATGAATCTGTGAAAGTAGTTGAATAATACTCATTTTTAATTACAGCTAATTTTGCAGGATGATATTTTAGTGGAAATAGTTGTTTTCCATTACACAGGTCTTACCTTAAGAAGTCTATAATTTTCATTTTTGCTGATTTTAAAAACTGTATTAGATTTGTTATTATTGAATTAAGATTTGTATTGAATTTTTGATGTGTTATAGTGTTTCTAAATGAAATGACAAAATGGAATTCTAGAATTTTACTTCTATTTCAGAAAAGAAAAATTAAAAGAAAAGACCAAAGATTTGACGAACTTTCTTTTGTCAGGTGAATGCAAGGTTAGTAAACTGAAAACTGGATTTTTATGTAACATGTCTGTAATTTATCTAAAGGTTTTTAAGCTTGAAGATTAAAGTCCTTATAATGATTCTATTTTGTATTTTTTTCTGTATGGAACATGTAGGTCAAAATCGATTAATAGATTTTAGTGTTTAACTCTTTTTCCAAACAACAAAATTTTAGACTTGTTCAAATTAAAAGCAAAGTAAATGTGAATCAAAAATTGAAATTTGATCTGGAAGGGGAAGAAAACATTGTGGGAAAAGGAGGCTGCTTTTAAATTAGCAATGTTTTGTCAACAGAGACAATTATTTTTAGGAGATAAAGTACAAATTAATAAGGGGTTATCTTAATTTGGTTGTTTTTTTGGCTCACCTGGGCACGAAGTGCTCATGGTGAACTTCTGTGATCGCCCAATGTCCGTCGTCCGTCGTCCACAATTTCTTTAAACATCTTCTCCTGCTAAACCACTGGGCCAATCTTGATGAAACTTGGCAGATATTTTTCTTTGGGTGAAGCTCTACCAAAGTTGTTCAAGAGAATGAATTCCAGCCATAATTCTGGTTGCAATGGCAACCAAAAGGAAAAAAAATAGCAAAATCTTTGAAAATCTTCTTCTCTGAAACTAGAAGGCGTAGAGCTTTGATATATAGTATGTAGCATCTCCTAGTGGACCTCTACCAAGATTGTTCATAGGATACCCCTGGGGTCAAAACTGGCCCCGCCCCCGGTGTCACAAGTTTGAAACATAGGAACAAAGAAGGAAAACTTTAAAATTTTTCTTCTCTGAAACTAGGTAGTGCAGAGCTTTGATATTTAGTATGTAGGATCTGCTAGTTGACCTCTACCAAGATTGTTCATATATGATGCCCCTGGGGTCAAAACTGGCCCCGCCCAGGGGGTCAAAAGTTTGAAACAAAGGAACAAAAAAAGGAAAACTTCAAAAATCTTCTTCTCTGAAACTAGAAGGTGCAGTGCTTTGATATTTGGTATGTAGCATCTTCTAGTGGTCCTCTACCAAGATTGTTCATATGATGCCCATGGGGTCAAAACTAGCCCTGCCCCGGGGGTCAGAAGTTTGTATTATAGGAACAAAGAAGGAAAACTTTAAAATTCTTTTTCTCTGAAACCAGAAGGTGCAGAGCTTTGATATTTGGTATGTAGCATCTCCTAGTGGACCTCTACCAAGATTGATCATATGATGCCCCTGGGGTCAAAACTAGCCCCGCCCCGGGTTTGAAACAAGTTTGAAACATAGGAAAAAAGAAGGAAAACTTTAAAATTATTCTTCCCTGAAATTAGAAAGCGCAGAGCTTTGATATTTGGTATGTAGCATATCCTAGTGGACCTCTACCAAGTTTTTTCTTAGGATGCTTCTGGGGTCAAAATTGGCCCTGCCCAGGGGTCACAAAATTGATTTTACAGCTTGGTATTCAGGTGAGCGATATAGGACCATCATGGTCCTCTTGTTTTTTTATGTCAACTCTTTACCAAACTGCAAACTACTGGATCAAATTTAAAGCATTCTTAGAAAATAATGTGGCTTGAATAGACATTCTTGTCTTTGTAAGGGTTCAAAATATTGTTTGAAAAGGTGAAAATGCTGGTAACCAGTGTTTTCCACTTTTCCCAAAATGTTATCAGAAGCCTTCCCTTTTATGGTTTTAAAAGTCATGATTGTGTAGTTTAGAGTTAAACTATCATACTTTGAGTATCCCTAGAGACCCTTTTACAGGAAGTACAACTATATGATTTTGATTATTTTTTTTTCAGGGACACCTGTCGAAAATATTTAAGGGAGAGGTTAAAAGTGAGGCACATGATATCTTTGTGAGAGGGACCACTAGAGAGAGGCTGTATCTTAAACACAGAGGGTTTGGTCCCATAGACGATGATGATCAGGTTTGTTTTAACTCTTTACCTCACAAGGTTATTATAACCCATTACCACACAGTCCCTACTTTTGACGCCCCTGAGAAAGAAGCCTTTAGAAAACATTGTGGGAAAAGGAGAAAATGCTGGTAACCAGCATTTTCTCCTTTTCCCACAATGTTTTCTACCCTTCACAAAACAAATTTCAAATTTATGTTCAGTCACTTTTCTTATTGTCGTCTGCAAATGCTTTGAATTTGGACTAGCCTCAAATATTGTCGTTTGGTAATAAACTGGTCAAAATTGAAAGCATTTGCAGACAATAAAATAAACAAAACTTAAAAAGTAAAATTTGCCTCCAGCATGGTAGAAAACATTGTGGGAAAAGGAGAAAATGCTGGTTACCAGCATTTTCTCCTTTTCTCACAATGTTTTCAAAAGGCTTATTTCTCAGGGTCGTTAAAAGTCGGGATTGTGTGGTAAAGAGTTAATAATAATGTCTTGCTTGGTATAATGTATCATAGGGATGCAATAAGCTCCCTTTTGCCAGATTGCATGGTCTGAATTTGGATCAAAAACGTCCAACATGAAACTCTTATGGTTTCACTCTGTACATGTCTTGACTTTTGTAATCTTGCAAATGATTTTAAAAGAATCTTCATATGTTTTTTCTTTTAGGTGGAGAGTATTGTTTTGACGTTTCACAGCTGGTTGAAAGAAGTTAACCAAAACCAATACTTGAATGCAAACAGTTATGTGTTTGATGTTTGGGTGCCTGAGGTAAGACCTTTATTTCTTTCCTTTTTCCAGGCCGAAGTGATTTATTTTTTTCATGCTTTTGTTTTTGTTTTTTTTTAGGGTGGGGGATTTGTTCCCTTAGGATTGTTGAACTTTATGGTGTATAGGAAATTGATATGGTAAGAAACATGGAGGGAAAAGAAAAAAGGTGTTTGTTACTGGCTTTTCCAAGTTTTCCCACGTTCTTTTTCACTGGCATTTCCAAGAGCATGACTCCGTTGTTTTGTCTCATTCTAGGCTGTTGTGTTTGGATTGAAGAAATTACATCGTTATTCAACGAAAAGGGCCTGGGAAATGTTTAATAAAGGTAGGTGTCTGACACATTATGTACATACAGACTTATTACCTTTTAATTTTTCACTTTTTCTGCTAAGCCTTGGTAGCATAGTGGGCAGTGAACAGGATTTATGACTATGTTATTGCTCATATGATTCCTGTCTAGGCCAATTTATTTCTGAGGATTGATGATAGTTATTGCAGTAGGATTCATTGTTCCCTCACTAGCTGCTGTGATATAACTGAAATAATGTTTAAAACAGCGTTAACACTATAGTAGCAATGAAAGTTTATCATTTCTCCGTAATTTCCAAATGGCAAAATTTTGGATTGGGTCAAATTCAAAACATTTGCATGTGACCGATGTTGCTTAACACTTTACCAAATTAACTTGAGTCAAAAATTGAAATTTGTTTCCAGCAGTTTAGAAAACATTGCGGGAAAAGGAGAAAATGCTGGTTACCAGCATTTTCTCCTTTTCCCACAATGTTTTCAAAAGGATTCTATCTCAGGGGGGGGTCAAAAGTAGGGATTTTGTGGTAATGAGTTAAATGATTCCTTTTCTCTTTGATACTTTAGAAAGTATTGCAGGTAAAGGAGAAGATTCTGATAAGCCTATGGAAGGCAAACTTAGATATTTTTATTTACATCTAACTTAATAATGTGCAAGTGTTTTCAGTTTGGACAAGGCAGAAATTTTCTCATGTGACTAAGAGTCAATAACAGTAAAGCTCTTATTCTATAATAAGGAATAAATGCAATGTGGTTTTGAAGGTCTTAGGTCATGTTGCTTAGATCTCTCCATACAGAATATCATCTAACTCTAGGTCTAAAGAGGTTGGGCCAAAACCTGTTCTAATGCCCTTCTAGAAGGCAGGGAATAATTTGTCTAAATTTTCAGTATTTACCAAATCTGATTGCTCATGGTTATACATGTGTTTCAAAAGCATGTTGTTATGGGAGATAACTCAGAGAGAATTCTCTTTGGTTTATTTGTTATGGTATTGGTCTTTTGAATCTCGAAAACAAGGATAATTGTCATGGGTTAGAATCCCTCCAGATGCAGTTTGTAATTGAGCTACGCATTTATTTGTTTCTTTGTTACAGACTTCATTCGTAAGATGGGGGCTTCTTACGTATTTGCCATTTAGCCATGGATTGTATTTGTTGTCCAAAAACAGACTTTCTGTCTAATAAGGCTTTGAATTATCAATAAATGATGACTTAAAGAGGCGACGTGTTACGGGAGATCACTTCTTTACTGCATAGCTTTCCCGTGTAAAATCAATACCTGGCAATTGCGGCAGTGAGAATTCTCTTTGGCTTATTTGTTATGGTGTTAGTCTTTTAAACCTGGAAAAAGAGGATATTTGTCTGTCATAGGTTCAAATCCCACCAGATGCAGTTTGTAATTGAGCTATGCATTTATTTGTTTCTTTGGGATAGACTTTAATTGTAAAAATGTCACAAAATTGTATCAGCCAGGAAGATCTGTTCAGTATTCTCACCTTGGTATTAAAATTTCCATTTTACAGTAGAATAAAGAAAAACTCCCAAAGTTAAGACTGTTTTGACTATCTTGATTTGTCTTTATTTTGTCACCTTGTTATATCTATAATGTAACAGAAGGTGAAAGTGGTCAAAAACAGTGCCAATGGATTTAACTCTTTCGGCCCCATCAGCAAAAATAGTAACATTTGTGATAGAGCCATCGAAAGAGGTTGAGTGATTTGTTTGATGCTAAAATAGTGTACTACTTATTTCAGGTGTCAAATCTACCAAAGAAGAATTACAGTTGGTGCATGAAGGGCTGATAAGAAAGTCACCAGAAGTAAACAACACACAGGAGGAGAAATTCAAATTATTCAAACCACCCAAGAGGCTTATCTTAAAATCATAGGAATTATTCTTTTTTGCCCCCAGATTTTATCTTTACCAAACAAAGGTTTTTAGACTTGCCATGATTGAAAGCATTTGCAGACAAAAGTAGATCAACAGTTGAAGTTTGTGTTTGGAAGGGTAAAACATTGTTAGACCAACTTGTTACGATGTTTCAAACAATGGTCTCAAGAGCCTTCTTTATCGAAAAACAAGACTAGAAAAGTGTTGTCTCTTCACCAAATGGCAAACTTTTAAACAATTTCAGCTAAGCTCAAAAGATTACTTCTGTCTGAAAATTGTAGGAAACATTGTGTGAAAAGGAGAAAGTGCTGGTAATAGGCATTGTCACTCTTTCTCTTCCACAATGTTTTTAAAAGCTTTTGTCTTTATTGTAAATAAAACTCAGGATTGTTTGGTTAAGGACTAATGCCTTGTTTAAGGAAGATGCAAATGATTGAAATAATGAGACAAAAGCAGCAGCTGCTCTTTTATAATATTTTCTACTTTTGCCATAATTGTTCTTTTTAATTACTCATGATCAACAAATTAGAAGAAATTGTGGACAGGACTTTGATATTATAAATCTTTAATGATAGCTGCCATCTAATGATAGAGAAGATATTTGTTCAATTTCAATAAAAGATCAAAATTTATGTCATCAATTGAACATCGGTTATTTTTTCATAAGTTGGGCTGGCAAAAGTGAAAATATTACCAATTATGTTCACAAGATGAAACAAATTTGGATCTTTTACTGAAAAAAAAAAAGTGTTTTTTTTTATGTTTCTTACCCCCTTATTTGTTTGGATTTTGAATCTACTATGCCTTTATCCTTTCCCAAACAAACCCTGGTTTTTACGGGTCTGGAATAGTAGCCTTTTGGAAACATTGAGGGAAAAGGAGAAAATGCTGGTTACCACAATGTTCTCTACCCTATCAAAGGCAGAAATCATCTTTTCAGAAAGGGTTAAACTGTCATCTGCAAAATGCTTTCAATTTGGTCTAGTCCAAAAGTTTATTGTTTGGGAAAGGTTTCATTGAAGAGTTATTTATCCAACCAAAATCCATTATTATTTCTACATAAACTGCTGAAAAGCATGAAATGAATTTTTATATCTATTGTGTTTATCAAGAATAGCGAATTGTACAAAAATTTAATTTTGTAATTTAATAAATTTTGTTATATATCATGTTGTAAATTACTTTCTTTTCTTATTTGGGGAAGGAGTTTCGATGCTACTGAATAGTCTTGGGTTTGGCTTCATAACCTGGCACTAGTTTTTGCCAAAGCTGTTATGATAAAAAGTAGGATTTGCATTAATAAGTGGTATGACTGACTGTTAAAAAAGGCGTTTAATCCCAAGATACTGTTCAGTCATGTTTAGCATGATACTATATACAAATCTATTTATAGATATTCTTGTGACATAAAATTTGCTTGGTAGCCTTATAAGTCTCTCGCTTAAGCATTTACTAATTATCAAGCAATTTCTTGATTTTAGCTCACCTGAGCACTGAGTGCTCATGGTGAGCTATTGTGATCGTGCTGTGTCTGTTGTCCGTTGTCAACTTTTTACCTTGTGTATGCTCTAGAGGCCACATTTTTGGTCTGATACTCATGAAAGTTGGTCAGGTTGTTTGCCTCAATGAAATCTCGGATGATTTCGAAAATGGGTCACAAGGTCACTAGGTCAAATCTTAGAAAAACCTTTTGTATGCTATAGAGGCCACATTTTCAGTCTGATATTCATGAAAGTTGGTTAAGATGTTTGTCTGGATGATATCTGACGAGTTCGAAAATGGGTCATGTGGGGTCAAAAATTAGGTCACTATGTCAAAATTTAGAAAATCCTTGTGTACACTCTAGAGGCCACATTTTCAGTTGGATACTCATGAAAGTTTGCCTGGATGATATCTCGGACGAGTTCAAAAAATGGGTCATGTGGGGTAAAAAACTAGGTCACTAGGTCAAATTTTAGAAAAACTTTGTGTACGCTCTAGAGGTTTTATTTTCGAATGGATACTCATGAAAGTTGGTCAGAATATTTGCCTTTATGATATCTTAAACCACTTTGAAAATGGGTCATGTGGAGTCAAAAACTAGGTCACCAGATCAAATGTTAGAAAAACCTTTTGTAGGCTCTAGAGGCCACATTTTCAGTCTAAAACTCTTGTAAGTTGGTCAGAATGTTTGCCTTAATGATATATTAGACGAGTGTGAAAATATGTCATTTGGGGTTAAAAACTAGGTCACCGGGTCAAATTTTAGAAAAACCTTGTATATGCTCTGGATGCCAAGTTTTCAGTCTAACACTCTTGAAAATTAGTCAGAATGTTTGCATTTATCATATCTTGGATGAGTTTGAAAATGGGTCATGTTGTGTCAAAAACTGGGTCAATAGGTCAAATGTTACAGACACCTTTTGTATGCACTGGAGGACACATTTTCAGTCTGAAAACTTGTTCATAATATTTTTCCTGGTGATACCTTGAATGAGTTTGAAAATGGGTCATGTGGAGTCAAAAACTAGGTCAATGGGTCAAATATTAGAAAAAACCTTGTGTACACTCTAGAGGCTACATTTTCTGCCTTATACTCTTCAGACTTGGTCAGAATGTTTGTTTCGGTGATGTCTCAAAAGAGTTTGATAATGGGTAATTGTTTGGTCCAAAACTAGGTCACTTGGTGAAATCTTAGAAAAACATTTTGTATGCTGTAGAGGCCACATTTTCAGTCCAATACTCATGAAACTTGTTCAGAATGTTTGTCTTATTGATTTCTCAATAATGTTTGATGATGGGTAATGTCTAATAAAAAACTAGGTCACTGGGAAACTAGATGGTTCATGTTTGGTCAATAGACTCAGGTGAGCGATTTCAGGGCCATCATGGCCCTCTTGTAATACCTCTGAGGAAAAGGCCATTGACACCCAAGTATGAAAAGGAGAAAAAGCAGGTTACCAGCATTTTCTTCTTTTTCTCACAATGTTTTTAGCTCACCTAAGCACAAAGTGCTAAAGATGAGCTATTGTGATCGCCAAATGTCTGTTGTCTGTTGTCCATCAACAATTTCTTTAAACATCTTCTTCTTCTAAACAACTGGGCCAATATTCATGAAACTTGGCAGGAATGTTTCTTGGGTAAAGCTCTACCAAAAGTATTCAAAGAATTTAATTCCACCCATAACTCTGGTTGCCATAGCAACAAAAAAAACCGAAATCTTTGAAAATCTTCTTCTCTAAAACTAGAAGGCGTAGAGCTTTGAAAAACGGTATGTAGCATCTCCAAATGGACCTCTACCAATTTTGTTCAAATTATGTCCTTAGAGTCAAAACTGGCCCCCACCGGGGGGATAACAAGTTTGAGCATAGGAACAAAGAAGGAAAAGTTTAAAAATCTTCTCCTGTGAAACTTGAAGGAGTAGAGCTTTGATATTTTGTATGTGGCATCTCCTAGTGGACCTCTACCAAATTTGTTCAAATTATGCCCCTGGGGCCAAAACTGGCCCCACCCCGGGGGTCACAAGTTTGAGCATAGGAACAAAGAAGGAAAACTTTAAAAATATTCTCCCCTGAAAGTTGAAGACGTAGAGTTTTGATATTTGGTATGTGGCATCTCCTAGTGGACCTCTACCAAGTTTGTACAAATTATGCCCCTTGGCTTAAAACTGGCCCCATCCCCGGGGGTCACAAGTTTGAGTATGGATACAAAAAAGGAAAACGTTAAAAAATCTTCTCCTCTGAAATTTGAAGGCATAGAGCTTTGATATTTGGTATGTGGCATCTCCTAGTGGACCTCTACCAAGTTTGTTCAAATTCTGCCCCTGGGGTCAGAACTGGCCCCACCCTGGGGGTCAAAAAAAATTGAGAATAGGAACAAAGAAGGAAAACTTTAAAATTCTTTTCCTCAGAAACTAGAAAGCATAGAGCTTTGATATATGGTCTCTTGAATCGCCTAGCAGACCTCTACCTGGTTTGTACAAATGATGCCCCTGGAGTCAAAACTGGCCCCACCCCTGGGGTCACTAGTTTGAGCATAGGAACAAATAAGGAAAAAATTAAAATTCTTTTCTGATGAAACTAGATGGCGTAGAACTTCGATATTTGATACGTGACATCTCCTAGTGGACCTCTACCAAGTTTGATTGAATCATGCTCACAGGGTCAAAACTGGCCCGGCCCTGGGGGTCACAAGTTCGAACATAGGAACAAAGAAAGAAAATTTTAAACTTCTTTTTCTCTAAAACTAGAAGGCATAGAGCTATGGTATTCCTAGTGGACCTCTACCAAGTTTGTTCAAATTATGCACTTAGGGTCAAAACTGGCCCTGCCCCGGGAGGGTGGGGGGTTCACAGGTTCGAACATAGGAACAAAGAAGGAAAACTTTAGGGATCTTCTTCCCTGAAACTTGAAGGTGCAGAGCTTTGATATTTGGTATGCAGAATCTTCTAGTGGACCTCTACTGTGTTTGGTCATTATGATGTCTCTGGCGTCAGAACTGGCCCTGCCCTGGAGGTCACAGGTTGGAAAATGGGAACAAAAAAGGAAAATTTTAAATTTCTTTTTCTCTTAAACGGGAAGGTATAACCTTTTGATATTTGGTATGTAGCATCTTTTAGTGGACCTCTACCAAGTTTGTCCCAAGGATGCTGCTTTGGTCAAAACTGACCCAGCCCCGGGGACCACAAGTTCGAATATAGGACAAAAAAGGAAAATTTAAAATTCTTCTTTGAAACTGGAAGATGTAGAGCTTTGGTATTTGATTGCACTATGTTCGGCGTCTGTCGTCCGTTGTCCGTCAACAATTTCTTTAAACATCTTTTCCTAACCCACTGGGCCAATCTTGATGAAACTTGGCAGGGATGTTCCTTGGGTGAAGCTTTACCAAAGTTGTTCAAAGAATTAAATTTCACTCTTAAGCTATAGTCTAAGGTGAACGTTTCAGGGCCAATGGCCCTCTTATTTAACTGTTTCAAAGAAACAATTCCCATCTTTGGTGCCACAAATGATTTGTGAAAAGTAATGCTCATTCAACTTTTCCAAACAATAGAATTTTAGACTTGTCGTAAGTGAAGCATTTGAAGACAAGAAAATAAATTTAGCTGTCAAAATGATTATTGTTTGTAACAGTAGGGAAAATCTTGTTAGAAAAGGAGAATGTGCAGCTCACCAGTATTTTCTCTTTGACCCAAAAGGTTTTCAGAAGTTTATTTTTTCAGGGATTTTAAAACTAGGGAATGGGTGCTAAGGGGTTAATAGTCAATTAGTTAATCACAGACATTAGGTGACTTTCGTGGATATGATTTTTTTTAAGTTAATTCTGCTAAAATACAAAATTCTGGACAAATCTAAATGGAAAGCATTTCTGACAGCAGAATAAATATGAGTATGAGTCAGTGAATTGTATTTGTCTTTGGGAGAGCCGAAAATTCAGTGGGTAAAAGAAGAAATACTGGATACCAGCATCTTCTCCTTTTCCCACCATGTTTTCAAAAGCCTTCGACCTCGAGGTCCATAAAACTTGGGCTTGTTTGTTAAAAGGTTAATTAGTTGTACATACGTATCAGGGAATTGGTAATCTATATGACTTTCTTCTTGGAATTACCAGAAAGAGTTTTAAAGATAAGAACATGGCTTAGATGAGAAGAGATTAGTCTACCCTTTACCACACAATGACGACTTTTGACGATCCTTAGGTAGAAGCTTTTTGAAAACATTGTGGGAAAGGAGAAAATGCTGGTAACCAGCATTTAGTTTAATCTAATGGACCTTTAACAAGTTTCTTCATAATATTGGCCTGGGGTAAAACTGGCTCAATTCCATGGATCACAAGTTTAATATGGCTTTCCATATGTAGGCACTTCAATTTAAGCATAAAACAAGGGAAGAAACTTTTGTTATAAAGGATAAAGTTTGTTACTATTTTCCTCCCTTGATTATCAAACTGCAGTGATACATGATTTGTGGCAGATATTTATGTTTTTTTGATAGAAAATATTCTATTTTCAGAGAGAGTGATTCATTTTGATGTTAATAGTTATGCTCACATGAGTGGAATTTTAAATTCAAGGTAAGAATTCTGTAATTCAGGTTTTTTTCCTTTGGACTTTACCTTTTAGGCTAATGAATTAACCTGCTTGTATTTCCTGACAGTGTTCAATGTTTTCAAAGGTCCTCTTTTTCAGGGTCATGAACACTTCAATATGTGCAGTAAAGGGTTAAAAAGCCAGTGGAATGATACAGGGCCATCATGGCCCTCTTATTTTCCATAGTCTGGTGGCATAGTAAACTATGTAAATAACTTCAGACCAGTGAGTTGCTTGTTTAGATACCCGGGGCAGTCAATGTGAAAGGTTTTATTCTTCTCTCACTGCTTCATTTACTGGATGATGATAACATGAGAAAGTAGTGGTTCTGGAAGGATAGTGTGTGAGGTACTTGTATAAGAAACACCAGGACACCATGGATAGGTGCACAGGCAACTAAAAAATAGCTAAAGTTATTTTGAAAATAGCATTAAACATTGCACAAACAAACAAAATCATTTTATTGCTCATTGGTAGGTATTGCTCAAAACAGAGAAAGAAAGAGATGGAGAAAATCAGCATTTCAGTTATGTAATTTGTTTCATGTTTTTGCTTATTAACCCACCTGAGCGCAGAATGCTCAAGATGAGCTTTTGTGATTTTATAAGCTGTGTCTGTCATGCTTCAGCTGTCGTCTACAGTGCATTGTCAACTTAAACATTGTGAACACTCTAGAGGCCACATTTTCAGTGGGACACTCATGAAACTTGGTCAGCATGTTTGTCTTGATATCTCGGAAGAGTTTTACAAGGAGTCATATTGGGTAAGAAAAAAAGATTACTAGAAGGAATCCTGGAAAAAAACTTGTGTAGATTCTAGAGGCCACATTTTCATTCTAAAACTTGAAATTTGATCAGAATATTTTTCCTCATGATATCTCGATAAAGTTTGAAATTGGGTCATGTCAGGTAAAAATTAGGTCACTAGGTCTAATCTTAAAAAAAACCTTGTGTATGTTCTAGTGGCCACATTTTCAGCTTGAAATTCTTGAAAATAGGTCAGAATGTTGGTCTTGTCTGTATGATATCTCAAATGAATTTTAAAGTGGGTCGTGTCAGGTCAAAAACTAGGTCTATATGTCAAATTTTAGGAAAACCACATATCCAGCCAAAAACTCTTAAAATTAGTCAGAATGTTTGTCTTGATGATATTTCGTTCGAGTTTGCAAATGGGTCATGTAGGGTCAAAAGCTAGGTGACTACCTCCAATCTTAAAAAACCTTGTGTACATTCTAGAGGCCACTTTTCCAGCCCTAAACTCGTGAAAGTAAGTCAGAATGTTTGTCTTGATCATATCTTTTAGGAGTTTGAAAAATGGGTCATGTTGGGTCAAAAACTAGGTCACTAGTTCAAATCTTAGAAAAAAACTTGTGTATGCTTTGGAGACCACATTTTTGCCAAAACTCTTGATAGTCGGTCAGAATGTTTGTCTTGATAATATCTTAGATGAGTTTGAAAATAAGTCATGTCTAGTCAAGTTGTAGGTCACTAGGTCAAGTTTTAGATAAAACTTTGTGCACACTCTAGAGGCAGCATTTTCAGTCCAAAATCTCTTGTAGCTGGTCAGAATATTTGTCTTGATAATATCTTGATCAAGCTTGAAAATGGGTTATGTCTAGTCAAAAACTGGTTCACTTGGTCAAATCTTACAAAAACCTTGTGTATGCTCTAGAGGCCACATTTTCAACCCCAAACTCTTGAGAGCTTGTCAGAATGTTTATTTGGATATTATCTCAATTGAGTTTGAAAATGGGTCATGTCAGGTCGAAAACTAGGTCAAATCTTAGGAAAACCTTGTGAATGCTCATTACTCTTGAAACTTGGTCTTAATGTTTGTCTTGATGTTTTTCTGGACAAATTTGCAAACATATCATGTCAGATCAAAAACTAGGTCACTGTTCAAATCATAGCGAAACCTTGTGTACACTCTAGAATTCACATTTTCAGTCAAATGCTCATGAAAGTTGGACAGAAAGTTTTTCGTAATGATTATCTTGAATGAGTTTGAATATGGGTCACATCAGTTAATAAACTAAGCAACAAGTAAAATCTTCAAGATAGCTTATGTAGCTTTAGTGTTGTGGTTTACTATGCAAGCAAATTGGTCATAATGTTTGTCTTGATGATCAATATGATGAAATTGAAAATTTGCTCAAAAACTAGTTCGCCATGTCAAATCTTAGAAAAATTTGTGTACACTCTAGAGACTACATTTTCTGTCAAGTACTAAGGAAAGGTAGTCAGAGTCTTTGTTTTAATAATATCTAAAAAGGAAAAAAGAGATGTTTAAATAATAAGTAGGTAACTGAGAGAAATTCTAGAAAAAGCTTGTGAACAAGCTGAAGGCCAAAATTTCTGACCAATAATTATGAAAGCTTGATAGAATATTAATTATGAAAGCTTGATAGAATATTTGTCAAAATATCTCAAAAAAGAGATTGAAAATGGGTCATGTATGGTCAAAAGACTCGGGTGAGCAACTTCAGGGTCATCATGGCCTTCTGGATTATTATAAAAATTATCATGAGAGAGAGAGGGTTGGAGAGGGAGAGAAAAGTTGAAGTTATGATTATTTAATCAATTCAGTCTATCATAATTTTTGCTTGTTTATTTATAAATATTGACCATGAGAGAGAGATGGGGAAAATTATTTGAATAATTGGATCATACAATCATACTTTTTTCTTATTTACGTAATTATAGAAATTGATTGTGATTGAGAGAATGAAAATTTGGTAAAATTGATCTTTCACTCAATTTGCTTGTTTGATTTCTTATTTATCTAAGGAAATGGATTATGCGAGAGAGAGACACACAGATGAGCGAGAGGCTGATAGAGATGGATACTATTCAGACAGTTTGAAATCTTAAAGTATTATATGAAAGGCTTGTAGGAATTGTGTTTATAATATTTGTGAATTGTTTTGTTTTGGATCAGATTCAAGCAGCTGTGATTTAAAAAGACAAAGTTCTCATGATTGCAGAATGACTCTACGATTATTTCATAATCGAAAATGCATATTTTTACTGCCAGTAAATGTCTATTTGCTTCATTACCTGAAATAAAAATCATGTTAAATAGTATTGTGTATTTGTTTTAACCATTCTTGTTTTTATCATACCTGAACGTGCTGGCATGTGGCTCACTTGTATTGATTACAAGTGAATAAAAAAGAAATGTAATTAGTAAAAAATTAAGCATGTTTATTTTAAGGGCCCCTGCCTTTGCAAATTTACAAATTTATGCCCTCTACTTTTCTTGTCTTTTTATACTACCCGAAAAAAATTCGGGGGAGCATATAGTCGCCACGCTGTGCGTACGTCCGTTTGTTTTTTCATTTGTCCGTCTGAAGCCATTTCTCCACAACCCCTGGACCAAATTTAATGAAACTTCATATATGAATTCCTTGGAACAATATGCAAATACCTTTTTCCCCGTTTTTCAATTTGAGGTTGTGTCACGGAAAAAGGGGGCTTCATGCAAAAAATCCGTCCAAAGCCATTTCTCCACAACCGCAATACCAAATTTTATCAAACTTCATATCTGAACTCCTTGGAACAATCAGCAAATACCCTTTTCCGGCTTTCTCAATTTGAAGCTGTGTCACGGAATAAGGGGGCTTCATGTAAAAAATTGTTTTTCACTAATATCGTTTGTCCGTCCGAAGCCATTTCTCCACAACCCTTGGACCAAATTTCATGAAACTTCATATCCGAACTCCTTGGAACAATACGCAAATAACTCTCTCCAGGTTTCTCAATTTGAGGCTGTGTCATGGACAAAGGGGGTTTCATGTAAAAAATTTGTCCAAAGCCATTTCTCCACAACTGTTGGACCAAATTTTATGAAACTTCATATCTGAACTCCTTGGAACAATACGCAAGTATGTCTTTCCAGGTTTCTCAATTTGAGGTTGCGTCACGGAAAAACGGGGCGTCATGGAAAAAAATGTTTTTCATCAATATCTCCTACATCGGTGCTCAAAACGTTTTGAAATTTCAAATCCGAACTCGTTTGAACGTTGCCCAGATATCTCTTTCCCGGTTTCTCAGTTTGAGGCTTGGTCACGAAAAATGAGGGCTTCATGCAAAAATTGGTTTTCTGTAACATTAGTGCTCAAAAGCTCATGAAATTTCAAATCTGAACTTGTTGGAACATTGCCCGGATACCTCTTCTTCATTTTCTTAGTTTCAGGCTGCGACACTGAAAACGGGGGCTTCATGCAAAAAACTGTTTTCTGATACCGCTTTCCTGGTTTCTCAATTACAGGCTGCATCGCAGAAAAAGGAGGCTTCATTTAAAAATTGTTTTTCTCTAATATGTCCTACATTAATGCTCAAAATTTCATGCAATTTCAAATCTGAACTCTCGTTGGAACATTGCCCAGATACCTCTTCCCTGGTTTCTCAATTTCAGGCTGCGCCACGGAAAAAGGGGGCTTCATGTAAAAAAAGGTTTTATGTAATTTTTCGTACATTACTGCTCAAAATTTCATGACATTTTGAATTCGAATTATTATTCAAAAATGGTACAAACCATGCACCCTTTGTATTTATTCTAACTATGCAATATTGTTTTATGGGAAAAGGGGGCTTAAAGGAGGCATAGTGGGCTTAGTGCCCTTTACAAGTTTGTAATGGCTATTACTCCAACAGTATTACAGATATTAATGTCAAAATTCATAAACAGATAGATCTTAATGATTAATAGAAAATCTAATTTTTCCATGTGTCAAGAAGTTTTAGAGGAAAAGCGGGCTTCATGGTAGAATTGGAGTCAGTTTTTCTCCATAATCTCGCTGTTAAAAATTTCAAATTTCAGTTACTATCCTCCCCAAATGAATTTTGCTGTCAGTCTTTCCATTTATTTGTTGAGCTCTATTTCAGTTTGTGTTCGCGCATTTTTTTTCCTGGTAGATATATCGTCAATTATTATCATTGTAACATTTGCCTTTGGATTATTTTTTTCCAATTTCATACGTTTTATGACAAGCACTTGTTCGGGGAGCAAAACCCGTCTCTGACAGTTCTTGTTTTTCCGGTTAACCCATTACCACACAATCCCTACTTTTGACGCCCTTTAGAAAGAAGCCTTTGAAAACACTTTGGGAAAAGGAGAAAATGCTGGTAACCAGCATTTTCTCCTTTTCCCACAGTGTTTTCTTCCCTTCTCAGAACAAATTTCAATTTTTCAGTCACCTTTATTTTGTCGTCTGCAAATGCTTTGAACCAGCCTAAAATTTTGTCCTGTGGTAAAGAGTTAAGGGCCTCCATGGCTAGATAGTTAAGCCATGGGGGTCCATAATTGAAAACAAACAAAAATATCTTTGAAAATGATAGTCTGTGTAAATGTATTAATTGATCCCTTACCATACAGTTCCGACTTTTATTGACCCTGAGAAAGAAGTACAGGTAGTAAAACGATTTCCAGTATTTTCTTCTAGCCACAGAATATTTTCAAAGGCTTCGTTTTCAGATTCATACAAAAGGCAGGAGCGCTTGGTAAATGTTTTACCGCTGCCCGTCAATGCTTTTCCACGACAGTGGAACTGAACAGAGAGTATGAGATGCAAATTTTATATAAGTACAATCATGTAGTAAGAGAACAGACGAAGGACCATGAATATTGGCTGGTTACGATATATATGTAGCCGAGAAAGGATGGGTTTGTGTGGAGGATATAAAAATAAAAAAGTCTATTTTTAATGCTTTAATGCATAGCTTTTCAATAATATAATGTATAAGCCATGCTTTGTGAAAGGATGCTAAATGCATCTGCAAATAAAATCGACCTATGTCAGCCTGCGAAGTCTACGAAGGCTGACCTCGGTCGCATTTTTAGCTCACCTGAGCACAACGTGCTCAAGGGTAGCTTTTAGGATCACCCGGTGTCCGTCGTCCGTCGTGCGTCGTCAACAATTTTTTAAACATCAACTCCTCCTAAACGGCTGGGCCAATTAGGACCAAACTTGGCTGGAATGTTCCTTGGGAGGTCCTCTTTAAAGATTGTTCACAGAATTTGATTCCATCAAAAACTCTGGTTGCCATGGCAACGAAATGGAATTCTTTAGGAAATTCTTTAAAAATCCTCTTCTCTGAAACCGCTAGCCAGATTTTAAAATAATCTCACACAGATGTTCCTTGGGTGACCCTTTTCAAAAATTGTTCGCGAAATTTTGATCCGTCAAGAAACATGGCTCTGGTGAATGGGGGATTCTTGCACTATACAGAAATGAAGAAATTCTTCAAAATTCTTCTTCTCTGAAACCACTGGCCAGATTTTAAAATAATTTCACACAGATGTTCCTTGGGTGACCCTTTTCAAAATTGTTCGCGAAATTTTGATCCGTCAAGAAACATGGCTCTGGTGAATGGGGGCTTCTTGCACTATACAGAAATGAAGAAATTCTTAAAAATTCTTCTTCTCTGGAACCGCTGGTCAGATTTTACAATAATTTCACAGAGATGTTCCTTGGATGACCCTTTTCAGAAATTGTTCGCGAAATTTTGATCTGTCAAGAAACATGGCTCTGGTGAATGGGGGTTTCTTGCACTGTACAGAAATGAAGAAATTCTTTAAAATTCTTCTTCTCAGAAACCGCTGATCAGATTTTGAAATAATTTCACGTAGATGTGTATTGGGTGACCCTTTTCAAAAATTGTTCGTGAAATTTTAATAGGTCAAGAAACATGGCTCTGGTGAATGGTGGCTACTTGCGCTATAGGGAAATGAAGAAATTCTTTAAAATTCTTCTTTTCTAGAATGGCTGGTCACATTTTGAAATAATTTCACAGAGATGTTCCTTGGGTGACCCTTTTCAAAACATTTTCGTGAAATTTTGATTCATCAAGAAACATGGCTCTGGTGAATGGGGGCTACTTGCACTATAGGGCAATGAAGAAATTCCTAAAAATTCTTCTTCTCTGAAACGGCTGGTCAGATTTTGGAAAATTTTCACAGAGATATTCCTTGCGTGACCTTTTTCAAAAATTGTTCGTGAAAGTTTGATTCATCGAGAAACATTGCTCTGGTGAATGTGGGCTACTTGCACTGTACAGAAATTAAGAAACTCCTAAAAATTCTTCTTTTTTGACACTACTGGCCAGATTATGAAAGGCCTTTTACAGGTGACCTTTTAAAAATTGCTTGGCAAAATAATTATTTTGTTTCAAGTGTTTCAATACCTTAAAAAATAAAAGGCTATGGTCCCCTCAAAAATTCAGGTGAGCGATCCAGGGCCATCTAGGCCCTCTTGTTTTACTTTTGCTCAATATTCTTTAATGTCCAAGCACATTTCACATTATGTTCTCGTCGGCTGTTTAACAAATTGGCTTCTGAGGATCCACAACTATGTGATGATTTAGGTGGTACAATGCACCCTGGAGATGCATGCTGCCCCCATAGCCACACACAGCTTAATATTTAACCCTTTACTACATGACAAAATTTTAGACGTGTCCGAATTGGAAGCATTTGCTGATGGCTGTTTCAATGTGGCTCATATGAAATGATTTTTTTTTTTTTGATAGGGAAGAACACATTGTGGGAAAAGGAGAAAATGCTGGCAACCAGCATTTTCTTCTTTTCCCACAATGTTTTCAAAAGTCTTCTCTGTCAGGGGTGTTAAACGCCGTCATTGTGTGCTAAAGGGTTAAAATGACAATTTCTGCATCTAAAATCTAAGTATATTTATGGTAGGTTAATTGTAGTTTTCATAGAACAGGAGGGCAAAAAGACTTCATCAAATATTCACCACATACTTTAGACTCTTTCAAATTCAAACCCATCCCCAGCCATTTTTTTCGTGTGTGGGGGGGATAGAAATAAGTCGGTTGCCGCCCTGCAGTAGTGGTAAGACCCTAGTCTGGATTACCTGCTCCTATCACTACGTTATCGAATTACGGAGGGGTACTAGACTAGTAATACCCCTTCAAATGGGCCTGCCTGTTTGCCGTGGACTGCAATGCGTAATGCCTGACGACAGGATCCTGGTAATTGAGTGGACTCAGGGCCTGGCTTAACCCTATTTTTACAATACATGGACATCCATTTGGCCTATTGTTCGGCCAAACGGGAGGTCAGGAAGTTCGTCCTAATCATGCCATTCTCTTGGGTATTCAAAGGTATTCTTCATTCTCTTTCCTACCTTTCATTCATTTCCATTTCTAAATCTTGACCATGTTTCAAATCTCTTATTTAAAACCCAACAAGGCGGTGGTTCATGGGTCATTTGAATGAAAGTTTTGGTGTTTGACTGACACTTGTAATCTTCCAAAGACTATCTATGCTTGATCCGATTGTCTGCAGGAATACACTTTTCAGTCTTCCCCTTTCGCTGTATACCAATGATGTAGCCCTGACATGGTCTGCGAGTGGGATTCCCCCAGACTTTGTCCCCTTGTTGGGCTCCGAGGTGGGTTGGGAGCATCAGCGGTGAAACTTTGTGAAATCAAAATGGTACCTCAAAATGATACCAAACTTGATGACTGCAAACGCCCACTCTCAGAGTCTGAATCGGATACTGAAACCTTTGCTTCCTCTTACTCATCTGTCAATTTCCCTCGATTTACTGTCATACAATCACAAGATCCTTCAAAACCTATTACCAAACTTGCTCCTTTTTTCATTAAAAACTGGTTTCCAGTAGTCTTGGCATCCCGAAATCAGTCAAAAAGCTTAAAGATGAGACTTTGTTGGTGGAATGAATTTTCCAAGCAGCAGAACCTTAATTTCTTAAAGCATAAAAAATCTTCAACATCGACGTGAAAATCTTTCCTCACCCTACCCTCAATTCTTTTAACCCATTATCACACAATCCCTACTTTTGACGCCCCTGAGAAAGAAGCCTTTAGAAAACATTGTGGAAAAAGGAGAAAATGCTGATAACCAAAATGTATTCTAGCCTTCACAAAACTAATTTCGAATTTTCAGTCACTGTTATTTTGTCGCCTGCAAATGCTTCCAATTTGGACAAGCCTAAAATATTGTGGTTTGGTAAAGGGTTAAAGGAGTGATCCGATGCAAAGAATTAACATACTATCAGTTGTTGAAGGAAACCCAAGACAATCTCAAATTACCGGGTGTCTCCAATGTAAAGCGTATAACAGTACACAGAGATGGTGATGCCAGACCTACCAATACTTACATTTTTACCTTCTGCTCTTCAAACCTACCTTCATCTATCAAAATTTAATTCCACCCATAACTGGTTGCCATGGCAACAAAAAAAAAAAAAAAAAAAACCGAAATCTTTGGAAATATTCTTCTCTGAAACTAGAAGGCATAGAGCTTTGATATTTGGTATGTAGCAACTCCTAATGGACCTCTACCAAGTTTGTCCAAATTATGCCCCTTGGGTCAAAACTGGCCCCGCCCCGTGGGATAACGAGTTTGAGCATAGGAACAAACATGGAAAACTTTAAAAATCTTCTCCTCTGAAATTTGAAGGCGTAGAGCTTTGATATTTAGTATGTGGCTTCTCCTATTGGACCTCTACCAAGTTTGTTCAAATTATGCCCCTGGGGTCAAAACTGGCCCCACCCCGGGGGTCACTCAGAGAGATTTCTTTTTGGCTTATTTGTTATGGTATTGGTTAAACCTCGAAAAACAAGGATATTCGTCTGTCATGGGTTCGAATCCTGTCAGATGCGTTTATTTGTTTCTTTGTTACAAACTTTGTAAGATTGGGGCTCGTTCGGTATTGGCCATTGAGCCATGAATCCCATTTGCTATCCAAAAACAGCCAGATGCGGTTTGTATTTGAGCTATGCATTTATTTGTTTCTTTGTTACAGACTTTTTTCGTAAGATGGGGGCTTGTCGGGGATTTGATGATTGTTTGTAACAGTAGAGAAAATCTTGTTAGAAAAAGAGAATATGCTGGTCACCAGTATTTTCTCTTTGACACAAAAAGGTTGCAAAAGTTTATTTTTAATTCACCTTAGCACAAAAGGCTAAAGGTGAGCTATTGTGATCGCCCTATGTCCGGCGTCCGTCAACAATTTCTTTAAACATCTTCTCCTCCTAAACGACTGGGCCAATCTTCATGAAACTTGGCAGGAATGTTCCTTGGGTGAAGCTCTACCAAAATTGTTCAAAGTGAAACACTGAAACTTGAAGGCGTATAGCTTTGATATTTAGTATGTGGCATCTCCTATTAGACCTCTACCAAATTTGTTCAAATTATGCCCCTGGGGTCAAAACTGGCCCCACCCCGGGGGTCACAAGTTTAAGCATAGGAACAAACAAGGAAAACTAAAAATCTTCTCCTCTGAAACTAGAAAGCGTCGACCTTTGATATTTAATGTGTTGCATCTCCTAGTTGACCTCTACCAAGTTTATTCAAATGATGTCCCTGGGGTCAAAACTGGCCCCACCCCGGGGGGTTACTAGTTTGAGCATAGGAACAAAGAAGGAAAATTTATAATTCTTCTTTGACACCGGACATAGGGCGATCACAATAGCTCACCTTTAGCCTTTTGTGCTAAGGTGAGCTAAAAATAAACTTTTGAAACCCTTTTGTGTCAAAGAGAAAATACCGGTGGTACTTTTCTAAGAAGATTTTCCCTACTGTTACATACAATCATCAGATCCCCGACAAGCCCCCATCTTACGAAAAAAGTTTGTAACAAAGAAACAAATAAATGCATAGCTCAATTACAAACTGCATCTGGCTGGATTCAAACCCATGACTTTTCGAGGTTTAAAAGACCACTATCATCACGAATGAGCCAAAGAGAATTCTCTCTTCCGCAGTTGCCAGGTATTGATTTTATACGGGAAAGCTATGCAGTAAGGAAGGAGTTATTGCCTCATTGTGTTATTACACCTCATCTAAAAGTCATCATTTATTGATGACTCAAAGACAAAAATTTAATTCCACCCATAACTGGTTGCCATGGCAACAACAACAACAAAAAAAAACCGAAATCTTTGGAAATATTCTTCTCTGAAACTAGAAAGCATAGAGCTTTGATATTTGGTATGTAGCAACTCCTAATGGACCTCTACCAAGTTTGTCCAAATTATGCCCCTTGGGTCAAAACTGGCCCCGCCCCGTGGGATAACGAGTTTGAGCATAGGAACAAACATGGAAAACTTTAAAAATCTTCTCTGAAATTTGAAGGCATTTGGATAGCAAATGGGATTCATGGCTCAATGGCCAATCCCGAACGAGCCCCAATCTTACAAAGTTTGTAACAAAGAAACAAATAAATGCATCTGACAGGATTCGAACCCATGACAGACGAATATCCTTGTTTTTCGAGGTTTAAAAAACCAATAGCATAACAAATGTGCCAAAAAGAAATCTGAGTGACCCCCGGGGTGGGGCCAGTTTTGACCCCAGGGGCATAATTTGAACAAACTTGGTAAAGGTCCAATAGGAGAAACCACATACTAAATATCAAAGCTCTACGCTTTCAAATTTCAGAGAAGATTTTTAAAATTTTCCGTGTTTGTTCCTATGCTCAAACTCGTTATCCCCCGGGGCGGGGCCAGTTTTGACCCAAGGGGGATAATTTGAACAAACTTAGTAGAGGTCCATTAGGAGTTGCTACATACCAAATAAATATCAAAGCTCTATGCCTTCTAGTTTCAGAGCAGAAGATTTTCAAAGATTTCGGGGTTTTTTTTTTTGTTGTTGCCATGGCAACCAGAGTTACGGGTGGAATTAAATTTTGATAGATGAAGGTAGGTTTGAAGAGCAGAAGGTAAGAATGTAAGTATTGGTAGGTCTGGCAACACCATCTCTGTGTACTGTTATACGGACTCGCAGACCACATCAGGTCTACATCATTGGTATACAGTGAAAGGGCTAGACTGAAAAGTGTATTCCTGCGACAATCGGATCAAGCATAGATAGTCTTTGGAAGGTTACAAGTGTCAGTCAAACACCAAAACTTTCATTCAATTGACCCATGAGCCACCGCCTTGTTGGGTTTTAAATAAGAGATTTGAAAGATGGTCAAGATTTAGAAATGGAAGTGAATGAAAGGTAGGAAAGAGAATGAAGAATACGTAAGAATACCCAAGAGCATGGCATGATCAGGAAGAACTTCCCGTTTGGCCGAACAATAGGCCAAAGGGATGTCAATGTATTGTAAAAATAGGGTTAAGCCAGGCCCTGAGTCCACTCAATCACCAGGATCCAGTCGTCAGACATTACGCATTGCAGTCCACGGCAAACAGGCAGGCCCCTTTGATGGGGTCTTAATAGTCTGGTACCCCTCCGTAATTCGATAACGTAGTGATAGGAGCAGGTAATCCAGACTAGGGTCTTACCACTACTGCAGGGCGGCAACCGACTTATTTCTATCCGCCCCCCGCCCCCCCCCCCCCCCCCCCCCGAAAAAAAATGGCTGAGGGTGGGTTTGAATTTGAAAGAGTCTAAAATATGTGGTGAATATTTGTTGAAGTCTTTTTGCCCCCCTGTTCTATGAAAACTACAATTAACCTACCATAAATGTACTTAGATTTTAGATGCAGTAATTGTCATTTTAACCCTTTACCAGACAATGATGACGTTTAACAGCCCCTGAGAGAGAAGACTTTTGAAAACATTGTGGGAAAAGAAGAAATTGCTGGTTACCAGCATTTTCTCCTTTTCCCACAATGTGTTCTTCCCTATCAAAGAAAAATCATTTCATATGAGTCACATTGAAACAGTCCTCAGCAAATGCTTTCAATTCGGACACGTCTAACATTTTGTCATGTAGTAAAGGGTTAATTTAAACATATTTTATTCAATATATTGACATTTACATTTACAATACAAGAAATTATGTGAAAAGGATTGGAACGAAAGCATATTGCTTATATAGTTCCTCTCCCTAAACTGAAACACGTGATATTCCAATAATATCAAATGTCAAAAAAGAAAAGAATTTATTACAAAAGAACAGATAATAGGATTATAAACAAAAGGGCTGTTATCTGAAAAATTAAAAAGAAAAAAGGAAAAGTGATTGGTGATTGAGCAGAGCGGCAGCAAAAGATACAAGTTATGCTTGTGTATAAAAGTTCTCGACAGTACATTGTCAGAAAAGAAGATCAGCGGATCTAACCTTTAATTGGAATAAAACTAAGAGAATCTCTTGCTTTTATCAATGTAATCATGAACTGCATGGAAGATATGTTCGTTTTCGACAAGGGAGAGTTCGTTGTCTCCATAGTAAAGGGTTAAATATTAAGCTGTGCGTGGCTATGGGGGCAGCATGCATCTCCAGGGTGCATTGTACCACCTAAATCATCACATAGTTGCGGATCATCAGAAGCCAATTTGTTCAACAGCCGACGAGAACATAATGTGAAATGAACTTGGACATTGAAGAATATTGAGCAAAAGTAAAAAAAATGCGACCGAGGTCAGCCTTCGTGGACTTCGCAGGCTGACATAGGTCGATTTTATTTGCAGATGCATTTAGCACCCTTTCACAAAGCATGGCTTATACATTATATTATTGAAAAGCTGTGCATTAAAGCATTAAAAATAGACTTTTTTATTTTTATATCCTCCACATAAACCCATCCTCGGATACCCCAGGGTCTCCCTATTTGCTACGCTACATCGACCCCTGGGACAATTAGTTGAATTTCCCTCGCTTTACCGCTGGCCGAATGCTGGCTTTTCATTGGTTCCATCATCATTTTGTGATGGGAGAGTGTACTGTACGCTATGACGTTTCGTATCGATTTTCGGCGGCTCGCTTTACCGCTGGCCGAATGCTGGCTTTTCATTGGTTCTATCATCATTTTGTGATGGGCGAGTGGACTGTACGGTATGACGTTTCGTATCGATTTTCGGCGGCTGATTCAAAGTTTTATTAGTCAATTGTCCCAGGGGTCGATGTAGCGTAGCAAATAGGGAGACCCTGGGGTATCCGAGGATGACATAAACCCATCCTTTCTCGGCTACATATATATCGTAACCAGCCAATATACATGGTCCCTCATCTGTGCGTCTGTTCTCTTACTACATGATTATACTTATATAATATTGGCATCTCATACTCTCTGTCCAGTTTCACTGTCATGGAAAAGCATTGACGGGCAGCGATAAAACATTTACAAAGCCCTCCTACCTTTTGTATGAATCTGAAAACGAAGCCTTTGAAAATATTCTGTGGCTAGAAGAAAATACTGGAAATCGTTTAACTACTTCTACTTCTTCTCAGGGTCAATAAAAGTCGGAACTGTATGGTAAGGGATCAATTAATACATTTACACAGACTATCATTTTCAAAGATATTTTTGTTTGTTTTCAATGATAGACCCCCATGGCTTAACTATCTAGCCATGGAAGCCCTTAACTCTTTGCCACAGGACAAAATTTTATGCTGGTTCAAAGTGAAAGTATTTGCAGACGACAAAATAAAGGTGACTGAAAAATTGAAATTTGTTCTGAGAAGGGAAGAAAACACTGCGGGAAAAGGAGAAAAGGCTGGTTACCAGCATTTTCTCCTTTTCCCATAGTTTTTTCAAAAGGCTTCTTTCTAAAGGGCGTCAAAAGTAGGGATTGTGTGGTCAGAGACGGGTTTTGCTCCCCGAACAAGTGCTTGTCATAAAACGTATGAAATTGGAAAAAATAATCCAAAGGCAAACGTTACAATGATAATAATTGACGATATATCTACCAGGAGAAAAATGCGTGAACACAAACTGAAATAGAGCTCGACAAACAATTGGAAAGACTGACAGCAAAATTCATTTGGCGAGGATAGTAACTGAAATTTGAAATTTTGACCAGCAAGATTATGGAGAAAAATTGACTCCAACTCTACCATGAAGCCCGCTTTTCCTCTAAAACTTCTTGACACATGGAAAAATTACATTTTCTATTAATCAATAAGATCTATCTGTTTATGAATTTTGACATTAATATCTGTAATACTTTTGGAGTAATAGCCATCACAAAGTTGTAGAGGACACTAAGCCCACCATGCCTCCTTTAAGCCCACTTTTCAGTTAACACAATATTGCATAGTTGGAATAAATACAAAGGGTGCACGGTTTGTACCATTTTTGAATAATAATTTTAATTCAAAATGTCATGAAATTTTGAGCAGTAGTGTACAAGAAATTACATAAAACGTTTTTTACATGAAGCCCCTTTTTCAGTGGCGCAGCCTGAAATTGAGAAACAAGGGAAGTATCTGGGCAATGTTCCAACGAGAGTTCCAATTTGAAATTGCATGAAATTTGAGCCCTAATGTAGGAGATATTAGAGAAAAACAAATTTTTAAATGAAGCCTCCTTTTCCTGCGATGTAGCCTGTAATTGAGAAACCAGGAAAGAGGCACAAGAAAACAAATTTTTACATGAAGCCCCCGTTTTTTGTGACGCAGCCTGGTATTAGGAAAATGAAGAAGAGGTATCTGGGCAATGTTCCAACAAGTTCACATTTGAAATTTCATGAACTTTTGAGCACTAATGTTAGAGATATTAGTGAAAAACAATTTTTTATATGAAGCCCCTATTTTTCATGACCAAGCCTCAAACTGAGAAACTGGGAAAGAGGTATCTGGGCAACGTTCAAACGAGTTTGGATTTGAAATTTCAAAAAGTTTTAAGCACTGATGTAGGAGATATTGGTGAAAAACAATTTTGTACATGAAGCCTCTTTTTTTCGTGAAGCAACCCCAAATTGAGATACCTGGAAAGATGTATTTGTGCATTGTTCCAAGGAGTTCAGACATGAAGTTTCATAAAATGTGGTCCAACATTTGTGGAGAAATGGCTTTGGACAGATATTTTACATGAAACCCCCTTTTTTCATGACACAGCCTCAAATTGAGAAACCTGAAAAGAGGTATTTGCGTATTGTTCCAAGGAGTTTGGATATGAAGTTTCATAAAATTTGGTCCAACGGTTGTGGAAAAAAAGAACGCACGAGTCAAAAGTCAACTTTATGTTTAACCACTGCGCAAAAATATGAAATTCAGAAGCAACCGGTTGCTGTTCCAGAAACTTTTCCCTTAAAAAGAAATTGTATTCTTGTTTGAAGAATTTAGAAATAGGCCATAAAGGTACAATAAGATGCAAGAATAACTAATAATAAAATTCTTCTTTGATAGGGTAGAAAACATTGTGGGAAAAGAAGAAAATGCTGGTAAACTGCATTTTTTCCTTTCCTAAAACCATTTTCAAAAGCATTCTATATCCGGGGTGTTGAAAGGCGTCATTGTGTGGTAAAAGGTTAACAAGGATAAACAGAAATATTGTCCAATCAGAAAAGGTTTAAGGAAATCAGAATGGGAATCATCAGCCAATCAGAGAAGCTTTTGGAACTCAAAATTGGGCCCAACAGCCAATCAGGGAGCTCCAAAATCACTTCAAAACGGCGCCCTAATATATCGATAGAATACAGTGAACAAAATACGGCATAAAAGTGGATTTAGAGTCTTCTTTAAAGGCCTTTGTGCAGTCCTTGGCAAAACTGCCAGGCATGCACTATCCACACATGCCAGATTTCACTGAAAATGGGCATACATTTAAGAAAACGGGGTGGCAGAAGACCTTGTTTTGGTCTTTTCAAGCACCTTGCAAAAGTTACTTCCCTTCCCTTAAACCCTTGATGCCCCCTTTGACCCGTTAACTGAATTTGCTTTTATAACTCACACCTCATCCAATGCTGCACATTGAAACTTTAAAGATAAACTCAAAATGATCAATGTACAGTGTTTAAAAAAAGCAGAAATTAATGTGACAAGTGGCTAAAAAACAGACTGAAATCTCTTTTTGTAGCAGTTGCTTCCTATTGCATAAATCAAACATAGGGAACTAAAGTGTAATTTTTCTAATCTCTTCCAACCGCAACAAGAAACCAAGTTAGGTTGACTACCGTCTCATACGTGCCAGTCACGCATTTGCGAAAACCCCAGAAAATAATGTGACAAAGGGCTAAAAAGGACTGAAGATTCTTTCAGTAGCAACTGCTTCCTACTGCATAAGTCAAACCAAGGGAACCAAGTTCTCTTTATACCGTGACAACAAACCCATATATGTTGACCACCTCGTAGGTGCCGGTTACGTATCCGCAAAAACATGAAAAATCCACTCACAGAACATTTCATAGCAGACGACGCCTTTATCTTAAGTCACATATAGAGAACTAAAATTCTAATATGTATTTTTTTTTCTCCAATCTCTTTATACCGTGACAACAAACCCATTTACATGGACTACCGTCTCATAGGTGCCAGTTACTTATCTGCAGAAACATGAAAAAATCGACTTTCGGAACATTTCATGGCAGAAGACACCTGTTCTTTTAGGTCAAATTTAGGGATTTTTCTTTTTCATCTTCTCTCACTAGGGCCACTGATTTGCTAATGATGACTATCTCACCCATACATCTCACCCATGTGCGTAAAATCGTAAAACCAACTTAGACACTTTCGGAGGAACCGATACCTGTTACACAAATCAAAGAAAGGTAAACTGATGTTTTTTCTCCGTTTCCTTACCAGGGTCATGAAAACATTGAACCAATTTTGGCGACCGCACGAGTCAAAAGTCAACTTTATGTTTAACCGCTGCATAAAAATATGAAATTCAGAAGCAACCGGTTGCTGTTCCAGAAACTTTTCCCTTAAAGAAAAAATTGTATTCTTGTTTGAAGAAATTAGAAATACGCCAAAAAGGAACAATAAGATGCAAGAATAACTAATAATAAAATGCTTCTTTGATAGGGTAGAAAACATTGTGGGAAAATGAGAAAATGCTGGGAACCTGCATTTTTTCCTTTTCTCAAACCATTTTCAAAACCATTCTATTTCCGGGTTGTTGAAAGGCTTCATTGTGTGGTAAAAGGTTAATAAGGATAAACAGAAATATTGTCCAATCAGAGAAGGTTTAAGGAAATCAGAAGGGGAACCATCAGCCAATCAGAGAAGCTTTTGGAACTTAAAATTGGGCCCAACAGCCAATCAGAGAGCTCCAAAATCACTTCAAAATGGCGCCCTAATACATCGATAGAATACAGTGAACAAAAAACGGCATGAAAGTTGATCTAGAGTCTTCTTTAAAGGCTTTTGTGCAGTCCTTGGCAAACTGCCAGGCAAGCACTATCCACACATGCCAGATTTCACTGAAAATGGGCAAACATTTAAGAAAACGGGGTGGCAGAAGACCTTGTTTTGGTCTTTTCAAGCAAATTCCAAGAGTTACTTCCCTTCCCTTAAACACTTGATACTCGCTTTGACCCCTTAACTGAATTTACTTTTATAACTCGGACCTCATCAAATGCTGCACATTGAAACTTTGAAGAGAAACTCAAAATGACCAATGTAGAGTGTTTGAAAAAAGCAGAAATTAATGTGACAAGTGGCTAAAAAAAAATCTCTTTCTGTAGCAGTTGCTTCCTATTGCATAAATCAAACATAGGGAAATGAAGTGAAATTTTTCTAATCTCTTCAAACCACAACAAGAAACCCAGTTACGTTGACTACTGTCTCATACGTGCCAGTTACGCACATGCAAAAACCCCAGAAAATAATGTGACAAAGGGCTAAAAAAGACTGAAGACTCTTTCAGTAGCAACTGTTTCCTACTGCACAAGTCAAACCAAGGCAACTAAATTCTCTTTATACCCCGACAACAAACCCTTTTATGGTGACTACCTTCTTGTAGGTGCCGGTTACGTATCCGCGAAAACATGAAAAATCCACTAACGGAATATTTCATTGCAGACGATGCCTATTTCTTAAGTCAATATAGAGAACTAAATTACTAACATGTATTTCTCTTTTTTTTTTTTCCAATCTCTCTATACCATGACAACAAACCCATTTACGTGACTACCGTCTCATATGTATCCGCAGAAACATGAAAAAATCAACTTACGGAACATTTCATGGCAGACGACACCTGTTTTTTTAGGTCAAATTTAGGGATTTTTCTTTTTCATCTTCTCTCACTAGGGCCATTGATATAGTTACGATGACTATCTCACCCATACGTGACTGTTACGTGCTGCGCGTAAAATCATAAAACCAACTTAGACACTTTTGAAAGCCATCGATACCTGTTGCACAAATCAAAGAAAGGTAAACCAAGTTTTTTTCACCGTTTTCTTACCAGGGTCACGAAAACATTGAACCAATTTTGGCTATCGCACGAGTCAAAAGTCAACTTTATGTTTAACCCCTGCCCAAAAATATGAAATTCAGAAGCAACCGGTTGCTGTTGCAGAAACTTTTCCCTTAAAAAGAAATCGTATTCTTGTTTGAAGAATTCAGAAATAGGCCATAAAGATACAATAAGATGCAAGAATTACTAATAATAAAAAGCCTATACTTTAAAGCCTATTGTGAAGTCCTTGGCAAACCGCCAGGCATGCACTATCCACACATGCCAGATTTCACTGAAAATGGGCATACATTTAAGAAAACAGGCTGGCTGGAGACCTCGTTTTGGCCTTATCAAGCACCTTGCAAGAGTTAGTTCCCTTCCCTTAAACCCTTGATGCCCCCTTTGACCCCTTAACTGAATTTGCTTTTATAACGCAGACCTCATCAAATGCTGCACATTCAAACAAAATTAATGTGACAATGGCTAAAAAACAGACTGAAAATTCTTTCTGTAGCAGTTGCTTCCTATTGCATAAATCAAACATAGGGAACTGAAGTGTAATTTTTCTAATCTCTTCAAACCACAATAAGAAACACAGTTACGTTGACTTCCGTCTCATATGTGCCAGTTACGCACATGCGAAAACCCCAGAAAATAATGTGACAAAGGGCTAAAAAAGACTGAAGACTCTTTCAGTAGCAACTGTTTCCTACTGCATAAGTCAAACCAAGGGAACTAAATTCTCTTTATACCGTGACAACAAACCCATTTACGGTGATTACCTTCTCATAGGTGCCGGTTACGTATCCGCGAAAACATGAAAAATCTACTTACGCAACATTTCATAGACGACGCCTATATCTTAAGTCAAATATAGTGAACTAAATTTCTAACAATTTTTTTTTCTCCAATCTCTTTATACCGTGACAACAAACCCATTTACATGGACTACCGTCTCATACGTATTCGCAGAAACATGAAAAAATTGACTTACGGAACATTTCATGGCAGATGACACCTGTTTTTTTTAGGTCAAATTTAGGGATTTTTCTTTTTCATCTTCTCTCACTAGGGCCATTGATTTGGTTACGATGACTATCTTACCCATACGTGACTGTTACGTGCTGCGCGTAAAATCATAAAACCAACTTAGACACTTTCGGAGGCAACAGATAACTGTTGCACAAATCAAAGAAAAGTAAACCAAGTTTTTTTCCCTGTTTTCTTACCAGGGTCACAAAAACATTGAACCAATTTTGGCTATCGCACGAGTCAAAAGTCAACTTTATGTTTAACCGCTGTCCAAAAATATGAAATTCAGAAGCAACTGGTTGCTGTTGCAGAAACTTTTCCCTTTAAAAGAAATCGTATTCTTATTTGAAGAATTCAGAAATAGGCCATAAAGATACAATAAGATGCAAGAATAACTAATAATAAAATTCTTCTTTGATAGGGTAGAAAACATTGTGGGCAAAGGAGAAAATGCTGGGAACTTGCATTTTCTCCTTTTCTCAAACTATTTCAAAAGCATTCTATTTCCGGGGTGTTGAAAGGCGTCATTGTGTGGTAAAAGGTTAATAAGGATAAACAGAAATATTGTCCAATCATAGAAGGTTCAAGGAAATCAGAATGGGAACCATCAGCCAATCAGTGAACCCAAAATTGGGCCCACCAGCGAATCAGAGAGCTCAAAAAACAATTAAAAATGGCGCAAAAATGTATCGATAGAATACAGTGAACAAAAAAGGCATAAAAGTGGATTTAGAGTCTTCTTTAAAGGCTCTTGTGCAGTCCCTGGCAAACTGCCAGGCATGCACTATCCACACATGCCAGATTTCACTGAAAATGGGCAAACATTTAACAAAACAGGGTGGCAGAAGACCTTGTTTTGGTCTTTTCAAGCACCTTGCAAGAGTTACTTCTCTTCCCTTAAACCCTTGATGCCCCCTTTGACCCGTTAACTGAATTTGCTTTTATAACTCACACCTCATCAAATACTGCACATTGAAACTTTAAAGAGAAACCCAAAATAATCAATGCACAGTGTTTGAAAAAAGCAGAAATTAATGTGACAAGTGGCTAAAAAACAGACTGAAATCTCTTTCTGTAGCAGTTGATTACTATTTCATAAATCAAACATTGGGAACTGAAGTGTAATTTTTCTAATCTATTCCAACCGCAACAAGAAACCCAGTTATGGTGACTACCGTCTCATCTGTGCCAGTTACGTACATGCGAAAAACCCAGAAAATAATGCGACAAAGAGCTAAAAAAGACTGGAGACTCTTTCAGTACCAACTGCTTCCTACTGCATAAGTCAAACCAAGGGAACTAAATTCTCTTTATACCGTGACAACAAACCCATTTACGTTGACTACCTTCTCATGGGTGCCAGTTACGTATCCGCGAAAACATGAAAAATCCACTTACGGAACATTTCATAGCAGATGATGCCTATTTCTAAGTTAAACATAGAGAACTAATTTTTTAATATGTATTTTTTTTTCTCCAATCTCTTTTATACAGTGACAACAAACCCATTTACATGGACTACTGTCTCATAAGTGCCTGTTACGTATCCGCAGAAACATGAAAAAAATCAACTTACGGAATATTTCATGGCAGACGACATCTTTTTTTTTAGGTCAAATTTAGGGATTACTCTTTTTCATCTTCTCTCACTGGGGCCATTGATTTGGTTACGATATCTATCTCACCCATACGTGACTGTTGGGTGCTGCGCGTAAAATCGTAAAACCAACTTACACACTTTTGGAGGCAACCGATACCTGTTGCACAAATTGAAGAAAGGTAAAACAAATTTTTTTCCCTGTTATCTTACCAGGGTCACGAAAGCATTGAACCAATTTTGGCAACCACACGAGTCAAAAGTCAACTTTATGTTCAACCGCTGCGCAAAAATATGAAAATCAGAAGCAACCGGTTGCTGTTGCAGAAACTTTTCCCTTAAAAAGAAATTGTATTCTTGTTTGAAGAATTTAGAAATAGGCCATAAAGGTACAAAAAGATGAAAGAATAACTAACAATCAAATTCTTTTTTGATAGGGTGAAAAAAATTTTGTGGGAAAAAGAGAATCACCCATACGTGACTGTTGGGTGCTGCGCGTAAAATCGTAAAACCAACTTACACACTTTTGGAGGCAACCGATACCTGTTGCACAAATTGAAGAAAGGTAAAACAATTTTTTTCCCCCGTTATCTTACCAGGGTCACGAAAGCATTGAACCAATTTTGGCAACCACACGAGTCAAAAGTCAACTTTATGTTTAACCGCTGCGCAAAAATATGAAAATCAGAAGCAACCGGTTGCTGTTGCAGAAACTTTTCCCTTAAAAAGAAATTGTATTCTTGTTTGAAGAATTTAGAAATAGGCCATAAAGGTACAAAAAGATGAAAGAATAACTAACAATCAAATTCTTTTTTGATAGGGTAGAAAACATTGTGGGAAAAAGAGAAAATGCTGGTAACCTGCATTTTCTCTTTTTCTCAAACCGTTTTCAAAAGCATTGTATTTCCGGGTTGTTGAAAGGTGTCATTGTGTGGTAAAAGGTTAATAAGGATAAACAGAAATATTGTCCAATCAGAAAAGGTTCAAGGAAATCAGAATGGGAACCATCAGCCAATCAGAGAAGCTTTTGGAACTCAAAATTGGGCCCAACAGCCAATCAGAGAGCTCCAAAATCACTTCAAAACGGTGCCTTAATATATCGATAGAATACAGTGAACAAAAAACGGCATAAAAGTGGATTTAGAGTCTTCTTTAAATGCTTTCGTGCAGTCCCTGGCAAACTGCCAGGCATGCACCATCCACACATGCCAGATTTCACTGAAAATGGGCAAACATTTAACAAAACAGGGTGGCAGAAGACCTTGTTTTGGTCTTTTCAAGTACCTTGCAAGAATTACTTCCCTTCCCTTAAACCCTTGATGCCCCCTTTGACCCCTTAACTGAATTTGCTTTTATAACTCACACCTTATCAAATGCTGCACATTGAAACTTTAAAGAGAAACCCAAAATGATCAATGTACAGTGTTTGAAAAAAGCAGAAATTAATGTGACAAGTGGCTAAAAAACAGACTGAAATCTCTTTCTGTAGCAGTTGCTTCCTATTGCATAAATCAAACATTGGGAACTGAAGTGTAATTTTTCCAATCTCTTCAAACCTCAACAAGAAACCCAGTGACATTGACTACCATCTCATACGTTCCAGTTATGCACATGCGAAAAACCCAGAAAATAATGTGACAAAGAGCTAAAAAAGACTGAAGACTCACCATCATTTCATCATTTCTCCCCCCTCCTCCTGGTAGCTGACCCAGTTATCCCCCCTGACGACCAGGGTCCTTCACCGGGTTGCTCAGCTGTGTAGGAGGGGGATTTTTTACCCTCGCCATGCGGCATAAAGCCATTTGGCGAGCAGCTATTGGTTTTTTTCTTTCTGTATTATTGCGAGACTATAAATAATTTTTCTATTAAATTAGATTCTATTCTAACAGCAATGCTCAATGGTTTAAAAAACCCAAATAAGAAAACAGGTAAAAGATAGCAATGGCAAGCCACAACGAACCCCTTCAGGACCACCTTAAAAATGTTAGTTAAAAAAATATGTATATATACAAATATATTTACAAAATATATAACTCATTGAGCGTTGCCGGTCTCGTTTTAATTTCGACTTGTCTATTTTCTTTTTTGCGACAGTCTTGATTTCTACAGTGTTGGTGCCTCCTAAAATTGTTTTATAAAAAGGTCATTTTGTTGTACTATTTTATGAAGACTCTTTCAGTAGCAACTGCTTCCTACTGCATAATTCAAACCAAGGGAACTAAATTCTCTTTATACCGTGACAACAAACCGATTTACGTTGACAACCTTCTCGTAGGTGCCATTTACGTATCGGCAAAAACATGAAAAATCCACTTACGGAACATTTCATAGCAGACGACGCCTATTTCTTAAGTCAAATATTGAGAACTAAATTTCTCATATGTATTTTTTTTTCCAATCTCTTTATACAGTGACAACAAAACCATTTACGTGGACTGCCGTCTCATAGGTGCCAGTAACATATCCACGGAAACATGAAAAAATTGACTTACGGAACTTTCATGGCAGACGACACCTGTTTTTTTAGGTAAAATTTAGGGATTATTCTTTTTCATCTTCTCTCACTAAGGCCATTGAATTGGTTACGATGACTATCTCACCCATACATGACTGTTACGTGCTGCGCGTAAAATTGTAAAACCAACACTTTCGGAGGCAACCGATACCTGTTGCACAAATCGAAGAAAGGTAAACCAAATTTTTTCCCCATTTTCTTGCCAGGGTCACGAAAACATCGAACCAATTTTGAGCTTCGGACGGACAAACAATATTGGTGAAAAACAATTTTTTCATGAAGCCCCCTTATTCCGTGACACAGCCTCAAATTAAGCCTAAAAAGGGTATTTGCGTATTGTTCCAAGGAGTTAGGATACTAAGTTTCATAAAATTTGGTCCAGCGGTTGTGGAGAAATGGCTTTGGATGGATTCTTTGCATGATGCCCCTATTTTCCGAGACACAACCTCAAATTGAAAAAACGGGGAAAGAGCTATTTGCATATTGTTCCAAGTAGTTCATATATGAAGTTTTGTTAAATTTGGTCCAGGGGTTGCGGAGAAATGGCTTCAGAAGGGCAGACAAACAAACGAACGGACATACACACAACCTGGCGACTATATGCTCCCCCGAATTTTTTTCGGGTAGCATAAAAAAAAAAGAAAAGTATAGGCATAAATTTGTAAATTTGCATAGGCAGGGGCCCTTAAAATAAACATGTCTAATTTTTTACCAGTTCCATTTCTTTTTTATTCACTTGCAGTTAATACAATAAGTGGGTCAAATGCCAGCACGTTCAGGTATGATAAAAACAAAGAATGGTTAAAACAGGTTAAAAAACAAAACAAATACACAATACTATATAACATGATTTTATTTCAGGTAATGCATCTTCGCAAACCAAGGATACCAACTCCACTTTGTTCGTTATGTACCTTGGCCGCTCGCCTCTTTAAAAATCGAAACAGCCGCTGCGCCACCTGTCGAATATCACGAGTTGCTTAACCGTTGATGTTATTTCTGACAAATCAAAATGCTCGTAATAAAATTGGTTGGTTATGCATCAAATATGGCTGCGCTTTCCATCACACCAAAACAAGACGAACAGAGGCAATCATTTGGCTATGGAACCCGTCCTAATACTTCTCATAATTGATCGTAAACAAACAAAAAACTCACTAAATATCGATCGTCTACTCCTTTTTGGCAAATTTCGTCACAAACACGACAACTTTCGTTTTTGATGGGCGCCGCCATTATTGTTTTCTGTTTTGCGAAAGATTTCTTGTTACGGATGGTTTGATTGGACGCGATGGGTTTTGATCGCATCCAATGAAAAGGCGCAGCAGGAGCTTCGATTTTTAAAGAGGCGAGCGGCCAAGGGTACTTCCCTAGTATCCTTGGCTTGCGAAGATGCAGGTAATGAAGCAAATAAACATTTCCTGGCAGTAAAAATATGCATTTTCGATGATGAAATAATTGTAGAGTTATTCTGCAATCATAAGAACTTTGTCTTTTTTTAATAAATGACAAATCACAGCTGCATGAATCTGATCCAAAACAAAATTCACAAATTTTATAAACAAAATTCCTACAAGCCTTTCATATAATACTTTAAGATTTCAAACTTTCTGAATAGTATCCATCTCTATCAGCCTCTCTCTCATCTGTGTGTCTCTCTCTCGCATAATCCATTTCCTTAGATAAATAAGAAATCGAAACAAGCAAATTGACTGAAAGATCAATTTTTTCAAATTTTCATTCTCTCGCTCACAATCAATTTCTATAATTACGTAAATAAGAAAAAAGTATCTTTATATGATCCAATTATTCAAATAATTTTCCCCATCTCTCTCTCATGGTCAATATTTACAAATAAAAGCAAAATTTATGATAGATTGAATTGATTAAATAATCCTAATTTCAACTTTTCTCTCCCTCTCCAACCCTCTCTCTCTCATGATCATTTTTTATAATAATCCAGAAGGCCATGATGACCCTGAAGTTGCTCACCCGAGTGTTTTGACCATACATGACCCATTTTCAATCTCTTTTTTGAGATATTATGACAAATATTCTATCAAGCTTTCAGAGTTATTGGTCTGAAAATTTGGCCTCCAGCTTGTTCACAAGCTTTTTCTTGAATTTCTCTCAGTTACCTACTTACTATCTAAACATCTCTTTTTTCCTTTGTAGATATTCAAACAAAGATTGTGACTACCTTTCCTTAAGTACTTGACCGAAATTGTGGCTTCTAGAGCGTACACAAATTTTTACAAGATTTGACATGGCGAACTAGTTTTTGAGCCAATTTTCAATTTCATCATATTGATCATCAAGACAAACATTATGACCAATTTGCATCAGTACTGCATAGTAAATGACAACACTAAAGCTACACAAGCTATTTTGAAGATTTTACTTGTTGCCTAGTTTATTACCCGATGTGACCCATATTCAAAGTCGTTCAAGATAATCATTATGAAAAACTTTGTCCAACTTTCATGAGCATTTGACTGAAAATGTGGATTCTAGAGTGTACACAAGGTTTCGCTATGATTTGAACAGTGACCTAGTTTTTGATCTGACATGATACATGTATGTTTGCAAATTTGTCCAGAAAAACATCAAGACAAACATTCAGGCTAAGTTTCAAGAGTAATGAACTAAAGATTATGGCCTCTAGAGTATTCACAAGGTTTTCCTAAGATTTGACCTAGTTTTTTACCTGACATGACCCATTTTCAAACTCAACTGAGATATCATCCAAATAAACATTCTGAATGGCTCTCAAGAGTTTTGGGTTGAAAATGTGGTCTCTAGAGCATACACAAGGTTTTTGTAAGATCTGACCTAGTGAACCAGTTTTTGACTAGACATGACCCATTTTCAAGCTTGATCAATATATCATCAAGACAAATATTCTGATTGACTACTAGAGTTTTTGGACTGAAAATGTTGCCTCCAGAGTGTGCACAAAGTTCTACCTAAAATTTGACCTAGTGACCTACAACTTGACTAGACATGACTTATTTTCAAACTCATCTAAGATACTATCAAGACAAACATTCTGACCGATTTTCAAGACTTTCGGCAGAAAATGTGGTCTCCAAAGCGTACACAAGGTTTTTTCTAAGATTTGAACTAGTGACCTCTTTTTTGACCCAACATGACCCATTTTTCAAACTCCTCTAAGATATGATCAAGACAAACATTCTGACTTACTTTCAAGAGTTTAGGGCTGGAAATGTGGTCTCTAGAATGTGCACAAGGTTTTTTAAGATTGGAGGTAGTCACCTAGCTTTTGACGCTACATTACCCATTTGCAAACTGGAACGAAATATCAAAACAAACATTCCCACTAATTTTAAGAGTTTTTGGCTGAAAATGTGGTTTTCCTAAAATTTGACCAACTTTCTCATTTCTTATCAATATTCGTATGGCCGGAAGTACCTTAATAGCCAATCAAAACATCAATAACATATTAGGGCGGGTAATTTCATTTCAGTTACAGAATGAAGTGAAACTGGGTCAACGAGGACTTTCTGATTTGTTTTCATTTATTTGATGAATCGAAATTTTCAGATTGTCCCTTTTCATATGATGTAATGAAAAATAAATGGCACGTGTTGCAGCATGAACATGAGGGAAACAAAACCTGCGAAATATTTTTGTCAAATTGACCCTTTACTACACAATCCGAAGTTTTTACAGTCCTTAAGAGGACAGCTCCTGAAAATATTGTGGAAAAACGAGAAAATCCTGATGCTGTTTTTTTCTGTTTTCATAATGTTTTCGTTTGCGATACATGGGCATCTAATATGCCATATCAAAATACTGTCAATTCAACTGATTCCTTTGGGTAAAGGTTGATCATCAGTAAGTCTGTTTTATCTCATTCAAAAGGTAGCACAAAAATGTCCTTGGCTTAATCCTTGTCCTGCTAAATAACTAAAATGAAATTTTCATTTCGATAATTCAAACCCAAATTTCGCTATTTCAAAGGTATGTTTTAGGGACAGTGTAGATCAAAGATCATACTGCATGCTCTGTGCAGTCTGATCTTGATCTACACTGTCTGCAAAAGGTCTGCGAGTATTGCTTATCAGGGTTGGTAACTATTTGGTTGCTAAGCAAGAACTTGATGGGTTTTGCAGACCAGACTGCACAAGAGTGCAGCCTGATCTTGGATCTACACTCTCTAATACTCTAAGATTATCTCTTAGTTAAAAGAAGTTTCATTTGTGACATTTTAAAGTTATACCCTTTATCACATTACCATATTTTTAACTAGTGAAAATGAAAGCATTTGCAGACAAATGATCAGATGTTACTTAAACGACAGAGTAGGTATGTTGTATTCTTGACTGAAAGAGTAGTAAACATTCTGTAAAAAAGAAGTAACAGACAACCAACCACTAGAGAATCATGATCACCAGAATCTAAAACCTTTGCAATACATGGAAATACCCTGATATATTTATCATTATCTTGATCTGTTCCCTAGGTTACTTTAAGTTTCAAAAACTTTCTTTCATTCACATCTTCCATGCACGTTGTCTGTTTCTGTACTTTTCCTGTAAAGAAATCCCCAAGTAATTGTTACTTTGACTATTCTCATTTAAAGCTGCCCTTTGAATTCTTAACACTTTACCACATGGCAGAATTTTAGAGTGGTCCAAATTGAAAACACTTGCAGACAACAAAATATAGGTAACTCAAAAATTGAAATTTGTCTCCAGCAGGGTAGAAAACATTGTGGGAAAAGGAGAAAATGCTGGTCACCAACAATGTTTTCAAAAGGCTTCTATCTGAGGGTTATAAATACCAGGGATTGTTTGGTAAAGGGTTAATTTGCACACAGACCACATCTGACAATAGTGCAATTCTAGAATTATCTGATACAATTCCAGAATCAGCAAACAAAGTAGAACCATCTTCAGAATGCCATCCCTGTAACATCATGAAGACTTCAGCTTGACTCAAACAATCACCTTGACTGTTTCAATAATTTTGCTTTTTGTAAAGTGTTTTCAGGATCTGAAGAATGTATTGTACTTTTTGTGGAACAATATTGTTTACATGGGTACAATATAAAGCATCCATAGGTCTGGGTTCTTTTTCTCAAAAAGATGGTTCATCTCAGCTTTACCATATTCTGTGTATGTGGCTCTTGCAGTATACTTGACCTAAAATAAAACAAAAACAGGGGTAAGGCACAACAACCACATCCCAAAGTAGGCCAAAGTTATCATATGATTAAGCTTATTGCTGTAACAGAATTACAAATTTCGAACATATCTTGAATATATTCAATGATATAAAATTTATTCGAGGCTTTTCCTTGTAAGCTGACATAATACTGCACTCTATATGAGACACACTCCAACACTGAACCAGACATAACTGTTCACCCAGCACAGAGTGACTAATACTTGAGGAAATTTATGTTGGGCATTTATGTTCATTTCCTGCAATTACTCATTTTGGTGTCAGCTTTGTAATGACCAATTTTAACTGTCATATTTTTGGATCAAGATCAGATGTTTTCCAACAAGCCCTGGTGTAATAGTCTTTCATGAAGTTATCAATGCCTACTATCCTGCGCAGCCGAGGTCTTTTAGCTTAGTTGGTAGCATGGAGGACTTGAGAACATGGTGTCCAGGGTTCCATCAATAGTTACAACCCCTGGCTAGGCCAATTTCTTTCCAAAGATTGATGACGGTCACTGCAATAGGATTCATTCCTCTCCCACCACTTACCATTGTTTCGACAATGAACATGTGAGAAAGCAGCCAGTGACTTGGAATAAAAATGTGCGAAGTACTGGTAAATGAAACCCAGGAATGCATGGATAGGTGAACTGGCTGCAGCAATATAACTGAAATAATATTGAAAATGGCATTAAAAACCATGCAATCATACAATCAATCCTTTCCTGTGCAAGTTTTCCTTTGTTTTCAATAGGGATGATTTTCTGCAAATATTTTTGCACTGTAGCATTTTTCTCAACAGATAAAAAAGAAAAAAAAAAACGAGCCTGTATGGTGGTAAGTACAACTCATTACCCATATAGCTGACACAATATTTAATATAGTTTAGCAGTCCAGACATCAGACAAGACTGTCCACCTAGCACAGTGTGGCCAATATAGATAGGAGCAGTTTCTCTAGGCATGTCATGGCCATTTTCTTACCTGCTCAGTACAATATGGGTGTCAGCATGTAAATGGCCATTTAGCTGTCACTTTGGGGTCACAACTACAATGCTTTCTGACATGCCTTGGCCTGACAGTCTTATGTAAAAGACAGGGGTGCATGGTTTTTATATATACATATTTTTAATACATATATATAAAATATTGTTTTGAAATAAATATTTTTTGGGGTGAGGTTCTGAATCAGACTGGGCCCCTGAGACCTTATACCCATATAAGATCTCTGGACCTGGGTTGCAAACACACTCCATGACAGTACTATCTTAACCTGCATATACATGCATCAGAAAAGGAAAGGTCTTTAATCCTCTCTGCACATTGGCCATTTCGGGTACATTTTTGCAGACCGGTACCTAGGTAATCAATGTGGTGATAGCACTGCACACAAAACCTCTGCAAAAGTTTGAAATAAACATGAAAACACAAACAAACAAATAAACAAACAGACACACACACAAAACACACAAAGAAATATACAAACACTTTTGAATTTTGAAAATTTATGCCAAGCTTTGAGGGTACACATACTTCTTACTTCATCCAATTTGACATAATAAAGCATAAAAAGACAAAAACAATCCTGTAGTACAAATAAAGGTGCAAGACATTCATACTGTGAGCTTGAGTTGTACAAAGTTTTTAGTAGCTTTTAGGACATTTAAGATGCTTTATACTACCTAAAGTTTTGAACAATAAAAATTAACTGAAAGAATTTGATATGTTGCAAACTGTTTTTTTGCACCCAGATCAGCCTGTGCAGTCTGCATAGGCTTACCCAAACTGACAGTCTCAATTTCTATGTAATTTTCTGATTTGTCTTTACCACACAATCCTGACTTTTCATGCCCTTGAGAAAGAAGCCTTTTGAAAACACCATGGGAAAAGGAGAAAATGCTGGTAACCAGCATTTTCTCCTTTTCCCACAGTGTTTGTCTACCCTTCCCACACCAAATTTCAATTTATCAGTCACCTTTTCTTTTTGTCGTCTGCAAATGCTTTCAATTTAGACAAGTCTAAAACTTTCTCACATGGTAAAGAGTTAAGAAGTCTACTCTAACACAAAATCTTATGTAGTCATAAAGTGCCATCTCTGATTAGCCCATATGGACTGTGCAGGCTGATCTGAGATAAGACTTATGCAAATGTTTGAATAACTTCTTTTGCATGTTGCAGGCTATATTGGAAATTTATGCAAGTAAAAAGTTTAACTGGAGGTTTTTACCTGATGATACAAATCTTTTGTTTTTTACCCCAACACTTTTCAATCAGTTTTATGGTTTACCACATGACAAAATTCTAGACTAGATCAAATTAAAAACTTTTGCATATATGTCAAATTGAATGCAGCTCAACTGTGTTAGTTATGAAAGGCTGGAAGATACGGGAAAAGGAAAAGGGCTGGTGACAAGCAATCTCTCTTTAACCCACAATGCTTTCAAAAGAGTTTTACCTTGGGATCATGGAAACCCTGGATTCTGTTGTTAAGGGTTTAAGACAGTATTGCTTAAGACCTGAATTTAATGCAGGCTAACCTTAGAAGTTTGCCCAAAGAAATTCCTGTAACATGCAGTTTAAAGATGTACCTATTGCTTTTGACCTGAATGTAATGTTGGTTCACTTTCTAATATGTCCTGGCATAATTTAAAACATACTAGTGGTTGAAACCTATTTTCAGTGCAAGCTACATGTAGTTTTACAAGTTTATCTGAAAAAACTTGTATAATAGACAATTTGAAGATGATATTTACTGAGGCCTGAATTTAACATAGGTTTATTTTAAAAGTTTACATGAAGAAATTCACCTAACAAACACATTGTAGAGATGGTATCCCATGAGACCTGATTTTGATTAATGTAGACTATATTTATAAGTTTACCCAAAGAAGTTTATGTAGAAATAGTGTAAAGACAGTTACTGCTTTTGATCTGAGTTTAATACAGCTATTTTAGAGACGATATCATTTGAGGCCTGATTATAATTCATGTAGACTATATATCTGAAAATTCATCTGAAGAAATTTATGTAGAAATAGTGTAAAGACAGTACTGCTGTTGACCCGAGTTTAAATGGCTAGTTTTATGAGTTTACCTGCAGAAACTTGAATAAACAAAAATGGTTTAAAGATGGCACTTCTATCCACCTGAATTTAAGGAGGACTAGTTTTATAAGTTTACCTGAAAGAAATTTTGATATGCATTTGACCAAATTGCTTTACAATAGTTTAAGAAAAAGGTCTTGCCAGCAACCTGATAGTTGAAACTTCCATAACCCCTGTCTCTGGTCACAATATATCTAATGGAAGTTCCTACTATTAGTCTACTGCACTTCACCTGCCTACAGGAATATAATGTTAGCAGGGTTATTTATTGGAAATATTAAACATGATCCTTTGATTCATATTTAACCTTGCAGGTAACTTATTATGTTTTAAAGATGGGTTTGGAAAAAAAAAAGAGAAAAAAAAAAAATGTATCGGAGGTAAGTTTTTAAGTTGACCAGACCTGTAAAATTATGCTTTGATACCATGTTAAATATGAATAATGACCGACGCGCTTACAAATTGTTGAAATGAATAGTGTGAAAAAAAAGGTACTGTCAGCAACCTGATAGTTGAAACTTCCATTTGTGCTATATAACCCCTGTCCCTGACCACAATGCATATAATGGAAGTTTCTACTGTCAGTCTGGTCTGAACCTCACCTGCCTATAGGACTTTGATGTCAGAGGGATTTTTATAAGTAAAACTTTTAGACAAATACTTTGGCCCATATCTAACCTAGCAGGTGACTTGTGAAAGATGGGTTTTTGAGAAACCTGAATCCCCTGTAAGTACATTTACATGTAAGTTGATTAAACTTGTCAAATCATGCTTCAACTGATTAGTTTGCCACCAACCTAAATTTAATGTACATGTAGGTCATTTTAAAAAGGTGACTAAACTTGTCACAACACTATGTTGTATTTGAGCCTACAGTTCACATGCATGAATACATGCACCTATATGTTAGTACTATAAATAATTTATATCTAATTTTTGTAAGTTCAAGAAATTTCATTTTGATATTTATTGTACAATTTTGACCTGTATGTTATTAGTTCTGAGAGCAGGCATTTGTGCTACATAACCCCTGTCCTTGACTACAACGTATATAATGAAAGTTTCTACTATCAATTTACTGAACCTTGTAGATCTCTTAAGTGGAATGATATTTGAATTTTAGGATTTGAAATGAAAAAAATCACGGTACTGGTTAATCGTTTTGAAAGATAATGCAAATGCTGCTATGTGAGATTCATTAAAAGATCTGTGATGCAAAACCTTTTTTGCCATTTAAAATTTTATTATGCTTTGTACACTCATGACCAGTATGAATATCTTGTACAGAGCCATTACAGCCAAATTAAGCACATTGCAGACAGGTATTCTATCCATGAAAATGATGAATAAAGAGATAAACTTTTACCCAACTTAGCCCTATGAAAAAAAGTTCTATTGAGCCAAAGCAGTATGAGTTTAGAAAACAAATTAATTTAAAAACAGCTAGAAACTGACTGACAACTTTGACCTACCTCCAATCTGTCTTCAAGCTACATTTTCCAAAAGCGAGCTCATGCCTTTCCTGAAAGATATTTAAAAAACTGTACACTGTAGATATCTCATATAAATGAATGAACGAATGAACGAATGAATGAATAAAATGATTGAATGAATGAAATGGCATTTGTAGTGCACTGACAGGTAAGATATTTTTTTTTTTTGATACAGTTAACTCTTTACAAAAACGACAAAATTTTAGGCTTGTCGGAATTGAAAGCATTTGCAGACTACAAAATAAAGGTGACTTAAAAATTGAAACTTGACAATAGACGAGTAGAAAACATTGTGGGAAAAGGAGAAAATGCTGGTTACCAGCATTTTCTCCTTTTCCCACAATGCTTTCTACCCTTCACAAAACAATTTTCAAATTTTCAATCTTTTTTATTTTGTCGTCTGCAAATGCTTTCGATTTGGGGACATCTCAAATTTTGTCGTTTGGTAATGAGTAAATACATGTATATATGAGCCATGCTCTGGCAAAAGGGGGCTTAACATGACTGTATCCTTCTCGCATGATTCCAATCAAGTCATCACATGACCATAATTATGGCTCCCAAGTAGTTTCTTTTAACAACCAACTTAATCTTGAGGTAGGGGCTGGTTCTTGAAAATACAGAAAATTGACCAATAGCAAAAAGTTTAGGCCCAGGTCAGCCATTGCCGACTGTGCTGGCCCACCTGAATTGATACTTTTTGCTGATGCATTAAACCTTTTTTTTTTAAATTGAGCATGGCTAAAATGACAAGAGAAAACCATCAAATGACTGATGGTGGGACAGGGAGTCAGAAATTGAATGAAAATGCTAAAATATCGCTGTACATGGCACATGCCCTAATGAACTTGGGTAAGTTGTTTTAGAGTGTGCCTCTTTGATTTCTGAACTTCCAGTCAGTTAATTCAAGATATGTATAGAGCATTTTTCTTTATTGGACCAGGTGTTTTGCAACATACCGTTTAAAGAAAATCAGAGAAAACAAGCATTTTCTGCTTTTCTCACACAGTTTTCTAGCCTTCTCAAGACAATCCCACCATTTCAGCAATATCTGATTTATTATCTGTAAGCATCCTTATTATTTGGACAACTGCGAAACTGTTGTGTGGTAGAGAGAAAGAAACATGAGCCAGAATTATATCTCTCCACCTTTCAGTGTAGAGATAATATAAAGACAACAAGACTTAAGCATATTGATGTTTAAATGGCAGGATTACATGTTTTAGTCAGTAGTTTGAACTGCAAAGATCTTATCTGTTGCTAGTCTTTTCATGCAGATGAAAAGTAAGTGCGGTTCAAACAACAAAATTGTCTTAGGATAGAAAACATTGTGGGGACAGGAGGAAATGATGTTATCCAGCACTGTTTCCTTTTCTCACAATGCTTTCAAAGGCCATCAATCCCAGGATTGTTAAAACTCTGGACTATGTGATATATATTGTGCAGTCTGATCTTACTCTACCTGTGGGTTAGCGAAGTTACTATGTACAATTCATATAAATATCATTATCTTAGAGTTTAATCCTTTACTACACAAAGACAACTTTAAATGCCTCTGAGGAAAAAGCTTTTTGAAAACATTGTGGGAAAAGGAGAAAATGCTGATACCCAGCATTTTCTCCTTTTTCCACAAAGTTTTCTATCCTATCAAAGCAAGATTGCACCGTTTCAACCACTTTGAACTTGTTGTCTGCAAATGCTTTCAATTTGGATAGGTCTAAAATTTTGCTGTGTGGTAACAGGTTAAGTGTTCAACTTACCACATTTATACAGTGTAATTTTGTACACTTCCCTTAATATAAAGTGTTTGTCATGCTGTCCAAGCATTGCCACTTCAAAGGCATGGTACCTTAAAGTAAAAATAATAAAAGAGCAGGAAAACCTATGTTTTAACAGGCTGGGATTTTGCGGATATTTTCTTTTGTTATAGTTTCTGTCTAAGGTAACTAAAGGTCAAAAGTGAAGGCATGTGACCAAAAAATAATTGTGACCCAAAAGTTGATATTTGTTTTGAAAAGAGAAGAAAAACATTGTGGGAAAAGGAGAAAATGCTGGTTTTTGTCAGGAAGTTTTCTTTTTACCCAAATGTTTTCAAAAGCTTATCTTCTTAGGATTTTAAAAGTTGGGATGTGTGGCAAAGTCACAGTACTTTTGGTGCATTTTACAAGCTGTATTTTATGTAGGAAAGCGCACAGTTGCTTTGGAAGAATAAAGTAGAAAGTACTGAATAATGAAGTTCAAGGAAAGCATAGATAGGTTCTATTACCCTATGATAAAACTGAAATAACGTTGAAATACATGTTAAAAAAAATACAATCAATCGGTTTCTTACATTTTCAATTGTCAAAATTTGATGCTCTGCAAAATTTACAGCATGATAATTTTTATGGAGTCTAGTAATATCAAATTTGACTCAAATAATGATATTTTGTCTTTTGAAATTGTAAACAAAAGTGTTAAATGGAAAAAAAATACATGTAACCAGTCTTTTATCCCTTTCCCATAATACTTTCCAAGCCTACTCCCTTTTCCAACAATATTTTCCAAAGCTGATCTCCTTAAAGTGAGTACACGGGATTATGTTGTAGAGGATTAAATGACTTGAAATGCATTACAAAAAAAGCCTAACTTTAGATAGTTTTCTTTATCATATCTCTCTGTCTGACTCTCTGTCTGTCTCTCTGTCTGTCTATCTCTCTCTCTCTCTCAAAATTCCTCTCTCTGAATTCCTCTCTTTCTCTCTCTCTCCAAATTCCTACAGTTACTCATAAAAATAAAGATAAAATGGCAATGCTAGTTTCTGATACTTTCTGCAGTGTTGTGACCAGGGACAGGGTGTATCAGAAACACACATAACCATTTGAAATTCCCCTAATGAAAACATAATAAGATTATTTCAAATAAATTGAAAAAGAGAAAAGCCCTACTTTAGTCTTATATCTTTGAAATATTTTTCTTTATTATCTGTCTCTTTCTCTCTCTCTCTCTCTCTCTGCAAATTCCTCTCTCTCCCTCTCTCTACTCCTTCTCTCTGTATTTGGCTCTTAATACCCTCTCACACTTCTCGCTTCCCAATTTCCCACAATTACTCATAAAAATAAAGATAAAAATGGCAATGCTAGTTTCTGATACTTTCTGCAGTATTGTGACCAGGGACAGGGTGTATCAGAAACACACATAACCATTTAAAGTTCTCTTAAAGGAAACAAATAAGATTATTTCAAATAACAAGTAAGAATTAATTTCAAATAAATTGGAAAAAAACAAAAGCCTTACTTTTGTATATTTCTTTGAAATAGTTTCCTTTTTTATCTGTCTCCCTGTGCCTCTTTCTTAGACTCTCTCTGTCTGCAAATTCCTCTCTCTCTCTCTCTCTCTCTCTACTATTCTCCCTTCTCAATCTCTTTTCCTCTCTCCCTCTCTCTAGTCCTCTTTCTCTAACCTCTCACACTCTCTTTCCAATTTTCCACACTTACATGAAAAAATGAAGATAAAAATGGCAATGCTAGTTTCTGATACTTTCTGCAGTATTGTGACCAGGGACAGGGTGTATCAGAAACACACATAACCATTTGAAATTCCCCTAAGGAAAACAAATAAGATTATTTGAAGTAACAAGTAGGATAATTTCAAATAAATCAGAAAAAAGAAAAGACTTACTTTTGTATGTATCTTTGAAATAGTTTCCTTTATTATCTCTCTCTCTCTCTCTGCAAATTCTCTCCCTCTCCCTCTCTCTCTCTCTTTCTCCTCTCTCATCTTCCTCTCCCCTCTCCCTCTCTGTAGTCCTCTTTCTCTAACCTCTCACACTCTCTCTTCCAATTTTCCATAGTTACTTGTAAAAATAAAGATAAAATGGCAATGGTAGTTTCTGATACTTTCTGCAGTATTGTGACCAGGGACAGGGTGTATCAGAAACACACATAACCATTTAAAATTCTCTTAAGGAAAACAAATAATATAATTTCAATTAACAAGTAAGATAATTCAAATAAATTTGAAAAAGGAAAAGCCTTACTTTTGTATATTTCATAGATAGTGTTTCGTCTCTTTCTCTCTCTCTCTCTGCAAATTCTTCTATCTCTCTCTCCTCTCTCAACCTCCTTTCCTCTCTCTCCCTCTCTCTAGCCCTCTTTCTCTAACCTCTCACACTTCTCGCTTCCCAATTTCCCACAGTTACTCATAAAAATAAAGATAAAATGGCAATGCTAGCTTCTGATACTTTCTGCAGTATCGTGACCAGAGACAGGGTGTATCAGAAACACACATAACCATTTAAAGTTCTCTTAAGGGAAAAAAAATAATACTACATGGAATTAAGCAAGAAACTGAAAAAAGAATTTATATATGCAGAAAATTAAAATTGTGGTTGAACCAAGTAAATTCAAGTTCCTTTCTAAAATATAGGTATAAATGTACTGAACTCTTTCTTAAATGATGAAATTTTTGACTTTTCAAAATTGAAAACGCTTGCAGACAACAATGATACATGGCTTAAACAAATGGGATTTGTCTGCAAAAGGATGGAGAGTAATGTAGAAAAAGGAGAAAATACTGGTTACCAGACCAACAATCAGGCCTGAAACTGGCAGTATGGTTATTGTGGCTTGTGCAAGGTAGACATGCAGGCATACAGATTAGGTCCATAGGCAGAGTGACCCAGTAGATAATTTTGGTTGGTGGTAAAAGGTGGAATGGAAATATCATGCCAAAGACAATGGTGGACTCGGGGAGATACTAAGCAGGGCAACACTTAAATCACTTCTGGAAATTTTACGAGATACTTTGACGACAATACCATATTACCCATCCGAATGGAGACAGGGGAGGAGGATTGTAGAACTGGGTTATATGTCAAAACATTTTATAAATAAATATCTCTTCTGTAGGTTTCATTCCTTATATACAGTCAATGTTGCAGAGTGTTACGTTCTCTTTTTGGTTGTTCCTGGTTCCTGTAGGGTCATCTGGATAAGGCAAACATGTATGCATGGTTAATTGATTGATGAGTGTTTTAATGGTACTTTTAACATTCTTTCAGTCATATTATTGCAAAGATCACCAAGGTGTTTCCTGGGAATAATTAAAGTAGAATTTAGATGTGGGTACAAATGACGGAGTTTCTCTGAAAAAGGAATACAAGCTCTGGTCTGTCAAACTCATAGAATATGCTTTGTATGTCTGTATTATAGGTCTTTGGAAGATTTAGTTGTAAAAAGGACCAGTTGCTAGATGAGACTAGACTTATAGATCACTTGTGCTAGGTTTTAATTTGTTGTATGTAAACTCTTTCAATTCCAAGGAGTCAAAACTACATTGTCTTGAGCCATAGCAGGCATACAATATAAGTAAAAGAAAAGGGCTAAAAGACAAAAGAAAGTTGTAACATTTCTGACAGCTTGGAAACATTGTCATTACATATAAATTGCCTATAACAAGCACATATATCTTTTCCCTACATATTGCCAAACACATCTAAACTCAGACTAATTTAATTTCAAAAAAAAATTTTTTTGTTACATGCTTTCAATTTGATTAATCAGTTCTAATAAAGCTTTATGATGTTAATTTATCAATCAAAAAAATTAGCTTTAAGTATTGGTTATAAGGTTATATTAAGTTATAGCTGAAACTTTTCTGATTGTAATGGGAGCTTTGTTAAAGTACAATCATGTAATTTATGTCTCCATGCGATTCCTGGATAGATCTACATTTACTGTTTTTCTATGTACTGAATTGTACTATTTTGCTTTGATATTTAACCCTTTACTGCGCAACAAAATTTTAGACCTGTCCAAAATGAAAGTATTTGCAGACGAGAGTTTCAATGTAGCTGAAATGAAAATATTTTTCTTTGATAAAGTTGAAAACCTCATGGGAAATGGAGAAAATGCTGGTAACCATCATTTTGTCCTTTTCCTACAATGTTTTCATAAGCCTTCTCTTTCAGCGGTGTGAAAAGTCATCATTGTGTGGTGAAAGGTTAAATTGAAACTCTTAAATTGAAAGCAGCTGCTTGTGACTAATCAAAAATGCTTCAAATTGAAGATAAAATTTTAATAGTGTAGAAAATATTGTGAGGAAATGAAAAATTGTCTATGAGCAATCCCACCTTTTACCAATTGTTTTACTAAATCTGTCTGATAACAATATTAGATTAATTATGTGTCAGGGAAAAGATTACTAATGTCATCTTTGTTGTGAAAAAGACATGATTTTGTGCTAGAAAATACACAACTAAGTATAAAATTGAGTCTTGGTTGTTTCTGTGTCATTTTCATTGTTCCGAGGGAGGTAACTGAGTTCAAATATTGGGAAAAGAATAGGTAACCTATCATTTTTTTGCATTTTTTAATGAAGGATATAACTATGCATATTTTATAGACATATAAGAACAATCTCTGGTAAAATAAGCATTTTTGTGGGCTAAGGGTTAGAGCAATAACACCTTTTTCAAAGAACTTTTCTAATGCTATTCCATAACAACGTTATATCAAGTATATATAACTCTTTATGGTTAAAAAGACATTCTTTTATGCTAGAAAATAAATAACTTACTAAGTAAGTTGACTCTTGGGTGGGCTGTGTCATTTTCATTGTTCCAGAGAGAAAACCGAGTTTGAATGTTGGGAAAAGTAGCATGGCAACCTATCTTTTTGCATTTTTTGATAAAGGGTATAATCATGTATATTTCTGAGAAAAAATGAGAAAAATCTTTGCACTAGATCATTTTTGAGAGTCAATTAATGTACTGATTTTCTGTGATAAATTAAGCATTTTTGTGGGCTAAGAGTTTTAGCAAAACATAGATACTGTGTCATTATTTTGAAATATCTGTTAATTTCTTGTCGAAGTCAGAGGATCCATTGGTTCACTATGAATTGAAAACACAAAGAACATGATTTGACTGAAATTACAGATTTTAATCACAAAATTCTGATGTACATGTATGCTGAAATATCTGGGGGTTTGTGTAATCTAAAAAAAAAAGGTTATGCTCTTCATCGGCTCAGAACTTTTTAGGTCATCTGGGAAGGTCTGATTATCTCTTCGCATTTTAAAAGAACATACTTTGAATTGTTTCTGTGTCAAATTTCACAAAATTATCTGTGCTAGAAATAACTCGCTGAAACACCTTTAATCTGAAGCTAAGAGTGTTAAGAGTTTAGTCGCTTTTGTTAAATGCATGTATTTGCTTTAGGTTATCTTTTATTTTGTGATAGATTTTTTTTTGGTCATAATTTAACTTAAGGAAACTTACTGAAAATCTTGATCTGGGATTCTGAGTATTTGATTATTCAATCTTTTTTACCAGATGACAAAAAAAAAAAGAAATTAAGGATCTATTTTTACTGTATGAAAAAACAAAAACAGAAAGATTGCTGATCACATAAATCAATAGGTATTCAAAATGTGTCTTGATTTCATCAATTGCAGTAGCCCAGAAATGCATGTTTATTTCAAAATAGTAGTACTGGCCCTCAAAACTCAAGTGCAGTTTGGTTCTTGACTCTCTGTCTGTCATCTGGTAGTCTAAAACCAGTTTAAAGCTACTAAACCCCACTCAGTCCATTTCTGTTCCCAACTGTCAAAATTAAATGTCTGAGTCAGTATGCTTGTGTATTAACCCATTACCACACAATCCCTACTTTTGACGCCCCTGAGAAAGAAGCCTTTTGAAAACCCTGTGGGAAAAGGAGAAAATGCTGGTAACCAGCATTTTCTCCTTTTCCCACAGTGTTTTCTACCCTTCCCAGAACAAATTTCAATTTTTCAGTCACATTTATTTTGTCCTCTGCAAATGCTTTCAATTTGGACCAGTCTAAATTTTTCTCGTGTGGTAATGGGTTAAATGTTCCTAATGTGATATGGAAAGTGTTATGCAGTTGGTTACCCAAAGCTAAGACAGCCGTGTTTCCTGATGTGTTTTTGCCAGTTCAAAAAACTGTTTTGATGAGGCATGATGATGAATGTCAACTATCTGTGATTCTGAAAATATGTTATTGAATGATGCATTTATATGAATGTTATTAATACATGAAATGAGTAGTGCACTGAGTTATCCAGCCTGCAGGTTCTTGAGAAATCAACATTGTTTCTAGGCCTGCCACAATTGTAGAAATCAAGGCAAGTGTCTTGATCTGTTGTATTTTACTTAAAATAATCAAGGTAAACTTTCCAATGTCTTTATCGAAATTCCACCTAAGTCTATAGCAGAATTTATTGTGCTCGTTAAGTTTTCTCTCAGTTGGTGGCTAATATAAACAAATTTACTTTGAACAGTGATTTTTTTTTTAATGTTATTGATTAAAAAATGTCTGGATGTACCTATGCATTTGTCTTTTAGGTAAGTTCACACTCTTATAGTGTAAAGTACTATAGCTCAAATCTGTTATGTTTTTCTTGCTCAGATCTGTGAATGTTAATGACAGTAGCCTGTTGATATAGACTGATGAGAGTGAACATTTTTACCTTGCCAATTTCTTAAGTGTTTGTAGCTTAAGCTTTTTGCCCTATTCTTTCTATTATTCTGATTTACCATCATAACTAATCTTCTGCAGAAGTAGAAAAAAAGCTGCATATCACCCATTTACTGAACAACTGATATTTATACAATTATCTAATTTTTGTTTGACAGGCAAAAACAATCCTAGTTTTTCAAATGACCTTGACAGACAAAAATAATAAACTTGATGAATGTCTGAGAGCTAAGCTGTAAAGTCCACCATGCAGAGTAAGTAATAATTTGAAATTGCACTAGGACAAAAAAAACTTAATGTCTACATCATTCTTAATTTAGATCCCTTTGCTTTCAAATTTACATTAGGATAGGAGTATTCTATATAAACAAATACTTGTAGAACCATTAAGTTATGGCCTCCAAATAATTATGACATTTACCTTATCTTTAGAATGCCACACAAAGGAGAACTATTGTGAAGATCTATTTGAAAATTTATCCATGTGTATAAGTCTTGACTAAGCCTAAGGTAGGACCAATCCATTGATGATATAATCACACAAAAGTTGAAGCGGGGCAACAAATTGCTAACTTAGTTTCTCTCACCTCTAAAGGGTTTGACAAAGAAATTATGTAAAGAAATTGTTATAGCTGGAGGTTTTCAAGAATTTAGGCTGCTAAATCTAACAGGCAAGAAATTTGCAAAAGATGTTATAATATAATGAGTGACATGATTTGACTAGTTGACAAAAAGTTTGAGGTTTTCACTTGCTGGAACTCAAAAATATTCCAAAAGCTGATTTCCATGAAATAAGACATTGAAAGTAGACAAAAGCAACAAATGCCGACCAAGGCTTAAAGAAAATGAACCTTTTAAAAAGCACCATGTCTTGGATTATGCCCAAATATCTGTTCAATATTGATCCCCCCTTAAAGTTTAAAATATTTTCAAGAAAAACATCTTTGAGATGTTTTTAAACCAAAAGGGATTACTTTCAGACTTTTATAGATCACACACACACACACACACACACACAAAAACAACTTTGGACCTCATATTCCATGTTATTAACCCTTTACCAAACAATCCCTGGTTTTTACAACCCTAAGATAGAAGCCTTTTGAAACCATTGTGGGAAAAGGAGAAAATGCTGGTAACCAGCATTTTCTCCTTTTCCCACAATGTTTTCTACCCTGCTGGAAACAAATTTCAATTGTTTAGTTATGTTTATTTTGTCCTTTGCAAGTGCTTTTGTTGTAGACCAGTCTCAAATTTTGTTGTTTGGTCAAGGATTAAATATACAATACAACCTAAGTGTACTGAAATTATATATGTTTTCATTTACAACAATTTAACCCTGCATCAAAAAATTTACTTTCTAATGCTAAAAAAAAGGCAAAAAGTGATTTTGTTGATTAAACTCTTTACTAAACAACCCCAAAGATTTACCAACCTTTATAAAACTTAAGGTTTTTGAAAGTATTAGGGAAAAAGGAAGAAATGTTGATAACCAGCATTTTTCTCCTTTTTCCATATTGATTTCAATCGGTTCACAGATAATTATATATATTTTGTTGACGTAATATATGCTTTCAATTTGTACCAGTCCAAATTTTCCCATTTGGAAAAGGGTAAAAAAATTCAACCCTTTTCCACATGGTCCTGACTTAACTCTTTACCCCATAAGACATTTCTATGGTATCTCTAATTGACCCTAAATAACAGCAAGGAGGAAGCCTGATTTCTCATGTGTATATGACATCTTTTGATAGCTTAGAAAACATTGTGACAAAAGATGAAATTGCTCGTCACGAGCAATTATACCTTTTGCCACAATGTTTTCAAGAGGCTCCCACAAGCAATGCGTAGAGATGAATATCTCTGGAGTAAAGGGTTAAAACAACCCTGAGGAAGAATCCTTTTGAAAACATTGTAGGATAGCAGAAAATGCGGCTTACCAGCATTTTCTCCTTTTCCTACAATGTTTTCTATCTCTTCAGAGTCAGTTTTCATCAACTGAGCCATATTTAAGTTGTCCTCTGCAACAACCGTTAATTTGGACAATTGCAAACTTTTGTTGTTTGGTAAAGAGTTCACTTTAAAAAATTCATTTACAACCTCATATAACTTGAAATAGCTTGCATCTATAGAAAGAAAAGTCAATGCATCAAAAATTATGCATGCAAATTTATGTGCCTGAGAATTCTTCATACTTATTGGATACCCTTAACTCTTTACTACACAATCCCGACTTTTCACGCCCTGAGAAAGAAGCCTTTTGAAAACACTTTGGGAAATGGAGAAAATGCTGGTAACCAACATTTTCTCCTTTTCCCACAGTGTTTTCTACCCTTCCAACACCAAATTTCAATTCATCAGTTACCTTTTTTTTTGTCGTCTGCAAATGCTTTCAATTTAGACCAGTCTAAAACTTTCTTGTGTGGTAAAGAGTTAAAGTGCTAGATGAACACATTTATGTCCAGAGAAGGGAGACTTTAATCAGCAACACTATAAATTGGGCAATGTATATGCAAGAACAGCAATCCTGCTAATCTCAACCTACACCTTCTTAACTCTTTCCCACACAATCCTGACTTTTTACGATCCTAGAGTAGTGGCCTTTTGAAAACATTGTTGGAAAAGGAGAAAATGCTGGTAATCATCATTTTCTCCTTTTTCAGAAATGTTTTCTACCCTTTCACAGAAAAATCTCATCATTTAAGTCGCATTCCATTTGTTGTCTGCAAAAGCTTTCAATTTGGACAAGTCTAAAATTTTGTCGTTTGGTAATGTGTTAAAGAAATTATGGTTATGATAGACAAGCACTTTAGGGGTTAACCCTTTCCCAAACAATCCCTGGTTTTTACGGGAAAGGAATAGAAGCCTTTTGGAAACATTGTGGGAAAAGGAGAAAATGCTGGTAACCAGCATTTTCTCCTTTTCCACAATGTTTTCTACCCTATCATATAGAAAAATCATCTTTTAAGCAACTGTTAATTTGTCATCAGCAAAATGCTTTGAATTTGGTCTGGTCCAAAATTCGCTGTCTGGGAAAGGGTTAAGATCCCTATCATTCCTTATCATATGAACCTTGGAGATAACATAGAGCTACACAGATTGACATCTAACATCACTGCCTGATCTCATTTATGTTTGAGTTGACAATAAAGAACAGTCAACTTTTCAATCAGCTCTGGAATCAAATAACAACTTAAAATTGACTCCAAAGCTGTTTGGTTGTTCAGGGCCTTATGATGCTGGTGGTATAACAGTCTGATCTTGATATATGACGGCTGTCAGTGTTTTTGATATAGTTTCTGGCAGTGACAGGATGAAGCAAATCCACTGATGTAATTTTTCAAAATGGCAGTTATTGAATTTAATATTGCATTTTTTTTTTTCAAGATTCTTGGTTTTGAAAAGCTGACTTTGCAAGTGAAACATGGCTGCCCCTGAATAAATCGACAACTTTTCAAGCTTGTCTTGATCTGTCATTGACTGACAGCATCAGCTCCTTATTTATAGACAATTTTGCGTATGTCTAACCAGCTATTTACCTGGACTCAAACCAGTACTATGCTAGTTAACACTGTACTTGTGAGAAGATAAAAGTTTTTAATCCATACACAATGTTTCCTGGACCAAAACCAGTAATTTTCAGATAATGAAATATTCATTGTTAGAGACCTATGTCTACAAGGAGCTGGTGTTTCTTTACTCAATGAAGATGAATTTCCTGTCATTTTTATCTGCCCCTGAATAGATCAGCAACCTTTCTGGCTTGCCTTGACCCGTCATTGGTGACAGTTTACTAGTTGTTCGTGTTATTGTAAGCCATATATAAAACAATAAAACAATATAAGACAAATAAAACTATTTGATTGCAAGACTTGAAATTTTCCTGGATTCCAACCAGTAGTTAACTCTGGTCTGTATCTTTCTATCAAGGCTCCTGGATACTAACCAGCGAAAGGAAATCACCCATTTAACAAAGACAACTTTTCTGTGCCAAGAATTTTACATATTTTTTTCTATACCACAATTTCATCTCAATAAGAATTTTGCCAAAATGTTAAAATTGTATTATTTTACCAAGCCATTTTCAGAATTTACATCATTAGATCTAACATCATTCAGTGACTGGTTTTGTACAGGAAAAAATCCATTCAGTGTTTGTTTTGTTTTAGCTTATTTTTTTTCTTGGATTTAAGATCCTTAACATCAAATATTGCAAAAGGCATTGAAGTTATTTTTTTTTTCTGGATTTAAGAACCTTAACATTATTCATTGCATGGGACTTGAATGCAAAGCTTTTCTTGGATTTAAGATCTTTAACAGTATTCATTGCATGGGACTTGAATGCAAATCTATTCTTGGATTTAAGATCCTTAACATTCACCATTGCATGATAAAGACAACTTTTAATTTACATATATTGGAAAATCCTTAACCCTTTACCACACAATCCCAACTTTTGACGACCCTGAGAAAGAAGTCTTTTGTAAACATTATGGGAAAAGGAGAAAATGCTGGTAACCAGCATTTTCTTCTTTTCCCACTATGTTTTCTATCCTTTCAAAAATATTTTTTGACCTTTCAGTACCATTTATTTTGTCATCTGCAACTGCTTTAAATTGGAATAGTTGTAAACTTTGTTGTCTGGTAAAGGGTTAACATAGATAACATATTTTATGAGTCACAAAGCAACATGTACAAAATAAATAACTCTTTACCAAACAATTCTCAGTTAAGCCCACCATGCTGAGAAGGGTTGTTGAAAACATTGTGGAAAAAGTAGAAAATTGTATTTAATGGAATTGCCTCCCTCTTTCCACATTGTTTTCTGAGCTATTTCAAAGATAGAAATAATTTTCTAGACTGTAGATATACTGAATCTTGCTTTAAAATAGTTTGAAGTAAGTCTAGTCTAAAATTTTCTTGTTTGGGAAAGAGTTAAAGAAATAATTCAAGACCATGACAAACAGAGATGATATAAAAAATTTTAACATTTTCCATTCTTATAGAAAAAAAGAGTGTTTTTTTTATACTTCCTGTTGTAATAATGACAGAAAAGCAAATGAAGTAAAAAAAAAATAATTTTCATCGGTGATAATTTGGATTTAACCCTGTATCAAACGATCTTCTTTTAACCCTTTACCATGCAATGCTGACTTTAAATGAACCTGAGCAAGAAGCCTTTAGAAAACATTGTGGGAAAAGAAGAAAATGCTGGTAACCAGCATTTTCTCCTTTTCCCACAATGTTTTCTACCCTATCATGGAAAAATTGCACTATTTGAGGCACACTGAAATTGTCATCTGCAAAGGCTTTCAAATAGAACAAGGCTAAAATTTTGTTGTCTGGTAAAGGGTTAAAGCAGCCTTTAAAAAGTAGGATTTGAAAATACTGTTGGAGATAGAGAAAATGCTAGGGCAGCATTTTCTCCTTCTCTTAATGCTTTCTACTTGATTGAAGACAAATATAATTGGAGCTAGAATTAATTTATTGTCTCCAAAGGCTTTTATTTGAACAAGTCTAAAATTTTATCATTTGGTAAAGGGTTAAGATCCCTAAATTCACACACTTTATGCTGATAATATCTTATGTAAATGGCAATGATAAATCCCTTTGGTTTACTAACCCTCAAAAATGTTTTATGTAAATGTGTGTCTGATAGACACACATCATGTTAAGATACCTCATGTATTACACCTACCAATTTGTATGACATGGTACTATTTAAAAGGTTCAATCTTTTGCAAAAAAAAGTGTTTTTTCATTCTCTATCTCTCAACTAATGGAATACATTGAAAACAAGACAACAAACCTCAAACTTTAAAAACTTTTACACAATACCTCTGGTAGATTCTCTCTTTAAACCCTGATACTCAAGAGCAATTGATTTCTGAGCCACAAGAGTCAACCAACTTTGAATTAGTGTCAAAACCATAATTTCAAGAGTAAAACCTTCAGTAAACCCTTCCATGCAAGTACATTCGAAAATCGCTGTCATTTGTATAAAAGATTATCAAAAAATTGAGTAAAAAACATTTTGTTCATGCAAAGTTGAAAACAATAATTTTGTAATTCATTATTTACATGTATTAGCCATCAATTACAAGTATTTGACATCATTTAGCCTTCAATTCTTACATCACACAGGTGGTTATCGGTACAAGAAATAGGTTATCCATAAGTTACCCCATTTCCTTATCTTGGTATAATTAAAAATATTTTTACAGTTTTTTTTGGTAATGATAGAATAATTAATTTTATTTATGTTTATAATTATGTAAAGTCAACAAAATTCTGTAAAAAAAATCTTACACAAGACAGTTTGTCTTTTGGACTGTTAATGTATGTTTCATTACTTTTGCAGTCTACAGTTTTATTAAGTTGGGAGTAGAACATAAGGGGACATGATGTACTTGATATGTATCTTTCTGTATTATTGTATGTTAGGTCAGAGGCCTTTATTTATAAATAAAAAAGTGTTGTATTTATTGTTGATTATTTTAAGTTTTCCACAGTGGTATGTGCTTTTGATTTCTATTCACCTATTAGGTATTGTTAAATTAATTCAAAAATAGAGGTATAAACAAGAGGGCCATTACAGTCCTGGGTCTCTGAGCATTTTTGACCCAACAAGACCCATTCCAGAGTATCTCGAAATATCAAGATAAACACTTGGACAACTTTCAGGACCACTGAGCTGTAAATGAGGCCTCGAGATCTAGAGAGAACAAAAGCTTTTCTAAGATTTGTCTCTGTGACCTATTTTATCCATTAGGTTACAAGGTAGGTATCATTAACACAAACATTCTCATTAACTCGCATGAATTTTGGGACTAAAATGGTGACCCTAAGTGTGAAGACACTCTTTTTATGCTCCCCAAAAAATTTCGGGAAAGCTTATAGTCACAACGCTGTGTGTATGTCCATTCTTCTGTGTGTATGTTTGTCTGTCTGAAGCCATTTCTCACCAACCCCTGGACAAAATTTTATGACACTTCATATCTGAACTCTGGTTTTCTCAATCTGAAGCTGTGTCACGGAAAAAGGGGGCTTCATGTAAAAAATTGTTTTTTACTAATATCTTCTACATCAGTGCTCAAAACTTTGTGAATTTTCAAATCCGAACTTGTTGGAATTTGCCCAGATACCTCTTTCCTGGTTTCTCAATTACAGGCTGCATTGCAAAAAACGGATAGTTCAAGTAAAAAACTAATTTTCTCTAATTAGTATCTGCTTCACTAGTACTCAAAAGTTCATGAAATTTCAAATCTGAACTCCTTAGAACATTGCCCAGATATTTCTTCCCCAGTTTCTCAATTTCAGGCTGCGGAAAAAAGGGGCTTCATGTAAAAAATCGATTTATAAGACCTCTTTCCCGGTTTCTTAATTACAGGCTGCATTGCGGGAAAAGGAGGCTTCATGTAAAAAATAGTTTTTCTCTAATATTGGGAATATCTCTGTGATAGTAATTGCCTTTTCACTTCAATTTTTAGGGGCATGAACAGGTCCTTTTAGGATAAAAGAAGTGATTTATATCAATTTCATACATTTTATGACAAACACTGTCTTGTTCAGAGAGCATAACCCCTCTGTGATGGCTCTCGTTCAAAGATTTGTCTGAGTGACCTACTTTTTGACCTGCTGTGACTCATTTTCAAATCTGTTTAAGATATCATTGAGACCAAGATTTTGATCAATTCTTATAAGTACTGGAGTGAAAATGAATTCTTTTGAGTGTACCTACATTTTTAGCAAATACATCCTAACTATCATCTACATGTATACAAACATTCCGACCATTTTTCATGAGTTTTTTTACTGAAAATATGGCTTCCAGATTGTACTCATGGTTTTTCAAGGATTTGGCTTGGTAACCCGGGTTTTGAACCAACATTGTGTTTTGCCTTTTTTCAAACTCATCTTAGATTTAATCAAGTAAAGCATTTGACTAATTTTATGAGTTATGCACTGAAAATCTGACCTCTAGAACATACACATGGCTTTCCAAAGATTTGATCTGATGACATACTTGTTGACACTATGTGACCCATTTTGTGATTCATTAATTATGTTGTCAGGGCAAATATTCTGACTTACTTCTGTGAGTATAGTACAGATTTGACATGGTGACCTAGTTTTTACCTGACATGACCTATTTTCAAAACAGTCTAAGGTTTTATCAGGACCAACATTTTGACTAAATTTCAATAGTATTGAACTGATAATGTGGCTACTGAAGTTCACACAAGTTTTTTTTTCCAAGATTTGACCTGGTGTAATTTTTTTGACCTAATACTTTCAGAGATACCATCAAGACAAACACTCTAGCTGAGGTTCATGAGTATTGGACTAAAACTGTAGCCCCAAGTATGTACACAAGGTAAAAACTGGCAGGATGCAGGATAGATCACACATGGCAACTGACTATGGCTGATGCAAAACAATCACAAAAGCTCACCTTGAGCACTTTGTGCTCTGGTAGCCCTTCTTACCTCAATGGCATTGTCCTATTTTTTATTACTTATGTAAAAACTATAACAACGTACTAGTAATTGCTCTGTATCTTTTTTTATCTACTGTAACAAAGTCTTAAAGACAATGAATTTACTTGTTTGCATTTGATGAGTGATAAAGATGGATAATGATGACTTAATAGCTACATGTAATGCTAACGCAATGAAGTTTTGTACCCTTACTTTATTTTGAACATTCATGGTTGATATTAGGGAAGCATGCTAAAACTTGAAGACAGGGCACAATTTTGTCAAACTGAAGCTAGAAATTGGAATTTTAATTTAATTTACATCATGTTTCAGCATTAAAATTGACATGGAGACAAAAAATAACTACCCTAATGTTAAGTGACTCTTACCTCATCATACTATGTCCACTTCTCATCAAACTCTACATCTACAAAGAGAAAGAATCAATCCTGGTGAACTGTTATATTCTTTTTCAGCAAAAGCACAGCATGCTGGTGTCAACACTTTGCTGACCTTCAGTAAATATTCCAAGTAATAAAAAAGAGGGCATAACTGTGTAAAAATACTGTGTTGGTTCTCCGATCCTGTTGCAAGAATTAACCTTATGATAGTTAACAACTCTTTCCATGTGTGAAGTAAAGAATTCAATAATAGCAGGGATTGTTACAAAATATCAAAGTTTATGCACAAGGATTACGACGAAAACTCATTTTCCTTAACTCTTTATCAATCAACAAAATTGTAGACTTCTCCAAATTGAAAGCACTTTCAGAAGACAAAAAAATATGTGGTTAAAAAATTGAAATTTGTTTTGGGAAGGGTAGAAAATATTGTGGGAAAAGGAGATAATGCTGGTTACCAAATTGAAAGCACTTGCAGAAGACAAAAAAAAAATGTGGTTAAAAAATTGAAATTTGTTTCGGGAAGGGTAGAAAATATTGCGGAAAAAGGAGAAAATGCTTGTTACCAGCATTTTCTCCTCCTTTTACCACAATGTTTTCTAAAGCCTTCTTTCTCAGGGTCGTTAAATGTTGGGATTGTGTAGTAAAGAGTTAAACACAGCCAAGCTGAGAGAGTAATCAAGCACCAAACTAGACATCAAGGTATTCCACGTAAAGAAAAAGGTATTTCTAAAATCTATTTGTGCACATTAATTTCATCAACATACCAATGATACCAAAATTTACTCTAGATGAATTTGGAAGCATCTGTAGACAATAAGTTGTGACACAAATCTATAGTCTAATATTCCTTTGAGAACCTACAAAAATATTATAAAACAAGAAAAAATGCTGGTTATCGATAATTTTTCAGCAGGGTCCAAAAAATTTCAGAATTCTAACTTGTCCCCCCTGCCATTTTGCACTTGCCCTACAGTAGGATAATCCACTTGCCCTCACCAAATTGTTACCAAATTTTCTATCCTGTAGAAACAAATTGCAATCTCCAAGTTACATTTTATTTTGTTGGCTGCAAGTGCTTTCAATTTGGACCACTCCTTAATATTTGTTAAAGACTTGAGCTACCATGGTCCATGTACAGAACCATTACATCTGCGTCAACTATATTCATATCATCTAGATAATTATCAATATTATTTTTAATTTCTGTGTGCAGATGTGTATACCAAACAACTATATATCAGACTTGTCAGGGTTTAAAGCACTTGCAGATGGCAATATAGATGTAACTAAACTAGAGGCCCATGGGGGCCTGAAATCACTCTACTGGCAGTGATTTTGCTTTTATTCTAGCATACATTATGAATTCATGATGCAAAAAGCAAAAAAATTACAAAGATTAAGACAAGAAATGCTGACTTCATCGAGTAAACAATAAGTCGAAATTTTCAACTTCAAATGACCACTTTTGCCATACTGTTTGTTAGATTTTTTTTTCAAATTTAATAGGGTTGAAGCTATTGATGAGGTAAACGAAAAAATCTTATAACAAAATTAATGCAGACTGTAACAAGTAAACAAAAAATGAAAATGTTCAACTTGAAATGGCCTCTTTTTCTATACTGTTTGTTGGATTTTTTTCAAACTCAACTGAATTGAAGCTATTGATGAGAAAAACAAACTGTGCAAGTTTCACAAAAATCTGATCACAAATTCAGACTTTATCACATAAAAAAGAAATGAACATTTTCAACTTAAATTGGCTACTTTTCTCAGCACAGAATGTGCAGTCTGATCTTAGATCTACACTGTCTGATAAGGGAATATTATTTTTTTTACCCTTTACCAAACAATCCCTGGTTTTTATGGCCCAGAGGAAGAAGCCTTCTGAAAACATTGTGGGAAAAGGAGAAAATGCTGGTACCAGCATTTTCTCCATTTCCCACACTGTTTTCAACCCTTTTACGATCAAGTTTTAATTTTTGAGCCACATTTATTTTGTCACCTGCAAATATGTTCAATTTGAAAGGGAAAATTAAGCAAAGCTCCTCCTAATTCCACTGTGATTAACTCTTTACTGAACGACAAAATTTGAAACTTGTTCTTATCAAAAGTCTTTGCATACAGCAAAATAAACATCACTCATAAATTCGATCAAGTCTAACACTTTGACAATAGTTAAAGAGTTAACTCTAGGGATAACACAAAATACTAGCCTTTAATGACCCTGAGGAAGAAAGCTTTTGAAAACATTGTGGGAAAAAAGAACAAAAAGCTGGTAATCAGCATTTTCTTTTTTCTTTTAACACAGTCTTTTCTGCCTCATTCAACAAAATTTATGTTTTGTGCAACAATTTATTTATCATCTGCAAATACTTAAAACATGGAACAGTCTAAAAAATTGTTGTTTGGAAAAGATCTAAAGAGGCTACTTACAGGTACCATGTCAGGAGACATCAGTCTCAATAAAGCTTTTTATACCTTAGATAAAAAAATATCTAAGTGACTCAAAAATTGAACTCTGTTATCGGAAGGGTAGAAATCATTGTGGGAAAAGGAGAAAATGCAGTTTACCAGCATTTTCCACAATGATTCCAAATAGCTTCTTTCATGGAGTCATTCTGATGTTGGTTATGTGGGAAAGCAACCAACATTCAACCCAGAAGAGAGTGAAATTTTGTGTGTTTTAACTCTTTACCATACTTTTGACTATTTAACCCTTTACCCCATAAGGCATATCTATGGTATCTCAAACTGACCCTAAATAACAGTAAGGATGAAGCCATTTTTTATGCGTATATGACACCTTTTGATGGCATAGAAAGCATTGTGACAAAAGGTGAAATTCATTGTTACGAGCAATTCCACCTTTTGCCACAATGTTTTCCAAAGGCTCATACAGGCAATGCCTAGAAGTGAGTATCTATGGAGTAAAGGGTTAATGACCCTGAGAAAGAAGCCTATTGTAAACATTGTACGTTACAGTATTCCAGCATTTTCTTCTTTTCCCACAATATTTTCTAATCATCGAAGTCAGAAATAATCATATTAACATATTCTAAAGCGTTAAAGAATTAACTCATTACCAAACAACAATATTTTAGGCTGGTCCAAATTGAAAGCATTTGCAGACAACAAAAGAAAAGTGATTGAAAATTTGAAATTGTTTTGTGAAGGGTAGAAAACATTGTGGGAAAAGGAGAAAATGCTGGTTACCAGTATTTTCTCCTTTTCCCACAATGTTTTCTAAAGGCATCTTTCTCAGGAGCATCAAAAGTAGGGATTGTGTGGTATGAGTAAACCACTCTTTACCACACAATTTCAAGTTTGAATGAAAAGCAACTATGAAATCATTGTTGATAAAGAAGAAAACATTAGTAATCAGAACGTTCTTATTTTCCCAAGATAGTTTTTACCCTTCCGAAAACATATCCAATCTTTTAATTCCCCACACAATGACAACTTTTGACAACCGATGAAAAGAATCCTTTAGAAAGCATTGTGGCAAAAGGAGAAAATGCTGGTAACCAGCATTTCTCTCCTTTTCCCACAATGTTTTCTACGCTATCAATAAACAGTTACAACATTTGAGCCACACTTAACCATTTCCCAAATGGCATATTTTGGACCACACCAAACTGAAAACATTCTGAAGATGACAACTTAACAGTTGCTAAAAAGGTGATTTTTCTATATGATAGGGTAGAAAACAATGTGAGAAAAGGAGAAAATGCTGGTTACCAGCATTTTCTCCTTTCCGATCATGTTTTCAAATTCTATTCCTGACCCGTAAAAACCAGGGATTGTTTGGGAAAGGGTTAAATTATTGCCTACAAAATGCTTTCAATTTAGACAGGGCTAAAATTTTGTCGTCCAGTAAAGAACCTGCTGTTTGATCTAGACTGCACAGAACTTGCAGTTTGATCGTGGACCCCATTTTAAGATTAGATTCCATATTTTTTGGACCCAAATCTTTGTTACTTACCCCTTTGCCATAATTCTCTGTAATGTTTCTCTTTGCCAAACATTTCCATGACTGATTGAACAACTGATGAAAAAACCTATGAAAACAGTGAGGGAAAAGGAGAAAAAGCACTTAACCAGTCTTTACTCTATCATCAATTTTCTTTTGAGCCACTTTTGTTTTTGTCATTTGCAACGTTTTCATTTCTATTAATTCTTTACCACACAATCCCGACTTTTAACGACCCTGAGAAAGAAAGCCTTCGAAAAATATTGTGGGAAAAGGGTAGAAAACATTGTTGGAAAAGGAGAAAATGCTGGTTACCAGCATTTTCTCCTTTTCCAACAATGTTTTCTACCCTTTCCAAATAAAATTTCAATTTTTGATTCATATTTATTTTGTCGTCTGCAAATGCTTTCAATTTGGACAAGTCGAAAATTTTGTCGTTTGGTAAAGTGTTAACAATTCCATAAACTTTGTTGTGTGGCAAAGGGTTAATGTTCCTACAATATAAAGCTTTTGAAAACAAATTGATGAAATGCTCGTACCAGCCTTTTCTCACAATGTTTTGTATTTGTTCACAAATATACTACTAAAAATTTGCTAGGGATCACGCTATCAGATTTGCCCTAGATCTATATGTGACATGTATCATGTATAGTTTTACAGTATGTTATATTACCACACTGATCAATTAAATCACCAGAGGAAATGGATTTTCACCTTTTACCAAACAAAGTCTAGTTTTAAAGACAATGAGAAAGAAGCCTTTGAAAAACATTGTTCGAAAAGGAGAAAATGCTGGATACCACCATTTTCTCCTTTTCCCACAATGTTTTCTACCCTAGGACAGACAGGATATTGTATGTTGCATTTGGTTTTTCATCAGCAAATGCCTCCAACTCTGACAAATCTCGAACTTAATTGTGTGGCACAGAGTTAAGGTAAGACCTGTGTCAGTGTATGGCTGAATATTGCTAGAAAATCGTCGTATATAACCCTTTCCAAAACAGCATATTTTGGACCAGACCAAATTCAAAGCATTTTGCAGATGACAAATTAACACTTGCTAAAAAGATGATTTTCCTATACGATAGGGTAGAAAACATTGTGGGAAAAGGAGAAAATGCTGGTTACCAGCATTTTCTCCTTTTCCCACAATGTTTTCAAAAGGCTTCTATTCCTGACCCGTAAAAACCAGGGATTGTTCGGGAATGGGATAAAGAGGATGAAATAATAATTTAGAGTAGCTTACTGACGATACACTAATAGAAAATTTCAAACGAATTAAAATAGTTCTAAATATATGGCGGCAAACCATGGAATTTTTCATTCACTTTTGTTATCTGATAGACACCAAACAATTTCTTAGGTCACATTTCATTCAGTGTGATTTTCTGCTTTAGTTTTTACTCCAAATCTCATAATTCAGCACATTGTTGAACAAATTTCCTTCCATTTCGGTCCCTAGTATTAGTGGGTGGGTTATTTCTCACTGCATAACCGAACGCAATATATGTCAAATCGGGACGTCAAACTGTGGTCAATTCTCTGTATGCGCAAAGACCAGACTACCATATAATTAAGCTGGTTGTTAAATGAAGGGGCTAGTATGGATGCATAAGTATTTTCAATAGCTTGCTTTGGTATCATGGATCAGTAGATGCATTCAGCCCCCTTTTGTTGGAGCATGCCACATGTTGGTGGAACATCTCAAGAAAAATTCGGACGGGATGACGAGCATAAAGACATTAACATTTTATAGAAATTAAGGCAGCGTAAGAAACCGATCTACATTCTTTTTTTAAAATTTCTTGACTAGACCTACAGTAAATCATTTAGAAACATTTAAAAGGGCCGGATAATCAACGTCAGATCAGACGTTAGACAGTTTTTGTTCTAAAAAGGATTATCGGGACAATGAAATAAATGAATCATAATATACAGTTAGATCTACCATACTAGATCTACATTTAGTAATTCAGGAACACAAAGATTATGAAGGGATAAAATAAATGGATTCTACTTACGCTTTCTTTTTGTGATCGAGTTTTCTTTGTCCGTGTTTGCAGTCCAACCGCCTAAATTTTTGTGTAATCACGTGACCTGAGAAATCATGCGGTCGGGGTATGCCTAGAACTCACAAAACAGGAGCGTATACCCAGCTGGTCTTTTATTGTTGGAAATGAATGTTATTATAGAAAATCATATGTATTTGGGATCTCTACGGCCCCCTTGATTTTTATGAAACATTGTAAAATTTACCTCTCCCAAATCTAAAGGACGCAAAAAGTGTACCAACAAAATTTCACTCCACAGTTTACGAGACGATTCTAATGAGTACCCATTACACAGGGTTTAGTGGAGAATAATTAATATTTTCAAGTTTGAAATCTAAATCACTCCTTCTCTCTGGAGCTCTGCATGTAAGTATTCCTTGGTTTTCCTTGGACAAGGATCCTCAGAGTCCCAGTCACTTACTTGAAAACCCAAGGCGTCCATGAATGCTTAAATGAGCTTATGCCAGGATCCATGCGAAACTAGTTGAAAATGGTGTGAGAAACCACGTGCATTCATTTCCCGAAACTATTCGATTCGAGATCCTGTACTTTCCTTTGGCAAGAATCCTCAGATCGAGTTCCGGTGTAATGCAGAAAAATGACCCCCATCACAAAATGACCCCGGGGTCATTTCTCGACGTAGAGGAATGGCCCGTGGGTCATTATTCTACGTCGAGAAATGACCATTAGTCATTTTGTAATGAGGGTCATTTCTCTGCATTACACCGGCACAGTACTTGTCAACCCAAGGACGTACATGAATGCTTCCACGAGCTTATACCACGATCTATGTGAATGTATATGTAATTGCAAATGGTGTCAAAATAGCATTCATTTTTCCCTTTAACTCTTTACCACACTATCCCAACTTCTAACGACCATGAAAAAAATGGCTTTTGAAAATATTGTGGGAAAACAAGAAAATGCTGTTAACCAGAATTTCCTTCTTTTCCCATAATGTTTTCTGCACTTCCTGAAACAAAGTTCAATTTTTCGGTCACTTTATATTTTGTCTGCTTTGAATTTGGACTAGTCTAAAATTTTGTCGCTTTGTTAACCCATTACCACACAATCCCTACTTTTGACGCCCCTGTGAAAGAAGCCTTTACAAAACATTGTGGGAAAAGGAGAAAGTGCTGGTAACCAGTATTTTCTCCTTTTCCCACAGTGTTTTCTACCTTTCCCAGAACAAATTTCAATTTTTAAGTCACCTTTATTTTGTGGTCTGCAAACGCTTTCAATTTGGACCAGTCTAAATTTTTCTTGTGTGGTAATGGGTACACAATACAGGGGCGTCAAAACCTTTTGTTTTTTTTCGATATTGACCGATTGATTGTATGGTGTTTAACGCTGTTTCCAACATTATTTCAGTTATATCGCGGCGGTCACTTCACCTATCGATGCTTTCCTGGAGTTTCTGTAACCAGTGCTCCGCACAATATTCTTTCCAAACGACTGACTGCTTTCCCACATAAACATCGTCGAAACTACTACCAGCGGTGAGAGAGGAATGAATCCTGTTGCAATGACTATCATTGGCAATCCTCGGAAAGAAATTGGCCGTGCCAATTCCGACTTTTAACGACCCTGAGAAAGAAAGCCTTTGAAAACATAGTGGAAAAAGGAGAAAATGCTGGTAACCAGCATTTTCTCCTTTTCCCACAATGTTTTCTTTCCTATCCAAAATCAAATTTCAAATTTTGATACACATTTATTTTGTCCTCTGCAAATGCTTTCAATTTGGGCTTGTCCGAAATCTGGTAGAGAGTTAAATGCTTCTTCCCTTGGGGAATTTAGCCGAAGTTTCTCCGGATAGTTTCTACTATTTAATTAGGCGTTGTCTGCGCATATCATATTCTTCGAAGAGTCGACTGTCTTGTTTCACGCATCACTAGCCCCAAAAGCGGGCAGACTGTAATATTACGCTCTATAAAGTAGCAAAGTAGTAAATAGCTTTTATCAATACGTTCGAGGAGAAATGAGACCTGCTTTAGCTCAAAATTTATCTAAACTGCTGATCATAGCTGAGTGAATTGCACGAGGTGGCGTTTTATTGAGTAAACGTTTACTTTAGTTTGAAATTCAAAGTAACAGTTGTCGCGTAGGAAAGTGGTTCGGTCCTGTACCCAGGATGCCCAAATTAGATAGATGAGTATTTATAGAATGCCATCTAGCGGGAGATAATGCGTAATTAGGCTGTAATCTCAAGATAACACAATGACATATATCCGGATTGACTATGGTAAGGCCCGGTAGTTTCCACCTTTGGTCGGGATGGTGATATCAGATCTATAGATTAATAGCTTCGGCAGCTTCCAGTCTCTTCCGACTATCCTCTTTCTTCATGAAAGAATTTCGCAATGGACACTCATTAATTTCACGATTCAGACTCGTGCATGGCTAGATCATCTACTTATTTGAAATTGTATGTTAAAAGCTTAGTTGATTCTCTTTCATCTTCGCCAGCCAAGTTTACGATCACTACGTGGATCTTACCTTGGCGGATTGAGCTTGATTTTTACAACCCCCCGATATGCTTTTTCATTGGATGCAGCCAGCTCTAGCTGCATCGAATAAAATCGCTCGTAGCATTTCATCTCTGATAAAAATAGAACACGGTCTCTACCTTTCGAATAATAGGTAAAACATGCAAACCCACGTGCATGTCTGCTTATCGCTTCATGTGTATTCGTAAGCGGTTTGTAAAGCGATATTTCATTTGCTTTTAGAAATATGATGTAAAGGGGAGTAATAACCAGCATCCAATAGAGGGCGCATCACAGGAATCTCGAAATCGGGCTCAATCAGCCAAGGTAAGATCCACGTAGTGATCGTAAACTTGGCTCGCGAAGATGATTCTCTTTAGGATCAGGCTCTTATTGTTCTAGGTAATATTCTCAAGAAATTGTTATATTTGAAACTAACGCACTATTTGACGAGGTAAATAAAAAAGGTCCAGCCAATCAGAAGTTGTGTTACTCTCTAAATCTAGAATAAGCCTTTAAAAGAAATTAAAAATGTTTGGTGAATACAGACCCAAATTTCAGATGAGGATGTGACACCACGTGTGTTCGGGCTGATCTTTGTACATTCATCGAGTATGGTAGGTTAAAAACAAAAAACTTAACCCAATGATCCTGTTTTTAAACACCTGAAAGACGGGGTGTTCGAAAACATTGAGGGGAAAGGAGAAAAGGTTGGTATCCAACATTTTCTTCTTTCCCACAATGCTTCATATGTTCAATCGAATAGTTGTGTTTACATCTTTACTAAAAAATCCCGTTCTTTAACCCATTACCACACAACCCCTGCTTTTTACGATTCTGAGAAAGAAGCCTTTGGAAAACATTGTTGGAAAAGGAGAAAATGCTGGTAACCAACATTTTCTCCTTTTCCCACAATGTTTTCTACCTTTCACACAACAAATTTCAAATTTTCAGTCACTTTTATTTTGTCGTCTGCATATGCTTTCGATTTGGACAAACCTAAAATTTTGTCGTTTGGTAATGACTTAAAAGCCATACAAGGGAACTTCCGAAAACATTGTGGAAAACGGAAAATCCTCTTCCAAGCATTTTCCTACGTATTTTTCTCGTTTGGAAGAGAAATAGTTTTATTTCAGCCACATAATTTACATGATGGCTTTGAACCTTTTTCTATTTGTAAGTCTTATTTATTTATGGTAATGAAAATAGTTAGGACCAAAATTGTAAAAGCGAACGAACGAACTTTAGAATGAGAGACAGATTTTAATAACAGATATACGTACAGTAGTTTATTATCCTGGAAAAAAAACGTGAACATCAAACAGTGGAAGCCATCGTGCCCTAGTAGAAGTGAATCGTCGGTTTACTTCGAAAACCTCGTAACTACCGCTTGTTGTAAGCTGTAGTTGCAAGGTTTTTGAAGTAAACCGACGAATTAGCTTACAAGTTGCTAGGAAAATAAGAGAAAATATTCAACGACTCATGGACCTTTCGTGGACAGTGCAGATTAAGATCAGACTACGCAGAACATGCAGTCTGATCTTGGATCTACACTTTCAGATAGGGAAACATATTCCTCAAAAATACCAAATTTGGGTTTTTGTTTTATCGACTTCCATGTTTCATTCCCCTTACATGGTATGTATATCAAAGTTGTAGAGCATCAAACATTCATTGGTCGAATAAAGTCTGGTTTGTTTTTATTTTCCAAGAAAGGTATTCATTCATTTTACGATTTACGGATGTTTCGGTAACAGACGAGTTCGGTAACATAGACTTATAGAGTAAACCGATTGGATGTTTCGGTAACAAAGCAGTTATATAGTGTTTATGTATTTTGATGTTCTTTACATCCAACGCATGGCTTTATTTCGTTATTTAAAACTTTAATTTGTAATTTCTACTTTGTTTCACAAATATTTTTTTTGTTATGTACCTCATTTCATGCTGTATGTATTGACCATGTGTATTGCCTATCTTTCAAGCGAAAGAGGGTAGAAAGTAAAAGAATAAAAGGTTTGTATCTACCTATCAAGGGATAACTGGGTAAAAAGTGCAAAAGTAAAAGGTTTGAACATAACAAAGCCATACATTAGGTATCGCATGTCATAAACACAATATAATTGCTTTGTTACCGAAACATCCAATCGATTTACTCTATAAGTCTATGTTACCCAACTCGTCTGTTACCGAAACATCTGTCACCCCATTTTACACTCTTATAACTTGACTTTATTTTTTTAACTGCCACTACCGTGTCAGTGAATAACTGGAACAAGATTGTCGTCCAAATTTAAAGAAAAAAAATAGGTACCGATTTTCAAAGACTTCTTTCTCAGGGTCGTCAAAAGTAGGGATCGTGTGATAATGGGTTAAAAGAAAAGTTAAAGAAAAAATCTAAATATAAAGCAGTACTCAGAGCAGCTATTTAATTTTCTTAACCGTTTACCAGATAACAAAAATGTTAGCCTTGTCCAAATTGAAACCATTTGCAGACAGCAGTTTTAATGTATATCAAACGGTGCAAGTTTTCATTTGAAAGGGATAACAACATTGTGGTAAAAGGAGAAAATGCTGGTTAACACAATGTTTTACCACAATGTTTTTTAAAGGGTCTCTTCTAAGGGCCGTGAAAACCTGGGATTGTTTGGTAAAGAATTAAGGCCCGTCTAAACAAGTAAACGTTTGTTTGCAAACACCACCAAATATCTGTTTGGTCGTTTTTGGTCATGTTTGTCCGTAAGTTGTGTAAACTACAATAAACAATGGCATGCAAATTTTGGTGGTGAGTATCAAGTGACGCATTCGTCACATGATGATAAAAGACAACTTCTGACTGGCCACTATTATGGCCTGCATCAGGCGAAAGGGACATTCGGACATTTGTGTAAAGTGTTGTCGTGCAGTCCGCGCAGGCTAATCCGAGACGACATTTTACGCAAAAGTCCGAATGCTTTTTGTCGCGTGTTGCAAACAGAGCAAGGAACACTGAACAAGTTCAAAAAACATTACCAAACACTATAAGTTGAACGGTCAGGTGGCAGGAGACTTTATTAGTTGTACGGTCAGGTGGCTGGGGACTTGGAAACTTGTTCACGGCTGTGGTTAATCATGTCGTCCTGAGCCGAAGGCGAGGTGGGGACATGATTCACCACCACCGTGAACAAGTTTCCAAGTCCCCTGCCACCTGACCGTACAACGAATTTATTATATGGCAAAGTTTTACCTTTTTTTTTAAAGCACGTTAAGCGAAATTTTCCTGTTTTATAATTTCGCGAATAGAGTATGCTGACGAAATATAAATTCCCTTCTGAGTGCCCCAATTCGATGAAAACTTACGTCACTGGAAACTGACGTCACTACGAGTAAAACGTGCAGTTTGGTGCATAAATGTGCAGTCTGGTGATCGATCGACGCCGCCATTTTGGATGTTTTGTTGCACGTGTAGTGATGTTTACTGGGCACTCAAAAGGGAAACTGGTTTTTGCCAGGGAACATGGTATATGTTCCTTGCATGTTAACCAATCAGATCACGAGAAATTTCTTTGCAGTATAATAAGGAAACTTGTTCACAGCTGTGGTGAATCCTGTCGCTCCGAGGCGAAGGCGAGGTGGCGACATGACTCACCACAGCCGTGAACAAGTTTCCAAGTCCCCCGTCAACGAATTTATTATACTGCAACGTTCTACCATTCCAAAATTGAGAGAATTTTACCCCTTTTCTTGGGGGGTGGGGAAGCGTTAAAAAATTGAGTACGCTGACGAAGTAGAATTTCCCTTCTGAGTATCCCAATGAAAACTGACGTAGCTGGAAAATGACGTCACGGAAACCGTGGTAATATGTGCTAAAACGTGCAGCTTGGCGCATAATTTTGTGTTGATATTGTATTTATGTACACACAGGGCTCCCGAAACTGCTTTTACGCCAGTGTGCATGATTATGTTCGGGGCATATTTTCCAATCAGATCATGAGAAATGTCTTTGTAGTATAACAATGTTATGTTCGCTTGTGTTTTTCTGTTTGGTCGACATTGGCAAAATTTGTTTATAGACAAAAGCAAACACCATGATTTTTTTTTTTGTGTGTGTGATGTTTGCAACCAAATGTTTATTGGCGGAAACGGGCCTTTTGCCGCTGAGTTGCTATTAGGCCCCTACAGCCTTCTTTCGCAGATAAAATAATGCTTCTGCTCGCAATTGTTGTCGTTAAGCTTGCCATCCGACGTGAATTCCGTGCAGTGTTCTGCGTTCCCGGCGTTATTGGGTTCCCCTTGGCCCCAGTATTTCGTGTCTTGATGCCCAAAGTTTCTCCACTGGTACCATACGTAATGTTTATGCAGCATAATATCAGTTCCGCCGACCCAGTAGTAATCTGTTTGTGAAGTAATAGACAGGCGACAAATTTTTACATGAGCCAAGCTCTGACAAAAGGGGGCTTAACTCATTACCAAACGACAAAATTTTAGGTTTGTCCAAATCGAAAGCATTTGCAGACGACAAAATAAAAGGGACTGAAAATTTGAAATTTGTTCTGTGAAGGATAGAAAACATTGGCTCCTTTCTCAGGGTCGTCAAAAGTAGGGATTGTGTGGTAATGGATTAAACCTTTACCACACAATCTCGACTTCTGACGACCCTTATATAGAAAGCTTATGAAAACATAACCTTTCCCTTTTGAGGCAAATAGTTCCGAATATTAACCACAAGCTGATGAATTGTTTTGTCAAAGAATGCCACCTTTAAAACTAGTGATCTCAAGTCGATAAACCAAATAACGGGTTTTTACACAGAAAATAGATTATATCTACATTGCATATAAGTCACGCTCTATAAAAAAGGAAACTCAATGAATCTGCTACTGGTGCAAATCTCTGCATGTCTAAGGATCAATTTAACGATTATTGAAAAAAGGGGGGTTTTCTGGATCCATGTTATATATGGAGTGCAACACGCGAAAAGGGTCATTCGGACATTTGCGTAAAGTGTTGTCTCTGATCAGCGTGTGCACTCCGCACAGGCTAATCCGAAACGACACTTTCCGATTTTATGTGATTTTCTGCTTTACTCAAGTCTACTGTAGCACAAAATCTAATGTAGTCGTAAAGTGCCGTCTCGGATTAGCCTGCGCGGACTGCGCAGGCTAATCCGGGACGACACTTTACGCAAATGTCCGAATGCACCTTTTCGCGTGTTGCACTCCATATATATGTATATAATGACTTGCTTGGAATAACGCAATACGTTATGCATTTATCTTTTATTATACCTAGCAGTGAAATCCTGGAATTTCCCAGTGTAATAAATTTTGATATCATCACTAGTGACGATATCAACTTTCACTTTCACTTCCTGCCGTAATTTAGGAACTACTTTTTTTTTCATTAAGCACTTGTAGATAGTGTTAATCAAAAATAATATTGTTAATAAGTATATAATAAATAGAATAATTAACTGGTTTTTTTTTATATGAAAAATATCTCACTCACTCGGATGCGTCGTAAGGCGTTAAAAAAAATCGTGCTGCGCACTCGTTTTTTCAACGCCGAACAACGCATTCTCGTAAGATATTTTTCATATCAAAGATAACCAGTTGATTATCCTCTAATTATCACATAAGTCCGAATCTAAATCTAAAACGTTGAAAACTTTGTTCAAGTAGAGAAATACTTGCTACAAGTCATATCATCATATGGCTTGCAACACGTGGAAAAGAGACATTCGGACATTTGCATTAAATGTCGTCTCGAGTCAGCCTGGGCAGTCCGCGCAGGCTAATCCGAGACGGTACTTAACGGCTACATTTAATTATTCGCTATTTAGGGCTTACACAAAACAAAAAATTCCATGAAAAACGGAAAGCGTCGTTTCGAATTATCCTTCGCGGACTGCCCAAGCTGATCCATGATGATTTTGTACGCAATTATTCGAATGCCCACTCAAGTTTGACCAGTCAAAATTTTGCCGTTCGGTAACAGTAACCCGTTAGCTGTATCAGGGGAGGTAACTAATCAAGGACGAATTCAGACAGTTCTAAATTTTGTTCGATTGGTATGGTACGCGTAAAATGAAAAATCACAGGCATTTGAACCTCTATTGGTCTGTCACAGAACACTACAATTTTCCTTGGTCGATCATCAAACTCTTATGGCACATCTTTCATCATTTTTTTTTCTTATTTACTTTTTTTTCCTTTTGATTGACTTATTTCTTTAACAAATTTTCATTTGTATGCATGTTGTTTCCGTACATGACCGGAAAGACACTGTCTTCTCTACATACTAACCCGAAATTTATCTATTGTATGTTTTTTTTTTTAATATTTCCGGTATTGTTGACGACCTTATTCTTAAGTTAAACAAAAGGGAATGGCCGAAGCTAAAATGTGAGAACTTGTGGCCAGACTCTTTTGCCTTATTTGGATGATTACTGTCTTTGTTGTATAGAAAACTATGTATACAATTGGCAATAAAATATGTTTAAACTAAACTATGGCACATTGGTGCATCGCCTGTATGTCACGGAACATAATTTTCATTGATACCGTTTCTATAAATAGTACATTTGCGACCCTCTCTGGATGGCATTCTACAAAGACACATATATCAAATTTGGGCATTCTGGCTACAGAACCGGACTACTTTTCCACGCGACTTTTTCAAACTAACATAAACGTTTACTCAATAAAACTATACCTGGTGCGATTCATTTAGCTATGATCAGCTGTGATCAGCAGTTTTAAGAAATCTGGAGCTTAAACAGGCCTGATTTCTCCTCGAAAGTATTGATAAAAGCCGTTTTCTCCATTGCTACTTTATAGCGGGTATTACTAAACACCCCCCACCATTGATGCGTCATAGCAGACAGTTCGAATCTTCAAAGAATATGACATGCGAAGACAACGCCGATAAAGAGGGAATTGCAAGTTTGCTATTTATAATAACGCTGTCCGATAATGAAAATATCTCTTGACAGACCAATAGGTGTCACACCACTGGTTTTGGGCCATATTTAAAATAGAGTGAAATTGGCCATCTTTGAAGCCTCACAGATCGCTTAATGGCAGAACTTTTGTTTTCCCATCCTTTGCTGTCTAAGGTACGTCCATACGTCCATAGTCCTTAAAAAAAATGGGCACCCTAGAATTTTCCCTCTCAAAAACACCTCTTCACCGCCATGACCCCAATTTTTTGTTCTTCTAGTGACACAAAATAGTCCACTCAATGTACAATAAAAACACATCTTAGTGGTCCCCCCAATGCCTAAATTGTAAGCAAATCTAAATTATATACCACCAAACCAGCTTAGCTCCATACAACAGTGCAACAAAAGTGCTACTGCAAATTTTCAATTGGGACTATTACGAACCGGAAGCAGTCTCGCAGTGGTGCGACACCACAGAGGCTTATGGGAAAATCATTTTTTTAGAGGGGGGGATAAATGAAACTTAAGTATAATATCAAGTTTTATGAACACATTCTGAATGCTTATAAGTTTGGGCCTCAATCTTTGAGAGTATCTGTGGTTTGTGGTAAAGTGAGAAATTATCCTTTTTTTAACGATTAAATGAATTCTTAAGCTGAGCACGAGATCAAGTTTTATGAACTCATGATCGAGGCTAAGTTCAGAGAAATCTGGAGCTAAAGCGGGTCTCATTTCTCCTCAAACGTATTGATAAAAGCTATTTTCAACATTGCTACTTTATAGAGCGTAATATTACAGTAGCCCGCTTTCGGGGCTAGTGATGCGTCATATAAGACAGTCGAATCTTCGAAGAATATGACATGCGCAGACAACAAGGCTGACATGGTTGATACTTTTTGCTGATGCATTAAGCCCCGCCCCCATTTTCCAGAGAATGACCCATTGTGTGTTACTCACCTCTGTTACTTCTCCGCACTTCGTTCTTCAGGAAGTTCTGTTCTGCTTCATTACTAATATGAGACAGCCAGCCTGCTCGACCATTCCTCGACACCACAACTTGTGCGCAAACGGACTGGAAATCATGTGGGGAATATAAATGGCCAGTAACATGCGACAAAGGAGCACTCGGACAATTGCGTAAAGTGTCGTTTTTGATCAGTCTGCGCAGTCCGCCCAGGCTAATCCGAAACCACACTCTATGTTTTAAGATAATTTTCAGTTTTGCGCAAGTCTACTATAGCACAAAATCTAATGTAATCGTAAAGTGCCGTCTCGGATTAGCCTGCGTGGACTGCGCAGGCTAATCCGAGACGATACTTTACGCAAATGTCTGAATGCCCCTTTTCGCGTTTTGCAAGCCAAATGATAGAGTGTTGTTTTCTTCAAAAAACATTTCTTGTAGGTCTAGTTTATCACGAAGCATAGGAAAAACCACGAGACCTATGAGCCTAGATAGAATATATGTAACTACAATAGTAGCTCGCCCGGGTGGCTCAGTGGTGAGCGTATTAGACTCATGACCTGGTGGTTGTGACTTCCGGTTGAGGCGAACTTTCTTTCCGGCGTATTTTCGCCTCTCACCTCTGCTGAAGCATGTGAGAAAAGTAGTCGGTGGCTTTGGAAAGAAAGTTGTGTTAGTACCGGTGTGAGAAAGCCAGGGTCCGTATTCACCAACCATTCTTAAGAATATTCTTAGTTTTATTCTTCATAACTTCGTCAGTGTGAAAGTAAAACCCTAGAATTTTCCCTCTCAAAATGGCGGCGTCGAGAAAGATTAACATCAAGATTATGCGCCAAGCTGCATGTTTTAGCACGTTGGTTGGTTGTTTTTGGGTTTAACGCCACTTTAATAGCTAAGGTCATCTCATGGCGGTCGGTGACGCATATATGTTTCCTGGCTTTCTCACACCGGTACTAACACAACTTTCTTTCCGTTTTAACACGTATTACCAAGGTTTTAGTAACGTCAGTTCCCAGTGACGTCAATTTTCATTGAATTTGGGTACTCAGAAAGGAAATTCTACTTGGTCAGCGTACTCATCATTTTTAAAATAACCAAAAAACAAACAAACGTTGAAATTATAAAACTTTGCAGTATAATAAATTCGTTGTACGCTCAGGTGTCAGGGGACTTAGAAACTTGTTCACGGCTGTGGTGAATCATGTCGCCTTCGGCTCGAGGCGACATGATTAACCACAGCCGTGAACAAGTTTCCAAGTTCTCTAGCATCTGACCGTACAACCAACAATGTCTACACAACCAACAATGTCTACATTTTTTATCAACCACAGTTTTCTTTCTATTCATTTTTATCAGTAAAAAAAGTATGTCAAAAAGCCAACCAATCACCTGCGCCGGGACAAGAAAACCATCCTTCACAATTTCAGATTACAATCAACTTGCAATGCAAAAAGTCGAAAAGTTTACCTACCATTGCTTCGAACCAGGTCAATTTGTCTTCGCTGAAAAGGTAACAGTGCCTCTTATAATATACCAGTCCGTTCCCACAACGGCCGGTAGACACATATGGCTCCTCTTCCGATTCCGTAGCGATGTCCATCTTATCTTGAAATTAAAAAAAATGCTGACATCTTTTCTATTTGCAACCATAGAGTGGTTCTATCAAAGAACTATACCGTCAATCTCAACTCGCCGTGGAAACACGTAAATAAACAATAGTCACGTTAAAATATTCAAATTATGCCTATTATTAACAGTCTATCGGGTGATCAATCACAAATGTCTGCCTATTCATTTGCTATCAATACCAAAACGAAAGCCAACAAAACCAGTACATTTCTAAAGCTACACCGAAAACATACAAACGACAGTAAATCATTCATCTAGTTGTCTGTTACTTGAAAGTAGATGTAAAACATGGGTTCTACCTCAAAACCACATCTCAATGGTTAATTTTTGCAGCATCCTTGACAAACTAAAAAAAAAAAAACAAAACAGAACTTTTCCCAATTTAAGGCAAGTTGGGAAATGTTATGGACTTTTTGGGTTTGTTAAAGAGGCTGCCAAAGTTAACCATTGAGATGTGGGTTTGGCTGAAACCCCCGTTTTTCATCTACTCTTCAAGAACGCCTGTTTAGGTTGGTCATGTATCTTTTTGTAAAGAAAAGACAAAAATATTCGATCCGTGAATTTCATAGGTCAAAAGATATATCAGAAAAAAAAGACAAGAAAGAGAAAAAACTCACCTATGACACGACAAGTTGCCACAGCGATAAATAAGCAAACTGACAGTAGACTCAAAATCCCCATTGTCATATGGTGTGACGCCACGATCTGTTGGGGAAAAAATGGAAACGAGACACGTTAGTCGTTGGAGCCCTATAGTTCCGTATTCACCGATGAAATTTCATAAGAAACTGACTGAAACGAATACATAGAGGATATTTGTTTTTTTGGTGAAAGATCGAAATTTATTTCATCGAGTGGACACAATCGGTAATATTTTAACGAGTGTCGCAGCCACAAGTGAAAATATTACCGATGGTGTTCACGAGAACATGAAAATCAGTATTTTCACTGGTGGTACCAGTGTAAGATCGAAAAATATTTTCACTGCTATTTCTCGATATCCTACCGGAAAGCATGAAATAACAATACAGTATCAAAGAGTTACCGGAAAATAAATCCCCTTAACCCATTACCACACAATCCCTACTTTTGACGCCCCTGAGAAAGAAGCCTTTAGAAAACATTGTGGGAAAAGGAGAAAATGCTGGTAACCAGCATTTTCTCCTTTTCCCACAATGTTTTCTATCCTTCACAAAACAAATTTCAAATTTTCACTCAGTTTTATTTTGTCGTCTGCAAATGCTTTCAATTTAGACCAGTCAAAAATATTGTCGTTTGGTAATGGGTTAAATATTAAAAACTAAAAAAGACGGCGATGGTGTAGAGTGTTAGAACTTAAAAAAAAAATCATCGATGATTCTATCTGTAATGTATAAAAGGAGAATAATGTCAAATAGTAACTCGAAAAAAGTGTTTGTCCTTAGATGATAATTGAAAAAAAAGATAGTCTAAAGTGTTAGATTTAAAAAAGAAAAAAAAGAAAAAAATGGACGATTCCAATAATTGTAATTAATAAGAAAGGAATGGCCAAATCCAGGTTAAGGGGAACCTATTGTCAGACCCTTTTGCCTTGTCATTAGATTATCGTTCATTGCACTGTTTTTGCGAAATATATTTCTAACATAGCAATACAATGTTTAAACCTTTACCACACAATGATGCCCTTTAACGCCCCTGAGGAAGAAGTCTTTATACATTTATATACGATATGTTAAGTTATAGTTATTTTTCTGGTGCTTGTTTTTACTTCGAGCGGCTTTACCAAACTTTTTCGACCGAAACCGAAGGTCGAGCGAGGAGTCAAATTTTCTTACGAGACGAGAACGTAATACAAGCACTAGAAAGTTACTCAGTGACAACATGATATTCCTTTTAATAGGTTCATACAACTTTCAACAACAAATTTTATCTCTTTTCTCTTTTCTTTTCTTATCAGTTTCTCGAATACTGGTTAGGTGTGCAGTAATTTCGATTTTATAGATGGCGGATGAATATTATTAAGAATTTTCTGAATCTCAACGGAACGTAATCCCTGATTGTAACAGGTTGAATAGATGTTACTGGTTCCATTAAAAGCTAGATTCAGAACGGATGTTTTGCCATAAAGACGCCTGGAAAAAAAATCTCATTTGAATCTCCGCTGCTTTGATGGTGTCATCTGTCCGTAGGCATCCCACTTCCATTAAAAATTAGATTCAGAACGGATCGTTGGTTGATACGGAGACCCAGAAAAAATCTGATTTGAATCCCCGCTGCTTTGGTTGCATCAAAGTGTCCGTAGGCATCCCACTGCAACTCTAAACTATTACCGGTTAAAACAAGAATATACGAAATAAGTGAGCCACTATTAATTATGATGTGGCTAAGATACCGTTAAAATGACACAAATACAATTCGAATCAAGAAAGAAAAAAAAAAACGAAGCATTTACCTGAATGCCTTGTTCCTTGCAGCCTGTGCAAGAACTGATGGCGCTAGCTGGATGCAGCGGTGCTTAAATAGGGTAGCAACATCCTCAATTTTGGGCAAACAGTTCCGGCACAGGAAGATTACATGGTCAGCACGTGATTATACACGGAAAGTGGGCTAGTTTTCCAATATCTTAACCTATACCGGACAGTCCCGGGTTTTAAATTGTGAAAAAAGGAGATGTGTTTCAAATGATAGGGTGTAATCTTATAAGGTTAGAAAACATTAACGGATAAGGAGATAATGCTGGTTACCAGTTTTTCCTCCTTTTTTCCCTATTTTAAAATGTTTTCGAAAGCCCTGATATCCAGTTTTGCCGAGGATTGGACCCTTTAGTTAAGGTTGACTTCATATATACAACTCTATCGCTTAACCCTTTCCCAAACGACAAATTTTAGACTCTTCCAAACTGAAAGAGTTTGCAGACGGCAATTTTACTTTTCATAACAACAGCAGAAAATTTTCCGAACGGGCAGAAAACACTGTGGGAAAAGGAGAAATTGGTCGTTACGAGCAATTTCTCCTTTTCCCTCAGTGTTTTCAAAAGACTTGTACTGCAGACACGTAAAAACAAGGGCTTGTTTGGGAAAGGGTTTAGTCATAGGCAACTGTTCAATTTTCCATTGGTCTATATTACCCAATACCAAAATTTTGGTAACTCGGTCATGACAAATGACCTGTGGTCTATAAAATGGGTTTAACCTTTTACCATATACATGTTCAATAACTTTCGACGACCCTGAGAAAGAAGCCTTTTGAAAACGTTGTGGGAAAAGGAAAAAATGCTGGTAACCAGCACTTTCTCCTTTTCTCACAATGTTTTCTATCCTATCAATAAACAAATTCACCATTTGAGCTACATCGGAATTGTCGTCTGCAAATGCTTCCAATTTGGACAGGGCGAAACTTTTGCCGTCTGGTAAAGAGTCAATACATCTGCAAAAGGTATCGACCTGTGCCAACCTACAAATTCCGTGCCAGCTTATATACGTCGAAACCTTTTACAATTCAGAATGAACTTTCTGCATCTCAAGGAACCATTCCATATCCAGGGTCCATATTCACCAACCATTCTTAAGAACGTTCTTTATCTTAGTCTTCAAGAATTTCTGGCTGTGAAAGTAACAGAACTTCTGATTGGCTAAACCAAATGGTTTAGCCAATCAGAGGTTCTATTACTTTCATATTGACGAAATTCTAGAGAATAAGACTGTTCTTAAGAATGGTTGGTGAACACCAACCATTCCAAAGAACGTTCTTTGTCTTAGTCTTCAAGAATCTCTGGCTGTGAAAGTAACAGAACTTCTGATTGGCTAAACCAGATCCTGTCTATTGTTAAACAAAATGGATTTTATCGACCCATATTAATTAGGTGCTGAGTTAATTAGTACAATTCACCACGGAGGCGCGTTAAACTCCCCTCTTAACAGAAATTGGGTCATTTAAAATTGCAATACTATGTAGGGGGCGCTGCGCCTCTGAGCTATTTTTAGTAACAACGGTTCAATGATCAACCAATGAAACTTTCGGCGTTTCATTATACACAATAAAGCTTTAAAGGCCTGTGGTTAAATAAAGTTTCAAAAGGCTTCTTTCTCAGAGGCGTCAAAAGTAGGGATTGTGTGGTAATGGGTTAACAAGAAATTCTATCTGTTTCTTTTTTCAGAATCTGTCTGAAGTTGTCCATTGCAGGTTGTAAAATGACAGATTTGTACAAATATGAGTAAAAGGTTTACAGATGAATCGCAGGCTTATGGCAGTAGTCAATTGAGCCTTTATCCGTTAAAAAGGGGGTTTAACCCATTACCACATAATCCCTATTTTTGACGACCCTGAGAAAGAAGCCTTCAGAAAACAAGGTGGGAAAAGGAGAAAATGCTGGTATATTTGCCTTTTCCCAAAATGTTTTCTACTCTTCGAAAACCATATTTCATTTTTTCAGTCACATTTAATTTGTTGTCTGTAAATGCTTTGAATTTGAACCAGTCTAAATTTTTTTCTTGTATGGCAAAGAGTTAAACGCCCTTTTCAGAGAATATGGCTAAATATTGACCCTTTACTCTCTACAACACAATCCTGAATTTCAACGACCCCGAGGAAAAAAGCCTTTGAAAATATTGTGGGAAAAGGAGAAACAGGCATTTTCTACATTTCCCACAATGTCTTCTAACCTTTCTCAAATAACTGCCACAGTGTTAGTCCCACTAAATTTGGTGTCTGCATTTATATTGGGTTTGGACAGGTCTAAAATGTTGTTGAAATCTAGAATCTCCGCTGTTTGCTGTAATGTAACTTATCCTAGCCAAATCAATTTTGAAATCTCAGTATTTCTGCCTGTAAATTGGAAAGTCCATTTCACTATTTCATCACTCACAGGGTTTATGATGTCATTGTAAGACAAACATATGTCATAAATATAATTGCAACATATGGAAGGGCAAAAATTATCTATTGTCAGCACCTTATCAGGTCCGGATTTTCCTCGACACGATTTCAGATACGCAGAATACGAATTATTCATCGGAAATCAGCATTTACCCTCCACCTAACGATCCCGTGATTAAACAAGCCCTGAGAAAGATAATCTTTGAAAAGCGTCGTAGGAAAAGAGGGATGACTTATGTTTTCTTCATCTCCGTAGCAGTATGCACCTCGTCCAAAAAAAAATATTTATTAGCCACCGTGATTCTGTTGTTCGCAAATGCTTTCAATCTGGACAAGTCTAAAATGGTGTCTTGTAGAGAGTTGATCCTTTACCAAACAACAAACTTTTAGACCTGTCCGAATTCAAAGCTTTTGCAGACATTATACATGTTAATTTAAAAATGAAAATTCTCTCTGAATTGTAGAAAACAATGTAGGAAAAGGAGAAAATGCTGGTTACCAGCATTTTCTCCTTTTCCCACAATGTTTTCAAAAGCCTTCTTATCTAGGGAGGTAAAAACCGGGATTGTTTTGTAAAGAGTTAAACCGATTTCACAAACACAACATATGTAATAAATTAAAATCCCTTTACCAGTTTACAAAGACAATTCAACTCTCCCTCCATTTATTATCCACTAAAATTAACTTGCCGTCCATTTTCTTTCGTTACAGTTATCGGCCATTCGACATACCTCGGGTGATGGGAGCCGTCGAGTTAGATGTAGGTACGGAATCGGCCGAGTTGTGGCGAGTGGGTTATCGGCGAAATAACATAACTCCAGCTATACGCCAACCTATCCCTGTCCAATCTCCGAGCAGAGTTGTCGTTCGTTACTCTCACCATACATCTCTGCGATGGGCTAAATGGCAAGAATCTTGTCAAACCGAGGAAAACATATTTTGTTACTGTTTAACTATTTCATGTGTAACATTATAAAATAGACAAATGAAATATGATTCTGGATAGGTGCATTCAAACTGATGAATTTACCTGTATAGAATTGAACTATTTTTTTCCAGCTTCTTCACTTATCAGAATCTTACTCCAATTTTAACAAAAATGGCTGCGCTTATGAATGATGACAACTGATTTGACCGGTGGATCCAAGATTAAAAATCAAGTTATCGTCCTTTAAAGATATTTAGGCTTTTCAGAAAATCCCTCGTTTGTACATTTCCAACCACTAAGTCTGATTGGTCCTATGCTGTTTGAACAGCACACGAAACAATCGATATTGGTCTTTCTGTCACTGGCGTTTGTGTCGCAATGAGTTATGGTCATATGACAAAAGCATCACGTAATGGCGGACTACCTTCTGAGCCCACTACAGAGGTGAATGTGAATGATCCGGATTGCAAGAGAGTGTGTTAACCCATTAACACACAATCCCTACCTTTGACGACCCTGAGAAAGAAGCCTTTAGAAAACATTAATGGAAAAGGCGAAAATGCTGGTAACAAGCATTTTCTCCTTTTCCCAAAATGTTTTCCACCCTTCACAAAACAAATTTCAAATTTTTAGTCACTTCTATTTTGTCGTCTGCAAATGCTCTCGATTTGGACAAACCTAAAAGCTAGAACCATCCGTTTGCAGATGCAGGTGCTTTCAGCTTGGTCCAGTCCAAAATTATGTCTCTAATTTAAAAATGAAATGCAGACAACATTGGGGCTGTCACCCTTTCTTCTTTACTAGGTTATCCCTTAGCTTGGTGGGTCTCCAGCATGAAAGCATTGATGTCAAAATGAGAAATTGCTCCAAAATGATTGATTTCTCCTATTCGCACATTGATTTCTGACCATTCAAAGAATTGCACATCAATGATTTGAATTAGAGAAACACACACCCGTGAGCAAGAAACACCAAAGTTTCAGTCATAGATTTCCATACCTTGATCAAATCAAAGAGTTGAGAACGCTGAAATGGTATTCGTCAAGGAAACCCATTGTGTGGAATTAATAGTTTGAAAGAAAAAGAGACAAATATTGGCTTAAAAATCAACCCACTAAGCAAATGAATACCTTATCAGTTGAAGAGAGTACTCATGTACCTTAAAACTACAATTTTGAAATATCTTTAGCCTTTTACAATTAATTTCCAAAATTACAATCAATTACTTTGATCTATAGATATTCATGAGCAATCACATGGAGAAGCGCACAATCATAGGATGAACAAGCCATGGAAGGAATGGGTTTGGATCGAAAAAGCTGGCAAATTTGTATCATTGCGCCAATAAAAGGCTATGAGCGATAGAAGCTATTTTCAATAAAAAAAAAAAAGTATCTCAACGATCGATTGCCTCTCCCAATGTATTTTAAAGTAGTATTATTGCTCAAAATTGAACTTTTCAGCCGAAATACTGTTTTAATACGGTTCAATCGAACATTTCTTTTAATTCCTATTCACCCAAGATAAAATCAGTCAGGATATTGTTGAAAAACAGCGTCTGAAAAGAACTGAAATGAAATAAATTTATAGAGCCCCGAAAAAATTTCTTCGGGAAATTAGAATATTCAGATGACCTGGACCGCGACCTCTGTATTGCACATGCGCATTAACATTATCCGAACGTAAATAATAATGGAGTCCACGAAAATTGTCAAGCGACCGACCATAATTACACTTATCTCGAACGAAGTTATTTTGGGGAAATAGCTGTGTGATACATCTTGACCAAGAAACTACATCGGCAAGGAAGTAAATACATGGAGTGTTTTCAAAGATCACCACGAAAGGAGAAAGGAAAGACGCTGCAACAATGAGCTGGACGGTCACTGACAGGACTCAAAGACTCAGGTGAGCGTTTTGAATATGATGGCAGGATCTCATGTATGTCGATTTTTGCACGCTGTTTTGCACACACAGATCATTGATTTTGTATACTTAATATATAAGTTGGACTTGTTGTTCTTGGGGTGTTTTTAATCGGCACGAATATACATGAACAATTTTGACTGCATTTTGTGGGGCCCCATAAGGGGGATTCACTTTGTAGGAAGTACTCGCAATACTGCTGCATATAATCTCCTCGCTAATGGTCATGATAGAGAGTGGTAGATTACATTCAATTTATTCTGTGGGAGTGAAATATCAACAGTCTCTTTTCTTTCTTTCAGAACAACATAAGAGCTGGAATGCTTCTGTTGGTGTAAGCTTCTAGTAGGTTTTCTTTTACCCCTCCAGTGTACAATGCTAGGATCTTTTTGGCTTCTTTTGACCATAATGAGCCCCTGCTGATCAAAGAAAGGTAAAATTGTTTGATAAATTCATTTTCATAGAAAAGAATAGACTGTAAGGTCATCAATGTGGCTGGTTAGCTGGTAGAAATGCTTTCATTTTGTTACAGCATTAAACCCATTATCAATGATTCTAAGTTTGAATAGTGGATTTTAAATAAAAGTTTCTACATAGAAATTGTTCCAGATTTTTGAGATGTTGATTTACTAATGAAATTCCTAGCCAAATGTTCAAGCATTGTTATTTGGGTCTCTAACTGACATGTACATTATATATCCAGATTATCAGCAGTTTTTGAGGATCTAACTTTTTAGGTTCAACTACATACCTCTACCACACAATCAAGAGGCTTAACAATCCTAATAGAAAAGTGAAAACATGGTTGGAAAAGAAATACAGGCTAAAAACAAGCATTGTCTCCATCTCATGTGATGCTTTTTTTATTCAATTTTTCTTAGATAAATTTCATTCTTGAGTTATCTGCAGTTGCTTTCTTTTTCCTAGTGGGTATTATCTTTTTCATTTTGTTATAGGTCAATCACTTACATGTAGATTACTGTACTAATTTGTTTTTAAATAGACTTTCTGATGATTGACAATAGAAAGAGACAGAGGTGCACAGCCCACACCTGCAAGACACTTAGAAACTTTGTCTCAAACACCACATCTACTACAACAGGAAATGTGTGCTCATTGGAAAATTGAAGATACAGTGAGGATGAAGAGGAGGTTTTTAATGAAGCCTGTGACCCAGGAATATTTTCTCCCATTGTTTGTCAATATCTATCCAGTTCTCTTCCATGGAAAGATATAGAGCGTTTAATAAACTGGATTTTTATTTCCTGCAATCAGTCTATAAAACCATGAAACAAATTTACAGCAAAAAACATTAAAGGAATTTTTATTAAATATTAGTAATCAGCAGCTTTATTTCATAAATAAAAGCAAAGGCATTTTGACAAAAGGAGTTGTTCATAATGTGTAATTTGTCCTTTTACCACAATGCTTTTGAAAGTACATGTGGTTTATTATCCAAGTGTATTGGGCAGAAATCCAGTTTCACTTGTTTGGATATTGGATAGAGGATCTGCATGCTCGTCTCTCATGGCCCATGAAAGCATGAAAACCACACAAGAACCTGCCAAGTGAACAAAGGCCAAATTTGAGGATGGCCATAGTTGTAAAGATAGCAAGTTCATATTGTGATTTCAACACACAGCAGTTCCATAGATATTTAGGATAAACATGGACAATTTCTGCCAAAAATATGCATGTTTTTCAGCAAACTAGAATGAGCATTTGTTATGGACGTTACTAAAATAGATTGGCCTAGTGAATCCTAATGTGGTAGTAATGTTCCAAACCAGATACATACGTGTACTTGTGTTATAAAATGGTTTTCTGTGTGGGTATTCAACTTCTTATTCTGGCTACCTTTGCATCAAATATGTTGGAAGAACAACTGTACTTGTATGGTTAACCTATAAAATTAATGCTTCTCTGCTTCTGAGTTTCAAAAGGAATTCTTTCACTATATTGATTTTTGACAAAAAGGGTAACTCTTTGTGAACTTGAAATTATGTAGAATCTGATCTGACAACATATTGTTGGGCATCAGAATTGGTTATTAATTATTTATTTTATGTCTTCAAGTTACATTTTATGAATTTAGATATAAACTCTCTCAACTTACAAGTGAAATGTCATTTTTTTTTGTTTTCAAATTGGTCTGCTGCAAGAGCTGGTCCAAATCCATGCTTGTTACCGAGCCTCATTATTTGCATTAGCATCAAAGATTGATTTTTGTCAAGCCCTATAAAGCAAGGGTGGAAAGCTTTTGATATAAGATGGGCAAAAAAGGGGGGAAATGTCTATAAAGCTTATTTTTAAATCCGTTTATTCAAACTTGAAATGTAACAAACCTAATCAATTAACTTCTTATTAAACAATCATGAGTTTTAAAGACCACCAGGAAAAAATCTTTTGAAAATGATGGGGACAAAAGCAAAAATGCTGGTAATGAGCTCTTTTCCATTTATGTTTTCTATCCTTTCTAAGACAAATGCCATCATTGTAGTTTTACTTGATTTGTTATCTGCAACTATTTTCATTTTTGATTTCTGGTACAGAGGGATGTGATATTTTTTTTTATATTTTTTGGACAATTTTAGAATTTTGTCATCTGATAAAGAATCGATTAAAAGATTAAACGCAAAGTTCCTTACTGCATAGATTATAGAAGTTAGAAACTCTTTAAAAGAATGCATGTGAAAATTTAAACGTCAGTATGAATATTTTGTTCCCTGTTTTGTAAATAAATTGTTTAAATGGTATTAAACACAGTTTTCAACATTGTTTCAGTTATTGATGTACTGCCACAGCCAGACCCCATTTTGCTTTTCTGCAGTGTTTTTTTACCATTTACGTCATAATCTTCAAAACAATGATCACGCGATACAGAGGAATGAATCCTATCTGAATGACGATCATTAATCCTCAAAAACCCAAAAGACAGGTATTTGGCCAGCAACCTATTTGCAGGCATAAAGCTGCCCTCATTTTAAATCTGCAATGAAATTCAAGCTTTCAGATTGGGTTTAATTTCGTAGTAAATAAATAGTAAGTTATAGTGGTGTGATTTCTTCTCTATTCAGATGAAGTGTTACTCCAACTAATGCATCACGTAGATCCTATAACTTATTCTCCACTACAAAGGTCTCATTCAATGACACTTTTGACTTCGACACGTATCCTTATAAACTCTGACTTCAATATCGCCCGTAGAACAAGATCTAAGTTAGGTGCTTCTTCCCCTATTGGACTGAAAATGAAATTAAGTATGCTGTATGTAAACAAAGTAAACAGACAAAAAGCAATTTGGACAGATTTCAATTTGGGAAAAAATAAGCTTTGCGAGATGTGTATAATGAATACGCATAATTTACGATATATCAGGGATGATACACAAATTCCCCAATGGAACCCCCATGTCGTCGAAAGATTTACGCACCTTTCGGTAACGGACAAGTTCGGTAAATTAGACTTGTGTAGTAAGCCTATTATTGGATATTTAGGTTACAGGGTAAAATTTACGTAGTGTTAACGCGACGTATTCCACACCCAGTACTTGACTCTGATTTGTTCAATAATATTGTTTATCACTCTCTAAATTTGTCATTTCTATTGGTTTTGAGGTATAACATTTTTTTGTTATATTGCTCCTTCCATGTTGAGTGAATTGAAATTAGTGATTGTTTTTTTTTATCACCATAACATTTTTTCGATTTTCAACCACAGTTGATGAACTGAATACTAATTACACAGTCCTATTCTTGTTCCCTTAGACACCAAGAAATAAAATATTTTCGGCCATTTTAGGGACATTAGAGTTAACAGTTTCTTCCGGAAATAAACTGCCATATTTCTAAACAAACCCTTGAATTCATAGAGCTACTTTTGTTGCATGCCACCGGTGGTGATAAAGATTAAATAGCACAAAGCACACAAATTGATCTTTTACCTATTCTGACTGCTTTTCTGAGACATTCTGAGCAAGGTCAACATTGAATTCGCTTATATCAAGGTTCTATTTGTATAGTGAAAACAGCCGTTGGATTTATGTGGCTCTTCAAGGTTAAAAATTATAAATGATCAACTTGAGAGCAGAAATTCACGTGAAAGTATACTGGTAAAAAAAATGCTACAAATGAAGAAATTAAGTGAGAGATAGAGGAAAAAAATTGACAAAAACTGTGTTGCATGTCTTGTAATTGTCATTTTGTACATTTGAACCTGTATAATAAGATAAAATGTATGTTCTGTCCCTTTCCTCTTTCCAACTGTTTTTCAAATCTGGTTGGTGCAAGACACCGTCGCTAGCAGATTATAATGCGCTAATAAATATATTACAGACTTCATTTGGTAAATAATCATATGGTTCCTGTTCATACTTACAAAGCTGAAAAGAATATGTATGGACGCATTTCTTTATTAATAATCTATTTTAACCCCCACCCCCATTACACGAAGGATAAAGCATTTTCCAACTAATCTGCTTTTCACAGCTTGTTACATGAAATTTTGTTGAATCCTCAGTAACCAGTCGCATCGTATAATCCAAACATGTCAAGATACGTAAAATCTAAAATTACCAAATGACGAAAAATGAATTGGCATTTATATATCCACAGCAAGATTTATCTAAGAGGCAGATCTCTCTCAATAGCTTGAATTGCTGATTATGGAATTACAGAAAGTGTGGCACAGGTTAAAATCATTTGATTCAAGAGGGTATAAAGGTCTTAAAATTAATTATCTATTTTTTTAATCAGAATAGGTATAGAAGAATTAAATTGATGATCCACGTACTTAAGGCAATTTCTTTAAGTAAGACCTCAAACTCCTCCGCATAATATCTGGTGTCTTAGCAGACACAGAGATGGTGCAGCCTGATCCTGGATCTCCCAAGGTTGATGTAACTTGAGTTTTTAATAGTTCTTAAAAGAGTGAGGGTTACACGCTGTATACCAAGCTTTTGTTTGGAAAATAAAGCGAAAATGAGATGTGGTGGACACAAATTATTAATTTCGGGTAGTACTAGTATTTAGTATACCAATCGAGCAGCAACAGAAAAAAAATATGCCTTAAAATGTGTTGAAATAAAAAAAGACAAAATAGTTTAACAAATCGATTTTAAGTATCGGATATTTTTAAAAAAAATGTCAAAGTGTATCAACCATGAATAATTACTATGTTACCAAGTCATAGATTTATTATGGAAGTCCAATTTACTGAACCTGTCTGTTACCGAAATATCCGTCATCGTCTGCACTCTCTCGGAAATCGTGCCCATGGAAACAATGAGTGACTTCGTACATAAGGTTGCCAGTTTCTTTTTATTTTATCCATTTTGTTAGTTCTTAACTTGTTTTATTGACATTGATTGCTGTAGATCATTAAACAGTTTAAAAATGTAACGAGGAATCCAGCGTCCTTAGCAACTTATATCGATCGTTGCGACTTCTAGCGCATGCCTATAGGCTGTCTATAACTGCAGACGAATATACACGAAGCAGTGTCGGAAATTAATGATGTTGAGATGACCATCACACATTTAGAAGATTTTTTCACTTGTATAAGTCTTCCCATTACTGGTGACTAAGTGAAGAGTTCTAATATTGTATATACTTTCGTTATACATCAGTTTCGCGGGATAAAATACAATTGAATTTTGAGCAACAATATAGCTTTAATATGCCATTTCAAATTACATATCTGAGTGCTACCGAAAAACTCATTTGCCTGAGAAAAAATGAGTTTAACTAGGTTTATTTCCTTCGGCTTTGCACAAAATAAGATACATCAAAAATTCAAACTTTAACTCATAGTGGTATTGTCTTCGACAAATACTACAAAAACCACCACATTTTAAGGCAATAATAAAAAAAACTTGTTGCCTGGAAAAAAGTATACTTATTGTATAACTAATGAAAACTTTGAAAAATACAAGACAGCAAGAAATCAAACAACAAATACGCTACGTTTGGCAAAATACGATTATGAAAAACTAGCAAATATAATTCTTAGTATCAGTTTTAGAACCTTTATAGTTATCTTGACAAAACAATATTCCTTAGTCTATACAAATCCATGGCCAGGCCTTATTTGCAGTGTGCCAGTCCAGGTTGGTCGCCATCTTTAAAAGTAATTAAGAAAAAAAATCGCTATAGAATAAATCCAGAGCTACAAAGTTAGCCCAAACAATTGCTAACCTGTCTTATACAAACCACGTTAGACATCTTGGACTACCTACATTGGAATATAGACGGAAGCGAGCAGGCATGCTACAAGTATACAAATTCTTCATGATTTTTATTCTGCATCAAGTATGGGTATGCTGAAATTATCTAGCACTAAGTTTACGAGAGACAATCAACATAAGTTATTAACCCTTTCCCAAACAACAAGTTTAAGACTCTTCCAAACTGAAAGGGTTTGCAGACTATAATTTGAAACTCGATGAAAATGGTAGAAAGTTCTCCAAATGGGAGGAAAACACTGTGGGAAAAGGAGAAATTGCTCGTTACGAGCAATTTCTACTTTTCCCACAGTGTTTTCAAAAGGTTTGTACGTACTGCAGACACGTAAAATCCATGGTTTGTTTGGGAAAGGGTTAAAAAACAAAAACATTCAAGAACAGAACTGCCCAAAAACACCTTCAGTATTAGAGTGACTGACACCTTGAACTCCCCACCAGACGATGGGATTACAGCCAATATCAACTCCTTTCAAGTCGTCTCAACAACCATTGGCGCAATCACCCTCAAAACGTCATCCGAAGTTGTTAGTTGAACATTAACCTGAAAAATACATTTAGAAGAGAGGGACCAACAGAAGCGAATAGCTTACCTATGTGCTCCGAAGAGTGAGTTAACAGTAAGTGAAAGATACACGAATACCGGAATTTTTGGTTTAGCGCCGGCGTAATGCAGAAAAATGACCCCATTACAAAATGACCCCCGGGTCAATTCTCGACGTAGAGGAATGACCCATAGGTCATTTTTCGACATAGAAAAATGACCCGGGTCATTATTCTACGTCGAGAAATGACCATAGGTCATTTTGTAATGTGGGGTCATTTCTCTGCATTACACTGGCAAAGGTGTCAAATTTATGTTAGTCTAAAATTAGTTGTTTGGTAATGAGTCAAATGCTAACATCAAATTACATTTATATGCTCTGGATTGGTTTATTATAGCCAACAAATTGATTCTTATAAACATTGTTGAATTGTTGGAGAAAGCTAAGAGCCCTTTTTAGCGGATTTTCTATTGCAAATCCGCTTACTGTGATCATTTTGACCGGAACCAAACACATCAGGCGTGAGGACGCATGCGCTCTCACTTTCAGTTTTGCATGGCTGATGAACGGGATGAAAAACGCAGATGTATAAATGATATTCAGCTCTTGAATTTCAAGCATCTCATAATGCTACATCAGTTTTTTTTTTGGTCCCCTATCGGCGAAGCCGGAGGGGACTTTAGGTTTGCACTCCGTCCGTCTGTCTGTCCGGCATACCAATTTTCCGGACTTCTTTTTCTAAACGCTTGCAGATATCGAGTTGATTTTTGGTGAGTAAGTCAACCACTATGACTTACAGATCATGTTCGAGTTTCGTTCCGGTCTACTTATTTTTAATGAAACTACGGGCCTTGGACTTAAGTTAAAAATTTTCACGGAAAAAAAAAATAAAAAAATTCTGGAGTTTTTTTTTTCTAAACGCTGGCAGATATTGAGCTGATTTTTGGTGAGTAAGTCAACCACTATGACTTACAGATCGATTTCGAGTTTCGTTCCGGTCTACTGATTTTCAACAAAATTACGGGCCTTGGACTTACACAGAAACAACAAAACAGTTTTCCGGACTTTTTTTCTAAGCAATGGTTTATTGACTTGATTTTTGCTCTGTGGGTCAAGCACTATCACTTACAGATGACTGAGTTCAACTTTCGTTCCACTCCACTGATTTTTCACAGATTTACGGGCCTTGAACATTGAAATTTTCACTGATAAAACACTTTTCCACACCTTTTTTCTAAACCCTTGTACATATTTAGTTCACTTTTGGTGTGTAAGTCAACAACCATGACTTACAGATCAAGTTCCAGTTTTGTTCTGCTCTTCTGCTTTTTCACGGATTTCACGGGCCTTGAACTAAGAAATTTTCACTGATAAAACAGTTTTCCACACTTTTTTTTCTAAACCCTCAATGCATATTCACTTCATTATACCCCCGCAAAATGAATGTTTTCGGGGGTATATTGGAATCAGCCTGTCTGTCAGTTCATCCCTTTGTTCGTCCGTTCGTCCGTGTGTTCTTCCGTGTGTCCGTCTGCGTACAAAATACTAGCAATTTTGTGTCGCGAACTCCTTCCAGTTTTTTTTTTCAATTGTATTGAAACTTTGCACATATATTGATCATATATTGAAGATTTGCAAGACGCAGTTTCAAGCGTCAACTCTCTTGGCCCCTGGTTTAGGAATTATCTTCCCTTGAACTTGACACTTTTTTTTCTGTCCAAGCGCTGGCGGGTATTAAATCACATTCAGTGAAAGCTGTAGTTTAAGTAATTAGATTATAACTAATACACATATTAAGCTAGTACCTCTTGTTGGTACACACCTGCTGATGATAAGGTCAAGGTCATCTCACAAGATAAAGGTCATATTTCTGAAAATTTGCTTTTACAGAGGCAATTGTGTTTTACAGAAGCAATTGTGTGCCTTCGGCTCGGGGCGACATGATTCACGACAGCCGTGAACAAGTTTCCAAGTCCCATATCACTTGACCGTGCATCTAATATTGTCCCGTTCTACATCCGCGAGTACCCTGTTCATGGCAGCAATATGCAACCTATGTGCCTTGATAGCCAAAGTTAACCCGTTACCACACAATCTCTACTTTTGACGCCCCTGAGAAAGATGCCTCTAGAAAGCATTGTGGGAAAAGGTAAAAATACTGGTAACCAGCATTTTGTCCATTTCCCACAATGTTTTCTACCCATCACAAGACAAATTTCAATTTTTCAGTCACTTTCACTTTGTCGTCTGCAAATGCTTTCAATTTGGACAATCCTAAAATTTTGTCGTTTGGTAATGTGTTAACTCCGTGAAGGCCTGCTACAGAATGAGGCTGTTGCTGTATACCATTGTGTGTGTGGGGGTGTGGGTGTGGGGGCGTGTGTGTACACCCCCACCCACACCCCCACACACGTGAATTTCAATTAACATTTCTTTGAATGATTATTTTGGAAAAAAAAAAACACAAACTGATATAAAGAGCATTCTGCATGACAAAATAATTTGGTTTGGGAATACTTTGAATTGAATTGAATAAAGTGAATCTACGGATGGATATCAGTTCTAATGTAATTAATCAGTTTGTTTAAATCACACCTACTATATTCTTATATATATTTCCAACTCCTAATTACGCAGAATGTCTAGGTTTTGATTATGGCGAGACGGCTTCCGCTCTGAATGGGAAAATACTGACCGCTGATTGGCTTATTTGGTTTTTATTGACAGCTCTGGCGTTTGGCCAATTCCGGGTTGTATCGACCCCACAAAGGACAACTTTTGAAAACATGGCGTAAAGGAAAGAAAAAACTTATAAGTAGCATTTTCTTCATTTCCCGCACTGCTTTCTTTCCGATAATTCCTGATTTTTGACCCGCATCTTTTGTGTGGTCTGCAAGTACATGTACTTTCCGTGTGGATAAGTCGTAAATGTGATTGTCTGTTATTGAGTCATGCTTAGTTTAAACGTATTTTATTTACAACATTTTACATACAAAATATAATAAGACAATTTCAAAATATACTTAGAATATGTTACAAAATGGATTGGAACAAAAGCATAAGCTTATACCGTTCCTTTCCATGGATTCTAGATGGTATCAGTCCTATTTTATTCATTCATTAATTGATTTAACAAGTAAAAGAAAAAGAGCTGCCAAAATGGGAAAAGGAGTCAGTTACGGATGCTATAGACAGGAAGATCGTGCGATGTGGGATGCTCTCTAAACCAATATTAAGAAATAGACTCTATTGTCTTTATACGTTCGATATAATAGAAAAACGAACTGTAGAATTATTAAAAGAGTTAACTGGATTTTCTTTATAGCTTGAACCTTTTGCTATCCTTAATAAAAGACTGCACTTCTAAAAATACTTTTACATTTTCTTGAAAGGTGAGGCTTTCGTCACCGTACAGCAGGACGTCCAAACTGACAGTTGTGAATTTCTCAATAGTTGCAAAAAGCTTATTTCTAACGATAGTATAATAACCACACTCTAACAGATAATGGTGACTAGTTTCAATCCATCACATTGACACAAAGGCGAAGCAACTAAATTTTTTTGGAACAAGTCAGAATTTAGAGAACTACATTTATTACACAGTCCAGTGTGGATAATTTGATATTCTCTTTCACCAATAAAATAAAGCTTATTAGGTATAGGTTTGTCCCTGTCAAGATATGTCTTAAAGCATACAAGGGAATCTAAATTTCTAATGTCATCGGGCAGAGCATTCCAATCGTCCACCACTGACGGAATAAAAGAATTCTTATACATTGAAGTTCTACATGCAATGCCTTGGAGATCGTTAGCTCGTCGCAGGTTATAATTCGTAGAATTTCCAACCGTATCTGGGACTAAAGACGATAAATAGGCAAGAGTAATGCCCTTAATCATTTTAATAAATAAGATTAATTTGTGTTTTTTCCTTCTATGTCTCAGCGATTCCCATCCTGCTTCATTTATAAGGTAGTCCAGTGAAACTAGTTTAGTGCAGCCAGTCACAAGTCTTGCCGACTCATTTTGAACTTTTTCAACATCATTTTTTAAGTGCTCAGGAATATTATCCCAGATATTATCAGCATATTCTAAGACTGGTCTTATGAACGAAAAGTAGATTATTTGTAGTGTGTGCCGATCTAGCTTAAACTTTAATGCTCTCATGATATTAACTCTATTCCATGCTTTTTCAAATGTTATCTTTATATGATAATCCCAAGATCCATTACAGGAAAAATACAGCCCAAGATGTTTGTGCTCATCTACGTTAGGTATATTAATGTTTGACATGTTAAGATTCATTGCTTAAATGTTCATTTTTTTTTACGGAGAACTCCGACGTGGCTCTGTGGTAAAGTGGAGGACTCATGACCCCGAGGCCAAGAAGCCTCACTGGGTCCAAAGGTGTTTTTACTTTAGCAAGGGACCCTTCTTCCAAAATATAGGATTCGCAAACTTGTTAACAGCCCAAGCTCCGATCTTTACTCGAGGCAATGGCGTTTTCACAAGATTGTCCTTGGGCAATACTCTAACCTTAACCACACAATCCCGACTTTTAACGACCCTGAGATATAAGCCTTTTGAAAACATTGTAGGAAAAGGAGAAAATGCTGGTATCCAGCATTTTCTCCTTTTCCCACAATGTTTTCTACCCTTCCCAAAGCGAATTTCAATTTTTGAGAAACATTTATTTTGTCATCTGCAAATGCTTTCAATTTGGGTAAGTCTAAAAATTTGTCGTCTGGTAAAGAGTTAAAGCCCTGGTCTAGTATTGGTGAGATCAATGGCATACATGAAAAAGTGAGGTGATATGAGTGAAATAATGTCGAAAGCTGCATGTAAAACACCATTCATACACCACTTTTTGCCACAGCATTAAGTGAAAATTAGAAATTTCATTGGACAAAACTATACCTTTATCGAGCACTGTGCAAGCACTGAAGGGGTTCTTGACCAATACAAAGCGTTTTTAAGCCGCTGTTAGCGTCCAATATAGAAGAAGAAGCCAAAATAGTATTTTGAGCTAGAAACCAAAGAAAGAAAAGAGTAGGGACAAAAAACATTTGACCTGAACAAACCAAGTCAAACTGATTTTCTTGCCAGACAATTTTCTGAGAAGATTAACTTGTCAAATTGTTTCTGAATTATGTAAAAGAACAGACATTGCATTGACAATATCATCAAATACTGTTCTCGTCATTTTTTCCTTCCAATCATTGTTTGATTCTCTTTTTTTTCCAGTAGGTTATTATTTCTTGTTTCTTATTCCTTGTGCTGTGGTAAATGAACATGGATGTGCTGGGCAGAGAGGTAGGCCAAGGCCAGACTGCATGCCTGTACAGTCTGAACTTGGTCTACACTCACCACAAAACAGTCATGTTAGTATTTTCATAGTCATAAGGTATACGCCACCCCATGAAAACATATTTTTGAACGTAGTTTTTAGTTTTCGATGTAAGATATTATTTCTTTTATTTTTAACACTGTTTAATTCATTACCAAACGACAATATTTTAGTCTTGTCCAAATCGAAAGCATTTGTAGAGGACAAAATAAAAGTGCCTGAGAATTTGAAATTTGTTTTGTGAAGAGTAGAAATGTTGATTACCAGCATTTTCTCCTTTTCCCACAATGTTTTCTAAAGGCTTCTTTCTCAGGGTAGTCAGATGTAGGGATTGTGTGGTAATGGGTTAATAGATACAACAAGAAGCTGCAACGAATGAAATTGCTCGTAGCATTTCATCTTTGATAAAAATAGAACAAGGTCTCTACCTTTCGAATAGAAGGTAAACATGGAAACCCACTTGGATGTCTGCTTATCCGCTTCATGTGTATTCGTAAGCGGTTTGTAAAACGATATTTCATTTACTTTTAGAACTATGATGTAAAGGGGGGGGGGGGTAATAACCAGCATCCAATAGAGAGCGCATGGCAGAAATCTCGAAATCGGGCTCAGCCGAGGTAAGATCCACGTAGTGATCGTAAACTTGGCTCGCGAAGATGTTTGAGATGCAGAAAATTTACAAATAACAAAATGTTTCCACCAATGTCAGTCCTAGGACTGCTCAGGTTGACATGAGTCAAAAATTTTTCGCAGATGCATTAACCCATTACCACACAATCTGCATTTTTGACGACCCTGAGAAAGAAGCCTTTAGAAAACATTGTGGGACAAGCAGAAAATGCTGGTAACCAGCATTTTCTCCTTTTCCCACAACATTTTCTAACCTTTCCAGATCAAATTTCAATTTTTGATGCACATTTGTTTTGTCATCTGCAAATGCTTTCAATTTGGACTTGTCCAAAATTTTGTCATTTGGTAAAGACTTAAGCTCCTTTTTTCACAGACCATGCCCTATATCATATGGACCGAAAGGGTTAAGATTTATTGATAGTTCTGTTGGAAAAATTCAATTTTGTAAAGATGGCAGTATAAATCGCGGGACTGTAGATTAAATAAAATGAAAAAAAAAAAAGATTCCATTCCATTCCTGTACAGATTTCAATATTTCAAAGAAAATTCTCAGTTTATCGATAAGATGTATCCACTGGAATTCATCTGCTCAATCTATAAGTCGGCTGTTTTCGAGGAAATCATCCAGGTATTGTCAGTGTCCTGTAGTTACTACGTCGTCATAGTCGTGTGAAAATTTTATTCTGTACCACACGACAGAGTTTTAGACTCGTTTAAATTGAAAATACAGAGTGTCCAGAAAGGAAAGTAACACTTTTGCACATTTATAATATGGCTTTTTCAACCCAAAAAAGCTGATGGAAGGAAATATACATGTATATAAAATATAGGTTTTTGTGTGGTCATTTTATTCAATCTTCATGGAATTAACCACTTTCATAAAGAATTCAAAAAAGAAGTACCGTTTTTTTTTTGTCATTGGCTTTGTTATAGTGATCAATGATGTTTTCAATCTGACGGCCTTATATACCCTTTCTCTACGGAACACGCACCACGAAACTGTCAGTCTCGTTAGCACAGAATCCAATATTAGTGTTACTGGTCTCACTTTCAGTGTTATTTATCAGTATGTCTGTGTCGTATGGGTAAAATAAATATGTTTAAACTTGCATGTCAAATGACCATTGTCGTTCAGTTTTCAGTTCGGATGTTAAACAAAATGGATTTTATTGATCTATTGTTATATTATTGCTTACTCGGCATAAAACATTAAATTCCATTTTCATAGGGCATGACTCTAATAAATAAGAGGTCAGTCTGGCCAAATTTACCACAAGACAATATAACAGAAAGATTAGTCTGTCAAAGCAAAACGTAAAAATTATGGCAAGTCGAGATTAAGTCTGGAAATTGCAGTAAATATTGGTTTCTGTGCATCTTAGTTTTTTAAAGTGACGAATTTCAACTGTCATGGAAAGTGACTAAAATCTATCTAAAGCGCAACCACTCCACATCTATTTGTCTCATGGGCCCCTATTTACCAAGGGTTTAGATTACATTCTTTATCTAGTTCTCAAGAAATTTCTTAACCTTTAGGCTGCTAAGCGCGACTCGTTGACCTTTTGCGGGCAATGACCTTTTGACATCAAAATCAGACTGCATAGAACGTAAGCTTTAAGATACATGTACATTCGAACATCATCAGCGACGTCGAGAATACTTTTAAGGTGGCGACCAAGAGCAGACCACCAGATAAGAGGGAGTGATGGTATTCTAAATCCATTATTCTCTTCCAAATCTTATGTTTTGGGTACTCATTCCAACCGTCTCGGCGTAGGATTTAGTTAAGAATAGTTAATAGTTTCAATTTTAAATCGAAATTATTCCCTCTATCTGGAGCTCTGCAAGAGTAAGGAGATGGGGCAACAGTTCAAAAGTACATCTCTCAGGTTCAGTCACCGCCACGTGCGTTGTGTGGATTTGACATTGTCCTGCATCAACAAAATGCCAAATACAGGGCGTTTTCATCTTTTTGACTGCCTCTTTGACTGCAGCATAATAATGTCCCGTTAGTGATCTGTCCCTCTTGCCAGAAGTCAACCATGTCTTCCTCAAAGTACCAAAAGTGCAAGCCATCACCTTGCCAACGGAACACTCGCTAATCATCTAATGTCGAGGGTATGTTTCTAATGTTTCTAATGTTTCTTTGAGAGGTTTGATGTAGGATTAAAGTGGACAACATTTTCTCATCCTGAGTAACAAACCCTAAGCAGGTTGGCATGATCGGTTTGAAAGCGACCACAATGTGCTCTTGAAATATTCTTTCTTTTCAGCTTTTGTTCCGAAATGAACATTTGCGTAACTAGCATGTAGAAATATTTGCTTAACCCCAGGATGATCTGTCCCTCTTGCCAGAAGTCAACAAAGTTTTCTTCAAAATACCCAAAGTACAAGCCATCAGCTTGCCAACAGAACACTCACTTAAATCATCTCTGAGTGTAGAGACCAAGGATGTCGAGCTTAGTGGCCATGGATGTTTCTAATGTTTCTTTGAGAGGTTTGAAGTAGAATTAAAGCGGACAACATTGGCATGATTGGTTTGAAAGCGACCACAATGTGCTCTTGAAATATTCTTTCTTTTCAGCTTTTGTTCCGAAATGAACATTGGCGTGACTAGCATGTAGAAATATTTGCTTAACCCCAGGATGTCGGTCAGGTATCAAAAACAAAGTAGAATGATACCGACAGTGTCAGTAATAATAATATTAAACTGAAGCAGGTCTATTATAAATAAATTTAAAGCAGTGTATTGCCTCAATCTGATAGTTGGCTGTTGCAGATAATTGGCGACTGGACCGCGTTTCATAGTAAGTGGTCACCTTACTTCTGATCTTCTGATAAAATCAAAAAGCCTCTTCTTTACAAAGCAATAGGCAGTGCATTCATCATCTAGCTCTTGCCTCGTGTCATCATGGATTTCGTTTGTATTTCATTTCTCTTTTTCATGAAGAGTCTTGAAAACAGTTCTGATAGCTTTCATTCATTTTACAGATTATCGTAACAAAATTATGTCTTCTGTCTGCATAGACGAAGCAGATACAGAATCTTTGATGGATAAATTACGGTTTCACTATAAAAGATGCATTGACAAGATTTTCTAAGTGATGACAAGAATTTATTGAAATCTCATCGTATGTGGTAAATATAGAAAAAGTGCCCTCACACATCGTTTTAAGCTTTTAAGGCCTAACTTCTATGTAGAAGAAATGGGAAACCAGATTAATACATGCATATGTACATAAATATTGAACTGTTAAACACAACAGAACGAATACAAGAAATTTGTCTTGACAAAGCCATTATTATAAATGGTTAGCTTCTTTAGGCTATATTTGCCTAATTTCTATTGGCATGTAGCAGATAATTGGCATATGGTCGGTTTTTGTATTCCTTTGAAATAGTAACAGAAATGTTCTGGTCGTTCAATAAAGATCTGAAATGGCCTTATTGTTTTGCCTCCTTTACAGCAATTTACCAGGTCAACATCGCATCGGGGATACAGAAATGTATACATTTGATCGTCCCTTTGGCATAAGAGGGTTGAACCCTTTATCAAACGACATTTTAGACTGGTCCAAATTGAAAGCACTTGCAGACGACAAAATAAACGTTACTCAAAAATTGAAATTCACTTCCAGCAGGGTAGAAAACATTGTGGGAAAAGGAGGAAATGCTGGTTACCAGCATTTTCTACTTTTCCCGCAATGTTTTCCAAAGGCTTCTATCTCATGGTCGTAAAAAACCAGGGATTGTATGGTAAATGGTTAATGCATCTCTGTATTATGCCAAGCAAGTCATCGTAATAGTTTTAGGCTCGAAAAACCCATAAGTATCTAATAACTTACTGAGTCATCAGGTTAAATGGTCCTTTGCATACAGAAAATTGACCAATGACTTAATCCTATACCAAACAATGCTTGGTTTTTACGACCGCGAGATAGAAGCCTTTTGCCCCTGGAAACCAGCATTTCTTCCTTTTCCCACAATGTTTTCTACTCTGCTGGAAACAAATTTCGGTTTTTGAGTTACCTTTATTTTGCCGTCTGCAAGTGCTTTCATTTTGGACCAGTCTAAAATTTTGTCGTTCGGGAAAGGGTTAAAGTATCCACCCGATCAGCCTGCGCAGTCTGAGCAGGTCGACCTGAGGCGACTCTTTTTGCAGGTGCTAATAAACCCTGTTTTTACAGGGCATGACTCATTTACGAAGAGTGAGATATCCCACATCTTCCCTTCGCCTAGTTAGATAGATAGATAGATAGATAGATAGATAGATAGATGGGCAGGCAGGCAGGCAGGCAGACAGACAGACAGGTAGACAGAGCTTTGGAATCGAAATTGGAATGTCATTGTGAATGGTTACTGAATAAGAAACTTGAAATACACTGAAATGAACTTCTAAACGGCCACCTGTAAGCCGTAATTTCCTATAGACCTTTTCTCGAGTCCGCTGCCTATAAAAGGTACAGCTTATTTGGTTTCATTGATTTGCAGAATAATTAACCGGTCTGAAAAATACTCGAGTCAAATTCTGAAGAGAATTTATTCAATTTCACCGCGAAAGAATTTATTTGTCATCCATTTACTCAACATTTACTCAAAATTATGATTTGAAAAATCAAGTTTTTGAAAACGTCATGCTTGCTTTTTGTTCGAATTACATTTTTTCACAGAAAACGATTTCCATGTTTTTTTCTTTTTGCTTACAAAAGTTGAGTACTTTATACTTCTCGTTTTAAACTGTTTTGGCCGGTATACACTACGCATGCGCAAACAAGTAGTTTTCCTTTTTGTACAAAACGAGAGTCTTTCTGTTGTCAAAATCGAGAATCCTTTCATCACAAGGCCATGGTTAACGTCCAGATAACGTCTCAAGTTGCTTTTATTGATATTTCTTTTACTTGCTCCAATTTAAAGAAGAAACAAAAGCCGTTTAGAAGTTCGTGCCAGTTTATTGGTCGCACGATATAACACCAAACAAAGATCAATGTACATGTATGTACAAAAGACTTTACGGCCATGTTTCGAGTAGGTATATGTATCAAAGAACATTAATCTTTCTATCACAGAACAAATTCGAATTTATTTAGAGATAAATGTGTATGATATTACGAAAGCTATTCTTTTTTTAAAAAAAAGGCATAATTCTGTTTAATAGTTCCTATCGATAAAGGAAAGGAATCGCACACGCTTTTAATGGCCATTTGTAAAATAAATTTGACATCAATGTATGATCTGATGACATTTATGGACAACTTGCATGATTGTAAAAAAAGACAAAATGAAAAATATCCAAAGACATTGCGCTGAAAATGTATATTTTTCTTAAATAGAATTTCATACAGTCTGGACTGTGTACACTTTAAAACAGAAAAGAATTTCATATATGCAGGCATGGTTTGGACCATCTTCGCAAGCCAAGGCTGACGATTCACTACGCTACTCTACCCTTGGCGGATCGAGCTTGATTTTTACATTCCCCCGATACGCTTTTTCATTGGATACAGCCAGCTCTAACTGCAACGATTGAAATCGCTCATAGCATTTCTTCTACGATAAAAATAGAATAGGGTCCCGACCTTTGGAATAAAAGGTAAACATTGATACCCACGTGGATGTCTACTTATCGCTTTATGTGTATTCGTAAGCGGTCTGTAAAACCATATTTTATTGGCTTTTAGAAATGTAAGGGGGGGGGGGGTAATAACCAGCATCCAATAGAGGGCAGGAATCTCGAAATCGGGCTCAATCAGCCAAGGTAAGATCCACGTAGTGATCGTAACCTTGGCTCGCGAAGATGGGTTTGGACTGTGTGTACTTTTGAAATTTCTCTCAGGCTGTGGCTTGAATTGGTCAAAAGAGGAGACCAGTAGAAAACGTTGTGTCTAGAACAGAAAATAGGAGCCATGCTCTGTGAAGAGGGGCTTTCATGCATTTACAAAAAAATAAAACTCACATCAGTTTACGCAGGCATTTTCTACACGCCTGGGGACCATTCTATCTCAGGATTCAATCGGTTGTTATACGAACTGGAGTTAATGGATCCATCTTTATCTGATGTATTTGTTGGTAAAGTACATCCTGTAGATGCATTAAACCTTCTTTCTTAACACAGTATGGCGCATATGTTATACTTGGTGCATTATTTGTTCAGTTTTTCGAAATGGTTCACGTCCCATTCAACTATTTTCAGAAAACATTGTGAGTGGAGTTAAATTGTCTTCTTGATATGTCTTCTATGTCTTATTTGGATTAGTTGGAAGTTTCTAAAAAAACAACAACAAAAAAATCAACCAAGCTCTGTGAAAAAGGAGCTTAAGGCATCTGCAAAAATGTATTGACCCAGGTCAGCACTTTGCACAGGCTGACTTTTCACTATTGGTCAATTTCCTATATTCAAGGACCAGTGTACTCGTACCTCGTGAATCAGTCTGTTGTTAGAACACAGATTTTGTGCGCAAGTTTGAACTCTCATAATTTCGGCAATAGAGCACAAAACTAGGGTTTAAACATACCTGTTGCTTGTGTATTCAATAATAATTTGAAACACATTTTTTTTTCAATTTAAATGCTGAACATAAGAGAAAACCGTACATTTTATCTGTTACTTGAGTTATTTACATTCCCGAAAACATTCAAAATGGCCGCCAGGCACGATAAATTCCGTCAATGTTTTTTTCCGAGACTTAAATTTCATAAACGACTTCTACAAGCTTTTTACGTAATGAAAGGTTTAATAATTTGTCTTTGGTCATGTAAGTTACTTAAATTTAATTGCATTTCGCTGCATTACAAATTACACAGACAGGCAGTATAGCCCTATATCTTTGCTACTGGAAAATTTACGATGGACTTGAGACGGCACAGTGCACAATATAATTATGTCTAAATATGATAGAAAAAAAATCACCGTAGCGTCTCATTACTGAAACTAGATCACGGGCATGCATTAAATCCCCTTATGTCAGAGCATCGCTCAAATGGATCATTCCTTTACAAAATAATACCTAGTTTTAATCACTCAGAAAAAGGACATTTATTTTTATCCCGATATTTTTTCTAACCTCCCAAAGAAAAAATATAACTTTTGGGTCTCATTTATGTCGTCATCTGCAAGCATTTCACAAGTTAAAGTTTTGTTGTTTGTTAAAGAGTTAATTCACCCCTCTCATATTTTCAGATTCATTCCTTTCGTATACAAAGAAAGCCAATATTTTAAATTATGACTGGAAAACAATCAGCGTTATTGATCATCTTTCTGCAGTTTGCAGTGTTGTGGTGAAAAATTACACGTTATTATACTTTATAGCTCATTCCTTGTAACATTACACGTGTTTCTCATTTCTAGAAAGCAACCGAGCTTCAATAATCCGGTTTGTTGAACAACGTGATTCAGCGAGAAGATAGAAAGGAGAAGAAATCACTTGTCGTTCTAGATTACACATACACAATAGCTGTCTGATTTTAGACAATTTATGGGGGTTTCCACGATATAAAAATGAAATAATGGAATCCATGCTAAAATTGATTTTCACGTCCTTTACAACAAAGATTGGTTGTCTTAAAATGACGGCGACAACTTGATTTACCTTTAATATGCGTAATTTATGAAACGAAACTTACTTTCTAGTCGATAGTTAGATCCATATTTTTCATATTTCAAAGGTATTTTGTTGTAAAAAAAACATCTTGTCGGAAACTGAATCAAGACTGCACATTTTTTTTGCAGTCTGATTTTGATCTAGAGTGTCAACCAAAGGTCTTTCGGTCTCGCTGAGCAGCTTTTAGGCTATTAACCATATAAAGAGCAAACAAGACCAATATGTGGGTAACCAGCATTTTCTCCTTTTCCCACAATGTTTTCTACCCTATCATATTGAAAAATCATCTTTTTAGCAACTGTTGTCATCTGCAAAATGCTTTGAATTTGGTCTGGTCCAAAATTTGCCGTTTGGGAAAGGCTTAAGTACACTTGCAATAAAGGAAGGCTGATTCTTCAACTAAGGCACATGGACTCTGAAGATTGTACTGAGAAGTTTACTTGTCCTTGAAACCCAAATCTGTCTATTTCTTTGTTTATGTAAGGCTTTTGAAATTGTTTTTGAGAAAATACACTTCCTCAGTCGGTCACATGTTTAATGGAGTGCTGAAAGTTTAAACGATATCGTTGGCGCCTCTTTTATTTGAGTCAACGAGATTTTATTGTAGATTATCGTCTAAATGACTACTAAATTGTCTTAAATTGCTGCAAGCCTTGCAGGGTAGGGACATTTAACTTTTCTGGAATTTTCATGTTGGAATGTTTTATTGCATATAAATCTGTTAACTACCAAGTAAAGGCCTTTAAGTCGCTTGAAACCATGAGTTTATTTTTCACTTGTCTTTATGTGCAAAAGTTACCATTATGTCAGTCGTTGATCCATAAGCCTTAGACACTACCTTACAGCATTTAACTATTTAACATAGTTGAAGAGGAAAACTTCTGAAAACATTTTGGAGAAAGGATAATATGCTGGTAATCAGCATTTTCTCCTTTTTCCGAAATGTTTTCTACCCTTTCACAGACAAACCAAATGTATATTTTTTTCAGCAAAAGTATTTAATTCAAACGAGTCTAAAGATCTTATACTTTGGTAGAGTGTAATAGTCCGGTCTGTTAACTCGATTTTTTAGCAAAATGTTTACCCTCCGGACGAAAGCAACAAATTTTGCATACAGTTTATAGACATAATTCCGAGTCATTTGTGCCTGGTGTGCCCGATTTCAGTGGTCTCGTTCATTAATTACTGCCTATTTTATATTCGGATAGATGTAGCGTCCGAATACTCTTCCTTTGTACTTTCATCAGAACACATGCATTCGTATCTGTCAATGATCTGATCACTGGGGACTGATCAAAACGTTTCATATTTAAGAGTATTTCATATTTTTATCGAAATTTTGTTTTTTATTTACTTTGTAGGTGGATTTTGATTTATTTTCAGTAATACAGAAATGAATAAATCCTAAATGAGACCAAGAATGGGCAGTTTTAGTATTTTTTTTTCACTTTTATGTTAAGTTCCAAAATTTTTTAAAGGCCCAAAAAAAAACCCTAAAAACGGCCGTGCCGGTAGTTTTATTGATTATCTTTTTCGAAGACACATACAAAAAAAAGAACTGTCGTTTTATCAATCTTTAGGTAGACTTCAGAGAGTAAAGCGGTGTCATAAGCGCTGTCTCCTGCCGGGCGTGTTGATAGAATTTTTTGTATGCAGACTGCATTAACCCTTAGGCTGCCAAGCGCGACTCAGTGATCTTTTGCAGACAGTATAGATCAAGATCAGACAACGGAGAACGTGCAGTCTGATCCTAGATAATCTACACGGTCCGATATAGATCACCCACTGACGGTGAAATACAGAGAACAAAAGAACACCCAGCTAACCCTTTACAAGCTTTTCAATGAAAACAAGTATAGCACGTATTTGCCTACTGAATATGAATCTCAAACTTCTGTGAGGTTTGAAATTCGAACTTTGTTATTACGATAGTCAATAGATAAAGTAGTTCAAACAGGAACATAACAGAAATGCAACTATATAGATTTTAAATGTTATTTCAAAGTCAGGATTTTCGCAGTAAATTAAAAGTGTATATAATGTCCCAGTTTATTGGAAAATAAACTGTCTCTGTCTATTTGCAGATACTGGAACGTTTTTTTTTTTTAACAAAAATTATTACATTAATAGTTTAAATAAATCAAACCACAGATTCCTTGATTTTGAGCCTATACGTTACAAACTTAGCTACGGAATTCGGCAAACATTAATTGACCAATCAGCCATAAAAATAGGAAAGGTCTATTGCAATTATATTACTGTTATTTTCCCCCCTTTTGTCCTATTTTTTTTTTACAACACTGAATCTTCATTTACTCGTTACCAAACGAAAATTCGAGACTTCCCCAAATTACAAGCTTTTGCAGACAACAATTTGAATGTGACTTAAAAAATGAAATTTTCTGTAAGAAGGATAACAAATAGAAAAGGAGAAAATGGTGGTTACCAGAACTTTATCCCTTTTCAACAACATTTTCAAAAACTATATTTCTAAGGGCCGTAAAAAGCGTCGGTTATTTAATACAGGGTTTTAGATAGTTACCATGAATGTTTTCACCCGACGACAATACTTTGGACTTGTCCATATTCTTTGCATATAGGGGGGACGGACAAAAGCCCACTGGAACAAAAGCCCACTAGAACAAAAACCCACTGGACAAAAGCCCACTGCTAATTTTAACGGGGAGGACAAAAGCCCACTGCTTATAAAAAGTGTTAGAAAATCATTTTATAATCATTTTTGTAGAAAAAACACATTAGAGATTTAATGATCAGAATGATAAAAAAGCTTTTCTATTATCTCAGTGTTTAATTCTCTGCCACATTTCCCATACTTATAACAACCATGAAAAAGAAGACTTGACAAGAATGTAAGAAAAGGAGAAAATGCTGGACTTTTGGAAACAATGTGAGAGAAGAAGAAAATTCTGCCTATCGGCATTTTCTGTTTTTCACATAATGTTTTCTACTTTTCTAAAGACAAATCTCATCATATATATACGAAACTTTTTAATTAAATACATGATTAGAACTAAAAGTGGGCTTTTATCCCAGTGGGCTTTTGTCCCAGTGGGCTTTTGTCCTGGTGGGCTTTTGTCCAGTAGACTTTTGTCCTAGTGGGCTTTTGTCCCAGTGGGCTTTTGTCTTACACCCTACACTTTTTTTTTGCGGTGTTAAAGTCAGGCCCGTAGGAACAGGGGTGGGCGCTAAGGGGGCTCAGCCCCCCCCCCCCAATAAATTTGAAAATCATAGTAACTAAAATATGAGTTTTTAGTGCAATGCAACAACAACACAAAAAATCTCAGTATTTCGAAGTTAGCCCTCAACCCCGCCCCCCCCCCCCTTCCATCTTGAAATGCCTCCTACGTGCCTGAAGGTTGAGGAAGTGAGACAAAAAACAGAAAGTGGGACAAATCTTCTCCCTTTTTTTCCGGGTCACCAAGACTCGAAATACTTTGGTAAAAGGTGAAGTAATTATCCAATGTCTTCAGAGAGACAGGGACAGTCCATTTACTGATATTACAGCACTATTATCAAACCGTCTTTGTGCACTTTCAGGAATGTTCCTATTGACAAATAACTTTATGTTATAGATCATGAACAGAAGAAACGTGGCTTCAGATCAAATTTCAAGCCTTCCATACCTTCTTCTCAAAATATTTATTAAGCTTCATTTTGAGTATTTCAAATTATGTGTCTAATGAAGTTTTACAAAAAAAAATGGTGAAGGTTAACTCAGTCTTTCCTTTGGTGTCGGTATCGCACTGGAGGGTGGGTGACCTTTAGAAGAGTTGTACTGGCTTCTTACAGATTAACACACACGTGTCACATTAATTTGACTCTTCTTATCTTTCGTTTCACATTAATTTACCCGTGTGGTGATCGGTATTGAACGGGATTATGACTTTTACACAATTTACAGAGGGTATATAAGTTCATTCTTAGTCTCCACATGCTCTTTATTTCAATACGATCTCATAAAATGCATATTTTGTCTGTTCATGATTTTTTTTTTTTTCAAAAGCAACATCATTAAATATTATTAAATTGTGCCAGAATTGATTTCCTCTAGATTTTTTGTTTTGTCATTTTCTTTTCAGTTGTGAATTTGTCCAAATGTAAAGGATATGCGAACGGGACATACAGTATTTGTCATTGAAATGATGCTTTGTTTGTTCGGTGTCACGTGATACTTTCAGTGCGCCGCTTAGGATAAATAGGAAATATCCCTTTTATCAAATTTAATTGGCAAATAGTCTATTGCATTGTATGAGGAAAAGCTGAAGGAAATTTGATTTGTCCAGCCGATCGACCAAATTCAAAGCAATCCTATATGCCAAATTCAAAGTCAGTTCTTGAAAAGAATGTAAAGTGCAAGCAAATGACACCAAATGGACGGACATAAAAAACAGACAGATACGAAAAACATATAAAATATTCATAAAATCAATCCCTAAATCCAGCAGTGCCTTTGAAATGGCAAAATACTTCTGAAACACCATTTCTTTGACGATCATACATTGTGATTAAACGGGAAAGAACAAAATTACTATTCTGCAAAGGAAGAGTATTCGGACAGTATAGTTATCCGAATTTCAAATCGCAATAAAAATCGATCTAGGGCCCTAAAATCGGGCACACCCCTTTTTTTCATCTTAGAAACGTATTGTTTCCACCATATAAAATTTTCACACTTTCGTCCGGCTGGTAAACATTTTTGAGCTAACAGACCGGACTATAAGGGATAATCTTCCTAGATCTAACAGACCAAGATGTTGTTATTTAAAGACTATTTTATGTAAGCCTGTCTCAAACAATATATGATACTGGTGCCTATCCAAGTAACATACTAAACGTTCTATGGAGCACAAATTCTATCTTTTCTATCTGTATAAGAGAATAAATTCGTGTTTGGTTCGAAAAGGTTAGATCTGCCTGTGGTTGAAAACCGAAAATTCAAAAGAAGTTTATATTATTTCGCTAAAATCCGTACCTTTTTTGTTTATCTAACTTTACTTGTTTACATTATTGCTCCTTCTGTTGATTTGTAAAGTAAAACACAATGTGAATATTCATTTTTTTAAATACATGTAGTTTCATTCATGTACACAGAATTGTGCTTTGGCTTCACTCAAGCAGTCTCTCAAGTCACTTTTTTTGTTTGTTTATACCTCAGTTTGAAAAGTAACCAAAAACTGTTGCAACCTATTTTTAAAACTATTACTAGTACTCCTATGGACTTGGACTACATAAAGTGCACTTGGTACCTTGAAAGAAACGTGTGCGTAGTGTTTATCTGAATGTTTGCGATATGATGATGAAGCATGTAGATGCACCCACCCATTAGTTGTAAGCTATTGGATATACACAAAACATAAGAAAAGTAAGTGCAGAAGTAAAAAACTATTTTTACTCTAAAGCTGCTGATCACGACTCATTGACCTTTTTGCGGACAGTGTAGATTAAAATCAGACTACACAAAACGAGCAGTCTGATCTTTAATCTACACTATCCGATTAGGAGACATTTTTCTCCAATCCATACCTTTGAAAGAGCAATATTTAGGTTTTTAATTTCGATTTGAAAAAAAATGATTTTAGTTATTTAGCAGGATAAGGATTACTTTTAAATGGACAGTTCATGGTTGAATACTGATTGCTCTACGCATACATGCACTTTCCATTTGCTCCTAGCTATCAGTGCTTTCAGCGCTTTGATTGTAATTGTTAAGAATTTTTGTCGAACAGCATGCCATATGTAACATCATTATACAAGTACTACACCACATGACCATTCAGGAGCACAAGGTTGTTTTAAAACAATGCAAACTGGTTTTGGTAAATTTAAAGTTGAATTTTAAAGTTTGAAAGCGATACCAAACTTTTAATTCCCAGAAAACGAGAAAAAGAGCTTACTTTATTATGCTATTTGAGCTTATCTGTACCGTTCGCGAAAGGATTTAAAGCTTATGTAAAAATAACGAACAAGATATTTTTTCAATTATATAAATATAAAATAACGAATAAGATATGTTTTTTTATGTTTGTCCAAATAGAATACAATGAATATTGGGACACAAAAATGAGGTCAAAAGATCAGTGCTAGAAGATTGTCGAAACAGTTGCTGAACACACAACGGTTGAATCCTTATCCAAACCGTTTAAACTTTGCCTTTACCTTAATGACTGTCCACTTAAAACTAAGCCCATCGACATTATTTAGATTTCATGGGCACGATTTGCTACTTTCAACTTTTTCCACATCAAATAGGCCTACATAAACCCAGTCTCTTTTGACGTATGAAAATACAATCCATAGAAACTGTTTCTTATCTGGTTGACTGCACACGCTTCAGGAAAAGATCAGTGTTAAAACAACACTTTCTGATTGTATAGTGTTTAACGCTTTTTTCAGCATTATGTCAGTTATTTCGAGGCGGCCATTGCACCTATCCATACTTTCTTGGAGTTTCTTTCAGACTGGTCCTTCAGTGTTTAGAAAATTTACCAACGGCGAAAAGTTTCGGCCCAGGCCAGCCTGCATAGGCTGGCCTGGGTCAAAACTTTTCGCAGTTGCATTAAGCCCCATCTGCCAGAGCATGGCTCGCATCTAAGACGTCTTTCTTTTAACATATAAAGTTCGAAAAATATGGACTAGAAACGTTACCTATTTATATGAAAGGAAAACACTTTAACTGTCTGCATTCGACCATTCAAACTTGTATTATGTACAATGGCCTTAAAGAATCTTATTCGGACTACTTACATGCAAAGAATGTTTTACGATCAGAAGTTGAAAGCAATTTGTGTTTGCTTTTACAACGAAAAATGTTGAAAATAACATTAATGACTGATAAATAATTTTTACTGGAGCATCTGTATCTAAGACGCACTTGTTGTTATTATTCAACTTTTAACAACTTCGATCCGGACAGCATGCCTTGTCTTAGAGATATCACGACATTGAAGTTTTGTAACATTTGTTTTTCTTCTTATTTGGACCTTTTGAATAATCTAGAGCTTGAAGAAGGACAAGAAGAAAAAGAAGAAGAAGAAAAAGAAATACTAGTGCTAAAAATAAACTTGAATATGAGTATGATCTTCACTATCTACAAAAGACAGCTACTGTGTGTGTTCAGGGTTAATTATTACTAAGTTATATAGAAGATAATCAACTGGTTATTTTTGATATGAAAAATATCCACGATGATGCGTTGTTAAGCGTTGAAAAAACGACTGCGCAGCACGAGTTTTTTTGTAACGCCTTATGACGCATCCGTGTGAGATATTTTTCATATAAAAATAACCACTTGATTATTCTATTTATTATATACGTTATTAACATTATTATTTTTAATTTTTGGTTGAAAGTTGAAATCAATACTTTGGATAGAGAGAAGAAATCGGGGATATAGTGCGGATGAATATATAAGACTGAGAAAAGTATTTGGATTATCTGGTTGAAAATATAGAACTTACAATTAACACTATCAATAAGTGCTTAATGAAAAAACAGTAGTTCCTAAATTACAGCAGGAAGTGGAAGTGAAAGTTGATATCGTCACTAGTGATGATATCAAAATTTATTACACTGGGAAAATCCAGGATTTCTCTCCTAGGTATATAAAAATAATCATAATTAACTAAACCTTTCACCATAAGAAAAAAAACATAAAAAAGAAACTATAGGCAACTCCAATGCACAAGGACCGTGGACAGGTGTCCGTTATTATCATCAGTGTGCACGGTGCATAATCAAAACAACTTAGAACTATATATTTCTTCTTTTTAAGCTCCTCTTTGATCGTTTTTTTTTTATTCACCTTACTGGTATAATTTGAAAAAAGTTGCTTTCTGCAGATACTTCAAAAAAGAAAGGTATCTGAACATGTAAAAACAAGAGGACCATGATGGTCCTATATCGCTCACCAGAGTACAAAGTAGTAAAGGTTTACAATGAAGATAAATACCAAATATCAAAGTTCATGGCCAAATAATTCTGACAGGTTATGTGCAAAATGCATTTTCTTCTATTCCGAAAATGCTCTCACAACTTTCTTATTCAGGGTCATTGAAAGTCAGGATTGTATGCTAAGGGATAAAATTTACTTGGAGGGCCAGGCATTAATTTCCTGGTCAAAATGGTGGTCGAATGATAGATTAAAACATCATTCCCTCATTGGTAAGACACAAATGAGACTTGTCTCAGAAACCTTTGATCAAATGTCAAAGGATGTTGGCTGAGACAGTAATCAAGCCAGCGCAAACTGGGAACCCTAGACTAACAGCTCACAACATTACTTACTGATCCATCGGGGCTCAACAAGTCCAGTATTTGAAAGGTAACCCCTTTTTCTGTGACGCATCTTACAGAAAAAAAAAATGTATCAAAAGACTATCCTAAGGAAAACATGTTTGAAGTTTCATAAATGCTAAGGACTTTAGAAGATAACCGTCAAGGTGGATGGATGGGCAAACTGACTGTAGTTGGTCCATAATAAAAGTATACATTTAGTCCTCTGTTTTGATAACATGTCGTTTCATGAAATAAAATCAAATAACTATTGTCTGTCGTTTAACAAGATGAAGTTTAATTACATTTTGTCCTGTAGTGAAAGATATATTGGTCCATAGTGAAAATTTAAACCAAGCCCCCTTTTTCAATGACAAGGCATTTAATGAAAAAAAGTAAAATATTGTTATTGGCAGACTATCATTAGGAACACACGTAGGATGTTTCCATCTTCTTTCAGAACATAGGAAGTTAAGAGTTTTCCTTCTTTGTTCCCATGTTCAAACTTGTGACCACCAGGGCGGGGTCAGTTTGGACCCCAGGATCATCGTATCGTATTTGTTAGAAGTCCACTAGAAGATGCTACAAATGAAATATCAAAGCTCTACGACTTCCAGTTTCAGAGATCTTTTTTAAAGATTTCCTTCTTTGTTCCTTTGTTTCGAACTTGTGACCCCGGGGTTTGGCCCGTTTGGACCCTAGGGACATCATGTGAAAAAAACTTGGTAGAGATCAACTAACAGATGCTACCTACCAAATATCGGAGCTCTACTCCTTCTTCTTTCAGAGAAGAAATATTTTTAAAGTTTCCCGTCTTTGTTCCTATGTTTCAAACTTGTGACGACCGTGCCGGGGCCAGTTTTGACCCAAGAGGCATCATATGAACAATCTTAGTAGAGATCCACCAGGAGATGCTACATACAAAATGTCAAAGCTCTGCACCGTCTAGTTTCAGAGAAGAAGAATTTTAAATTTTTCCTTCTTTGCTTTAAATTTTCAAACTTGTGACCCCCGGGGCGAGGCCAGTTTTGACCATAGGAACATGATATGAACAATCCTGGTAGAGGTCAACTACGAGATGCTACATACCAAATGTCAAAGCTCTGCATCCTCTAGTTTCAGTGAAGAATTTTAAGGATTTCCTTCTTTGTTCCCGTTTCCCAAAATTGTGACCACCGGGGCGGGGCCAGTTTTGACCCCAGGAATATGATATGAACAATCTTGATAGAAGTCCACTAGAAAAGTGCTACATACCACATATCAAAGCTCTGCACCATAGAGTTTCAGAGAAGAAGAATTTTAAAGTTTTCCTTCTTTGTTCATGTGTTTCAAACTTGTGACCCCCGGGGCGGTGTCATTTTTGACCCCACGGAGTTATATGAATAATTTTGATAGAAGTCCACTAGGAGATGCTACATACCAAATATCAAACCTCTTCACCATCTTGTTTCAGATAGGAAGAATTTTAAAAGTTTCCTTATTTATTCGTGTGTTTCAAAATTGTGACCCCCGGGGCGGGGCCAGTTTTGACTCCAGGGGCATCTTATGAACAATCTTGGAAGAGGTCTACCAGGAAATGCTACATATCAAATATCAAAGCTTTGTACCTTTTTTGTTTTAGAGAAGAAGAGTTTTAATTTTTTCCTCTTTGTTCCTATGTTTCAAACTTGTGACCCCGGGCCAGGGCCAGTTTTGACCCCAGGGACATGATATGAACAATCTTGGTAGAGGTCTACTAGGAGATGCTACATACCAAATATCAAACCTCTGCACCCTATAGTTTCAGAGAAGAAGAATTTTAAAGTTGTCCTTCTTTGTTTTTAAGTTTCAAACTTGTGATCCCAGGAGCGGTGCCAGTTTTCACGATAGGGACATGATATGAACAATCCTGGTAGAGGTCCACTACGAGATGCTACAAACCAAATATCGAAGTTCTGCATCCTCTAGTTTCAGTGAAGAAGAATTTTGAAGCTTTCCTTCTTCCTTCCTGTGTTTTAAAATTGTAACCGGGGCGGGGCCAGTTTTGACCCCAGGGACATGATATGAACAATCTTGGTAGAGGTCCACCAGGAGATAAAACATACTAAATATCACAGCTCTGCACCTTCTAGTTTCAATGAAAAAAAAATGAAGTTTTCCTTTGTTGTTTCTATTTTTCAAACTTGTGACCTATGGGGCGAGGCCAGTTTTGACCCCAGGGGTATCATATAAAAGATCTTGGTAGAGGTCTACTAGGAGATGCAACATACCAAATATCAAAGCTCTGCACCCTCTAGTTTCAGTGAAGAAGAATTTTAAAGTCTTCCTTCTTTGTTCCTATGTTTCAAACTTGTGAACCCCGGTGCAGGGCAAGTTTTGACTCCAGGGGCATCCTATGGTCAATCTTTGAAGAGGTCCACTAGGAGATCTACATATCAAATATCAAAGCTCTGCACCTTTTAGTTTTAGAGAAGAAGATTTTTAAAGTTTTCGATCTTTGTCTCTATGTTTCAAACTTGTGACCCCGGGCCGGGGCCAGTTTTGACCCAGGGACATGATATGAACAATCTTGGTAGAGATCTACTAGGAGATAATACATATCAAATATCAAAGCTCTGCACCTTATAGTTTTAGAGAAGAAAACTTTTAAGATTTCCTTCTTTGTTCTTATGTCTCAAACTTGTGACCTCCAGAGCGGGACCTGTTTTGACCCCAGGGACATCATATGAACAACCTTGATAGAAGTCCACCAGGAAATGTTACATACCAAATATCAAAGCTCTGCACCATCGAGTTTCAGAGAAGAAGAATTTTAAAGTTTTCCTTCTTTGTTGGTGTGTTTAAAACTTGTGACCTCCTGGCCGGGGCCAGTTTTTACCCCACAGAGTCATATGAACAATCTTGATAGAAGTCCACTAGGAGATGCTACATACCAAATATCAAACCTCTTCACCATCTTGTTTCAGAGAAGAAAAAGTTTAGATTTTTCCTTCTTTGTTCGTGTGTTTTAAACTTGTGACCCCCCCGGGGCGGGGCCAGTTTGACTACAGGGGCATCATATGAACAATCTTGGAAGATGCCACCAGGAGATGCTACATACCAAATATCAAAGCTCTGCACCTTTTAGTTTTAGAGAAGAAGATTTTTAAAGTTTTCCTTCTTTGTTCCTATGTTTCAAACTTGTGAACCCGGGCCGGGGCTAGTTTTGACCCCAGCGATATTATATGAACAATCTTGATAGAAGTCTAGTAGGAGATGCTACATAACAAATATCAAAGCTCTGCACCTTCTATTTTGAGAGAAAAATAATTTTAAAGCTTTCCTTCTTTGTTCCTGGATTTCAAACTTATGAAACCCGGGGCAGGGCCAGTTTTGACTCCAGGGACATCATATGAACAATCTTGGTAGAGGTCTACTAGGAGATACTACATACCAAATATCAAAGCTCCACGCCTTCTAGTTTCAGAGAAGAAGATTTTCAAAGATTTTGCTTTTTCCTTTTGGTTGCCATGGCAACCAGAGCTATAGCTGGAATTCAATCTCTTGAACAACTTTGGTAGAACTTCACCTTAGGAACATCCCTGCCAAGTTTCATCAAGATTAGACCAGTGGTTTAGAAGAAGAAGATGTTTAAAGAAATTGTGGACGAAGGATGACGGACGACGGACATTGGGCGACCACAAAAGCTCACCATGAGCACTTGTGATCAGGTGACCTAATAATTTACTTTTCAATCCGCTTATTTTATCTAATTGGTGCAAATTACTTTTATTTTGCCCTGTTGGACCATCGACTAAAATGAAATCAGACTTAGTTTTGATAGGAAATCTCTGCAGCATTTTTAGCACTTATATAAATACAGACTTGGGTTCGTGAAAAAAAAAGTTGCTGCATTTTTAGCTCTTATTTATAATCTATACTTTGAGAGTAAATCAAGTTTTGGCTTCCTTTCAATTGTATTTCTTGACAGCACCAGTCTCGTGACTGCGAGGACGAACAGATAAGGAAGTGACTAGTTACTTCAATTAGCAAGTCAAATCGCCATTCACAAATTTTACCCTCATTAATGCATCATCAACCAGTATTTATCTTATCTATAAATGTAGATCTTCACGTCAAAAATTGAAGTCTTAAAGCCGTCCTGTGATCTAATGCATAAATTTCCAAGCCTTTTATTCATTGATCTACAGTAATATATTCAGAACGTTTGCATATATGCAATCCCAATTTTGAAATGCTTTTGTTAGTTTCTGGTTTTCACAAAACAGGTAGAAAAAGTTCTACCTCTACGTTTAAGATGAAGTTTTGATAAGTTTAAAAACGATAAAAATGTCAGTTTCAGTAACTTATTAGCTTTCATTCTTTGTTGTACATAGAGATATAGATGACTCGTTTAAAGTCATTATCAAAGCTAAAACGACAGTTTGAAATGCCTTTGATCGACGATATCAAACAGAATTTTATAGTGTCATTGGTTTTCGTGTCTTATGTAATGATCAGTGTTTCACGCCAGTTAATTTTTGAAGTGGCATTCTAGCATGATTTGACCTAAATCTGTCAATTAGGGTTGGATCTGACTTCAGATCCATAATTTTACTGGATAATGTGGAATAATATGATTAATTGTTATAAAGTTGAATTAAACAGGTTTATTTTACATCGATTGAGAAATCAGTGCTTACAACTTGTACTAATCTCTCTCGATTCTGCTTCCTGGGAACTACACTAGTACTCGCGCTGAGTGTGAGGAGCAATAAAAAATTTCAAGTTGACGCCCGATCTCGGGTATCGAACTTTGAGCCTTACGGTTACGAGGCCGACGCACTACCTCACAGCCACGGACACTACATTTCTGTCAATAGACACTAGATATTTGACAGTAACTTATCCATTGTACCCTTTCATACCAATTACATAGAACATTTCAAGGCAAAGACAAAAGAGAGTGACCCCAAACAGTCACAAAAAATCATGAAGAAATGTTTAATCGTGTTTGTACACAACGGTTTCCCACGAATTGAGTATTAAGTGAGAAAAGATCCTTAAAAGAATATTTCGCTCATGATCTAGATAAATATCCCAGCTGAATGCAATTAAACATATATTCAACAATTGAACAGGCAAAGAAACCTTTATCTGTCTACGTCTCTTTAACTGAAGTGCAGATATTAATCTGGCCACAAAGAAAAGTCCAAACGTTCTAGTTCTATTTAAGTCTGACATTGTATTGGTCTTTAATTCCCTTGTGACAAAACAACATCTTAACTTACAGACTGAGCCCATCATAAAATTTTCAAGGTACATCTGCAGATTGCAGCTGACTGTATCTTTGTCAACTGAACCATTTAGGATTTTGTCCGATTGTAAATAAATGTATCTATAGAAGCTTAACACTTAGAACAAGGATAAATAGTTTATACAGGCATGTCATGAACATGCATAACTGGTCGTATTGTGTCGTATTTTGATTACTATGGTATCTTGCAAGCGTAGAAATACCTCTCCCACTTTAACACAAAAAATAACTGCCATATAAATGTATGTGAAATGCAGTTATATAACAGTTCAATTCAATATCTTTGTTGAAATTGATGGGAGTTGAAAGGTTTGATTTTTCAATTAAAACTTCAAAAATCATCAATGACTGAATTCAGTTGTAATGGTTAGGATCTATTTGGTACATGGAACCTTTCTAATGGTACATTATTCCCCTCAGCGTTCCAAACTCAGTCGGAACTGAAAGGGCCTATCTACATTATTGATATTTTAGATCGAAGTATTGATTATAACAATATAAAGAGTAGTCAAAATCAAACATCAAAGAATAATATGATATTATTGTTAAAGTTGTTGTTGTGGAATTATTAGATACGATTTTCTCAAAACCATCAAAATGTTAGATAGAACCCAATCTATTCCAAGGGTACGATTTGAAGTTGTAAAAGAAACCATTTTTATTTTTTTTCATGGGAGCGTCCGGGCAGTAACGATGTTTCGATCATTCCATATTGTGGTCCACTTTGCACTACCTAATATCGCACGTGAATTTACTATCAAACGACGCACCAAAGCTTTTGACCAAAAAATGGTAAAAACGTATCTGAAAAGATGAGAAATGGAAGCTTAGATTCGTGCTACTAGATATGATGAAAAGATAAAATATGACAGACTAAATACGAGTTTTAATTCGATGATTTCATCAATGGATCAACAAAAGTGTTTTAGATCTTTGAATAACAAAAATGAAAATTACAATTTCAGGCATGAAAAAAAAAATGTAAGACGTCAGTGTAGGGTGATCCAAAAGTCTTTTTTTTTTGTGGGGGGGATCATCGCTATTATTTGATCACAATAGCCGTTTGGATAAAGATAGTTGAACATGTGCTATTTATGGTAACAATGTCGAAGAATGACTAGTTCGGTATCCCGTGATAAATCAATGGAGTTTCAGTGGCTTATGGTTTAACTCTTTACCAAACGACAAAATTTTAGACAGGTCCAAATGAAGGTACTTGCAGACGAGAAAATAAATGAAGCTCACAAATTGAAATTTGCTTTTCAGCAGGGTAGAAAACATTGTGGGAAAAGGAGAAAATGCTGGTTTCGCCGAATTTGCGAAAGAAAGGTGAAGAGAAAAAAAGTGAAATATTTAATTTAAAAAAATCGATTAATTCTAAAGATAATGGAAATCATAAATCAGCCACTTTGATTATGCAAATTTTAAGTTTATAATATGCCACAATAATTTTGTTTTTCTAGTTAAAAGAATTATGTACGTAGCTTCATCAAATACCTATATTATCCGTATACTTAATGAAACAGCAGCAGGAGATGGATTATGCAATTCATAAAGATAGTATATTGTTATTGAAGAAACTTCATAGAGTTATTGTTCAGATTATTTTACGATAATCATTCCGAGATTCATATGATACTCGAGAAATATGCAAACAGTTCTCGCATCGGCGTTTTTTTTCTTTGTATCTATGTATTTCAGTGTTAAAAAATAAATATTGAAACGTTTTGGATGCTGTTGTTGGGAAGAAAATGGGTGCATATGCTTGAGTTTAACTGAAATTTATATGATGAAAAAGGGGCACAACTGAGTCGATATACTTTGATGGGTACTAGCTTTCGATGTATAAGTTGGCCTTTTTATGGAGAAAGTGTCCATCTTAAGTAATTACAATGAAATTTTTAAATTTTAAAGTTTCGCAAGAAGATGACGACGACCTAGGCGCAGACATAGAGGCAGACAGCGACAGGGCTGGGGGAATAACTCGACGTTTTTCTTTGAAAAAAAAAAAAAAAAAAACTTTACTAACACGATGAATCAATAAAAGACTGATTTTATGATCTTCCTGGTAAAATTAAAATTTTAACATGACAAGTAAATTCGACTCAATAAACAGTGCGACAAAACCATGGTAAAATCTACGCCATCCGATAAAGAGTGGCGTCATTGTGTATAAAGTAAGTAAATTTTTCAATGGGATATAATCTGCATCCGCGTTTTTAGTCAAGTACGAACTTGTTTTCTTGTCATTAAAGGTTGGTCGTGTTAGAATCGAAATATTCTACGGGTTATCATGGTTTATCAGTAAATAAACCTATTTGTGTGCTATGAGGCATTTTTTAGGGGAAGGAGGCGGAGGGGGCACGCAATACAACTAACTGGCATGGTAGGTTCGTGACGTCAAAAGTTTAAAGAAAGTGAGTACAAATAGATTCATTTTATTTCCATATTTATACATTGAAATCTTAACAAGATGACATGCACATTCATATCAAATGACAATATGAAAAAATGAAAAATATAAAGTTGAGACTTGCTCTGTGAAAAGTATACACCTGCAAAAATTATCAACCAGATTAGCCTACCGAGACTCATCCTCGTAGACCCAGTTTCGATTCATACTGCGATCGCCCCTGGGTTATATCGCTGGCGTTTGCTCGTTCTCATGAATTATTCATGAAGCATTTTGAATGGTAATCTCAGTTTTTCTTTGAGAAAATTTAAACTATTTTTATCACAAATATGCCGTCATTTCTATTTTTAGTAACTGACGAAATGAAATTGCTCTCCCTACAAGAGAGAATGAGTATGTTATCGATCTTTCGATTGGCTATTAGGGTACTTTCCGATCATATGAATATTCATGTAAAACGAAGATTTGCTAGTCAATTTTCCCAGGGGTAATGCATGGAGTGTAACGTTATACTTAAACCTGGGTTCCGAGAATGACCGAGACTGACCCTGGTCATAACGTTTTGATAAATATTTTACCACACAACAAAATTTTAGGTCTGTCTGAATAGAAAGCATTTGCAGATGACAGTTTTTATAGAGCACATATGAAATGATTTTTCTTTGATAGGTTAGAGGACATAGTGGGAAAAAGGGAAAATGCTGGTAACCGGCATTTTATCCTTTTCCAACAAAGTTTTACAAAGCCTAACGTCACTGTGTGGAAAAGGGTTAAGATAAACTTTTGCATGTCAAATATCTTTCTGTCTCATGATTAAGCCATATTTAGGCCAAATTTGTCCTTATTTAAGTAAATTGCTTGGAATAATAAATTGCAGAGATGCATGCAACATCATTTTATCTGATTACTTGTATCTACATTATAACAATGAGTTTCGACTCTTCATAATTTGCTTACCTGACGAATAGATAGCCCGTTCTACACCTTTGCATTGCCTTAAAATGACAACAAATGATAGTATATGCAACTAGAATGTATGTTAACTTATTTTTCTACACAAAAAAGAATCCATTTTTCCGCCTGAAGGACGTTCATGGAGGGGAACTAGTATTAATATACACGTTACATCTTCAATCATTTGCAACCAGTTTTTATTATTTTATGACATTATAATTACTCCTGCACATCTTCGCAAGCTAAGGCTGACGATTCACTACGCTACTCTAGCTTTGGCGGATGGAGCTTGATTTTTACATTCACCCGATACGCTTTTTCATTGGATGCAGCCAGCTCTAGCTGCAACGAATGAAATCACTCGTAGCATTTCATCCTTGATAAAAAATAGAACAAGGTCTCTACCTTTCGAGTAGAAGGTAAACATGGAAACCCACGTTGATGTCTGCTTATCGCTTCATGTGTACTCGTAAGCGGTTTGTTAAACGATATTTCATTTGCTTTTAGAAATATGATGTAAAGGGGGGTAATAATCAGCCTCCAATAGAGGACGCATGGCAGAAATCTCGAAATCGGGCTCAATCAGCCAAGGTAAGATCCACGTAGCCTTAAAAGCTTAAAACGAGGTGTGAGGGCACTTTTTTATATTTACCACGTACGGTATTCTATGGCAGGAATCTCGAAATCGGGCTCAATCAGCCAATGTAAGACCCACGTAGTGATCGTAAACTTGGCTGGCGAAGATGCTTTTGCATCGTCATGCTACATATTGCTGATGATGGTTGCAGGGATGCAGGGATTACAGCAGATAGAAAATGCATTTCATTCTGTTGCGGCTAGCCATAGCCATGACAACCACAGTTTCCGGTTTAAATCAAAAACAGATCCCAACAGTTTCTTTACCAGGTACACCTTATACTGATATTTTTTCTATTTCTTTTGCAAGGCCATCTAGAGGCTACACATTGTAAAGTTATAACAATGTTTGTTAACCCATTACCACACAAAACCTACTTTTGACGCCCCTGAGAAAGAAGTCTTTTGAAAACACTGTAGGAAAAGGAGAAAATGCTGGTAACCAGCATTTTCTCCTTTCCCCACGGTGTTTTCTACCCTTTCCAGAACAAATTTCAATTTTTCAAGTCACCTTTATTTTGTCGTCTGCAAATGCTTTCAATTTGAAACAGTCTAAAATATTGTCGTCTGGTAACGGATTAACTCTCTGCCAGTAACAGTGCATCTTTAATCATAAGGATCACGATGGCCCTGAAGTCGCTCACTAGAGCCTTTGATCAAACATGACCTATTTCCAATCTCGTCTGAGATATACGAGGAGTGTTCAATAAGTAATGCCCCTGACACACTTACAGTTTTCTGATCTGGCAGAAATTTTTCATGTGCAATGATTTATATCTCTATGGGTTATGTGGCAAAATACAGCTCTGAACTAATTGTGGTTTCTGATTTACAGGTGCTTAAACTGAGTCAGGTGTGTGAATGCAATCTGATAGAAAAATGAATCAAAATTACTTCTTGTAACCCAATGGTCGTTTAAATTTTAGCACAGATTTCCGATCATGTTTGAATTCACGATGCCAGCGTTTTACAAGGTAATATGATGGGGCATTATCACCGTAAGTAAATTTAATCTCATCAAAAGTCTCCTGTGGTGTGTGACACCAAACAGGCTCCCATTTCACACCTGACGCAGTTCAAACACCTTTAAATCAGAAACCACCATAGAGATATCAGTCATTCCACATGCAAGATTTCAGCTAGATCAGACAACTGGAAGTGGGTCAGGGGCATTACTTACTGAACGCCCCTCGTATAGACAAACATTCTTAAAAAACACTCATTTGTATAGGACTGAGATATTATCAAGACAAACATTTTGTCCGAATTTCAAGAATTTTTTTACTGAAAATTCGGCCTCCAGAGCTTACACAAGGTTTTTCTAAGATATTCCCTAGTGACCTGGTTTTTGATCTGACATGACCTATTTTCATACTCATCCAAGCTATTATGATGAAAGGCTTTCTGACGAAATTTCAAGACCATTGAACTGAAACCGTGGCCTCCGGACGGAGTGTACACAAGGTTTTTTTCTAAGATTTGACCCGATGTCCTGACCAATTTCCAATAGTATTGGACTGGAAATGTTGCCTCTAGAGCGTACACAATGTTTTTCTAAAAATTGAACTGGTGACCTAGTTTTTAACCCGATTTAAACCATTTTTTGAAATCTTTTGAGATATCGTCGAGGCAAATATTCTAAGCAACTTTCAGAAGTAATGAAAAAAAAAATGTGGCCTCCAGAGCGTACCCAAGATTATTTTAAGATTTGACCTAGTGCTATAGTTTGTGGCCCTATATAACCCATTTTCAAAGTTGTCCGAGATATCACTAAGGCAAACATTCTGACCTAGTTCCATTAGTATCTGATTAAAAAGTGTCCTCTAAAGCGTACACAAAGTGAAGAAAGTTGACGACGAACGACGTAAGACGGACGCAGGACATATCAAGATCAAAACAGCTCACCATGAGCACTTCGTGCTAAGGTGAGCTAATGACATCCATCATGGGAAACTAAGCATAACATACACTCAAAGGATAAAAAAAAAACACAGAAAGAAACGCAGGGTAAACTTTGAAGTTGATTCTAGGTAAGATCTCGAGTATATTGACCAATATTTATTAAATAGAAATGAAGATTAATCCATACGGAATAAACTGCAAGATACTTAGGAGTAATTGAAGGAAATTGAAAGAGAACTCTGCAATACGAAATCAAAATAGACCGATCGTTAGAACTGGCTAGTCAATATCGGGTATGATCCCAGTTCCACAGCCCCGATTCTCCTAGAAATGGAGTTCATGGGTGAGTTTAACCTCAATATCCAACTGGTCCCACAAGTGCACAACAGGGGATAGGTCAGGGCTGTATGTCGGGACTTTATGGCAGCCAGTCCAGTCGATGGATGTTGCTTTTATTGAGAAAGTCGCTTGAGAGTTGCCTGACCGATTTTCGTTGATTTTGAAGGACGCCTTCGCATGATATTGCAAATAATGTCACCCTGCGTTTCTTTATTCGTTGAGTATATGATGCATGCTACTCAGTATGTTTATCTCGTGGGCGTCGCATGGACGCCATTTTGAATGTTTTATGTATACAGTGCTCTCAAAAGGGAAGCTGCTTTTACGTGAATTTCCAGTGTAGAAGAATATATGTTTGTTATCCAATCAGATAGCGAGAAATTTCTGTGTAGTATAATAAAGTATTTCGTATAAATAACTATATTCCATCATCCTATTTTTTATCAAAGGAAGGGTTATCACATCAACAATGAATGGGGGCGGCAGACAATGCAATAAAAATACCCGTACAGTGTGTGAAGTGTGTGATGCATGGGAATACGAATATCATTGTATATGAATACAAGAACAAAATCAGTATGTGAAATAATACAGCAATAATGCATGAATAAAATAATATAAATTGTGGATTTTCTATTTATGTAAAAAGTAGTAACAAAGAAACTGTAGCTAATAATTGTACAAATTTTTTTTTTTTTTCCAGGACAAAGGATAATTTATATTTACCAGTCTGTCATACATCTAATTACGGATTTCCAATTAAAGATTAGCATGAACGAAAGTACGAGGAACAAACCATAAGCTCTTTTTTCTTTTCTATTTTTTTCTTCTTAGTAGTTCAATGATGCATTCTTTTGACCAGGACAGTTCCATTTGCCCCAGTGTTTACAAATAAATAAAACGTTAAAATACCTATCTTTACATAACATGAATAATTTACATCTCATTAAGTTGGTTATTGAGAACGATACTTTCCTCCGATCTACTTTTACTGCGTATCCGCATAAAGGATACAGAGTGGCCCATAATTTCAATTACCTTTCCAGAATATTGTCAATTTCAGTTGTCCTTATGTGTAAAGGAATGAAAATACACGAATTAAAATTTTAGTCTATAACAATAGAGTAATTTTTGTGTACTGATGACGTTTTGTTAGTCTACTGAAATTCATCGTCCCGAAAATATCACTAATGTTTGTTAAATTTGTTCTAGAAATACTGTTGACTACACCGTGACAAGTTCCAGCATTTTCTCGATTACGCTTGATTAACCACGTAAAGATCAAGAACTCCTTCTATCTGTACATGTATCTTTGGTAAATCTTTCTTTGCCTTATTTAACACATCGGTGGTTGGAAATGTTCATGTAATTTCAGACACTAACTCCTCCTTCAAGTTAATTTACAATAGCTTTATTGTGATTACCAAGTTGTGTCTGATGGCACCTTTTGTTCTCAACGACGTCATTTGTTGGAAATAAATTTTCAAATATTAACAATAAAAGAAAAATGATGAAATGCACATCTACCCAAAACAGGGTAACAGATATTTTTCTGATACACCCTGTACATTCATAGCTAGTTTCGCATCAGAACAGTTACAATAGTTGAAGCTTCGACTAAAACATTTGTTGTAGTTAAATGACACAGGTGTCCGCACGACATACATTGTAATCAATAAATTAATTTATGTTTAAATTATTTACAACTTTGGAATACCTACTTTACAAACATGAAAGAAAAAAAAGCGGCACACTATCTTCGTAGGCAGAGGTAGATGCACAACAGAGAATTAAGAACTTGAAAAAAAAAAAAAACGCATAGTTTTGAAGTACTCTGAGCTTTCCTCAAATGTAAAAGATTTTAGAAGAAAGAATGGCATGTAAGCATTGATGCATATTCGTGCAAACTTTATGAATTTTTGCTCCAAAACATACTTCACTACGGTTTTTATTTTGCTCCAGAGCTCTTGATATTTATATCTGTTGACTTACAATTAATGTCTAACTAAATCAGATGATTAGCTTTAAAATTCGAACATAAACCTGAGCTGTTGGTCTATACAGTCATTGATATTCTCCCAGATTTAAATTATGAAAACATCAACTTCACTTCGAAAAAAAGATGTACCCAAACATGATGTTTTGTTTACAATTTTATGTAATAATAATTAAATACAATCAAAACAAAACAGAAAAAAAAAGAAATCAATAACCTGACGATCCTGTTCGTGTACCACTTTGAAAAAAAAACTACCTTATGTAAAGCGCATGCCTGCGGTACATACTTCGCTGAAGACATGACGTGAACAAAAATAAAGATAGCAAGCTCTTAATTCTAATACAGAACATGGACAGCAGACAATGCCACCGCCAAAAACACTGGCCTTTATTAGCACTCCCTTACTCACAAAAAAAGCTTTATAGCTTTACACTAACTACTCGTACTAGACAAGAGTCTTTACAAAGTTTTAGCACGAAGTCTTTGTGTTCCTCTGCAAAAAATCAACTGACCATCAAAGCTATGGTTGAGCATTCATCTCTCCTTGGATTTGTTCCTCCTGACTTTAATACGTAAAAAGTATATGAGGATAATACCAAGGACAACGGACAGTTCGCCTTCCATGGTAGTCATCCATAGCATCCTTCATACCTTATAAACAGTTCATGATTGTTCTCTATGTACATTTCGTCTAGAGCTGACTATTATCAATAACACCACCACACATTGTCCAGACTCTTATCGATACTGTAACAATGTGCTCCACTTGAAAAAAGTTCCATTCGAAGGTATTCTTTGGCTAGCCTGCTTAACAACTGTTGAAGATTCTTTGTAAGGCTCTATCTACATGTAAGTATCTTTGTGTTTTTGCTTTTGTGATTTAAAATACCTAAGTCATACGAATGAACAATTCTATGAAAAATAACTTTGTATCACTGGGTTATCTTATCACGTGGTATACATTTTTAAGAGAGACAGACATACTTATCAGCAACAACAACCACGAGAATAAGTACATGCCGGTCGCCCGTGACGGTTCATCAGGTAGACTCATATTGGAATTTTCGCCAGCAGCCAATGGTTCTGCAAAAACAAACAAAAAAATTAAAAAAAAAAACAGGAATGAGCAATTACTTGCAACTACAAGATTACGTCAACTTACATCCAGCAATGTGCCATCTCTGGCGTCATCAGTGTCTACTCCTGAAACAACAACTACTATGTTTTCTCAAACCAAATTCTGAGAAGCTGAAATTTAGTCGAATCCTCGTGTGAGTAATTCAGATTGGTAAATATCGAAAATGAAGTTTAGTTATATACAGAGAAATGAAGTTATGGTACACAGTTTAAAGTAAAATCTATTACTTGTATATTAAGGATATGGTGGTAAAATACTAGTAATCGCTGTCTACATTGCGTGTTTTTGATATAATTATTACGATATTTTTTTTAAATATTATAATGAAAAAAGTTATATATCCAAAACAGAGGTAATATTTGCAGTTATATGAAATTTCATGACCGCTTTTTTTGGGTTTATCGAGAAATGAACGTAATACCTTCCTCTTAAAAAAAAATATTTTTTATGAAACATTGCTTACTTTGAAGTTAAGGAATTGTGAGTTTTTGCAATAATTGCTTTTCAAAATATATATCTTACAAGTGAAAATGATAACTTCAGTAAAAAGAAAGGGTACAAGATTATACAATAAGAAAAACATAGTTCATCATGTGACCTTTGTTTTTGTGTAATATACCCAGTACGAACTGTCTTATCTTAGACTTGTTTGAAATACTAAGATCTCATGATTACGTACGAGTATTATAACTCTGGTCATTCATTGTGTCATTGTTTTCATGCCCTTTGTCTCTTAAAAAGTACGTCAAATAAAAAATTCCAGATCCATTCAACGCTTCGTAAAGCTAAAGTTTGCTTTTATTTCTTAGATCCACAATCCAGCAGTTATACTAACATATACATATCAGCTTTGAGGCTATAGGCACTCATCTGTAAAAACCGTGATTTGGTCTTATTCAAAAAAAGAACTAAGGTATCGCATAAAGATATTACATTATTGATTCAATTTATGAATTATTTCGCTAAAGTTTAAAAGAAAAAGTTTTCAAGTAATAAATGTTTGATTAAGTGATTCTGAATGGAGTTTAACTAGATAAAATAACGAACACTCACCTCTTTTTCTTGACTTTTTATCAGCTGAAAACAAAACAAAAGGTAATGTTATAGTTGTAAAACCTAGAAGAGCTGGACCCGATTTTCGGATAGTGAAGACTAAATATTATTGATTGGTAAAATATTATTGATTGGTAAAACACTCTGTGAAAAATAAACAAACAAAAAAATAAACAAATAAATAAATAAATAAATACAAGTATTTTTAACCATGACCGAAAAGGGTGTTTACTTTTCGTATAATTATAGCTTTCGACGCAAATAATCATAACTGTTACATCCCAGTCAAGTGCTTTGATTCAATATAGGCTGGTGTACGCTTGTGGGTCTGCGATGGTTCCTGATTTAAAGTTCTTTTCACACTACATTCTCAACAATTGAAGTTGCTCGTTATTGTTGTTATAAAATATGAATAAATTGAGGATTAAAAACGTTGAAGGATATAGCGAAGTTGAAAGTTTATCTCAAATGTCCGTTTTATTACAAAAGTGGTTCTATTCTTATCCCATAACTGCCCTTTTCTCCTAGAGTAATACAGCGATTTTCATGATCCTACGCACAACTGAGTCAAGTAATTGTCCGACTTTATATGCAGATTCATTTTATATACTTTCTTCAGAGAATAATTAACTGAACGGTGTTCTACGCCGCATTCAGCATAATATCAGTTATATAATGACGACAGCTCACATATTCAAGTATGTCCTTGATTTCACCAGTACTAGACTAGAAATTCTTCCAGAGAAGGAAATCAAGTTTCATCTATGAAAAAAAAAATCGGACATAAATTTGCTTTCGAAATAAATATTCTTTGTTACTCAACTTATCCGAATCTAAATGGTTTTGAGCTGGCTAAAAGCTCGCTGAATAATATTTTTCAAATATTCTAATAAAAGTTGTCATCTTATGTCTGAACGTACATGTAACATACGACTTATATATAGGTTACCTCCTAACTACCTCCAAAATTCAATAAAGATAAGAGACAAGAGCATCGCATGCGGGTGCCAATACTCGGCTGCAATTGCTTAATTCTAAGTGGACAATTTAAGTCGATAGAGGGGACATAACTATGTAAAATGCTTTGATGGTTATCTGCCACTGTGGTGTGCATTTCCATGGTGAAAGTCAATAACTTTTACGACTTTGAAATAGTTACCATCAGCAATAAAATAGATATTACTTAATGAGATTTTTTTGTACGACGACGACGCAGACAAGGCAGACGACGCTGAAGCTACGACAATACCTCAATGCAATGTTTTTTTTCTCGAAAGCAGCCGAGTTTAACAGGAATAAATACTCACTGTTTAAAACATTAACTTTCACACTTTTCACTTGAAGGTCTGATGTTCGACACGTATAGGTTGCAGCATCGTTCATCTCAGCATGGGCTTTCGATAATATACTAGTTATTGTTCGTGAATTGATAGAGAGTCTCTTTCTTAGTTCTATACGTTTGAAATTATCGGCTGTAATTTTGGAGCCGTCTTTAAACCAGTCTATTGAGTCAGGAGGAGTGAGCGCCCCTGTCGCATTGCACAGTAGTCGGAGTTCCATACCCCTATCGACGTGTAATTTGCCGGAAATGGAAATTTCTGCAAGAGAAACAACGTTCAGTTAACTGCACTTACCCATAAAATACGTATCATTGTTTTCAGTGCAACATAGATATTAACCCTTTACTCCATAGATACTCATTTCTACACATTGCTTGTAGGAAGGATCCTTTGGAAAACATTGTGGCAAAAGGTGAAATTGCTCGTCACGAGCAATTTCACCTTTTGCCACAATGTTTTCTATGCTATCAAAAGGTTTCATATACACATAAGATATGGCTTCATCCTTGCTGTTATGTATGGTCAGTTAGAGATACCATAGAAATGCCTTATTGGGTAAAGGGTTAAGCTACATGTACATGTAAGTATAAGTGAGATGTAGCTGTAATATGAATGGCCATGTTATTATTAAACACTTTCAAATTTGGCATAATACGCTTTCAATCACATAAAACTATCAGATTATTTTGGGACATAAATTGATCATTGACAGTTTCTGCGTTATCAATCTGCTAATTTCTTTAGCCGAAAGATGAGAACAAAGTTTGCTAGTTGGGTAAGTATTCGCTTATCATTCTCAATCCAATTCTAATAAAAAAGCTCACAAGTCCATTGACTGTCAGTCAACCATGTGACTTGTTATCAAAACGACATTTAGCGTGAAACCAAACAGAAAAATCGTCTCCGTTATAATTTTGACAGTAACTAAAATAGGGAGATGTTAATGTAACCCGCTGGGAAAAGAGATAGACACAACGCTTCCCTAGGTTAAGTTCTTTTACTGTGCTGTAACATTTGTAGGAAAAAAGCCTGAAATATAAATCATTAAAGCATCCTTAGAAATCAAGATCTACAATGCACAGTATTAAAATAAAACATATACAAGTGTGAAACAAAGGACTAAAAACCCACCAGAATCAAAATATTGCTGCAAGTGAAGAATAAATCATCTGGGTAGCCTTAAACTTCCAGGTCTCAAAAAAAACATAGGTCTGTCCTTGTGAAAGGTCTGTGTCAGAGTGAAAAAGACAAAGAGTGCTCAAGTCAACCAAACAGTGCATGCAGGATTAGGTAGGTGAATTTATCTCTCGCACTAAATCTCACTTTCCTTACTTTCTACTAGCTCTCCCTTAACTATCTCTTTACTCTCCCTTAACTCTCTCTAAGCTTTAAAACAAATGAATGTATGGATGTATAAAAAATGACATGTATGATAAAAAAAACACACTATATACATTCATGGTAAAGTAAAATACACTGGTTACATTCTCCCCTGCTTTGGAAAATGGCTCCCGACATTGCTGATGGACAAGTTCAAAACATCAGGGAAAACTGAAAATCATATGACAAAACAAAACAATGAATTGTCCAAGTAACATCGCTGTTACAAAACCAGTATAGTTTTCTGGCACTGGTAAGCCAGATAGAATTGTGGGAGTCAGCAAATAAACATGGATTTAGATCCATTCCCCATATCTATCTGGAGGTCGGATTGTCCTACTGGACCGCCTAACTGGCTCCGCCTGGGGTGCCACCTCTGGGCTCTGAGTTCGATTCCCTGCTACGGCTTCAGGATATCCCTCTGATAATTGTGATGAATAGGATGGCTGACTAGCTTCTGCACTGGGGCTAGTCATATTTGTACCATCTCTCCAACTGAGGTTGTCACTGGGGTTCTGGGTTTGAAACCGATTGGTACGTCGTCTTTGAGGAATGATATATGGCTGACTGGTGTCTGATTCGGAGCCGGAATCGCTTGCTGACTGAGATGCCGTTGACACTTTTGAGGCAGTTCTCTTTCGAGTCTGTCCAACAGGCATCGACCTAGCTTCATCAGCAGCAGGGATGCTGTTAAATGGCAGAAGCATATTCCGATGCAGAGTTCGAACAGGTCCTCTCTGGTTGACTGGACGAAGTCTATATACTGGGACCTCTGCATTCGGTATATCAGTTATGATGTAGGGATCAGCCAGCTTTACTTTCCCTGTGTGGTGGGCTTTCCGAACCAGCACCGTATCTCCCTCAATAAGATGATTTTCTTTGACCTTTTGGTCATATTGTCTCTTATTATCTGGAGAAGTCTTCTTTGCTGTCTCTGAAGCCAACTTGTATGCTTTCCTCATTCTGTCCTTAAGCTTTCCGATATAGTCTGTAGGACTGCTGCAACCAGCTTCATCGGGGCTGACACCAAGAAAGGCATCTATGGACAGCCGTGGATGCCACCCAAACATAAGGAAATGAGGAGCATATCCAGTTGCTTAATTCTTTGTGCAATTGTAGGCATGCACAAGAGGACTAACATGAGACTTCCAGTCTGACTTCTCTGACTCTTCCAGGGTACCAAGCATTCGGAAAAGGGTTCTGTTAAATCGTTCCGCACTTCCATTTCCCATTGGATGGTAGGGAGTTGTTCGAGTCTTGCGAACGCCGGCGATATTACAGAGCTCCTTTATCACCTTGCTTTCGAAGTTTCGGCCCTGGTCACTATGCAACTGTTCCGGAAACGAGAAGTTGACAATGAAGTTGTCATACAGAGCTTTGGCTGTTGTCTGTGCTGTTTGGTTCCTAGTGGGAACAGCTTTAGCGAAGCGCGTAAAATGGTCTGTAATGACAAGGATGTTCTCGTAACCTCCTTTGGATCTTTCAAGACTGAGAAAGTCCATGCAGACCAGCTGCATAGGTCTGGTGGTACAAATTGGCTTGAGATCAGCCGATATCCTTGCAGCGGTCTTTCTGTGTATACAGCGGTTGCAGGCTTCAACTCTGTTGACGATGTCTTTTTCCATGCCTGGCCAAAAGAACCTCTGCCTAGCAAGCCAAACAGTCTTGTCTTTGCCTGGATGTCCTGAATCATCATGGATTCCTTTAAAGGCAACTTCTCGAAAAGCTTGTGGCAACACCAGCTGCTTCACTTTCTGGCCGTCTATAGTCGCGGTTCTGTAGAGTATGCCTCGGTCTTTGAAAAAAGCTTCCTCCTCCTTGGGATGAAAACCGCAATCTATGAGGCTAGAAACAAACGCAATGCCTTCGTCTGCCATCTGTTCGAAATGCCAGTCTATCTGTCCAAGAGTTGCTGGTGGCACATCATCATCACCTGCAGAATGAAATGATGTGTCTCCAGCTATGGATCCAGCCAGGCTACCATCAACCAAGGCGGCATGACAGACGGCTTTTACTACATCTCCAAAAAGCTTTGGCATCCGAGACAGGGCATCAGCGTCGGCATTTTGAGATCCAGGCCTGTATGAGATATAGTAGTTCGAAAGAGCTGCAACCCATCGATGACCTGTTGCATCAAGTTTGGCTGTGGTCATTACATACAGCAGTGGATTGTTGTCAGTGATAACATCAAAGGTGGTACCATATAAATAGTCATGAAACTTGTCCGTAACTGCCCACCTAAGAGCAAGAAACTCCAACTTATGTGCTGGGTAGTTGCGTTCACTCGGTCGCAAGCCACGACTAGCATAAGCTACAACACGGTCTTTTCCATCTTGCTGTTGGTAAAGAACTGCTCCCAATCCTAGGCTGCTAGCATCTGTATGTAGTTTAAAAGGAAGAGAGTAGTCTGCAATGGCAAGAACTGGTGGCCCAGACAGCTCTGCCTTTAAAATTCTAAATGAGTTCTCTTGGTCCGCTTCCCATATCCAAGGGCATGGTTTCTTAGGTTTCTTGTGTTTGCTTCCTCTCTTTGCAGACTTATTTAGAGTATGACCCTCCAAAAGACTATTCAGTGGTTTGGCAATCTTGGAGAAATCTTGGACAAAACGGCAGTAGTATCCGGCAAATCCAAGGAAGGATCGAAGTTCCTGAATATTGGAGGGAGTGGGCCAATTCCTAATAACTTCGGTCTTTGCTGGGTCAGCTGCAATGCCTTCTTCTGTTATAATGTGTCCAAGGTAGGTTACCGATGACGAACAGAACTCACACTTTGAGGGTTTCAGCTTCAGCTTGTGTGCTGCTAGTCGACTGAAAACGGACTCAAGTCGCTGTAGATGCTCCTCGAAAGTGCGGGAGAAGATCAAAATGTCATCGATGAAAATGAGACATTCTTTCAGAAGAAGTTCGCCCATACATTTCTCCATAAGCCTTTGGAAGGTTGCTGGTGCATTACAAAGCCCAAAACTCATCCTATTGCATTCATAAAATCCGAGGTTCCCAACTGAGACTGCAGTTTTGGCTTTGTCCTCCTCTTCAACCTCCACCTGCCAGTATGAAGAACGTAGGTCAAGCTTTGAAAAGTACTTTGCGCCTGCTAAAACATCAACGGTGTCATCAAAACGGGGTAACATGTATGAGTCTATCCGGGTTCGGCTATTGAGCTTTCTGTGGTCAATACAAAACCGCAAAGACCCATCTTTCTTCCTCACAAGGACAACATTTGAGGAAAACGGACTCCCGGATGGCACCACAGTCTAGCATTTCCTTCAAGTGCTGCTTGACTTCTTCGTACATAGCGGGAGGGATCTTTCGATATGGCTGCTTGAAAGGTGTGTCATCGTCAAGGACTATCCTATGCTTGACTAAATCAGTGCAACCGATATCAGTAATGCCTTTGGAAAACACATGTTCCCAATTTCCGATAACTTGTTTCAACTGTAGTAGCTCATCAGTTGAAAGATTTTCACTATCTATAGTGATGCCGAGTTTCTCAGTAACATCACTGAAATCTGTAGAGTTAGGCTGAAACTCTGTTTGTGACAATGAAGCAAGGTTATCAATAACATTAACCTCGTCGACATTTGTAGAAAAAAAGCCTGAAATATAAATCATTAAAGCATCCTTAGAAATCAAGATCTACAATGCACTGTATTAAAATAAAACATATACAAGTGTGAAACAAAGGACTAAAAACCCACTAGAATCAAAATATTGCAGCAAGTGAAGAATAAATCATCTGGGTAGCCTTAAGCTTCCAGGTCTCAAAATAAACATAGGTCTGTCCTTGTGAAAGGTCTGTGTCAGAGTGAAAAAGACAAAGAGTGCTCAAGTCAACCAAACAGTGCATGCAGGATTAGGTAGGTGAATTTATCTCTCGCACTAAATCTCACTTTCCTTACTTTCTACTAGCTCTCCCTTAACTATCTCTTTACTCTCCCTTAACTCTCTCTAAGCTTTAAAACAAATGAATGTATGGATGTATAAAAAATGACATGTATGATAAAAAAAAACACACTATATACATTCATGGTAAAGTAAAATACACTGGTTACATTAATCATGGGTATAAACTTATGTCGAGCCATAAGAGGTAATAGTTAAAATGGCCGTCCTGCTTGAAGCTCAAGATTTAAGGGAAAGCATTATGATATGTCCACCAGGATTATGACGACTTGACTTTAGGAATATCTTCTCTCCAAGTGTTACGTGAAATGTACAATATTCCTGTATTTCAGTCCTATACGTCGTAAAAGGGCATTTCACTTTATTCCTGCGCGTTACCATCTTCGCTAGCCAAGGGTAACTATCGCTACTTTGCAACATCCACACTTGGCTGATCGGGTCGAAACGTGTTATCCCCTGGATAGACAGCCTACTGAATTTTAGTTATCACTCCCAGAGCAATATCATGGAAATTCAACCAAACGTCACGTAATATAACCCTTTCGACAAAATCCACTCACGTACTTTGACAGGCCATCGTCTGGTACTAATAAAGTATCCTAAAACTTAATCTGATATTTATAGCAGTGCGTTTTGAAGTAAAATTACTCGTCAATATATTTTGGAAATGATATCCAGCATATCCGACAAGTTTTCCTGCGGTCGCTATACTTATCTAGGTTTTGCGGATGATATATAGCAGATAATAAATTATAACACACTCTTTGAATGTTGCTTTCAGAATAGATTTGCATCAATGATTACACAAATCTCATGATTACGAATCTCGACTTGATCAGTGAAGTTTGCCTACAGCAACGTAGTGACCGACACCTATTGCTAGCGAAGATGGCACCATACAAACCGACATTCACATCTAAAATCCATGATCAATGCAAAACTAACTCGTGTCTTATCTAGAATTTTAAAATCAATCAAATTCATGCATGTAACTGTCGTGGAGTCATTTTCAACCCTACAAACACTCCTGAAAAAGATAGGAGACAGTCATTTTCAAGGAATTTTGTATACTTACGTGAAATAAAAATGTTGGCATATATGACCTATTATTCTGTTTGTAAGATTATGCTATCAGGCAAAAAGACTTCACACTCGCTTGCTTATGAGATGTCCTCACAAAACAGAATCATGGCACGCTTACAAAAACACTTTTTAGCCTCTTTGTGATAAAATGTTATCATTAAAGAACTTTAGCCAGAACTTTTAAGTCTTGCGATCATCAGCCGCTACAAAAGCATGGCCAATGGTACTTGTCAACCAGTTAACTCTTTTCCAAACAAGCCCTTGTTTTTACGTGTCTGCAGTACAAGTATTTTGAAAACACTGGGGGAAAAGGAGAAACTGCTCGTAACGAGCAATTTCTCCTTTTCCCATAGTGTTTTCAACCAATTTGGAGACCTTTCTGCCATTTTTATCAAATTTGAAATTGTCGTCAGCAAACTCTTTGAGTTTGGAAGAGTCTAAAATTTCTCGTTTGGGAAAGGCTTAAATACGACGACATTGCCAATCTAGAGCACTAAGTGCAAAAACCGAGTAGGACATCCAACATTTCAAAAGACCAATTGTAGCTTTTATCTACGACATATTTCTCTAACATTTTGATATAATGGAACTAACGTGTATGATTACTAAAAAGATATGCACAAAGGGAGGCAAAAAGATAGAAATTAGGAAAGTTGCAACAAAATATAAGAGATAACATGTAAATATACTTACGAGGTTCTGCGTAGGAATATTCGTCTGAAACGAAAATAACGACATTTTACTTCGTATATGTAAGCAGAGTTTATCTAAATACCTTTCTAATAATATGCATGTACACTCTGTTCTCTCAGGGAAAGACATAAGCTTTCATAGTTAAGAAGCCGAGCCATTGGAAATGTTATCAGAATACTCCTCTCCGCGATATTGGTCTAATGGAATTATTCTCAAGGAACTCACTGCAGTGCGATAGCCAAATACCGGGTAAAAAATAGAAAAGACGAGTGTAATTGATTATCTCTTGCTAATTTGTAAATAATTACTGGTGTAAAAAGGCATAAAACATAATTCATTTCAACCCTTTACTTCATATGCTAATTTAAGGCTCCTTCACTTCATCAGCAAATAAACATATGATGTCAAAAACATGGACAAACGGGGAAACAATTATCTGATTGAGTGAAAAACATTGTGGGAAAAGGAGAAATTGCTCGTTACGAGCAATTTCTCCTTTACCCACAATGTTTTCAAAAGCGGTCATTTGCTGATGTGTCAAAAAGAGTACCTATGGAGTAAAGGGTTAAGAAAATTTTAAAAGATTAAGAATGTGACAAAGTACTAGGGACTTTTCTGTTAGGTAGTTAAAGTATAACCAAGGATTGGAATCTCTGGATATAATGAATTGAAAAGATTTCAAAACAAAATAGAGTTTCTACTCACTGTATAGTACTGTATGTCTGTTTAGTAAGATTCTCATCAAAGGTTAACATACTGCTTACTGTACTTTCTAAGTTGTACGGTCAGGTGGCAGGGGACTTGGGAACTTATTCACGGTTGTGATGAATTATGTCATCGAAGGCAAGGTAGTGACATGATTCGCCACAGCCGTAAACAATTTTGCAAGTCCCCTGCCACCTGACAAAATAACGAATTTATTATACTGCAAAGTTATACTGCAAAGTTTTGCCCTACCAAAGCGCGTTAAGTGATTTTTTTTTATTATAATCTCACGAATGAAGTATGCTGACGAAATAGAAATTCCCCTTTGAGTGCCCCAATTCAATGAAAACTGACGCCACTGGAAACTGACGTCACTATAACGTGCAGTTTGGTGCATAAATGTGCAGTCTGGTGATCGATCGACGCGGCCATTTTGGATGTTGTGTTGCACGTGCAGTGATGTTTACTGGGCACTCAAAAGGGAAACTGGCTTTACGTGGTTTTTACTAGGGAACGTGATATATACCAATCAGATCACGAGAAATATCTTTGTAGTATAATAATAAGTCTCGTGTCTGTTTGCAACTTGCAAATATCCTTGTCGTCGCATGATACCTTATTATGGCGATAGCAAAGTTAAAGCTAGTTTTAAGATGTGACGTTTCAAATAGCTTTTGATGAACAAGATCATTTAATTATTTCTGACCATCATAAGATGGGAGTTCCAATTTAAAGACCTTTGCTGGAAGTAGAACGTGTTTTCTTAAAAATAAAAGTCAAAACTGATCTGAGAGTCACGTTCCAACTTGTATCATGCAATGAGCCAATAAAGCTTTCGAACGTGTTCATGTGATTTTGCAAACAGCAGTAGACATACATACCTCTGACAGTTAAATATACTTTCTTCCTGAGTTCTCTATCTACTGCACTAACTTGACACTCGTAAGACCCGGTTTCGTGTGTAGTAACGTTCGATATCATGAGATTCCAATCCGGAGACTCTTCTATGTGCGCCACCTCGTACCTGTCATCGTCTATTAAAGTTAACTCACCGATTGTTAAAGGAATGGATTCGTTGACGCGACGCCAGATCACCTGCAAAAGATAATTGATTTAACATTTTATAAAACGATTTCGTGTATCAACGCAACTTGCACAGAAAACTTCTGAAAACATAGTTGGAAAAGGATATAATGTTTTTAACCTGTGTTTCTCCATGTTCCTCAATATATGTCTACTCTTTCTAATATTTTTTTGCAACTATTTCAGATAGATAATCCCATCTGAAAACTTAGTATTAACGTTTATAAGAATACACTTGCCTGTTTTGTTCATAAAATGCATCTTCTATTCCTAGACATAGTAACTGTTATTATACACATCCTGTACAACGCATGTGACGCATTTTTTTCATGAAAAGCAGAAATATAAGATTTTTTTTTCCAAGAGTTTTCAGGAAATTATCGTTTTCATATTCAGCATCCGAGATTATCTTTCTCCTTATTTTATCCAACCGCGGGTAAGGAGGTGCATTAAGGTAGTGGACTCGTAATAGAAAACAGCTATTTCCACCATAATATTATCCTACAAAATTTGCAATGATTGAAAAAGAATATTATTGTACTACTGTTACCGAAACACGTTTTCCTTTTTCATACCTCTTGGAATTGTCACTTACAAATTTAAAACCTCTATATTCTCATTACAAAGGCAAAAAAATAATAATCCTTCCTTCTCTGGAAATTAATAAAAACATCAATAAATTGTTTCAAAATAGACATTAAAAGAATTTCATGTTGGTTAAAAACGTGCAAAAGTATTAGATCTGTATAAATTCGTATTTCTCAACTATCAAGACATTTTATGCCGTGCTGCATTAGAAGTATTACGGGTCTGCTACCTTAACCCTTACCACAAAATCCCTACTTTTGACGCCCCCGAGAAAGAACCCTTTAGAAAACATTGTGGGAAAAGGAGAAAATGCTGGTAACCAGCATTTTCTCCTTTTCTCACAATTTTTTCTACCCTTTACAAAACAAATTTCAAATTTTCAGTCACTTTTATTTTGTTGCCTGCGTATGCTTTCAATTTGGACCAGTCTAAAATATTGTCGTTTGGTAATGAGTTAAAAAGAAACATGGCAAAATCTAATACGTGAACTGTCTCTGTAAGGTATATGGCACTATGACAGCTCATTACATTTTATGGGTGACTTTTTCCAAATTGCAGTATGTCACTTTTGAAACGCTTAGGAATGTGGCAGAGGGAGAAATTGTTCATTATGAGCGTTTTTTCCCCCTTTTACAATTTTTTTTCTCCATACTTCACTTTACAAACTGGAGTAGGTGTTTAACTAAGATTTTTATAAAGTCGCCTGATTTTCTTTCGCGGAGAAACGCGGTCAACCGGAGAGCGTGAAAGTTTAAAACAAAGTTATAGATATCAATCTATAGCTAGAAGAATGAAGAAAAAAAAAAATCTGCAGACACCGATCGGAAAAAAACTCAACACAATTAAGGAAAAATATAACCGAACCAAGAGAGGTTCCCGGCGTGATTTACACTGTCGATGTGACCTCTACCGCAGTAAACGTGCCGGAATGTCTTGAAGTAATTAAGCAAATGGATTACATCTTCTGTTTTCAACTCGTGAAGATAAGAGGTATTCACCTAGCAATGAATGAAGTTATGTAGCACTTGCAGCGAGTTAAACGAAAATAGAGCTTTTGAAGACGGTGTATATCACGATCAGACAGCAAAAACTCGCAGCTTGACCTCGGAGCTATTTTGTCTGCGTGTTTCATCAAACTGTAGGATGAAAACTCCTCTGGATTTCAATGGATTGTATTTTTAGCCGTCCAAAAGGCCCTGTTCTTGCGGTAAGTGCTGAAAGAGTTTGCAGGCCCTACAGCTTCGAGTCTATTAAACATTTTCAAAATAAGAATGTGTAAAAATAAACTCAATATTGCAGTTTAATCTGTGATTCAGTAAAAACATCAAATATATTTTTTTCTAGGTTACGATGTAGTAGCTATATATAGCTTTATCAAAACCATTTTCACCTCGTAAACCAATGACATGTGACAATGTAAATTCAAGATAAGACTGCTCGTTCTGTGCAATTTGTTTTGAATCTACATTTCTGTAAGAGGTACAAAAGTTCCGTGTACAAGCCTAAGGTTAAGAGTTGCATATGTTAGAAAACAACAGAAAATGTCGAATTATTCAAGTTCAACAAGACTCCTTGTCCGTGCTGTCTGATCTTACTCTGCATCGTTGACTTAGTCAACAACGAACTGGTTATAGACAAAAATTGCAAAGTGGCACTAAAAGGAAGATTATTAAAAAATATGCTAAATATGAAGTAAACGTTTCAGTTACCCTACCCACCTGCTCATATTGCATCGTCTTTGAATGTTTGTGTGCTTTTTGCCTACGGTCATTATCAACAATATCTTGAGCCATGTCGCAACGCTCACTGCATTTACTCATGCGTTCCTGAAGGTATTTTTGTTGACTCGCCCTAAGCCACTCACTGCGTTCTTGATTTAAGTAACTCAAAAGTGTCTTTCTTTAACGCCTTCAAGTGGTTTATTAAAATCTTACAACCAATTATAACTGTATAAAATCGCTGGCGCCCATGAACCCTACATCATTTCGCCAGTTCTTAGACAAAATGGATTTTATGAGCCCTCTAATGATGCAATGATTTACTTTCATAATGCACCACTGACATATATTCAACCCTTTGCTCAAATATATAACCCACTTATCCGAGATGTATTTCACAGACTTGGCCAAAAAAGGGGTGCCGTATAGATAAAGTATCAGACTGTATCTCTCGCTGAGAGAGCCTTCGCTAAAATAACTGTAAAGTTAAAAAAATGTGACCCATGACGTAAAAAGGGACCATCTGGGAATTCTGTACATCAATTACATGAAAACAGATCAACGATAGTGCAGGTCAGTTTAAGTTGATAATTCAAAAAAGATCGTATAACAAGGTATAATGACCACTTTTTATATAAAAAAAAAAAAATATCATAATAGCGAAAAGTGTCAAACCTGGTCAGCCTGCGCAATTCGCGCAGTCTGACCAGGGTTGATACTTTTCGCAGTTTCTGGAAGGTCCTTTTTTAAGTGATGGGTCACAAATATGCACCGTATTAATAGAATGAGGTTCAAATACATTTTATAATCGTGACAATACGAACCGTTTTTGTGCCCAGGTTTTTCACAGAGCAGTATAAAATAGCTCTCTCTCCCTTATGGTAGGTATAATTAGACTCCGTGGGGTTGAAAACAGGAGCAGGTGTAATGTATCGATGTTCCTTCCTTCCCACCACTGAAATGAGAAGACAAATACTTATTATTGCATAAAACGTGCCTTTTCGGGCCGTTATAAGCATGTATTAACGGGTAAAAACCGGGCGGTTAACGGGAGAAAACGTGTATTAATCAGTAAATTCACGCGCCGTTAACGCCCGGGTTTGTACTATCAATATCCTCGATTCGGACCTACCTTGTAAACAACGTTTGTCATTGTCAGATTTTCCTTAGACTCCGACCATCAAACTGTAGGAATTCGTACCATATTCGATCCTTTTCATGGCATGTCTTTGATGATATTAGTACACCACAAACAAACCTTTGCACAGAATCTCAGTTAAATCGAGATCTGAACAAAAATTCACCCGTGAAATGTACTCTAAACCAGCTACATCCCACCCACTTTTTAACGTGATCGGTCCGCCTCGCTTGATGTATATCGAACCCTCTGTCGCCTTCAGTTACAGAAATTTATATCCACGCATTCATCCTAGTTGTTATCGTCCAAATATATGCAAGTGTATTCCACATAAGTCCAGTGTGTATTAAAAATCAATAAAAGTGTATATTTACATCGAGAGTATCAAGACTGGCATACAGGACTAGCGGCCCTTTCCTAATCGTAACAAAAACTTCTTCGCCGACTTCCGGTTTTGACCCATTTGCGTACAGTACATTTGAAATTCGCTTATTTGCATTTCTATGGAAATATTTTTGCTATCTGTGCAAATTATTGTCAGAATACCTTTACTTTATGCAATAATAGCGTTAATTCACGTTTTTTTCGGTCGTTAACATTCGCAGAGGCCCTCAAAATACTTAAACACCCTCGTGCTTCGCACTCGGGCGTTAAAGCATTTTTCGGGCCTCTGCGAATGTTAACGACCTCAAAAACGTGAATTAACCCTATATTACTCTTTAGCGTCATATATATTAACCCGAACTCTGTCAACGCAATCCATAGAAATTAAGATAGATGTGCATTTTAGGTAACAATTACAACAAGAGGACCATGATGGTCCTATATCGCTCACCTGAGTACTAAGCAGTTAGGGTCTACAATGAAGATAAATACCAAATACTGAGGTTCAAAGCCAAATGATAATGAAACAAGAGTTGCAAATTGTCGCAACTTATGTCCATTCCACCGGCAGTTGTCAAGGAGGTATAATAGTTGCAAAGGGCATGCAATACAACAAACATGTTCACCTAGTCTCAAGTCAACTTGACATACCAAATATCAAAGCTCTCCGAAGAATTTTAAAGTTTTCCTTTTTTGTTCCAAGATTTAAAATTTGTGACCCCCTGGGCAGGGCCAGTTTTGACCCCTTGGGCATCTTATGAACAAACTTGGTAGTGATCCACTAGTAGATGCTACATACCAAATATCAAAGCTCTACACGTTCTAGTTTCAGAGAAGAAGAATTTTAGATTTTTCCTTTTTAGTTCCCATGTTTAAACTTGTGACCCCAGGGGCTGGGCAAATTATGACCCAAGGGGCAAAAAATGAATAAACTTTGCAGAGGTCCACTAGGAGATGCTTTATACCAAATATCAAAGCTCAACACCTTCTGCTTTCAAAGAAGAATAATTTTCTTTTTATCCCATGTTCAAACTTGTAACCCCCTGAGGGGGGCAGTTTGAAACCCAGGGGCATCATATGAACAAACTTGGTAGAGGTTTACTAGGAGATGCTTCTTACAAAATATCAAAGCTCTAAGCCTAACAGTTTCAGAGAAGGAGAATTTTAAACTTTTCCTTCTTTGTTCCTATGTTCAAACTTTTGACCCCCAGGGCGGGGCCAATTTTGACCCCGGGGGCATCATACGAACAATCTTGGTAGAAGTCCACTAGGAGATGCTACATACCAAATATCAAAGCTCTACTCCTTCCAGTTTCAGATAAGAAGATTTTTAAAGTTTTCGTTCCTTGTTCCTATGTTTTGAACTTGTGACCCACGAGGCAGGGCAAGTTTAGACCCAGGGACATCATATGAACAGACATTGTAGAATATCAAAGCCCTGCACCTTCTAGTTTCAGAGAAGAATTTTAAAGTTTTCCTTCTTTGTTCCTTTGTTTCAAATTTGTGACCCCCGGGGTGGGGCTAATTTTGATCCCAGGGATATCATATGAACCACTGGGAGATGCTACATACCAAATATCAAAGCCCTGCACATTCTAGTTTCAGAGAAGAATTTTGAAGTTTTCTTTCTTTGTCCCTATGTTTCAAATTTGTGGCCCCCGGGGGCGGGGCCAGTTTTGACCCAGGGACATCATATGAACAATTTTGGTAAAGGTCAACTAGGAGATGCTGCATACCAAATATCAAAGCCCTGCACCTTCTAGTTTCAGAGAAGAAGAATTTTAAAGTTTTCCTTCCTTGTTCCTATGTTTCAAACTTGTGGCCCACGGGGCGGGGCCAGTTTTGACCCCAGGAACATCATATGAACAATCTGAAAAGAGTTGCACTAGGAGATGCTACATACCAAATATCAAAGCTCTACGCCTTCTAGTTTTAGAGCAGAAGATTTTCACAGATTTTACTATTTTTTCCTTTTAGTTGCCATGGCAACAAGAATTATGGGTGGAATTCAATCTCTTGAACATCTTCGGTAGAGCTTCACCAAAGGAACATCCCTGCCATGTTTCATCAAAATTGGCTCCGTGGTTTAGGAGAAGAACATGTGTAAAGAAATTGTGGGGGACGGACGACGGACGACGGACATTGGGCGATCACAAAAGCCCACCATGAGCACTTCGTGCTCAGATGAGCTAAAAAGTAAACAAAGTGGGTGTGAAAATACATAAAGTAAACAGGGCCGGAATTAAGATTCTTTTAAATCATACCATTTGAAATTACGGGAAAAGACATAAACTTCAAAATTAGGTTAGAATCCGCCAGGCCGCTGTATCTGTTGTGTACTTTTAGCCTTATTTTAACATTCATTTTGCTGCCAGCGACTAACATTTAGAACAAGGACACCATTCCACAGATATTCGTTTTTTCATTATTCCCATACTTTTAAATGGTATCATCTAAATACATTTTAACACCTGCTTTGAATATTTTTGCCGCTGTTAAGCCTTTAAAGACTTGCGGTAAGCTAGCGCTACATATGTATCAAAGATCAGACTGCATGTTTTATGTAGTCCTTAAAATGTCTTTTCAACCCATTTAACAGCAGCAGAAAGATTAACCCTTTACCCCATAAGGCATTTCTATGGCATCTCTAATAGACCCTAAATAACAGCAAGGATGAAGCCGTTTCTTATGTGTATATGACACCTTTTGATAGCATAGAAAACATTGTGGCAAAAGGTGAAATTGCTCATCACGAGCAATTTCACCTTTTGCCACAATATTTTCCAAAGGCTCCTACAAACAATGCGTAGAAATGAGTATCTATGGAGTAAAGGTTTAAAACATAATTCCAAATAAAAATAACAATTCTCCAGTAAAAGAGGGTTTTCTACTGAAATAGAATGGTCCTTAAACATTCAGAGATAGTCATCAAAACCAAAAGGTTTCAACCAAGGTCAGCCTGCGCCGACTTCGCAGGCTGAGCTGGGTCTATACATTTTGCAGATTAACTTTACCATACGACAAACTTTTAGACGTATCCAAGTTGAAAGCATCTGTAGACAGCAATTACAATGTGGCTATATATAATTGTAAAATTCTTTAAGGGCAGGGTAGAAAATATTGTGGAAAAAGGAGGAAATGCTGGTTACCAGCATTTTCTACTTTTTCCACAATGTTTTCCAAAAATATCTTTGCCAGGGTCATTAAAATCAGCATTCTGATAAAGGGTTAAAACCCGTTTTCCCTGTGCAAATTTCATTAATGTTTTACAAATACGTAGAGTAATCTCACAAGGAATAAATGGAATTCAGATTAAGAAAAAAAAACAGCAACACAAGAACATCTCGACTTGACAGAAGAAACACAAAAACAAAAGAATACTTGAATCTGCTTCTATGATACTTTATTGGAAGCATAATTTTATCCTGTTGAACATGCTACGATGATACCAATATTTAGTAAGAGCAGTTATTTCATCCTGTGGAATCCGCTACCATGATATTTGGTTGGAAGCATTATTTGATCCTGTGCATAATTCGTCTATCTATCACAGACAAATTGCACTTATTTCCTGCTGTTAACTTTCCTTAATGCGACAGCGCTTTCTAGGATTGTTTATCACTTTTCTTTTTGGCACGCAGAAGCAAGTAAAATACTCTCAACAGCAGGAAAGCTAGACACCCTGAATGAAGACTTTCTGGATGTTTGGTAAATCCTGAGTAGTATAAATGGTAAACATTCTCCCATGTTCATTCTTTCCTATTATCCATCACAGGAAAATGTCCTCTTCTCATTTTTTCAGCGCCAAACGTAACAACTCAACGTCCTTTGACGGCTGAAATTACATGTATAATCCATAAGGTTCCGTAGTTTGATTCCTGGCATCCATAGACTATATATTATAAACAAGGGATTTAATTGTTTGCAACCCGTTACTCGCCCCCGGTTACAAAAAAAAAAAGAAGAAAAAAAAAACCGTATCTTGTCTACCCCATCAGTTATTTTCCTTTTTTTCGACAACTGAGAGCTAAAACAGTTTTCAAAAACACAACTGTTTGTCAGTGGCTAATGCACTCTGGCTGCTTCATTCGCTCGAACTTGTAAATTCACTCAAAAATCTGCGCCATTGACAAGGGTTCGTACCATTTTCAAGATATACACCATATAGATCTAACGAAACACAGTATTAGTGGCACACACCCTTGAACCATGTTTCAAAATACTACAGATCCATGGTCTTTGTCTTTACTTCAGACGAAACGCCTCAGAATTTGTTGAATTTGTGATCTAGGAGCAAATTCCGAACAGCTGTAGCCATCTCCTGTAATGTGATACTGTTTGGAACGAGAAATTTCATTGGTTGATATGTAATAACAGTCGTGCATTCAACCAAGGAAATTTAGTTGAGCAGCTCACATCTTTTGTCACGTGACACTGTTAAGAACGAGAAATTTCAGTGGTTTATATGCGTGATCGTCAATACCGGATGTACGAACCCTTGTTAATGGCAAAGATTTTTGAGCAACTATAAGGTCGAACGACTACAGCAGCCAGACTGCATTAGCCACTAAAAAAACAGTAGTTAAAATAATTTAGGTTCGATTGTCCAAAGAATAAGAAGAATCCAGTTAGTGTAGAAAAAAAAACGTTCTTTTTTTTTTGTAACCGGGGTCGAGTAAAGGGCAGCATATAGTTAAGTCCTTTATTTCATTGAATCTATTCCTCATATTATTTCCATTGTATCAAAAGCAAGTTTTATAAAGCAGGCATTGCTAAAAAAGTCCAAAGTGTTAGAATTATCGTGATTCAGCTTAAAGTATTTCAGCAGTAAATGGTTATAGAGACTAGCTATATTTTGTAATGATGGGTGTAACTACTTCATCCAGAAGGATGCTCTATAGTATGTCTGTTTGTCTCACGTAGAGATTGTGACAGCAAAGATGTTACATTAAAAGAGAGATCATCATGATCCACTGTCAGTGCTTTGGAATCTTTGGTTAACCTTGGGATTCACGTGAATGAATTGAACTTAATATACTTTCAGGCAGAAAAGAGAACTAGTAGGTGAGATTTCAACATCCTTTTCGATGAAAAAAAACAAAAACATTGTACCAGTTAACTAAAATAGATCTATGATCGGACTTTAATCTTCACCATCCAAGAAAAAAAGGTAATAATAAAATAGACCCCTAATGGAAAACAGCTATTTCCACTACTACATTATCGTACAAAATTTACCATGATAAAAAATCAGTATTACAGTACTCCTTTAACCTATCCACTTTTACCTTCTTAGAATTATCATTTATAAATCTAAAACCACTATTTTCTCGTAACAAAGGGAAATAATAATTACCCCTTTTTTCAGGAAACTAACAAAAATAGGCTTTCAACAAATAATTATAAGATCTGCATAAAAGGAATTTCTGGCCGGTTAATAAAGTTCAAAAGTATTACCGTAAATCAGTGTAAATCCGTAGTTATCAACTAACAAGAAATTTTAATCCATGTTGCACTTGAAACGTTAGGGGTCTACTACCTTAATGAAATTTTGAGTAGAAATTTTATCATAAGTAGTATTGCTGTAGGCACTTAAGATAGTGAACTTATTTTCTGTTTGGCAGGGCCCCAGGTGTTACGTGATACCATTATCGTCTAGATATGGCGAGGTCTCAACACCAACCAGGTGGCATTGTGGAAAAGAGAAAGAAACTCCTTTGCAACCTAGCTACATAAAAACTTTCAAAATACTTTATTGGTCATTTTTTTTCAGTAGAAAATACGAGACTTGTATGATATGCCCTTTTTCTCTTTTTTTCGTCTCAGAACTAATACCGAGCACTGAATGAGGTGGCCATGGACATTGTTGGGTGGCTCGCAACTCGCGAAAGAGGTATTCGGACAATGGCAGTCCACACAGATCAATCCGAAACGTTACTTTCTATTTTTCTATGATTTTCTGTTTTGCTCAAGTCTACAGTTAAACAAAATCTATGTAGTCGTGAAGTGCCTTCTCGGATTAGCCTGCGCAAAAGTCAGAAAGCCCTTTTTTCCATGATCCAGGCCTGGGTTGACATGACTGCCATATTTCCAGTTGAGTCCAGATACCGCTGCAGATGGATACGGAAGGTATTACCAAGGACAAAGAAAAATATACCTTGCTCTTCTGGGGTTTCGAACGGTATGTAAATCTCCAGACTACAATATCCTGTAGAAAATCAGATGAACAGCCTCAAAGAAATGAAAGTCTTGACAACATGACTATTTGTTAAATAAGGGATACTAAGGCAGGTGTTTATTAACTCTTTACCCCGTAAGATACTCCTATGGTATCTCTAATTGATCCTAAATAACAGCAAGGATGAAGCTGTTTCTTGTGTGTATATGACACATTTTGACAGCATAGAAAACATTGTGACAAAAGGTGAAATTGCTCGTCACGAGCAATTTCACCTTTTGCCACAATGTTTTCCAAAGGCTCCTACAAGCAATGCGTAGAAATGTGTATCTATGGAGTACAGGGTTAACCAGAGTTTGGATGCATATGACAACCAATGACATATCCACTTGTTTTATAAGCACAATCAGCATAGTGCTCAAGATAACGCTAACAACCAAAGAAAAAAATGCATTAGGGCAATAGAATTTCCAGGAAATACCGTCGAACACTAGTAAAAAGCTTTTTGACTTGAAATATTCAGGATTTCACAACCCTAATTTGCAATATCTCCTATTTTATTTCCATGCTCATTTACCGCGCACAATTTTAATTACATTTAGCAATTGGAAAGTTTATAAGCACAATATACGCGGGACATTTACTGTTGCCATGGGAGCCATAAATGTCTGTGTGCTGTCCCAGTATATGTTATTGCTATTGTAACAATGTTTTACATGTCAGCGCTAACGTTTGTTTTTATGTCCTCTGGGGTTCTCAGGGCTAGTGAACTAGCGGTTGGCAGTTTGAACCCTGTATAGCTCACACTCTAACCGAGAATGATGAAATAATTACGACTTTGACAATTCCTTTGTCATTTCAGAATATTGTTCTCTGGCCAACCTTTTATTAGATGGCAACATTTCAGAGTAACCAAAATTTAAAGCATTGTCTGACGACAAAATAAGTTTGGCTTAAACTGTGGGCTTTAAATTTGAAAGAGTACAACACATACGCTCGTACTGGGAAAAGAGGAAATGCTTGTTCCCAGCATTTTCTCATATTCAAACAATGGTTCTGAAAGGTCCCCTCTTTGTTAAAAATGGGATTGTTTGGCAAAGGGCTAAGTCTTTAGTAGACGACATTATTTTAGACCGGTCCATATCGAAAGCAGTTAATGTGGTCGTAAGATATCGACGGTACTCTGGCAAAGAGGGACTGCATGCACATCAATCTTGTATTATACCAAGTCAGACATCATATGGCCTGCAACACGCTAAAAGGGGCATTCGGACATTTCCGTAAGGTATCCTTCCGTTTTTATATAATTTTCTGTTATGTGCAAGTCTACTTAGGAAAAAAAATCTAATGTGGTCGTAAAGTGCCGTCTCGGATCAGCCTGCGCAGACTGCGCAGGCTGATCCGAGACGACACTATACGCAAATGTCCGAATGCACCTTTTAGCGTGTTGCAAGCCAATTTATTATCATAATTATGGATCCATAAAATTAGTTTTAACTGACAACTTTTGGTAGATATCAAACCCAATTTTGACAAGACAAGGCAATACTTTATTGACTTGAACTCTACAGTTTTTCCTCAATAATAATAATAATAATAATAATAATAATAATAATAACTCAGTGACTGACAATAGAAAAATAATAATAATAATAATAATAATAATACAGTGATTAGCAATAGAATAGTCGAATAAAAATATATTAAGATAAAGATAATACAATAACAATGATACAGATCATAATTACAACTTAGACAATGAAATCAAATAGATCTTCATTTATGGAAAAAATCATAAATGACATTATAGGAAAGGAAGCACACAGTTAAACAATGAAAAGTTGACTCACACGAGACTAGCTAAATATTATGTTGTTTTTAATAATTTTCGATCTTCTGGAAAAGCTTTGCTTAATAAACTTGGCTAAATTTAGAAGATTATTTCTGTTTTTTTGAGTTTAATAATTTCACAAACATAAACATATTCGGGCGTTTATAAAAATACCTTTTGGTATGAATCGTTCTTAAATCTATGAACACTGGACAGACTAATAAGGAATGATATTCATCTTCAATTTCGTTTTTGTTACAACAGGTGCAGATTCGTAAACTTCTTTCCATTCTGTTGTTACCATATCTTCCTATTTTCTTAAGTGGCGTCATGAAAGTCTACACTTTGCTAAATGTTTTCTCTGTTTCCTGGGTAATACTTTTAAAAATAATGTTGAATGTCTCTTTCACAGAGCATGACTCAAGTATGTCTCAAAGTTTGGATTATATCTGCCATAGGGTTAGAAAACAATGTGGGAAAATTCTTTAGCAAATTTTACGGAGCATGTGCAGCAGTTTCTCATTCTCCTACTGTGTTTTTCAAATGTCTTCTTACTATGTGTCATGAAACACGACATTATCTTAAGAAGAAAGTAACGCCCGTAAACAGTCAATGACTTGGACAGAATGATGTTCCCTTTGGTATTCAAAGTTTTAACTCTTTACCAAACGACAATATTTTAGACTGCTCCAATCTGAAAGCATTTGCATACAAAAAAAACAATGACTCAAAAGCTGACGTTTGCTCAGGAAGGGTAGAAAAAATTGTGGGAAAAAGAGAAAATGCTGGTTTCCAGCATTTTCTCCTTTTCTCACAATGTTAAAAAAAAACCAGTTTTTTTTCCACTTTTCAAAGCTATGAAAAACAGGGCTTATTTGGGAAACAGTAAGTCCAGATGAACAAAAAATCACGTCCTATTATTTCGTCCATATCTTATAACTCTACATTCCAAAAGATAACAGAAGACTCAGTACTTCACTGAACAGCTAGTTATCATAAATTCATGGTGCATATATCTTCGATTTACGGTCGAATATCACAGGTTGTCCGATAATGAAGGATACAATTTATAGTTCATCATTCGACCCATGTTTACACATATAAATTACCATCATAACAATTCGTACAGCATGGCATTTGCCAGCTTTTTCCTCAAATGTACGAAAGTAAGCAAATCCATGCAACAAGCGATTTCTGAATACTTCCGTTTTTAAATACTTTTGCATCTAAAGTTATTCCTTAGAAGTGTTACTCGTATTATCTGCGTTGTTTTCAAAGAAAAAAACAAGGGCGCCTACTGCAATGGGTTTAGCAAATCGTTCATAAGAGGCTCTAGAACATATAATCTTATGAACCCATATTCCTTTTACTCATGGCAAAACGATATGTGGATTCTAACATTGATATTTTGATTCGGTTTCAATCCTTTGTCACCCAATCACGAATTTTAACGATCACTCGAAAAGAGACTACTTAAATGTCGTAGGGAAAAGGACAAAATGTCGGCAACCAGAATTTTCTCCTTTTTTGCCGGGCGCCGGTAGCTCAGTCGGTAGCAAACAGTACTGAATGTCAGGAGGTTATCAGTTCGATCTCAGCTCTGTCAATTTCTTTACAAGAATTGATGATAGTCACTGCGATAGGATTCGTTCCTTTATCACCCCTCTCTAACATTTCTTAGATAAATAACAACAATCATTCGACCAATTTATCTTTTGTTACCTTTCTTAGATAAACTATAACATTCATTCCATAAGAGTATCCTTTTCGTACCTTTCTTAGATAAATTACAACAGTCATTCCATAAGAGTATCCTCTTCTTACAATTCTTAGATAAATTATAAGTGCCATTCCATAAGTGTATACTTTCCTTACCTTTCTTAAATAAATAACAAGTGTCATTTCATAAGATATCCTTTTCTTACCTTTCTTAGATAAATTATAACAATCAATCCATAAGTGTATCCTCTTCTTACAATTCTTAGATAAATAACAAGTGTCATTCCATAAGTGTATCTTCTTCGTACAATTCTTAGATAAATTATAAGTGCCATTCCATAAGTGTATACTTTCCTTACCTTTCTTAAATAAATAACAAGTGTCATTCCATAGGATATCCTTTTCTTAACTTTCTTAGATAAATTATAACAATCAATCCATAAGTTTATCCTCTTCTTACAATTCTTAGATAAATAACAAGTTTCATTCCATAAGTGTATACTTTCCTTACCTTTTTTAGATAAATAACAAGTGTCATTCCATAAGTGTATCCTTTCCTTACCTTTCTTAGATAAATTATAACAATCAATCCATAAGTGTATCCTCTTCTTACCTTTCTTAGATAAATAACAAATGTCATTCCATAAGTGTATCCTTTCCTTACCTTTCTTAGATAAATACTAACAGTCATTCCATCAATTTATCGTCTTCTATACCTTTCATAGAGAAATTACAACAGCCATTCCATCAATTTAACATTTTCTTACCCTTCTTAGAAAAATTACAACACTTATTTAATCAATTTATCCTTCTCTAACGTTACTTATTTAATCAATTTATCCTTCTCTAACGTTACTTAGATAAATTATAGTAGTCATTCAACTAGTGTATCCTTTTCTTACCTTTCTTAGATAAATTACATTAGTCACTCTATCAATTTTTCCTTTGCTTACCGTTCTTAGATAAATTAGAACTGTCATTGAACCAGTGTATCCTTCTATAACCTGTCTTAGATAAATTACAACAGTCCTTCAGTCAGTGTATCCTTCTCTTTCCTTTCTATGATAAATTACATTAGTGTGCCCACAGTTATTTTGTCGTCTTCAAATGCCATCAATTTAGACATAGTTTTAAGAATATGTCGTTAAATAAAGTTACCACTTATCCTGCTAAATGACCAAAGTGAAACTTTAAAGTTGCTAAATTAGCTCTGCTTAACTCATCACCAAAGGACAAAATTTTAGACTTTTCCAAATTGAAAGCATTTGCAGACTACTAAATAAAAGCGACTGAAAATTTTAAAAAAAATGCTGGTTACCAGCATTTTCTCCTTTTCCCACAATGTTTTCTAAATGTTTCTTTCTCAGGGGTGTCAAAAGTAGGGATTGTGTGGAAATGGGTTAATAACTGAAATGAAACTGATAAGCCAATGTAAAAACACAAAGTTTTATTAGCTCCTAAATATATTTTGGGAAGAAAAACATGTCCTTATCGGACAGTGCAGATCAAAGCTCAGACTGCAGGTTTTGTGCAATCAGATCTACATCTACACCGTCCGTAAAAGATTAGTGAGTCGAGCATAGTAACCTAAGCGTTAAAAGCCGAAATGTTGCGAAGATCGCAGAAACATTTTTGGGAAAATATCTCTATATTAGAAAGTTTAAATCCAATATCAGACTACACATCTGTGTAGTCTGATCTTGATCCACACCGTCAGCAAAAGGTCAGTGAGTCGTACTAAACAGCTTAAGGGTTTAATTCCCTTGTGAGGGGGAAAAAATGTGCTGAATGTTATCACAAAAACGCACCATAGGCCGTAAAATGATAGCGATATCAAATTTGCTATCAAGTGGGTGATGTTGAAAGAATATTGTTTATGTTGGCGTAATTTTATGTGTTTCCTCAGATCTTTATGACAACTACATTAATCAGTAATTGTAGGTTAGTTTACTTCCTGTATTGTAAAACTTAGCCAGCGCGTATTATAGCGATTATTGACCAGGTCTGTCGTCATTTATTGAACATTTTGTTTTCGGGCATTGTCACATGAGTGATTTCTTTTTTTTTCATTTGATTTGTGTTGAATGCTAATTTATACAGCCATGACAGAGAGCCAGTGCATCCATGCATTCCTATAGCATTTTCGTTAACTCATTACCAAACGGCAATATTTTTAGGCTTGTCCAAATCAAAAGCATTTGCAGACGACAAAATAAAAGTGACTGAAAATTTGAAATTTGTTTTGTGAATAGTAGAAAACATTGTGGGAAAAGGAGAAAATGCTGGTTACCAGCATTTTCTTCTTTTTCCTACAATGTTTTCTAACGGCTTCTTTCTCAGGGTCGTCAAACTTAGGAGTTGTGTGGTTATGGGTAAAAAAAGTATTACAAGATCTTTACAAGATCATATATACTATTCTTTTTATATTTGCCCAGGTCATTAGACATTAAGAAAAAATACTTGGTGGAAGTTTTATTCAAATATCAGGCCCCTTTAAATAAAGAGTGCCCTCTGAACTTAAACTCTCTTCTAACCTTTCCTAGATAAATGACAATCGTCATCCCACTAATTTATCCTTTTATAACCTTTATTACATAAATTACAACAATCTTTAGAAAGCCTTTATGAATGAAGAAAGAATGAAGCCTAAATAAAACATTGTAGGAAAAGGAGAAAGCGCTGGTTACCAACATTTTCTCCTTTTCCGACAATATTTTCTACTCCACACAAAACAAATTTCAAATTTTCAGTCACTTTTATTTTGTTGTCTGTAAATACTTTCAATTTTCAAAACCCTAAAATATTGTTGTTTGGTAATGAGTTAAATAAGAAGACACTGTTTATTTAACCCCTTTTTTCAGAGCACGGCCTAATGTTTTTTGTCTCTGCTTTGCCTCCAGCAATTTTCCTATAGCTTCATGCATGCCGTCGTTTTCACAGTCTCTAATTAACAGCGTTTTCAAAACGAATGAATACAAGCATAATCGAGAAGATGAGTCAGTTGACTAAAAGCATGCATTCAATCTGATTCCATATCTGTTCTTCTTCCACACTCAGACGAGCAATCATCGAATAATGCTATCTAGTCATGCAATAAGTTCTCGAATTGCACTTTGGCGACAGTATTCTTGTTTATGTAAACGATCCTATTCGGTGTGTTTAGACTACTTTTACACTGTTTACACCTTCGATCTCTGAGCAAAACATCTAGAATACCTTTCTCTAAACTACCAACGTGTTAAATTTGCATAATATTAAGCATCATCTATAAGCAATCATCAAATCTGAAAACAAATTTCTCTGAACTGCACGAATTGCCGAATTGAATAAATATGAGGTATGCACTATGAAAAAGGGGTCTAGTGCATCTGCGAAAAGTTTCGGCTCAGGTCAGCCTGCGCAGTCCGCGCAGGCTGACCTGAGCCGAAACTTTTCGCTATTCCTCAGTTTTCAGAATGCTTTAAGGTAGTAGACCCATAATACTTCTAGTGCAGCATGGCATAAAATTTCTTAACAATTGACAAAGACAGATTTCTACAGATATAATACTTATGCACATTTTTAACCGACCAGAAATTCTTTTGATGTCTATCTTGAAATTATTTGTTGATACTTTTTTAAGTTTCCAGAAAAGGGAGGTAATTATCATATCCATTTGTAATGACAATGTTGTGTTTTTAGATTTATAAATGATAATTTTAGGAAGGAGTAAAAGGAAAAGGTGGCTCGGTGAAAGTAAAACAATTATACTCATTTTTAATCTCAGCAAATTTTGTTGGATAATATTGTAGTGGAAATAGATGTTTTCTGTTACGGGTCCACTGCGTTAAGGACCTTTCTTTCTCATGGAGTGTAGGACAAACCCCCCTAGGACAAACCCCCCCAGGACAAAACCCCCCCTAGGACAAAACCCCCACAAAAACATTACTTTTTACAACCCCCACAAGTATTTAAAGCAGTAAATTTTATTCATTTTCAAAATGATTGTACAAAAATAATCATTTTAAAACCATGGGGGTTTTGTCCACTTTTCAGTTAAGGGTATGGGGGTTTTGTCCTTGGGGGTTTTGTCTATGGGGGTTTTGTCCTAGGGGGGTTTTGTCCGTACCCCTACTCATGACCAAGTTGGTTGTACAAAACAGTGGACATTATAGATCCATAAGAATGTGATGACCTGCTTGGTACCATGGATAACGGAGATGGATTAATTGCCTTTTTGTCAGAACATGACTCGTAATATTTGCATAACTTTACGCCAGCTTCAACATTTTGTGTACAGCAGGGAACGTATGTGTGTAAATGTAATCCCCCAAAATCGAGTAAATCTACACAGCTTTGTAAAAGCTACCACGCGGGCTTTTATGGTTACGAGTATTTCCTCCCTTTTGCACAATGTTTTCTACCCTTCGGAAGACTTTCATCATCCGGAAGCTGTGTTCAATTGTTGTCTGCTAAAGCTTTCAATATGAACAAGTCTAAAATTTGTTGTTCAGTCACATGATTTGAACTTGGGTGAAAACATGAAATTGCAAGAGTGCAGGAGTGGTATAAATAGAGTGGTATGAATAAACTACTATGTGCTAAAGTTGAAAAAAGGTGCAAAAAGTGACTTTAGATCAAGATAGGAATACAGATTTTATTTTCGTGCATTCACATTTGACGGATTTCGCGAACTGTGTAAGAATCCGAGATTATCGGCCAATGTTGATAAATAAAAATAGGAACTTGGTCGCTAATCTTTGAATGATTACACCCCGATGGTTACGAGTAAAAAAAATTATTGCAAAAAAATCGTCGAGGTAAAAGAAGAGAAGAAATAAAAGTTTCTTTCTGCTTCTTTTTTAAGCATAATCCGGAGTCAAAAAGTAAGAGCGCAATTCGAGGGGTGAATGCGAAACTATTCCATCTGCATGTTGGAAAATTTTACAGGTGACGGAAAAACCTTCTCATTTCTCTGGAAAGCATTTTCAGATCATCATTCTTAGATATATGATACTGAATTCATTTTCACAATTCTACAAAACATATCTTAATAATGTGATTTAACAATGCCTTTCAGAGAAATGAGAAGTTTTTTCCCTCGCCTGTAATTTTTTCAAAATGCAGATGGAATAATTTCGCTTTCAGCCCTCGAATTATTGCCGTGGTCTTTCCGGTTTGAACAGCATCATCAGAGAAGGATAATAATGACAGGTATGGGTTATGCTGACAGCCTTGCTGGTTTTAACTGAAAAGCTGTACGTATAAAACTAGTTTGTATTGGGCGGCACCCTGGTTAGCGTCTGTAGAAGTTGGAGTAGGAGCACTGTTCGACCAAACTTGAAAACCGAATACCAGGGTTTAATGGTGCATTAAGTCATAATGAATGACGAAACATGCGAAGGATAATCGTCTTGCATGAATGATTTATTGTCGGTTTACATAAAAAAAAACTTCGTAACTACAGCTTGTTTCAAGCTGTAGTTACGAGATTTTTTTTAAAAGAAAACAGACGATGTATAGAACGCTGAATTATACATAAATCGACAAGTGGCTCCACCTCTACTACAGTTGTAGGGTCATAAATCTAGTCAGAGCTTAAAAGAAGACAATACTCATATATACAGACTCCAACTCTATCAATCAAAGGCATTAATGAAACCAATAACTGAAGAACATTCATTTGATGAATAGATGAGATCAAGAAGTCGATTGATAAATAATTGGTGGTTGTATCCTTTTGTAGTATTTCTTTTTGATTACGCATTGAAGCATTACAGAAAAAAAGTCATATGTTGTTCGCGTGATAGGATTAATGGAACGCTTCCACAATACTTCCCAGAGCGTTTGTTTTGATGGAATGCTTACATTTTTGTTCTTGTGATTTCGAAGTTGATTACACGTGATTATATCTTACTGATGTATATAGCATACATGTATGTGCTCTGTTTTATGACTTAAAATTGTCGTTCCCTTTGTTTTTATGTAGGACAATAACAGCAGTACCTTTAAAACTCCAAGAAACAACCCCCTGACTAATTGAGTAAAAAAAAAACGTAGAGAGGTTGGTAACATCATGGAATGGTTCACATACGCCATTAATTCGAAACAACCCACTTAGCCTTATGCAGGGGAAACAAACCCTGAAGTAGGAAATGTATATCCAATTTTAAATCGGTCCATACTTTATGGGGCCCTACTTCTATGGCAAATTGAATGGCTCGAAGAAACTCTGTCATCAAATCATTCAATCTTTTGTCTTGTAGGCAGAAGATTATTTGAAGGTACATATGGTGGCAAAATAATTGCACGTCCAGTCTGATCTCAGATTTTCACCGTCAGCAAATCGCCTGCTTTGCATCCAGGGTCTGTATTTAAAAATCATTCTTAACCCTTTACTCCATAGATACTCATTTCTACGCATTGCATGTAGTATCTTTTGGAAAACATTGTGGCAAAAGGTGAAATTGCTCGTCACGAGCAATTTCACCTTTAGTCACAATGTTTTCTATGCTATCAAAAGGTGTCATATACACATAAGAACCTGCTTCATTCTTGCTGTTATTTAGGGTCAACTAGAGATGCCATAGAAATGCCTTATGGGGTGAAGAGTTAAGACCATTTGTTGTTTCGCTATCCAAGATTTTCTACATTTGAAAGTAATACCATTTCTGATTGTCTAAACCATTTGGTTTAGCCAATCAGAAGTTGTGTTACTTTTACATGTGGACAATTCTGGAAAATAAGACAAATAGCATTCTTAAGACCGGCTGGTGAATATGGAACCAGGACGCTCAAGATTACCTGACGGCACCAATGGATAGCGGAATGATTGATGTGTAAAGATGCCAGTCTTATTTACGGTTCAACAACAACTTAATGCTGGCATCAGCGATTCCATCTTCGGACCAATGCCTTTTTCTCTCTCATTAACGCTCGCTTTAGTCTTTAAATGACCATAAATAAGCAATGCGCTCCAACGCCTTAAAGCCATTAACCCTTGTCTTGCTACTTAAATAAATAAACGTCCAAACCGATGATAAAAAGAGCAACAAATATTTCTGTTTGAAAGGTATTTTTCGGAGAAAACATGTATCCTTATCGGACAATATAGATCCAAGACCAAACTGCACTTTCTGTGCAGTATGATCTTGGTCTACACTGCAAAAGGTCAGTGAGTCTCGCTTAGCAGCCAATGGTTAAGAAAATAACTTGTTTACGGTATTGGTATTGTATTAATTGGTTGCGGGGGTCCAATCGAGACTTTTTTTCTTGTACCACACGATATCATAGAAGGAGTAGTATAATCAGTGATGCTATTATTACTTTTTGTATGTCGATTCTTGAATAAATTTTCGCCAAATTTAGGGATATCAAAATTGCCCTTTTCTTTTACATGTGCAGCTCTGAGAAAAGAGGGACTTAATTTATCTTAGAAATGTATTAACTCTTTACTAAATGACAAACTTTTAGACTAGCCCAAATTGAGATTTTGGGACGAAAATTTTACAAAAATGCAAAAAACTCATCCTTATACTCCCAAAGCCTTTTAATTTGCCTTCATAAAACCCCAGTAGTCGAAAACCATCCGATAATACGAGAAATTAGAGATTTATTACGGACCAGGTTGACACCAACGGGAGACACATTCTATTTTTAGATTTTAATTTCTGTCATTTAAATACAGGAAAACACAGACGAAGTTTCAAACATGCGTCCGAAGAAGACATTATGGAAAATAATTATTACATGTTAGTTATGTAATGGAATTTAAGCGTTATTAGTCACGTGTCAGTCACTTGACATTCCCACAATGCTTTATTGAGTTTTGGCGCGAAATCTAAAATTAGCCTAAGAGGCAACGTAGCCTTTTAAGGGAATACCATCAATTTTTTTTTGTGTGCAATTTTATGATTCTTAATTATTGATGATTTGTATTGTTTTTTTTTTCAGATAAATTTCAAAGATATATACATTTTACAATTTGGTGTGATGTGAAAATTCTATATATCCACCTTTAAAGCATACAACTCATTGTCAAATAATACAAATAAATTGAATATAGTCGTGGAAAGCAATATAAAAACATACAAAACAACAAGAATTATAGCCCAAAATGTGTCAAACCAGAGGCATACATGTATCATGTGTAGTGAAATTTACATGAAGACTGTGCGATTACTTTGACAGGCCAATCAGAAACTGTGTTACTTTCAAATCTGGAAAACCTTGGAGAAGAAGACAAATAATGTTCTTAAGAATAGTTGATGGATCCGGACCCTGGAGTCACATGATGTCAATTACATCGCAGAGATGAATTAGAAACTTCTTTTTTCGAATTTTTATTGTTGTTTTCATTGTATCGTCGTTTTATTGTATTGATATTAATTCTTTAAGGCCCTGGTCTGTAGTTATGGAGAGGTAAAAAAAATGTTGGATCGGAATGGGCACTAACTTTGTCAAATATTGTCTCTATAAAAACATGTACTGTCTACGAGAAGTATCTCAGAAATTCGCCAAGGTTTTTACCACCCACTTTGTATTCAAATCATGCATACAATACTTAACTTCCCAATATCACAATCATATTGTGTACAGCCTATGTTTAAATTCTCAATGGCGACAAGTTCTCTAAGCATTCCTGATATTGCTCTAACTTTAGAGCCAATCTGACTGCGAAAGACCGTCTGGGTCAAATACATAGCAAGTCTTGAAATTTGAAATGAGGTCTGAATTTAGAGACAACACGACCTTCTCAGAATCGTCTGACCTGAAACAGCAGTACATTATACAAATTGGTGGCATACGTTGCTCATTTCAGTGACTTTTTTCCTTTATTCACTCCAAGTCACTTGCTGCTTTCCCACATACATAGATTTCAAATTGTATTTTACGAACTAATTTCGTTCAGTACTTGGAAAAAAAATGTGACCCGTCACGCAGAAAGGGCGCAATCCGCACAGTCTGACCAGGGCCGATATTTTTCGCAGGTCCCAGATGGTCCCTTTTTGTGTGACAGGTCATAATTATCTGGGTAAAAGGTAATTGTCCTCTTCTAATAGTACATGTATGTATATAGAGGATAATCAACTGTTTTTTTTTATATGAAAAATATCTCACGAGGATACGTTGTTAGGTGTTGAAAAAATGAGTGCGCAGCACGAGTTTTTTTAACGCCTTATGACGCATGCGAGTGAGATATTTTTCATATAAAAAATAACCAGTTGATTATTCTATTTATTGTATACCTTATTAACATTATTATTTTTAATTTTTCGTTTGAAAAATAACAAAAACTATCTATAAGTGCTTAATGAAAAAAAAAGTAGTTCCTAAATTACGGCAGGAAGTGAAAGTGAAAGTTGATATCGTCACTAGTGATGATATCAAAATTTATTACACTGGGAAATTCCAGGATTTCACTGCTAGGTATATAATAAAATCTTTTACATCTTTCACAATGTTAGTAAATGTATTGCAAGATGTATTCTTAATCTGCTAGAATGAAGAAGACAAATAAAACTTAGTTTTTTCTTACAGTCGTAAATACCTATTTCTTGCGTGTTCTTGCACTACGGAATTTTTCAGTAAATAAAAAAATAGTTATCCACATTACTGTTTTTTTCCCCCAGAACAGCGGTACTGTCAGTCTTTCTATAGAAAAACGATGATCAGGCAAAAAAACTTTCATTTTATAAGTATGCATGCACGTTCGTTCTGTTTTATGCCCTTTTACTGTTTCTGCCAAAATTTGTCGTAACACATGTAATATAATGTTGTTTTGATTCTGTGTTAAATAACTTTACTTGACACCTCTAGTAATAAGGGAAAATAAACTATTTCAAAGTCTAGGTCGTTTTGTCAGCATCAGGCCATCGGACTGTCTAAGTTCAAGTTCACACTTCACGTTTTGTGCCGTCTGATCATGATCTACAGTCTTCACAACCACCTAAACTCGTGCTCGTTTCTATTTTTGCCACTAAATCAAGTGTCGTCTTTACCGCAAACAAGCCTTGAAATTGAAGAGTAGTCAAATGTTTTTTTCTGATACTTTTATGATAAGGATTAAAGGTATATATAGGATCTGACATGAGTTGATTTTTGAGATAAAAATTTATCAAACGAGTCTACAAAGATGTTATTAAACGAGCCTTTGGCGAGCTTAACAACATTTTTTGTGGACCAATTTAACCCTTTCCCAAATGATAAATATTGGGCTCTTCCAAACCAAAAAAGTATGCAGACGACCATTTTGAATTTGGAGAAAAGGGCAGAAAGTTCTCAAAAAGGGTAGAAAGCACTGTGGGAAAAGGAGAAATTGCTCGTTACGAGCAATTTCTCCTTTTCCCACTGTGTTATCAAAAGACTTTTATTGCAGATACGTAAAAACCAGGGCTTGTTTGGGAAAGGGTTAATAAATTTTACCTAAAGAAAAAAAACCGGGTGTCAGATTCTTTTTATCACATTACTGATTTACAAGAACTAGAGTCCAAAATGTGTCAAACCAGAGGCATACATGTATCATGTGTAGTGAAATTTACATGAAGCCTGTGCGCTTATTTCGATAGGTACATTACGGACGAAAATTGTTTCGAAGAAACTTGCATAATATGGATTTTTGTTTGAGTCTAACAGTAATTAAATTAAGGTAAGAAAAGTGTAATGGAAAACAGCTATTTCCACTAAAATATCATCCTGCAAAATTCGCTATAATTAAAAATGAGTATTATTGAACTACTTTCACCTTTTCATTTTTTCCATTTTTTCCTTCTTTTAATTATCATTTATAAATCTAAAACCGCTACATTCTCAATTGAAAAAGAGATGATAATTACCTCCCTTTTTAGAAAACAAACGAAAGTATCAAAAAAAAGTTTCAAGATAGACATAAACGGAATTTATGATCCGTTAGAAAAGTGCAAAAATATTATTTCGGCATAAATCCTTATTTATCCTTATTTAACAACCAATTGAAATGTTTGCCCAATGTTCACCGGAAGTGCATTACACAGGTCTTACCTTAACAATTTTATCGAGACAAGAACTTTGACCGCTAATTTTCTTCAGAAACCTAGATCAGCGATGTTTAGAAATGAAGCGAATAATTACAGAGTGTTGATCAAATATAGCACTATTTTCTTATCTCACACATGTGTGAGACAAGAAATTTAGTAATGGCTGTATAACATTGAAATAAAGGAGAGTTATGTGATAAAATAAAGTCATCATGAATGTCACATCCCTCAAAGCAGATAACATTTCAATCAAACTTTCGTATGAGCTTCAAACTCCCACCAACGTTACTAACAATAGATAATATGGCTCGCAACACTGGAGTAAGTGCATTCAGACATTTGCGTAAAGTGTCGTCTCGGATTAGCCTGCGCTGTTGGACCGAACTATGGGGTTGACCGAACTATGGGGTTGAACCCCAAAGTTCGTACGAACTTTGGGGTTGAAAATTTTCAACCCCATAGTTCGGTCGGATACCCCATGTTATGCACCATCGGACCGAACTTTGGGGTTGAACACCAAAGTTCGTACGAACTTTGGGGTTGAAAATTTTTAACCCCATAGTTCGGTCGGATACCCCATGTTATGCACTAACGGACCGAACTTTGGGGTTGAACACCATAGTTCGTACAAACTTTGGGGTTGAAAATTTTCAACGTCATAGTTTGGCTTGAAACATTCATCATCATCATCAGCAGCAGCATATTTTCATCATCATCATCAGCAGCAGCAGCATCAGCATCGTCATCATTTTTATAATAATAATCATCATCATAAGCAGCAGCATCACCATCATCCTAAGCATCATCATATTATCATTATTATTCCGCGCCGAAGACGGAGGGATTTAGTTTTAGTGTTGTCCGTCCGTCTGTGCGTCCGTCCGTCCGTGTGTCCGTCCCGGCAAATATCTCCAATTCCGTTGGACGGAATTTCGTGAAATTTTATACATGTGTACAATAACCCATTCTGCCGAGACTTTTTTGTTTTGTTTTTTGATTCGATGCAAAATGGCCGACTGGAAGCGACTTTAAATTACGTGGTTCAGTACACTTTTGATGTTTTTAGTCTTGTCTTGAAAATTATACAGAGAGTTTACATTCAACGTGTCACATCTATATACCACCATTAGGAAATGAAGGAAAAAATGTTAACCAAGATTGACCTTGCAACTCTGTCAATGTCTTTGCGATTACTAGCTGTGTCATGGAAAAAGGGGTCTTCATGTTATATTGTATTCCATTTTTTGCGAACATAATTCCTCCCACATTTCTGGACGGATTTGAATAAAATTTTCACAAACTGTTTCTCGTTATGTGACCTATTGCATATTGTCAATGTTTTGCTATTTGTAGCAGCGTCATGGAAAAAGGGGGCTTCATGTTTTTTGTTCATTCCATTTCTTGTGATCACAACTCCACCCACATTTCTTTGAGGGATTTGAATAGAATTTTAGAATGTTTCTCGTCATGTGACCTATCGCATATTGTCAAGGTTTTGCGATTTGCATCAAGGAATAAGGGGGCTTCATGCTATATTTCATTTTTCACTAATATCTATTTAATTACTCTACATATCCCTACAGATTTTGATGAGATTTTCACAGATCATGTGACCTAGCGCATGTTGTCAGGGTTTTGCAATTTATCGCTGTATCATGGAAAAAGGGGGTTTCATGTCATAGTTAATTTTTTATCAATGTATCTCCAACTTATGCACATAGTTGCATGAAACTTCATATTTTTATTGGTTGATCAAAGCCAATGACCAGTGAGTCCATCGTGTATCCGTCTGTCCATTCGTCTGTCCATCCATCAGTCTTTTTGTAACCGTTTTAGATCACAAGTAACAAACCATATCCATTGAGCTACCCAGGCAGGTGCTAGAAATTCCAACACTTTAGTCTCTAGCTAGCAGCTTGAAATGGCAGCAATGTTGCGGCGTATATTGTTTGAGGGATATCTTCTGAAGTCCTTCACAAAAATTGATGAAACTTCATGAATGTCTATCATTGAATAGTTCGTTGATACAATTTTTTTCTTTATAAATAATGAAGTGTCATGAAAAAAGGGGGCTTAATATATATATTTTCTTTATTTCTTTTCATTTCATGAAATGCCATTTTCTGGGAAAAAAAAGAAAATTAATGTATAATCCTGTTATGGACCTCTTATATATTTTTTTATGTAATGAAATGCTGTGCCATGGAAAAAGGGAGCTTCATGCATAATTTCACCATGGACCAATAACAAAAAAGGCCACATGTGTACATGCAAAATTATACCATAGTCGGTGCGAACTGTTGTGTTGAATCATTTAACCCAATATAATAGATGAAGTTTTAATGAAATACATGATCATAACGAGAAGTGGGCTTTTGTCCTAGTGGGCTCTCGTTCTAGTGGGCTTTTGTCGAATTGGGCTTTTGTTTCGGTGGGCTTTTGTCCTACACCCATTGTCTTTTGTGTGTGCGGTTTGATCGTTTTGATTGTTATAATTTCTACTTCCTACGACTTTTAAAAGAAAAAAGTTGGGAATACGCAACTTAGTTATGGCACACAAAATAATTCTGAACGACTGCTCAGAACCAGTATAGAGTAAATTTATTTGGTTTTATGAAAACGAATTACAGATTGGGCATATGAAATTTAAGCATCCATTCAAAGTTAGTTTTCATCGAACAAGCAGGGGAAAATGGTTCGTTCCGAAAACTCCATGGATGGTGTGGCGCCGATTTGTATTGGGTAACGCTTTTGCTTGAAGAGCAATATTGACTTTTCTTACAATGTCTACTACTATCAATAGTTGTATTAGAATGTTTCCATTTTGAGCGACTCTAAAAGCTGCATACTTCGTTTTTCGGAACAACTTAGGTCTATCTATGCACTTAACTATATCTTCATACATAAAACTGGGTCCAAGCTATTATTATCACACGTTTAAAAACGCTGCCGATGCATTATATATGCTTATTATTCTTTCCAAAGCATCCGAAATGAAAAATATATATGTATTATGTGTGTGTGTGTGCTCGAAACGCAACAGAAAGTTATGAAAAAGTTCATGTTTATAGTATCGTAACAGGTCAGCACTTGTGTACTGATCCGATGCGACACTCTAGCGCCGCTTACACGCACGATAAAGATAAACAGATAAAAGTAGATGATGATAATGATGATGACGATGATGAAACAACGGGATGTTTCAAGCCAAACTATGACGTTGAAAATGTTCAACCCTAAAGTTCGTACGAACTTTGGGGTTCAATCCCATTGTTCGGTCAACCCCATAGTTCGGTCCAACAAGAAACCATCGGATGATGATGATGATGATGATGATGATGATGAATCGACGGGATGATGTTTCAAGCCAAACTATGACGTTGAAAATTTTCAACCCCAAAGTTTGTACGAACTTTGGGTTTCAATCCTATAGTTCGGTCAACCCCATAGTTCGGTCCAACAATGCACCATAGTTCGTTCAAACTTTGGGGTTGGAAATTTTCACCTCATAGTTTAACTTGAAACATTCATCATCATCATCATCATCATCAGCAGCAGCAGCAGCAGCAGTAGCAGCAGCAGCAGCAACAGCAGCAGCATTTTATCACTATCATCATCAGATGCAGATATACACTGATACGCTGATTAAACTAGATTTATATTGTCTTGAAAGAGTATTTGATTGCGACTTTGTGTGAAAAAAAAAAAGTTGGTTGGCTGATTTCTCCGCCGCCGAAAATCCTAGGATATCCAGTTCTAATCATCAGAACATACATGTAAAGTTGGCCTTTTATCATAGTGTCACAATGTAAATGACGCGATCTTTTTCTAAATAAAACATCTTCGATGGTGACGATGATGATGACGACGACGACGACGACGACAACGATGATGATGATGATGATGATGATGAAACAACGGGATGATGTTTCAAGCCAAACGTCAGATGATGATGGTGATGATGACGACGACGATGACGATGATGAATAATCGACGGGATGATGTTTCAAGCCAAACTATGACGTTGAAAATAAATTGTCAACCCCAAAGTTCGTACGAACTTTGGGGTTCAACCCAATAGTTCGGTCAACCCCATAGTTCGGTCCAACAATTGACCGAACTATGGGGTTGAACCCCAAAGTTCGTACGAACTTTGGGGTTCAACCCCATAGTTCGGTCAACCCCGTAGTTCGGTCCAACAATTGACCGAACTATGGGGTTGAACCCCAAAGTTCGTACGAACTTTGGGGTTCAACCCCACAGTTCGGTCAACCCCATAGTTCGGTCCAACAATTGACCGACTTATGGGGTTGAATTTTCAACGACATAGTCTGGCTTGAAACAGTCATCATCATCATCAGCAGCAGCATATAATCATTATCATCGTCAGATGCAGATATACACAGATATGAAAATCAGGATTAAGCTAGATTTATATTGTCTTGAAAGAGTATTTTATTCCGACTTTGTGTGAAAAAATAAGTTGGTTGGTTGATGTCTCCGCTGCCGAAAATCCAAGGATATTCAGTTCTTATCATCAGAACATACAGATAAAGTTGGCCTATTATCATAGTGTTACAATGTAAATGACATGATCTTTTCTAAATAAAGCATGTTTAATGGTGATGATGATGATGATGATGACGACGACGACGACGACGACGATGATGATGATCATATTGATCATGATGATGAATCGACGGGATGATGTTTCAAGCAAAACTTTGACGTTAAAAATTTTCAACCCCAAAGTTCGTACGAACTTTGGGGTTCAACCACATAGTTCGGTAAACCCCATAGTTCGGTCCAACCATTGACCGAACTATGGGGTTGAACCCCAAAGTTCGTATGAACTTTGGGTTGAAATTTTCAACGACATAGTTTGGCTTGAAACATTCATCATCATCATCATCAGCAGCAGCAGCAGCAGCATATAATCATTATCATTGTCAGATGCAGATATACACAAATATGAAAATCAGGATTAATTTAGATTTATATTGTCTTGAAAGAGTATTTTATTCCGACTTTGTCTGAAAAAAAAATTGGTTGGTTGATGTCTCCGCTGCTGAAAATCAAAGGATATCCAGTTCTAATCATCAGAACATACAGGTAAAGTTGGCCTTTAATCATAGTGTCAGAATGTAAATGACGCGATCTTTTTCTAAATAAAGCATATTTAATGATGATGATAATGGTGGTGATGATGATGATGATGACGACGACGACGATGGTGATGATGATGATAATGATAATAATAATAATGTTGATAATGATGATGATGATGGTGATGATGACGACGACGGCGACGATGATGATGATGATGATGATGATAAATTGACGGGATGATGTTTCAAGCCAAACTATGACGTTGAAAATTTTCAACCCCAAAGTTCGTACGAACTATGGTGTTCAACCCCAAAGTTCGGTCCGATAATGCATAACATGGGGTATCCGACCGAACTATGGGGTTGAAAATTTTCAACCCCAAAGTTCGTACGAACTTTGGGGTTCAACCCCATAGTGCGGTCAACCCCATAGTTCGGTCCAACACTGCGCAGTCCGCGCAGGCTAATCCGAGACGGCATTTTACGACTGAAGTAAATTTTGTACCACGGTAGACTTTCGCGAAACAGAAAATTACATAAAAGCGGAAAGTGTCTTTTTGGACCAACCTGCGTAGTCTGCGCACTTAAAACCATATTTTAGTCATGCTCTGGTAAAGAGGGTGTTTAATGCATCACCTTGATGTATGATACCAACAAATCACAACATTTATTGATCCATAGAATCCATTTTGTCCGACTGAATTGTGAGGTAGAATTTCCTTTGACATGCAGAAAATTTATCAATAGCAAAAAGCTTCGACCTGGATATATAAGCCTGTGCATACTGCGCAGTCTGAGTCGATACATTTTACAGAAGCATTCAGCGACTACAAACCTTGACCAATCAATATATACTCTCATAATTATGCATTTAGAAGTTAAGGCAAGACCTGTGTAATGAACTTCCGGTGAACATTGGGCAAACATTTCAATTGGTTGTTAAATAAGGATAATAGAGAATTTATGCCGAAATACTTTTTTGCACTTTTCTAACGGATCAGAAATTCCGTTTATGTCTATCTTGAAACTTTTTTTTTTTGATAATTTTGTTTGTTTTCTAAAAAAGGAAGTAATTAGTATCTCTTTTTCAATTGAGAATGTAGCGGTTTTAGATTTATAAATGATAATTCAAAGAAAGAAAAATTGGGAAAAAATGAAAGGGAGAAAGTAGTTCAATAATACTCATTTTTAATTATATCTGAGTTTGCAGGATGATATTTCAGTGGAAATAGCTGTTTTCCATTACGCAGGTCTTACCTTAATTGTAATCCTCGAGCGCCATGAGATTCAAATGCTTTAACTAATTTAATACATCGCAAAGGGTCTGTGAACCGTAAGAATACTCGTCACAACTTGGCTAGTTCCGTACATACAATTAACCCCGTCCGTATCTAGGGGGATTCCATTTTGAAATAAAGCCAGTCAAAAGATCTTAAATATGGCGGCGCCCTGTAAATCACTTAGTCCGGCAACAACAGCCTCGGTGATAAGTAAACTTTTTGCTGAAAAAATTCAATGTAATTGTTTATTCTAGTTAGATAACGAATGTACAAACTGTTCTCACCGGACATGTATTTCGAAGGTTCCAATGAAAACTGTGACTAATGTTTGCCTTCTAAGAGGAGTGTCACAATTTTACGGACGGTGCAGCGGTGTACTTCCGGCGAAGAAATGTACCTTTTATCGTCGGTTTACTTAAAAAACCCTCGAAACTACAGCTTGTTTCAAGATGTAGTTACCAGGTTTTGAAGTAAACCGACGTTATGTGCATATCAACCAAGTGAAATAACCGAAGGATGGGATCAAGGGATCACCCGAGGTTTGCCCAATGCTGATAGAAGTAAATTTAGCAGTGTGACCTTCACGTTTAAACAAGGTTTAAACTAAAATGGTCTGCTTTCTTTTCTGGCATTTGATAAATCTACTTGTTTGAAGTATCATGATAAATATTAGTAGGCAAAGCACCTTTGAATATGATAGTGGATAGAACTGCGAGCTTTGCAACTGTGAACTTGACAACCCCATCCCAGAAGGTTTTTTACCTTGAGTCGCACCAAACGCACGTATGATGTTTACAAAAATGAAGGCGGTCGCTGGAAATAACGTGAAACGATGTTTAAAATAGAAATAATTAAGACAGGAATTATAAACACATTGCACAATGTTACTGCACTTTGTCTGTAAAGATGTAGCGTCTTATGTTTAACCCTGTTCCGCACAATCCCGAGTTTTTAACGTTCCTGAGCAAGAAGCTTTGGAAAATATTGCGGGACAAAAAGAAAATGCTGGTAACTAGCATTTTCTCTTTTTCCCATTCTGTTTCCTACTCCATCAAAGAGAGTTTCCATCATTTGAGCTGCCCTTAAAATATCGTCTGCATTTGTTGTCTATTTGGATGGTCCTAGAATTTTGATTTGTGAAGAGTTAAGGTTTTTAGTCCACCCAAAGTGATCGATGTAGGTCGTAATAATATTTTGTTTTTACACCGAAGAATTTTAGATAGCTATTTTGATATGATCCGACAATTAATCATCTGAGGCAAGTCTGTAATATCTATTACATCTAATGTTATAAACAATGAATATCTTACAGGTAGGTACTCAGCACTTAACCAGATATGTACAATGCAAGACTTCTTGCACAGCCAGTGTACACCAAGGTCAGACTACACTGAACTTGCAGGCTGCTCTTTGATATAATAGAGCTTACGGAATATATGGGTCAGTCATAAATAGCCATTACCTTAATTATATTGGTCGTGCGTCCATATTAAAGATGTGAATATCTTCAATAATCTGTCCAAAGGATTGCCGCTTTCAGAGCCCAAGATTAAATTCGAATCCTTTCGACGACTATGAAGACAGTCCACTGAACCCCATAAAGATTTCTATCTTATACGTTTGACTGAAGAGGAAGAAACAATAGATCATAGATCCCAGGTCATACAACGTATTTTCAGGCTGATCTTGATCTATGACATCCGCAAATGCCCTAGTTTTGCTTATTGCGCTAAAGGTGTTCGTTAATCACTTTCTTGCACCTGCTGTTATACCTGCATCGAAGCTTGGTCTTCTTTTTTTTTACCTAAGTACACTTTCACAGCTTTTTGCAGTGAATGTTTGAATGATGATGCGAAAGCTCTAATGCAGATGTATGAAAAAAACTTGATTGGAACAAAAGCTTCATGTATTTGAACCGCAGAAAGTCAGCTATAGACTTAAGGTTATCATTATCAGGTTCACCCCTGCACGAAATGTTTTAACCGATGCAAAGAACAGACTATTCGACTATTACAAATAAAGTAAAGAGAAAGAGCTTAAGAGAGAAAGGGTGGAAAGAAAACCGATCCGAGTCACCTTTGAAACATAGGGAAAAAAGTAACATGAATCTGAGTTCAAAAGTTAATTTGTAACACTAAATTCTAAGTCTATCTGTTTGATCTGCTGATAAAAGCTTTTCAAAATAAACAAACATTGATAGATATAATAAAAAAATACTTACCAAAGAAAGTTAAGAACAGGATGAAATGAAAAAATACTGGAAAAGAAAGACCATAATGCCCTCCGAAATTATTCCGAGTAACGACCATGTCCAAAACGTTTGGACACTTGCCCATCTAAAAATAATCCCGACGTCAGATCGGTCATGTCGGAATACTAGGAAAGCCACAATCGTCAATCATTCCTATGTCATCTTCGTATATTTATTGCAGAATGATGGCCCTGTTTTATCATAGGCTAATCTCTCTCGAGACATCTTGCTTCTAGGTCCTCAACAAAATTACATTTGCATCGTCTCGAAAAGACCTTGGACCTGTTTTCAGCATAGTATATATTTTTCCGTATGTGTGTGTGTGTGTGGGTGGGGGTAAAGCGGGAAATGCTTTTTCTTTAACTGATTGTTTTTCAATCTGTATTCGAACAGTGTGAATCAGTATTTGACGACACAGATCGTTTACTCAAATCTTAGACCTGTACTGTCCATAGTTCCAGAAGTTATTCTAAAACAAAACAGAAAAAAAAAAATGAATACTGGAATGTCATGTTTTTTTTTTTTATTGTGACTGGATTTAATAATCTTCATAGGTTACACGGATGCGAATTATTCAATAAAAGACAATAAAAATTGTATGTGAAAATACACACTACGTGCACAATTCCTTTACCAAAAGATATGAGCTGGCGTAATTTATGCTAATATTTACTCAATTAATTAAGTTCGGCATTCAGTAGATCGTGCTTACTTACCTAAATTCGTACCGTATTTTGTAGCAGGTGTAATGCAGAGAAAGGCTCTCCCCTACAAAATGACCCGGGTCATTATTCTACGTAGAGGAATGACCCCAGAAGTCATTTCACTATACGTAGAGGAATGACCCAGGTCATTATCCTGCGTAGAAAAATGACCCTCTGGGGTCATTTCTCTAAGTAAAATAATGGCTCCCATGGGTCATTTTGTAGGAGAGTGTCATTTCTCTGCATTACACAGGCAAAAAGGTTTGATGTTATTTTTGTATCTATATAAAGCGCATCAAAGTGCACTGAGGACCACATGCAAAGGTTCTGTGGCCAAAGGACAAATGTTAACTTACATGAAGACAGCAAACACCAAATTCCATCACTGAAACAACAATCTAGTTAGCCTTAAATGAGTAATTCACTGTAAACGGCTACTTGATAAAACGACCTTGCCACAACTCAACATATCCTGCATTCTAACGACCCTGAAGGAGAAATCTTAGAAAACATTCGTTAGCAAAAGGAAAAATGCTATTGCCAGCATTTTCTCATTTTTTTAAAAAAATGTTTCCAAAAATAAATCTCATTGATTTTGCCACATTTATTGTCCTCTACGAAATCTTTTATTTTGTGAGAGGCTGATATATTTTCGTCTGATACAGAGTGAAGGATGACTTGTCCAAATTTTGTTCCTGAACTAGGCTAATTTATTTGAAATTTTTGACTGAGTTTTAAGTACTTCAATAAAGTTTTAAGCAAAGTTTACGACATAAAGAAACTTTATTAGCTAATGGGTCTTAAAAGAAAATACGACGGAGACGTTGAGGGAAAATTTGACATTTTAACTGTGAAGCTTTTTACGTGAAACTTTAGACTTTTTACCAGACCCATTACGTAAATAAATAAAGACGTAATTGCCTGTCATTTTTATTTTGAGACGTGGGGGAGGCAAGCAGTTTCAATCAGAGATATGATAATTGTTTTTGCGGAAATCTTTATGTACCTTTTGCATGTCTGACTACCATAAGTTGAAATGAATGAAGAATAGCCCTGGGTCCATATTCACCAACCATCCTCAAGAACGTTCTTTACTCTTATTATTCAAAATTTTCTGTCAGTGAAAGTAGCAGAACATCTGATTGGCTAAACCGAATGGTTTAGCCAATCAGATGTTCTGTTACTTTCACAACGACGAAATTCTGAAGAATAAGACTAAGAATGTTCTCCAAAATGGTTGGTGAATACCGATTTTAAACGACAAAGTTTTAGCAGTTGTAAAATAAGCTTGCTAAAACGTTCACTGCAATAGTTTTCTGGGGGCAACACGGTGGGTGGCGGGGTTATACTGTCAGTATACAAGTTCAAAATCAAAGGGTAAGAGAGAAGATATATGTAATCACAACGGTTTCACCTATGAAGAGATTCGAACTCGGTATATTACAGAAGAAAGTTAGACGTCTTAAATTTACACAACAACGTTTAGTCTATCAATCTCATCCCATTATTTCACATTCCAATATAAAACTCATCTAGAATTTCTTGGAGCAAAACATAGCAAATTTCAATCCTTCAGCATCGGTAGGAAACATAAAATGCAATGGAAAACCTGTTGTAACAGGAGGAGTTGCTTTTATAAAGCAGTCCGCTGCTACCGGTTTGTTTGTCTTTCTGAAGGAACGCCTTTTCCAACAAGAACTTCAAATATAGTGTTATAGTTTGTACGTGTTAAAGGCATCCAGGTTTATTTAATTCATATCCTTGCTGCCTTACGTAACAGCTCAGCTAGCACATACCCCTAGTCAAACCTTTGAAAGCACCTTCCGAATCTCTTCGAATGACTTCACTGAATTAATCAAAATTGAACGTTATTCGTCTGAAGAAATGAATTTAGAGTCAGATAGTTAAATCTGAAAAAATCGACAGGATAGTAGGCCTACTACGCTTCTATGTATCAACGGAACCCCTTGGGGATAGCAAACTGTTATGAAAGAGACCAAGAGACAAGTAAATCAATGGCCGATGGCTCCTCTATGTCTGGTATCATCATGAGATCTGGTGAAATGTTTCAATCTGTTTTTGGTAGACCAACACAACACGAGGGAAATAAATCAAATTACTGTAGCGAACCTTCCTGTTGATATGTTTTGATTTTAATAAGAAGCTGGGTTTGTCCTTGTAGAAAGACTACATTGCAAAGAAGTAGTATATTGATATAATCTAGAGCATGGAGACCACAGCAACTTCTATCTAAGCCATGTAGCCGGGTCTGATTATGTACTTGAAAAGATAAAATCGCGTCAGTAACTTGATACCCAAACTGGTGAGAGCAACCGCCGAATAAGGTACACGTGGACAAGAACATTTACCAATAGCAAAAGGTTTCGAACCATGTCAATCTGTACAAGCTGACATCAGTCGATGATATCTTTTCCCAGATGCACCCAGCCTCATTTTTATAGAGCACTGCCAATATAAAACGTTTACTATTTAAAAGGTTACAAAACCATGATGAGGGAAAGTTAACCAATACAGGTGAAAGAAACCCAGAAATAGACATTCATGAGTCACTGTCATGTCACTGTCATGTTACTTAAACAAGTCATAAGATATGCAAATTGCCATCTAAACAAACACTTTCCCTAAAAAAATGAATCGATATGAAAACAAAATTCGTTTTACTCCCGTTTTATATTGATATTGAGGTATTCCTAACACACCATAAAACTGACTATATTTGGCTGACAAATTAGATCTGCCATCAGTATATGCTTCTTTTATTATCATCTATTTTGGTACTCCAAAATTAGTCTTACACCCTTTCATCGTCATCATGGACGAACATGGAGGTTTTTACTGACGTTATGGATTAAAGTCAGACTTAACCTGTTACTCCATAGATACTCATTTCTACGCATTGCCTGTAGGAGCCTTTGGAAAACATTGTAGCAAAAACTGAAATTGCTCGTGATGAACAATTTCACCTTTTGTTACAATGTTTTCTATGCCATCAAAAGGTGTCATATACACATAAGAAAAGGCTTCATCCTTGCTGTTATTTAGGGTCAATTAGAGATACCACAGAAATGCTTCATGAGGTAAAGGGTTAAAAGAACGTGATATCTGATCGTAGGTCTATACCAGATCGTTCTTAGTTTTACTCGAGATTATTTTGAGCCGCCGATAGATTCTAAGTCTATGAGCCATGCTCTGCGTAAAGTGGGCCTCATGTGTCTGCAAAATTCTAAAGCTAAATTATAAGAGCTCCAGATAGGAGGGAGTGATGGTATTCTAAATTCTTTATTTCTCTGTCAAACCTCATGTTGTGGGTACTCATTAGAATCGTCTCAATGAGACGATTCTAATGAGCACCCATAACATAGGGTTAAGTGGAGAATTATTAACATTTTCGGTTTTGAAATCAAAATCACTCCCTCTGTCTGGAGCTCTGGCTCATGCCTAATAATTGTCTGTTAGTCAAAGGACAATTACGCCTCCTAATCCAGTCAATTGTAAGACTGAAGAGACTGTATGGATCCATGATTATGTGACAAACTCGCTTGGAATGATGCATCACTCAGATGCATTAACTCTGTATCAAACAAAAAAAAAATAGACTACTCCAAACTCAAAGTATTTTCAGATGACAAGGTACATGTGACTGGAAATTTGAAATTTGTATCAGGAATGGAAGAAAACATTGTGGAAAAAAAGTAGAAAATGCTGGTTAAAAGTTTCTCCTTTTCCCACATTTTAGAAGGCTTCTTTCTCACGGGGTGTTAAAAGTCGGGATGGTGTGGTAAATAGTAAAAACCTCCTTTTGCCAGAGCATCACTTATGTATATACGAGATGGGCTTCTGAAAGACTATATTAGCTGTACGGTCAGGTGGTAGGGGACTTTGAAACTTGTTCACGGTTATGGTGAATCATGTCGTTCTGAGCCGAAGGCGAGGTGGCGACATAATTTGATACAGCCGTAAACAAGTTTCCAAGTCCCCTGACCGTACAACGAATCTATTATAATGCAAAGTTTTACCCTTTCAAAGCGCGTTAAGCGAAATTTTCCTGTATTACAATCTCACACATCGAGTATGCTAAAGAAATAGAAATTCCCTTCAGAGTGCCCCAATTCAATGAAAACTAACGTCACTAAAACGTGCAGTTTGGTGCATAAATGTGCAGTCTGGTGATCGGTCGATCGACGCCGCCATGTTGGAAGTGTTGCATGTGTAGTGATGTTTACGGGGCCCTTAAAAGGGAAACTAGCTTTACGTGATTTTTTCCAGGGAAAATGATGTATATGTTTCCGGTGTGTTAACAAATCAGATCACGAGAAATTTCTTTACGGTATAAAAATGCTATATTTTTTGCAATGGCATAAATATCTAGTGGTAAAATGCACTCGAGGCAAGGTTCCCATAAACACGGCAAACTTGGGGTACGCGATAAAGACATCATGAGGGCTAACATCAGATGTTGAAACCAAGCCGTTGGAGTTAGATACCACTGCTATAGAAGTTGATCTGTCTGACGCTCTATTGACTGCAGAACCTCCAATGCCTTCAAAGCGAATAGCAGGATATGACAGGCTTTCTCAGCAAAGGATATTTACTAAATTGTAACATCCGCTTATTTCAATTTATTCTTAATTCATGATATACCCGTGGACGATCGGGTGTCTACAGCCTAGATAAAGCGAGTACAAACACGTTCGCTACTCTCTCAGATACGTCGAAATCGTTGGCTCGACAGAATACCATTCTGGTTGTAAATAAAGCGAAGTCTGTAGATATCGTCGTTGATATTGATTTGAGAAGCTCTTTGCATAAGAAGTACAAGACGAATACTTTAAAAGACTAAAGATGACGTCTTTGTGCATAATTGAAGTGTTTGCAGACGGCAATTTAAAATGTAGGATTTTGTCTTTTAACAGGTCGCAGACATTGATGGAAAAACACCGTATCCTGATCAGCAGTATTGTATCATTTTCCCACAAGGTTATCAGATGCCTTCTTCTTCAGGGACTTGAACCTTTAGACTGCTTATCACGACTCGATGCCCTTTTGCAGATAGTGTAGTTTAAGGTCAGACTGCAGAGAACATGCGGTCTGATTTTGGATCTGCACTGTCCGATAAAGAGAGACTTTCCTGAAAATAACTTTGAAACAGAAACATTTGGGTTTTTACTATCGACTAGAATTGTTCTTATATTTACTTTTTGAGCTGGTGAAAAGTTAAAATACTGTTTCGTTTGTTATCTCTTGACATACAATAGACGACATCAGAAGCGTTTGTGGACAGCGTCGATCAAGATCAGACTGCAGAGAACGTGCAGTCTGATCTGTGATATATACTGTCCACTGCGATTTCCTCGATAATGAATTAACTGTGTTTTGATCTTGTAGAAAAACTGCATTTGTGGCGGCTAATTAAATGCTATTTATTTGTTCAGTAATGAAAGAATTTCAGAGTAAAGACTGAAGAATATCAGCGGCAAAGATTATGGTGGGAGCGGGGATCAACGTGCGGATTTAGTTACGCTGAACATGTTTTTACTTGATCCAGATTGATTGGTATTTTATACCAAGTTGTAACCTTAGATTAGAATGGATCCTTTTTCATACTTGATTAGACTGCATTTTGTCGCTTTTGCGTTCTTTGTGATTTGTTGAAACGGCACTAGTTCCTTGTCATGGACCAAGAAAGACACAGACAGACCTAATGTTTTAGTAATATTATTAATAGTATTGTTTTGACGGTTTGCGTATTACTTGTATCCTTATTCGAAAGGTGAGTGTGTGCTAAATTCAAATGTGATAAAAAGATTCAAAGTACTGTAAAAATAAAATTTAATGAAAACACTCGTGCTTTCAAAATCAAAAATACACATACTGGATTTTCTTTTATGATCGTCGGTATTTTTATATCATTGACAATAATAATAGCCATCACCATCTTCATAATAATGATAAAAGTCCAACATATTACTATCATTCATATTTTGAGACGGAAAGAAGAATAATGAAGATTGATTGACTATTTGTGGGTCTGCAAAATAAGCTTGGGAACACCAGAACGAGTATTTGATGTGACTTGCAGACTCGTTGACCCTTCGTACACCGAGTAAAATAAATGGAGTAAGGAATGTTAGGAAAAAGAAAATGCAAGCACTGCAATCGCATGACCTTTATTAGGAGACAATAATCATCTCTTCCCAGTGGGCAGTTCAAATGGCAGACCAGTCTGCACATTTTGTACTTTTTGATTGTCGACATATAATATCCGCCAAAGAAACTGAAGTTTAGGTAGGCGCCCCTAGGATTAAATTGTTTCCATATAGAGACGTTTTTTAAAGGCATTTTTATTCAGAGAAAGTATAAAAAAAGTTATACCAATGCTGCCTTCGACTGGAACATCTCCACATAGGGGACGGTATAGAGCAAAGACAAGACTACACGATTTTTTCACCGTCTTGTCTTTCATCTATAGTGTCTGGAGTAGCAAGCAAAGTTTGGATAGGCGCCCGTAGGATTAAACTATTGTTATCCACGACTGAGAAACGCTCCAGCATCTCAGCGATACATGGTACAATGGAATCCATCACAATTATTATGGATCCGTTATAGCCAGTTCTTCTTAAACAATCGGCTAAATCATGAGGTAGACATGTCCTTGGACATACTGAAAATTAACTGATAGCATGAGGCTGACTTAACTCATTACCAAACGACAAAATTTTTAGGTTTGTCCAAACCGAAAGCATTTGCAGACGACAAAATAAAAGTGACTGAAAATTTGAAATTTGTTTTGTGAAGGTTAGAAAAGATTGTGGGGAAAGGAGAAAATGCTGGTTACAAGCATTTTCTCCTTTCTGCACAATGTTTTCTAAAGGTTTCTTTCTCAAAGGCGTCAAAAGTAGGGATTGTGTGGTAATGGATTAAGTCGATAAATTTGGTTGATGTAATAAGTCCTTTATCCACAGAGGATAGCTCAAATAGACATTTTCATCCAAGGAAAATATGCAAGTATTGCACTAACAAGACTGCTTTGAGCCAGAATATCTCTACATAACAGACAGTATAGTTCAAACAAACGGCAGATCATTTTGTGCAGTCTGATCTTTAACTTGCATTATTATTAATTCAAACATAGTTTAGAGAGGCACTCGTAGCATTGTCTTGCTCTGTTTGGTTTTTTCTTTGTTGCTTTTTTGTACAATAGTTATTATGGAGAATATTTTCCTCACGTCATCGCCTGCCACATCGTAACGATTTTGACAAATTAAACGAACGATAGGATAAAGATCAGCCACTCTCGCCAATGCTTTCTTTTTTGGTATTAACACTATTAATCCATCTTCGCGAGCCAAGTTTACGATCACTACGTGGATCTTAGGGTAGAGTAACGTAGTGAATCGTCGGCCTTGGCTTGCGAATATGTGCCGATTGTAGAAGTCCTGCACGGTGGTAAAGTGTAGTATTTTAAACCTGTGTAATGCAGAGATATGTCCCTCCCCTAGAAAATGACCAGAGTCGTTTGTCTATGTAGAGAAATGACCCCAGTTCTAAGTTATTTCAGTACGTAGAGGAATGACCTGGGTCATTGTTCTACGTAGAGGAATGAACCTCTGGGGTCATTTCTCTACGTAGAAAAATGAACCGGGTCATTTCTCTACGTAGAGGTTCATTTCTCTGCATTACACCTGCAGACCCCGGGTTTGGCCCTGATTGGAGGCGCTTGATTCGTCTTGATGCTATTCGTTGGCAAGACACCTCATAGCCCTTGCAGAAAACCGGCTAAACGTTGGATGCGTACAGGAATAATTGAGATTATCGCCTTGCTGTGACAAAAGTAATGTTGAAAATGGTGTAAAGCACCACTTAATGACGCTTTATTGTATTCAAGGTAGCTTTCTACAGTACTTCATCAACCCTTTCCCAAACGGCAAATTTTGGACCAGACCAAATTCAAAGCATTTGCAGATGACAAAATGACAGTTGCTAAATAGATGATTTTTCTATATGATAGGGTAGAAAACATTGTAGGAAGGGGAGAAAATGCTGGTTATCCTTTTCCCACAATGTTTTCAAAAGGCTTCTATTCCAGACCTGTAAAAACCAGGGATTGTTTGGGAAAGGGTTAAAGACTTGTTTTGAACGAAAAACAATCTTTTTATTTAAAGTAAACTAGAAAACGAGAACATGTCGCTTGTTTCTCGCATTTCGTCTTTGCCCCCTAGTTTATTCTTACGACAGTGGAGTATCTTGTGCATGAACTAGTAAGCACTTCTTATTTCTTGAATTATTTCGTAAAATCTCATTACTACTCGTCATTCTTTAAAATATTGAATATGGTACTAGGCTTTGAGCAGCAGATCTAATTTATTTGCTGCAACGCGACGCACATTTGTTTGGAAAATATATATCCGTTCCAGTATGGTCATATACATCTTCGCCAGCCAAGTTTACGATCACTACGTAGATCTTAACTTGGCAGATTGAGCTTGATTTTTACAACCCCCCGATACGCCTTTTCATTGGATGCAGCCAGCTCTAGCTGCATCGATTAAAATTGCTCGTAGCATTTCATCTTTGATAAAAATAGAACACGGTCTCTACCTTTCGAATAATGGGTAAAACATGGAAACCCACGTGGATGTCTGCTTATCGCTTCATGTGTATTCGTAAGCGGTTTGTAAAACGATATTTCATTTGCTTGTAGAAGCATGATGTAAAGGGGAGTAATAACCAGCATCCAATAGAGGGCGCATCACAGGACTCTCGAAATCGGGCTCAATCAGCCAAGGTAAGATCCACGTAGTGATCGTAAACTTGGCTCGCGAAGATGGGTTATATACGGATTAAAGGGTTCATGGTTAGGGCATATGTATTCCAACATACTTGACAAACACTGAAAAAGGCTTTACCAAACAATCCCGGGTTTCGGCATCCATCAAGTGAAAAGCCGTTTAATCAATGTGGAAAGTTGAGAAAATGCTCGAATCCAAGACTTTCTCATATCAAAAAAAAAAAAGAAATGGTTTTTGTTCGAGGAAAAATGTCAGTTTTCAAACCGCTTTAAATTTGTCGTCTGCAAATGCTTTCAATTTGGAAAAGTTTGAAATTGTATCGTCTAGTAAAGAGCTAATGCTAGAATATAAATAAATAATTATTTTCTTGCTGTGTATAATTACGCTCAACTGTAACAGGTTGCTGTTTTTCTATCAACTACTTACACGCCAAATACACTCGTACAATATGGCTAGATTCCATAACGATCTGTATTCAACAACATAGAGAAGTCTTTGTTTTTCAATTAAATACCTTTTTTTTCTATTTCATTTATATCAGCCACTGCATCTACATCTGCTTTACTTGAGGATTTTTCTTTTTTGCATCAGTGATTGCAGTACTACATCCTTTCCAAGCCACTGGTTGCTTTATCATTATATGATAATCAACAAAACAATATTAAGCAATGGTATCAATAGATGAATCCTGCCGCACTGACTATATATAATATCAATTTTCTGAAACAATTTGGCCGTACAAGGCCTGAAATCCAGGGCCCGCATTCACCAACCATTCTTGAGAATATTCTTAGTCTTACTCTTGTTTTCTATATATGTAAGTAACACAACTTCTGATTGGTAGATGCATTAAGCCTCATTTTTACATAGCATGGCTCAAAAAATAGTTTTACAGCCTTTTTCTTTTCTACTGGAGACTTCTTATTTTTTTGCTGTGTGTCGTTTTTTTCACGAAATATTTTTTCTATTATCCTTTGTACATATACCATTGGATACCCGTGTTCATGTAACTTAAGGTAATTAAAGGCGACTACAAGACCTTTTTGCGTACAGTGTAGATCAAGATCAGACGACACAGAACATTCAGTCTGATCTTTGATCTACATCGCCTAGTCTGGCGATTTATTTTTCCGCGAAACTCACCCATGAAAAGGGACATTTAAGTTTTTACTATTGGCCTGAAAGTTACATAACTTATTTAAAAGGCTCATGTTTAACTCTAGACTTTGATTAAAAAAAGAAAAAACCCACACACGCACACGTTCTTGTTAAATATGGCCTGTAACACGCGAAAAGGTGCGTTCGAACATGTGCGTGAAATGTCGTCTCGGATCATCCCGCTCAGTCATCGCAGGCCAATACGAAACATCAATTTCCGTTTTTATGTAATTTCCTGTTTTGCGCAAGTTTACTGAAAGACAAAATCTAAAGTACCCGTAAAGTGCCGTCTCGGATGAGCCTGCGCAGACTGCGCAGGCTAATCCGAATCGACACTTTACGCAAATGTCCTAATGCCCTTTTCGCGTGTTGCAAGCCATATAGGATCTGACATGAGTTGGGCTTTAAAATTTTACAAAACGAGCCTGGAATAAGTGCTATTAAACCGACCATGGCAATCTTGAATCAGTTTGCTGTGGACAAATTTCGTTACATTCAATTAAAATCAACTTTGCAGATAACGATAATAAAAAAAGAAGAAAATATTGTGGGAAGTTTATACTAGTTGGGATACTAGGAAGCTCCATCGGGCGATGCTCCACTAACATGTTTATATGCAAAATTTCAAAATTACTTCGTAATTACGAATGATCATTCCGTAAATACGGAAAGGTATTTCGCAAAAACTAAAGAACATGTCTAATATAGGAAATAAGGTTTTCTGTTTGTACCCCACCCAAGACAACAACAAATGTTTGCAGAATTATACTATAGAGACTGATATAAATCACATTGTATGGCATACCTCAGGGAAGTAATTTTGTCACAAATCCACGAAGCAAAATACAATGTAGTATCTATTTGGAGACTGCTTACTTACTGAAATTAATTCAGTCTGTCGTCTGTATACCCTCATGTTACAGCATACTAAATAATTGACCATCGATCGAGGGACCGTATGGATACTTATTTGATTATCAGTGAACCAAACATACAGAGCTTTGCTCTGGACATTCGCTTATGGGTAATAATGGGGAACTTTCTGAAGCAGGAACCTTCCCCGGGGAAATCTGTCCAACGTTTTCCTTCAAGTTTTATAAATAGGTTCTACAATATTTTTGTCGTCTGCATTAGACATCTCACGCGGTTCATGTTTACAGTGAACGTAGGGAAATTAATCAGCGGTCCCTTGTCGCCGTTCAGTTTACATGTTCATTTAGTTTTGCCTTTTCAGAGAACAGTAGGGGTTTAACCCTTTACTACACAATTCTGACTTTAAACAAACCCCGGCCAAAAGACCTTTTGAAATATTGTGAAAAAAAGAAGAAAATTGTTACCAGCATTTTCTTCTTTTCCCACAGTGTTTTCTTCCCATCCCAAAAGAAATTTCAATACTTCAGTCACTTATCTTTTCGTTTGCACATGCTTTCAATATAGACCACGGGGGTAATACCAAAATCGCTATTTCTGCTGTCGACCGAGCTGGTACTGCGTAAAGCTGCTGTCGACCGAGGAATACGGTTTTCGACCGAGCAGTACGGCAGTCGACAGGGGGACAAGGTGACTTTGATGCCCTTGGAGAAGCAAAAACGTAAGTATTAACATTTACAAACGCTATCAATCTTTTAAACAGACAACGTGTTATTTGTTCACTTATAGAGAGTTGTGACGCTGAAAAACACTATAAAATACCCATACTTTCGAAAAAAATCAATTTACAAAGAATATCATTAATCTAATGCATTATAAAAGGTACGAAAGCAACAAAACGCCTTATATATTTCGTGTATCATTTACGCTTCTACAACAAAGTGTGTTTGGCATAATTCATGCACTCTGGAAGATTTTATGGACCTTTGAAGAATATCAGGATACGGATGTCGATTACCACTGATACGGCTGTCGATGGTTTCGTAGTCTGAATGATACGGCTGTCGACAAAATGTGAAAACTACATTTCATGTATCTGTGTTAAAATACATGATTTATTCTATGACTATTACTGAAATCTCCACTATAAGGCAGATTTCACTGGGAGCCATGAAGAAAATTGTATGTTTGTGCGGACTGGTGTCTTAAAAATCGCAACTGTCGCCAAGAATGACTCCACCCTTAACTCGCCCGTATATAGTTCACACAACAGACTACAAGGCTGGTCACAGATGTAAATACTTAAACATGTAAAGGTCAAATCAGATGAAGAATAAAACTGCAAAATATGATTTTAGACTAGCAAAGCTAGTCTATAGGCATCCAGATTGAGTCAGACTCAATGTAAACAAAAAAACCCACAGTTTCAAAATACTGCCTCACAAAAAAATACTCCTTACTGTTAAGAATCTTAATTCAGTCATTACGACAACTTTGACTTCAAGCGCAGAGTCTCTACCATCCCAATTTGAACTTGTCCACTTTCAAAGCAGTAGATTGTACAAGATGTCATTGATAAGGTACATAATGCTTGCTTATAGGTAAAGTAAGTGACCTATATGCAAATCAGGCTCGTATCACTGATTCCTACCCCGGAGTACATAAAAGTATGACTGGATCTAAAAGTAATACCTTCAGGTGACTTGTAGCAAATCCCAGCTACACAAACCCTAACTGGCCAGGGAACCTTTCTCATTCCTCCAGTCATTCCTTATTTAGATCATTCTGAATGCGAAAGTGATATGTTAAACTGTTGTTGAACGTCTTGTATATTAACCTTTTACCACACAATCCCAAGTTTTCACATTAGTGGGGAAGAAGCCCTTTGAAAACATTGCGGGAAAATAAATAGGAAATACTAGATACAAGCATTTTCCCCTTTTCTCGTGTTTTTTCAACCCTTTTAGAATGTTTTCATCAATTTAATCACATTTAACTTTATTGTCTGGAACAGCTTTTAATGTTTGGTAAATGTTTGGTTTTGTAAAGAGTTAAATAGTTGACTATTGCATCCGTTGCTGTTAACCCTTTACCACACAACAACAACTTTTAACGCCCGTGAGGAAGAAGCCTTTTGAAATCATTGTTGGAAAAGGAGAAAATGCTGGTAACCAGCATTTTCTCCTTTTCTCAGGTTTTTTTTTTCCTATCAAAGCAAAATTGCACCATTTGAGCCACTTTGAAATTGTCATCTCCAAATGCTTTCAATTTGGATAGATCTAAAATTTTTGTGGTAATGGGTTAATTAACTGTATAATCCAAGTTATTCCTCAACCTGCTTAAAAAAAGGTTAAATAAAACATTCTGGCGGATGTGTATATTTTTGTAAAAGAAAAATATCCCATTATCGGTTATTATTAATTAACTATTGGATATATAGAAGTTATACATGGAAACCGGTCCACGAGATACCAGTCACATTTCTGACTTCGTATAGTACACATGTCGTGACCCAGGCTTAATACGACTTGGCCTCCGATCAATACAGTTGACCTCGTATCAATATTGATGACCCGCGACCAATACAGAAATCCTTGAATGTGATTGGCCAAACGTTCACTTGCGTGAGCGTCTGCGCTTACTTTTAGCCAATCACGTTCAAAGAGGCGGCAAAGTAAACGTAACCCAAAAATTAGTATTTGTTTCCAGCAGGGTAGAAAACATTGTGGGAAAAAGGAGAAAATACTGGTTTCCAGCATTTTCTCCTTTTCTCACAATCTTTTCAGAAGGCTTCTTTTTCAGGGTCGTAAAAGGGTTAATTAATAAAATTGTCATTAATCAAGTGATTTCGTATTGCCCAGTTACAGGTCCTCGGTCAGCTGTATTGATCCTCGGCCTCGGGCCAATACGGCTGACCTCGGACCTGTAACTGGGCCAATACGAAATCACTTGATTAATAACATTATAGTTTCGATCCAAGATCAGATTGCACAGACTGTGTAGCCTGATCTTGTTCCACACTGTCTGTCTGCTCCTCTGTCCAGACAGACATCTTTTAAAATCCTTGATGAAAATTGGTGAAACATCCTTAATGTATTTCTTACGATAGTCCACCGATAAAGATTCCTTCTTCATTTTTTCATTTGATGCCGTGTCATCGGAAAAGGGGGGGGGGGGCTTGATGTATGTTTCCATTACGGACTGATATCTTTTTAACTATTGGACAAAATTTCATGAAACTTCGTATTAATTTTGTTTATAGGCCGCATCATATTTGTCTTATCTTTTCAAATGCTATGCTATGGAAATATCTAAAAGGCAAGGTGTACATGCAAAACACAATTCACCTCTTATTTTTCTCTATCTGAAGATGTCTTTTTAGGCAGGAGATTTCATCTCAACAAAAAAAACCTGTTTTAAATTGAAAGTTAACAAACCGAAGTTTATCGTAATATTTCCTAAAGAAGAAAATAGTCAAGAGCGTCGGGTAAAGTCAATGGATTGAACTGTATTTGAATTGAACCAACTTGGATTAATAACCAGATTGAACCGATGGACCTGGAACGGACCCAGAAACCAGATATGACAATATTTCTTCAATCAGGTATAAATCAACAAAGATTTACATTTACCATAACCACACACTAGTTCCAAATTCGCCAGTCTGTCAGTATTTTCAGTACTTTGATAAAGGAATAGGGCTGCAAACATGTGCAAATACTCTTGAAGAATGATGTCGGAAAGAGCACATGCGCTTGACGTATAAATGCAAAAACAGGTCAAAAATTCTAAATATTTTTGCTACATGGGCCATTACGAAATTGCATATAGATTGCGTCAATATTAACCTTGATATTTAGCATTTTGAGGGGGTTTTCAGAGCGAAGAACTTCAAGCACCTATGGAGAGAGGAACATTTCGCAACAAATGTCATGGTAATCGGTAGGGTTGCTCAGCAGATATGGCCCTTGAGTAATTTGCAATGGCTATCTCTAGAGAGCGGCTGCATGCTTTGAAATATTTTGACCTGGTCAAAGAAAACTTTCCAGATTTTTAGCAAACGGTTAGGAGTTTCTAATCAATAAGAAAAAATTTCAATTGCACTGAATGCAAAGATTGCATTTTGTCCATTATCTGGGAATTTTTCTATATGCCGTCAACTTTGAGCGTATTTGCTTCAAAGTGACTATTCATTACGTTAACAATCCCGTGCAGTTCAAACCCCTGTGAACCCCACTTTATAAAGTGAAAAGTGGGGTTTGCAGGGGATTCGGCTATTTTTCTTATTTTTGTTTAAAACATAGGTTTTGGTTGATCATTAGAACTGCCTCACCGAGGCGGTTTCAAAGAAACCTTAAAATCTATGTTTGGATCAGAAATAAGAAAAGATACAAAGGTTTATATTCCGAATAAATGCATCTTCTGACACAATGTCACACAGCATTAAATTGCATAGGTATGTTAATTAAGATAATGATTTCATATGTGATGATCAGCTTACAGTCTCATTTTGGACTCTATAATTTCCTTATAAATTTGGACGGATTACATGGAATTTACGTCAAAATGTTTCTCTTTCCAAGACCATTCTTCATGTTCCAAGATCATTCTAAGTTCAAATGTTTTACTGATTTGACACATATAACACCGATTTGAGAAAAATTATTTGTTTGAGAAAATGCAAGTGTTTGCCTTTTACAAAATCATAGCGGTATGCAGGATTTTAGTATCAGAAGCATGGTATACGATGGATACCATTGCAAATATTCTCTTTGAAAGTTTTAAGTGAACAGAAAACAGCATTTTGGTTGCTATGGTAACAGAGCCATGGCATAATATCCTACTTGCAAGGATATCCATCGTATATCATGCTTCTGACATCTGACTTCTGCATACTGCTATGATTTGTGAAAGGCAAACACTTGCATTTTCTCAACAAATAATTTTTCTCAAATCCTTTTATTTTGTGTTATACGTGTATATGTGTATTTTCAGGTTTATGTATACTAGTTGGGCCAATTCCTGGACTTACAGTGACGCATTTTGGTGTAACGTCGAAATGCTTGAATACATATGCTGCTACTATTCGTATAAGTGCACTGCCCATCACGAAGTCATTGAACATGCGTGCTCAAGGCATCCGTCACAGGCCCTACAATTTCGTAAAAAACTCTAAATCCAGAAAATGGAAAGTTTGGCTATTTCCGCATGTTGTATGATGATCTGATTCCATTAGAGGAAGAGACTGTGGGGATGCGCAGGATCGCCTAAACCTTTGCTGTACGCATATGCAATAACTGCTATTTTCCTGCGTCATAGCTCACATGTAAACCTGATTTCGCACACGATAACTGCAGAGTTAATAATTCCTTACAAGCTATTGGTCCAAATTATCGAACTAAACGGTCCGCACCAAACACTAAACATTGCTATCTGCTTAACTGCATGTTCTTGAAGAGTGCACAAACCACAGGACTTGCTTTTTACCCATGAGTAAATGCTTGTGCCAAAAAGAACGGATACACAACGGTGTTTTGCATTTATCAGGACGTACAAACTGCATGTATAAATCCATTTTATTCGTTGAAATGAATGAATCATAGCACTAGTAGCGACACAATCGTCTAGACTGACATCTGAATCAACAAACTGTAACCCTTTCGAAGGACACAATGACTGACGAAGAATGTAACAGAAATTTTATTATTTAACTGGTTATTTCCCAGAAAAATCTGTCGGTTGCACTCTCCATCGATCATCGACAGCCGTATCCAGTAACGTCGACAACCGTACCCGGTAAACTTTCAGATCATCGACAGCAGTATCAGCGAAAACATAAAAGGTGCCATAGATGCATATAAGCGCATGCACACACACAAATAAAAGGTAATCATGTATACTTATGATATATCTGCATTGTACCGCCCTCGATTTGCCATGATACCGAATAAGAATCACGCATTTCCCCGAAAATACTTATTTTACATATTTTCACGATTAACTGCGCTCAGTGTTAAAACAGGATATTAGCCAAACTTCCAAAACACTTAAAACAATAGCAAAATATTTCAGAAACTGTTTGAACCCAAAAATATAGAAACATATAGTAAAATTACACACTTATAGCGTATTTAAATCACCTTGTCCCCCTGTCGACAGCCGTACTGCTCGGTCGAAAACCGTATTCCTCGGTCGACAGCAGCTTTACGCAGTACCAGCTCGGTCGACAGCAGAAATAGCGATTTTGGTATTACCCCCGTGTAGACTAGTATGAAATTTAGTACTTTGATAAAGAGCTAACACTAGACACGCAGAAAGATAAGCAAGGCAGTATATACTAACTACATTATCACCTGCAAACGATCGGCTTAAATTAGTTAACTCAATAAGCCCCATAGACGAAACGGTCTTTCGCGGACCACATAGATCAAGATCAGACTGCGCAGATTGTGCATTCCGATCTTCGATCTATACCGTCCACTTGTTTAGTTGAGCCTGTAATATGATATAGGAACATCTGTCTAATCTGTTTCTGTGGATTGTATTTCAGCCGCCGAAAGAGTTTTAATCGTTGTCATTTTTATGTGCAGGCATTTTATTAGCCGAGACGAAATGTCTTTGCAAATCACTGCAATAGTCGTCTTTGACTCCTTTGTTAGTCATTATTTGTTTAGCGTTTTTTTATTATACTGCAAAGAAGTTTCTCGCGATCTAAATGGATAATATGCCCCGCACATGGAGTCTAATATGCCTGCACACTAGCAAAAATCCATATAAAATCAGTTTCCATCTCGGGAGCCCCGTGTACATACACCAACTCGATAGGTGAGTGCAACACTATTCTAAGTGCCTGTACAATGTACAGGCACTTAGAATAGTGCTGCACTCGCCTATCGAATTGTCAACTCAGCATCCAAAATGGTGAAGTCGCTTGACACGAGCCGCCCACAAGACAGACCATGGATGCTATTACCAGTTTCCCTTGATGGATGGCATTAAAGCTGAAAACAAATGGATTATTTTTGGAAATAAATTAATCTAGTTACACATGTTATTGTTTGCTGTTATTAAAAACAAATTACACGGGGTAAAATGAACAATTATTTCGTGATTCAAGCAAATTGTAATATATTTAAACTCATGCATTGTAACCTCACAAGGATAACCTAATGGTTGTCTGAGGCAATTAATGGTCATTCACTTAAATTGCCAACAAATCCTTAAAATGCATCGTTATCTACCTTGAACTTGTTTAAATCCACGTTTTAACCGACATGTATACGTCGAATGTCTATAGCAATGACATAGTGCATTTACCAAACTACACGTTTTACCAAGGTTTTAGTGACGTCAGTTCTAAGTGACGTCAGTTTTCATTGAATTGGGGCACTCAGAAGGGTACTTCTTGACACTGTGTCAGCGTTCTTATTTGTGAGACCATAGAGAAATTTCGCTGAACACACGTTGGAATGGTATCACTCTGCAGTATGGTAAATTCGGCTTTTAGCGACATGATTCGCCCTCAGCTGTAAAGTTTCCACTTCCCCTGTCCCCTACACTAAAACTAACAATACCGTTTTCAGAAAATTGTCAGCCATATCATGAGGGTATCTGACGTATTTTGTCTTTGTTGGGTTCGTTTAACTGGCAAACTGGCAAAAAAACTAGTCTCGAGTGTATACAAGAACGAAAGAAAGAGACATGCTTTTGCACCATTTTGCTTGGCCTTTTTTACATTTTGACCAAATAGGTTGAGGACGCCCCCTCATCGAGTCCGCTAATCACTGTCGTCGTCCAAAGTTCTCGTACAGGTCTAATATGCCCCGCACATAATATGCCTGCGCACTAGCAAAATCCACATAAAATCAGTTTCCATCAGCTTTTGGTTAATATTGAGAAATATTTGCCGAAAAAGGGAAAGGTATGCTAAAATAACGAGTGCCATAAGGCACGGGTTGTTTTCGCGGATCTTTCCCTTTTACGGCACTCGTTATTTTCGCATACCGTTCCCTTTTTCGGCAAATATTTCCCCATATTAACCACATGCTGATGAAATAAAATCTATACTAAAGTGTTGTGACTTGCTTAGTATAACGCATGACTTAGAAATTCCCCTTTTGCCAGGGCGCCCATTATTTATAAAGCTTCCTTATACTAAAAAAGGTTTCATCGAAGAACATATCTATATGCAAATATGTATCATCTCTGCGATGTCTTTTCGATGATTCTTGACATTTATTTCCAGAGAATTTTGAAAATTGTCTCGAGATCTGTCCCTACATGACATAATTTGCATTTTGAATAATGGGTTAAAAGCGTTTACATGGGTTACATACCGCTTTGAAAAAACAATCCTGAAGTAGATTTCCTGAGATGGACCGATTGACCGATAGTATGGTGCTTAACTCTTTACCACACGAGAAAATTTTAGACTGGTCCAAATTGAAAGGATTTGCTGACGACAAAATAAAGGTGATTGTAAAATTGAAATTTGGTCTGGGAAGGTTAGAAAACACTGTGGAAAAAGGAGAAAATGCTGGTTACCAGCATTTTCTCCTTTTCCCAAAGTGTTTTCAAAAGGCTTCTTTCTCAGGGGCATCAAAAGTAGGGATTGTGTGGTAATGGGTTAAATCCGTTTTTCAATATTGTTTCAGTTATATTACAGCTGCCAGTGCACTTATCAATGCTTTCCTAGAGCAACTGATACTAATAACTCCCATAATATATTTCCAAAACCAATGTCTGCTTTCTCGCATAACCAACAATGCTCGTCGTGCATTTCATTTTTTTTGTCAAATAAACTAGATCTATTAATACTAACATTTTAAATCCCTGGCTACGACCCCTGGCTCAGCCCTATTTCTTTCCGAGGATTGATGATAATCAATGCAACAGGATTCATTCCTCTCCCACCACTGATCATTGTTTCGACGATGATCATGTGGGAAAGCAGCCGGTGGCTTGGAAAGAAAATTGAGCAAAATACTGGTAAAAGAAACTCCAGGAACGCATTGATAGGTGCACTGGCCGCCGCGATATAACTGATGTAATGTTGAAAACGGCGTTAAATAGCATACAATCAATCAGTAAACACCTTAGACGTTGCAGCACTTGAATAACAAAATACTTGTGTTATACGAAGTTTCGTAAAATTGAAATGATGAAAAACTAATAACGCTTATAACGTTAAGTATGTGTATGAAAGCACATATATGAAAGTACATACACACACACCCACACACACATGGATGATAATTTGAAATGTAGGTCTATGTATACTTTAATACTCCCTTCTTGCTATCTGATCTTTGATTTTCACTTTCTGCAAAATTCACTGCAAACTGTCCTCAAAAGTGGGTTTATTTGCAATTTACCATTGATTCCAAAATTCCTCATCAAAAAAGAAATAAAATCCATGATAACTGATATCGTCGGGTTTACTTCAAAAACCTCATAACTACAGCGTGTAACAAGCTGTAGTTACGAGGTTTTCGAAGTGAATCGATGACATCGTCGGTTTACTTCAAAAACCTCGAAACTACAGCTTATAACAAGCTGTAGTTACGAGGTTTTTGAAGTAAAATCGACGGTTAACTTCAAAAAACCTCGTTACTACAGCATGTAAAAAGCTGTAGTTACAAGGTTTTTGAAGTAGATCGACGATATCGTCGGTTTACTTAAAAAAATCCGTAACTGCAGCTTGTTATAAGCTGTAGTTACGAGGTTTTTGAAGTAAATCGACGATATTGTCGGTTTACTTAAAAAAATCCTTAACTGCAGCTTGTTATACACATGTATGTTTCTTGGCTCTGTATAAACTGAATGATTACTTGCCGGGTTGTCATAATGAGTATAACTTGAAATAGGCGTCGATTTTACTTTGAAAACCTCGTAACTACAGCTTGTTACGCGCTATGGTTACGAGGTTTTCGAAGTAAAATCGACGGTTTACTTCAAAAACCTCGTACTTACAGCGTGTAACAAGCTGTAGTTACGAGGTTTTTGGAGTAAATCGGTTATATCGTCAGTTTACTTTAAAAACCTCGTAACTACAGCTTGTTACGCGCTGTAGTTATGAGGTTTTCTAAGTAAAATCGACGGTTTACTTCAAAAACCTCGTTACTACAACGTGTAAAAAGCTGTAGTTACGAGGTTTTTTAATTAAATCGACAAACTCGTAACTGCAGCTTGTTATAAAATCGACGGTTAACTTCAAAAAACCTCGTTACTACAGCATGTAAAAGCTTTAGTTACGAGGTTTTTGAAGTAAATCGACGATATCGTCTGTTCACTTAAAAAAATCCTTAACTGCAGCTTGTTATACACATGTATGTTTCTTGGCCCTGTATAAACTGAATGATTACTTGCCGGATTGTCATTATGAGTATAACTTGGAATAGGCGTCGATTTTACTTTGAAAACCTCGTAACTACAGCTTGTTACGCGCTATGGTTACAAGGTTTTCGAAGTAAAATCGACGGTTTATTTCAAAAACCTCGTACTTACAGCGTGTAACAAGCTGTAGTTACGAGGTTTTCGAAGTAAATAGGTTATATCGTCGGTTTACTTCAAAAAACCTCGTAACTACAGCTTGTTACGCGCTGTAGTTACGAGGTTTTTGAAGTAAAATTCACGGTTTACTTCAAAAACCTCGTTACTACAACGTGTAAAAAGCTGTAGTTACGAGGTTTTCGGAGTAAACCGATGATATATGTATGTCTCTTGGCCCTGCATAGACTGAATGATTACTTGTCAGATGGTCATTATGAGTATAACTTGAAATAGGCGTCGATTTTACTTCGAAAACCTCGTAACTACAGCTTGTTACACGCTGTAGTTACGAGGTTTTCGAAGTAAAATCGACGGTTTTCTTAAAAAACCTCGTAATTACAGCGTGTAACAAGCTGTAGTTACGAGGATTTTGAAGTAAATCGATGATATCGTCAATTTACTTCAAAAACCTCGTAACTACAGCTCGTTTTAAGCTGTAGTTACGAGGTTTTTGAAGTAAAATCGACGGTTTACTTCAAAAAACCTCGTTACTACAGCGTGTAAAAAGCTGTAGTTACGAGGTTTTCGAAGTAAATCGACGATATCATCGGTTTACTTAGAAAACCCGTAACTGCAGCTTATTATAAGCTGTAGTTACGAGGTTTTCGAAGTAAACCGGCGATACATGTATGTCTCTTGGCCCTGCATAGACTGAATGATTACATGTCGGATGGTCATTATGAGTATAACTTGAAATGGGCATTTGACCAATCAAAAAGGTAAGTACCGTTCGTCTTTCCCCAAATGTATTTTGGTACGGTTTCCATGTCAGTCTAGATCTTAGCAGTATGTCATACTTACTGACATATTTCTTATCATGCCGTTTTTGATTGACACCTGTGAGCCGTCTGCAATATAACTTCGTATAAGATTTCCTTTTATATACACGTTTATTGTAAAACAAACAAACAGACAAAAAATCGTTTGATTGACTGACTGACTGACTGACTGACTGCTTGATTGATTGATTGATTTATTGACTGATAGGGACACCCTGGGCTTTGAAAAAGTGTATCTTGAATAAATCTAGAATCGGTTTTTATAGAAAATTTTCAACAATCTTTAAAATGTCGTGTTTTACTCAGGGTCTATTAAGTATTTTTTTATTCTTTTTTAGCTCCCCTTAGATTAGCTCAATTGGATTTAGATCAAAATTTTATAGTGGTAATAGACGTTGTTTCCCTGTGACGCCCCCTCCCATCAAAAAGAAAAAAAAAGTGTGACCAACTGCCTGCAAGTCTCCGATATGGAATCATTATTATAAAACCAAATTAAAAATGAGATAAGAGAGTTTAAAAGTTGAAGTTCAAATAGAAGAGACCACGGTTACTGTTCTTCCACCAGAAAACTTTTCACAAACAGGTAAACCCTTAATGCGATAGAGCTTTCTACCCCTCACCGTTTTTTCTGCTGTTTTTTTCGTGAATTTTGATATAAAAATAAATGACAAAAAGTGACACTTAATAATAAAAATACCCCCCCCCCCCCCCAAAAAAAAAAAAAAAAAAACAAATCGAAGTTGAAAAAAAGTAATATTACATTTCATATTTTTCAGTATTTTTTTACGGATATAGTGGCTGGTTATGGTTTGATAATGAATGGTTACCACACGTGACTTAACCCATCACCACTCAATCCCTACTTTTGACGCCCCTGAGAAAGAAGCCTTTTGAAAACACTGTAGGAAAAGGAGAAAATGCTGATAATCAGCATTTTCTCCTTTTCCCACAGTGTTTTCTACCATGCCCAGAACAAATTTCAATTTTTCAGTCACCTTTATTTTGTCGTCTGCAAATGCTTTCGTTTAGACCAGTCTAAAATTTTGTCGTGTGGGAAAGAGTTAAGACATAAATCGATTTGATAGCTGCCAGTACCTAGTGCTTCTAAAGTTCTTGCTCTGTGTTTATATTTTTTGCCCTTTTAAAGATATCAGATCTATTTTAGTCTTTCAGACAATGATTAAGTCGAGTGGTCTTTTCTAAACAACCCCAACTTTCAACATCTTCATTAATCCTATTATTTTCGGTATTAGGAGTCTTTTTGGTTTGTTGTATCACTTAGAAAGTAAATAAATGACGGAAACTAACGACACATTAATGCGGAAGCATATATTTGGTAATCGCGGTTCTATGGATTAAAAGAGTAATAAATTGCAAACAGATTTTTGTGTTTTTTAACCCTTTACCCCCATAAGGCATTTCGACGGCATCTCTAATTGACCCTAATAACAGCAAGGATGAAACTGTTTCGTATGTGTAAATGACATATTTTGATAGCATAGTAAACATTGTGACAAAAAGTGAAATGGCTCGTCACGAGCAATTTCACCTTTTGCCACAATGTTTTCCAAAGGCTCCTACAAGCAATGTGCTGGAATGAGTATCTATAGAGTAAAGGGTTGAGCAATTCACTACACATTACATTCTCTAAAATTGATCTTTAGCAACGCAATTTTGTCATAATTCTGGTTCTTACCAAAAAATACATTCTCATTATATTGCGGTCATACGTAGAGGTACGTTACGGGGAATCACCGAAAACAAATGTACTGAATTTGATTTAATCCTTTGCTCCATAGATACTCATTTCTATGCATTGCTTGTAGGAGCCTTTGGAAAACATTGTGGCAAAAGGTGAAATTGCGCTTGACGAGCAATTTCACCTTTTGTCACGATGTTTTCTATGGTATCCAAAGGTCTCATATACGCATAATAAACTGCTTCATCCTTGCTGTCATTTAGGGTCAATTAGAGATAGCATAGAAATGCCTTATGGGGTAAAGGGTTGAAGATACATCCATACAGCTTTACAAAAGTTAAAAGTTGAAAGTGTATAGATTGGCTCCGCTGGGTAAACAAAGATAGATTTCTCTTATAACGGTTATATGTTATAGAAAAACACAAGGGATTGTCATCATTCAAAACCGAAACGGCAATAGCGATTCCTTAGGATGCATGTTTCATTCGTAATCTTTGCAATCTTGCAACCCCGGGGGCAACCTTTGGCATGAAGGTACTAGGATGTTGTAAGTTTCATAAAAAATAAGGATGACATAAGTTAAAAACTAGCAGAAAAATGCCTAAATACGAATCTAGATGTAACTTTAACTCTTTACCACACGAGAAAATTTTAGACTAGTCCAAATTGAAAGCATTTGCAGATGACAAATTAAAGGTAACTGAAAAATTTAAATATGTACTGGGAAGGGTAGAAAACACTGTGGGAAAAGGAGAAAATGCTGGTTACCAGCATTTTCTCCTTTTCCCATAGTGTTTTCAAAAGGCTTCTTCCTCAGGGGCGTCAAAAGTAGGGATTGTGTGGTAATGGGTTAAGTCAACACAAAAAAGGGGCTAGAAAGTTAAAGTAGATAGAATGTTTGTTTCTTTTGGACAAAGATCTAAATTAATTTTAACTCGTGAATATCGTATAGTAATATTATTACTCGTGGGGCAATTGCACACCCATCGAAAATTTCAGCATGACGAATAAGATTCGATCCCGTGGCCTCTAAATTGCAAAATCTGAAAATTTGACCATTGGGCCATGGAGGCCTGCACAGCGAAGGTATCTTCCTTCTACGAGCTATTACATGTAGTTCGTCCTGGGAGCCTTTGGGTTTATAATCTATAGTACAACTGTTACAAATGTAGGCTTTTATACATCATGACAGGTGTGCTTACTTTTTCCGCTGCTTGCGATTTTTGCAGTCCGATAACAAGGTGCCAGATTTATTCTTTTTAGATATACCACAGACAGTCACGTGATCGTGACAGGCACAGTCAATAGCTTGGCTGCGCCTTTCAAACAACAGTTGTTCGTAGAGAAAACGCCAGCTAATATTCTAATTGATATACTCGTAAATCCCTAAAAAGTTAGCCATGCTTAGTGAAAAGGGATGTTATGTGTCTGCAATAAGTATCGACCCATGTCAGCCTGCGTAGTCCGCAATATTTAGTTTAGTATAAACATATTTATTTCACATCGATTGAGAAACAAGTTCTTACAACTTCCACTAATCCGTCTCCATTCTGTTTCCTGACAGCTACACCAGTACTCGTGCCAAACATGTGGGCCCATGGGCAATATTTGCTTTTGGACAATGTTTTGCATGTCAAAGGACAAATCTACCTTGGGATTTTGCAGTTCGTAATTCACAATGGATTTTATAGATTCATAATCGCATGATTATTAGCTTGGAAATGCATCAACTCTTATTTAACCCTGCTAAATAACTAAAATGAAATTTTCAAACTCAGTTGAAAGGTACCCTTTCGTGAATAGTAGTTCCTTAGCGAACAGCGTATATAAAAGATCAGACTGCAAATTCTGTGCAGTCTGATCTTGATCTATGCTGTTTGCAAAAAGTCAGCAAGACATGCTTATCAGCCCCAGGATTAATTAAATCAAACTTTGCTAAAAATTTTGTCCAAGGTAACCTTTACCTAAAAATCTTGTTTTAACGAGCCTGAGGAAGACAGCTTTAGAAAACAATGCAGAAAAAAAAGGACGAATTCGGATAACTAACTTTACTTTAGTTAACCCTTTACTGAAAAAAATTGTTTTAATGAGCCCCTGGAACACAGATTTAGAAAACAATGCAGAGTAAAGGAGAAATTCTGACAACCCGCGCTTTTGCAATTTTACCTTTTTCCAAGAATATGAAATACACGCTTTTACAGACGGATCTCACCATTGGAGACATGCATCTATCGTTTTAGATGCTTTTAATATGGACAAGTGTAAAGTCTGGTTGTTTGGAGTTTACGAGTCTTTGGACAGCTAGGAAGAGATAATTGTTTTTATTATAAATCATCATCATTTTTGTTGTCGTTTTTGCTTGTTTTATTTTTTTATATGCTTACCATTAAACAGTTTGAAAGACCATACAATCGCTGCGTAGTCCGTCCGTCCATTTCTCTATCAATCCATCAATTGATAATTTCGTTTCCGCTCTATTTCTTATAGAAAACCACCGAATGGAATTCAAGGGAATTTCACAGAAAGTTTCCCTACAATTGACAATATGAAAATTGGCATATTGTTAGCATGTTTTGGTTCTGGTATAATGAGTTTTTTCCTAGATACGGCCCTTTAAATGTTCAGTCCAACTTTTGTTTCTACACTGTATCTAAGTAACCACCAGGGCCCGTACTCACAAACCACTCTTAAGAACGTTCTTAGTCAGATTATTGAATTCTTTTAAATTTGAAAGTAACACAATCTCTGAATGGTTAAACCATTTGGTTTAGCCAATCAGACGTTTTTTGCTTTCAAATTTAAAAATCTTGTAGAATAAGACTAAGTACGTTCTTAAGAATGTTTGGTGAATACAGGCCCAGATGTACTCGTATTCATAAATTTCATGAGGAGCTTTCCTAGGAGCTGAACATTTGCATGTTGTCAGCTTTCTGGATGAAGTTATTGTCCATTATCTTTTTTCATCTCCTACCAATTTCGTTTCAGAACAATTTCTCAGCAGACACTGGATAAAGTTCAACGAACATCGAAGGGAAAACTTCCCTTAACGGTGGACATGCACCTAGTCATAGTATATTCTTGTTCGAAGATTCTTCTCACAGTTATGGAATTTCGTTTCTGCAGTACTTTTTGGCAACCACAGGGAGCAATTTAACAGAGCTTTATGTGAAGCTACGCCATAAAGCTGAAATGAACATATTATCAGTATGTAATGGTTGGATTTATTTATTTATTTTGTGTTATGGCCCATCTATTTCATATTTTTCCCAGTGGTAGAATGAGCCATTCTCTGGCAAAAAGGGTCTAATTGCATCTCCGTGACACATTATATACTATATAGGATGAAAAAGAAACGCTGGGTAACCTTTCAAGGTATTTCAGAGGTGTATAACTTGATTGAGAATTCTGAATTATGATTTTTTTGTTTTCCACTGATCAGTCTTGAATATTTTGACGAACTTTCATTTCAGTGTGGCCAAAAGGAAATGGGAAAGTGGCTTCTTATTGACAGTACCCCCTTCTCAGAGAAGAAATGTAGAGATTGACTGCATATGGAGACTCAAAGCTTGTTCAATATCTCGTATAGTACCCTGAATTTCTTTTTCGACCTAGTATATTACGATAGACATCATATCGTGTAGCCATAAAATCAGTCTTATCTAGAACACTCGGAGCGTATCACCCGTCTCTAACAAATCTTGTTTTCATTCTTTTCTAGCACTTACTACCCTTCACCAATATACGTTTTCGACAATATCTTTTTTGACACACGACATAAAGAATAAGATAAATGCTGACTTTATAATAATACATTTTCCTTATCCATGAAACAGCACATTTGTCTTAAACTTGTTAGTGCAAAGAAAGAAAGAAAGAAAGAAAGAAAGAAAGACAGAAAAAGAGGGAGGAGGCCAGAGAAAGAGATGGGTGCATGGATGAAAAGATGGTTGGGACGATGGTTGGATAGATAGATAGATAGATAGAAAACAAATACAAATAAGCAAACAATAAGTGGCGACAAACAAACAAGGAGAGACGACAAACAATGACGGGGAGGAAAAAAAGAGATATAGCAAAATGAAAACAATAAAAAACAGTTTTGCTATTTTGAAATCCTATTTATCAAGTATTTTAATACAGCTTACAGGTTCTGCTGCAGGGTAATTCTACTCCAGTTTTATCTGCATTTTATGCGGCTTAATAGCACATTCTAGTGCAACTTTTACATTCTAATTAATCTCCTGTTGTATTATTTTCATGCTATCTTCCTGCAGTCTTCGACAACACAATATGTTTAGAAAAAAAAAATGATAGAATATGAAAAAGGGGGTGGGGTTGAATTTATGCTTACCATTACATTTAATGTTTAAGCAAGTGGTTGTCGAATGGGTATACAAATTAACTAGTATAAACAAGAGGGCCAAGATGACCTTGGATAAGCTCACTGAATGTTTGAGAGTGCCTTGGCTATCTTTTTTGAGGTATTGAAACACTAGAAACAAATTTTCAAAATGTCACCTGTAAAACTTAAAAAGTCCAGCAGTTGCAGAAAAGAAGAATTTTTAGGAGTTAATTAATTTCCGCACAATGCAAGTAGCCCCCATTCACCAGAGCCATGTTTCCTGACATCAAAATTTCGCAAACACTTTTTGAAAAGGGTAATTCAAGGAACATTTCTGTGAAATTATTTTAAAGTCTGACTTGTCGTTTCAGAGGAAAATAATTTTTAAGAATTTCTTCGTATCCGTATAGTGCAAGTAGCCCCCATTCACCAGAGCCATGTTTCTTGACGGATCAAAATTTCACAAACAAATTTTGAAAAGGGTCATCCAAGGAACATCTCCGTGATATTACTTCAAAATCTGACAACAGGTTTCAGAGAAAAAGAATTTTCAAGAATTACTTCATTCCCGTTATACATTCACCAGAGCCATGTGTCTTGACAATTCAAAATTTCACGAAGAATTCTTTAAAAGGGTCACCCAAGGGAGATCTTTGTGAAATTATTTCAAAATCTGACCAGCCGTTCGAAAGAAGAAGTTTTATTAAGAATTTCTTCATTTCCCTATAGTGCAAGTAGCTCCCATTCACCAGATGCATGTTTCTTGACGAATCAAAATTTCACAAAAAGGTTTTTAAAAGGGTCACCCAAGGAACATCTCTGTGAAATTATTTCAAAATCTGACCAGCGGTGTAAGAGAAAAAGAATTTTTAAGAAATTTCTTCATTTCTGTTTGGTGCAAGTAGCCCCCATTCACCAGAGCCATGTTTCTTGACGGATCAAAATTTTGCAATGGGTCACCCAAGGAACGTTATCTGTAAAATTTTAAAATCTGGCCAGCGGTTTCAGATAAGACGAATTTTAAAGAATTTCTTAGAAAATTCCATTTGGTTGCCATGGCAATCAGAGTTTTTGACGGAATCAAATTCTGTGAACAATTTTTAAAGAGAACCTCCCAAGAAACATTCCAGCCAAGTTTGGCCCAAATTGGCCCAGCGGTTTAGGAGTTGATGTTTAAAGAATTGTTGACGACGGACACCGGGTGATCCTGAAAGCTTCCCTTGAGCATAATTATTGTGCTCAGGTGAGCTAAAATCAGAGACTTTGTACCAAAGCAAGTTTACTGGATGGGTTTTTCTTCTTTATTTTTGCTGTTTCCTAAATGTTGTTGTAGCGTAACGGACAATGTAGCTAAATTTTATGCTGCATAGAAAACGTCAAATACTAGCATCTGATGTTCCCGTATTAGGCTACAGATATGTATTGCCTCATCAATGCAATCGTCAACTGCCAACTACAATCACTGACCCAGATAAAAGGAAGTGATGGTATTCTAAATTCTCAATGAGACGATTCTATGAGTACCTATACTACAGGGTTTATTAGAGAGTAATTAATATTTTCAATTTTGAAATCAAAAGCACTCCTCCTATCAGGCGCTCTGATTAACAATAGTTTAAAGTTTTAACCACTCCAAGTAAGAAGACTTTGCAAAAAATTATAGGAAACTGAGAAAACGCTCGTAAGCCAGCACTTTCTCCTTTCATTACATTTATGCTCTACGTTATCAAAGCAATTCCATCAAATGAGCGACATTAAGATTGTTATTTGCAAACGCTTTCAATTTCGAGGGTCAACAAAATTCTGTCCTGCCGTAAAGAGTTCAATCTCTCATATGCCAGGCCACTTCTCAGATGTAATTTATCTGCTCAACTAGAACGTCTTAAAGTATTTACTGTTATCAGGGACATAGTCTTTGTGACCAACGAACGCGAAGATTGATATCAGATTGTACATACAGTCTGATCTAGTCCGAAAAAGTACCTCCGCTTTTCACCGTTAGTGCTGAAAGAGCTAGGGGTAGAATATTGAAAAAAAAAAAAACCTCACAAACTATCGTCTGGTTTATTTGGCGGAAAGAAAGTTACAGCATCATTTATGACAACTGTTTACCTTTTCAAGTCTGAGATTATGTTGGAAAAAACTTTAAAATCGAAACATAAATCTTTAAACGTTAAATATATTTCCGGTAAAGACTAAATGTGCTGTAAGTTTTCACCCATTACCACACAATCCATACTTTAGAAGCTTTTAGAAAACATGGTGGGAAAAGGAGAAAATGCTGGTTACCAGCATTTTCTCCTTTTCCCACAATGTTTTCTACCCTTCCCAGAACAAATTTCAATTTTTCAGTCATCATTATTTTGTCGTCTGCAATGCTTTCAATTTGGACCAGTCTAAAATTTTCTCGTGTGGTAAAGAGTTAACTCTCAGGCAGCTCAGCGCGAATCTATGAACCTTTTCGGATAGTGTAGTTCAGACTGCACAATTCACGCAATTTGATCTTCGATCAAGAGAGTCCGATCAGGAGATACTGTACCCCCAAAAGTTTTCGGATAAAAAAGTTAAACTGAACTTATTTAGCAGGAAAATGGTTAACACTTTGAACACTATGTATACACAATCGAGACCAAAATAAGAATAACTGAAAGTCAGTCGGTTTCATAATCTTGATTTAGCTATCTATACCTAGATCTATACCTAGAGCAAAATTTGATATTTTTGTTTTCGCCGAAGGGTTAAGTAGTTTTTGTCGGAAAAAAGAAAATGACACCGTATCTGGCAGTGTAGATCCTAGATCTCTTTGACAAAAACACTTTTATTCTCCTTGACCAAAATACATTTATTTAAGTTTAGAAATCCAGCTTGTGAAGGCTGCAAAAAAAGGGTCATAGGATCACACTACATGTACACGTTCTACCCAGGCTAATCTTAATCTGTACCATCGCACAATGCACACTGATTCACACCAAGGACTCTAAGAGTCAACTAAAGGCACCATTTTGCCCCGATTCTAACAGACTAGATATTTGCAGAACATAGACACTTTTATTGGCATGGCTTTATGTCAGTATTTAATAGGATAATTAATCTTCACTGCTGTTCAATTAATCAAATTTGCTTTGTAAAGAACCAATGAATGTATGAGCCGTGTTTGTCTTACCCCGCCCCTCTCCGTTTCGTTCTGTTCCAATGTGCAAAGGATTGTAGTCAAATTTCTTATCTTTCTTTAAATTGTTACCCTCATCACCTTTTCCCCTTGACCATGTCATTAGTTCATAATGACTGACTGCCTGAGAAATACATAGGCATCTCTCTCTCTCTCTCTGTATCTCTCTCTCTCAACCACTCCCTTCTCACCCCTTTGTATCTCTGTCTTTATGCCTCCCTCTCTAGTTGTTTCACTCTCTTTAATATTTTTTTCTGGTCTATTTACATCTTAATTACATTTCAAAAAATCTTTTGAAATTTGATATCTATTTCAATTAGCAGTAAACGAAAATCAATTAAGATTTTGAAATTAAATCAGAAAAAACAAATTGGATTTCGTAATTAAATTTCATATCTCTGTACCTAAACATCCAGCCTTATAGCCATTTAAGTCACTTCAGAGTGAGACTACAAGCGTAAAAAGTGGCAAAAAACATTCAAAACAGTTTGATTAAAAAGGTACATATTAATGCCAACAAATAAAGACAGAAGATAAGGTAAACAATTAACAAGTAATGTGATGAAGATCCATTTCGATATTCTGGTTTTGAATTTAATAACCACATGGGTTTTTAACTTTCTAATTGTCCTGGACGATATTGGCTTTTGTGGAGGTCGCAGATCACGTTCAGACTGTACAGGCGTCGTCTAATCTTCTACCGATACCGTCCACTTGTTTTAGTCAAGCATTTGTGATTTAAAAAAAATCTTAGTTTTATTAGGTTGTACAGCCGCATTAAGATGTCGAGTTTCATAACTGATGCCCGAAGAGTGAATATTTCTCTAAATCCGAGTTTTGAAGATTAGACATCAGAAAAAGCATTCACCAACGATTCATAATGATATTCTCTATGTTATATTCCAAGATTTCAAAGTTTGAAAGTAACTCATTGCAAACCATTGGTTTTGCCAATCAGAAGTTCTGTAACTTCCAAATTTTGAAAATTCTTGAGAAAAAGATTAGGAATGTTCGTAAGGATGGCTGGAGAATACGGACCCTGATTGGTTGAGATTCTTTCTTCAAATTCTGTATTATAACACTGGTTTGATAAACTGATACTGGTCTTAGACCAGTCCCGGTCAAGCAAATGGCTACTGTTCAAATTTAGAATTGGTACAGGGTGTTTCAAAATATCTGTTCCCACTTCCAGGAGTTTACAGATTCTGTACTTGTCAATTTTACATAAAGCGTGCACAGCCGACATTTTATAGGCAAATAAAGATATTTTACGAGAAATCTTATGTATTTCAATTATGTTGATATCATTTTGATATCATTTGATGTACTACTCAATTTCTGACAAGTCCATTTTACAAGTTCCCTACATGACGTCAATTCTATTTTATTATCTGTCAAAAGCTGATAGATTTCTATCTAATTTAAATTGATATGTATAGACATTATAGGTACTTAGATTGAGGACAGATATTACGAGACATCCTGTTGCTTGAACTAGGGAATGTATGTCGGCCCTAGACCCTTGAAATAACATTTCATTTATGTTCTTGGTGAATCAAAAGTTTTTATCCGGCCCAAGCATCGACCTGTAATTCAAACACAGGTCAATAGTCATATCATTCCAAACAATATTTGAGTCATATCACAGCAAAAACTCGATTATTCATGTGTGTTTTGGGTTTTTCCATTACTATGCTTTGGCCCCGAAGGTATCTTACCGGTGGCCATTCCCATGAAACCTAACCCTTCGATAGCGCATCAAACCCAGTGATTTCATTTTTCAAATCCATAACTTTAACAGCTACCCCAGCAGAATCCCTTCAGCATGAACAAGAGATAATTTAAGATCAAAATGCAAGAAACAGTGTTACTGATCTAGTTTTACCCTGTTTTACATAATGCGACAAAAGTAGATTCGCTCTTAATAATGCTTTTTGTTGTTACCTCTCTGGACAAAGGCATAGCATAAAGTTGGTCGATCTGTTCTGGGGCATTGCTTTTCTCAAGAAGATTTGACCTCAGACCATGAAAAATGACTTTTAAACCTTTTATTCATATTCAAAATATATTATATCCGTTACGGTATCATTTTATAACACATCTTTCATCTACCCATGGCTCACATTCTTGCATCCTATTCTTTCTTTTCATTACTTCCTTTTTCAGCCCACTGAATGACCCGAGATGACAATGCCCCATAAAAAACCATACAATCATGCATTTTTGAACAAGTTTTAAACAGAGAACTTTTAAAAAAAAGTATGAGAGTAATGTATGGAAAAAAATAATCAAGGCCTATAAACGAAATTTTGTGAAGACACTAAAGAAACGGTAGAACACCCTGCCGTATCGCGCATTTGGTTGTTAGACATAATATGCTTTCAGGCAGGTCATCTGCAAATTTGTCTTCAGGGCTCGTATTCACCAACCATTCTTGAGAATATTCTTAGTCTTATTCTCCAAGATTTTCTATATTTGTAAGTAATACAACTTCTGATTGGCTAAACCGAATGGTTTAGCCAATCAGAAGTTGTGTTACTTACAAATATAGAACATTCTGGACAATAAGACAGAGAACGTTCCTAAGAATGGTTGGTGAATACGAGCCCAGGACTCATAAGACACTAAAGAAACGGTAGAACACCCTGCCGTATCGCGCATTTGGTTGTTAGACATAATATGCTTTCAGGCAGGTCATCTGCAAATTTGTCTTCAGGGCTCGTATTCACCAACCATTCTTGAGAATATTCTTAGTCTTATTCTTCAAGATTTTCTATATTTGTAAGTAACACAACTTCTGATTGGCTAAACCGAATGGTTTAGCCAATCAGAAGTTGTGTTACTTACAAATGTAGAATATTTTGAAGAATAAGACTAAGAACGTTCTTAAGAATGGTTGGTGAATACGTGCCCAGGACTTATATTCACCAACCATTCTTAAGAACGTTCTTTGTCTTATTCTTCAAAATTTTCTACATTTGTAAGTAACAATCTTTTGATTGACTAAACTAATTGTTTTGTTACTTTTAAATGCAGAAAATCCGGTACAAAACACAAAGAATATTTTTAAGAATGGTTGGTGAATATGGAGCAAGGTTGCAAAATGTTGACTTACCTAATTTTTTAAATAGGATTATCCCCCTTTTGATCATAACTGTTATGTAATATTATAATAATTATGGGAGCTGCAACTATGAAATGGGGTTTGCTGCAAGTAATTTACACGGTAAACCGTTGGATAACATGGATCCATTCCGTCTAAAAACAACTGAATCTCAAAGTAAAATGGTCCTTTGACATTCAGTCATTCTCATAGCAACTGGTTTCGATTCGTCTCAGATTACACGGACTGTACAGGCTGTTATGGGTCACTTATTTTAGCAGATACTCAAAACAACCTATGCACAGAGCATGGTATGTTGTATATCTTTTTTCGTCTTTCTTCTTGTTCATTTTGTACAAGTTTATGCGCATGAGAAATGAAATACGGTATTTTGACAAATTTTGTATAGTAGCAAGATACTCTCACAAAAAAAAAAAACCGTTTGTTCCAAGGTAATAAGCTGATAAGCTTGACAAAATCCCAGATAGGGTAAACAAAGTGAGGTGTATTGGGGCGTCATTAATCCTTGTCCTCCTGAATAAGTGAAATGTAACTTTTAAAACCGATAGTCCACGTGGAAATTTTGCTATTTAAACTCTATTTTTAACCAATAATATTTCATTATCGGACGTTGTAGATCATTCTTTCTTCTATACAGTCTGATCTTCATCTACAATGTCCGCAAAAGGTTCTGTAGTTGCACGTAAGCAGCCTAAGGATTAACTATTGTTGATCACCCACTTAGGGTGGTTTTTTTGTGTGATAGATGGTGTCTGTTATCGCGGCCATTTGATTCAATATATCCGTCTCTGCCCTACAGACAAATTATAGAGGTAATGTTTTATGCTTTATGTCGGTTTTATGAGAACGGATTCCAATCATTTTGTCTAAATTAATTCCATTCATTTGAACATCATCATCACCATCCTCGTTTTCATCATAAACATACATCAGCTATTTTTCTCTCTTCGTGATAAGCAGAGGCTCTGAGCGGTATTTACCAAACATTTTAACCTTTATCCTGCTGAATAACTAAGATGAAATTTTCAATTCGAAAGTTAAAATTTAAATATTGCTATTGAAAGGTATGTTCCTAGAAGTTATATTTCCTCATCGGATAGTGTAGATCCAAGATCAGACTGCAGTCTGATCTTGATCTACACTGTCTGCAAAAGGTCATTGAGTCGCGATAAGCAGTCTACGGGTATAAATTCATACAGAAATATGTAAGTGACCCCTATCAAAGTTTGAGTAGTATAAGAACACGACGCAAACATCTCATAAAATGCCTGCAGTTGCCTCTAACATTTTACGATCTACATCTGTACGCTTGCAGTTACCAAGAAGTTATAACAAGAGGGCCAAGATGGCCGTGGATCGCTCACCTGAATTTTTGAGATCATAGCCATGTTTTTAGCTCACCTGAGCACAGCGTGCTCAAGGGGAGCTTTTAGGGTCACTGGGTGTCCGTCGTCCGTCGAGCGTCGTCAACAATTCTTTAAACATCAACTCCTCCTAAACCACTGGGCCAATTTGGACCAAACTTTGCTGGAATGTTCCTTGGGAGGTTCTCATTAAAAATTGTTCACAGAATTCGATTTCGTGAAAAACTCTGGTTGCCATGGCAACCAAATGGAATTTTCTAGGATTTTTTCTAAAAATCTTCTCCTCTGAAACCGCTGGTCAGATTTTAAAATGATTTCACATAGATGTTCTTTGGGTGACCCTTTTCAAAAATTGTTCGTGAAATTTTGATCTGTCAAGAAACATGGCTCTGGTGAATTGGGGCTTCTTGCACTATACAGAAATTAAGGAATTCTTAAAAATTATTCTTCTCTGAAACCGCTCGTCAGATTTGAAAAAAATTTCACCCAGATGTTCTTTGGGTGACCCTTTTCAAAAGCTGTTCGTGAAATTTTGATCCGTCAAGAAACATGGCTCTGGTGAATGGGGGCTTCTTGCACTATACAGAAATAAAGAAATTCTTAAAAATTATTCTTCTCTGAAACTACTGGCCAGATTTGAAAATAATTTCACATAGATGTTCCTTGGGTGACCCTTTGCAAAACATAATCGTGAAATTTTGATCCGTCAAGAAACATGGCTCTGGTAAATGGGGGTTTCTTGCACTATACAGAAATGAAGAAATTCTTAAAAATCCTTCTTCTCTGAAACCTCTGGTCAGATTTGAAAATAATTTCACAGAGATGTTCCTTGAGTGACCCTTTTCAAAAAGTGATCGTGAAATTTTGAACTGTCAAGAAACATGGCTCTGGTGAATGGGGGTTTCTTGAACTATACAGAAATGAAGAAATTCTTAAAAATTCTTCTTCTCAGAAACCGCTGGCCAGATTTTAAAATAATTTCACCGAGATGTTCCTTGGGTGACCCTTTTCACAAAGTGTACGCGAAATTTTGATAGGTCAAGAAACATGGCTCTGGTGAATGGGGGCTTCTTGCACTATACAGAAATGAAGAAATTCTTAAAAACTCTTCTTCTCTGAAGCCACCGGTCAGATTTTGAAATAATTTCACAGAGATGTTCCTTGGGTGACCCTTTTCAAAAACTGTTCGTGAAATTTTTATCTGTCAAGAAACATGCCTCTGGTGAATGGGGGCTACTTGCGCTAAAGGGAAATGAAGAAATTCTTAAAAATTCTTCATCTCTCGAACAGCTGGTCAGATTTTGAAATAATTTAAGAGAGATGTTCCTTGGGTGTCCCTTTTCAAAACCTGTTCGCGAAATTTTGATTCATCAAGAAACATGCTCTGGTGAATGGGGACTACTTGCACTGTAGGGCAATGAAGAAATTCCAAAACAAAAAGGCTATGATCCTCTCAGAAATTCAGGTGAGCGATCCAGGGCCATATTGGCCCATTTTTTTTTTTTTTTTTTGAGGTATTGAAACACTGGACACAATACCCTTATTTTGCAAGCCAATTTTCAAAAGGTCACCTGTAAAAGTCCTTTCAAAATCTGACCAGCAGTTTCAGAAAAGAAGAATTTTAAGAAGTTTCCTAATTTCCCTATAGTGCAAGTAGCCCCCATTCACCAAAGCGATGTTTCTTAACCTATCAAAATTCCGTGTACCATTCAAAGAACATTTCAGTGAAATTATTCTAAAGTCTGACTAGCTGTTTCAGAGAAGAAGAATTTTCAAAATTTCTTCATTTCCGTATAGTGCAAGTAGCCATGTTTCTCGATGGATCAAAGTTTCGCGAAAAGATTTTGAAAAGGGTTACCCAAGGAACATCTCCGTGAAATTATTTCAAAATCTGACGGCAGGTTTCAGAGAAGAAGATTTTTCAAGAATTTATTCATTTCCATACATATGTAGTGCAAGTAGCCCCCATTCACCAAAGCCAGGTTTCTTGAAGAATCAAAATATCATGAACAAATTCTGAAAAGGGTCACCAAAGGAACATCTCTGTGAAATTATTTCAAAATCTGATCAGCCGTTCGAGAGAAGAAGAATTTTTAAGATTTTTTTCATTTTCCTATAGTGCAAGTATAGCCCCCATTCACCAGAGCAATGTTTCTCGACTAATCAAATTTTCGCGAGAAGTTTTTGAAAAAGGTCACCCAAAGAACATCTCTGTGAAATTATTTCAAAATCTGATCGGCGGTTTCAGAGAAGAAGGATTTTTAAGAATTTCTTCATTTCTGTACAGTGCAAGAAGCCCCCATTCACCAGAGCCATGTTTCTTGACGGATTAAAATTTCGCGAACAAGTTTTGAAAAGGGTCACCCAAGGAATATCTCTGTGAAATTATTTCAAAATCTGACAGGCGGTTTCAGAGAAGAAGGATTTTTAAGAATTTCTTTATTTCCCTTCCCAATAGTGCAAGTAGCACCCATTCACCAGAGCCATGTTTCTCAACGAATCAAAATTTCGCGAAAACCTTTTGAGAAGGGTCACCCAAGGAACATCTTTGAAATTATTTTTAAAATCTGACCAGCGGTTCCAAAGAAGAAGATTTTAAAGAATTTCTTAAAAATTCCACTTGGTTGCCATGGCAACCAGAGTTTTTGACGGAATCAAATTCTGTGAACAATTTTTAAAGAAGACCTCTCAAGAAACAATTCAGTCAAGTTTGGTCCAAATTGGTCCAGTGGTTTGGGAGGAGTTGATGTTTAAAGAATTGTTGACGAAGCACGACGGATGACGCACGACGGACGACGCAATGTTCACGACGGACGACGGACACCAGGTGATCCTAAAAGCTCCCTTTGAGCATGTTGTGCTCACTTGAGCTAAAAAGTGTGATATCAAATCTGTTTTGACAGGCATGTCTCAAAACATAAAAAATTAAACTGCACGTTCAGTGTAGATTGGGCTTTTAACCTACAAAATCGAAACGTACGTATACATACAATGCTGTCGTCCCAGGAACAAAGAGAATTATATCACATAATCTCTCTTATTTTCTGTGTAATACAGCCATTACATGAATTTGTTGTTCTTATGCACATTTTGGTAATGTCGGCATTATCATTTGTATGGTCAGGTGGAAGGGTACTTGGAAACTTGTTCACGGCTGTGGATTCATGTCGCATCGAGCCGATCGTGAAGTGGGGACATGATTCGCCATTGCCTTGAACAAGTTTCCAAGTACCCCGCCACCTGACCACACACCGATTTTATTATACTGCAAAGTTTTATCATTCCAAAGTGTTTTCATCGAAACTTGCTGAAGAAATCGGATTTCCCTCCTGAGTGCCCCAACTCAATGAAAACTCACTCACTGAGAACTGACGTCACTGAAACCTTGGTGAAACGTGCAGTGATGTCCTAGGACTCACTGCAATAGATATTCTACGTATTTTCATTCAAACATAATTTAAACAACTTCACTGTGTATAACTATGCAATGGTTTGTTGGCAAAGTAAACTATAATTAAATGCCTTAAATTACCATTAGTTTGTCTTTTTCACGTTACAGTTTATGATTTGTGACACAATTTGCTAACCTGATGATGTGAAGCCTCTTTTAAATCCGTGTCTTTGTTTTTGAATAACAACGAACGACAACATGATATGGAACTATATTATTCATTTTCAAAAATAATCCTTCTCTCACGCCTTTGATGACAACCATCAAGGAAACTAGTAGTTATAATTTTTGGTGAAGGCTACTCAGCATATTTGTCTTGTTGGCGGCTCGTACCGAACGACGTTGCCATCTTGGATGTTGTGTTCAAAGTGAGGTAATGTATACAGGGCTCCTGAAAGGGAACTGCTTTAATTTGGATTTTGCAAGTGAACATGAATATATGTTCGCGGCATATTTATTCGGTCGCTTTTTGTTCACGTGATAATCACGTGTGCATAAATGATTCTGCAAATTCTTACCTAAAATTAGTGAAAATATATAATATACAATTTATTACATGAAAGAAATAGAAGCTAAAACTCGTCGGCTTTTGAGATAAAGCCTTACCAAATTCGTCTAAAAATGTTGTTAACTCCTATCCTGCTAAAAAGTGAAATGAAACTTTCTTGTCGACAGAAAAATCCTAAATTCTGCTTTTTAGAAGTGTGTTTTATTTTGTGTGTGGAAAAAATTCTCTTAATTGGACAGTATAGATCCAAGATCTGAATAAATGCTCTGTGCACTCTGATCTTGTTTATACTGTCTGCAAAACGTCCTTGTGTTACGCTTAGCAGCCTTAAGTCTAAGCTCGCCAGAAACTAGCTTAAAAACATTTTTTGACTCGTTTTTTTTTATACAATTCCATGTGAAATGCCAAATTTAGTCAGATCCTAAATTTGTAATAGACGACTTGTAAGACAACCTAAAGAATTCAATGTTACTTGGCAAGAGCAATTTTCCTTTACCTTCTGTTTTTGAAAAACACATAACCACAAAAAAATAGGCTACTTTAGTGCGGGGGAGGAAATGTGTTAACAATGATCGCATTATCTGCAAATGAAGAGAGACCGTACAGACATTTATTTGGTTTTATTATCACTGAAGCAAACGCACAGTCGTGTTTATAGGCACATCTTCACTAGATGCAAGCGCAAAGAAAACAACACCAGGGAAATCTACGTGCCCTACATTTTCCTGAGGACTTTTAGATATTTCATCCCATGTCTCGTTTTATAAAGCAAGGGCATAACCTATTTCTAGTATATACATGTTGTTCTATTCAGTGCAGGCTGATATCAATCTACATTGTCCGGAAAAAAGTTTTAGGATAAACAGACAAAGATTTAACATTTGTGTCTGGCGGCTCTATAGGATTAACACTTTGTATTCCGTGAATAAAGTTCGAGGTTTACTTTCAGTTCGGTATGGTGGCGGTAATGCAGCCACCGTTTATTGTTATAACACTGTTTTGGAAGAGTCTAAACATGACATATCTTTTAAAAAAAAGATAGACAGCTCAAATTAGACAGCAAATAGGAAGGGCCTTTAGAATGCATATTCCAACATTTTTTGACGAATCAAATATTTCTATTTATTCATTTGTAATCAGTACAAAAGAATAGGCCAAAATCCAGTACAGTGAGCTATGACAAAAAAAGTATTTTGCCGCAAGACACAGCAAAGTCGTCTGACAGGGAAAACTTGTTAACCATGATCGAATTATTAGCAAATGAAGAGAGACCGTATGGACGTTTATTTGATTATCACTGAAGCAAACACACAGCCGTATCTATGGACACTTCTTTACTAGATGCATGTGTTTGTTTCCGGAAAAAGGAATCACACTTGGGAAATATCGATGTACCGTACTCTATATTTATTTGGGGACTTTGTTTTATTTACTGAATAAAAGCAACATCAGATAAACATATTTTGGGGTACCTTCTCGGCTTTCTCCTTATTGAAGACTAGATACGTTGATCAAAGCAGGGATAGTACTTGGAACTCATTACACTTTCTTATAAACGGAAATATAAACAACGACGGCACACAAGCGTAAAATATCTAAGGTTCGTGACGCGTTTTCTTTTTTATCGTTTTTTTTGTGTTTAATTTTCATGAAATGCACGTCACCGAGTTACCTAAATGTATAAACAAGTTTTATTTTTGTAGGTCAGTTAATGGTGTCCACGATAATTCATCGTTTACTTTCCACTAAGTATATACCGCATTATCTTAGTCAAATCACATTAACAGTCAACCTTTTTATGAGTAACAACAATAGGCAAAGAAGCGTCTTTCCAATGACGATTCCCGCACAAATTTTGTGTGTGAAATGAGACACGGAGGTCTTTGCATTAAGTTCCTTACAGTTCGAGTTTCATTGACAATATCTACAGAGGTCGTCGGAGTTATTCTCCATGGCGTACAAAGATTCCGAGTCGTATTCATTTTTTCAATGCAAAAATATCAGACTGTGTGGATCTCCGATCAGACTGATATTTCAGTGCCTTTTTCGATTTTGACGCTGTGCTAGCTCATTAGATTCAGCTCGAATATCCAAAGAATAAGCCGTTTGATAACAAATTCCCTAAACAGCTATATAGAACTTGGGCATCTGGCTGTTTATGACTAAAAAGTTGTTAAAATATTACTGATATTGATTTTATTACGTAATTCTGTTACGTAATCTGACTATAGTTATACAATTAATAATAATCATTGTTATGTAATTATTATTTTTATGTGTGTCATGATAACAGGAATATTGCCAGTAGATCAGAGGAAGTAAGGCGCAAATACATGTAGATCATCACTATTCGGAATCAACAGATTATTGTTTTTATAGTGTAGGTTATGCCGCTTTCAACAAAAAGGCAATTATTTCTGGACCGGATACGTTGATCACTCATCGCTATAGGCATGTGCTCTGCAGTATTTCGACAGAAGATTCAATGATAAAAAAATGCCCTAAGCTGTGAATGAATCATTCAACCCTTTACCAAACACCTCCGTGTAATAATTACGAGATAGCAGCATTTTAGGAAAATTTTGAGAAAATAAGAGAATGACGGTGACAAGGGTTTCGTCGTTTTCCCCACCATCATTTCTACCATGTCAAAATGCTTTAATTCATTAACCCTTTCCCAAACAATCCCCGGATTTTACGCGTCAGGAATAGAAGCCTTTTGAAAACATGGTGGGAAAAGGAGAAAATGCTGGTAACCAGCATTTTCTCCTTTTCCCACAATGTTTTCTACCCTATCATATAGAAAAATCATCTTTTCAGCAACTGTTAATTTGTCATCTGCAAAATGCTTTCAATTTGGTCTGGTCCAAAATTTGCCGTTCGGGAAAGTGTTAATTAACAATTACAAATTGTTCTCCGTATAAGCCTGCAGTATGGAAGAGACTAGATTTGTTGTATGAGATACTGTAAAAGCATGATATAAATTGAATAATTCCTTCATATGTCAAATACCCTCACCAATGACCAGTACATAGAAAAATGAAGAAAAAAAAAATGAAACGGCATCTAGTTAGTGCATTTTACTTTAACAAAATAGTTGCCGCAAAGATAAAAAAAAGAAAGAGATAATGAAGGGAAAATCAGAAGTCCAAATGAATAGAAATGACTTCTTCCAAGATTTTTATGGTACAAAATGCGAAGTAAAGTAACCTGTTTGTAAACTTCTACAATATTATAATATGGCCAAAGTTTGGAATAAATCAATTAATCCTTTACAAAACAATTCAGTTTATTCACAATAAAGAGCAAGAGGCGCTTTGGAAACACCGTAGAAAAAGTATAAAATTCTGTTTGCCAACATTTTCTTTTTTTGCAACAAATGCTTTCCATCCTTTTACTGACAGAAGTCATCACTAGGTCTACATTTAACTTTGTGTCAACAGTTACCATTCGGAGTATATTTTATTGGTCGTCAGCAGATGCTTTTGTTTCCCTGAACATTTGTTACAGCACAAACTGTTCTGTAACACAAAACGTTAGCACCTTATGAAACGTTACTGAACATCCACTGATATATATCATGAGCTTGGAATAAATCAGTGAATATTTATCGATTTAGCAGATTCTTGTTTCGTTATCAAGCTTAATCTCCGCGAACCGCATTGCATACATTCCAATAATACAAGCATGTACATGTTAATACATTGTCTGTTTCTTTTCATAAACCACCATAAAGATGGGTTTTCCGCCCAAATGGAAACTGACGTTAAAACAACAAAGGGAAGAGGAACAAACAAGTTGTAGAATTTGAAGTAAACAGAATGACAGCCTAGTTTTTGGTCTGTTCAATGGTAAACTAGAAAGAGTGATAATCAAACTTATTTCATGCTTTAGTTTTTTAGTTTAGTTTAAACATATTTTATTGCCAAGTATTTTACAAGAATAGAATTTACAACACAGAACAATATACACAATCAAAGGACAAGACAAAAGGGTCTGACCACAAGTTCTCTCAACTTGAATTCTGTCATTCCCTTTATGAAATTTCATCTTTTTTAGAGTCGCCTATTTTTACTTTTGGCTTTTTAATATGCATTAAGTTTTCATTTCATTTTTGAAGATAATTTTGTTCCAGTCACGCACTAACATCGTAATGGCAATTGATAAATTGATGAATCGAGTTGGAAATGAAAATAGGATTTTTTTTTTAAACAAAAGAAAATGAAGGGAAAAAAAGAAAACTCAGATTTTAGATTTTAACTGTAGATTAATCGTAAGTCAGTGGGGTCTCAAGATCCGGGCGAATTGGTCAAATAATTATCGATTGCTGCTTCAGGATTACTTGAATCGTCCTGTATCTTCTATATAGGTTTGTACAGTCCTAAATATCATTGAGTTGTCTTCGAAACTGAGATAATCAGACCCATACAATAGAATGTTGATATTTAATGGATGAAATCGACGTAAAGTTTGAAAGAGGTTATTCCTCTGTATTGCGTATTGTGTACATCTGAAGAAATAATGTTCAGCATCTTCTTGATCGTAACCGCACTTACAGCTTGAATTTTGAGATATATAATTCGAGAAAAGATCAAAGTTAAGATTGCTGCATCTGTTACGAATTCTTGTATGTACAACAGAGAAATGGCGTTTACCGACGAAAAAGTGTTTAGGAACATCAGAACCATGAAAGGTCTGTAGGATACGAAATTTAAATTGCGACAAAGATTGCAAGGACTTAATATCGTCAGAGAGTTCATTCCACAGAGTAACTGCCGATGGAATAAATGACTTCGTCATCAATTCGATTGGACAAGCAACTAAATGGATGTCGTTAGCATTGCGGAGTAAGTAAATTGTTCTTGCGTTAACATTTAAAGGAAAGATATCGTTTAAGTATTGTGGAGTCTGACCGTTGACTATTTTATAAATAAGTACAAGTCTCTGATATTTGTGCCTATTATCTAACGTTAACCAACCGATTTCTTTGTATAAGTCAAGAGTAGAAGCTGATCTTGTAATACCAGTTACTATTCTTGCGGCCTCAATTTGAATTTTTTTCCAAACGATCCTTTCATGCTTTCCGGTAGGATATCGAGAAATACCAGTGAAAATATTTTTCGATCTTACACTGGTACCACCAGTGAAAATACCGATTTTCGCGTTCTTGTTGCCTAGGTGAATTGCTTGTGCCTCACAACCAGATGGGAAATATGACGTCAAATACCTTATATTTATCACGCTTGACGTAATATTGTAATGCGTTGCCATGCGGGAGGGGAAGGCCACGGGGAATAACGGAAAAGAACTGTACTGGATTTTGATAAAGCTCCTTCTCGAAAGGGTTAAAAGCTTGAAATAAATAGAATATTTTTTTTTTCGGTGAAAGATCGAAATAAATAGAATATTTATTTTTTTTCGGTGAAAGATCTAAATTTATTTCATCTCGTGAACACCATCGGTAATTTTTTTTCACTCGTGTCTGCGCCACGAGTGAAAATATTACCGATGGTGTCCACTCCATGAAATAAATTTCGCACCACGAGTGAAAAAAATTACCGATGGTGTTCACGAGATGAAATAAATTTCGATCTTTCACCGAAAAAAACAAACATCCTCTATATATCATTGAACTTTGAATGATAGTTCTTCAAAATTCCTTGACTTCAGCTAGAGCGGACCTTACAAAAGTTGGCATTTGAGACCAGGGTCTGTATTCACCAACCATTCTCAAGACCATTCATAGTCTCATTCTTCAAAGTTTTGTCATTGTGAAAGTAACAGAACTTCTGATTGGCTTAACCAAATGGTTTAGCCAATCAGAAGCTTTGTTACTTTCACAGTCAGGAAATCTTAAAGACTAAGACCAAGACCGTTCTTACGAATGGTTGCTGAATACGGGCCCTGGTTTCATGAAACGGGACTGAACAAATCTGAGATGATTTGTCGACGAGTTAAATAAAACTTTACCTTAAAGCCAATGAATATCAGATTCTTTTCATCAGAGAATAGTGTCACGTGAATTATAGGTCAACATAAGCAAAAAAGTGACTAATGACGCTTAAATATCATAACATAACAAACATGTACTTATTTTCCATAATGTCTTCTTCGGACGCTGTGTTTGAAGCTTCGTTTGTGTATTTCAAGTATGTTACGGAGCAAGCTGTTCATGTAAAAATAGACCGTATTTCCCATCGGTGTCGTAATATTTCCATCTGGTTGTTAGTCACGCGCAATTTACCTAGGTTACTAGAAGGGAAAAATCAGTATTTTCACTGGTCGTACCCGTGGAATATCGAAAAATATTTTCACTGCTTTTTCTCGATATCCTACCGGAAAACATGAAATAAAATTGGATTTTGCGCGAGACTGAAGTTTGGGCAAGATGTCATTATAGCACGACATGAAGCCTGAATCAATTAATCGTACCATATTCGGAACCGATTTTCACTGTGTAGATACTGATACCCTTTCTCTGTCGTGTGTCTTTCTTTGCGCACTTTCCACACATGTATTTGAGCCGAAAATGTTCAAATATACATACAGGGTAACTAGTTTCTTGAGTGAAAGATCGAAATTCACTTCACCAAGTAAACATCGCCGGCGATATATTTACGCAGCCACGACAGAAAAAAAAAAGCATCACTACCCACACAGTGAAAAACGATTCCAAATAATATTATGGTACAAATAAGTAATTCACGATTCTTGTCGCAAAAAAAAGACATCTCGCTCGACATTCGGTCTCACGTAATATATTGGTAACCAGCATTTTCTATTTTTCAAACTAAATTTTCTGCCATGTAAAGGATTTATCCTATCACGTAAGACACAGTTACTGTCGTATGTAATTGCAATCAATATATCGTCGGCTTCCAAAACCTCGTAACTACAGCTTGTAACAAGCTGTAGTACGAGGTTTTGGAAGCAAACCTACGATATACGGTCTAACACTATGTCGCCAAGAGCCACGCTTACAAACGTGCGGGAGACAGTATTGTGGTGGTAGGGCGTCAGACTATCATATTAGCTCGGATCTTGTGATCAGTGGGATTCCTCATTGTAACTAAAAGAAACAACCATCATGAGTGCTGTACAAAGTTGTTTTACGATCGATACAAAATAAATAGGTTTGAAATAACAAAGTCCGACAAGCAAATTTAATTTACATTTCTCAGAACAGTCAGAGTCTGAACGTCATTGAACTGAGAACATTAAATATATTGCAGCAAATCTTTCAATCAGTCGAATATGTCAGCGCTTTGCATTTTGTTTGAAGAGTAATTTTCCTTTAGTTGTCATTTTCCATCTCTACAAAAAGAAACCAATCTCGTGCCAGAGTTACCCAGGGGGCTGGAGAACACAGACGGATTGATGGGTTTACACGTTTTTATTTGCTTGGATTTCGGCCAAATATGGGATGAATTAAAGACAAATAGATCTAGAATTACCCGTGAATCTTGACATGTAGCTTTGGTAAAGCTTTTGCCCAAATAAAAACAACAGGAAAAAGAAAAGAAACACTTAGATAAGTCAAATTTGACTACAAATTTGATTTGGTTTAATACTTGTACAATGTCATTCAAAAGATAAAAAACATTCTCGACAAAAGAAGAAACTATTTCTCCTCTCATACAGTGCTTTCAAACACCCATTTTCTCAGGACCGATAAAAGGAAGAATTGTCTAGTAAAACGATTAATTGCTGTCTTGAAGAAAAAAGTCCTTAAAGTAAACACATTATTATTGCAATCAAAAATCTGTTATCGTTTGAAAAATACAAGCATGTCGGAAAATGTCATTCCAATATCAGCCTGAATCTTGATTTATAAAGTGACTGCCAATGCGAAATTTCTATTTCCTTAGCTCAGACTTACAGATAAAAAAGTATATGTAAGATAATAATAATAATGATTTTGATAATAATAAATGATAACGATAATAAATGAAAACATTTTTTTATTATCGTTATATAAAATGGATTTCGTGGAACGTAATTGATCGACTGGGTATTTTCCATCTCAACCTTGAAACAAGATTCGTGCAACGAACACTCGGGGGAGAACAAAACACAGACAGACTGATGGCTTTATATATCTATTTGTAAAGTCTTTAATAAAAATCAAATCAAAGTACTGAAAGGTATGTTACTACTGGATTATGTCCGCGTGCATCTTTACTTTGATATCCTTTTCGAAAAAAGTGAAAAGAGATCAGAATAATCTTGATTAACTCTCTCATCCCTACTCACTTGTTGTCGTGTTCGAAATTAGCAAGAAGATCTAAGGCAATGGTTAGATTTGTTACTGGCCTGTGTAATGCTGAGAAATGACCCTCCTCTACAAAATGGGTCATTTCACTACGTAGTGAAATGACGTATGGGCCATTTTTCTGCATTTCACCGGCCGGTTGGGTCAGTGTATCGGACTGCTGACCAGTTGACAGCAGTTTCGATACAAAGTTGAGACAAACTTTCTTCCGTCCCTCACCTCTGATGCAGAAGATATCTATGGTTTGAAAAACGTGTTATCAACACTTGTGTGAGAACGCCAGGAAACACAGGCACTAGTCCATAGACTGCCATTATTATGGCTTCAGCTGTTAAAAAAGGTTGTGAACTCCAATAAAAAGGAAATAAAGAGATAAGTTACCTCTCCTGACAGCAAATCGCATACATGCCATAAATCTATATGTTACAGAGATCAGTTAAAACAGGTGTCATGCTCTATGTTTCTATGTATTTCATACTTTACGAACGCACAGTCTGATCTTAGTCTATACTGTTTATGTCTTGAGTCATATGCGAGCTAGTACGACAATGTTATTGTATTGATTTCATTTGACGAATACCTATAAGCCAGCAGGTATGTAGTCCGAATACATCATAGTAACGTTATGGTATTGACACCAATCGTCTTCCCTATGCGCAGTACAGGTATTGAGCACTGGCAGGCTTTGGGATAGTACCTTTGATTTCACATAACCCAGCATAATCATAAGTCAGAATAGCTCTGGAATATTGGACAGTTTAGATTTAAGATCAGCGTGCATATTATGCGCAGTCTGATCATAATCTAAAGTGCACAAAAAAGAAATCAAAACAACAAAAGCAACTAATGATACCTAAGACGTCAGAAAACTAGGTATGTTTTTTTTTTCGAAGACATATTCCAAATTCATCGCTCCTGGTTTGCTGGAATCCTTCAGATAAAAATCCGATACAAACTTTCTCTGATCTCTGCGATAGATGTTTTTCTTTTTACAGGAAGCATTCTGCTTGATGTGTGAACGATAAAAAGTAAATGTGTCAAAAATGATTTATTCGCTTACACTGATATGTGCAGGTTGCAGATAGACCTTATTCAATGTAATGATTGGAAATACTCCAACAAGAGACTTTGTTCTTTTGTTTGGTATGTTGGTAGGAAGCCACAAGCCTCAAGGGTTATCGTCCTCTCTTGACCAAAACTGATTTCAGGCATGGAAAAAGTCATTGCGAAAGGTTTCATCAATGTATTACTGTTACAGTGTGTTCCTTCTTTCGCCAAAAACACAGCATAAGCCTCCTCTTTCTTGTATAATTGAGCCTTTCTGTTGCAAACAATGATGAATCATGCAGATGCATAATCTAATGCCTCGCATTTTTACTTCAATAACCAGAAATATGGCGTGATTCGGGGTCTAGCAGATTACAAACCGAGTACAACTGTTCGACTTAGGACCCCAAACTTCAATCGATGATGTTCTAGAACGAACTTTTTTTTTTAAAAATAATTAGAGAAAAAGTAATAGCTTCGACAAGTCAACCCCAAACAATCGAAGCAGTCTTAAAAAGCACACCTAGAATGCCGAGATGAAGTTTGATAAAATACACAAAGGCTTTCGAAATTATCTCTCTGCCAGATTTTTATAAAGTGGTACTCTTGATTATTGTATTCATTACATACTTTGTTTATCACAAAACACACTCCAGAAAGATATAATGGTTCGTAAATTTGAATCACAGCAAAACCACTGTTCTAAAACACAGACTAAAATGCTTTGTCTGGAAGTAATTTCTCCCAAAATAAAGATAAAGAACCAATTATCGTACGAAATAAAGCAAATGCACAAAACTTTAATGATTTTCTTAACGCAGTCAGATTAGAACAAGTTTTTTATCAACCTTTCTTCCATTTAGTCACGATAGATTCCCTACCGTGTTCGGCTTTTGTTGTTTCAGTAAGCACATACAACAGCCTACGTTACTGTTCTTATGAGCAATAACGTATGTTTATTCCGGCGTTGATAAATAGCGTCAAAGTTGTAATTTCTTCTTAGGTGGCTCTTAATGAAAACAAAGGCTCCTAGCTGTGATGTCTTAGACCTGCCTTCAATATCCATCTTAGTTCTGTTAAAACTATTTAAAGCAACCGTAATGTTTATTTCAGTATTTCAAAATACTCACCATTGTCCTGTCGAATCTAATTCGATTTTACTTTATTTATCATTATTTTTTTTAAAAATCTTGTCTTCAAAATTTGAAAGCGTTTGATTATCTTCACTTGATCCAAAGATTGCTGATAGAGAGGCCAGGATCAGACTGAAGGTATGGGTCGACTGAAATTGCCTTCTTCGCTGTAAAATACACCCATGGTCGCGAGAGTGTAGGTGAAAAACTAACCAGGTAAAAAGCCCACCAGGTGAAAAGCCCGCCAGGTAAAAAGCCCACTGGACAAAAACCCAACAGTGAAAAGCCCATTACCCTTACATGAACAGTGGACAAAAGCTCACTAGTACCATAAAATGAAAGTATCTTATTTTCAAATGAATTTATAATAATCTGTTTTGTTCATGCTGTTTTGTACGTATGCATGTAATGATTTTGAAATACTGACTTTATAAAGCCTTTTTGTGAGTGATTGGTAAACTCAAATACTAATGATATCATAAAACTAATAAATTTAATATTAAAAGGGTATGTTATTTGTTTTATCCAATCTATATGGATATAAGTTTTGTTTTTTCTTTTTCTTTTAAATACGACTTTTTCTTTTTTTATGCAATTTACATACTTTATTGATCATGATGGAATTGAAATACTATCCAAAGGAAACAAAGGAAAGAAAGTTCTTAGGACAGGAGAATACATTCTTAAAGGCAATTAAAAGGAAAGGTGTAGTTGTCTTTAACCCTTTACCCCATATGGGATTTCTGTGGTATCTCTAAATGACCCTAAATAGCAGCAAGGATGAAGCTTTTTCTTAAGTGTACATGACACCTTTTTATAGAATAGAAATCATTGTGGCAAAAGGTAAAATTGCTCGTCACGAGCAATTTCACCTTTTGCCACAATGTTTTCCAAAGGCTCATACAATTAATGCGTAGAAATAAGTACCTATGGAGTAAAGGGTTAATATTGGATTTATTCATGAATGTATCTTAATACGAATAATTACTAATTGTTTGTATTAATGTTTGCCACTTCCCAGCATTCTCTACTTTCCCGAATGCTTTGCATTAAAAGTTCCATGCTGTGATTTTTCTTGTTTTAATAAATACAGTCATTTTAAATAGGAGTAGGCTTTTCACACCGAGGGCTTTTTACCTAGTGCCAGACTGGTGGGCTTTTCGCCTATTGGGCTTTTTTCCAGTGGGCTTTTCACCTTTTCACCTAGTGAGCCTTTCACCTGGTGAGCTTTTGTCCGTACCCCGGTCGCGACTCGCAGAGGTAGACTAACAGTTCTAATTTCTTTCCGAGAATAGGACCCAGCTGAACACCAAGGCTACTTAAGGCGATACTTCTGAGTTTAAAGTATCAACCTTTTTCAATATCTGATTGGCTTAAGCCAAATGTCACAGCCAATGACTGGGCTTGAAATTTAGAATCACTATGGTTTGTGAGTTTGCCCTAGGTTTTGTATTTTTGCCGTCATTGCCTCACCAAAACAATTTGTTGACGCCTGTTCATAAATTCAGGTGACGGTTTATCGTGTTAATTAGCCAAATTATCCCGGTATTTATAACAAACAGAGGTCCTTCACAAACGACAACAAGCACAAAAAGAAAATAAAAGAACGGGTAACTATCGCTCTCCCTTTATTCAAATCTTTAGTAAGTTCTGAAGCACTTACAACAGAAAATAGTTTCAATAACCCAGTAAGTTACATGTAAATGCTTCCGTACTTGGAATAACAAGTTAGATCTATCTAGAAAATGTACAACGTCGTATGTTCGTTATTTTTCTTTCTGTTGTTCTTTCAGACTGAAAAAGAAAGCTTACAAGTATACACAAATTAGAAACCTATCTAAATGTTTTGGGATTGGGAATTATTTTTGTACAACACAGCAAATATGTTGTTTGTTGTCAAAAGATCAAATGTGACAATGTCGTGACTTTTTTTTCACAGACAAATTAAATTATGGTTCTCATCATACGTTTGTTTCGTCCGGTATGTCCAAATGAATGGATAAATATAACCCTCTCAACATCGTAAGAAAAGACAGAGGTTTTTGTGTATGGTGCAGACTTCAGCATGTGCTTTTCATCTTTCATTAATCCAGTTCGCTTCATTTGCCGACTCTATAAGATAAGAATCTGTCTGAATTCCAGTGAATTGTATATTCAGCCGTTGCAAGAAGTAAAGTTTACATAATATTACCTGCAACACGCGAAATGGGGCATTCGGACATTTGCGTACAGTGTCGTTTGGGATCAGTCTGCACAGTCCTTGCAGACCAATACGAAACGAAACTATCCGTTTTTCCGTAATTTTGTGTAATGCACAAGTCTACTGTAGGACAAAGTCTAATGTAGTCTTAAAGTGCCATCTCGAATTAGCATGCGCGGACCGCGCAGGTTGATCCGAGACAACATTTTACGCAAAAGTCCGAATGCTCCATTTCGCACGTTGCAAGCCATAATGTGGTCCATAAAGAGATAATATGAAAAGTACTTGGCTAGGCAACCTAAGCTGTTCGCAAAGAAAAATGATGCCAGCACAAATAATATGCTTAAATTCGCATAACGAACTTGCCATCCATGAATTTTTCAAGAAAGTCGTAAAACACATTCGAAACGCCAAGAGCAACATAACTTTGGAGTTGTGTCCATTACAAACCGACAGATACTTGTATGAAAGTGACAAACGAAGCGTCATCGTATGTCGTAAAGCCTTATCTAAGTTCTCAGAAAGAAAGAAAGAACGTAAACTGATTACAAAAGATGGCGCCTACCAAAGGCAGAATATGTTAGATAAATGTTCCGTGAATAGATGATGATGTAGAGGATAAATGTCGTCCCATTTTCAAAATCCAAAACTATCCATGTTCGTCTAATAATTTTGAGAAAAAAAAAGTATATTGCACGTGTAAGGAAAAGCATGTTGCAAAAAGGGCAAACACTATAAGCGATACAAATACGACAAAAGTTAATAGCTGACGCAATCAATGTATCACTGAAGCACGGGACTTATCATAGAAAATTAATACTTCAGCTTTAGGTTATATACGTAGTCAAGAGCACGCCATCCCTTCACTTAGCCTACCTCATTAGCATCCATTAACCCTTTACCCCATAAGCCAGTTCTATGGTATCTCTAATTGACCCTAAATAACAGCAAGGGTGAAGCCGTTTTTTCTGGGTATATGACCTCTTTTGATAGGACAGAAAACATTGTGACAAAAGGTGAAATTGCTCGTGACGAGCAATTTCACCTTTTGCCACAATGTTTTCCAAAGGCTCCTACAAGTAAAGTGTAGAAATGAGTATCTATGGAGTAAAGGGTTAAAGCGGGTTATTTATGCTACCCATAACAACTGGTAAAGGTTCTGCACTTACTTTGGTCGCTGTAAAAAAAATGTCTAGCTCACTTCATTGGCTGACTATTGGAGAATTTGCACTTAAGGAGCCTTGTCTTCGATTACCAGGGTTGCTTCAAAATTGGTCTGGTGTATAACGAAATAATATCTGTCTGCAGGTGGTATTTTAGTGTTAATTGAATTATGTCAATACGGGAATAGTAATCCGATTGGTTCGTAAAAATGCTAGACATACTGTGACAATGGGTGACATTTATCCTGCCGAATTCGTTTCCTTCGTAAGATATATCATAATAATATATATGTATACGTGACCAGTCACGGAAAAAGGGACCACCTGGGAACTGCGACAAGTGTGAAAACTGGTCAGACTCCTCGGATTGAGCAGACTGACCAGGGTATGCACTTTTCGCTTTTATGCTATTTTCTGTCTGAAAAGTGGTCATTCCCCCTCACAATACAATCATTTTTGAACAATCAACTGAAATTGATCCGCACTATCTTTGACATGTTTTCATCTAACTGGTGTACGGAATTCCCAGGTTGTCTCTTTTGTAATGGGTCACACGCTTCTCAACGTTCATTGGCATGCAAGTTGGATTTCATGACTAGAACCATTTATGCCCCCATGCCACTAGGCCGCTATCTACAGCGCTCTCTCAGAGAGCCGTTGATCTCCATCCAGAGCGCCAAGAACCCCAATAACGCTAATACCCCCATTCCAATAGACTGCGATCTACGGCGCCCTGTGCGCTCACACAGAGCGCCGTAGATCGCTGCCGGATAGGTGATTATAAGGACCCTCCTGCTCAGAAAACAACCAAGTGACGCTCAACTGCCGATCAAGTAACGACCATTGAGATCCGTCACTATCGTAGCCTCGCTAGGAGTTGAGATCTTACACGACCTGTTTTCGCTCCTTTGACGTCCCTTACGCTCCTTCCCCTGGGTTGCATACTGTAGTTAAAACTTTTGACCAAAAAATTAATTCTTCCAACACATGGTGGTTTCCAAATGCGAATTGATGAAATGATGCCTTTGTAGGATTAAGGTTCCTCCGTGCTCAAGGCATTTATATGGTATGGACCGTTAGAGAGAAAGGATCGGATAAAAGGTAACTCCCCAATCTTATGTCTTCAGTCTTAATGCTCTAAGATGAGATATATTGCATCAATCAACATGCATGTTGAATTTTATCTAACATTCCCCGACGCAAAGGTGCATTACAGGAAAAAAACATGCTTGGAAATCTTTTTTGATATATTCTATTTTATTCATGAGCAGTATGCAGCCAACCGGAAATGGTAACTGGTGTCAAATTTGCTGTATCAGTATGAATTGTTGGGTATCATTCTGCTGACCTAAAATCCAGGTTCTGTTTATTAAATCATTTCGGTATTATTTATGGCAACATGAGTATAGGCCCTTATGCATTTTGCATTCCTCAGATTAGATGTAGGTGTGGAATCGGCTGAGTTGTGACGAGTGTGCCTACAAGTGCAAAGGTAACATCGATACTCGGAGTAAAACTTCTTGATTTATTTTCGGCAGGTCTGCATATTTTGGACCCATTCTGTCCATTGCACAGCCATCCCAATTCTATTCTAGTTTCTCCGTCGGGTCGACCATTCTGAAATCATAGACAAGCCTAAATACCATTTGAAAGTGTCGTAAAGACCTGACATCAATGCATCTATCGCATTTCTTACTGTTGAGATACTAACATTAAAAACAGATAAAGACACTCCACATGAACAACAGAGGCACTATGTTTCGTCCGAGCAACAATTCGTTGTGTGGAAAAAAAGGCCAAAAAAATAAAGGAACTAGACATGACTAGCAATTCGGAAAGTACTGACGCTTATTTAAAAGTTTGATCAGTGAGTTGTATCAGAACTGCTGAGAAAAAAAGTCTGTTAAGGACTACGACCCCTAACTCACAGGTATATACCCCATAAGGCTTTTCAGCCTGTCTCGGCAGCTACCTTCTTATAATATGAGAGATTAGGGGGCGTAGACCTTCAACCATGAAGCCTTTTTTTCATTTAACCATATGCATTATGACAGTTACTTTTGAGAAAACCCCTTATTGAAACCTGTAATCCTTTGTCCATCCCTTTATCCATGTGCATTCATAAATGTCTAATACCTGGGAAAAATAGAGCCGATACCGAAGCAATTAGCCTATTACCCAAGCATGAATAAACTGTTCTAACAAATGGTCGTTGCATAGGTTACATGCTAGCCAATTTTAGCTGATTAAATCGCACCGAGTAGCATTTTCTTGGGTAAACGTTTGTTTCATTTTAAAATTCAACGTAACAGCTGATGTTTTGAAAATTTTGCCCGCTTCTGTAACCAGCATGCCCATATTAGATATGTATTTGTAGAATGCCATCCAGCAGGAGATAATGGGGTAATGCAAGAGTTTCCTTCTTTATTATCAATTCTAACATGACACGCGACTTTGGCTCTATAAACACAGTGCAAGGAAAACGTGGTAAAATCTGCGACAATCCATGTAGAGTGACGTCATTAATGAGTGAGTTATTCAATGGAACATAATCTTCATCCGCGTATTTACTCTTAGTTTGAACTTGTTTTTCTTTCATTAAGAATTGGCCAAGTTAGAATCGAAATAATCTTCTTTCTGTCGTGGTATATCGTTCAATAAACCACGTTGTGAGTTATGAGGCGCAATGAATAACCCACTCGGGCTATCGCCCTCGTGGATTATTTATTTTGCCTCATAACTCACAACTGTGGTTTATTGAACGATATACCTCGATAGAAAGAAGAGTATTTCTTAAATAAATTGTTCTGGCATTGTTATCGCCCTCGTGGATTATTTATTTTGCCTCATAACTCACAACTGTGGTTTATTGAACGATATACCTCGATAGAAAGAAGAGTATTTCTTAAATAAATTGTTCTGGCATTTTCTTCATGTACATTTACTTCAAGTGAAATTCAATTGAAAATGAAAATATGTTTCCATTTTACATGCAGCCAGGGACCCAATAGCGAATATTAAAGATTAGATACCTGACTGGGAATTTCTTTTTAATAATTGATCTCAATTCATGGCATCCGGAGAAGCCACTCGATGGCGAACAAAGAGAAAACAGGTTAATTTAATCAGCTCCGTCTATGGAAAACTGACCTTGTCTCTTTGTCAACGTGAAACACGTATTGATTTAGAAGTATTATGTTTTTGGCTTTGCAGACCTTAGACTGCTATTCGTGATTCATTGTGCTTTTGTAGACAGTTTTGATCAAGATAAAATTTCTGGCAGTATGACCTTGGATCTACAGTTAGGCCTTTCAGCCGAAAAGGAGTGTCTGAAGTCGCAATATTTTTGTTTCTAATAAATGCTGATACCATAAGCAATACATGCTACTTTTAGACATGTTACAGTGACACAAAGCAGTAGCATTCAAAACAAAAAAAAGAACGGGGAACGTAAGTATATTTTCAAATACAAATCGGGCTAATCAAAGGACTGTTCTGTTACTGAATAATTCAATAAAGACTCAAGAATTAAAAGACTTATAAAAAATAAAGACTTATTATTATTATTAATATGCATTAACCATTGTTTTGTATCATTTATCTTCAGTGATGTACAATATACTTAACTGAAGATAAATGATACAAAACAATGAATGCAGTTGATTATTTAAAGCTGGCAAAATAATGGCTTTTGATAGATGATATAATGATTGCAAACATAATTTGATTTCAAGAAAGTAATATTGTCAGCCTTTAAATGCTGTAAAAGCCTTTTAGTATTGTGTAAAAATACATTTTCCTGTACGATGCGGTGGTAAAGACGGAATATTTACATTTTAATTTCCGTCTGGAACCTCGCCTTTACGCCGCTTTTATTTCCTTTCGTGTGTGCTTATCACTTGCTGTCAATTTTATGGATTAGCATACTTTTGAAGCACCAAAAATGATAACTAAATTACACGACATGATTTTCTTTTCCACATAAAACAGCAAATTGCATATTTATAGCTTACGAAATTAGTGCACAAAAATCCTCTTCAGTACTTACAGAATTAAAGTATCATTTTCGTCTCTGCGGGGTAATGCTTTTTAAGAGTTTATAAGATTGATGCAACCCTGTAATGTGTCTAGATTATTACCAGATTAGTCTTGCCAAAAAAATTCTGAATGCAGACCTTTTACAAGAGATGTATGCAAAACACTCACCTACTTTATCAGAGTGAGGAATCACGTGCCGTTTTAAGGCACGCCTCTCGGTGGATCTATTAACCATTAATTACAAAGCTTCAATAATAGAATCTGAAAGGGTGGATTCCTTGCTTAATCTTAACACCCAAACTGATCTCATAAACGCTCTATCGGGTTGAGATCAGGGTTTCGTTATTCTAAGGAAATGTGTCAATTATTTGGGCGGAGCTAAATTCATAATCATGATATAAAGTTTGAACTGAATCGATTTCATTCAGTTGTCGGATTCTTTCGCATATTGCTCTAACCAGAGGATACCGACGTATCTAGTCGATTAGTTTCTTTGTTTTTCCATATTGCGAAGAGGAGGACGACTGTAAATTTGTAGAATTTAGGTGACGGTCCCTCTACATCTGTGCTCTACGTGCATATAATATGCACCGTTTGAAAAAAAGAAAGAGCTCATACAGAAAGAAAAGAATACAAAGAAGTTGGAGTTGCTCTTTGCATCTTTGCTGCCCACTTTACAGCACAAGTACACGAGATTGTACCAGTCGTGTACCTAACAGCAAACCTCTTTTTAAGAAGGATAACAAATTACTTCTGTTGAGAATCGAACCAGTGATTTTTGGCTCGGCATTCTCGTGTTTTACCACTAAGCTTCTACTCCACTTACAGCCAGCCGTAAGTTTACGTATTAGAGAGATTATCTTCACCATGTTACCCTCCATTTCTTGTGACAAGGCATACGTCTAGTCCCTGATAATTAGGTAATTAACTGGTCTTCCTGTCTCGGACATATCAAGAGTATGGTGTTTTTCTCCGTTTAATTGTTTTGTCACATCTGCGAGAGACACAGCTGTCTATCGGTAGGTACTCGCTATTAATAGATCACATGCACACAAGTTTGTATGGCTATCTAATAGTCTGAAAAAGATTAGATTTTTAACGGTAAAACAGAAACATGTGTAATAAGGATTTCATCGTGGAAATAGAAATTCCTTTTTAAATGGCTCCTTTTATGTTATTACATGTCAGATCTGTTACAAGAGGTTACATATACATGAACGTTGTGAAATTTTACTACATTTTGACCACAGTACAAGAGTTATGAAGCCACAATTAAACTAATAGAAAGAGGCCGGGAAAGACCGTACCGCGTTATCAAAGTCGAACAAACGCTGACGAATGTGAAAAAACGCTTTAAAAAATAGTTTTCAATCTGACTATATAGATGTAAACAGCGTTTAGAACAGTAACAAGTTCCGACTAAGGTTTGCCAAGCGCTTAAAACCACCTGCAACACGTCGTGCGTTTTAAGTCGGTTCTAAGACCTTTTACATAGATACACGTACATATTTTACATTCACAGTGTTCTGTCTGTGCCGTTTGTAATCATACAGCTTTTGAGTGAGCAGTCTAACCTATGCCATGTTTGCCTGACTATACCAATGAAGGTCTGGTTCATGTCTGCTACGTATATGCCGTTGTTCCCACATCCTTATTGACTTCAAAAGACTTATACTGCAGACACGTAAAAACCACGGCTTGTTTGGGAAAGGGTTAAGAGAGTAATAACGCGGGGCTTTTAAATAAATGCAAGAAGACGTCTATGTGATAAGCACTTAGTAGGAATATCTTTATTCTGCACTAACACAATTTATACTTATGTAATCATTGGTCGAAGGAATAGTTTCCCCCATAACAAAACGCCGAGTCTGGTAGATTTAAGAAATGATATCTTTCTGTCGTAAATTCATCGTACATGAACCACGATTGTGAGTTGTAAGGCACAATAAATAATCAACTAGGACGATATCCAGAGTGATTTATAACCATTGCGCCTCATACCTCATAAAGTGGTTTATTTTAACGATAAACCACGATAGACAGTTCTAATATTTTTTTAGATTCTAACACGACCAACCCTTAATGAAAGGAAAATAAGTTCATACCTAGAGTAAAATCGCGGATGCAGGTTATATTCCATTTAACTTAAATAAGTCTACGTACAGAATGACGTCACTTTATATAGAATAACGTAGATTTTACCACGCCTTCGTTGCACTGTTTTTATAGTGCTGAATTCATGTGCCACATTGGTATAGTCAGTAAGGTACAGGGCTTGAAATTACTTGTTCTTGGATTCATTGTCTCGAAAACCCAACCGGGGCTTATTTCTTTCGGAGAATTAAGGATAGTCAATGCGAGACGATTCATTTGTCTTCCATCGCTGAACACTGTTTAGGAAATCCTCAGGTGGGTAAGAAAATATTTCTTTCTTGAGTGAATGAGCTTTGGTAACATATTTTTGTTTCTAAGCTGCAGACTGATTTGACATCTCTTAAAGATAAATGTTTCTTGCGTCTCATAAAAAAAAGAAAGACGTGTATTTTGCTATCGATGAAACGTCCAGCCAAATTTTTAAAAAATACAAATTCAGCGAATTTGCCAACATTTTATCCCTTTTTTAACCCTTGGAATAGATCGAATCTAACGTTAAATATGCATAGTTCAGTCTTGCTAATTCTTCCTGGTGGTGAAACACTGAAAACAAGCATCATGATGCTGATAAGCCTGAGGAGTTTCCGCTGATTGATATACTCGAACTTAGAATCACTGGTGTGAGAGACTTGTGCCCTATCCCAACATTTTACTACCTCCAGTATTTACCAAATACATGCAGCTTACAAACAGATTGTAAAAGAATTTGCAACGGTTCTTTTTTTACGTTTTTCCCTAAATCTCTTAGCCCTTTCAACGCCGTGGATAAAAATAGAAGGTTTTGTGGATGGCTTGGATCAATACAAGACTGCACCGACCATGCAGTCTGGTCATTAATCTATACACTCTGCTAGTTTAGTCAATCTTTTAACCTTTATCCTGCAGAATAAAAGAAGTGAAACGTTCAGGCCAACAGTTAAAACCCAAATATGACTATTTCAAAGGTACTTTTGCAGCAAAGATGACTCCCTATCGGGCAGTGTAGATCCAAGGTCAGACTGCACGTTCTGTGCAGTCTGATCTTGATCTACACTGTTTGCAATAGGTCAGCGAATCGCGCTTTGCAGCTTAGGGATTAAGACAAAATATTGGGTTTCACTGGACTGTATTTTATGTCGTCGAACGTAAGAATTTAGAAGAGTGTTTCTGTTTCCTTCAAAATAAATGTCTCTTGTGTTCTCCACAAGCATTAATGTGTGGTATGTATATAATGAGCCAATACATTAAAAGGTCGATTAGAAGACTAACATTTACTGACTAATCACTAACATTTATCGCCATCTTGAATGCCATTTGAACATTCTTTGCACGCAAATCGGTTTTCTGGTTTACTAGGTGCATGTGAAACATTGGTTTCTTTTTTAAACTTATTTCTGTAGTAAAACAAAATCGTTCCGCTTTGGCAGACTGACTTTCCTTAACCCATTACCACACAATCCCTACTTTTGACGCCTCTGAGAAAGAAGCCTTATGAAAACACTGTAGGAAAAGGAGAAAATGCTGGTAACCAGGATTTTCTCCTTTTCACGCAGTGCTTTCTACCCTTTCCAGAACAAATCTGAATTTTTCATTCACCTTTATTTTGTCGTCGGCAAATGCTTTCAGTTTGAACCAGTCTAAAATTTTGTCGTTTGGTAATGAGTTAAAACAAATTATAGAACCATTACAGGAGAAAATCTAAACTTTTAACATTTTGCATGTCGTCGGTTTACTTCAAAAACTTCATAACTGTAGCTTGTTTCAAGTTATAGTTACGAGGCTTTTGAAGTATATACGGCGATATCTTTCATGCTGCTGGTTATTCTTTCTGCTTGTTCTGAAATTCGTATTTATCCTCACTGTATCCAAAAGAGGAAAATGCGTTGCTTTTCTTTGTTTGGTTTAATAAAAAAATCTGATCGGTCCTATTAATATGAAATACGTTAAAGGAAAAGTGTTAAATGCAGTACATTTCTTAAATACTTTGTAATTTAATCAATTCTTAAAATTAATTTCATTGTAAGTTTGCTCTAGTGCAAAGTCAAGAGCAAATGATAACTACTAAAACTTATAATTCTTATTCATTTCCCGGCAGTGGCATATCATAAATTGTTACAATTCTGCGACGAAAAAGTTGCAGTCTTCGTCACTATCAGTTCAAATCTTGATCCTGATCCTTAATTTCAAGACTAGCCGTTAACCCTTTACCCCATAAGGCATTTCTATGGTATCTCTAATTGACCCTATATAACAGCAAGGATGAAGCCTTTTCTTATGTGTATATGACACCTTTTGATAGTGCTGAAAACACTGTTAAAAAAGGTGAAATTGCTCGTGACGAGCAATTTCACCTTCTGCAACAATGTTTTCCAAAGGCTCCTATAAGCAATGCGTAGAAATGAGTATCTATGGAGTAAAGGGTTAAGCCTTATCGCGCTAACTAAAGGAAATTTGACCTTCAAACTGATAGAAAAAAAACTAATGGTTAAAACCCCAATAGATCTACTCTGCAAGTAGATCTATTCCCGAAAAAAGAATATCCTCCTATCGGACAGTATAGATTCAAGAGCTGCACGTTCTGTGCAGTCTGATATTGATCTACGCTGTCTGCAAAGGGTCCTTGAGTTGCACTTATCAGCAGAGGAGACTGGGAGTTAACCTTAAAGGTGACATGATACAGAATAGATCGTCTGTCTTGAAAAACGGAATTAACTCATTACCAAATGCCAAAATTTTGGGTTTGTCCAAATCGTAAGCTTTTGCAGACGACAAAATAAAAATGACTGAAAATTTCAAAGTTGTTTTGTGAAGGATAGAAAACATTGTGGGAAAAGGAGAAAATGCTGGTTACCAGCATTTTCTCCTTTTTCCACAATGTTTTCTAAAGGCTTTTTTCCCAGGGGCGTCAAAAGTAGGGATTGTGTGGTAATGGGTTAACTAGAGCTATCACTAAAACTTATCATCAGCTCCTTGTCTCAAAAAAGCTCTTTGACACAAAATGCTGAATGGTTGACAAAAGTAAGAGTCGAAAAAAAAAATGAAGTGAAACCTCCAACATACATCGTGTGAAAAGCGAAAAATCTTGATGACGAGCATTGTTTTCCTTTTTCCACACTGCTTTCTCCCTGTCCAACGAATAACCAAGTCAATTTGGAAGCAGCTTATTCGTCGCTGCAAACACCTTCAATTCAGCGTAAAACTTTGTTGTTTAGATAAGGGTTAAAGGCTCAGCCTCAAATTTACAAGACCATCACTGCTATTCTGAGCAACACATTCCGTAAAACAAAACTTCAAGTTATAAATTAAAATAAGTTTCATTCCTGAAAAAGAATTTATCTTTAGTTTGTGAATTTTGCAGGGTTTTCCTTCAGAGAAAAAGGTGGTAGACACGATGATGATCTACCGACAGTTTCAGTGGCACACGTTGCGTGTTCACACAATATAAAAGAACCGGAAAGAGTGATTCCTTACTCAATTACCCTTTCACTACGTGAGAGACTACGTCGAAAAAAAAAAACAGGGAGACATAGGGAAAAAACGACGAAGAAAAGATTGATCAATACAGATTGTGCAGTATAAACCTCAGCGTACACTGACATTTTACAACTCTATCAGCTGTTTTCACACCCTCTGTACAAAATTTGGCGAAATGATGTAAAACTACATTTGCTGAAATCAAAAATGGTTGAATCTATTTAAAGACGAAAGAGTTAGAAGGTATTATTCGACGAAAATCAATGTTTTTTTTTTTCATTTCTGCAAACAAACAAATTTATCCTTGAACTTCTACATTTGCTAAATACTTTTTTTCATTCAATAGGCGAAGCAAAATGTGTCACATGCAGAGGTCACTCTCAACAGAGTGTCCGCGGAAAATGTTGGACAGATTTTATCAGTAGTCAGAGAACAGTTTCAGTGCCCCTTATGAAGGCTAGGAAATGTATTGTAGCAAATGCACCAATCTGTATTCTAGGGATTAATAGTTTTGTAAACAAAAACAATCACAAACCTAATACCGGTGAAAAATAGAAGAACAATGGCGTGTTTAAATAGCATTATTGTCAAAGACACGCACTACGATTGGTGAGAAGTTGTCAGCTGACAGTTGGGAGATAAACAGAGATGTTCACGATGCAGAATTTAATCTGTCTTTTCTATTCTTTTTTTTTTTTTTGGATGACATAGATGTATGTTATAAACACTGCAACTTAGACCTTCAAGCCAATACAAAAACAAACAATTCATAACAACAGCAAACTGGTATGCTTGTCAAAACATTTTCAAATGACAGATTAGATGTAGCTCAGTTGATAGACATTGCCTCGTTTTTAGATGGGTAGAAAACGTTGTTGGCAAAGGAGAAAACTCTTGTTACTGTCACGTTCTCCTTTCTACACATTCCTCCCTAGGGTCGTAAAAAACTTGGTGGTTTGGTAAAAACGAGGCAGAAGCTATATCAACAAAATACTTAAGACTGTTTAGACCTTTACGGCAATTTGAGACAATAAAAACTGACAACTTCTTTAAGTACGAATGTAACAATTTAGAAAAGAGAAACAGAAGATGCCATAAAACATATTTGTATGAAGGAACATGATCAAAGACTAATTTGGCACTTGCATCATTACACACACACCCGGAGGTTAGGGCACTAATGCGATGATTGAGTCACAAATATAGTATTTTTGCATTATGCAATTAATATAATTAAAAGCCTTAGGGTGCCTTTGCAGCTGGTGAATCAATTAAGCTTTATGATCACTGAATTCACCCATATGACACTTAACCCTTTCCCAAACGACAAACTTTTGGACTAGACCAAATTGAAAGCATTTGCAGACGACAATTCAACTCTTGCTGAAAAGATGATTCTGTCTATGATAGAGTAGAAAACATTATGGGAAAAGGAGAAAATGCTGGTTACCAGCATTTTCTCCTTTTCCCGCAATGTTTTAAAAAGGCTACTCTTCCAGACCCGTAAAAACCAGGGATTGTTTGGGAAAGGGTTAAACTGTAAAAATGTTTCTTTGGTGACCTTTTTTGAAATGGCTGTTCTTCTTTTGCTTAATGGGGGTTCATTTTTACGTTGGCTATAGCTTGCAAAATAGGATAGATAGCTTTATAGATAGGTCCAAAGTCTGAGACAGAGAGGTCCCTCTTCTATCCTAATTCTTTGATCAGTCATTCATTTTAAGAAAGCATTATCCTGAGAACTTATGCAGTAGGCTTGTCGTTAGTCGATTACCTAGGTTTCCTAGATTCGAAACATTTGATTTGTTTTTGTTTTAACGCAAAGCCGTAAACAAAGTGAAACAGCTTGTGTTTGATCTCGAAAATTGATCAGTAGAATGCATTTTCAGGTCACCTAACCATCCTTTTCTTCACAGTATAAACAGGGTAAGCCAAGATCGTCCTGAAAAGTTGATAATGACCTTATGATCTTAATGTTTATGTGCCAATACGTGTAAATTGAATATTGTAAGATATCTTGGCTGTTACTACTCTTAATTTTTCAACGATTAATTTAATTTTTATTGACAAATGTATTAGGTTGTTTATTTGATTTACAGAAAAAAAAGAACGTGCGTTCCGAAATTTAATTCGTTTTTTATGAAAGAACATTTTAGTTCGTAGATTTTTTTTTAACTAAAAGACAAAAAAACCCTGGGTGAAAAATTCTATTGACGGCTATTATATCTGTTTACCTTTAGCAGATGGGACTGTATCTTTTCAGAACAATCATTTCTTGCGTGAGACTATTTGAATGTAAGTCTTCAAAGTATTTCTAACTGAAGGATATACTCGGATCAGAAATTTCTTCTGGCTCGAGATAACCAATTAGATCGTCTTTGCTGATGACAGATTATGACCTGTTTATTATTTTGTTTTTTCTATGGAAAAAAAGCCTTAACCCTTTACAAAACAATTCCTGTTTACGACCCTAACATAGAAGCATTTTAAAAACATTTTGGGAAATCGAGAAAATTTCTCCTTTCATGTCAGCATCTCCAGATCCACGAGACATCAGTATTCCAGACCTAATGACAAACAACATCAGAGTGTTTGGTAAAGGCCAAAAAGTCTCTAATATTTGCTTAAATCACTTATAGCAGAAATGGATTTTATAAGTTTAGCATTTACCTTGAATATGGCATTTCCAGTACACTGTACCTTTTAATAGTAGTTTATGTAATTTCTTTTCAACTTAATTCTGTTCTACCTGTTCCCTTTAGAGAAAAGCATCTTCGCAAGCCAAGGCTGACGATTCAGGACGTTACTCTACCCTTGGCGGCTCAAGCTTGACTTTTACATTCCCCCGATACGCTTTTTCATTGAATGCAGCCAGCTCTAACTGCAACGAATGAAATTGCTCGTAGCATTTCATCTTTGATAAAAATAGAACAAGGTTGCTACCTTTCGAAAAGAAGGTAAACATGGAAACTCACGTGGATGTCTGCTTATCGCTTCATGTGTATTCGTAAGCGGTTTGTAAAACGATATTTCATTGGCTTTTAGAAATATGATTTAAAGGGGGTAATAACCAACATCCAATGGAGGGCGCATCGAGGGAATCTCGAAATCGGACTCAATCAACCAAGGTAAAATCCACGTAGTGATCGTAACCTTGGCTCGCAAAGATGGAGGAAAGTGAATTCTAACCTTACTGCTGCATTTGTACAGGCCAAAATAGAAGTTTTGGGTTGCCCAGAAGTTGGCCAGAACCAGCAGTCCAGTTACAAATTCTCCTGACTGACGCACAGCAATGGGAAATACCTATGACATGTAAATGTACCTATCTAAAATGAGCAGTTAAGAGGGTCAGTGCATTCATCTTTATCCATCTACCAAACAAAATTATAAACGCTACCTGAGAAAAAAGCTTTTGAAACCATTATTGCTAAGTAGAAAATGCTGGTATAGAGTCTGAAGGATAACAAGTGTACCAGTTGACTTAAGTCCTGTGCTTTTGTCTTAGATACTCTTAATTAAATGGGTCCAAGTCAAGGTACTATTAGATCATGATCGAACATACAAAAAGCGCAGTCGGATGTACACAACATGCAGTCTGATCTTGGATCTACAGGTTGCTACTGTCGGAGATCTACTAATTAAAAAGAAAAGGAAATTGCAAACTATGGGCACCGCAATGACCAACCTTTCTTTAATTCTAAAATTTAAACAACGGCAATGATATGGGAAAGGGAGTATTTGCAAACATGCCTACAAATTGTACAATGATATTCTTTTAAATGCAAATACACACGAAAAGAATCAAACACAGAACGCATATTGTCGGTTTATTTCAAAAACCTCGTAACTACAGCACGAAAACAAGCTGTAGTTACGATTTTTTTTTTCAGTAAACCGACGATATGGTATAATTGGGTTAGTGTGCCACTTGGTATTGAATAAACCAAACAAATTATTATTTTTGTAGAAATATAAAATAACCTGAAATAAATATCTTTTGAAAGATAGTTTTCTAAACGCAAGTATGTATCATAATCATACACATTTGTTCCGAAATTCATATTTGTATAATGATATAACTGACAGACTATTGACTGTTAAGTATATATTATGAATTTCGGACTCATTTTACATGCAGGATTAGGGGTGTATCCTTTATAACATTTACTACAGCTTCTTTGTTTAACCTTTAGGCTGCTACGGGCGACTCATCGACCTTATACGGACACTGTAGATCAAAATTAGACTGCACAGAATGTCCACTCAGACTGCACTATAGTCTGATCTTCGTTCTATACTCTTTTAATAAGGACATATTTTTCTCAATAAAAAAAAAAAATGAAGTAGCATCATCCGGTATTCATCTATCAACTTGAAAGTTTCATTAAGTATTTAGCACGGTAAGGGTTAAATATTTCAACCAAAAATATTGGTTAACCGTTACCAAGTTACACGTGATCGAGTTACATTATTACACCCAAGTAATCGAGCCATGCTCTGTGAAAAGGTAACTTAATTCCATATAGTGCAAGAAGCCCCCATTCACTAGAGCAATTTTTTTGACAAATCAAAATTTCACGAACAGGTTTTGAAAAGGGTCATCCAAGGAATATCTCTGTGAAGTTATTTCAAAATCTGACCAGGCGTTCTAGAAAAAAATAATTTTTAAGAATTTCTTCACTTCCCTATAGTGCAAGTAGCCCGCATTTACCAGAGCCATATTTCTTAACGAATCAAAATTTCACGAACAATTTTTAAAAAGGGTCACCCAAGAAACAACTCTGTGAAATTATTTCAAAATCTAACGAGCCGTTCCAGAAAAGATTTTTTTTTTTTCATTTCCCTACAGTGCAAGTAGCCCCTATTCACCAGAGCCATGTTTCTTGATGAATCAAAATTTCACGAACAATTTTTGAAAAGGGTCATCCAGGGAACATCTCTATGAAATTATTTCAAATCTGACCAGCGGTTTCAGAGAATAAGAATTTTTAAAAATTTCTTCATTTCTGTATAGTGCAAGCAGCCCGCATTCGCCAGAGCCATGTTTCTTTACGTATCAAAATTTCGCGAACAATTTTTGAGAAAGGTCACCAAAGGAACATCTCTGTGAAATTATTTTAAAATCTGGTCAGCGGTTTCAGAGAAGAAGATTTTTAAAGAAAATCCTAAGAAATTCCATTTGGTTGCCATGGCAAACAGAGTTTTTGACGGAATCACATTCTAAGAACAACTGTTAAAGAAGACCCCCAAGGAACATTCCAGCCAGGTTTGGTCCAAATTGGCCCAGCGGTTTAGGAGGAGTTGATGTTTAAAGAATTGTTGACGACGCACGACGGACGACGGACACCGGGTGATCCTAAAAGCTCCCCTTGAGCACGTTGTGCTCAGAAGAGCTAAAAAGTCACCTGCAAATACAAATGCAAATGTACTTGTATAATTCAAATAGCACCATTTATCAACAGAAATTAAAAAAAAAACTAAGTAGCCAGAAAGAAAAACGTCAAAAAGTAACAATCAGACAGTATCAAATAATTGCAGTAGACGCTTGGGAGAGTTTGTTTTGGAAAAACTAGAAGAGCAAATTGTCGAAGCGGCTAACCATTTCCAAACAATGTTTGAGTTTAACGATCATGACCCAGAAGGATTTAGACAACAATGCAAGATGGTTTTCAAAGCTTTAAAAGATGGCAAATGAAGTGTGAGTCCAATAATGGAATTTCTAAGTAATGGAAAAAAATCAAAACGGATAATGGACACATTGCTTGTTGTCAACGTTTTCTCATTTTCCTACGACATTTTCAAACTGGTTCCAGGTCAGGGTAGATATTACTTGGAAGATTGGATATTTTTATCATACATACGGATAGACTTACTGATAAATAGATGCAGAAATGAATTTACTCCTTACCAAACGACAATATTTTAGGTTTATCCTAATCGACAGCATTTGCAAACGACAGAATAAAAGTAACTGAACATTTGAAATTTGTTTTGAGAAGGGTAGAAAACATTGTAGGAAAAGGAGAAAATGCTGGTTACCCTTTTCCCACAATGTTTTCCACCCTATCATAGACAGAAATCATCTTTTCAGCAAGACTTGAATTGTCGTCTGCAAATGCATTCAATTTGGTCTAGTCCAAAAGTTTCTTGTTTGGGAAACGGTTAACATTCAAGAATTCAATAAGGAATGATTGGTGAATATGGACATAAAAAGCAGCAACCCTCCTTGCCTTTGCAACAAAGCTAACTAGCCTGTAACACGAAAAAAGGGACATTCGGACATTTGCATAAAGTGCCGTCCAAAATCAGCCTATACACTCTGCTCAGGCTAATCCGATTTCGGCGCGGTTTAAATAATGTAATTTTCTGTATTGTGCAAGTCTACTGAGGGACAAAATCTAATGTAGTTGTACAGTGTCGTCTCGGATCAACCTGCACAGACTGCGCAGGTTGATCCGAGACAAAACTTGACGCAAATATCCGAATGATCCTTTTCCCGTGTTGCATGCCATAACGTATTTGTGTGTGTGGGGGGGGGGTGTTGTGTGTTTTCCTCATTAATTTATTTTCAGTTAATTCTCAATTTCTCAGACGCAGACAAAATTTAGAAAAAAAAGAGAATGAAAAAAAAAAAGGTAAATCAGACAATAATTTGGAAATATCGCACCCAAAAGACCAATTAACCCATAGTTTCTGGGAACTCATAGCACATGACCTAATTGCTCTAATCCAGTTTGCGTCTCGTGTATGAACGGGCTTCATCATCCATATTTTCCCAATGGCACTGTGCTAGATCTTTTGGGTTTTTCTGCAATATGGCCTTTGCTTAGTAATTGATCTAGCAAATTCTGGGATCAATTCAAATATCTAGCCCTAGCTAACATTTGGATATCATGGGCTAAAACACCTCAGGGTACAACTAAAGTACAAGATTGAAGTACATCTTTTTTTCCTTTTCGCGGTCTATCTAGTGCTCTTTCGAAGCACCTGTATCATAAACTTTTTCTTTTCAGTAAAACCTCGCATCCTGCAAAGTCTATTTTCATCTTTTATCATACAGATTAAAACTTCGTCCAGTCCTGAGCAAGTTCATCCCATAAAAGTCCAGTATGTATTAAAATTCATTGGAATTGAATTTACACAGAGAGAATCCTTCATTGCTCTTGACAAAAACGTCTTAGCCTGTTACATATTTTGACCCATTTAGATTCATATTTGAAATTTGCTTTTCTGCCTTTCTTCGGAAGTACTTTTGCTATTATAGCAAGTAATTACTGATTTTTTTTTATTTTATATATGGCATTAATTCGCTTTTCTTTCCAGTCGTTAACATTCGCAGAGGCCTTCAAAATACTGTACAACTCTGTTGCTTCGAACTCGGACAATCATTTGTCAAGCCTCTGCGAATGTGAAAGACGTCACAAACGTGAATTAACCTTACTATAATACCAAGAAAATTAGAAAAGTTATTTAACCCTTTACTCCATAAGGCATTTCTAAAGTATCTTTAATTTTTACCCTAAATAACAGCAAGGATGAAGCCTTTTTTTTTATGTGTATAGGACACCTTTTGATAGCATAGAAAACATTGTGACAAAAGGTGAAATTGCTCATCCTGAACAATTTCACCTTTTGCCACAATGTTTTTCAAAGGCCCCTACAAGCAATGCGTAGAAACGAGTATCTATGGAGTAAAGGGTTAAAATCAGCAAAATTGCGGAAGTGGTTCGTCTCACTCCTACTAGTAGCCGTTTCATTCTACATTCGCTATAAAGTCTATGTACCTGTGTATATAGGATGGTCTTCGCTGGTGCAGCGACTTAATTTCGCTAAAAAAATTAGAACAAGAGAAAGAACTCGCAAGTATTATTTTTCAACAATATGATAAACTGCCGTATTTAAAGACACAACGAGTGTTGCTATCAAAGCTCAAGTCGTGTTTCCGGACAGAAAAAAATCTAGGTTAAGCTTCCATGTTGACTACAGGTGCTCCAAAGGAAGTCTAGTACTGTACAGTGTTAATACCCGTAATATGGTAAACCGTAGAAAAATATTTTTAATTTCTATAAAATGATTTAGGTACGGATGTTTTCTTCCCGGAGATGGTTATGATGTCATAGCTAACGACCTTCACTTTTCAATATGAAATACTGGTTTTATGAAAAGTGTATGTGCGTGTGTGTGTGGGGGGGGGGGGTTGACGTGCTTTCAAAATATGAAGGAAAAAATGTGTGTTGTTATTGCAATTTGTCAATATTAGCCGGAGGTATCATCGATGACACCTGCTTTTCAAACCAAACTACAACAGTAATAAGAACCCGTGAACAATACTATACTATATGATGATGCATTCGTTTTATGTGATAAATAGAATCTTACATTCCTGTTTTAAATTATTTTTATTATTTTTATCAAACCCGTTGATGAAGATGTATCTGACGCTCACCAAGGCTTGTGTCATACAATTTTAGTTAACTTGTTTGATAAAAAGATAAGATCGCCTATTTCTAAGACTCACAGCGGCTCAAAGATTGTCTCGTTTTTTGTTTTTTTTTCTTCAAATATAATCTGAAGTTTCATTTATTATTTATGAGTTTATTATCTGAGTCATGATTATAATTACTCTCTTTCTGTTCTTCACCTGTTTCAACTTTTTCTAATCTTGCTGTACACAACTATAAATGTATTTTGCCGTGGGTTAAAACAAGGATCAAAATGAACACACTGTGCAAAGATATCCTCTCTTTTTCGATATACTATCCCTGATCATTGTCTGACAGCTATCATAAACATTGTTTATCGCGTTGTAGCTAACCCTTGACCTTCTGAATAAGTTAGATAAAACGTTTCAGCTGATAGTAAAAACCCAAATGTTGCTATTTCAAACTTATTTCTTGGAGAAAACCATTTCCTTATCAAACAAAGTTGATCTAAGACCAGACTGCACAGTCTGGTCTTGAACTTCGTTGTCCGCAAAAAGTTATTCAGTCGCGCTTAGCTGTCCATAGGTTAATAGCAATTCTTAAAAGAATAGAGAAAATTATCAAAGAAAAACGTTCGCCGTAAAATAAACAAATTCAACATTCCTTCATTATAATTCTATGATATATGATTGGCTTTCGGTCGAAGTATATAACTCAGTTGCGCTAAGCGTTGATCAAAATGAAATTGAACAGTATTTATGGTCTGATCCTCTTTTACATTACTTAAATAGCGTTTGTTCGTGCCTGGCCCTTTGACAGAGCAAAACAGTATCATTCAATATCCACTTTTTTCTTTGACAAAGTTCGAGAGGGCAGCCTTATTTACAAAAAGGTGTATGATATACGTTATTATTCTGAATACACGTTGACGTCTTCATTTATAATTCATAACCGTAATCTTACCTAGTTCAGCTATTTTTTCTTTCGCCCTTTATTCTGCTAAGCAAGACTTAACCCTTTTCTCCATAGATACTCATTTTTACGCATTGCTTGTAGGACCCTTTGGAAAACATTGTGGCAAAAGATGAAATTGCTCGTCACGAGCAATTTCACCTCTTGCCACAATGTTTTCTATGCTATTAAAAGGCGTCATATACACATAACAAGAGCTTCGCAGAGCGGCGCATATAAGCCCGAAGGGGTTTGTCAGTGAAATAAGTTGCATTGACGGATGGGCCATGAATGAGGAGTAGTTATTCTCCATGATATGTGAAAAATATGAAAGGGCAATAACTAAAAAAATAAGGGTGGCAAAGTTACAAATTTTGTGATTTGCTCCTATCCACAAAGTGTTCTATCAGTCTTTGAAGGTCAAAGATCATATCCTTTACATTTTAGAAATTATGGCCCAGACGAAAATTCAAAGTGGAAACTAACAAGGGGCAATAACTCATAAAAAGGATGGCAGAATTATGGTTCTTGTGCAATGCACTTCTTCATAATGTGTTCTATTAGTCTTTGAAGTTTCAAGATGATGGATTTTGAAGTTTGGAAGTTATGGTCTTTATACAAAAATTCAAACTGAAAATTAACAAATGGCAATAACTCAAAAAATAAAGGTGACAGAGTTATGATTCATGTGCAGTGCACTTTTCCATAATGGGTTCTATCAGTGTATGAAGTTCCAAGTTAATGTCTTTTATAGTTTAGAAGTTACGGCCTAAACAAAAATTCAAACTGAAAATTAACAAATGGCAATAACTTAGAAAATAAAGGTGGCAGAGTTATGGTTCATGTGCAATGTACTTCTCCACAATGGGTTCTATCAGTGTATGAAGTTCCAAGTTAATAGCTTTTATAGTTCAGAAGTTATGGCCTAGACAAAAATTCAAACTGAAAATTAACAAAGGGCAGTAACTCAAAAAATAACAGTAACAGAGTTATGGTTCATGTGCACTGCACTTCTCCATAACGTGTTCTATCAGTGTATCTAGTTTCAAGTTGATACCGTTTATAGTATGGAAGTTATGGCCTGGACAATAATTCAAACTGAAAATTAACAAAGAGCAGTAACTCAAAAAATAACGGTGGCAGAGTTATGGTTCATATGCACTGCACTTTTCCATAATGTGTTCTATCAGTGTATGTAGTTTCAAGTTGATACCGTTTATAGTATGGAAGTTATGGCCTGGACAAAAATTCAAAGTGAATAGTTGATTATTTCAGAAATCAGGGGCAGATAATTTTAGAACGCAAACAGCGATCCAAATTCTAAGACCCAGGTGCACAGCTAGACATCATGGAGATTCATTGTGGCAAGTTTCAAATAATTCCGATGGAAACTGTAGGAGGAGTTGCACACACAAGAAATTGCTAATGGACGGACGGACGGACGGACGGACGGACGACCGGGGGTATAACATAATACGACCCTTCGGGCGTATAAAAAACGGCTCCATCCTTGCTGTTTTTTAGGGTCAATTAGAGATACCATTGAAATACCTTATGGGTAATGAGTTAAGGCCTTTATGCTTTCAGTGTGGATCAAGATCAGATTACACCCAAGGTGCTGTCTGATCTTGGATCTCTGATCTACATGAACCAAATGGCAATAACTCAAAAAATAAAGGTGACAGAGTTATGATTCATGTGCAGTCTGATCTTGGATCTCTGATCTACATGAACCAAATGGCAATAACTCAAAAAATAAAGGTGACAGAGTTATGATTCAGTCTGATCTTGGATCTCTGATCTACATGAACCAAATGGCAATAACTCAAAAAATAAAGGTGACAGAGTTATGATTCATGTGCAGTGCACTTTTTCATAATGGGTTCTATCAGTGTATGAAGTTCCAAGTTAATATCTTTTATAGTTTAGAAGTCATAATTCAGTGTGGATCAAGATCAGATTACACCCAACGTGCTGTCTGATCTTGGATCTCTGATCTACATGAACCAAATGGCAATAACTCAAAAAATAAAAGTGACAGAGTTATGATTCATGTGCAGTGCACTTTTTCATAATGGGTTCTATCAGTGTATGAAGTTCCAAGTTAATATCTTTTATAGTTTAGAAGTTATAATTCAGTGTGGATCAAGATCAGATTACACCCAACGTGCTGTCTGATCTTCGATCTCTGATCTACATGAACCGATATTGTAAACTTCCTTTTGCGGAGAAAAAAAGATTGAAATAGGAATATTTGGGATTTTCATTATTGGGTAAACTCCGGTTATTAACTTATTTTGTATAACAAAGGCTTAACCCTTTCCCAAACAATCCCTGTTTTTTTACGACACAGAGATAAAAGCCTTTTGAAAACATTGTGAGAAATGGAGAAAATGCTGGTAACCAGCATTTTCTCCTTTTCCCACAATGTTTTTTATCCTGCTGGAAACAAATTTCAATTTTTGAGTTACGTTTATTTTGTCGCCTTCAAATGCTTTCAATTTGGACCTGTCTAACATTTTGTCGTTTGGTAAAGGTTTAAGCTATTTTTCTTGAACCTAAAGTATCATCTTCCAAACAGATTTAGCAAGTTACTCGTACTTACAAGATTTCTGATTTAGTTTTTACGCCGTATCGATATTACCTTTGTCAATTGTTTATTGGCAATTGCTCGCTGCCGCTGTTCAAAACGCTTTAGTCCATCGATTTCAATTTCAATTCTAACTGTACACTCCGAGTCTAGCTTAACTCCAAGGAAAGCTTACTGATTGGCTGAGACATTACTTTCTAAACGCTGATATCCAGCTCCCCCCATTCCCCACTACCCCCACTTTTTTGTAATATTGTATTCATTATTTTTAAGATTTTCAGATCTAAATTTCATTTGAAATATAGCCACTATTCACAATGGTTTGTTAACAGGCCCCTAGGACTGTACTGAAGAAGTTTTGAAACTCGCAATCGGCCCCAATTTTCCGTTGTTATGCCAGTCTTTACTTATGTTTTAACCTAAACTTGTATACTATTGATGTACATATGTACTCATTTTCTTTTGCAATCGGCTTTAAATGGAAATCTTATCTGCAAAATAAATTCCATCTGCAATACCCATCATGAATTGTCCTGAGAGAGGGGATCTACGTATTCAAAGTCGTACAAAAGCTTGGAAAAGAATTATTTGAATACCTATTACAGTTGCCATTTATTTTTCAAATGACCTGTGAAGCAAAAGGAAACGGAATGCCTTGGAGTAATTGTATAAGCTACATGTACATCTTTGTGTTTAGTTTTATAAATACGCATCGCGCGACATTTTTTATAAATACGCATCCCGCGACATTTTTTATAAATGCGCATCGTGGACAATGACAATTTGAAAATAATATCACATTTTGAAATTAACATTACGGCACATGTGAGATTGTCAAATTTTATTTCCGCTTTTGGCCATCCAGGAAGTAAAATCTCTGATATAGGAAGAAAACACTGTATCGGGAAGAAACCGGCTGAGAGCCAAAAAATAGAAACACAGCACGCAACCAAGTTCATGGATTTTTCAGTAAATCATCATTTTTGTCAATTCTTCTCTTTCTTCCATAGTAATATTGTGTGTTGGCGAATTTCGGGTAATTACCGTTATTTGTAGTAAGCAGAAGTTATATTTAGGGGAATTGTTTGTATGGCAAAACAAAGAAACAGGAACATATCTCGGAGACTGTACACCCTTATTCTTTAAGATCCCTCCTGATCGAGTCCTGATACTATTTTTGTTCAGGCCTAGGCTTTAACTCTCGCAGTGCCATGGTTGAAAATAAGGCTTTTTCAAAAGGCATAGATCAAGATCACACTGCACATAACGTGTCTTTAAAAAATAAAAAATTGTCTGGGTTTCAATGGTGTGTAGTCTAAGCTGCAGACAGATATCTATTTTATATCTTTTTAGTTTTTAAAAAAAGCTACATGTACTTAGCCTATTTTGCTTCCAGATTTTTTTTATGCCTCGATTATGTTCTGGGATACAATACTTGTTAAGGTAATCCATGGGTGTACATGTATCAACCACCTATTTTCTTCATTTAGTTCATGGCTTTCTGATCGAAAGTCCATATTCTGCATAGACGGAAAATCACTGAACAACCTGTGGGAAGTATTTCGTGGGCAGGGTGATTAATTAGCTAGACTCACACATTAACTTAATTAACTATGTTCAAGAATGTGTTTGTTTCCTTTTATTAGATAATGATCGCGTTCAGGGAAAGAGCATAAAACACAAGTTCTGTTTGGACGCTGAACAATGGGACGAGTTGGCTCTCTTCACAAAAAGGCCTCCCCCGTTCAACGACTTTTGAAAAGACTGTGGGGAAAAGAAGTCATCACTGTCTACACACAATTGCTTTATTTTTCCCACATTGTTTTCTATATCATATCTTCATTTTGTTATATTCGTTAAGGAAAATAGTTAATGGAATGCCAACAGAAGTAAAATAAGGCAAAGGATTACCTCATTTCACATAAGAAGTTAATTTATATCATCACTAAAAATCCTTTTCCTCGCAAAATAAACGGTTTCTCTTTTTTACTGAGAGAAAAAAAGGGGCATAGAAAGTATAATGAAATACAAAGAAATATTATGGAACTAAACTTCCTGAAATAGTGTCACAATTGAATTTTTTTTTACGTTCTTCTTGTCAACAACAACAACAACATACTTTTAATTACACCCAGGTATACATGGTATACAATAAGGGCAATATACATAATAATAGTACTACATGAAAATATAAAAGACGACTTCCAAAAAAAAATAACGTCAAGGGAGCTCGACTTAATTTGCTCAAAATGATTTACCAATACCTCATTATTTATTTTGTCCAGTCTGATTTCAGAATGGAGAGAGGACTTTAACTAAAAATGGTGTTCTAACTTTGATATCGTATAGCTGTTGTATCAATCCTGTATCTTATGAACGGGAAAAAACTAAAGATATAGAGGATATTTGGGTGGGTTTTTTTTTTTTTCGGTGAAAGATCGAAATTTATTTCATCGAGTGGACACCATCGGTAATATTTTCACGAGTGGCGCAGCCACGAGTGAAAATATCACCGGTGGTGTTCACAATAAGGTTTCCCTTATTCCCCGTGGCGTACCCCTCCCACATAGCAACGTCACGTCAAGCGCGAGAATTGTAAGGTATATGACGTCATATTTCCCATCTGGTTGTTAGGTACGCGCAATTTACCTAGGCAACAAGAACGTGAAAATCGGTATTTTCACTGGTGGTACCAGTGTAAGATCGAAAAATATTTTAACTGCTTTTTCTTGATATCCTACCGGAAAGCATGAAATAAAGATTAGTCTCTACTTTACGATTACGTGGTTTGTTAAAAAGTGGCTACTCTGGATCCATAATTTTGACCCATCACGCAAATCGGGACCGTCTGGGAATTCTGTTTATCAATTAGATGAAAATAGATCAACGATAGTGCAGGCCAGTTTAAGTTAATGATTAAAAATGGTTGTATAACAAAGTATAATGACCACTTTTCATACAGAAAATGTCATTAAAGCGAAAATATCAACCTTGGTCAGCTTGCGCAATTCGTGCATTCCGACCAGGGTTGACACTTTTCGAAGTTCACAGAAGGTTCCTTTCCCTTTCTGCGCAATGGGTCACCTTTATCTGATGACTCCATTGGTAGAATCTATTACAGAAATACTTTAACCCATTACCACACAATCCCTACTTTTGACGCCCCTGAGAAAGAAACCTTTTGAAAACACTATGGGAAAAGGAGAAAATGCTGGTAACCAGCATTTTCTCCTTTACCCATAGTGTTTTCTACCTTTCCCAGAACAAATTTCAATTTTTCAGTCACCTTATTTTGTTGTCTGCAAATGCTTTCAATTTGGACCAGTCTAAATTTTTCTCGTGTGGTAATGGGCTAAGACCCATTTTACCAGAAAATGTCTCGTATATATTTGCATACTTAGTAGTTTTCAGATGACGTCACCATCAAACAGTTGTTTTTGTTTTTTGTTGTATAACTGTTGTACCCATTTTATCAAGCTTATTTCATATCTATAAGCCCTGTGTCGTAACCCCTCATGTCCCTTATATATAGAATGAGCAGACTAAAAACAGCCTGCATGTCCCTATCGTCGGTTTATTTCATAAAGTTCGTAACTATAGATTATTTCAAGCTGTAGTTGTGGGGTCTTTGAAGTAAACCCACGCAATACTCTGTAGATATATTGAATAGTTCGAGGACGATCCTTAAGAAGTTTGTATTATTCCAAATTGAATCTTTGTTGTTAAATGCATAGAAATGAATAGTTTTCTTTCGAGGTCTGGGGGCGATTTCAAGTACAATTGAACATAGTTTTGGTCCATAGTTACATAAATGTATCGGTTTGCATACAATATATATCAAGATCAGACTGCACGTTTCAGTCAGTCTGATCTTGATCCAGACAGTACACAAACAGTATCCATCTTGCAGTTGGTAGTGAAAGAGTTGAACACGAATATCTTGAGCCCAAATGGTGAATGATCATTGTCATTGCATAGCGTAGATCTATCAATGATGGTACCGTTTTTTAATGGCGTTTCTACCGAAGCCAAAACATTGCCGAACGTGTATATTAAGTTACCTCGCCCTGTCTACATCTCTTAGCGACGTGACAAGAAAATGACACGGAGAAATAATAATTTATCTCCGAGTGTCAACATAAGAAGCAATTGTCCAATTATATAAGAATCAACGATCACGTGATCCGTCATACACCAATATGGGTCACGCTGTGCCCAGCAGGAAGTGCAAGACATAACTTCATATTAGAAAGAAAATCAATGTAAGTGGTAAAGATAATTTGATTTGATGAATATTCGTATAATCTTCATGTAAATGCAATTTCATGGTAAATGATGACATTATTTAGACCAAAATTTAGACCTTAACCTTTGTTTTGCCTGTACTTTGTACTCCGAAATTCTATCGGTTTTTGAGTATAGCACATTTAACCTTCATCCTACCAACTGGGGTCAATTTGATCCCAGCGGCAATTTTCATGAAGCCGCTTGCAAAGTACTAGCCCTAAGGTCACAAGGCTTTATGACGGGGTAGCTGATGTTTTCCCTCCATTTACTTGCAAATTTCTAAATATTTTGATTTGGGGTCCGATTGGACCCCAAAATCAAATTTCGGTATGTGACTTTTATTCCATCACTCTTTCAGAACAAACATGACTGCAGCATCTAGAAAAGCAAGCTACACAGCTGTGGAGGATCTGAGGGCCATATTACCAGATGATGATGATTCAGAAATGGAAGATCCTGAATCATCAAATAGTGAAGTGGATCATATCTGTGAACCATCAGATCACAGTGACACTGACATACATGTAGTTGAAGCACCGGACCTGCTGCAGCCTCAACCTATCATGGAACCCCCAGTTCCTCTCAGAGGCAGGTGCTTGACGAGGGGCCGAGCCAGAGGAATGCCTAGAAATAGAGATTGGGGTAGAGGGGGTGGTCCACCAAATGCCCCAGAACTAATTGACGCTGACCAGCCTGTGGCCAGAGCTGGTGCTTTTTTTGTGGACGATGTGGTTTTCGTCAGTATATACCATCAAAACTCGCCAAATATGGAATCAAGATCTGGTGGTGTTGTGATGCCGATAGTAGCTACCCGCGGAAGGGTGAAGTTTACCTTGGTTGACAACCTGGTGAACAGCGTGAGGTATGACTAGGTGCTCGAGTTGTAAAAGATCTGGTTTCACCTCGGTACAGAAGTGGGCGAAATGTTACAGCTGACAACTTTTTCACCACTATTCCATTAGATAGGATCTTCTACACAGCGGGCTTACGTATGTTGGCACTCTTCGTTCTAATAAGCCCGATATTCCAGATGCTATGAGCCCAGTAAACACCAACAGAGAACAATATAGTTCAATATTTGCATTCACTCCCGTGTCATACATGCCAAAGCAGAACAAATGTGTGCTGGCATTATCATCTATGCATCACAATAACAATGCTGAAGGTGATGACCGAAAACCTGAAATCATCCTGCACTTCAATGCCACTAAGAGTGGTGTCGACAATTTGGATCATCTCTCAACCATGTACACTGCACGAAGAAAGGTGGCCTGTTGTTCTATTTGGATATTGTGTCGATGTTGCAGTTATAGCAGCTTTCATTATCTGGGTCGTTAGATTTCCAGAGTGGAAGAGTAGTGAGGGTAGGTGTCGCGGACGTATCTTCCTTCGTGAGCTTAGAGATGCGTTACTGATGCCTCAGATACAGCGGTGGGCCGCAACAGCTGCGACTCTGCAGAAGCCAAACAGGATGGCCATGCAGATGGTTTGTGTGCAAGCAGGTGTACATCCTCGTCCAGAAAACACTCCACGAGACTCTAAAAGGAAGAGGTGTGCCATATGTCCCCGCACTTGCGACAAAAAGGTCCGTGTGACATGCAACACATGTAGACGCCCTATTTGCCCTGAGCACAGTGTCCAGCAAACCATTTGTGAAGATTACTTGTAGATAATTGTACATAACAAAAGTACACATATCATGCATTGGGAAGCGTATTACTAATAAAGGGGTATCCAAAATAATTTGGTTAATGACAACTATGAACTAATTCGGTGCATAATTAGACATTTTTTTTTTTTGTTTTTTACATCGAATTTAACAATGTTCTGATGATACTCTAAACCAGGAGAAGTTTCAGTATATCCAGAGAATCCTTTTTTTATTTGCTCATATGTAGAGGTTTGCTTAAATTCACCATTTCAAATAATTGCTTGAGTTTGTTTTTCCTTTTCATGCTTCGATGCAGCGTTTTATGGCTGGGGTATAAACGGATCCCACTTAGTATGATTTAGGTGAAAAATATGTTGGTAGGATAAAGGTTAAGGCATATACACGAACGACAATAAAGCTCACATAAAGACAGTACCAGACATACAACTTAGAAGTCTATGTTTCTGTAAGATTTATTACTATATTTCACGTTTCAAGAGGCACATCGGGAGATTGTAAATATGTTATAAAAGCTTTCATGGCCGCATTTCTCCAAAAGTTGCAGAGATACAGATCTAACTTCTCTTAAGTCTAATTCCCAAGAAAGAATAAACCACAAAGCGATAAACTGTGCACTTAACAAGTGTCCTTCACTCTTACCCTGCGTTATATGTTAACTCATTTATACCAAACGACAAAATTATAGGTTTGTCCAAATCGAAAGTATTTGCAGACGACAAAATAAAAGTGACTGAAAATTTGAAATTTGTTTTGTGAAAGGTAGAAAACATTGTGGGAAAAGGAGAAAATGCTGGTTACCAGCATTTTCTCCTTTTCCCACCATGTTTTCTAATGGCTTCTTTCTCTTGGTCGTCAAAAGTAGGGATTGTGTGGTAATGGGTTAAACAAACTTTTCAAAGCGATAATAAAATACAGAATAATGCTACTTCAGAAAGATTTTTCAGAGAAAACTTCTTTTTTCATATACGAAAGTATAGACCCAAAATCAGGCTTTACATTCTGTGCAGTCTGATCTTAATCTACAGTGTCCGCAAAAGGTTAGCAAGTCGCTTTCAGCAGCTTAAGGGTTAAGAAAGTCAATTTCTCTTTTTCAGTTTTCAGTTCCTGTTGTACTTGTTGTTTGTGACGCTGTTTCACAGCAGATCAGACAGTGAAAACCCAAGGTGGGACCATACTTTCATAAATCCGATGAAACAGAAGGTTAAAAGTCAAACTGCAAAAACTGAAAACATAAATTCTAGCCTTTTAAAAGCATATAATGTTCAATATGTCTGAAACCCAATATTTGTCAAATTGAACCATACTAATTCAAAGATACTGCTCTACAAATTTATGCAAATGCAAAGACATTGCCAAACATAAAGACGTACTTAATGTTTGAAACATTTGTGATTCATTATGCAACCCGAAAAAAATAGTTATTTCTGGGGTAGTTTTTTCAAGCTTCATTCTTCATAAAACCTACAAAGTAGCTCGAAAACTATGTCTCGCCCTCTGCATAGGAGCAATCGAAATGCGTAACAATGCAGGAAATTTTCTAGAAAGGACGGGAATGAAGGTTGTCTTAATCCTATATCTACAGTATTCTGATTGGTACTTTTAAGTAAGTTATTTTCATCTATAGTTTTTTCAAACCTGGTAAAAGTCGATTTGACTATGACACTGTAACATAAAAGTTTCTTCAATTCACACAAGAAGAGCCCAGCATGTTTGTGGTTTATTATATTGCTGGTAACAAAGAGCATTATAAACACTTTGTGCTTGTAGAAAAGAGAATTCTTGCCTAATGATAACGTTATCGCGTTTGTCACGAGCCATCAGAAGTTTAATGAATGATTTCTGTCTGGCGAAGATTATTTTTTCTTGTCTGAAGGAATTATGTCACAGCATTATCTAGCATGGAAAACTGCCAGATATTGACGAAGTAATTTTGATTTCGGTTTCGATCTCGGCCTTCTAGATTCTGTCTGTAATTACTCATAGATCAATTTTCTTTATTTAACCCTTTCACCTATAGTCAGGTGAAAAGAAACTGGCTTTTCAGGAAGGTATAGATTAAGAAAAGACGACACAGCATGTGTAACCTGATCTCAAAACTATGTTTAGTTTATAAGATGAAGATTGGTGGTTGTGCTTTGTTGAAGGACAAGGGCTTGTTCCGTTTGCTCTGCAAAAAGCACAGTATGAATCATGGAATCAATAAGCAAGAAATGTTTTGGGTAAAAACTCCTAGCAAAAGGTTTATAAATGATGCAGTCAAAAGTCATGCAAATTCTTCCATCCATAAATCAGCATTTGAGATTGAGCTCACACAGAGATTTTCTGTGTTTGAAAGAGATATTGTTTAAAAGAAGGAAGTTGGAAATTCAATATATGAAAAGGCATTCAACTCTACATACTTCTTGATGAAAAGTTTTATTTCCTATAGGCAGTTTATATCTTTGCTAATTTCATCCAGAGTGTCTTTGAATGTTCAGAACTGAAATACTTTGTTCACCAGGGATAGAGTTTTCAGAGAGATGTATTTCTCTATTTAGGAGAGACAGTTAAGCAGTAGCTTCTGACTAAAGTGGAAATTGTTAACTCTTATGGCTTGTTAGTTGGTGAAGTGTCTGATATCAGTGTCTCAGAGCATTTGACTTCATTCAGTCAGTATTATGACGATGAAACCAGACAAGTTCATTTCTGGCATGTCAATATGGAACAAGATGAATCTGCAGATGCAGCAACCATAACAGAATACATCCTCTAATTATTGGCAGAAAATGGGTTAGAAGTTTTCAAGCTGACTGGCTTCCCCTCTGACAGTGCATCTGTAACGATTGGTGAAAAGTCGGTGCTGGCAACGCACGTTAGGAATCAGATTCCTTCTTTGATAAATATCCATTGTGTATGTCACAAGTTAGCACTGTCTTGCACAAATGAAAGTATAACATACATAAAAGAGGTTGAGTCCTTACTGAAACAACTATGGTATTCTGTTAAAACAGTCTTTCAAGATTATGACGCTGTGTTACAAACACTAAACCATTTTCAAAACCTTGGTTTTTGTGGGTTGTGGGTTATAATATAGAAAATGAAAACAGTTCAATTTCTTGTTCTGCTTTATGGGTTAGATTTTAATGGAATGTATTACCTGTATTGGGAAACTTGTCAAGATGTTACAGAGAAACTCGCTCAATTTTTCCACCGCCAGGCACCAGATAGAGTTCTCGACTAGTCAGCTAGAGGAGATCCTTGAAAATGAGTCACCACTGAATAAACTGGCTGTTGATATTGATTCGATTTTCAGGACTAGTGCTGAACTCACTCTGTCGCCAAGAGTGATGGAAGACCTTTTTATAGTACATTCCAGCCTTCAAGCAAAACATTCTCCGAAGAATTGAGTTTTCATCAGAGATCTTGGCTGCCTTTGGGGTGCTGGACCCACTAGCTATCCCTGGAGTAAAGCAGACAGGGTTCAAAGATCATGGTATTTCAGACATGCTAATTATTGCAAAGCATTTCTTAGTAGATGAACAAAAGTTGTTGACTGAATGGGGTGGGATCAAATATCACATCATTGATGTCTTATTGCCCAAAAATACCCTTGAGGGTAAGGTCAGGCTCTGATAAGCAAACTGAATGGTTGTTTCTTCACAAATTATCACAACCTACATACAAGAGCTTCTCTCCATGGATCTGCTTCATAGCTGAAGTTGCAGCTACTTTTCCAGTTACAAATGCTTGGCCAGAGCGTGGAGCCAGTGCGCTAAAAAATTTAAAGAAAAAGCGTAGAAACAGAATCAACCCCGAGATGTTGAATCTCTTGTGAACCGGGGCCAACAGTACAAGAAGCTGTAAACTTGTGGCTAGCAGCCAAGAAAAGGACGAAGCTAGCAAAGAAGTCATCAGTACCATATTTCTCAGTGTCTTCTGAATGCCATTCTGTTGAAGTAAAAACAGATCCTGTAGTTTTGGAACGGGAAACACTGAGAGAGGAGGTAAATGCAGCTGTCAAAGCCTTTCATAGTGATATTGACAGTGATGAAGCAGGTTCTGAATTGGAGGAAGAACTTCAAAAATCCCTCAAACAATGTTAACATTATAATGCCAGAAATGGTATAAAAAATGCATCAGTTGTTTGTTGGTTGGTTATATTTATACCAAATGCACATTTTTTCCAGTGCAAACAGCTTAAGGATATATTACTATCATATTATGGTATATTTTATATTGTTTTCCCCAAAGAGCAAATTTAGTGTATTTTTGTGAAGACCGAGACAGAAGAATAAAGGGATTTGCAAGCAAGGAGATGGCTTCCAAGGTATTTAGAATTGCTGAAATTCAGTTTCGGCCGGGGGGCATTGCCCTCCTGTTCCCCCTACTAGGGCGTTGCCCTGGACCCACAATGGTGCGTAGGTGAACCCTTTGATCCCAGGCTTGATCTATTAGAATGCAGTTTTGATCTGTAATGTAAAATCATTTTGACAACCCTGAAATTGAACTAAACCTATATTTTCATCTTTTCTATTCAAATCTCTTGTACGATTTGTCTCCCTGACAGCTTCAACATTCATTTTCTCTCATAAATGGGTGTATAAAGCAATGTATATTTATAATGACAAAAAGTCAAGACTGCTGTGTTTGGCAATATATTTCGTATTACTTGTTCGGAGCACAAAAAAATAAAGATGCTAAATACAGTGCAGTCTTTCCGTGAGCTGAGTCGATACCTATGGCGGAGACAGACAAAGCAAGCCTTGTCACGAGATTTTTTCACCTCTCAAAATCAGAGTGTGCAGAAGGTTAAGAACAATTTTCCAGCCAGCCACTTTAACGTGTAGGTTTCGTGAAAAATGAAGTCCGTTCAGCCATAGAATTATTCATGTTGTCTGTGTGCATGTAAACTGCTGATGTTTCAAAAAATAAGCTGAACTAAGGTTTGGCAGGGGCTTTGTATCAGCTGATAACTTTCTATGGCAATATCTTTGCATTAATTAGTACTATTTGTTTTGATGACTAATGTGTCTTCACACTGATCAATTTCATATTCTATTCTTTTAAACCAATGGAATTGTATAAGTTTATATGGCCATCCGCCTTTATATTTTTCCATTTCACTATATTTTAGAGAGTGTGGTCTGAGCTTGGCTTTACACTGTTTGATTTTCTTTGCGATATTGTGAACAACAACATTGCCACATAAAACAAAAATATAAATGAAATACTTTGTAAGAACACTTAATGACCTCACTTTCTCTAATTATTTGGTTTACTGTTACCATGAGCGGTCCGTTTGTCCGTGCAATTCTATAATTTTTATTTTACTGACTAATTCATTAGGTGAGAACATCTGACCTAGTAAACAATTTCCAAAGAAGACACGGTAGATAACATACATAAAACTTCAGGTGGTCTGCTGTTAAAGTACGATGGCTAGTCTTAAAAATTACAGGAAGAAAACTCTCCAAGCTTCAGAGTGGCGAAAACGGCCGCAAACTTATGAATAAAACACAAAGATAGCCCAGCGGATAGAAACTGTAAAAATATAATATTCCAGACCAAAGTGGTATTGTCGATATCTGACAGTGTTCCGTGATAGATAGTATTGTGACATAACTTCTCTAGGCAACATAAAAACTTCAGCAGAAAGAATCCACTTACCACTGTGCTGGCGGTACAAGACAAACCCGATAACGTTATCATTAGTCTAGAATTGTGTCTTTTGAAATCATAAATGTTAATCATGCCCTAAGTTAGCAGCATTATAGCCTACTGCAAGAATGTGTTATCTAGGCCTACTTTTTTATAGTTTATGAAACTCCAGCAGATCATTCTCGATGGCATACACCTTCACTTCACATAAGATATATGAATTAAAAAAAAAACATTTATTCAAACGCTAATGGTTCATGGCAAACATGACAAACCTGATTGCGATATCATTAGCTTACTATTCCGATAATTATAAAGCCGGTCATATATCTACGTGTACCCTGATATTTTGCGAGAAGTGCAGGAAACTTTCAATTTCAGGGTTTTTTTTTTGTCAATTCAATCTCTGGTAGTAGGCGTTACCATAACCACCTCTCGGTACTGCTTCATGTCTCTCAGCCTAAAACTCCATGTATATGTATATGAACAAGCAGCTTCCGAGGACTCAAAATACAGTCAACTGAGACTAGGAAAGAATCTTATTTTAGCAACTTTACTAAATAGCTATTGGTATATCACTGAAACGAACTTCTAAACGGCAATTTTTAAGCTGTAATTTCCCATTGACATGTTCTCTCGTCCGCTGTCTATAAAAGGGACAGGTTATCTGTTTTCATTTTTTGCAGAATATTTGGCCAGTCTGAAAGCATGCCTGAGCCGAATTCTTAAGAGAATTCATTCAATTTTATCGCGGAAAATACTTATATTGTGAATCATTCACTCAACATTGTAATATGAAATATCAAGTTTTTTAAAACTTTAAGCTTATTTCTTCGGATAACATTTTTTCATAGAAATCAATTTTCATGTTCTTGTTCTTTCTTAGTGCCTACAAAAGTTAAGCATTTTATGCTTCTCTTTTTAAATCTGTTTTGGCTGGTAGACACTACGCATGCGCAAACAACTAGTTTTCCTTTTTTCGAAATAAGAGAGTCATTTTGTTGGCAAAATCGAAAATCTTTTCATCACAATAACATGGTTAACGTCCAGATATATGTCACAATTTGTTTTTATCAACATTTCTTATACTTGCTCCAATATATAGGAGAAACAAAAGTGGCCGTTTAGAAGTTCGTTTCAGGGTAGATCATGACTAGATTGCCAGTTCTGTTTAGTCTTACTTTGGTTCTGACCGCAGAAAAGACCCCTGTTTTCCTTTAGGCGCTGAAGTGGTTAAAAGGCATAGGGGCTCATGGCTGTGTTGGGCAATATTTCTGTATTAGATGTCTGTCTGATACGAAAAGTAGGTCATACAGACTTATCGAATATTACGGGAAGTTTCTGACTAAAAGTTCCATTTGAAGGTGGATGACAAATGATTTTGTCCAATTTCTTAAGGACACAAACAATCTATTGTAGACACCTACATCCGTATCTTCGTTCTTCACCGTATCACCGTAGATCACTCTGCAGGTTACTTTTGTTAAAATTTGATTATCTCTTTACCCCTTTTCAACGAAATCACGTGTTTCAACGATCTTGAGGAAAACGCCTTTTGAAAACATAAAAAGAGAAAGAGACAATACTTGTTAAAAGCTTTTTCTCCTAAAATAATGTATCCTTTCAATTCTTTTACAAATCCCATATTTAAACCACATTGAAATCGTAGTCTGTAAGTGTTTTCAATATCGATTGTTCTAAAATTTTGTTATCTAGTAGACAAAGAATGACTCTATGGGCAAATCTATCATCCTTTTTATGGACGGATTGGATGAAGGTATGACGGTGCAAAGTCTGCAATCTTATGTTGGATCTACACTGTTAGACATTTTGAAAACTACTTAACTTTATACTTTATAAAACTACGACAATATAATCTGGATCTTTTTCATTAACTCGGGTATAAAGATTATATAGTTGCAGATATCACAGAGATGTTATTATGTTGCTCAGGCTGCTTAGCGGGACCCAACGACCTTTTGCGGACAGTGCAGATCAAGATCAGACTGTACAGGAGGTGCAGCCTGATCTTTGATCTACACTATCCGATAAGGGTAAACTTTTTCCTCCAGAAATAAGTCTCAAATAGCAACATTTGGGTTTTTTTAGCTATCGACTTAAAATTTATACGTTACTGAACTTTTCACCAAACGACAAAGTTTTCTACTTGTCCAAATTGAAAGCATTTGCAGACGACAAAATAAAAGTGACTGAAAATTTTAAATTTGTTTTCTCAAGAGTAGAAAGCATTGTAGGAAAAGGAGAAAATGCTGGTTACCAGCATTTTCTCCTTTTCCTACAATGTTTTCTAAAGGCGTCTTTCTCAGGTCTTCAAAAGTAGGGATTGTTTGGTAATGGGTTAAGTAGCAGTATAGAGATTAATCTCGTTTTAATTTTACATTAGTTATATATAGCGCTGCAGCAGTGCACCTATCCATACTTTAGTTAAGTTTCGTTTACCATGACTCTGTGCAGCAATTTTTTCAAGCCACCGGCTGCTTCAGAAATGGGTGTCGACTGAACCCTGTCGCACTGACAGCGACCAAGCTTCGGGGAAAACAATACGGCTGAGATCCAAAGAAATGCCCCTACTCCTGTGTATTCCTGGCTGAACTGTCAGACTTAGTATAGACATGAGTAACGTCTCCACTCAATGAACGTCATTTGGCGGTAATACATGTGACAACGCGTTCATTAAATCTAGTAATGACAAAGTATTTGGAAGCCTGGAAACGAGTTTTAAACTATTTACCAGACATTAGATCTAATTAGCGCAAAGTGATATTTCTGGAAGCTAGGTCGTCAGAAGTCTATTGGATGCTACCGTCTAATGTTTATTGAAAATGTCAGATTTTTCTTTCATTTTCCAAAAAATTAACGATAGGTATTTATGTCATTAACTCCTTAGCTTTTAACAAGTTTCCACACAATCCCAGGTTTTACCTATCCCAATGATGACTTTAAAATATATAAGTAAGAGGAAAAAAATGCTAGTGACCGTAATTTGGTCCCCGGACTCCTTTCTACCATTACAGGTGGCCCTTCAGGTTTTGGGACGAAAATTTTACAAAAATGCAAAAAAATCATCCTTATACTCCGAAAGCCTTTTAATTTGCCTTCCTAAAACCCCAGTAGTCGCAAACCATCCTACAACACGAGAACTTAACGATTTTCCACCGCCCAGGTTGACACCAACGGGAGACACGTTCTATTTTTAGATGACCAATTCTCTCATTTACATACAGGAATACAAAGACAAAGTCTCAAACATAGCGTCCGAAGAAGACATTATGGAAAATAATAATTATTACATGATTGTTATGTAATGGAATTTAAGCGTTATTAGTCACGTACCAGTCACTTGACCTTCCCACAATGCTTTATTGATTTTTGGCGCGAAATCTAAAAATAGCTTAAGAGGCTACGTAGCCTTTTAAGGGAATATCATCAAAAAAAAAAAAAATGGGGGTAATTTTATGATTCTTAATTATTGATGATTTGTATTGTTTTTTCATATGAATTTCAATGATATATATTTTTATAAATTTGGTGTGATGTGAAAATTCTAGATAGATCTACTCACCTTTAATAGATATTGTATAAGTAAGAGGAAAAAAATGGTGGTCACCATTATTAGGTCCCCGAACTCTTTTCTACCATTAAGCGACAAAGAAGAAAAACAATATTTGAGGCACATTTATTGTGAGACGTCTGCAAATGTTTTCAATGTGGACAGGTCTAAAACATAAATGTTATTCGGTAGGGTAGAGTTCACGTTAATTTTGTCGTCTGCAAATGCTTTCAGTTTGGACAAGTCTAAAATTTTGTCGCGTAGTTAAGGTTTAACCCTTTCCAAATCAATCCCTGGATTTTACTGGTCAGGAATAGAAGTCTTTTGAAAACATTGTGGGAAAAGGAGAAAATGCTGGTAACCAGCATTTTCTCCTTTTCCCACAAAGTTTTCTACCCTTTCATATAGGAAAATCATCTCTTTAGCAACTGTAAATTTGCCATCTGCAAAATGCTTTCAATTTGGACAAGTCTAAAATCTTGTCGTGTAGTTACGGTTTATGTGAGCCCCGCTTACTGAATGAAGAGTGCCTTTGATCCATCTGCAAAAAAGTTGGTATCGCCTCAGGTCAGCCTGTGCAGTTTACAGGCTCACCATAGTTCAATTGCTTTTTTTGTGGACAGAGCATTGAGTTGAGCACGTAGGTTGTTAATGAGCCATACTGCGGCAAAATGGGGCTTAATGGTATCTCTATGATGCATTATATCAAGTTATTATATACCTAGCAGTGAAGTCCTGGAATTTCCCAGTGTAATAAATTTTGATATCATCACTAGTGACGATATCAACTCTCACTTTCACTTCCTGACGTAATTTAGGAACTACTTTTTTTTCATTAAGCACTTATTGATAGTGTTAATTATAAGTTTTGTGAAGTCTCGTTTTGTTCTTCTAAATCATGTATTCATCCGCACTATGTTCATGATTTCTTCTCTCTATCCAAAGTATTGATTTTAACTTTCAAACGAAAAATTATAAATAACAATGTTAATAAGGTATATAATAAATAGAATAATCAACTGGTTATTCTTTATATGAAAAATATCTCACTTGGATGCGTCGTAAGGCATAAAATAAAACTTGTGCTGCGCACTCGTTTTTTCAACGCCTAACAACGCATCCTCGTTATTTTTCATATCAAAAATAACAAGTTGATTATCCTCTATTTATCACATAGCTATGGATCCATAGAGTTCATTTTGTCTATCAAACGTCTGAATCATGACGTAGACAGGTTCTTTGACATACAGAGAATTGACCAATAGCAAAAAGTATCATCTCGGATCAGCCTGCACGAACTTTGCAGGCTGACCCAGGTTCGATACTTTATGCAGATGCATGAAGTCCCTTTTTCACAGATCAGGTTCAAATAATTTGGAATCTGCATTACTCAAGCTCCACAGGGATGCGCAAATAACTGCTTGCTTCAGAGTTAGGCTTGCCTATTGCATGTACAATTCAATATACTTACTTTCTCTTAGAAATAACAAAACTGTTGCTTAACAAAGGCGGCCACAACACTAGGATAGGTTTAGCTTTAAAAAAATAGTCAAACGATTTGCTTATGTAATGACAATTTGCATCGGTGTTATCTAAAAGGACCGCAAGTTAATTATACGAAACTAGTCTAAAGACAACAAAATGCAAGTTTCTTCTGCACAGATCATTTACTTTGATCCGAGTAAAATTTGGCACATTTCAAAGGGAACTGCCTTATCTTAATCGCAACAATACCACGTGAAAGGGAAGCCGAGTGATACAAGATGGTTGATCGATACAAGACCGAACGGTGAGATTTTTCAATGGTAACCCCTAGATTGCTGAACGGGACTCGTTGACCTTTTGCGGACAGTGTAGATCAAGATCAGACTGCACAGTACGCGCAGTCTTATCTTGGATCTACACTGTCCGATCTTCACTGACCTTTTGCGGACAGTGTAGATTAAGATCAGACTCTACAGAACGTGTATTCTGATCTTGGACCTACAGTATCCGATCTACACTGCCTTTGGCGGACAGCGTAGACCCAAGATCAGACTCCACATTACGCGCAGTCTTATCTTGGATCTACACTGTCCGATCTACACTGACCTTTTGCGGACAGTGTAGACCCAAGATCAGACTGCACGGAACGTGCAGTCTGATCTTGGATCTGCACTGTCCGAAATGTAGATCTATATTTTCTCAAAAAAAAAATGTGAAATAGCTTTATTCGGGGTTTCGCTATCGCCTTGAAAGTTTCATAAGGGTTAAATGAGCATTTTGTGCAGACGACCTCTATTGTCGGGAAACAGAAGACATTAGAAAACCAATACTGCCAAATGGGGAAAATACATGTGCTGATTACTCTCTGTATTTGCTACAATGTATTCACATTTGTTTATCATATTTAATACTTTATTCATGTTGAGTATTAATACTTTGTGTATTTTATGCAAAGACCTTTTACATCCATCCAAGAAATTATTGGCGCCTTTCTTTTACGAGTTAGAGGAAGCTATAAGTGTCACCAGCACGCAACTGTAATCAGATAGGCCCGGATAACGGCCAACGATGACACGCACACCATTGACAGTCAAACAAATTCATATTCCGAATCGATGCTTAACCTGAATCATGCATCCATCCGCGTTATAGGAGAGTGCTGAAATTAGGGTAAGATCCCGTATAAGAACAGTGTAATACGCTTTTGCGAATGAAAACAACGGTGTCAATTCTGGATTACCTGTGTAATGCGGGGAAATGACACTCACCTAAAAATTGACCGGATCATTATTCTACGCAGAGAAATCACCCCAGAAGTCATTTTACTACGTAGAGGAACGGCCCGGGTCATTATTCTACATAGAGAAATGACCCTCATGGCCTGGGTCATTCCTCTACGTAGTATAATGACCCATGGGTCATTTTGTAGGGAAGGGTCATTTCTCTGCATTACATCGACTTTCTTTACCGAAAGAAATAAGGATCAAAACCAGAAGTATAAGCAAGTGAGATAAAAATACTTAGAAAAACTTTGCGTTACCTGCTTTTCCTTGCTATGTGAACCAAGGTTATATGATGTGGAACCTGCGGTGTAATCATGAGTTAACGCTCTCCGATATTGTGTGTAAAATACATTATTAAGCCAAAACAACCTTAGCAGAACTGTGCTTTGACTTTTTTTCGTAATTTTTGAAATTACGTTTACCATAGCATTCCCTAATTTAAAGACCCTGAGAAAAAGGCACCTTTTTAAAACAAAAAGATTTATTTCTAATCTTTTCAGAACATATTTCGTCCTTTGATCCTCCTATAATTTGTCGTCTGCAAATACTTTCGATTTAGATAAGTCTAATATTTAGTTGTTTGGTGAAGAGAAAATTCTCGTAGAGTAAAGCGTGATGCACTGATATTTAGGGAAAAAAGGGACATCGAAGCAGGGAAAAAATATCTCGTTCCGGACATGTCATTTATCACAATTTTAATGCGATTTTTCATCTGCCTTTTTTTAAGTCATGTCTTTTCTTGAAAATTTATACGTTTACTATCGTAGCCGACAAAAGTAACTTACATGCCCCGGCGGTGAAGATCAACATTACATAACATAATACGATCGAAGTCCACTCTCAACGGTAATGACAATATTGTTAGAGTTCGTGGTACCGCGTTTGATTTTAGTGCCTCAATGCCAAATGTTTAGAGAATAGACCGTTTTCGACGGACGAAGCTATAATCTACTGAACTCAGAAAGATTTTTATCTCGTAGAATTGATCAAAGAAAAAAACCTGGGATGGTTCAAATACAAGATCAGACTACATCTTCTGTGCAGCTGGATCTTTATCTTTGTTGCCCTTAACCCTTTACCCCATAAGGCATTTCTATGGTATCTCTAACTGACCCTAAATAACAGCAAGGATGAAGCTGTTTCTTATGTGTATATGAAACCTTTTGATAGCATAGAAAACATTGTGACAAAAGGTGAAATTGCTCGTCACGAGCAATTTCACCTTTTGCCACAATGTTTTCCAAAGGCTCCTACAAGCAATGCGTAGAAGTGAGTATCTATGGAGTAAAGGGTTAAAGACATTATTTTCACCTGCAACATTGAAAGAGTTAATCCGCATCCTGATAAATAACTAAAATGAAATGTCCAATTCGATCTTAAAACCCCGGGTATTGCTATTTCAATGTTATGCTTGGGGAAAGATATCTTCCAATCGGACAGTGTAGAACAAAGATCAGACTGACGCGCTTAGTAACCTAAGGGTTCAAAGTCCAATGGGATCTGATGTTATGCCAATCCGAAGGTCCCTAATGGAATGCTAATGAACCGAAATTTCTAGAAAACTAACGACTTTAATTTCAGTTAGTTTTTATTTCGCATGGAATTCAGATTTTGGGAAATAGAAGACGTTCAGATTCCAGATCCCACAGAAGTATTTTCCCATGTAATCTTAACCCCCTTAGGTTGCTCAGCACAACTTGTTGACCTTTTGCGAACAGTGTAGATCAAGATCAGACTGCACAGAACGTGCAGTCTGATCTTGGATCTACACTGTCCGGCAGGGGGGGATATCATCCCCCCGAAGAAAAGTTTTTTTTCAGATTGCAATATTTGGGTTTTTACCATCATATTAAAGATTTTATTTTAGTTATTTAGCAAGATAAGAGTTAACCCATTACCACACAATCCCTACTTTTGACGCCCCTGAGAAAGAAACCTTTAGAAAGCATTGTGGGAAAAGGAGAAAATGCTGGTTACCAGCATTTTCTCCTTTTCACACAATGTTTTTCTACTCTTCAAAAAACAACTTTCAAATTTTCAGTCACTTTTATTTTGTCGTCTGTAAATGCTTTCGATTTGGACCAGTCCATAATTCTGTTGTTTGGTAAAGAGTTAGGCGACCTTCGTTGCCTGTTCTTTTGAAATGTAAGGTTTTCGCGCCGTATGATCGCAGTATTCGAGGATCTGAAACGCCTTACAATCCGTTTATAGATTAGTGGGCGAGAACTGTCTAACAGCGCAGATATTACCAAAAATCTACTCTCCTCAACAAGTTTACCACTGGCATTACGAGATGTGAGTGATGAATGTTTGTTTGTATTTATAAATTAATATTTCTCTTTTTTTTCACAATTTCATCTTCTGCGGTTGTGATAAATACGATATTCAATACACGACAAGCGATGCAGAAGAATTATGTAAACAAAAAGAGTGTCTGATGGCGAAAATGCGTGTTCCTGGAGTCAAGAGATAATTACATTTATAATCCCACGCGCTGCATACTGAAAAGGGTATGTTCTTTTCGAAGAAAAAAAAAAGAATCAATATTAGACTGTCATCCGTCAAGAGTAATACTTTACCTGTGTAAGATTTATAACTCATTAGCCTATACGACGAACCAACCAGCACGATTCTTTAAGCTCACCTGAGCACAACGGATCACTATGTCTGTCTTCGGTCGTAAAGAATCTTGACACACCTTCTTCTCCTTAAACTGCTTGGCCAATTTAGACCAAACTTGACTGGAATAATCTTTGGGAGGTCCTTTTTTTCAAAATTGTTTACAGAATTTGATTCCACCAAAAACTCTGGTTGTCATGGAACAAAATCGAATTTTCTAGGAAATACTTCAAAAATATTCTCCTCTGTAACCGTTGGTCAGATTTTGAAATAATTTCATCTAAATGTCCCTTGCATGCCCCTTTCAAAAGGCTGTAGGTGATATTTGATTCGTCAAGAAAAATGGCTATGGTGGTGGGGGCTATTTGCACTATAGGGACATTGTGAATTTCTTGAAAGTTATTTTATGAAATTACTGATCAGATTTTGAAATAATTTCACATACATAATCCTTTTGGGCCAAATTATGCCCCTTTTTCGACTTAGAACTACAACTTACCATTCAGCACCCAACAGCCAATCGTTGGCACCTGCATGCTGCGCCTCTGTTTTGTCTTGTTTTATTTTTATTGAAGTATATTGAAGAAAATGTTTTTGAAATAAAAAAAAAAAATGGCTATGTTCCTCTCAAAAATTCAGGCGAGCGATCCGGGGCCGTCTTCTTGTTTTGTTTTGTTTTTTGTCTGATACGAATGATCAAAAAAATCTAATCATAAGCTGACGATTCTAATGAGTACCCACAACATAGAGTTTGGAAGAGAGATAATGGATTTAGACTACCATTACTCCCTCTTAACCCTTTACTCCATAGATACTAATGTCTACGCATTGCTTTTAGGAGCCTTTGGAAAACATTGTGGCAAAAGGTGAAATTGCTCGTGACGAGCAATTTCACCTTTTGCCGCAATGTTTTCTACACAATCAAAAGGTGTCATATACACATAAGAAATGGCTTCATCCTCGCTGTTATTTAGGGTCAATTAAAGATACCATAGAAATGCCTTATGGGGTAAAGGGTTAACTAGAGCTCTGGATACGAGTGTGACATGAAGGAGCTGGCATCCGGTGGCGTTGAGGTAAAATGTCTTTATATTGTTGAAAAAAAATGCTATTAACCTTTAACCTATTACCACCCTATCCCTACTTTTGACGCCCGTGAGAAAGAAGCTTTTGGAAACTTTATGGGAAAAGGAGAAAATGCTGGTAACCAGCATTTTCTCCTTTTCCCGAAATGTTTTCTACCCTTCACAAAACAAATTTCAAATTTTTAGTCACTTTTATTTTGTCGTCTGCAATTCCTTTCAATTTGGACAAGCCTAAAATTTTGTCGTTTGGTAATGGGTTAATCTGATCTTGGATCTGAAAGTTCGATAATGAGATATTTTTCTCCAAAATATAATTAAAGAAGCTTTTACATGTATTTGGGTTTTTACAATAGAATGGAAAGTCTTGTGTAATTCGGTTGAGCTCGTGGGGACATTGTTAGGAACACTGTAATAATACTAGACAAAAACAAACAAACAAACAAACCAGAAGTAAATGTATATGCACCATGTAACGTTACACTTAATTACAGTTGACTTTTGATAAATACACAACATTTCAAATGTACCGTAGTGCTGATTAATTAAGACATTAAGTATCGCAGTTAAGGAAGCAACATGTGCTTCTAGATGTTTCTTCTAATATTTAGAGGCTACCTGTTAGTTTAACCTTTTTGCCGTTGAAGCGAGCAACAACAGATTTTACGGTTGCAGAAGATCGCGATCAGACTGTAAAGAGTGTGCAGTCCTATTTTAAATCTAAACTGCGTGTCAGTTGTTTTATACTTTTACTAAAAAAAGGACCCTGTATCATACATATATTTAGACATATTTTTTTTTTTAAATCTAGAAAAATAAATTTCTTTGAAGAGATTTTTCCCTCTTACTATCCTCGATGATAAAACAGCACTAAAAGCATTTTCATAATAATAATAATAATAATAATAATAATAATCTTTTATAACAATGTTAGAATCCGAAAGTGTGTCTGTCCCATTTGCCACTTGAATATATTTCTGCTATGTTATCTCTAAGCTGCCAGGCCTGGTAACTCAGTCAGTAATGTAAAAACTTGAAACCAAAACGTTTCTGGTTAGAACCCCTGACACGTCTGATTACTTTCTGAGACTGATGATAGTCCTTGCAACAGCATTCATTAACGTCTCACCACTGACAACTGTGTCAAACATGTTCATGTTGGAAACCAGCTAGTTGCTTTGAAAGAATATTGTACGATACAATGGTTAAAAAAAATTAAGAAATAAATCCTAAAACAACATAAATAGGTGCACTGCCTCCGCGTTAAAACTAAAATAATGTTAAAACGGATTGAAACACCATACAAACAAACAATTACATTCTGTGTGCTGCACCATGCATCTTACTAACTAGTCATTCCCCAAACCGTACCTACTCCTAATCACTATAGTCTTATAAATTTTAAAATAACCCAACTTTTGTTTAGCTAAACCATAATGGTTCAATCAGAATGACGTTACTGTCTAAATCTGGAAATGAACTAATATTACAATTAAGAATGCTCTAAGAATACAGACCTGGATGCAGTAGCGGACAGTACTCCAACAACCCATTAAATATCTTACGTGCACTCTGCTTCTTGATTAATTTTCTGGCCATATTCAGCCTTAAATTTGTATAACCTCTTTACAACCTATCGCTTCAGATAGTACCCGTTTCATGGAAAACAACTATTTCCACTATAATATTATCCTACAAAATTTGCTGTGATTAAAAATGGGTTTTATTGTACTACTTTAACTGAGCATATTCTCAATACAAAGAGAGATAATAATTATCTCCCCTTTCAGGAAACTAAAAAAAAATATCGAGAAATAATTTCAAGATAAACATCAAAGGAATTTCTGGTCGGTTAAAAATGTGCAAAAAGTATTACATCAGAATAAATCTTTATCTATCAACCAATAATACAGTTTATTCCATGTTGCACTAGAAGCGTTAGGATGGTAATACCTTTACCAACCACAATTATCTGTCAACCAGATGGTTTACTAAAAAGCTAATGATATCCTTTTAACATTATGTCAAGGAAACTTTAGATTTATTAGGTACGACAAGAGAAAAATGCATTTTGAAAAAGTTTCACTTTAGTCTAAGATAAACGTTAAACGATAGGATTCTTCAGACAGATTCAAGAAACGACTGCACGTACTGCGCTATCCGATATAAATATGCACCAACCAAGAGAGCAATTTGTTTTTACTGGAGTTTGACGCCGTTTTAACAGTAGTATCACGTCAGTCAGTCCACCTACGCGTAAGTTTCCTGCCTTTCCCACATCGGTACTGACATACATTTCTTCCAAGTTACTGACTACTTTTCTCACATGCATCAGAGGAGAGAAGCGAAAAAAAATCCAGAAAAAAAAATGCCTCGACCAGGTATCGAACCTGCAATCATTACGTCACTAGTCAGATACGCTAACCACTGACCTACCCGGTCAGAGGCCCACAAGAGCAAGCAGCTGTAACTTTGTCCGGAGTTTAAACTATTTTTAAGCAAAGAACAATTCCTATAGCTCTATTATATACAACATGATTTACTCCCTATTAAACAATTCTGTTAAAAGCCAACAGCGATATAAAAATCAAAGCGTCTCTGCGAAAGGCCCATTATCTCATTGACTTTTCCCTGCGTATACAAAAAAGCATTCCTTTTCGCAATAAACAGCTTTGGGTTGAAACGTACACCTGACTTTTTATTGCGAGGCTGTGTTTAACTAGCAAATGGGTTTAATATTAATTTTACGACTCCATTAGCAATGATTTAACCTCTAAGTACTAAAGTCTAATATTCGGCAAATAACGATACCTAGCTTACGAAACAATGCTATACGATTCCAAACCTAAAAATACAAAACAGCGTGAGGAAAATAGGGAAGGGCGGAGGGGTGGGGGAGGAGGCGCTGTGGCAGGTTTTTAACCTGTTTATTTTTGCAACAGTTTTTATCGGCATCACGCTACAGAAAACAATATAAGCGGAAGCTCCCTACTCAAACCATGGACAATACCACAACATTGTTATGTAATTCAAGTAAACATGTCCAATTAAAAGGTAAACTTGGTAGCAAAAAAGAAATCGTCATTACCAACTCTTCACTGTGACATGAATTAATCAAGGAATTAGTGTATACATGTAGACATTTCTATGAAATGATGTATCCAATAGTCTGCAATACTCGTAAGTGCCTTACCTAGGTATATCGTATTCAGCTGTCTCATATGTGCTTTAATCCGACTTATTGTTAATACAAAACAAAATATTTTCTATTTTCTATAAAAAAAAAAAAAAGGTTAAATGCATTTGCAAAAAGTCTCAACACAGCTTGCGCTGCGCTGTACGCGCAGGCTGAGACTTTTTTGCTTTCGGTTCATTTTCTACATGTCCCGGGATCATTTCTATCCGAGGATTCTGTTATTTGTTGCACAAAATGTATTTCATGGACCGATAATTATTTGACGACTAGCTTTGTATTTTGCATCACGGAGATGCATGGAGACCCCTTTTCAGAAAGTATATCTCGTACGCCTTGTTTGGCAGCATTTTTGTTAGAATATCGGATGTTATAAGTTGCTGGCCACATTAAATGCTCTGACAAGACGATATCGTATTTGGTCTGTTGATTTCTTGAACTTCCCTTTGTTTCACTCGACGCTTTTGTTGTGATATACATGGAACCGAGTAAACAGATCCATATTGAGTTCCTAAAGAAGGAAAAATGAATGTATGTTGAAAGGTATATCTGATTACATTAAATAAGCGCCTTTAGGCAAGCACCTTCACAAAGACCTTATGCACTTGTCAAAGTCCTTATAGACTTGGCTTATACAGATTTGAATTAATTTAACATGGGTGATAACATATTAAAATCATTGCAAAGTTTAGGTTTCACCTAAACTCCGAAAAGATATTTTCGAGATTATTTGAAAATCACGGGTGATTTTCTAGAATTAAACGAAATCCCCAATTACAAATATTTCCTGTAACAAACCTCAAATAGACGCAGCCATTTGATACCATCCAATTGGATTAATGGCTTTATTTCAAATTGATGTCTCTTACCGCCATTGGCGAAAACATATACTTTTGTAGACGGCAAAGATCAAGAATGGACCTCAAAGAACGCTTGTATAGTCAAGCCTGTCAGAAAAATATCTTTCTGTGTTGCAGTAAATTGTCGTTTAACTCATTACCAAACGACAAAATTTTAGACTGGTCCAAATTGAAAGCATTTGCAGACGACAAAATAAAAAGGACTTAAAATTTGAAAATTATTTTGTGAAGGGTAGAAAACATGGTGGGAAAAGGAGAAAATGCTGGTTACCAGCATTTTCTCCTTTTCCCACAATGTTTTCTAAAGGCTTCTTTCTCAGTGGCGTCAAAAGTAGGGATTGTGTGGTAATGGGTTAATATGTCATCGAATGAAGTCTATTTGATATATTAGTCACTGAAAGAATTATGGAAATGACAAACTGAAAGACCAGCACGCTACATTAATTAGTAAAATCCTCCTTGCTCTTTACTCACACCCGTAAGGGTTGCAGCACATGCAAAGAGGCATGCGGACGTTCGCGTAAAGCGTCGTCTCGGATCAGCCTGTGCTGTCCGCGCACTTTACGACTACATTATAGATTTTGTGTTACTGCAGACTTGCGCAAATCAGACAATTACATAACAAGAGGGCCATGATGGCCCTGTATCGCTCCACTGGCTAATAAGTAAAAACACTACAAGCCAAACATTACAATATTTGGCCAACTGGTTTCAAACTTGAGGACGTACAAAATGTTTTCTATCTAATCCTATGAGAAAGTTGTGACCCTTGTGCAAAACCAATTTTGACCGCAAAGCTATAATTATTTGAATCCTGGTAGAGGTCCACAATATGAAGCCCCATACCAAATAATACATTTCTAGAATATGTGGATATAAACAAGAAGATTTTCAAAGTTTTCTCAATTAAAAGCCATGTAAGCATGAAACCCATGAGACAGGGCTAAATTTAGTAGCCCTAGTCTTTATTATCGTTAATAACACGATGACTTAGAAAGTTTAAGCTTTCACCACAAAAACCCAAATAAAACTTGCGACCTCTGGTGTAGGGACAAACTTGACCCCAAGGTTATAATTTGGGCCTTCTGGTACATGTAAAATTTGGTAGTCCTATACCTCATATCTAGGTACAAGTAGATTAAAACCCAATACAAGCTCGTAAAATATTTGACCCCCAGGATGGGTCAAAATTAATCCCAGGTCCTTAAGTTTGGGCACCTTTAGTAGACAACCGTTTGATAAAGCTAGATGCAAAATTGAGCAGCCCTAGGCCGCATGGACCAGAAGGATTTTAAAGTTTTCCCTATTTAAGCCTATATAAAACTTGTGACCCCCGGGGTGGGGCAAATTTTGACCTCAGGGCTACTGTATGAAGGAACTTGGTAGAGGTTCACTAGATAACGCTACATGCCAAATTAGGAAGCCCTAGGCCTTACGATTTCTGAGAAGAAGTTTTTTGAAAATTTTCAATATTTTTCAGTTTTGTTGCCATGGCAGCCAGAGTTTTTGAAGGAATATTTTTTTTAAAGAATTTTAAAGAGGACCATGGCAGAATCATTTCTGTGAAGTTTAATCAAAATTGGATGAGTAGTTTCAGAGAAGAAGATGTTTGAAATAAAAGTTAATGCAGGCACGGACGGACGGATGCACGCACGACGGACACCGGGCCATGACATAACCCCACTGGCCTTCGGCCATTTGACCTAAAAACGGAAAGTGTCGTTTCAGATTAGCCTGCGCGGACTGTACAGGCTAATCCGGAATGGAACTTTACGCAGATGTCCGAATGCCACTTTTCGCGTGTTGCAAGCCAAAAAGAAATCTAAGAGTCCAAAGATAGCATTAAATGCTTTACTGGCAATGACCAAATGAACTATCTTTGCAAGCTGTTTCATTGAGGTTTCACTTTTGGGTCAATAAAACAGGGAATTGTATGATTTACGGTAAAATCTGGCGGCTTGGTATACTGTAGATAGCCATTTAAAACGGAGGAGGAAAGACGCCATACTTTTAGCCACTTTATCTGAAGTATTACATGTACAAATGGAAAACCGCGTACCCTGAATAGAATTTGAACCCCAGGCCTCAGATTCATAATCTAAGCTTAAAGACAAATATCAAAGTACTGAAAAAGACAAATATATTATATAAATTTTATTTTATCTTTTATCACTTTATAAATTTATTCGGTATTTGTTAACTTTTTATTCATTCATTTGTACTCGTTTTTATTGCTTCTTTTCATTACTCTATAAAAGAAAATTAAAAAAAAAAAAAAAAAAAGGCCAGAAAGAATACAGAAAAAGTACAATTTAAAGAAACTTTAGACAGCTCGGTTAAATTCGCTTACCACCGCGATATAACTGAAATAGTGTGAAAAAGAGCGTTCAACACTGAACAAATACATTGGAACTGATTCATGACACAATTGACCAGTAGAGCTACAAACTCTTTGGAATGTTATCATGAATTAACACTAGACAGGTAATTACTGTAGTTCAAAACAATGTTTTAAATAAAAGTTAATTAAAGATAACTTCAAATGCACAAGATTAAGTAAGATGTTAATTAAAATGACATTTAATCAAACAAGTATAATGTTGATTAATCTCAAACAGCCAAATCAATTTGCAACCTATCACAAAATTAGTTTTCTTGCCACATAAAAAACAGATTTTGTAGTTCAACCCTGTTTGATCCGTGACTTTATGCAAGTGCAGAAAGTGCCATTATTTTTACAGTTAGACTTTTACAAACTATTCAGCGGAAGACTGCAATTTAAGATATTTTGGGAAGAAAAATTGCAGGTATAAAACATAATTTTCTCCTTTTCCACAATGATTTCAACAGTGCGAAATACACAACACGCCATTTAGTTACAATAAAATAATCGCCAATAAAATTAATGGTTTTATAATATCACAGACTTTTTTATAGATGGCTCTAAAATTCCAATTATAAAATAACGTTTAACCCTTTACCAAACAATACCTGGATTTACGACCCCGAGATAGAACCCTCTTGAAAACATTATGGGAAGAGGAGAAAATGCTGGTAACCAGCATTTTCTCCTCTTCCCACAATGTTTCCAACCCTGCTCGATACAAATTTCATTTTTTTATTTACGTTTATTTTGCCCTCTGCAAGGGGTTTCAATTTGGACCAGTCTAATTTTTTATTTTTGTTTAGTAAAGGGTAATTCTTTATCATACGGCAAAACATCAGACTTGTCCAAAATGATAACGTTTGCAGAAAAAATACAAAATGGCTCGAACTATTGGATGTCTTTTAGGAAGTAGAGAATATTGCAGGAACAGGAGAAATTGCTTGAAACCAGCATTCTCTCCTTTATCCACAAAGGTCTCTCTATTGTGATATACTTCTGGTTTTTTTCCCCCTATTTAATCTTTGGACAAGCATGACAAAAAAAGCCATTGCATTGTTTATATCTATGTTTAACTCGTTACCACACAACAATATTTTAAGCTTGTCCAAATGGAAAGTATTTGCAGACGACAAAATAAAAGTGACTGAAAATTTGAAATTTGTTTTTTGAAGGGTAGAAAACATTGTGTGAAAAGGAGAAAATACTGGTAACCAGCATTTTTTCCTTTTCCCACAATTTATTCTAAAGGCTTCTTTCTTGGGGATGTCAAAAGTAGGGATTGTGTGGTAATAGGTTAACGCCACCTTCAAAGATTTCTAGTTTTATAGACAGTAGACAGCATATTTTTGTATTCCAGTGGTTTCTCTTTTGCAAAGCTTGGGCTTTTCGGTGTCTCGTTAAACTTCAACTTTCATTCTAAAGACAAAATTTCAACAAAAAAGTATTTGGAAAGACAAATCCTGTGTAGCTCAAATGCTGGAGTTTCCCAGCATTTCTCTTATTCCAAGAACGTTTTTAAAAGTCTCCATTAGGGTTGATAAAAATCGGTATTATCTAAAATAGGGTTAGCTGATAATGCTAAATGCTCACATTAATGAAAGATAAATAATATCAGATAGAACTGTTGCATTTTTTACTTATTTTTCGCCGGAAAAGAATCACAGTATCGGAAAATGTACATCTTTAGATTAGACTGTATGATCTGTGGAGTCTAATTCTAATCTACGCATTCCCCAAAAAAACCGTTTTGAGTCACAATCAACAACCCAGGGGTTATGGGTATCTCCATCGTGACCAGTATCGGTAGCAGAGATCCAACTACGCTTTCTTGACTATGATACCTAAGCCTTTAACGAATGAGCTTAATCTAGAGCTCTTAGTTGGTTCAATCTTTTACTGCAACCTTTTGCTGTTGTTTTGCTGCTGTTTATAAGCAACCATAAAAAATTAATATAGCACTAACGAAATCGACGTAAGATATTAATATTAAATTCATGTGTCTATTTCTAGAAATACTATTGGTAAAAAAAATGTTGTAATTCAAGCTGAGGGGCGGGGGGATTATTTCCCCGTCACAGTGAATATTTTCACCCTGCCGAAAATCTGGAACTACTTTTTTTTATTTCGATGCAATGACTAGTTTTAAAAGTGGCATTTGTTGACAGAATAATCAGAGGAAATATAATATATAATTTACTTCACCAGCTTGTGGTTAATGTGGGGAATATTTGCCGAAAAAGGGAGAGGTCCGCGAAAATAACTCGTGTCTTACGGCACTCGTTATTTTGGCATACCTTTCCCTTTTTCGGTAAATACTTGAACCACATATTAACTGCAACGGCACGAGTTATTTTCGCGGACCTTTTCCTTTTTCGGCAAATATTTCTCCATATTAACGACAGGCTGATGAAATAAACTCTACATAATTTGATAACAGTGAAATAATGGCGTTATACACCCTATGCGTGTCTTCTTTTTAGAATTGAAAGTCGTGCTGGAGATTCTAGTGTGTAAAAAGGTCGTCCATGCGTTATCATTAATTGAGTTAAATGCTAAAAGAAAATAACAGACAAATCAGTTGAGAACCGTAGAAATATGCTTCCTTTCAAGATTCAAGGATAATAAATTTTGAATGACTTTTCATAATAAACTTTTATTATCTATCTTGATTATCAAAACAATAACACCTTTTCAGCTTATCAAGATGTGAATTGGTTTTATCGTTAGCCCGAGATAACAGTGATTGCGTAGTAAAAAAATAAGAGAGCTATGATGGCCCTGAAATCGCTAACTTTCGTGAGTTTTGGACCGAAAATCTGGCCTCCAAAGAGTACACAAGGTTTTTCTGAGATTTGACCCTGTGTCCTATTTTATTTTTAACTCGATATGACCAACTTTCAAAGTTATTCGAGATATGATCAAGACAAGCATTCTGACTAAGTTTCATGGATATCGGACTAAAAACGTGGCCTTTGGAGCATGTACAAGGTACGGCGCACGACGGACGACGCTAGAAGGAGGACGGATGACGGAAACGCTCACAAAATCTCACCTTGAACACTTCGGTCTCAGATAATCTAATAAAAAGGACGATTTACACAAGAAATCTAAGCATGTTCAATTCTTTTAATGGAAATTTTCACTTTATGATTACAAAATTGACCATTTTTATGATCGATAAAATATTTATGGATCTGTTGGAAGATTGAGGCTGGCGCTGTAATTATGATTGGAAACACACACACACACACAGAGAAATACATCGAAAAGAACTTTATGTCGTGAAAATCTCACGCCAATAATAAATCTCCGACAACTCTATTTTTCTACGGTTCTTTTCGACGAAAAAATCTCAAATTTCGGAATGTGCAGTCTTTTCTTGGTCTACACTGTAACCCAAATCCCACAGGGTCATACTGTAGGTGCAGTCTACGCGTCTACATGCCAATTCCAGTGAAGGGATAAACTGTTTTTTCTGAAAATCTTGTCTAATTTTATCCGAACGTGTTTCTTTTAACATGTGTACAAGAACGTGAACAAAGAAATTGATCAGTGGCCTTACTGAAATATTTCATTACGATTTCCGACAAAAATTGACAACATGTCATTTTCTTAGTAGTTTTATACTTGTGAAACGACTCACTTTTTATCGTTTCAGCGAAAGAATCAATCCTATCGAGAGTTGGGCTAGTTTAAACAATTATTCGTGTCAAACTGCAGGAAAGTTTGAAGGAACCAATTACTTTTTTCTTGGATAAAAGAAAACGAAAAAAAAAAAAGGGCCACCCTCTCCAGGGACAGCTCTGAGATCATCTTCGCGAACCAAGTTTACGATCACTACTTGGATCTTACTTTGGCTGACTGAGCCCGATTTCGAGATTCCTGCGATGCGCCCTCTATAAGATGCTGATTATAACCCCCCTTTACATCATATTTCTCAAAAGCAAATAAAAGATCGTTTTACAAACCGCTTACGAATACACATGAAGCGATAAGCAGACATCCACGTGGACTTCCATGTTTACCTTCTATACGAAAGGCAGCGACCTTGTTCTATTTCTATCAAAAATGAATGCTACGAGAGATGCAGATCTCTTTGTTAAAAACTAAAGTCAGCAAATGTATCTATCCTTGTTGCTTAGCTACTCGCTTACATGCATATGAATATTAATACTTTGATTTTACATGGAAATATACGATTACTCTTCATTCTACTGTAATTCATTTCTGGTTTCCTTCTAAAGTTCATCTAAGTTACTGGTTTGAAAGAAAAAAGATGCGGTAGAAATTTGATATTGATATAAGGGAAGTGTCTTAATATTGGATTTATTATTTCAACTTAATTGTCGACATCTGAACAGGATGCATGATAAATTATCAAGAAACACGTCTCTAAAGCAGATAAAACGTAATTATACAAATTCAGATGTAGCATAAAATAGTCATCAAAATCAAGGAGGGCTTTTATCACATTCGTCTTTATCTCCCCCCCTCCCCCCCCCCCAAAAAAAAAAAAAACACACACACTCACTTCCGATAAAGTCGACCTAAAAATCTTTGCAGTATTATATTGTTGGTTTATTTAAAAACCTTGTTTCAAGCTGTAGTTTCGAGGTTGCTGACAACCAGATGGGAAAAATGACGTCATTTACCTTAGATTTCTCGCATCTGACGTAATATTGTAATGCGTTGCTATGCGGGAAGGGTACGCCACGGAGAATAATGAAAAGGAACTGTACTGGATTTTGAAACTGCTCCTCCCAGAAAGGGTTAAAAACATGAAATAAATAGAATATTTGTTTTTTTTTTTCGGTGAAAGATCGAAATTTATTTCATCTCATGAACACCATCGGTAACATTTTCACTCGTGGCTCTTTCACCGAAAAAAACAAATATCCTCTATGTATCATGAACCATTTTACTTTGAGGTGTGGCGCTATGTAAATGTATAGACAATGCATAGACAAAACCTGTTGGGTAGGAATGACGGGTAAGAAAGGGGGGGGGGGGGGTACAACGCCACAAATGATAGCACGTGGTCGACTTTCTCACTACAGAAACTTATTGTGTCCATGGGGAGAAGAATTCAAATTACATACAGTAAGACATTATTCTCTGATTTACCGATCACACCTCTGTTTCAGCCTATTATTAGTGTGTATGAATTTTTAATGAGAGTTGGCGAAAATATGACGTCCAACGTGCTTCTTCTGCTGCCTTCTCTAATAGATATTATGGTTAGAAATTTCTTAACCCTTTACCAAACAATCACCTATATTTATGGCCCTGAAATAGAAGCATTTTAAAACCTTGTGGGTAAAGGAGAAAATGCTGGTTACCAGTTTTTTCTCCCTCTTCCCACAATGTTTTCTACCCTGCTAGAAACAATTTCAATGTTTTAGTTACGTTTATTTTGTCGTCTGCAGGTTCATTCAATTTGGACCAGTCTAAAATAATGTCGTTTGGTAAAGGCTTATCTCTTCTACGCCAAGTATACAATCTTGACTGCCTTTGGTGGCATAAAAGACAGTCCGCTTAAAGCGACTTCTTATCTTGTAAGCTTTACAGATCGAGTAGATGTTACAGATCCAGAATAAGAGAGTGTGTTCTGTGCAGTGAAATTGTGAATTGTTGATTTATGACCCTTGCAAAAGCCATAGTTTTTCGCCGATGGCACTGTAAGGGTTGAAATGTCTTTCAATGAACAGATGTCGTTTGTTTTACAGGTCGGTATCTGGAAAATTTGTGTCCCATGGTGCATTTATTCTGTACAAGATGAACATTGAGAGAGTTTGAGTTATGCTATACAATGATAATGCAGTTTATGAACATCAAAACCGGGACAAATTGAAGGTTGCCTTAACGTATTGGTTGACAGCAGTTACATTTCATTGAGAGTTTGCATTACACGAACCATACGTCAATGAGGCTCGTTTTTCTGAACTAACTATAATTTGGCTTGAAACAAGCGAAAAAGGCATTCAGACATTTGCGAAAAGTGTCGCCTCGGAACAGCATGCGCAGTCCTTGCAAACTGATTGGAAACGACACTCTCCGTGTTTATGTCATTTTTCTGTTTTGCGCCGCAAGTCTACTTGAGATCAAAATATAATTTAGTCGAAAGTGCCGTCTCGGATTAGCCTGTGCTGAATGTCCAGGCTGATCCGCGACGACACATTATGCAGATGTCCGAATTTCCCTAATCGCCTGCTGCAAGCCATATAGTTCAACATATAGAACTTGATGTCGGAATACACTTCCTGATTCTAGGTCAACCACATTAATCAGGAATCGTATGTCCTCAACCATTCTTACAAAGACGAGGAGTTTAATTCTTCGTAATTTTATAAATTTGAAAGTAACGGAATGTCTGGCTAATTAAACCAATTGGTTCAATTTTGTTACTGCGTTAATTGCTCAATCTAGATTTATCTAGACAGGTAGAGTAATTCAAAAAAATTGTCAATGAGCATGTACACTTATGCCATACTATACGTCTCTGGATATCCATAAACAAGAATGAAATTCATACGAAACTGCAAACCTTATGGTAGTTAAACATTATAATTTAAATAAATGTATAGCATGCTTTCGGCAAAAGTATTTTTGGATCTGTGACGTCATGAACATAGTAGCGCGGGGGTTGACGATTAAGTGAGAAGAACGGAAATGGGATTTTTGACACATTGCTGGCAGCAAACTGGGAGCGGTTCTATATGAGGAACAGACGAATACTACTGAACGACAAGAAAAATGTGACTGTTAACACCGTTCTTTCATTATTCTTATATATATATATATATATATGTATCTTCGACAAACTTTCCTAGGTTCTACAGGGGAATTAACCCTTTCCCAAACAAGCCCTTGTTTTTACGTGTCTACAGTAAAAGTCTTTTGAAAACTCCGAGGGAAAAGGAGCAATTGCTCGTACCGAGCAATTTCTCCTTTTCCCCCAATGTTTTCTGCCCGTTCGGATAATTTTCTGCCATTGTTATGAAAGTAAAAATTGTCATCTGCAAACTCTTTCAGTTTGGAAGAGTCTAAAATTTGTGGTTTGGGAATGGGTTAAGTATCACTTAATATGAGAAACTGAGTGCAATCTCTATCTCTATCTCTATCTATCTCTCTCGTATTGGCGAATTGATGAACGAAAGAGAAAGGCAATCGACAAATGTACATCTACCATTTTTTTAAATCTGTAAACTAGCCAATTATCCAATAAAATAGTCTTGTAACTTTTCTGACACTTAGGCAGGAGCAATATTACAACATGAAAACGCACAGAAAGAAGCCTAACGAAACTGATCCATTGGTTGAGTTGTGCTAACTAGATGTAATGGACACTGACATTGCTCTGTCAGTCCGTCCTATGGACCAGGATGCATGCTGATTTTGCTACTAAAAAAAAGGCTTTTATGATCAGATTACCTTATACATAGGCTGACAATGTAGATCCAAGATCAAACTGCAGGCTTTCTGCAGTATGATCTTGATCTACAAGATCCGCATAAACAATCAAGTTTGGGTTTAGGCCACAAGTGTTAACACTTTGATATATCATATGTTTTCGATCGTTCTCTTTTTTTTTATTGAATCAAAGTGCCTGAACAGCTGTGTGCAAATGCCCCTATAGTACCATCCATTCATAAACTTACACGCTCCAGTTCTTAGAAATACTGAGAGCCCAGTTTACATAAAGATGGTTTTAATTAGCTTGACGCTTTACCTAATAATCTCGAGTTTAAGGGTCCTGTAAAAAAAAAAAGACTCTTGAAAACACTGTGGAAAAAGAGGAAACTATAGTAACCAACCATTTCCGATAATGTTCTATTCTTTCAAAGACAAATCCTATCATTTGAATCAAATCCGATATGTTTTCTGCAAATGCTTTCAATAAGTATGCCTAAAATGTCGTCCACACTGCAAACTGAACAAGATTCATGTGGTGAAATTTATCTGTAAATGGAAGAAAACGTGTGGCAACTGTAGCTGACCCTAAATAATAGCAAGGATGAAGCTGTTTTTTATGTGTAAATGACACTTTTTGATAGCATAGAAAACATTGTGACAAAAGGTGAAATTGCTCGTCACGAGCAATTTCACCTTTTGCCACAATGTTTTCCAAAGGCTTCTACAAGCAATGTGTAAAAATGAGTATCTATGGAGTAAAGGGTTAAAAGCAGAAATTGCTAGTAACCAGGGCCCTTATTCACCAACCGTTTTTAAGAACGTTCTTTGTCTTATTCTCCAGATTTTTCTACATTTGTAAGTAATACAACTTCTGATTGGCTAAACCGAATGGTTTAGCCAATCAGAAGTTGTGTTACTTACAAATTTAGAAAATCTTGGAGAATAAGCCTGAGAATATTCTCAAGAATGGTTGGTGAATACGGGCCAAGTATGTCCTCCTTTTCCGCAAAGCCTCAAAAGGACCTCTTCTCTGGGGTCGTCAAAAAGATCGTGGTAGAGGAGGAAAGGGTTAAGTATCCGTACCGTACGTTTTCGATCGCTCTTTTTTATATTCTATCTAATTGTACTACCTTTCATTTATAAACTTACTCGCTCCAGTTCCAAGAAATACTGACAGCCTGGCCTACAAAGAGGCTACTTTAATTAACGTCCACGGTATTATTTTGAATAGGTCTTTTTCGTAGTTGTAGTTGTATTGGGGTTTAACGCCACTTGAACAGCTATGGTCATATCATGGCGGTCGGTGACGCACATGTGTTTCCTGGCTTTCTCACACCAGTAATAACACAACTTTCTTTCCAAAGCCACCAAATACTTTTCTCACATGCTTCAGCAGAGGTGAGAGGCGAAAATACGCCGGAAAGAAAGTTCGCCTCAACCGGGTATCGAACTCACAATCACCAGGTTATGAGTCCGACACGCTCACCACTAAGCCACCCGGGCGGGCAGGTTTTTTTCGAAAGCGGGGTCTGGAATAATTGTATCAAAAATAATGTTTGGCAAATCAACAGATTTACTAGGCAACAATGCATGAGCCAACTGATGGCAGGGACTATAATAATAATCTTTATTAGAGTCTCATTCATGTACAACAATATTTACAATTTGTAATGTTATAGCCGTGAATGGTATGCAATTGACTGTACATGTGTAGGAAAGCTCATAAGATTTCAACTGACAATGATCTCTTCTACATAATATTCCAGGAATTCAAGGCTTGTTGCACATAGATAAAACAACTCTAGTATCAGCACTGTCGTAAATGAGTAAGTAGTCCTCGACTTCACAGGTCAAAATAGTAGTAGAATCAATGGCTTGATATAATTCTACTCTTATCTTAGGCAAAACTTTGTAATTCTAAGTTCTTCCTTCCTTTAATCCTTTACCACACAACCCTTTATTTTAACACCCCTGTGAAAGAAGCCTTTCGAAAACATTGTGAAAGAAAGAAGACAATGCTGATAACCAGCATTACTTTTTCTTCTTTTTCCACAATGATTTCCTACCTTCCTAAATCAAATCTCTATTCTTCAGTCACATTCATTTTGTCGTCTACAAATGCTATCAATTTGGACCAGTCTAAAATTTTGTCATTTGGTTAAGGTTAGTAGGCAAACACGCAGTTAAGTCCATCAGTGCAACATCCTTTTGACTACACTATCTTTACCAGAGCTTTAAACCCCCGTTAAAGTTTCGGAACCGCCTTTTTGACAACGGGCTTTTAAACAGCTATAACTTTTACTCATCACTGAATGAATATGAATTTTCATCAGATGAATTTTAAAGCAAATTAAAACATTGTCGTACAAGGCGCATTCGCCTGTTAAAAGAAAGAGTTTCCTTTTTTCCATAGTGTTTTCGATATCAATAAATCATTAAATTCCCTTTCTTTGAAACGGTTGTCCTTTCTGTAATTTGTATTATTTTTTGTAAGTCTAGGGATGGCCTGTCCAGTAATATGCTAAACTGTTGTCCACCTCTCTTCGGGCGGGGATAAATTTTATAAGTATTGACACACGAAGGTCCAATAAAGATTCTCTAGTTTGTTAAACTTTGTCCGATGAAGGACGCGTTAAACATGTTCACTTTCCTTAAAGGGAATGGTAGAAACCAATGCGATAATTTTAAATGGGGGTAGGGTGTTTCTTCTAAAACTTCTTCAAAACTATTCCAGTTACAACAGTGTTCAATACGCCTTTTCATACGTTTCTATTCATTAAGAAGATAGTAGTCTATGCAAGATGCTGCTTTCTAGCGAAAGCAGAGACTGATTCCGCTATAGAGAGGAATGTATTTCGTATGATATGAACTGAATCATTGTCTACCATTGCACCTTCAATACGAGCTACACAAAATTTGTCTCTGACCACATCGGTGGTGTCGGCGTTCAAGTGCTCTGTGGAAGGTGCGTTCGTCTTGTGAACGGCAAGTCTTTTGTTCATTGGAAGTCAGCGAAAGACTCCTTGAGCAACGATAGTACAGGTTTTGTATTTTTGGTGATTATTTATTGTCACTACTAGATGCCTATAGGGACCTCGCCCTCATAAGGCTGTCAGTCATTTTATTGCGTTTGGACTAGTGCAAGGTAGAGGACAGAACCCATCTCACTAAACGCTCGTTTGATTTTACGTGGTCATTCGAATTACTTGTACTTGTTTCAGTTGGCATGAAAGTGTATGGATACTGCACAAGTTAAAATCCAGTAAAAAATGTGAATGAAGTGATAACAATGCGATATGGCTCTCATGATTCAATAAAACAATAATGCAACTACCTATCACAAAGGCCAAAAGCACAGCAAAAATACTAGGGTAACCACACTTTAATGTAGACTAAACAATATCAAGCAGTGACACGTGTACTGTTTATGAACCACTTAATAATATTAGATCAATGGTAAATTTTCTGGAACGAATTACACGAGTTCTGTAATATTGGGGCAGGTCACATTTGTTTAACACATGGCACGCAAATATAAACATTTACTCCCCATTCTGTTTTTTTCCATCTCTGTCAGATACCTGACGTACCAAGAGAGAATGCAATTGGCATCGTTTAACCCCTTACTAAAAACATCCGAGTTTATATGAACAAGAAGAACTTTCTTTAACTTTGAAAACATACTTGGATAAGCAGAAAATATAGTAACCACTGTCAAAGAAACGACAGGAACGTATTTGCGAAATACTAAGTGTATAAGTTATTCGTCTATCGCAATAACTTCTGGTCCACCTTACATACTGGAGTCCACTTGTTTGTCCGTGTTGTTTGCTCACATTAAATACATGGTATTGTCCCTTGTTGTTTATTGTTTTCTCATTAGATTAACAAAACATTTTCGTCAAACCTTAAGTGTTTAAAGAAAACCTTGATTTAGGCGTAATATTTTTAGTTGCTAATGACTTTTCCGTTATACAGTCTATGTTACAAGTTTTATGACTTCTACCATGTTTTTTTCTTGTCAGGTGACATTTTTATTTCAAGATCAATACAAGGGAATGCACGTTCTTATTCACTTAAAAGCAGTAAAGGGCCAAAGGGCGAAAGTAGCCGTCATAGTTTGAGCCTCTTTTCCACCAGATGGTCACTCATGCAAACGTGTGTTTTTTCCCCGGAACCTACACTATTATTACAATCAAATGATGGTAGAATGGGTAGACTGGTAAAGTTTGCGAAATTAATTGAGCTTAGACTGCACGGATATGCAGCTTTATCTCATTATCTCTCGCTAGAGGCAATCTATAAATACTCATTTATCTAATTTGGGCATCCTGGGTACAGAGCCGAAGCACTTTCCTACGCGACAACCGTTACTTTGAATTTCAAACTAAAATAAACGTTATACTCAATAGAACGCTACCTCGTGCAATTCACTCAGCTATGATCAGCAGTTCAGAGAAATCTGGAGCTAAATCAGGTCTCATTTCTCCTCAAACGTATTGATAAAAGCTATTTTCTATATTACTACTTTATAGAGCGTAACATTACAGTCAGCCCGCTTTTGGGGCTAGTGATGCGTCATATAAGACGGTCGAATCTTCGAAGAATATGACATGCGCAGACAAGGCTTTATCTTGCTCTGACGTCTTCACAAAAGTCACCAAATGTCGCCAACGTCAGAATACCTGCTAAATTTAGCTTCTGGCACATCCAAGGTATGAAAACCAAGAAATAGACAATGCGTCTGCATAGAATAAATATTATTGCTTTCATCGCAAGGTTCGTCTAATAGATGTAAATTGGATTGAGCCGCTACGTAGCTTCAGTCTTATTAGGCTAATGAACAAAGGTTAATGAAATTAAACCCGTTAGATCTCTAGGAATCATTTGGTGTTTTTTATAGAATAGTTTAGATCCAGTATCAGATCTAGGCTGCTAAGCGCGACTTACTGACCTTTTGCAGACAGAGTAGATCAAGATCAGACTGCACAGAACGTGCAGTCTGATCTTGGATCTGCACTCTCCGATAAGGAGATTTTATTCCCCAAAACATACTTTTGAATTAGCAACACATGTGTTTTTACTATCGAATCAACCATTTCGTTAGTTACTCAGCAGGATAAGAGTGAACAAAACATGCAATACAGGTTTTTTGAAGCTGAACCTGAATATGAATTTATGTGCGTGTATTACACTCTTTTTTAACTAGATATTGAAACAACATTGGTCTTCAGAGATTTCGAGAAAAGGAAGTTAATTCACTTATTCTGTAACGATACTAAATACAACTATGGGTATTTTTTGGGCCATTGAGATCCTACAACATACTGCTCACAACATTCGATATAAGTTACTCGATTTTGAACGAGAATATTATGTGCGTGTATCAGATAAGCATAAAGTTTCGACCCATAACAGCCTGGGCTGACTGCACAGGCTGATCTTGGTTGATACCTTTTGAAAATTCATTGAAGCCCCTTTTACATAACATGACTCATATTCGTTTATAGGTGTCACGATTTTAGATCTAGATTGGACGAAGGTGGCAAAACATGAATGAAAAGTAGAGGCAGATGAATAAAAGATGGAGGAAAGAAAAACAGCAGGGAATAATAGCAAAGAATAAATTATCGTCAATGAAGGAGAGACAGATCCAACAAACGAATTGGTATTTCTCTACTAGGGTGTATAGGGTCAATCAGCAAGTAAACGTGAAGTCTATTTAATAATATGCTAATTTCTACAAATCACTTGACAGTGATGTTCTTTATACGGCTTCTGGATTTTCTCCGTCGGCCTAATCCAACATCAATTGTCAAGATTTTTTTTGCCGTCTCATTCTCTGTTAATCTTCAAGCTGCTAAGAGCAACACCGGGACCTTTTGCGGACAGTATCGATCAAGATCAGACTGCACAGAACGTGCAGTCTGATCTTGGATCGAAACTGTCCGCTTTGGAGATATCTTTCCCTCCAAAATTCCATTGGAATAGTGAAATCTTTGGTTTAATTTTCGGTTCAGACTTTTCATCCAACGTACTCAGCAGGAAAAGGGTTTAATCTCTTGGAGAAGACGGAAATTCACTCTCAAATATATTGAACGGGTTTGCAAACGTCAAATTTAAAGTGATTTACATATTTCTACTTCTGTCTGTCTTCAAAAGGGTTTTAAGCACGGCTGGAAAAGGAGAGAATGATGGTTACCAACATTTTCTCCTCCCTCCACAACGGTTTTAAAGAATCTTTGTCCTCATTTTCGATAAAAGAAGGGACCGTATTGTGAAGGGTTAATGTGGCATATTCTGGAGAATAATGATGTATTACAGAAAATTAGAAATTTTTATTTCCCGATATTCTCTAGTTGTTTCTCTGTATCATCTTCATTCATTTACCGTTACCAGTGTCTTAGCTAGATGCAAAGGACGGTGTAGATCAAGATTATTAATATCGTTATTATCATATTTATAACTATTATTATTATTTTTATTATTATCATCATCATTATAATTATTATTCATTATCTATTTTTATTATCATTATTATTAACATCATTTTTGTTGTTGTTGTTATTGTATTGTTTACGTTATTGTCTTTTTTTTTTCAGAGCCACTGATTTCAAAACGTGCTGTTTGATCATTTATTTCAGCTGTCTGACTTGCTTAAACACTACCGTGATAGCAGCAACCTCGCAATTCTTTTAGTCTTATTTTCAGACTGATAAATTGATTATGTTTGATATGATTGATTGAAATTCCGTTTATTTATCATAGCCAAGGGTTTCCCATACGGGTTGTTAGTAATGTTACGGGGAATAGTGCAGATACAGGTCGAAACCCATCCTAAGTTTCGCCTGGTTCTTTAACCCTTTACTCCATAGATACTCATTTCGACGCATTGCTTGTATGAACCTTTGGAAAAACATTGTGACAAAAGGTGAAATTGCTCGTCACGAGCAATTTCACCTTTTGTCACAATGTTTTCTACGCTATCAAAAGGTGTCATATACACATAAGAAACGGCTTTATCCTTGCTGTTATTCAGGGTCAATTAGAGATACCATAGGAATGTCTTATGGGGTAAAGGGTTAACGTGCTCGATCTATAGCGCCGTCATACATGACCTCGGTTTAACGTCTCATCCGAAAGACTATTAGTAACTTTAGATGGCCAGCCGTGGGGATCGGACCCACACCCTCATTATAGACTCTACCTACAGAGCTATACAGACTGGTCTTTGTTTGATTTATTCGTCACTCTAAGGGTTATCTATTTGATTATCTGTAACTGGGAAGGTGTGATGTGGGGTGTGACCCTTGACAACTTCAACGCCAAATACATGTAATATGATCAATTGATCTGCAACACGCGAAAAGGAGCATTCAGACATTTGTGTAAAGTGTCGTCTCGGTTCAGCCTGCGCAGTCTTTACGATTACATTTAAATTTTGTCCTACTTTTGTCCTAATTTTGTCCTACTTGCACGAAACAGAAAATCAAAGTAAATTAAAGATGCATACTTGTACATGTGAATAGTGTGGTTTCAGATTAGGTTCATGTTTTTGTGCAGTGTAATATCATGTTTTTTTTTTTAATAAATGCTTAAAAAATGTAAATATTCCTATTGACGGCCATAGACGCCATCCGATATTTCATGAAATATTTTCAACAATAGAAATGAAACATTGTATGAAGTGGGCTTTTTCAAAGAGACCGAAAATTAATTACATAGCGGTGTAAGGGTTATAAGATTAGGATCGAATCATTTGCATAATATTGATAAATAATCAAATGAGTTTTACCGCGTCATACAGATAGGTTGTCCAATAGAATATCATGTTTACCAAAAGCAAATTAATCCGTGCGTCAGAAATTACAAAAGAAGTCAGTATTTCGCAAAAACAAGTTACTCGTATTTTAGTGTATGAAATATCACTAAAGTATGTGCAACGAACACACATTAGGTACGGGAACAATACAAGTTCAGTACGTGAATAATTCGAATAGGGAAAAACATGTGCCTAAAAGGAGAAATTGCTCGTTTCGAGCAATTTCTCCTTTTGCCACAATGTTTTCCAGAGTGATTCGTGAGACCAAAGGTGCGTACATAGATAATCGAAGGCTCTGTTGATGCCGTGGAAATATGCAATAAAAGTTGCGTCAATATGTACATGTAATACAATACATTGAGGTTAATGCATGAGACACAATTATATCAGGCGTAAATTCAATTTGGTTTCGTCATCTTCTATGATGTGACCTAACTTAGTTTGTTATTGTAGGTCAAAATACTCGAAAATCTCTCCCTCTCTCTCGAAGTTTGTTTTACTAAAAAACCCCTACCAAACTGTCCGTACTACATTCAGGAGGCTTTTTAAAACATTCAGAGAATAAGGACATATTGTTAACAGGAATTACTCCTTTTCAAACGATGTTCTTGTCCGATCAAAGACAAATTTTCACCTGGATGACATTTACTTTTGATTATCTGCAATTTTTTCCAACACGGAAAAGTTCAAAATATCGTGTCGTAATGACTGAGTTTAAAATTCCCACTCATCAAAGAGACCGCGACTCAAGTGAACTGTAAATAATCCATACAAGTGCTTTCTGGATATAATAGGATTATTGAAAATAAATTAGCAGGTCTATATTATGATAACAAACGTTTAAATGGATAACGATTTGAAAATTATACTTTCTCGAATACACAATGGACACTCTTAGTCAAGGTAAATGTTTGGTAAACATGAAAATCGACTGAAACTACCCTTGACGTTAATATACAGCCCGTAACTTTTGGACATCACTGTATAATAAGGACTGTCAAAATGAAGACAGTTTAACATGCAAATGAGCCATACTCTGGTATTAACCCTTTACTCCATTTTTACGCATTGCTAGCAGGAGCCTTTGGAAAACATTGTGGCAAAAGGTGAAATTGCTTGTGACGAGCAATTTCACCTTTTGTCACAATGTTTTCTATGCTATCAAAAGGTGTCATATATACATAAGAAACGGCTTCATCCTCACTGTTATTTAGGGTCAGTTAGAGACACCCTAGAAATGCTTTATGGGGTAAAGGGTTACGAGGCTTAATTCATCTCCGTAAATCATTTTACAATTAAAGTCCATCACAAAATTATGTATCTATAGAAAAAAAAAACTTAATCTGAAAATCGACTGTATCATGGGTTAGAATTGCCCTTTGATATGCAGAAAAATATACATATAAGAAAAAGTTCCGATTCAGGTCAGCCTGCGAGGATGCATGCAGATCTGAATCGATACCTCTCTCTCTCTCTCTACCTCTCTCTCTCCCCGTCTCTCTCTCTCTCTCTCTCTCTCTCTCTCTCAGATGCATTAAACCCCTTTTTCACAGATAATGGCTCCAATAATATGGCCGAGCCTTGTGATAAAAGGAGAAACTGTTTGTGAAGAAAGAATACATTCTCTTCTGTCACAACAGGCCCGTAGGAAAAGGAGGGCTGGGGTGGCTCAGCCCCCTCAATAATTTTGAAAATAATAGTAACCTAAATATGAGTTTTTAGTGCAATGCAACAACCACACAAAAAATCTCACTTTTTCGAAGTTAGTCCCCATCCCCCAACCCCCATCCCAGTCTTGAAATGCTTCCTACGTGCCTGCACAATTATCTCAAACGGCACTGTAGAGCTAAAAAAAAATCCTGGAGTTTGCTGGTTTCATTTTGAGTCCTTCCGGCTTGAACTATGCCTTTTACAAAAACCTATTTATATGAATGTTCAAGCGGAAATTATAGATTCGGGATCAGAGTGCACGATATATGCGGTCTTTTCTTGGTCTTTGTCTTCCGCAAAAACCTATGTTTACTTGTGTACATTCCGTGCAGTCTGATCTTGAACTATGCCTTTTACAAAAACCTATTTATATGTATGTTCAAGCGAACGTTATTGATTCGGGATCAGAGTGCACGATATATGCGGTCTTTTCTTGATCAATGTCTTCCGCAAAAACCTATGTTTACTTGTGTACATTCAGTGCAGTCTGATCTTGAACTATGCCTTCAACAAAAGCCTATTTATATGTATGTTCAAGTGAACGTTATAGAATCGGGATCAGAGTGCACGATATATGCGGTCTTTTCTTGGTCTTTGTCTTCCGCAAAAAACCTATGTTTACTTGTGTACATTCCGTGCAGTCTGATCTTGAACTATGCCTTTTACAAAAAGCCTGAATGTTCAAGCGTAGGTTATTTTTTCGGGATCAGAGTGCACGATATATGCGATCTTTTCTTCATTTATGTCTTCCGCAAAAAAACCTATGTTTACTTGTGTACATTCCGTGCAGTCTGATCTTGAATTATGCCTTTTCCAAAAGCCTATTTATATGTATGTTCAACCGCAGGATATTGATTCGGGATCAGAATGCACGATATATGCAGTCTTTCCTTGGTCTACGTCTTCTGTAAAAACCTACGTTTACTCTTTGTACATCCAGTGCAGTCTGATCTTGAACTATGCCTTCTACAAAAACCCATTTATAAGTATGTTCAAGTGAGCTTTAAAGTCACTCTAAACATATGTCTTTTCAGATTATTTTGTATTTTGGGCCGGTGGCCTTCTATATGTTGAATAAACTATTTGTATTTGTATTTTGTATTTGTATTTTGCTTCATTATAAATGTTTATGACGAGAAAACAAATAAAAGTAAACAGACAAATGGTGATATACTAGTATTTAACCCTTTACCCCATAAGGCATTTCTATGGTATCTGTAATTGACCCTAAATAACAGCAAGGATGAAGCCGATTCATATGTGTATGTGATACCTTTTGAAAGCATAGAAAACATTGTGACAAAAGGTGAAATTGCTCGTCACGAGTAATTTCACCTTTTGCCACAATGTTTTCCAAAGGTTCCTACAAGCAAATTTGAAGCAATGCGTAGAAATGAGTATCTATGGAGTAAAGAGTTAATTAAGACATGGGACAGACAGAATTACATAGAAAAAAAAACTTATATGATCTTACCTGTTGGTGACATCACTAGTACAGCCAGCGTCACGATTGTTAATAATCCGTTTCGAATTACGTCACAAATCACTGACATCATGTTGCCACTTTATATCCAAAAGATTCATTGACAGACCATGTGATTCCGAAACTATCCATTTAAATTGCAAAAATATAAGATATGACACAAAACATCACTTGATACACTGATTAGAATTTTAAACACTTTCAAACACTTTGTCGTCGATCGTTTGATTGCTTAAATCATTTTCTCCAATCACAAAAAGCCACAGATCCGAATTAGCACATCGTGTATTAAATCACGTATATTACACAAATCATATTAGACTAACACAACAAACGCAAATACTAGTGAATCAAAGACATTAAATTGAATTGTAACGTTCTATCGTACAGGAAGGAACGCTGTAATTGAATTTGTTCAATTATTCAATTAAATAAAAAAATGTTGCCCAAAACTCACTATCGAGATTTTTTTATCCGGAAGGCGCTCGCCTCCGCTTTATACTTTAATCTGTGTACAACCATTTTAATCCGTTTAGTCATTGCACAATATAATGGTTCATAAAAACTGATTCACCACCCCTTTTTTCTTTACAATTTTCAATTCAATAATTCACTGTGAGTCTCCTTCTTTTGTCCACACTTTCTGAAAATTATGGAAAAATCGAAGATCTGTTTTGTAGAGCGACGGGAAAGAAAACAAAAGATAGCGTCTGCAAGCCCAGCAAGCATTACCATTGGCAAAAAAAAAAGAAATATCTTTCACGAATATTTCTTTTATTTCTTTTGATAAAGAAATGTATGGTCGTACTTCACTTGAAAAGTGTCAGGGTATGCATACAGCAATAAGTATATTTGAAATCTTTTTTTACAGATGTATTGTAGTGACTGAATCTGCACCGCTCTACCAATTTCCCTAGAAATGTTTTTCTGCTAAGCTGTTATGACTTCAATTGGACTGTAGAAATAGATCCACCCTGCCTATGATGTTCTTTCCACAGGAAACCAAGTTCTCAGCCTGAATTTCTCTTTAGATCGTCTTGCCTCTTTCCAGACACCTCACAGTATACCTGTTTATATGGAAAGAAGAAAAATGACATATTTATTTTGGTTAAAGAGGAAAAAACACTCGCGTGAAAATTTCAAAATGCTTGAAGTCCTTTGTTACGTTATCAAAAAGAAAATGCTATTTCAAGAAATACGAAATACTAAATCGTTAAAACGAAATGCTATTTCGAAATAGCATTTTGCTGTAACGATTCAGTATTTCGTTTTCTCGAAATAACATTTCGTTTTCTAGCAATACATGTAGTTTGTTTTAACGATTTAGTATTTCTTTTTCTCTAAATATTATTTCGTTTTACAAGAAAACAACATTTCGTTTTCTAGCAATAGTTTGTTTTAACGATTTAGTATTCCTTTTTCTTGAAATATTATTTCGTATAAACAACTTAAGATTTCGTCATCTCGAAATCAAAAATGTGTAGAGCATGACACCTACTGCTCCGTACGTTCGTTATCATTCTATGACTTAACTCTTTACCAAACAACAAAATTTTAGACTTGTCCAAATCCAAAGCATGTACAGACGACAAAATAAAAGTGACTGATAATTTAAAATTTGTTTTGTGAAAGGTAGAAAACATTGTGCGAAAAGGAGAAAATGCTGGTTACCAGCATTTTCTCCTTTTCCCACAATGTTTTCTAAAGGCTTCTTTCACAATGTTTTCTAAAGGCTTCTTTCTCAGGGGGGGTCAAAAGCAGGGATTGTGTGGTAATGGGTTAAATGTATACCGTAACATGTTAAATGGCCTTCGACAAGCGCAAATAACATTCGGACATTTTCGTAACGTGTCATTTTGGATCAGTATGCGCCATTCTCGCCATTCGATTTTTGTATAACGGCAGACTTGCACAAAACTGAAAATTCCATAAGAACGGAAAGTATCGTTTTGGTGCAGGCTGATCCGGATGACACTTTCCACAAATGTCCGAATGCCATTTTTGCGTGTTGCAGGTCACTAATGAATCTTACCTTTCCCCGCCAAACTCTTTACCACACGACAAAATTCTAGACCAGTCCAAACTTAAAACGCTTGCAGACTAAATAAGAATTGTTGAAGAAAATTTGCTTTGTCTTTGATATTGCAGAATATATTGTGGGAAGAGAAGTAAATCCTGGTTACCAGCCTTTCTCCTTTTTTCCCTACAATGTTTTCAAATCTTTAAGATTATTCAAGGTTGAGATTGTGAGGTTACAAGGTAAGAGTATGTCATCTTAACTTATTAAAATGTAAATCTACCAAAGCTTTACATATTTCATAAGATGCTTTGATGAGATGATCTATTCAGTGGGTGACTGGCTTGCTGATCGAACGATCGGGTAATTGTTAGATTGATTACAATGTGTGTTGAAGCTGTTTTGTCCAAAAGATTGAACGAATTTCAATAACGTAATAAGTTTGATAACAAATCTTCCCATGTTCTCATTTTATTATACCCATTATGAATACTTTTATCTTACAGTTATTTGAGATTATGTAGTTATATGTGATCATTTTATATTTTACTTATTTCAGATAAGTGAATCCAGTTTTATTCACGGATATTACCGAGTGTAAATGTATGGTTCTGCATCTTCTGACCTACAACTCAGTTTGAGGAGAAAAAGAAAATTGACACACTTTGATTTTTGAGATAATTTTATCAAAATGCCTATAACGATTTTATTAAGCTCGCCAAAGTCTCGCTTAATAACATTTACTAGACCGCTTGATAAAAACTTTATCTCAAATGCCAAATTTTGTAAGATCCCATATGTCAGTGAATGTTAAATTCACGAAATGAAATTAAAATCAAAACCCTTTTTTTTTTTCATTTTCTTTAGCAGTACAGCTATAAAGGCAAGGGGTATTGCAAGGCTTATTACTATTCAGTTTTTACTATTATTATTATTATTATTTTTCTTTATTTCAGTATTAGTAGTAGTAGTAATAGTAGTAGTAGTAGTAGTAAATAGGCAAGAGGTTTGTCAAGGCAGGAAACTTCTTATCACTATTCAGTCTTTATTATTATTATTATTATTATTATTATTATCCTAGTATCTTTTCTTAAGATTGAAACTCACCTCAAATTAAAGTTGAAAAAGTCGTTTCAGCAAAAGGAAGCATTTCAGAAACGGACATACTGGTTCAAATCGAGACCAGGCCAATTTTTGCATGCAGTTTCGGCTTTAATTACGCCTGCCACATATGTTGTTTCGATTTTCCCACAATGCTTAAAGTATTCTGTCGTTGTTTTTAACCCAAGGCTGCTGATCCCGACTCACTGAACTTTTGCAGTCAGTGTAGATCATGATCAGACTGCACAGAATGTGCAGTCTGATCTTGGATCTACACAGACCGACAATGAGATTTTTTTATTTCAAAAATGGATTTAAAATAGCATCATTTGAATTTCAACTATCGTCTTGAAATGTTTCATTTAACCCTTTACCACACGGTAAAATTTTAGACCTATCCAAATTGAAAGCATTTGCAGACTACAATTTCATAGTGGCTAAAATGGGACAATTTTCTTTTGATTGGGTAGAAAACTTTGTGGGAAAGGGAGAAAATGCTGGTTACCAGCATTTTCTCCCTTTTCCACAATGTTTTCAACGGGCATATTCTTTATGGTCGTTAAAAGGCGTCATTGTGTGGTAAAGGGTGAATTTATCCAGCATGATAAGGAATTAAAAAAAAAAAAAAAACGTACCTAATGATATTAGTAATATTGAAAAATCCTCAGAAATAACATAAATATCGCGTCACATTTGTTGTTATATTTTTTCCTATAAATGAATTTAAATCTTAGGTAGCATCTGGTCATGTTAGCCGTTATAATACTAAATAAGGAAAATGAAACTTTCAAGCCAAAGGAAAAACCGTAAAAATGTTATTCAATCTGAATTTTCGGAGAAAAATATCTTCGAATCGGACAGTGTAGATCCAAGATCAGACTATACGTTCTGTGCAGTCTGATCTTGATCTACACTGTCCCCAAAAGGTTAGTCAGTCGCGCTTAGCAGCCTAGGGTAAAAGATCATATCTATTTGCATTGTTATCCGTTGAAACAGTGAATCTAACTCCGATTCAAATTTAACATCGGTTCAAACTTTTACACTTACTTTAAGTACTTTCTTCCAATAGTAACTATTGCACACTGAGATACCAACCACCACTGTAATTCTGACAAACTCAGATCAAAGTACTTCCAGTATTTTCTATCTGCAGTAACAACTACCCACTAAAATACCAATCACCGCTGAAGATTTCTGCATCGGGACATTTTCCCTATTGGACTGTTCAATGAAGACATAACAACGTTTTCCCACACGCTTCCCATTCTAAGTTTCGTCTGCTATTCGATACGGCTCGTTAGAATTCCCGTGTCGTTTGGCTGTACTTTGCGGGGTATTTTCCCGAAGAAAAAAACGAGATATAAAATGACGCTGCAGCAGACGTTACTGTTGACTAATTACTTCAGATGTATGCTTAATGCATCTGTGCTAACAATTTACTCCCGACTATTGAAAATATTGTGGGAAAAGAAGAAAATGCTGGGAACCAGAATTTTCTCCTTTTTCCACAATGTTTTTAGAGGGCTTCTTCCTCTAAGTCGTTATAACTAGACATGGATTGTTTGGTATAGGGTTAAACAAATTGATCCAAACGAATGGTGACAAAATTGCATATCTTGAAAGTCGTTGTCTACCGCAGCCTTTGTGAAGTCATTTAACGAGTCCACTTTTACACAACCTTGAGGAAAACATTGCGAAAAAAAGAGAAAATACTGATATTCTGCATTATGTCTTTTCCGACAACTGTCTTACCTCCTAGTGGATAATGTTTTCTGTTCTTTCCAATGCAAATTTCCATTTTTTGGGTCAAAGTTTATTAGTCGTCTGCAAATGCTTTCAATTTGGACTAGCCTACAATTTTTGTCGTCTGGTAAAGAATTATGCATTATACTAAGCAATGGCCTGATGATTTCTAATCCTCTATAGAAAGCCTTGTGGAAAATTGATTTTATTGCCAAGAGAGAGAGAGAGAGAGAGAGAGAGAGAGAGAGAGAGAGAGAGAGAGAGAGAGAGAGAGATCGTCAATAGATTGGCCGTATCACTCGTTTTCTTTTCGGACAAGCCTGAACTCTTTACCACACAATCCCTACATTTAATGACCCTGATAAAGAGGCATTTTGAAAACATTGTGGGAAGAGGAGAAAATGCTGGTAACCAGCATTTTCTCCTTTTCCCACTATGTTTTCTACCCTATCCTAAACAAATTTCAAAAAAATGCTGGTTACAAGTATTTTCCCTTTCCCACTATGTTTTCTACCCTATCCTAAACAAATTTCAATTTTTGATTCACATTCATTTTGTCATGTGCAAATGCTTTCAATTTGGACTGGTTCAAACTTTTGGTTTTTTTTTGTTGACTTAACACATCGAACTCGACCTCAACCCAGGGTGGAAAATGTTATTTTTATTGATACATAATGAGCAGTTTTGTGATGCGTTTAGTTAACATTCGGACGGTAGCTGGGCCCTTTTGTCGATAAATAACTAGTATTTAACTTTCAACAAGCATTTAACCTTCAACATTAACCTAATAAACCCCCGAGCCACGATGTCCCTACATCCTTTACCCCTTTACCACACAATGACGACTTTTAACACCCCTGAGGAAGAAGCATTAACCAGCCGCTTTTCTCCTTTTCCCACAACGTTTTCTACCCTATGAAAGCAAAATTGCACCATTTGAGCCACTTTAAAATTGTCGTCAGCGAATGCTTTCAATTTGGATAGGTCCAAAATTTTGCTGAGTGGTAACGGGTTACTAGCTGATGAAATGTTAAACTTCCGTATCATCGACGACATTTACTGGGAATGTTAACACTTGTTAATGAAAAAGACCGAAAAAGTTGGTGCTTCTTCAGAACGATACAGAAAATAATGTTGGAAAATAAGAAATAACAAAATGATTACAAAATGCTACCGTTCCCGCTATGTTTTCGAAAAATGTCTATTGCAGAATATTGAATAAAAAAAACTGTGTTTGAGTGGTAATGGATTTTCCCGATTTTAACGGAAGTGAAGACGTTTACATTATGGCGGAAAGAGTTTGTGCAAATAAAATGTCTTGTTTGAAATTAATTATTGTTACGGGTCGCCCTGACCGGTGCACCTCGACTGTAATACAATACTGCGTCTGCATAGAGTGTTGTTTACCGGACAAATTGTTAACCCTTTCCCAGACGGCAAATTTTGGACCAGACCAAATTCAAAGCATTTTGCCGATGACAAATTAACAGTTGCTTAAAAGATGATTTTTCTACATGATAGGGTAGAAAACATTGTGGGAAAAGGAGAAAATGCTGGTTACCAGCATTTTCTCCTTTTCCCACAATGTTTTCAAAAGGCTTCTATTCCTTTCCCGTAAAAACCAGGGATTGTTTGGGAAAGGGTTAACCTATGTTTTGCTATAGGCGATTGTAGATGGACTTTGTGGACGGTGTAGATAAAGGTCAGATTGCACAGCTATGCAGTTTGGTCTTGGTTTGATCTTGGTATATACCGGTACCGGCTTATCAAAATTTCTGTTGTAGAAAGTCAGTGAAGTAAAAGTACTGAGTTCATTCTATCCTCGATCTTTGCGTTTGTGTTGTCTCTAGGCCTACCTATTAGTCTGTCCCTCTGTTTGTCTGCCTAATTTCCGGTCGGTCAGTCGATCGGCCGGTCGATCACTTCTCCCTCCCTTTGTCAAATTCTGCGCATTGCATATGCCCTACTGACTTGCACTGCATGAGAGCAAACGATAAAATTCTTGAAGTTCTTCAGGCAGTATCTCCGAATCCACCCTCATCCACTTAACTCATTACCAAATGACAATATTTTAGGCTTCTCCTAATCTAAAGCTTCTGTAGACGACAAAATGAAAGTGACTGTTATGTGAAGAGTAGAAAACATTGTGGGAAAGGGAGAAAATGCTGGTTACCAGCATTTTCTCCTTTTCCCACAATGTTTTCTACAGGCTTCTTTCTCAGGGTTATCAAAAGTAGGGATTGTGTGGTAATGGGTTAACTCGGTTAAGATTTAAGCTCACATGAGATACGTAGACGTCATTAAATGTTAATACCAACAATGACGAACATGTTAATATGTGATTCGATTTAATTCGATAATCTATCGTTATCTTTAAAGAGCTCCTTTCTGTTTCATGCCAGGCAATAAAACAGTTTAACCCTTTACCCCATAAGGAATTCCTATGGTATCTCTAATTGACCCTAACTACCAGCAAGGATGAAGCCTTTTCTTCTGTGTATCTGACACCTTTTGATAGCATAGAAAACATTGTGACAAAAGGTGAAATTGCTCGTCACGAGCAATTTCACCTTTTGTCACAATGTTTTCCAAAGGCTCTTCAAGCAGTGCGTCGAAATGAGTATCTATGGAGTAAAGGGTTAACAACAATCTATGAAGACGCCTCACAGAGTTATATGACTTGATAATGATTATCTTTTTAACCCTTATGGTGATAAACGACTATAGTTAAATTTTCAATTTGATACTAACAACCCAAATATTGCTGTTTTCTAAATTATGTTTTGGGAAAAGATATCTCCGTATCAGATAGTGTAGATCAAAGATCAAACTGCACGTTCTGAAAATGGATTAGGATCAAGACTTCAAAAGTTTTTTTCAGACGACGATGTTTAAGTAGTTTTTCTAAAACAATTAGAAATGTCTTGTGAACCCATTACCAAATAATCCCTGGTTTTCAGGTCCCTGAGAAAGAAGCCTCCTGAAAACATCGTTGGAAAAGGAGAAAATGCTGCTAACCAGCATTTTCTCCTTTTCCCACAATGTTTTCTTCCCTTCCCTAATCTAATTTCATTTTTTGAGACATATTTATTTTGTTGTCTGTAAATGCGTCCAATTCGAATTTATCTTAAATTATGTCGTTTGGTCAAGAGTTAAAAGTGCTTTTGAAATTACGATGGACAAAAAAAGAAGTGAAAATATTATTGGTTAGCATCATTTTCACATTTTCAAACACCTTTTCAAAATCATTATCTAAGAAACGCTACTTTTTTTTTCAGCTAAGCAATTTGCCACAACTTTTTTTCTATGGCCGGTATCTTTTAGTGTCTTTGAAATTCTAGATCATTAAAAGTCAAACGTTAACCAATTTCCTACTGCGAAGAATCCAGAAAGCAAGACTTTATCATGAAGCCAAGTAAAATAGATATATCTTTCAAGTTGTGATCTACAGAAAACAAGAGTTGATATTAATCACCTGTGTTTTGTTTGTTGTTTTATCGTCTGCGATATATCTCCAGCATAACACCGTATAACCTACAATAGATCACAATCAACCAACAAAACCCAAGCAGTATAATCCAATAAACTATTCTTTCTCCCTTGGAATTGCTATATACTTGACTGATAAGCCAAGCTTTTACCTTGGCATTGTTACTAGTAACTACTTCCCACTGTTCTACAAGTTGATATGACAATTGATAGATAGATAGATTGATTGATTGATGGATAGATATATTGATTGATTGATAAATAGATAGATAGATAGATAGATAGATAGATAGATAGATAGGTGGATGGATGGATGGATAGATAGATAGATAGATAGATAGATAGATAGATAGATAGATTGATTGATTGATTGGTTGATGGATTAATCGATTGACTGATTTTTACCGCACTTATTAATGTATGTTCAGAGCTTTATTGACTATGCCTCTTAAATGTCTTGCTAAAAGGCACTTCGGAAAAAACCCTAGTGGTTCGAGGCGAGGATCGAATCCGTTGCTTCCACTCAAATCAAAGAAAGATGTTAGAGTACTCTTTTTATCGATTACCACAAAATCCCTACTTTCGACGACCCTGAGAAAGAAGCCTTTGGAAAACATTGTGGGAAAAGGAGAAAATGCTGGTTACCAGCATTTTCTCCTTTTCCCACAATGTTTTCTACCCTTCACAAAACAAATTTCAAATTTTTAGTCACTTTTATTTTGTCATCTGCAAATGGTTTCGGTTTGGACAAACCTAAAATTTTGTTGTTTGGTAATGAGTTGAAAAGCTAAATGAATTATACTCGTGCAAACAGGAAGCAATTACAGCAGTCAGAGGCAGTATGACTCAAATAGATTGAATTTGTGTGCGACATGAAATAAAACAAGGTGGGAAAAGGAGAAAAGGATGGTATTCAGCCTTTTCTCCTTTTCCTACAATGTTTTGATAAGTTTCAGTTTTCTTTTAACCCGAAATTGTTTTGTTAAAGGTGGGTTTTTTAGAATTTTCACATCACACCAAATTCAAAAATATATATGTCACTGAAATTTATATGAAAAAACAATAAGTAATAAGCAAGAATCATAAAATTACAAAAAGAAAAATTGGAGGTGGTATTCCCTTAAAAGGCTACGTAGCCTCTTAAGATATTTTTAGATTTCCCGCCTAAATAAAAAAAAAAAGCATTGTGGGAATGTTAACTGACTTGCACTTGACTAATGACTATTAAATTCCATAACATAACAAACATGCAATTATTTTCCACAATGTCTAGAACTTCGGATGCTTTGTTTGAAGCTTCGTCTGTATATTTTCGGTATGTAAATGAGCGAGTTGCTCATGTAAGAATAGACCGTGTTTCCCTTCAGTGTCGACCTGAGCTGTAGTAAATCTCTAATTTATCTAGTTGGCAGATGGTTATGGACTACTTGGGTTTAATGGATGAAAATTAGTAGGCTGGGGAGTACAAGGATGATTTTTATGTATTTTTGTAATATTTTCGTCCCAAAATCTGAAGGGCCACCTTTAAGTGTTAATTTTCAAAAGAATCAAGATTAATCGTGTCTAAGTGCCTTCCTATCATTATTGTTTTATAATTTCTAAAGTTATACAGTCGTTTATCATCATTATAAACTTGGTTCTCTATGAAAAAACAAACGTTATATAATGAGCCTTCTGTAGTGAAGGCAAATTTCTGTCATAAATGTACGACTAAAGTTACATAGGTCTACGATACTTAACATCATATCGTCGGTTTACTTAAAAAACTTCGTCACTACAGCTTGAAACAAGCTGTAGTTACGAGGTTTTTTGTTAAAAACAAACGATTTATTTTTGTATTCTTTTCTGATCCTCCAAACTGGAGAGGATTACATCAGTAAACATAATACGTAAGAAACCGTAGGGAAAAGGTAACGAACCGAAACGAAGAAATTTGCTGTGAAAAATGGGCCGTTTTCAACTAGTATAGTTTTTAGCACTCTTAGTCTTGTTATAAACTTTAAAAGTAACATGATTTCTGATTGGCTAAACTATTTAATTCAATTGAACCCAATAAAAAATCGTTACTTTGAAAGCTCTGAGATTGAATAGTTGGTGAATACATGTTCTGATCGAAGTATGATTGAACGTGTTTCTTGATTTCCATCTGAAAAAAAAAAAACGGCCAATACAGCAAAAAGACGAAAATGTAAAAATCAGCAACGTTACTTATTAGGTCAGAATATGGGAGCACATCATACGGAAAACAACTTCGTAAGAAAAGGTCACACATACACAGACTGTATTATTGAATAAATGCCCGAAAAAATTCCTGAAATAATCTCATTTAATAATTAAATTATTGAAATATTCTACAAATACAACGAATATGTCAAGTTATTGAAGTTAAAGCGGCGAATTGCTTGGAATGGAAAAATTCGTGTAATATAGTGTATATAGTGACAGCTTCGGTCGAATTGGTCGAATAGCCTTTACGAAAACGTCGATATTATAGCTTTTTGCACTGGTTTGTCCGAGCTTGCTTTGATATTGTCTTTTATAATTCCCATGATATAACACTATAATTTCATCCAAGTCGTTGATTTATCTTTTTGAAAACAGTCTTATTTATCAAAAACCAACCCGAGAAATTTTTGTCGCCACACCGTATTTTCGCGGCATTGTGTTTCTAATTTTCGCGTTTGATGACGTCACTGTTGCTAAATGTATGCAAACAAACAAGATAGCGACCGAGGATTCTTTTTCATTGCTTAGAAAGACAATTTTTTTCATTATAACATTGTAGTGACGACCGATCACATTTTGATTTTTAGAGAAATGGAGGGTTTTAAAATAGTTCCATACTAAGCAACACACGTGAAAAAAAAAACACTAAACTTTGTAATATGATCAAAGTATACTATAATACATGATACTTACCGATGAGTTAGGTGTGTTAGTCCTTAACTTTTTACCACAAAGTTTTAGACTGGTTCAAATTGAAAGCATTTGCAGATGACCAAATAAAGGTGACTAAAAAATTGAAATTTGATCTGGGAAGGGTAGAAAACACTGTGGGAAAAGGAGAAAATGCTGGTTACCAGCATAAATTATTTTCCTTGTCCCAAAACGTTTTCTTCCCTTCCTAAAACAAATTTTAATTCTTTAGTCACATTTGTTAAAATGTCATCTTCAAACGCTTTCGATTTAGATCAGTCTAAACTTTGTCGTTTGGTAGGTTTACCATTAAACTTATTACCACACTATCCCTACTTTTGACGCCCCTGAGAAAGAAGTCTTTTGAAAACAATGTGGGAAAGGGTAACCAGCATTTTCTCCTTTTCCCACAATGTTTTCTACCCCATCATATTGAAAAATCATCCTTTTAGCAGCTGTTAATTTGTCGTCTACGATTGGTCTGGTCTGGTCCAAAATTTGCCCTTTGGGAAAGGGTTAAACAATGCCTGGAAATGAATATTTGACAAAGTAGTTTTTAGCTGTTTTAAACTTTTCCTATACAATGACGACTCTTGATGACCCTTGGATAGAAGCCTTTTGAAACCATTCTGTTATTGTCCGTTTTACGACACCCACACTTCATTATTTATTAACTACCATACAATTCTTGGTTTTACGACCCAGAGGAGAAAGCCTACTAAAAGCATTGTGGGAAAAGGAGAAAATGCTGGAATCTTATCAATAAACAATTTCACCATTTGAGCTACACTGAAATTGTAGTCTGCAAATGCTTTAACTCATTACCAAACGACAAAATTTTAGGCTTGTCCAAATCGAAAGCATTTGCAGAAGACAATATAAAAGAGACTGAAAATTTGAAATTTGTTTTGTGAAGGGTAGAAAACATTGTGGGAAAAAAAGAAAATGCTGGTAACCCGCATTTTCTCATTTTCCCACATTGGTTTTTAAAGGCTACTTTCTCAGAGTCGTCAAAAGTAGGGAATGTGTGGTAATGGGTTAAACTGGGAACGGTCTAAAATCTTGTCGCGTGGTAATGCTTTAAACCATTACCACACAATTCCTACTTTTGACGCCCTCAAGAAAGAAGCCTTTAGAGAGCATCGTGAGAAAAGGAGAAAATGCTGGTAAACAGCATTTTCTCCTTTTCCCACAATGTTTTTTTATCCTTTACAAAACAAATTTCAAATTTTCAATCACTTTTTTTTGTCGTCTGCAAATGCTTTCGATTCAGACAAGCCTTAAAATTTGTCGTTTGGTAATGAGGGAAAGGGGTTTTAAAATCCCGATGTTCGGCGTGGTGTTGAAGTCTACAAGGATCGCTTCTGGCGACAAGCCTATAATTATGTTTGGCACTATTGGGAGGTTTTGGCAGAAACTGCACTAGAATAGTCAACTGTTCAATAATACATCAATTAACCCTTTTGGCGCCATTTGTATGAAATCTACATTTTGCTGACAGGTTATAAAGAGCCAGGATGTTAGAATTTGCATCGTGTTTCGACGGAATATCTCTTAGAGTATCATGTAGTGTGGATACAATATCGTACTACATTTATTGTGCCGTCTGATCTTAATCTACATCACCAACAAAGGGAAGAAGATTTGCCCTTTACGCTTAAAGGGTGTACTTGAGCGAAACTTGTCTTCATTAAACAAAGATTCGACGACGACTTTTGTTGCGTAATATACATTTATTTTGGATGTTTCTATAGTGTGTGGAGTACAAAATTGGTATCCATGTATACAGAGACATTCTCCGAAATATTTTCCGAAAATAGTAGATTGCTTGTTAACAGCCGTTATTTTCCCCACATTAGATTTACTTTCCATTGCTATGCCTTGTGTCCCTTGTCACCTATCTAGTTAGTTGATACAATAGTCTCTTGTACATTGTACACTCATCAGAAGTCGATCGTTTTCGTGACTATATCTTTAGAGTAGCGATCGACTGTCTATTACCGTCGAAAGAGACCCAGATTCATATTTAAACGAAAAAAAAAAATCACAGTCTCCAAATACTGCCCGCAAAAAGTGTGTGTGTATTTTCTTTTTTTTACCGTGAAAAGACATAATTCTGTTAAATACGACGTTGTTGACATGAACCAAAATAAATCTCTACTACTCCAATTTTGACTGATCACTTCTGAAGAAATCATTGACTGAACACGATGTCATTGATAAGGTATCTTTGATTCTTAATTAAGTCAGGGACCTATGCAAATTTACTCATCGTGTCTATCGCGGTTGTTGTAGGTCTCATCTACTGCTTAACTTCGTCAAACTAATAAAAAATGGAAAAGTATTTAAAGTTTATCTAAAAATGAATTTTAGACAGTAATACAAAATCATCAAATTGAAATATTCTTGATTTAGTTGTTTCAATTAATGATCAACAAACAGCAATCGTGACAAGTAAATAAATGGCAAGGACTCGGTATAGTTGCCGGACTTAATAGGCAGATTGGACCTGTTTTGTTCAATCGAGTATGTATCATACACGTTTTATTTGTATCAAAGCCGCTTATTCCACATTCGTTACTCACTAGTCCTTCAGTACTTTCAGAACTTTGATAAATACTTTCAGTCATGATCGCATTATCTTCCGCTAGCTGCAACTTTCTAATACAAACCTATCTGATTTAGGCACTCTGGGTACAGAACCGGACTACTTTTCAAAACGATGACCGTTACTTCGAATTTGAAAATAAAATGGATGTTTACTCAATTAAAACTCCCTGGTATGATAAATTTACCTGTGGTCAGCTAGCACGTAACCTATGTTCAGCCAAACTGAATAAATCAAGTTAATCAAAAATGAATTTACAAAGAATGTGTCCATGGAGGTCTATACAAAGATTTCAATTGAAAATGGTGACATGTTTTGGTTTTTTTTTTCTTTTAAATGGAGCTTTAGGATTTAAGGAATCGTAATGCAGCCTATTTCCGACAAAGAAATATACAGTTTGGGAATATATCAACCATAGTTCATCTTCTACGTTACTCTACCCTTGGCGGATCGAGCTTGATTTTTAAGTTCACCCGATACGCTTTTTCATTGGATGCAGCCAGCTCTAGCTGCAACGAATGAAATCGCTCATAGCATTTCATCAGTGATAAAAATAGAACAAGGTCTCCACCTTTCGAATAAAAGGTAAAACATGGAAACCCACGTGGATGTCTGTTTATCGCTTCATGTGTATTCGTAAGCGGTTTGTAAAAGGGTATTTCATTGACTTGCAGAAATATGATGTAAAGGGGAGTAATAACCAACATCCAGTAGAGGACACATCGCAGGAATCTCGAAATCGGACTCAGTCAGCCAAGGTAAGATCCACGTAGTGATCGTAAACTTGGCTCGCGAAGATGACCATAGTTATACAGTAGAATGATTTGATCGACAGAATACCCAAGGTATGTGAAATGCCTTAGTATAGCCTGGAATACCATGTAATATTTTTGGTTAAAGTGACAAAATATGCAAATCCTACATTCCTAAATTATTTTGGATGTCAAGTATATCTTTGCTGGTTTTGACAGATTCTAATAGGAACGTCATTCCAAAAATCCATATATCATGGATGTGTTTTAGCCCTTTCCAAACAATCCCTGGTTTTTACGGGTCTGGAATAGTAGCCTTTTGAAAACATTGTGGGAAAAGGAGAAAATGCTGGTAACCAGCATTTTCTCCTTTTCCCACAATGTTTTCTACCCTATCATAGACATAAATAATCTTTTCAGCAAGAGTTGAATTGTCGTCTGCAAATGCTTTCAATGTGGTCTAGTCCAAAAGTTTCTCGTTTGGGAAAGGGTTATAGAGTCAATCTTCCTATTTTGGTTTTATAACAAATTCCTAGTAAAAAAGTTAAGCTTTCAAAAGCCTGTACTTAAAAGCTTTTCCATCAGTTTCAATATCATCCCCCCCCCCCTTTCGCTTACTTCAACATGATTCCACTGTTTTCAGCAATATATTAGTTATATGAGGTCACCTAGTGCTCTTGTGAAGTTTTCATTTACCAGTATCGCGCATAATATTCTCCCAAAGTTACAGTCTGCTTTCTAAAATAGCCAGCATGGAAACAATGATCTGCCATGAGAGAGAAATAAATCCTATTGCTTGAACTATCATCTAAGAACTGCCGAGCAATAGAACCGAGCAAGCGACCTCCCTAGTTTTACGTATATTGTCGAGACTTATTTAGCGGGCTTGGTGGTTAGTTCTAGATCAAGGGTAACAACCTACGTCACAGGAAGTGATATCGGACATGGGCATTTTCATAACTTATGTCCGCCATATTGAAAATTAAAGTACGATATGAAGATTGAATAAGGCTAGCTTGGGTGGATACAAATGGACTACAAAGACTCTCATGTATTTATCAAAGACATTAGATGAATACATTTAATATTTTGATGTTTTAGGAAGCAAATGTCTATATATATGCACAAACACTTTGGCCAAATATCAAAAAGTGTTTGGGTTTTAGTAGTTGGTCGAAGTCTATTCCATTATTATAAGTAGTTAACAAAAGCCTTGACAAAAAACAAAGTCCCAAGGCATTGTACGCTTTGGAGGTCTAAAGACTTTTTCAGATCATTTAAAAGAACGATTACGAAAAAAAAATAACAGTCTTACCCAACAAGCACACTGACTTTATAACAAGGGTCCGATATCACTACCTGTGACGTCACACTGACGTACATTGTGAGGGGTGTAGATGCAAACATGCAAAATACTATGACATCACAAATCTACAGCCTGAAATGCAGACTGTAGCAAACTGAGACATCAAGCATTTCTTGACCCTTTGGCTGCTAAGCGCGACTCGCTGACCTTCTGCGGACAATGTAGATCAAGATCAGACTGCACAGAACGTGCAGTCTGATCTTGGATCTACATTTTCCGATAAGGAGATTATTCCTTAAACCATAACTTTGAAGAAGCAATATTTGGGTTATTAATATTGAACTGAAAATTTCATTTCAGTTATTTAACAGGATAAGTGTTAAGAAATGCTTGTAGCCAGAAGCTTCTCCCGCCGCAGATGAAAACAGATACATTTTGCGGTTAAACGTTTTTTTTTTTACCTATTTTCGGGTAATAAACTGTTCACGACCATGTCTCCCTCTCTACTGTCTCGTAGGGGTAATTTGCCAATATAATGTGAAGAATGGTGGTGACCCAGCAAGAAGACTTCATGTATGGGAAGTTTTTTTTTTGTTCAAAAAAGAAATATGAGTTCTTAAATTAAGAATCATTACGTCTCATAAACTAGTTAAACCCCTGTGTAGACATGTTTTCTCTGTATTAACTTCTTGTATTCTGACAATTCGTACATATAAACGCTTTCGGTGCCACATGCCAAAATTGAGGCATTTATGGAACTTAAAGATCAAAATTATCCTGCACAAAACATGCGACCAGGGCCCGTATTCACCAACCATTTTTAAGAATAAAACTATCGTCTTATTCTCAGAATTTTGTCAGTGTGAAAGTAACACAACTTCTGATTGCCTAAACCATTTGTTAAGACAAAGAATGTTCTTAAGAATGGTTGGTGAATATGAAGCCAGATCCTTGATACATACAACCTGCTTATATATAAAGGATTTGTGGGGTTTTTTTTTTTCGATGAAAGATCGAAATTTATTTCAGCGAGTGAACACCATGGGTAATATTTTCACGAGTGGCGCAGCCACGAGTGAAAATATTACCGATGTTGTTCACGAGAAAAAAAAATACTCCATTTATTTCATGCTTTTAACCCTTTCTTGGAGGAGCTTTATCAAAAACCAGTACAGTTCTTTTCCGTTATTCCCCGTGGAGTACCCCTCCCGTATAGCAACGCATCACAATATTACGTCAAGCGCGAGAAATGTAAGGTATATGACATCATATTTCCCTTCTGTTGCGCAATTAACATAGGCAACAAGAACGTGAAAATCGGCATTTTCACTGGTGGTACCAGTGTATGATCGAAAAAATATTTTCATTGCTATTTCTCGATATCCTACCGGGAAGCATAAAATAAAAATAGTCAATTCCGAACGATAAAGCATATCTGATTTAAGCAGGTTTTATTTATTAACCGCCAGGATGTGGTCGTAACGTTACATATGAACCAAGTTCCGTGAAAAGTGGGCTTAAAGAATCTGAAAAGGATCGATTCAGGTCAGCCTGCGCAGTCCACGCAGGCTTATCTTTGCCAACACTTTTGGATTTTTGTTGTTTTTTTTTCGTGTCAAAGGACCAGTGTACCTCGTGATTCTGTCAGCTGTAGGAGAAAATAGATTTTACTGATCCACAATCATAGTTGGCTTGCAACACGCGAAAAGGGACATTCGGACATTTGCGTAAAGTGTCGTCTCGGATCAGCCTGCGCACTGCGCGCAGGCTGATCCGAGACGGCACTTTCCGTTTTTTTGCAATTTTCCTATTTTACGCAAGTTTACAGTAGCACAAATTCTAATGTAGTCGTAAAGTGTTGTCTCGGATTTGTCTGCGCGGACTGCGCAGGCTGATCCGAGACGACACTTTACGCAAATGTCCGAATGCCCCTTTTTCGCGTTTTTGCAAGCCATATAATGACTTGAATTGTACCATGGATCACGGAGACGCAGTAAGTCCCCTTTTACCAGAGCATGGCTCTGTTATATTTGACACTGAAAGTGTTGACGAATTGTTTTATTTTGACGTGTTAGTTAAGATTAAAAAACGTCCCACAAGGAAATGCTCATTATTTCTCTTCTGATGGGGTTCTCATGTCGGTTGTCATTTTGGGTTTTCATCCAAATCAAATTAGCTCATGTTGAGCTCAAACTTTTCTCGTTCATGTTTGACACATTCGTTTCAATTAATTTTTAGGCGTCTTGGGTTCCCTGGGGGAGGGTTTTGTCAATATCGACATAAAAGAGAGTTTTGGTGTATTTTTTTCCGGTGAGAGAGAGGTTGTTTAAAGTGGACAGGAAAATACTGAATAAGGTGTTATAATCTTTCTTCGAATTACAGAGAGAGAGAGACAGACAGACAGACAGAGAGAGAGACAGACTGACAGACAGACAGGCAAATAAATAAAACGGATAAAGAGCGTACATTCGAAATCGTTTCTGATTTATTGAGTAAATTGATTAACATATCTATTCGTTTTAAAAGCAACATTTCAAGTATATTTTCAAGTATAGCTAGCGCTTCGTCCAGAATAAATAGACTGGTTCTGCATACTCATCCAATAGAATTCCGTTTTTTACCTAAGCATGTTAGATAACCTCATAATATCATTTTCTCGGCAATTGATAACGTTACCGCTATGTTAGTGAATCACAAATTACCTAAAAGTTACAAACAGTGTACAAGTCTGGTTTCCGAAAAACGAGTGAACAGTGTAAGGTTGCTGAATGGTTGAAATACAAAAAAACATAGACACCCGTGTTGCACATAACAAAAATCGAAGTAGGTAACAGCGGTATGTCATGTGGTTATCAAGATTTATCATCTACAAATATTTCTTAATGAGTAAAGCAGATAATCTCACTTCATATTTATACAGAAACCACTAGAAAAAAATTGACACAAAAAATCACTTCGCAGGATTGTATGCGAAGTATTTTGAGATTTTTCCCTTGCTCCCTTTCCGCTTTTTGTCATCATTTAACTTATAGTTCATCCTTGTTCAAGATACAATGCGTCGGTCTAATTCAAAAACCTCGTAACTACAGCTTGTTTCAAGCTGTAGTTACGAGGTTTTTGAAGTAAACCGACGATTTGTAATTTTATGAACGCACACATATATCCTAAATTTCGAGATTGGCATTTTATTAGCTCAAAAGAAACTCTTTTCGTAAGAAGATTTGCGTTTAAATTGTCGGATTATTCGAGTTATCCAAACTCGGTTGAAATGCACCTATGCGTCTAAAGGCAGGGTACAAAAAAAGTTTGATGTATAACAACAATGGCGCCGCAAATCAGTTGTTTCTGAAATAAAGCACATTACAGCGTTTCAAATTGTAAATTTCAAAAGTAAATTCATGCAAAAATCGGTAAGAAATGAACTGAGAATCCCTAAACAATCTTTAGAATCCAACTAAAAACATAAAAAAGAAAGATGAAATAATGGTAAGACACCACGATAGCCTCTCTTCGGCGAAATTCAACGTAAGTTCAAAGGAGCTATGCACATATGCAGTTGTTACTAGACAAACAACACAAGAAATTAGACTTAAAACTATTTTCCACATTACCAAATTGATATTAAAAACGGGTATGAAATGACAAAAGTATGTACGAAATGATCACAATAAAAAGCATAGGTGGGTACGAAATGACAAAATCTGTACGAAATGGCCTTGGTACGAAATAATCTTGTTACGAAATGACTGAAAACCGAGTAAACAGTATAACTGCCTCCATAGGTGCTTTTCAAAAGCGAATAAAAAAAAAGTGCCACCTCACAATGTGGACAAATAATAACAAACGGAAAGGCTGATGGAATTAACATAAATATGGATACGGATTTTTAACAGTTAAATCTGTACTTTTTTTCCATAAAGAAATATTGGTAAACAGTAATGGTGACAATCCAATACTGCACTTCTCGATCAGGGCCAGCAGCCAAACCATGCTCGTATAAAAGCTGGGAGAGGGCTTCAGAGTTCACAAAAGTTGACAGGAACTTTGAGCGATTAAACCCGGTCTTTTGGGACAGGGAAGAGGTAAACATCAGTTCGCGAACGCGATTCTGTAATTTAGACGGCGGCAACGACTCTTTAACTTTGTCGATGACCTTTCCACGAATTAGGTGCATTGAAAATAAGACGAGTTTGCGACTAAAGGGATGCTCTTCAGCGTATAGTTCTAAACTCTTTTTCTGCTAAAGTTCTTTCAAATGGCCTTACCCACGCCGTAGATAAATATCAGACTACAATCGGGGGTCCAAAGTCAAAGAAAAGGGGTCAGGGAAAACTCGGAACACAACAAGTGTGCCGCACAGAGCTTTCGCAAAAATGCTTAACTCTTTACCAAACAAACAAAAAGTAGAATGTCCAAGTTGAAAGCTTCGCAGACGACAGTGAAAATGTGATTCAAGTGGTGGATCATTTATTTGATAAGACAGAAAGCAATGTGGGAAAAGGAGAAAATGCTGGTGACCAGCATTTTCTCCTTTACACACAATGTTTTCAAAAGGCTTCTTCTGCAAGGCCATTTTAAACTGGGATTGTGCAGTAAAGGGTTAACCCTTTCCCAAACAAGCCCTGGTTTTTACGTGTCTGCACTAAAACTCTTTTGAAAACACTGTGGGAAAAGGAGAAATTGCTCGTAACGAGCAATTTCTCCTTTTCCCGAAGTGTTTTCTACCCTTCTTGAGAACTTTCTGCCATTTTCTCAAAATCAAAAATTGTCGTCTGCAAACACTTTCGGTTTGGAAGAGTCGAAAATTTGTCGTTTGGGAAAGGGTTAAAGAACGAAATGATTATTCTGTGCACTAAAAACATTATTCTGATAAATCTGAACTGTTGACTTGTCTATTACATTTATTTTTCAGTTTATTTGCACTGAATTGGCTTTACATTATTATTTCAAACTATTAGATAGCAATAGAGAATGTAGAACAAGATCAGTCTGTGCGTATTTGCAGGCTGATCTTTTTTCACTCTCTGTTTATCTACAAGGTTGCTAATCGCTACTCGGTAAGGGGAGGGGGGAGGGGGGTTAGAGGGCAGTGTAGATCAAGATCTGCCATCATGAAGGGCGCAGTCTGATCTCAGTTTAAACGTATTTATTTTACACCGATTGAGAAACAAGTTCTTATAATTTATACTAATCTCTCTCGATATTTTTCTTCCTGGAAACTACACCAGTATTCACACCAAATCTGTGGGCTAATGAACAATCCCAAAGTTGACATCCGCTCCTGGGTATCAAACTCGGGACCTTATGGTCATGAGGCTCATGTTCTATCTCACAGCCACAAATAGAAGCCTAATATTGTATATATACTGTCCGACACAGTATTTTTCCCAATGAAATCAGGTATAAAATAGAAATAGTTTTGTTTTCATTATTGAGCAGTCTTTTTTCGTTTCATTTCTCTAGAACTTTAACCGTTATCCTGCTAAATAGCCAGAATAAGATTTTCATTTCGATGCTGTTTCAAAGTTATGTTCTGAGTAATAACATCTCCTTATTTCATGCTTTCCGGTAAGTTATCAATGAAATATCATTCGATATTTCATGGTCGTGACCATTGAAAATACCGATTTTTATATTCCAGTTACCTAGGATAAATGTCTCACAACCAGATGGAAATATGACGTCATTTATCTTACATTTCTCGCGCTTCATGTAATATTGTAATTAATGCGTTGCTAGGCGTAGAGGGAAGGGGTACGCCACAGGGAATAACTAGAAACAACTCGATGTTGATAAAGTTCCTCCTAGAAAGGGTTAAATGCATGAAATAAATAGAGTTTTTTTTTCGGTGGTGTTCACGACATGAAATAAATTTCGATCTTTAACCGAAAAATACAAATATCCTCTATTAATCAGACAGTGGAGATTTAAGATCAGACTGCACGTTCTGTGCAGTCTGATCTTGGATCTACACTGTCTGCAAAAGGTCAGTGAGTCGAACTGAGCAGCCTAAGGTTTAAGGAAAACTGTATCCACGGTCGACAATGGCAGCAGAAGAGTTAAACAATCTAAAAGACAATATTTGCAGTAATTGTCTCGAAGTTCAGGTTAATTTTGCATGAGGGCACAATGATGGCGTTTTATTTGATTTTCGGTGAGAGCCGCTAGATCAATAAGGAAAGACGTCTAACGTCTGATGAGGAATTATCTGTCATGGCTCTTGCATTGTTTTTCTGTACACGGTATAGAGTTTTTGACTTCGTTTAACCCTTTACCACATAATGACGAGTTTTAAAGCCCCAGAGGAAGATGCCCTTTGAAAACATGTGGGAAAAGGAGAAAATGCTGGTAACCAGCATTTTCTCCTTTTCCCACAAGGTTTCTACACTGTCAAATGCAAAATTGCACCATTTGAGCCACTTTGGAATTGTTGTTTGCAAATGCTTTCAGTTTGAATAGGTCTAAAATTTGCTGTGTGGTAACGGATTAACCCTTTACAACATAATGACGAGTTCTAAGGCCCCAGAGGAAGAAACATTTTGAAAACATTGTGGGAAAAGGAGAAAATGCTGGTAACCAGCATTTTCTCCTTTTCCCACAATGTTTTCTACCCTATGAAAGCAAAATTGCATTATTTGAGCCACTCCGGAATTGTCGTCTGCAAATGCTTTCAATTTGGACAGGTCTAAACTTTTGCTTTGTGGTAACGGGTTAAACTTTGGTCAGATAATGCTGTGTTGTAACTCTTTACCAAACGACAACATTTCAGACTCTTCCAAATTGAAAGTGTTTGCAGACGACAAAAAAAAAAGTGACAGAAAACTTGAAATTTGGTTTGTGAAAGGTAAAAAACATTTTGGAAAAAGGAGAAAATGCTGGTTACCAGCATTTTGTCTTTTTTCCCACAATGTTTTCAAAAGGCTTCTATCTCAAGGTCGTTAAAAGTAGAAACAAAACAGAACTGTTACGCTCCGTGTTTTAATGACCTCGAAGAAGAAAGCTTTTGAAACCATAGTCGGAAACATAAATCGGCGAATAATATATAGCATTACCTGCTTGTCTATCGATGGCCTTTACCCTTTCAATAAATATTTATGATAACAATAATAATAATAATAATAATAATAATAATCATCATCATCATCATCAAAGTAGTACTAATACAGATAAACAAATGAAAGAAGAAAAAGTAACAAAATTTGATCCAGCAAACGCTTCAAAAAGACATTTTTTGACCCGTCAACCTTGACATCCCGTATGCTAAAAATCCTATAAGTTGTAAGACTTTGATAACATTGTGGGAAAAAGAGAAAATGCTGGTAAACAGGATCATAATTTAAGCCGTATTTCATTTGTTGCTTGAAAATTCCCTCTTTTGACAATTATTTGCTTCCAAAACTCTATTTCTACAGTATCGAAATAATTATGGCTTGCCACACGCGAAAAGGGGCATTCGGACATTTGCGTAAAGTGTCGCCTCGGATCAGTTTGCGCAGTCCGCGCAGGCTAATCCGAGAAAGCATTTTTCCTTTTAATGATATTTTCTGTTTTGCACATGTCTACTGTAGCACAAAATCTAATGTAGTCGTGAAGTGCCGTCTTGGATTAGCCTGCGCGGACTGCGCAGGCTGATCCGAGACGACACTTTACGCAAATGTCCGAATGTTCATTTTCGGGTGTTGCAAGCCGATAATATTACTTTACAAATCATACAAATAAAGATAACTTTATGATAATGGTAAATCCTTACATATTTATAATAGTCCATCATTTAATCCGCATATTGAACAGTAGCTAAATAACTACATCAAGTGGGATTCACCTACGTTTTAAATAACCCTTTGACCAACTTTCAAAGCTACTGTCACCTTTGCAGCCAGTGTAGATCAAAGATCAGACTGCACAAACGTGCATTCTGATCTTTGATCTACACTGTCCATTCTACCAAGACATTCTTGCTGAAAGCAACTTTGGAATTGAGTTAGTTTAGTCCTTTTTCTAAGTAAAAAATGTCTGTTCGATTTATTCAGCACAAAAGAGTTAAACCTTTACGATCGTAAGAGAGAAGTTATCTGCAAATGCTTTCAATATGGACAGTTTTAAAATTTTGTGATCATATAACCAGCATATTCTCCTTTTCCAACAATGCTTCCTACTCTGTCAGAGAATTAAAGCTTATTCGTACCGATTTTGATTTTGTTGTTTGCAGATAATTTGAAAAATCTAAAATTCATCATTTGAGAAAGGGTTAGAATATACAAGATAATCAATAACTTATTTAGTTATTCAAGTCACAAAATTCAGCAAAATAGACAGAAAGTTGGCGTGAAATACTTAATGTACAGATTTCTTTCAAATCCATTCATTTAGTAACACATGGTTCAATTGAAATGAAAGCAATTTCTCTTTGCTAGGAATTTGTGGGAATAAGAGGAATATCTGGAAAAGAAATAGATAGAGGATATTAGTTTTTGCGGCTGAATATCGAAATTTATTCTATCGAGTGAACATTATCGGTAATATTTTCATGAGTGGCGCAGCCACTCATGAAAATATTACCGATGATGTTCACTCGATAAAATAAATTTCGAATTTTAAACCGAAAAAAATAAATACATTCCATTTACTTTATGCTTTTTTAAACCTTTCTGGGTGGAAGATTATCAAATTTCAGTATATACTTCTTTCTCAGTTATTCCCCATGGCGTACCTCCTCCACATAGCAACGCATTACAATATTACGTCAAGCGTGAGAAATGTAAGGCAAATGACGTCATATTTCCATCTGGTTGTGAGGCGAGCACATTTTACTCAGGTTACTAGAATATAAAAATCGGTATTTTCACTGGTCGTAACTATGAAATATCGAAAAATAACCATCATTTTCTTTTCCTACAATAACTTCTAACCTTCACATAACAAATTTCAATTTTTTTTTGTCCCTTTAGTTTTTTCGTCTGCAAATACTTTCGATTTGGACAACCTAAAATATTATCGTTTGGTAAGAGCTTTTCTGCTCGGCAACTTGGTTTCTTTCCAGCGTTTACATACGAGACATAGGAGTTCTAAATTAATGTTCTGCGATGAGGAATGAACCCTGTCTCATAGGCTCTCATCAAATAGTGTTATAAGGCTTCTGTTTGTGTTTATAGAGTACTGCAAAGTGTATGCCATTATCAGAGTATCGTAAATACTCCGTTTTGCTGTTAGTTAAGATAAATAATGTATTATTAGATTAACAAAATCAACAAATTTAGCCGGAGACGCTTGAGTATGCTATACAAAATGCTCTCTCGCAAAAAAAAAAAGTTTTCGACATGTCACGGTTTATCCTATATTGTTTCGCTGCCGCATGTAAATCTCGTTGCATTGTATGAAATACTGAGATGAAATTCCCGGCACAGACCCAACCTTTTCCTTCATGAAGAAGTAAGAGACGAAGATCCAGGATCAGTCTATATTTTTTCGACAGTTTGGTCCTTATTTCCATACTCCACAAAAGACATTTAACCCATTACCACACCATCCCTATTTTTTTAAACGACCCTGAGAAAAAAGCCTATAGAAAACATCGTGGGAAAAGAAGAAAATGCTGGTAACATCCATTTTCTCCTTTTCCCACAATGTTTTCTACCCTTCACAAGACAAATTTCCATTTTTCAGTAACTTTTGTTTTGTCGTCTGTAAGTGCTTTCGATTTGGACAAGCCTAAAATAGTGTCGTTTGATAATAAGTTTAGACGCACAAAGCGGTGGGACAGTATAATGTTCAAAGAAAACACTTAGTCCATTGGACAGTTGTACATTTTCAGTATGTATACGTTACTATAGGCTAAAACATGGGCTTTCGGGAATGGCAAAGATTAGAATAAGCCTGCCCGTAACGCGCAGTCTCACCTTGAGTCTTTGTCATTCTCTTATTCAGTCAAGCTTATTCAAATAAAACTACATAAAACTCGTTTTCGTGAATTGTATTTTAACCCTTTCCCAAACAAGCCCTGGCTTTTACGTGTCTGCAGTAAAAGTCTTTGGAAAACACTGTGGGAAAAGGAGAAATTGCTCGTAACGAGCAATTTCTCCTTTTCCCGCAGTGTTTTCTACCCTTTTTGAGAACTTTCTGGCTTTTTCTCCAAATCTAAAATTGTCGTCTGCAAACTCTTTTGGTTTGGAAGAGTCCAAAATTTGTCGTTTGGGAAAGGGTTAAGCAAATAAAGGATGTCAAGTTTATAAAATTGGTGTTAACAGATATTCAGAATCAAAGCACCGACACCACCGTAGTTTTATGCTGGACAAGTAGGACTAATGTTGCAAAGGTTATGAATTCGAACGCTGGATCGCTGAATATTGACGAAATGAACAATGACTAAGTGTTGATCCACGATCAGGGTTACACGTTCTGTGCGGTCTGATTTAGATCCATACTCGTCTGCAAATGGTATTGTTTTTGCCTATGGAGCTAAAATTTAAATAAATTGAAACATGCTCTCGCAAAGGGGGGCTTAACTCTTTACCACACGACAAAATTTTAGACTGGTTCAAATTGAAAGCATTTGCAGATAACAAAATAAAGGTGACTGAAAAATTGAAAGTTGTTCTGGGAAGGACTGAAAACACCGTGGGAAAAGGAGAAAATGCTGGTTACCAGCATTTTCTCCTTTTCCTACAGTGTTTTAAAAAAGGCTTCTTTCTAAGGGGCGTTAAAAGAAGGGATATAGAGGATATTTGTTTTTTTCGGCGCAGCCACTCGTGAAAATATTACCGATGGTGTTCACTCGGTGAAATAAATTTCGATCTTTCACCGAGAAAAACAAATATTTTATTTATTTCATGCTTTTAACCCTTTAACCCTTGGAGGAGCTTTATCAAAATCCAGTAAGGTTCTTTTCATTTATTCCCCGTGGCGTACCCCTCCCGCATAGTAATGCATTACAATATTACGTCAAGCGCAAGAAATGTAAGGTACATGACGTCATATTTCCTATCAGGTTGTTATGTATATACACGCACATTTCCCTAGGCAACAAGAACATGAAAATTGGTATTTTCACTGGTCGTACCAGTGTAAGATCGAAAAATATTTTCACTGCTATTTCTCGATATCCTACCGGACAGCATGAAATAAAGAAAAATATTTTCACTGCTATTTCTCGATATCCTACCGGGAAGCATGAAATAAATAGGGAATATTTGTATTTTTCGGTGAAAGATCGAAATTTATTTCATCGAGTGGACACCATCGGTAATATTTTCACGAGTGGCGCAGCCACGAGTGAAAATATTACCGATGGTGTTCACGAGATGAAATAAATTTCGATCTTTCACCGAAAAAAAAACAAATATTCTATTTATTTCATGCTTTTAACCCTTTCTTGGAGGAGCTTTATCAAAATTCAATACAGTTCTTTTCCCTTATTCCCCGTGGCTTACCCCTCCCGCATAGCAACGTTACGTAAAGCGCCTGAAATGTAAGGTATATGACGTCATTTTTCCCATCTAGTTGTTAGGCACGCGCAATTTACCTAGGCAACAAGAACGTGAAAATCGGTATTTTCACTGGTCGTACCAGTGTAAGATCGAAAAAATATTTTCACTGCTATTTCTCGATATCCTACCGGAAAGCATGAAATAAAGAAAAATATTTTCACTGCTATTTCTCGATATCCTACCGGAAAGCATGAAATAATGTATGGTAATGGGTTAATCCATCTCCGTGATAGATTATACCAATGAAGTCATCACATTATTATGGATCCATAATATATAGCTACTGTTTTTAACAATCGACCAAATCATGAGATAGACTGGTCCTTGGACAAACAAAAAAAAAATGACCAACATCGAAAAGTTTCGGCCCAGGTCAGCCTGCGCGGACTGCGCAGGCTGGCCTGGGTCGATACTTTTCGCAGATCCCTGAAGCTCCCTTTTTGTAAGAGTATGCATGACTCAATTATTTCCGCTCATAGATAATCGTCTTTTTTTTTTCTTACTGGAATGGAAAGGATGTTTTCAGATAGCGTAAGCAGATTGCATTTCAACAGGATGTTTTTCCGATCAAGATAAATATTTATATCAAACACACTTCAATGATTTACCTGCAAAATTATTTTGAAGGCGTTTACTTAAAGGTGTTTAAGTATACGTACTCATGGCATTTATTAATTTGAACCATACTCTGTAAAATGGAGGCTTAATACATCAGCGAAAAGTATCGATCCAGATCAGCTTGTGCATTCCACGCAGGCTGACCTGGGCCGAAACTTTTAACTATTGGTCAGTTTTCTGTATGTACATAGACCAGTCTACCTCATGATTAAGTCGGTGTATCCGTAGGTATGTTGTGGCTTGCTTGGCACCATGGATCACGGAGATGTATAGAGCCCGCTTTTTCCATATGACCTGCAATTCGTGAAAATGGACATACGGACATTTGCGTAAAGTGTGGTTTCGGATCAGCCTGTCGTAGAAAAGGTAGCATCACGTTTTAATAGCTTACCTTTTAACGCTGATCAGTTTTGGTTCACTTGGGGGCTTTAGAGCTATTGCACAAAAATGGAGAAAATGCAAACCCCTCTTTTTTTAAAATATTTATATATTTTATGCCCGTTTACAAAAGATCCCGATAATTTTTTCCAATTCTATTTTGTCGTCTGTAAATGCTTTAAATTTGAAAAGGTCAAAAGTTTTATCGTCTGGTAGGAATAAAGAAAGAAGAACAATACAATACTATTAGATTATATATTCCGGTGTTACAGTGAGAACATATAGGATATGACGTATGTTGGCGACGGAGACAAAATTTTATTAAATGACGTTAGACAAATGTTATTTGTTAACCCTTTGGCTGCATAGCGCGAATCGCTGACCTTTTGCGGACAGTGTAGATCAAGATCAGACTGCACAGAACGTGCAGTCTGATCTTTTATCTACCCTGTCCGATAAGGAGATGTTATAACCCAAAACATAACGGAAATAGGAATATTGGTTTTTTTTACAATATATATTATGGAAAAGAAAAGTTTCTTTCAGTTATTTAGCAGGATAAGTCTTCAGACAGCCTTTTGCAAACTTAGTGATGTTTTATTTTAAACTTAATTAACTCATTACAAAACGACAATATTTTAGGCTTGTCCAAATCGAAAGCATTTATTTAATTTTGCAGATGACAGAATAAAACTGACTGAAAATTAAAAATTTGTTTTGTGAAGAATAGAAAACATTGTTGGAAAAGGAGAAAATGCTGGCTACCAGCATTTTCTTCTTTTTTTACAATGTTTTCCGAATGCTTCTTTCTCAGGGTCGTCAAAAGGAGGGATTTAGGGGTAATGAGTTAACAAAGTTTTATTTCAGGGGGAAGCTCCGGTAACCTGGGTTTCCTCCAGGATGTATGTTCTGTATTATAAGAAGTAGCATAATGTTCGAACATACTGAAAAAAATGGTTGTAATTCAATAGGAATTCAAAATTTAGTCAAATACCATCGGCAACTAGACCTAAATGAATCTTCACTGTGAACTGGCCACCGTTGTAAACCGTGTATTACCTATACACGTAGTAGTATCATGGGCGGTAACCAGTCTATCTTCACTGATATAACCTACTCACCTACTTCTTTGATAGGGAAATAATTTTGGAATTGAAATAGTTCCAAGAAACTTATACATGTTCAAGTACAAATACTTTTTTTAAACCTTGAAATACTGAGCAAGATTATTACGGTCATTAATTTTGGCCATCATAGTAAATTAACATTAAAAAATTGTGTTAGACGTAGTTTGGAAACAGAGAGCAGGAATGCAAATTTGCTTAAATAAATGACGATACAAAGTAATGCAGTGACGCCACGAAATCATAATTATATCATAAATATATGAATCTACACTGAGCATTAAGTTAACTACCATCGCTCGCGTCTATAATCTATTTGTCGACTTTTGAAAATGTTTCAGAAATTTTGGAACGTGTTTATGATTATAAAAGTTTGAAAGAACATTTCGAACAAAAATATATTTGTAGCTCGGCAACAAGAAAAATCATGTTCTTAACGTGCAGTTAACTGTACATGTAGGGCTAGAATGTCTCTCACCGAGGCTCCGAATTTACTCTCCTGTGTTGGCCGAGTTCAACCTCTGGATCAATCGGTATCGCAGTGCGAGTATGGGTGGGCTCCAGGAATCAATTAATTGGACTGAGTAAAGTCCAAGTGTTAAGAATATGTATCACAACCGTTTTAAGTAAATATGTTGTTGAATCTACTAAGAATCATAAATGCAAATAGAAAGATCATTATAAAACTATGATAGAATAGTGATGGACATACTCAATTCTTCCAAGGATAAAGCGAAGTCTCATTAATGGAGTGTTTTTAATACCATGGCGTAACCCTTAGTTCTGCCGTTTTATTCTTTACCCTTTCCCAAACAACAAAATTTTAGACTGGTCCTAAGTCAAAGCAGTTGCAGATGACAAAATAAACGCAAGTCAAAAATTAAAATTTGTTTCCAGTAGGGCAGAAATCTTGTGGGAAAAGGAGAAAATGCTGGTTACCAGCATTTTCTCTTTTTCCCACAGTGTTTTCAAAAGGTTTCTTTTTCAGGGCCGTAAAAACTAGGGATTGTTTGGTAATGGGTTAACAAAGAGGGCAAAAACCAGTATTGTCTTATTTTCTCATAGATCTAACGTGCTCTGTGCTTTTGTAAACAAATAACATAATATGCACTAAATTTTAATAATTTGTCTTCTGCAAAAGTTTTCCTCGTGAATGAATCTTATATGTGTCCATGTGTAAAGCGTTAACTTTATACCAAACGACAACATTTTAGACTAGTTCAAATTGAAAGCATTTGCAAACGACAAAATAAAGGTGACTGAAAAATTGAAATTTGTTCTGGGAAGGGTAGAAAACACTGTGGGAAAAGGAGAAAATGCTGGTTTACCAGCATTTTCTCCTTTTTCTTATAGTGTTTTCAAAAGGCTTCTTTCTTAGGGGCGTCAAAAGTAGGAAGTGAGTGGTGATGGATTAAACAAGAATAAAGACATAGTGGTGTACACTAAAATAATATCCATTTGTACTATGCGGATTAAATCTCAAATCCATTTGTTTCCTTTTTTTATCATTTTCCATTAATGCCGCGACGAGAACAATATTATTCTTAATCAGAAATCTATTGTATTTTATCTTTCACGACCTTTCACCCTGGCTGACTTTTCATTTATTTGTACAGACGGTATCTCGATCGCCATTGTCAATATTTAGATAATGTCACTTTTCAGCGAGCAATTAATCCCAGTTGCATCCATTACTTTAGTCATCGTTGACTGATAGCATACTACGATGTTGCGGTGGATGATTTTGCTAAAGGGGGCTCTTCCATCCCTATGGTTAGTTTAGTTTAAACATATTTTATTTGCAACATTTTACATACGAAATATAATAAGACAGTTACAAAATATACTTAGAATATGCTACAAAATGGATTGGAACGAAAGCATAAGCTTATACCGTTCCTTTCCATGGATTCCAGATACCATCTAGAATCCATGGAAAGGAACAGTATAAGCTTATGCTTTCGTTCCAATCCATTTTGTAGCATATTCCCTATGTTTATGGGACGATAATATAATATTGGCTTGCAACACGCGAAAAGGGGTTTTCGGACATCTGCGTAAAGTGTCGTCTCGGATCAGCCCGCGCAGTTCGCGCAGGCTGATCCGAGACGACACTTTCCGTTCTAATGTGATTTTCTGTTCCGATAAAGTCTACTGTAGCACAAAATCTAATGTAGTCTTTAAGTGACGTCTCGGATTAGCCTGCGCTGAATGCGCAGGCTGATCCGAGAGGACACTTTACGCAAATGTCCCAATGCCCCTTTTCCCGTGTTGCAAGCCATATATGCAGTTATATCGATATTAAATGGTGCCTGTTTACATACAATTCATGTACTGGTGATAAATGATCACATGTAATCCCAGCAAGTGTTTACAGAACTCCAGGGTAAAATCTAAAAAAGATATCTATAAGTGGTTGAATAAGCAAATATCACTAAGTTTTGAAGTTCTTACACTTCTATTTCTTATCTAAAGACGGTTTGCAAATTAATCTTACTGAAATCAGAGTAATATCTTTGAAGTTTGGTATTAAGGTAAGACCTGTGTAATGCACTTCCGGTGAAAATTCGAATTGGTTGATACATAAGGATGAGTAAGGATTTATGCAGAAATAATATTTTTGCACATTTCTAACGGATCAGAAATTCCGTTTATGTCTATCTTGAAAATTATTTTTTGATACTTTGTTAGTTTTCTGAAAAGGGAGGTAATTATTATATCTTTTTGAATTGAGAATATAGTGGTTGTAGATTTAAAAATGATAATTCAAAGGGGGAAAAATGGACAAAATGAATTGGTGAAAGTAGTTCAATAATACTTATTTTTAATTATAGCTAATTTTGCAGGATGATATTTTAGTGGAAATAGCTGTTTTCCATTACACAGGTCTTACCTTAACCTTACTGAAATCAGAGTAATATCTTTGTAGTTTGATATTAATTTATAAATCTAAAGAAAAAAAGCCCCTATAAATTATAGTGAGGTTTTTTTCAAAAACGAGTATTCGCACTTTATTTGTCAATTTCATTTACATGTACTTATGATATGATAGAATAGAACAGAAGAGAAGTCTATTAGAAGACAAACTTGTACACAGTTGTACACAGTCACAAAAAAAGTATCATTTATAAACATGAAATAAACGAGACCTATAGAGTATGACAGCTATTAAAAGGACTTACATTGTACAATATACGTGTGTAGAACTTTCAGAAAAGTCAAAAGATATGTTTGATATAATTTAATTCTTACTTTACAGTGCCGCACATACATTTGTATATTGAACAGTAGGTATACAGAAAAAATGAAAAAAAAAAAAAAGGAAACAAGTACTTTGGACATGTAGGCTTAGGATGTTTTTTTTTTTCGAACATAAATGGCATTTTTGATGAATCTCAGCAACAATAATAATGACTGACTTATGCGTGTAGTGCTTTTAACAAAGCTAGAAAATATATTTCATATAATTCAACTATTAATTCAGAATACCATACATATTGAGAGCACTATAAGTATGAGTTTCCAAAAGATGGAAGGGAAAAAACAACATAATGAATTTGACATGTAGGTTAAGCATGTCAGTAAACCTCAACTTTTTGCCATTGGGGCCAGCTTGCATCCTTTTAACCCTTTACCACACAGAAAAATTCTTGGCTTGTCCAAATTGAAAACATTTGCAGGCGACAAAATAAAAGTGACTGAACATTTGAAATTTGTTTGGTGAAGGGTAGAAAACATTATGGGAAAAGGAGAAAATGCTGGTTACCAGCATTTTCTCCTTTTCCCACAATGTTTCCTAAAGGCTTTTTTCTCAGGAGGGTCAAGAGTAGGGTTTGTGTGGTAATGGGTTAACAACCGTTGTAGAGCCTAGCTATTTTTTATTTATTGCGATATCGAACCAGCAGGAAAGCCATTTGGCAGTTAGCACTTCTGTTGGGTCTACATGGTGAGATAGTTCTTTTTTTTTTCTCTAATTCTCGGGAGAGAAAAAAAAAAACTTAGAACGCAAAATGTTTTGATTTTGACTCTTGGCGAGAAATTTCTATTCATTCAATTAATTTAACATTTTAAAGGTTCATATAAACTGTTCGTGGTAAAGGTAAAAACAAAAGGCAAAACAAGTACAGATAAGAGTTATAGGAAATGTACACCGTTATTGCTTATTTCGATTTATTTCTAGATTTATCAATCGTTTTTTTTTTTTAATTCTCAACGGTGCGGAAGTGTCAACAGAAACTCGCTCCGGGTGAAAGTTTTGGTTTTAGTAATAAAAACCACAAGACCATCCCATTTAAAGCATGTACAAACCGAATTGGGATTGATGCTAGCGGGTGGGGAGTTCATTTCCGCATCTAATTGCTAAATTGGTGACTGCATTTTACCCTTAAGTAACACAATACCCTTTTGCTGACAGTTTAGATCAAGATCACAGTCCGCATAAGGTGCGGTCTGATCATAGATCTAAACTGTCCGATAAAGCTACAAGATTTTTCCGGGGAAATGACCTTAGAAACCTTAGAACCCGCAATAATCTAGTGACAGATAACTTTTAATTTCACCCTTTACCACACAAGGACGACTTTTGACGGTCCTTGGAAACAAGCCTTTTGAAGACATCCTGGGAAAAGGGAGAAAATGCTGGTAACCAGCACTTTCTCCTTTTCTCACAATGTTTTCTGTTCAGTATCAATAAACAGTTTAACCAATTGAGCCATATTGACCTGTCTCTGCAAATGCTTTCAATTTGAAAAGGACTAAAACTTTTGTCGTCTGGTAAAGGTTATAACTACTGTCAGTCTGATTAACCCATTACCAGACGACAATATTTTAGACTGGTCCAAATTGAAAGATTTGCAGACGACAAAATAAAAGTGACTGAAAATTTGAAATTTGTTTTGTGAAGGGAAGAAAACATAGTGGTAAAAGGAGAAAATGCTGGTTACCAGCATTTTCTCCTTTTCCCAAAATGTTTTCAAAAGGCTTTTTTCTCAGGGGCGTCAAAAGTAGGGATTGTGCGGTAATGGGTTTAGGTTAAACTCAGTGTCATACCCGGACCAGCGCGTCCAGTTGGTCAACCCGTCACTTGCCTCGAGTGTCCTAACATTCTAGGTGTCACACTGCTCGCTTTTCCTTTTATTGAAAACTAAAGGAGAGAAATTTACGATCTTTCACCGCTCCGAACATTGTTCTTTGTCTAACAAAACAACAGACTAATCTGTTTGTTTATGTGAAATATAGTCTCGAATTCTATACGCCTCGCAAATGACCAATTGTACAAATCACAAGCACACCAGATGAATGGTGCTACCACAAAAATAACAATGACCAGACAATGCCATAGACAACACAGCCACCAAGCAACTACTATACATGTACCAGACTTAAACTCAAAGTCACCTGAAACAAGGTGCTACAGATGCTACAGCCACACCAGTTGAACACCACTTCAAAACAAAGCCATCGCAACACCACATACTACAACTACACATCTATCAACCAGACAAACACCATTCTGCGGAACTTATTTCCACCATGCCATCATCACACTACGCACGCAATCACATGATTGGACACTCTGGTAACGGCTCAAGCCTATTTTCAAGGGCCATGATAAGAGCGCCCCCTCGTTGGTGTGGCCTGGATGCTTTCACCACAGTGATAGTAACTGAATGCTCTTAACTATACGAGTAGACATGATATTTGCTCTGTGAAAAGTGGGGATTTAATGTATTTGCAAAGAGTTCAGAAGTCCGCAAAGGCTGACATGGGTCGAAACTTTTGGCCATTTGTCAATTTTCTGCATATCTAGGGAGCATTCTACCTCCAGATCTTTATCGGACAGTGTAGATCCAAGATCAGACTGCACGTTCTGTGCAGTCTGATCTTGATCTAGACTGTCCGCAAAGGGCCTGTGTGTCGCGCTTAGAAGCCTGAGGATTTATATCCGTAAAGGCCCGATACTGTTATGGACGGGCATTGAAGTTTTGGGTATCTCTGTTGGATAATTTGTGATAAAGATATCAGTCGCACCACTCCATTAAAATTTTGTCTTAATGTATTTTGATTCAGTAAAAACGTTACAAAAGACAACATTATGGCAAACAAACAAAATTACCCGAAGGTGACAGTTTCTTTATACATCAAATCGTTTCTATAACTGACTATTCATCCGTTAATCCATCTATCAATCCATCCATCAATCCATCCATGTTGGTACAAGCGCATATCAAAAACATGTAATATGCAAAATGCAGTCATTTGTGCCTCTATCAAACTCCCGCTTTTTCAGCAGTGCGTCTCTCTCTCCCTCTCTCTCTCTCTCTCTCTCTCTCTCTTGCTTGCTCACTCCCTCTGTCTCTCTCTCTACCTCTCTCTCTCTCTCTCTCTCTCTCTCTGTCTCTCTCTCTCTGTCTCTGTCTGTCTCTCTCTCTCTCTCTCCACTAAATAAGCTACGAATACTGCACAATTTAGTCAGCAAAATGATCCTAATCTAATAGAACAGTTATTGGTACTAACCACATTATTGTATATATAAGTGCGATGAATAACCTCTTAATTGAAATTAAACAGTATAATTGGGTATCAGAGAGAGCTTTATAACCTGGGCCTGAACATTTGAACCGTGTATTAAACCTTTACCAAACAACAAAATTTTAGACTGGTCTAAACCGTAAAGCATTTGCAGCCAACAAAGTAAATGTGATTGAAGAAAAAAAAAGATGAAATTTGGTTTGAGAAGAGTAGAAAACATTGTGGGAAAAAGAAAAAATGCTGGTTACCAGCATTTTCTCCTTTTCCCACAATGTTTTCAAAAGGTGTCTTTCTCACGCTCTTTAAGTCGGGATGGTGTGGTGGAAGGTTAACAGTCTCCACACATTGACTCTCTCGTTACGGACTACATGCTTCCCATTTTTCTTGAGGTCTATGTATATCATTTTGGTTTGAACCTGTATTTGGCTGAAGACAAACATAAGCTAGCAGACAGTGTACGCACAAGATAAGAATTCACGTTTTGCGCAGTCTGCTCTTAATATATAAGTCGCCAGCAAACACTATCTAAGGCGACATTAGCCGTGAAAGAGTTGATATACACTGAAATGAACTGCTAAACGGCCACTTTTGTTTCCCCTATAATTTGGAGCAAGTATAAAAAATGTTGATAAAAACAAATTGTGACGTATATCTGTACGTCAACCTTAGTATTGTGGTGAAAAGATTCCCGTTTTTGCCAACATAAGAACTCCCTTTTTCGAAAAAAAAAAAGGAAAACTAGTTGCTTGCGCATGCGTGGTGTCTACCAGCCAAAACAGCTTAAAAAAGAGAGGCATAAAATATTGAACTTCTGTAAGCAGTAAGAAAAAACATGAAAATCATTCTCTGTGAAAGAAATGTTATCCGAAAAAACAAGCATGAAGTTTTCAAAAATTGATATTTCAATTTACAATGTTGAGTGAATGACCGACGAATATGTTTCTTCCGCGATAAAATTGAATGAATTCTCTTCAGAATTTGGCTCGGGTATGTTTTCAGACCGGGCAATTATTCTGCAAAAACTGAAACCAAATAACCCTCCTGTTTTATAGGCAGCGGACGCGAAAAAACGTAAATGGGAAATTACAGCTTAAAAGTGGCCGTTTAGAAGTTCGTTTCAGTGTATATGCATCTTCGCACAGGCGATGGATTTCGTAGAACGAATTTCCCATCTGGTCACCCCTCGCGATGCGATAGTTTGGCTGTGTTCAATAACCATGGAGTATTCACTTCCAAGGGACAAAAATACTCTTTACCCTTTGAGAGATGAGACAATGGAATGTATCTGTTCAATAATGGAAATAAGCCTGTAACTTGCACGTTTCGAGGATTCATTGACAAGATTTTGTGGCAAACAGGCGGACAGCGTTGATCAAAGATCAGATTGTACGTTCTGCTCAGTCTAATCTTTATCTACACTGTTTGCAAATTACACGTTGTTTTTGCATAGAGCTTGAAGCATTAAGGATAGATATTCCCAGCCACCCGGAGGGAGGATGGTGTCATTTTCTACAACCGTGGCGAAATCGTAAAAATTAATTGAGTTGAAATGGTTACCAAGACCATTCATTTTGTGACATGGCTTGGATACAGGTGTTTGCAAATATAACACCTTGTGGCAATTCAACTCTTTACCACACAACCCCGACTCTTTAAGTCCATGAGAAAGAAGCCCATAGAAAACATTGTGGGAAAAGGAGAAAATGCTGGTAACCAGCATTTTCTCCTTTACCCCCAACATTTTCTACCCTATCAAAATCAGAAATCTTCATATTGTGGGAAAAGGGAGAATATGCTGGTATCCAGCTTTTTCTCCATTTTTCCACAACGTTTTCTACTATTCACAAAACAAATTTCAAATTTTCAGTCACTCTTATTTTGTCGTCTACAAATGCTCTCGATTTGGACAAGTGTAAGATACTGTCGTTTGGTTGTGAGTTAAATGGTATGTCCCTAATAACATTTACATGCATGTTACAGAAGATCTTTATGTAAAAACAAAAATGAGCCATGCTCTAGCAAGAGGGGGCTTAATGCATCTCCATGATACAGTATACCAATTAAGTAATCACATACTTACGGGTCCCATAATAGCCATTTTTTAACTCTTTACCACACGAGAAAATTTTAGATTGGTCCAAATTGAAAGCATTTGCAGACGACAAAATAAAAGCGACTAAAAAATTGAAATTTGTTCTGGGAAGGGTTGAAAACACTGTGGGAAAAGGAGAAAATGCTGGTCACCAGCATTTTCTCCTTTTCCCACTGTGTTTTCAAAAGGCTTCTTTCTCAGGGGCGTCAAAAGTAGGGATTGTGTGGTAATGGGTTAATAAACAATTGACATAATTATAAAATAGACTGGTCCTAGGTCACGAAGAAAACTGACCAACAGCGAAAAGCGGACTGCGCAGGCTTACATAGGTAGATACTTTTCACAGATGCACGAAGCTCCCTTTTCACAGAGCACGGTTCATTAATCTAGATAAGCGCTTTTGAATAGTAAAACAAGAACAAATAAGTCATGGGTATGTGAGAGTAATTTTACAACTCATAATTTATGAAACATGGATTCGTTTTGACATCATCCAAATAAAATTAACGCGCTTGAAATTAAATTCTGTTTTAGTGCCATATTTAAACACACCACAATAAAACCTTCTCTTCCTGATCGATTGTCATCTTCCTTGCATGGAAAAACCTTCTTCTACTCAATCCCATTGGCAAGATCGATCACTGCATTCCAAACAGAGAACAGTTTGGAAAAAGAAGAAAATACAATAACCCATTACCACACAATCCCTACTTTTGACACCTCTGAGAAAGAAGCTTTTGAAAAACATCGTGGGAAAAGGAGAAAATGCTGGTAACCAGCATTTTCTCCTTTTCCCACCATGTTTTCTACCCTTCACAAAAAAAAAAAATCAAATTTTCAGTCACTTTTATTTTGTCGTCTGCAAATGCTTTCAATTTGGACCAGTCTAAAATATTGTCGTTTGGTAATGGGATAAAGAAACCAGCATTCTCTTCTTTTCCCACAATGTTTTCTACACTTTCTGATACTATGTCGTCTGTAAATCATCTTAAGCCTAAAACTGCTAAAAGCGACTAACTGACCTTTTGCGGACAGTATAGATCAAGATCAGACTGGACAGTCTAATCTTGAAACTACAGTATGAGATAAGACGATGTCATTCCCAAAAAAACTCTATTCGAAATGAGAAATTTGGATTTTACTGTCGGCTTTAAAAATTTCGTTTTAATTTATTTCGCAGAATATGGGTTAATTTTGAAAGGTCTATATTTTTATTGAATAGTAAAAGATTTCATCTGTATCCCTAGTTAAACAGTAGTTCCTTAATTCTCTATCTAAAAATAATAACTGGTGCTTTGGTAGGGCACGAACACTCACTGTAGTTTCAACATAAGTATAGTCGGTATCAGACTGTACAGAACTTGCACTTGGATCTTAGGTAGGCCTAATTTGTAATATATGAACAAATGCACCATGAACTAGTGTATGAATTTGGATCAGTCGGAACTGTTTCATTGTTTCTACGTACGAAAAATATTACTTAAAACAGAGAGAAAAATATAAACATATTTGAGCTAATGTAAATAGAATGCACTGAAAATCAGAGAGAATTTTAACTTAAATGTTTGAATAAACAAGCAGATGATATATCATCAGATTAGACTACACGTTCTGTACAGTCTGGTCTTGATCCATGCTTCTCAAAAGCCCAGCTTTCGTCAAGGCCCTTAACCCTTTCCCAAACAAGCCCTGTTTTTTACGTGTCTGCAATAAAAGTCTTTTGAAAACACTGTGGGAAGAGGAGAAATTGCTCGTAACGAGCAACTTCTCCTTTTCCCACAGTGTTTTCTACCCTTTTTGAGAACTTTCTGGCATTTTCTCCAAATCTAAAATTGTCGTCTGCAAACTCTTTTGGTTTGAAAGAGTCCAAAATTTGTTGTTTGGGAAAGCGTTAAAGGATGCATGTTTTATCCAAATGTCTGCGTTATCAATTAACTGTAAAAAAAAAAACTTATATTACTATAGAAGCTTACTACTGGTATAAAAATGGAGGGCAGATAAAGATGTTTAAAACATAATTATGTTTTTACAGAAACTTTATCTATGCTTAACCCATTACCACATAATCCCTACTTTTGACGCCCCTGAGAAAGAAGCCTTTTGAAAACACTGTAGGAAAAGGAGAAAATGCTGGTAACCAGCATTTTCTCCTTTTCCTGCAGTGTTTTCTACCGTTCCCAGAACAAATTTCAATTTTTCAGTCAAGTTTATTTTGTCGTCTGCAAATGCTTTCATATTGAACCAGTCTAAAATTTTGTCGTGTGGTAATGAGTTAAAGGGTGCTGTAAAACCCTTTACCTTCATGTAATAGTACCAAGATTTAACAACTCTGAGACTGTGGAAAATATTTATGGAAAAAGGAGAAAATGCTGGTCCAGTAAAGTTACTTTCTCTTTTTCCAAAATGATTTATCCGTTTCTGCTCTTCCAGAGAAAAAAAAAATTGAGTCATGCTCCGATAAAAGAGGGTTTAACCCATTACCAGACGACAATATTTTAGACTGGTCCAAATTGAAAGCATTTGCCGACGACAAAATAAAAGTGATTGAAAATTTGAAATTTGTTTTGTGAAGGGTAGAAAACATTGTGGGAAAATGAGAAAATGCTGGTTACCAGCATTTTCTCCTTTTCCCACAATGTTTTCTAAAGGTTTCTTTCTCGGCGTTGTCAAAAGTAGGGATTGTGTGGTAATGGGTTAATGCATTCCAATTTTCAATGGTACAACGTATGTCATCACATACGTATGGAACCATATCTGCTCTCTGTAACAATCGACATAGAAAATTCATGAGGTAGACTGGTCCTTGTACATACATTATCCTATTTCAGCCCAAGTCAGCCTGCAATCATGGCACAAGCTGGTCAGGGTCGATAGTTTTCGTAGGTGCATAATCCCCCTTTTTACAGAGTAGATCTATGGCTCAATAAGTTGAGGCACATTTAATCTCTATATTCAAATGCCTTTTATTTGAAGAAGTCTAGAATCTTCGAGCGTACAATAAATAAAATAGATCTTTTTTGATAAGGAGAAGCAGCCAACATATTGCTATTTCATAGCTACATGCTGGCCACATTACATAAAACATCTTCACGAGCCAAGGTTACGATCACTACGTCGTCGTTGATCTTACCTTGGCTGATTGAGCCCTATTTTGCGCCTTCTATTGGATGCTGGTTATTAGCCCCCCCCCCCTTACATCATATTTCTAAAAGCCAATGAAATATCGTTTTACCGCTTACGAATACACATGAAGCGATAAGCAGACATCTAGGTTGGTGACCATGTTTACCTTCTATTCGAAAGGCAGCGACCTTGCTCTATTTTTATCAAAGATGAAATGCTACGAGCGATTTTATTCGTTGCTGTTACAGCTGGCTGCATCCAATGAAAAAGCTTATCGGGGGAATGTAAAAATCAAGCTCGATCCGCCAAGGGTAGAGTAGCGTAGTGAATCGTCAGCCTTGGCTTGCGAAGATGTAGATAAAACGGTAGCAGATATTGTAGATCGAAGAACACACTAAACGTTCATTGAGTGATGTTGTACGCGAGGGCAATGTGAACTTGGTGTACCATATAAAATTCTTCACCTAACGACAAAATTGTAGACTTGTCTTAATCGAAAACATGTGCAAACTACAATAAACCCATTCCCAAACGACAAATTTTGGAGTCTCCTAAACCAAAAAAGTTTGCAGACGACAATTTTAGATTTGGAGAAAATGGCAGAAAGTTCTCAAAAGGGGTAGAAAACACTGTGGGAAAAGGAGAAATTGTTCGTTACGAGCAATTTCTCCTTTTCCCACAGTGTTTTCAAAAGACTTTTACTGCAGACACGTAAAAACCAGGTCTTGTTTGGGAAAGGGTTAAGACTCGTCTGAAATACATGAACTTGACTTTTAATTGGAAGAATAACACTGTTGGACAGAGAGAAAAGTTCGTAACCACCATTTTTCTCCATTTCCTACAATATTTTAAATGCTTTTTTTTTCCACTGGGTCTTAAAAGCTCAGGATTCACAAGGTCTTAAAAGTTCAGGATTGTATGGTATAGGATTATATGAGTTGTTTAACTCTTTACCAAACTACAAAATTTTAGATTTGTCCAAATTGAGAGCATTTGCAGACGACAAAATAAACATGACTTAAAAAATTAAAACTTGACTCTTGAAGTAGAAAACAGTGTTGAAAAGGAGAAAACGCTGGTAACCAGCATTTTCTCCTTTTCCCACAATGTTTTCAGAAGGCATCTTCCTCTGGGCCGTAAATCCACGGATTGTATGGTAGCTAATTAATAAATAACGAAGCGGGGGTGTCGTAAACTGTAACATATCACCACTACCTTTGATTAAAATTTTACCGATAAGCCTATTTAAATCTTTACCACACAATCCCTACTTTTGACCACACTGAGAAAGAAGCATTTAGAAAACATTGTGTGAAAAGGAGAAAATGCTGGTAACCAGCATTTTCTCCTTTTCCCACAATATTTTCTACCCTTACATGATCAATTTTCAATTTTGAGTCACTTTTTGTCGTCTGCAAATGCTTTGAATTTGGACAGGTCTATAATATTGTCGTTTGACACCTTTGATTAAAATTTTACCGATAAGCCTATTTAACTCTTTACCACACAATCCCTACTTTTGGCGACACTGAGAAAGAATCATTTAGAAAACATTGTGTGAAAAGGAGAAAATGCTGGTAACCAGCATTTTCTCCTTTTCCCACAATATTTTCTACCCTTACAAGATCAATTTTCAATTTTTGAGTCTCTTTTATTTTGTCGTCTGCAAATGCTTTCAATTTGGACAGGTCTAACATTTTGTCGTTTGGTAAAGGGTTAAGCCACACACATAGTTTGGCAATGTTTCAATAATTGCGTAAATCTAATTATTTAGAATCTTAAGTTGTCGACAATAATAATTGTCTAAATTAAATTTCTTTTTTTTTTTCTTTTTCCTCAAATTGATTTTCCAAGCATAGATACTTAACTAAATTCAAATTAACAAAAACTGGGAAAGGCCTACATGGGAAAAAGGATTTATGATGAGTAACAGAAATTGAAAAATGGCTGCGAACAATTTCCTATTGATCGTTACTAAAAAGATAAAATGTGGAGACATTAATTATCGTGAAACGGTATAAAGGTCTTCTCGGATACCTGTGAAACATTGTATACTTCGTATTATTGCATAAAACGTGCCTTTTCTGGCCATTATAAGCATGCATTAACGGGTATTAAGGGGGTAAAAAACGGTCGGTTAACGGGAGAAAATATTAATCAGTAAATTCACGCGCCGTTAACGCTCGGCTTTGTACTATCAATATCCTCGATTCGGGCTTACCTTTTAAACAACGTTTGTCCTTGTCAGATTTTCCCTAGACTCCGACCATCAAACTGTAGGAACTTGTACCATATTAAATCCTTTTGGTGGCATGTCTTTGATGGTATTAGTACACCGCAAACAAAATTATTTTGCACAGGATCTCAATTTAATCGAGATGAGAACAAAACGTTCGCCCGTGAAATGTTCCCTAAACCAGCTACATCCCACCCACTTTTTTAATCTGATCGGTCCACCTCGCTTGATGTAGATTGAACCCTCTGACGTCTTTCAGTTAACCCATTATCACCCAATCCCTACTTTTGACGCCCCTGAGAAAAAAGCCTTTAGAAAACATTGTGGGAAAAGGAGAAAATGCTGGTAACCAGCATTTTCTCCTTTTCCCACAATGTTTTCTACCCTTCACAAAACAAAGTTCAATTTTTCAGTCACCTGTATTTTGTTGTCTGCAAATGCTTTCAATTTGGACCAGTCTAAAATTTTCTCGTGTGGTAAAGAGTTAAAGAAATTCATATCCACTCATTCATCCTAGTTGTAATGTCAAAACGTGCGCAAGTTTATTGAAGAGGTCATCGGACTTTTCCAACAGTGGTGAGTTCAAAAGGCAGACTGTCACAGAATTTGCTGTCTAAATCCATTTTTCTTGCGAAATTATTCTGATACACAGTCTGTTTCGTCACGGTTTTGTAAATAAATCGAATTCAAAAAACCGAAACAGGAAATAGACGTGGTTTATTTTTATACGACGAATTTCAGAAAAAAATATTTGTTACATTAATTTGCCATGGCAGCGAATGACTCCTAAAATAATTGTAATTTTTCATTAAGTAAATAAATCTAAGCAGAAGAAAAAATAAGATTAATTTCGTTAAAAATGAGAAAGAAGACTGCTGGACAAGATCATGCGACTTGAAAACGCGACAGAGGGCAAAAAAACCGTCAAGTAAAGCATATGACGTTTCTACGCGGCAACTTTTTCACTCGTTTGTTTACATGTACCAAAAGTATTGAAATTAAAATCCAATGACCTATTTGAAAACATCGATGCTGGCCTCTCCTGGCTTCTTTTTCAAAGAAGCCAACTTGTTCCACATAAGTCAAGTTTGTTTAAAAAATTAATAGAAGTGTATTTACACCGAGAGAATCAAAACTGATATACAGGACTAACAGCCCTTCACTGCTCGTTACAAAAATTTATTCCGTATTTATGACTTCCGGTTTTGACCCATTTACGCACAGTACATTTGAAGTTCGCTTATTTGCATTTATATGGAAATATTTTTGCTATCTTTGCAAATTATTGTTAAAATATCTTTACTTTATGCAAAGTGCTTTACTCAAAATACTTAAGCATGTCCTCGCACTCGGGCGCTAAAGCATTTTTCGGGCTTCTGCGAATGTGAACGACCTCAAAAACGTGAATGAACCCTATATTATCACAGTCACGAAACTAAAACACAATTCGACTGAATTAAGATAGTGAACTCGTATTACTTCTGGTGCAACATGGCATAAAATTTCTTGACAGTCGATAAAAACAGATTTATACAGATATAACACTTTTGCAAATTTTAACCCATCAGAAATTCCTTTGATGTCTATCTTGAAATTATGTTTTGATACATTTGTTAGTTTGCAGAAAAGGGAGGTAATTATCCATTTGTAATGAGAATATAGTAGTTTTAGCTTTATAAATGATAATTCTAGGAAGGACAAAAAGGAAAAAAAGTGGCTCAGTGAAAGTAGTACAATAATACTTATTTGTAATCTCAGCAAATTTTGTAGGATGATAAAATTATTATAGAGGAAATAGCTGTTTTCTATTACGGGTCCACTACCTTAAAGATAGAACGACCCAATTTGTAATACAAAAACAAACCTAACATGCAGGAGGAGACCAAATGAGAAAAAAACAATCTATGATGATAACCCCGGGTACTTTTGATTTAACTCTTTACCACAAAATCACGACTTTTAACATACCTGTATGAAAACATTGTGGAAAAAGGAGAAAATGCTGGTAACCAGCATTTTTTTCCTTTTCCCATAATGTTTTCTTTCCTATCCAAAACAAAAATCATTATTTCACTGACATTTAATTTGTCGTCTGGAAATCCCCTCAATTTGGACCAGTCTAATTTTCAGTCGTTTAGTAAAGAGTTAAGCTTCAAAGATAGAAGCATCAAGTATTTCGAAAACGTTGCTTCATCCTAACCTAACATACTTACACAACGGAACAGAACAGAACAGAACAAATTTTATTTTACGACAAGTACACAGTTGTACATAGTCCATAAAAATACAAAAATGAAAATGAAAAATCACCAGATACAAGGCAAGCATGACGTAAAATATACACTTTGAGTCTTGTTACTGGCTAGCAAAATGCCGACAGAAAGGCCTGAAAACTTGGAATAGCTCATGTCTTTTGCATTTGTAAAAGGGAAGTAATTATGCTTGCCAAAACACGGCCTTCGAAATCGTGAACCATAGACCATTCATGACGCATGCTATTTTCAAACTTCATTATTCATAATCTTATTGTACATCAAATGTAGTCAGGTTGAAATGACAACATTCTAGTCATAAAAGCAGGCACAGATGATTAACAGCATGCAAAGTCAGTCATGCTTCCAGATACGATAGAAAAAAAAAATACATTAGGGCATGCTTAACCCATTACCACACGACAAAATTCTAGACTTGTCCAAATTGAAAGCATTTGCAGACGACAAAATAAAAGTGACTGAAAATTTGAAATTTGGTTTGTGAAGGGTAGAAAACATTGTGGGAAAAGGAGAAAATGCTGGTTACCAGCATTTTCTCCTTTTCACACAATGTTTTCTAAAGGCTTCATTCGGAGGGGCGTCAAAAGTAGGGATTGTGTGGAAATAGGTTAACCCTTTACTTCACAAGCCTGAGTTTACCGACATTGAAAAAAGAAGGCGTTTGAAAACATTGTGGCAAAAAGAAGAAAATGCTGGTTACCAGCATTTTCTTCTTTTGCCACAATGTTTTCTACCATTTCAAAAACAATTGATCTTTAAGGCCACATTTAGTTTTTCGTCTGCTAATGCTTTCAATTTTGACAAGTCTAAAAAGATGTCGTTTGATAGAGTTGAATCACCACTGAGCAAACACGTTGTTTAATGACCGTTACGGTGAAGGTTTTTGAAAGCCTTCTGGTAAAATGAGATTATACAGGTGAACGTATTTATCCGGTTGCCACAATGTTTTCTACCCGGTTATGCAATGTCTTTTTATTTAGGCCAAATCTTATAGATCCAATTACAAATGCTCTCAAAATGTGTAATTCAAAAGTTTTTTGGTCTGGCGAAGAGTTGATTCTCACTCCATTTTATAAAAATGGTCAGGCACATCCTTTTTTACCGACAACAAAATGAGATGTTGGGACATGATGTTGGATGTAATAAGCGGAATGTGTATAGTTCCAAGATCAGGCTGCACATTCTGTGCAGCATAATCTTGTTCTATGTGGTCCTCAAACGCCCGATGTGTCCTGTCTGTGGCGGAAGGGTTAGCCCCCAATGGTCTAGAACAATGCAATGCTTTCCCTCGTGATATCTCGCGGAGCCTGACAAGCAAATTAATTATTGCACCTTGAGAACGTAATTGTATTTTTACGACCTAATCATCAAAGACACGCTTTCCCCTGTCCTTATGAATTCATTATAACGAAAAACATTTTTTTCCAGTGTGTGGTCCATATATTCGAAGAAAGATTGTGATAAAAGTACAAAGTACCCCCGGTATTCTCTGAAACAGATATGTACATAATAACAGAAATAATTCCGCGAGTAATTGCTCAAAAAATATGAGTCATGCTCTGGCAAAATGGGGCTTACAGCATCTTCGTGATGTATTGTATGTAGCAAATCATCATATGTGTATGTATCAATAATAATTATTTAACCCTTTACCACACAATCCCGACTTTTAACACCCCTATCAAAGAAGCCTTTTGAAAACAATGAGGGAAAATAAGAAAATGCTGGTAACCAGCATTTTCTCCTTTTCCCACATTGCTTTCTTCCCTATATCAAAGACAACAATTTTCGTCACATTTAATTTGTCCTCTACATATGCTTTTGGTTGGTTGTATTGGTGTTTAACGCCACTTTAACATGTGTTTCCTGGCCAGTATTGGCACAACTTTCTTTTCAAAGCCACCAACTACTTTTCTCACATGCTTCAGTGGAGGTGAGAGGCGAAAATACGCCGGAAAGAAAGTACGCCTCAACCGGGTATCGAACTCACAACCACCAGGTCATGAGTCCAACACGCTCACCACTGAGCCACCCGGGCGGGCTCACATGTACTTTTGGATTGGATAAGTCTAAAGTTTTGTTGTGTGGTAGTGTTTAAAAAAAGAAAAACTCTTCATTTTATCCTGAAATATACTAGAACTTGGACGTACAGAAACTTGACCAATAGCGAAAAGATTCGGCACAGGTCAGCCTGCGCTGACTGACCAGACTAACCTGGCACGATACTTTTCGCAGATGCATTACGCCCCATTTTTTTTTTTTTTTTTTTCAGATTATGGCTCATATATTCCGTATCGTAAAGTAAGAATTCAAGCCTTTGAAAAATAACTACGTCTTCATAACCGTAGGACAGAAGGCTTTTTGCAACATCGGAGGAAAAAGGAGAATCGTTTGACCCCAATTCGATTTGTCGGCGAACCCTTTTCAAAATGAAAAAGTCTAAATTTTTGTCACCTTGGCAAAAGCTTGCTTCGTTCTGTCCTTTGTACGTTTCAATAAGTTTGAATTTTCATTAACACGAATCATAAACTTACTAGCATTTTCTCCTTTTCCCACAATGTTTTCAAAAGGCGTCTTCCTCTGGGTCGTAAAAAGCCAGGGATGGTTTGGTAAAGAGTTAACTGCAATGGCTGAAAGATTGACAGTAAGCCTACGTTTCCTTGCTCTCCTCCTATCTCCACACCGGAGATAAAAAAAAAAACAATACAATCATCACCAGCAAGCAATCTTGCATGTTCGTTCAAAAGAAAATTAACAATACGCAGCGGGCACATCAATATCTGTTAAACCCTTAACATTTTAAATAATTTGGAAATTCCAAAATTCCATTCCATAGTAATAATCCAAATCTTTCTATTTCCAAGTTATTTCATAATTGGAAGAAAAATATAACCTTATCGCACAGTGTAGAGTCAAGATCAGACTTCACGTTCTGTGCAGTCTGATCTTGATCTACACTGTCCTCAAAAGCCTCTTGAGTCACGCTTAGCAGACTCAGGGTTAATGACTAAGTCATGTAATTGCTTTAGTCATACGAGATACCTTTCATACTTTGAACGCTGACGATTTCATAAATAGCGCTGGTGGACGGCGTAGACAAGATTAGTCTGCACAGAACGATCTTCGATAACACCTGTTCGCAACTCCATTCCAAAAAAAAAAAAACTAACCTTATTGTCTCTTAAGATGCAGGATTTTTTTTTCAGTCGTCCTAAAGACGAATCCATTGACAACGCGCCAGTCAGTGCCATTAATAAAGGGCGTTCGGATGGGATGACAAATGAAAACTTAAAAAAAAATACTTGCAGAATATATTGGTCGGTTTACTTCAAAAACCTCGCAACTACAGCTTGTTTCAAGCTGTAGTTACGAAGTTTTTGAAGTAAGCGACGAGATGGTGAATCTACACATTACATTCAACTAAGCTGCTGGCAGCTTTTCTCTAAGGATTTGATTTAAAGATTAGACAGCACAAGACATAACTTATCTCTTACTGTTTGCCTTGGTTGAGCAAAAAAATAATAAAAACAAAAAGAAGCTATTTAAAGGCCAAAACAATTGTAATGGAAATAAGTTGTTACGATAACGAGACGGAAACTTTTAGACTGACACATGCACAGTATTATTATCCACCATTCCACCCACGCGCAACATGCACTGTTTTAGTGGGGGAAAATGATAGATGTTTATCTTGGACGTGATTGATGATCTTTCTTTATAAAGGGATTCTTTTATTGAATATTTTATACAGATATCACTGGAAAATAATAGAATTCATTCTATAAATGGCGACCTCAAAACAAATTCTCATTATAAAATGATGATTGTTTTTGATGCCAGTCAGCCGCAACCCTTTATTGGATGACAAAACTATAGACTTGTCCAAATCCAAAGGATTTACAGACCACAACATACATTTGTGACCCCTTTTTCCACAAAAGTCTACTCCCTCACATGCGTAAAAACATGGGGCTATTTGGTAGAAGGTTTACTCAACAAAGTCCTGGATATTTCATAAAAAAACACACACACTTAAAAACTTGAAACAAGGAAAAAATACTTGTAGAAAAAGATAACATTTTTAAGGTGTAAATCTTCAATTTCTTTGGTAGTTAGCCACTTGGCACCAGCATTAAACTATTTTTTTTTTTTATAAAATCCTGATCTGATGATAAGTAGGATATCCACATTCTCCCACTTTACGCCTTGATTAAAGTATTATACACGGCGGGGAATCACGTGACACAACAACAACAACAATGACCGTTATTTGAAAAAATTCCCCAACTTCAGGTAAGAAAATCTTCAATAATTCCGTTAATACGTGACCGATTGGAATTTGGTTTGAAGCAGAGAAGGCGGAAGGACTCCGGGGATTTGCTTGATGTGTTAGATTTTTTAAAAAACACCTGATAAAAAAGTTATTGACGAGCAAACAAATTATCCAGGGTAAAAAATTTGTTTGCTCGTCAATAACTTTTTTATCAGGTGTTGTTTAAAAAATCTAACACATCAAGCAAATCCCCGGAGTCCTTCCGCCTTCTCTGCTTCATACCAAATTCCAATCGGTCATGTACATGTATTAACGGAATTATTGAAGATTTTCTTACCTGAAGTCGGGGAATTTTTTCAAATAACGGTCATTGTTGTTGTTGTTGTGTCACGTGATTCCCCGCCGTGATTATAGATCAGGTATAAAATGGGTAGGAAAAATGGAATCCTTGATCAATCCTCAGGTACAAGATGTAGAAAGATTTCGTATATTATTAGCATCATCCTTGCAGGCCTTGAAGGTCCGCTCAGTATGAGGACATTATTCTCCAACCAAACTAAAGCCGAGTCCAATTCCAAACACCAAGAATGACTGAATGGTAGTGACATTCAGTTTCAGCCAGTCAGAAAACCTGTATTGGGATCTTGAATATGACCAACGAAGGCAAGGAATTGTTGGAGGGAATAGGAACTTATCATACTGCAAATAAATTTCTCGTGATCTGATTGGATAATATGCCCCTGACATATATGTCATGTACACTGGCAAAACCGACGCAAAAGCAGTTTCCCTTTCGGGGGCCCGTATACATGACTACACTATCAACACAACATCCAAAATGGCGGATTGGATCAAAATTAACATATAGATTATGTACCAAGCGGCACGTTTTAGCACGTATATTACCCAGGTTTCAGTGATGTCAGTTCCTGGTAACGTCAGTTTCCATTGAATTGGGCAATTCTTCTTCGTCAGCGTACTCAGTATTTTAAACCAAAAGTAGGTAAAATTCACTGAACATACGTTGGAATGGTGAAAATTTGCAGTATAATGAATTCGTAGCCAAAGCTCGGGGGCGACATGATTCACCATAGTCGTGAACAAGTTTCTAAGTCCCCTGCCGCCTGACCGTACAACTTATAATCTACATGTATAACTTCATGTACGTCTTTGCGTGGTACTCCCTATAGAGAGCAAAAATTTACGTCAACAAAAGCCTAGTCTTGGAAAAAATGACATTAACAGAAATAACAACATTATTTAGAATATTGTTTCTCCGTGAAAGGACAATTTTATCCTGAATATTTTATAGTCATGTCATTGTAAATGATACTATTCTCGTTAGCTGATCATCAAACTTCATTGTGACGCCTAATTCACTTGCGGAGTGAATAACATTTTAATTGTAAAAGAATTTTAATACCAAGTTGGAAAAACAAAGCATTACAGTTGTCATACCTTTTCAAATTAGACAAGGCCTGAGTAATAGGGAAGATCGAGTAAAAAAATTGCAGATGATAAGTGAACTATGGCTCAAATAATGAATTGTTTTTTAAAGGCCAGAAACTCCTGTGGGAAATGAGGAAACTGCTGCCTTTCACAATGTTACCTATACGAAACAATCCCTAATTTTCAAGACCCAGAGGAAGAAACCTTCCGAAAACATGGGTAAAGTAGAAAATGCTGGTAACCACAATGATTTCTTCTCTTCGAAGGTCAAGTTTCAATTTTTGGGCTACTTTTATTTCGTCGTCTGCAAATACTTTCATTTTGGAAGGGTCTAAACTGTTGTCATTTGTAAAAGAGTTTATGCATCTCCGTGATGAACGATACCAAGGCAATCATCGTGGTATTATACATCACTGAACTCAGTTTTCTGTAAAAACCTACCGAATCATGAGGTAAACTGATCCTTTGAAATACAGAAAATGTATCAAAACGAAAAGATTCGGCCAAGATCAGCCTGCGCAAATTGCGTAGGCTGACCTGAATCGACACTTTTCGCGATGCATCAAGCCCCTTTTCAAACAGCATGGCTCATGTACAGTATTCATCTTAAAGGTGGGTATCTAGAATTTTTACATCTCACCAAATTAAAAAATATGTATATCACTGAAATTCATATGAAAAAATAATACAAATCATCAATAATTAAGATTCATAAAACTACATTTTTTTTTTCTTTTAACCTATTACCACACAATCCCTACTTTTGACGCCCCTGAGAAAGAAGCCCTTTTAAAACACTATGGGAAAAGGAGAAAATGCTAGTAACCAGCATTTTCTCCTTTTCCCACAGTGTTTTCTACCCTTCCCAGAACAAATTTCTACTTTTTAGTCACCTTTATTTTGTCGTCTGAAAATGCTTTCATTTTGGATAAGTCTAAAATTTTCTTGTGTGGTTAAGAGTTAATTCCCTTAAAAGGCTACGTAGCCTCTTAAGGTATTTTTAGATTTCGCACCAAAAATCACTAAAGCATTGTGGGAATGTCAAGTGACTGGCACGTGACCAATAACACTTAAATTTCCTATCATAACAAACATGTAATAATTATTTTCCATAATGTCTTCGGACGCTATGTTTGAAGCTTCTTCTGTGTATTCCTATAAGTAAATGAGCGAATTGATCATCTAAAAATAGAATGTGTCTCCCGTTGGTGTCAACCTGGGCCGTAGTAAATCTCTAATTTCTCGTGTTGTTGGACGGGTTTTGACTACTGGGATTTTATGAATGAAAATTAAAAGGCTTTGGGAGTATAAGGATGATTTTTTGCACTTTTGTAAAATTCTCGTCCCAAAATCTGAAGGGCCATCTTTAATCTTGGGTATCTTCAATATTTCATCGCTCAGTATATACAGTCGACGTCTTTCGATGGCATCTTCGCGAGCCAAGTTTATGATCACTACGTGGATCTTACCTTGGCTGATGGAGCCCGATTTCGAGATTCCTGCGACGCACCCCTCTATTGGATGCTGGTTATTACTCTCCTTTACATAATATTTCTAAAAGCAAATGAAATATCGTTTTACAAACTGCTTACGAATACACATGAAGCGATAAGCAGACATCAACGTGGGTTTCCATGTTTTACCTTCTATTCGAAAGGTAGAGACCTTGTTCTATTTTTCATCAAAGATGAAATGCCACGAGCGATTTCAGAGCTGGCTGCATCCAATGAAAAAGCGTATCGGGTGTACGGAAAAATCAAGCTCGATCCGCCAAGGGTAGAGTAGCGTAGTGAATCGTCGGCCTTGGCTTGCGAAGATGTTCGATGGCTGAAAACACAATCTGCTAAAACCCAGAAATGCTATCTTACATGCTTGACTAAAGAAGCGGATGGTATGGCTTGTAACATGCGAAAAGGGACATTCGGACATTTGCGTGAAGTGTTGTCTCGGATCAGCCTGCGCAGTCCGCGCAGACAAATCCGAGACAACACTTTACGACTACATTAGATTATGTGCTACAGTAGACTTGCACAAAATATAAAATTACATAGATACGGAAAGTACCGTTCCGAACTAGCCTTCGCGGACTACGCAGGCTGATCCGAGACAATACTTTACACGAATGTCCTAATGCCCCTTTTAGTGTGTTGTAAGCCATATGGATCTAAGATCAACCTGCATATTCTATGCAGTCTTATCATGATTTTTGACGTCCGCTAAAGTCTTAATTTCTGCCCATGACGCTTTAGAGGTTACCCTTAACTTTTATCAATTATAAGAGAAATTTGTGTGGGCTGGTTTTTTATAATCACTTAAAATACTAACTTGGGGATTATGAATGACAAAAAATGTGTACTCGGCCCTTACAAAACAAACAAACAATAAAAAAATTCTAGTTAAAAATTAGATTAGACCATGTATGTGGGTGGTTTTATAGTTTCCCACTACCAATCTAAGTTCAGATCAAAGGAAGATTTGCATTGAAATAAAAAAAGAAATTTCGTTTCATGGACATAACAGTCTGCTTAGAGATACAATATTAAAGCAATTCAACACATCAGATCTGTATAGGAACCAACAAGATAGCACGGAGTCAGATTGTCGCGTTTCCATACTGCCTTGTCTTGCCAGGATGGCGTTTTGGTCAGATAAAGAACAATAAATGTCATCCATAAACAACCGCTCTGCCATCATTTATCCCGTAAGAAATGAAAAATTACGACATCCGCGAGCCAACCCTCACCGAGAGCCTATTTTTTTCTTGACACTTTTCATTGTCTGGTCAGCTGCTGAATTTCCCAAAAAAGGGCAAGTACAGTTAGCCACCGCTCGCCAGTCCTACTCAAATGCATCCTGCTTGATCAACACTTGAAATCAGCACCAAAGGTGAAAACAGGAGCTTCAGTGGACTGCACACAACAAAATCAGATGCACAGAACCTGCAGTCTGATCTTCAATACATATCGCAAGCCAAATATATTTCTGAGATTAGAATTCTAGAACGTACTACCAGCAGTCTAAAGTAGTCGAGTTTATTAAACTGGCACAAAAAGAGTAAAGCTACTGACAATCAAAAAGGGTGTGGATGATATTTTCTTTACAAATATTGGAAGCTGCGTTGAACAGGCATTTTCTTACGTTGCTGATTTTTGTTCGCTAGAGTAGATAATCTTGACATCCTTATTGCGTCCTGAATTGATCATGTCCTTGCTGGTAACGTTATTTTCTTAACATTTTAAAAAAATGATCTACGTCTTCCAAACTTGTGAGACTTACAAAGAAATATCTGTGTTTAGGGATTCACGACCCCGCTTAGAAAATGCTGCCGACCCAAAACCTTTTCCCTGCCGTTGAAGAACATGGTTTTCGGGCACAATTTCAGTAGATCTAAAAGGTCTATGTAAAAAAAATGAAAAAAAAAAAGAAATCCCTACCTACCCCACCTACAGCATCTCGAACCAAACCCCAAACACTGATATTTTTTGTTAGGCCTGAAGATTGCATTACGTACTTACCAGTTTCTTCTTACATTCCTTCTACGCCGTGCAAGTTTGCGCTGTTGAACGACCATTTTTACATTGACTAGATTGGAACTTGGTCTAATTTTATTAGGATTTATAAAAAGGGCCATGTTCATCAATGATATCTAAATCACACACTTTTTCTCATATCTTTTTGTAGAGTTAGATTGTAATGCGATTTCTGGTTGGCCAAGTCGTTTTGACCGTCAGAAATTGCGTTACTTTAAAATGAAAATTTTTTGAGAACTGGACTTAAATTTTCATGAAGAGGGTTTGATGAATACAAGATCAGGACCACAAATACAAATCCAAAATTATGAGTTATACTCTATGAAAAGGGGGCTTAACCCATTACCACAGAATCCCTACTTTTGACGCCTCTGAGAAAGATGCCTTTTGAAAGCATTGTAGGAAAAGGAGAAAATGCTGGTAACCAGCATGTTCTCCTTTTCCCACAAAGTTTTCTACCCTATCAAAGGAATATTGCGTCATGTGAGCCACTATGAAATTGTAGTCTGCAAATGCTTTCAATTGGGATAGGTCTAAAAATTTGCCATGTGGTAAAGGGTTAATGCATCTGCGAAAAGTATCAACCCATGTCAGCCTGTGCCGTCCTGCACAGTCCTGCACAGTCCTGCACAGTCTGACATGGGTCGAAACTTTCTGCTTCTAGTCAATTTTCTGCATGTCAAAAGATCATTCTACCTCTTGATGTAATCGGTTGTTTAAAAAAAAACACTATTATGGGTCAATAATTAAACCATTACTTGTTTAGTACCCTGCATCACGGCGACTCATTAAACCCCCTTTTTCCCTGAGCATGACTTAACCCTTTCCCAAACGACAAACTTTTGGACTAGACCAAATTGAAAGCATTTGCAGACGACAATTCAACTCTTGCTGAAAAGATGATTTCTGTCTAGAATAGGGTAGAAAACATTGTGGGAAAAGGAGAAAATGCTGGTTACCAGCATTTTCTCCTTTTCCCACAATGTTTTCAAAAGGCTACTATTCCAGCTCCGTAAAAACCAGGGTTTGTTTGGGAAAGGGTTAAATATGAAAAAGAAGAATAAAATAAAATTTGTAGGCACTTACCTGCATATTTTGTTACACTTCTTGTGTCTCTGATTCATGCAGGCAAAGTTCTTTGGCTGTTCTGAATGGAGTTTGGAACAAGCATCTTTAAAGTCTAATTAATATCTATCCACTGTGTCGATGATTTGTTCACTGCGACGGTATTTCAGCAATAATCGACATTTTTGTCTCCTGTGACAGTGTTTCAGGATTCACCGGCATTTTTGGAACGTTCATTGATCACTAATAAGCCCATGTCGAGGATATTTCACACTTATTTTCCACTCTCAGCGTAGGCTACATAGCTGCATGTAGATCTATATATCTATCCGCTTGTCATGAAACGTAAGATTTGGCTCCTTCCAGATACTGCAGGGTTTGCCTTGGATTTAGACTCTTTCTACTTTAGCTACTGTTTAACGACTTTTCTATAAACTCCACTTGACTATCTTTAAATTTCTGTTTAAGTTTAGAAATGGTGGCTAAAGGCCTATCCACACCTGTGCACTGTACAAAGGTCACGAACGCCGCGCTTCCAATGTCTTGTCATAAATGACGTCACTCTTTCAATGGAAATGTACAAGAAATTGAAACACCTGTATGCAAGTACATGTGGACGATTTAATCTTTTATAATTAGTACCTACTTAGTCTGTTGCCATAGGGTAGAGTTAAATCGACTCATGAATGTTCGTCTTTTTTGACCCAGCACTTAATGGGAAAGCGACGATAATGTACTTTACTCATTACTAGACGACAAAATTTTAGACTTGTCCAAATTGAAAGCATTTGCAGACGACAAAATAAAAGTGACTGAAAATTTGAAATATAAAATATAAAATATATCTATAGGTGCATAAATTGATTAAAATACTACATATAGCATACTACTTTTAGTCTATACATGTACCTATACCAAACAATTTCGAGTTTCAAAAAAACATGAGGACAGCTTATGAAAACATTGCGACAAAAGAGAAAATGCTGGTTACCAACATTTTCCCCATCCTCACAACGTCTTCCACCCCTTCAATGGCGGCTTTCACCATTTTAGCCACATTTATTTTGTATCTACAAAAGTTTCTGATGTGGACAGGACAAAAAAAAACATCATTTGATAAGGAGCCAATTTACAGTGTACCGGCTTGAAACTACAGAAAAAAATAAGTAGAGCAATAGCTCCGGAAGGTTTACCGTGCAATTAGACATGGTGTATAAATTTGCTTTTGCAATTTATACCAGTTGCTCCAGTAGTATTTTGATTATCAGTGTACACGAAAAAAATTGAAATTATCTCATTTTCCTCTTTTTTTTGCGACATTTTGCTCTCTATAAACTCTCGTTTTGACTCCCACCTCTTGGTTTGTGTTTATATGAACTGATTCATGGACACATACTATCTGTGCTAAATCTTTTATCTCTATGAGAACATGGAATATTATTGTCAACAGACTATAAACCTATTGATCATTTGGGACTCCATGTTTTATCGCGTCTCGTATTTTTATGATTTGGCGTACATACAATGCTCTCTGTCACGAGCTCGTAGATCGTTTTATGGTACTTTTTATTTTACTCAATATGTTTATTTGTAAACCAGGTCCACTTTTATTGCACCGTGTGGAACTTATTCAAATACGTCGCAGTTTAATTTCCTATCTAAAACGTTACAAAAAAAAAAACGACAGTTAAGCCTGAAAGATGGTCCTTACCACACTACACTTTTGTAGACTTATCGAACTTAGTTTTTTTTTCTACTGAGACACCAATATTTAAACGATTTCCACACAATCCCTACTTTTGACGAAGCTGAAAAAAAAAGCCTTTAGAAAACATTGTGGGAAAAGGAGAAAATGCTGGTAACCAGCATTTTCTCCTTTACCCACAATGCTTTCTACCCTCTACAAAACAAATTTCAAATTTCCGTCACTTTCATGTTGTTGTCTGCAAATGCTTTCAATTTGGACAGGCTTAAAATATTGTCGTCTGGTAATGAGTTGAATGATGGAAATGATCTCCAAAGGTTAAAAAACATTTTGGGGAAAAATAGATACCAGCATTTTCTTCTTTCCCTCAACTAATGTTTAAAACTTTCTACTGAAGTAGAGTTGTGATATTTTATATGTGTCTTTGTATAAACATCTAGCAAAGGAGTTTTACACATCTAGAAAACAACCCTATGTTGTCACGACTTTAAAGAGAGAGGTGCGCTCCCAAATGTGCATTTTACGGCTTGCCTATTTTGTTTCCACCAAGACACCAATATTTAAATGACATTTGTAATTGAAATAAATTTTAACTCTATTAAATTCCCAGTCGTAGACCTGTACTTTTAATGAACCGAGTACTTGATCGTTTTTTCCATGCCATGTGAAAATCTAAGTTTTCCTTTTCCTTAAATATATTTTTTTTACATCTAAGAATAATCAGTTTGAACTCTGTTCATAGCAATGCACCTTTTACTGGTTACCAGCATTTTCTCCTTTTCCCACAATCTTTTCAAATGGCTTCTTTTTCAGAGTCGTCAAAATTCGTGACTGTTAGGCAAAGATTTAAAAGGGCAGAAAACATTATGAGAAAAAGAGAAAAATGCTGGATGCAAGATATTTTCTCTCTTTCTTTTGCACAATATTTGTTAAACTTCTTTCTTGAAACATGGAGTTTTTTGTGGAAGGTTAGCCCTTTCCCAAACAATCTCTGGTTTTTACGGGTCTAGAATGGTAGCCTTTTGAAAACATTGTGGGAAAAAGAGAAAATGCTGGTAACCAGCATTTTCTCCTTTTCCCACAATGTTTTCTACCCTGTCATTGGCAGAAATCATCCTTTCAGCGAGAGTTGAATTGTCGTCTGCAGATACTTTCGGTTTGGTCTAGTCCAAAAGTTTGTCGTTTGGGAAAGGGTTAAAAAGCTTTTCAGGCTATTGGCTGAAATACAGCTTGTGGTCACTGTAATTTCTCTGTAGTCCATTAAGTAAGTGCAAGCAGGGTCTGGAGAGAGAAAAAAAATGCTGCTTTTAGCAAGTCGCACATTAATCAGCAGAAGAGGATAGGTGCAATAAACACAATGCAGTAATGCAGTTTGATATACGAGTCACACTGAAAAGGTTTGTGACTGATCATAAGTAATGCCTAAGACATAAAGTAACAGGATATTCGGATTTTTATAACCAGGACTTTACCAAAGTTAGAAGAAAAAGTTTTATCACTGAATTTGATTCTGAAATATTTGGCAAACCATCAATAAATCATAAGAAAACTACATTTTTTTGTATTGGTATTTCCGCCAACTGATAGATACATGTATATAGCATCTTGACGTATATAAATGAAATAAAAATTTGAAGTCGATCATAAAACCTCATTTTTTCTTCATAGGACAGTGTAGACCAAAGATTAGACCGCATGTTCTGTACAAATCATTCTAAATCTTCACTATCCGCCAGAGGTCGCTGAGTTGTGCCTAGAAGAATAAGAGTTAACCCTTATTTTGGTAAAGATATATGACTTGCAACACGCAAAAAGGGGTATTCTGACATTTGCGTAAAGTGTCGTCTCGGATCAGCCCAGGCTAATCCGATACGAAACCTTCCTTTTTTATGTAGCTTTCTGTTTTGCCCATGTCTACTGTAGCACAAAATCAAATGTAGTCGTAAAGTGCCGTCTCGGATTAGCCTGCGCGGACTGCGCAGGCTGATCCGAGACGACACTTTACGCAGATGTCCGAATGCCCTTTTTCGTATGTTGCAAGCTATATGGGGGAGTAAATCTTTCTTATCAGACAGTGCACATCAAAGATCAGACCGTATGTTCTGTGTAGTCTAGTATTGATCTACATTGTTCGCACAAGGTCGTTAAGTCGATCCTAGCAGCTGAAGGGTTAAGTTTGTCAAGGAAACATGATTTCAGAAGGGTTTATCCATTTTTTTTTTCAAGAATATAAGCGGTAAAGTCTAAATAGTACTTAACGCCTCTTCAAACACTCACCACTCTATGACCGTAAACAAAAAACAAAACAATTTGGCAAACGTTATTTCTTTTTCCTACAAAACTTTTACAAAATAAATAGCAAATTTTCATTTTTCAGTAAACTTTATTTTGTCGTTCGCAAATCCTTTGACAAGTGTAGTTATTTTGTCCTTTGCTGGGGAGCTAATAGATACCTACTCGAAACAACTATCAAGCAGACAACTTGGATTGATATAAAATGTAAAAAAAGTGTGAACAAATCTTAGGTTATTTATACTTTAAAGGCAGAGAAACGTTGAAAAACGTAAAAAAAGAAAATCACGTTTTCAGCAATTTCTCCTTCAACAGCGAATATCAACAAGTGGTCAACTGAAAGACAGACCAAATCGTCTGCCCTGAAGGTAATAACTTAATTCATTTCCTCTCTCGTGTTACCGTCGAGTAGCCGTCTGCAGTTACAGTTCCTGTCAGTTTTGTCTGGATTCAGAATATGTATATGTCAATCTATGTCTGTCAGGAATCTTTAAAAAGTGATTACAAAATATCACTCTAATTCCTATTGTTGTTACTGCTTCTGCTACAGTTAATATTATTGTTGACGTTGTTCATGACGACGGTAGTATCATAACTAATCTGTATTCTGCTCACTTAATAAGAAATATCTTTGAAAAAAGACGACGTATATTTGCCAGCAAAGATGCGGGGGTACTTAAAAAAAATATGTCTACATTATTGAATGATTAGTTAATTACATTTTTTCTATTTATTCATTCGTTTATAATACCAAGAAATTGGTAGAAAAAAAAAGCACAATTCACACAATTCAGCTACGTCGAAAAATTACGTTGACAGTGTTTTCTAATGACAACTTAGTCTCACTGATTGAATAACGGTTTCAAGTGCATAAATTATATATATTCACATTTTTTGTTTGTTTGTTGTTTGTGTGCATGTATGTGTGAATTGCTGACTACACACTGATCAATATAGCCAAATATGTTAGTTTGCAAACATAAAGGAACCGACCGACATTCAGTTAAAAGATGCAATTTTGGCGTTATGCCAATGGCAACAGTCACCATTATCATCTTGATTTTGCGGACCGACGTATACCACGATTACTTCAAAACTCATCTTCGCGAGCCAAGGTTACGATCTTACCTTGGCTGATTGAGCACGATTTCGAAATTCCTGCGATGCACCCTCTACTGGATGCTGGTTATTACCCCCCTTTACATCATATTTCTAAAAGCAAATGAAATATCGTTTTACAAACCGCTTACGAATACACATGAAGCGATAAGCAGACGTCCACGCGGGTTTCCATGTTTACCTTCTTTTCGAAAGGTAGCGAACTTATTCTACTTTTTATCAAAGATGAAATGCTGCGACCGATTTCATTCGTTGCAGTTAGAGCTGACTGTATCCAATGAAAAAGCGTATCGGAGAATTGAAAAATCAAGCTATCCGCCAAGGGTAGAGTAGCGTAGTGAATCGCCAGCCTTAGCTTGCGAAGATGTTCAAAACTCTAAATCTCGTTATTGTTTGGCATGTGTGTGTACTTTATGTGGTAAACAGTGCTGGCTGTGCGGTGTTAGGATATTTCTTATACACTGAAAATGTATAATTTTGGTATTTTCAACACATATTTAATCCCGTTCAGGGCCAAAATATCTGTTTAAGGACCCGTGTACATGATGATCCTGTTGGTTGCTATACAAAATTGATTTTATAGATCTGTATTTAACCCTTTTCCACACGACAATATTTTAGACTGCTCCAAATTCAAAGAACTTGCAGACGACAAAATTAACCCTTTCCCAAACAATCCCTGGTTTATACTAGTAAAGGAACAGAAACCTTTTGAAAACATTGTGGGAAAAGGAAAAAATGCTGGTAACCAGCATTTTCTCCTTTTTCCACAATGTTTTCTACTCCATCATATAGAAAAATCTTCTTTTTAGCAACTAGTAAGTTGTCATCTGCAGAATGCTTTCAGTTTGATGTGGTCCAACATTTACCGTTTGGGAAAGGGTTAACGTAACTCAATATTTGAAATTTGTTTCCAGTAGGGTAGAAAACATTGTGGGAAAAGGAGAAAATGTAGGTTACCAGCATTTTCTCCTTTTCCCACAATGTTTTCAAAAGGTTTCTATCTCAGGGTCGTAAAAACCAGAGATTGTTTGGTAAAGGGTTAAATGATGACTTCTTGGTTTTAAGCATCACAGAGATGACTTAACCCCCTTTTGCCAGAGCATAGCTGAACTATATAAACTCAACTGCTTTAAAAAGGCTAAAAGTGCCATCCACCGAATCTTACAACGGCTTTTGCCGTCAATGCTTTACTAAGAAAATGGACGATATAGATCCTAGATTTATACTGCACGTTGTGTGTTGTCTTACCTTGATCTTTACAGTCCGTAAAGGTCCCTATTTAAGTCCATGGCTATTAACTCTTTACCGCACAACAAAATTTTAAATTGGCCCAAAATGAAAGCATTTGGCGACAACAAAATAAATGTGACTCATAAATTGAAGTTTTGTTCTAGGTAAGGTCGAAAATATTGGGGGAAAAGGAGAAAATGCTGGTTACCAGCATTTTCTCCTTTTCCCACAAGATTTTCAAAAGGCGTCTTTCTCATAGTCGTGAAAACCAGGGATTGTTTGGTAAAGAATTAAAGGTCTAGGGGTTGAATTATGTCGTTTTCCTGAGACGGGCCATCAACTACTAACAGATATTGTCTGGTACTTCCATGATTGGGATGTGTCACAACTGGAAACAGTCTATCGGAACCTTTCAAGCTCGATTGGATATTATCAGAAAATTTGTCTTCCGCTCGAAACGAAAATATTTTCTTTTTATTGCGCAATCCAAGTGAACTAGACGACTAATAAACTGTCGGCGATGCGCATATCCTGTTGTGGGATTGTTTCAGTCATGCCTGGGTCATGGAAACTGTGTCCCGCTTCCTTTTTATCTCAATATTAATATGGTATATTTCTTTTAAAAGATGAAGCCTTTTGTAAATTAAATAACGAAACAACAAATTGAAGGATTTTGTTGTAGATATTTGCCGAATCGTTTTTGAGTTATTGAGGAATCGTGACTTTCTGTGAGGGACAGGCCGAAAGAGAGACAAACAGACAGATGGACGGTCGCTTAGGTCGGAAAACAAAACAGTTTCCTTTACAAATGGTACTCGACATTTCCGTCTGGCGAAATGTGTGTGTGTGTGGTGCGGGGGAGGGGAAAGGGAGGCAAACGAACAAATAGAAAAAAAAAAACTCGACAGACAGTGGGTGTCAGTTATTTCATCTGGTTTCTAGATGCCGGAGGGTCAGACAGACATAAATTAGGTCTTGCGAATTATTAAATTGGTTTAATTAATCTAACAGATAAAGAATTTTAGGAGCTTGTTGATCAGAAATCGAAGCATTATTCATATACTTACAGAACATAGCCTAGAAAGAGTGGGACTACTAGTATGTAATTCAGTGGTGTTAATGGCAACTTTCCATGGCAATTAAGTTACATGTCTAAGTTATAATCCTATACCAGTTCCACTACAACCAATACAAATTATTATTGTTACTTTATACTAACTTGAGGCTGCACAACCCCTTCATAACCCTTTTCTCCATATATAGCCATTTCTACTCATTTGCTTGTAGGAGCCTTTGGAAAACATTGTGGCAACAGGTGAAATTGCTCGTGACGAGCAATTTTACCTGTTTCCACAATGTTTTCTATGCTATGAAAAGGTGTCATATACAAATAAGAAACAGCTGTATCCTTGCTATTATTTAGGGTCAATTTGAGATACCACAGAAATGCCTTATGGGGTAAAGGGTTAAGGGAATTCCATCGTGAACAGCATCGCCAACAGAGATCGAACTAAGAACTTAAGGGTTACAAAATTAATGCGTTCTCTAAAATCTCGACAGTGAGCCGTAACCAGCGTAGAAATATCATTCATTCGAGACTTTCTGAACAAAAGTGATACAATAAACTGCTTTATATTAGATAGAAAAAAAAACTCACTAACCTCTATAACTATCAAAATGTATCGAACACTTCCAAGATTCTGGCACGTGCATGATAGCGAGTAAAATCAATGTCAAGGGAGATCAAAGTTTTACTTTTCATTAGAATATGAATTATTTCCCTTTGAAGTCGTAGTATTCACCAACCATTCATGAGAATAACCGTTACTTTGAATTCCAAACAAAAATAAACGTTTACTTAATAAAACGCTACCTTGTGCCATTCATTCAGCTATGATCAGCAGTTTAAGAGAAATCTGGAGCTAAAATAGGCCTGATTTCTCCTCAAACGTATTGATAAAAGCCATTATCTCCAAGGCTACTTTATAGCGCGTAATATTAGAATCTCCCGAATATCGGGGAGAGTGATGCGTCATATAAAACAGGTAAAATCTTCGAAGAATATGACATACACAGACGAGAAAAAAATGCGTGTGCCTCACAATCAGATGGATTTACGTAATTTACCTTACATTTCTCACGCTTGACGTAATATTGTAATGTGTTGGTGTGCGTAGAGTACGGCAGGGGAAATAACCGAAAATAGCTTTTCTGGATTTTGAGTCTAGAAAAGCATGAAGCAGAAATTAAATAGAATTTACTTTTTCTGTCAAAGACAGAAATTTATTTCATCTCGTGATCATCATCGGTGGAATTTCAACTCTTGGCTGCGCCACTCATGAAAATATTACCGGTTCTTCACTCGATAAAAATAAGTTTCGATATTTCACCGTAAAACAAAGAAATATTCACTATTTCTTTATTTCTGTAGATAATAATTTCAGACGTCTGAGGAGGTAGAGTTTATATATCGGGAAATAAAAGAGTTGAACAATCATTGCCTATCATTCTGGAGAGGAACTAATTTGGATAGTGTAATTTCCAAGCTGTCATGCACCGATCATTCACAACACAACAAACTGGAACTGTGAACTGAAGATGTCAAATTGACGAAAACCTTGCAGAAACAAATAATTAATAATTTCTTCAAGTAAATCTAAATTGATTTCTAAATTGATTCGAGTCCTTTCTAAGCAGGTAAAATATACATACCAACGAGCCAAGATGGCCCTGGATCGCTCTCCTGAATTTTTGAGAGGACCATAGCCATTTTTTTTTATAGGTATTTAAACACTTGAAACAAAATCATTATTTTGCCAAGCAATTTTCAAAAGGTCACCTGTAAAACTCATTTCAAAATCTGACCAGCAGTTCCAGAAAAGAAGAATTTGTAAGAATTTCTTAATTTCCGTATGGTGCAAGTAGCCCCCATTCAACAGAGCCATGTTTCTTGACCTATTAAAATTTTGCGAACTTCTTTTGAAAAGGGTTATTCAAGGAACATTTCTGTGAAATTATTTTAAAATCTGACAAGCTGTTTCAGAGAAGAACTTTCAGGATTTTCCTTATGTCCGTATTGTGCAAAAAGCCCCCATTCACCAGAGCCATGTTTCTTGACGGATCAAAATTTCGCGAACAACTTTCGAAAAGGGTCACCAAAGGAACATTGCTGTTTTATTATTTTAAAATCTGACCATGGGTTTCAGAGAAGAACCCTTTTCAAGAATTTCTTCATTTCCATATAGTGCAAATAGCCCCCATTTACCAGAGCCATGTTTCTTGACGAGTCGAATTTTCATGAACAATTTTTAAAAAGGGTCACCCAATGAACGTCTCTGCGAGATGGCCCTGGATTGCTAACCTGAATTTTTGAGAGAACCATTGCCATTTTTTTCTTTTTTTTTTTTGAGGTATTGAAACACTGAAAACAAAATCATTATTTTGCCAAGAAATTTTCAAAAGGACATTCGTAAAACTCATTCCAAAATCTGACCAATCTTTCCAGAGAAAAAGAATTTTAAAGAATTTCTTCATTTCCCTACAGTGCAAGTAGTCCCTATTAATCAGAACCATGTTTCTTGGCGGATCAAAATTTTGCGAACAGTTTTTGTAAAGGGTCACCAAAAGAACATCCCTGTGAAAGTATTTTAAAATCTGACCAGCGGTTTCAGAGAAGAAGAATTTTTTAAGAATTTCTTCATTTCTGTATATTGCAAGTAGTCCCTATTCACCAGAGCCATGTTTCTTGACGGATCAAAATTCCACAAACAATTTTGAAAAGGGTCACCCAAGGAACATCTCTGTGAAATTATTTTGAAATCTGGCCAGCGGTCTCAGAGAAAAAGAATTTAAAGAATTTCTTGGAAAATTCCACTTGGTTGCCATGGCACCCAGAGCTTTTGACAGAATCAAATTCTGTGAACACTTTTTAAAGAGGACCTCCCAAGGAACACTCCAGCCAAGTTTGATCCAGATTGGCCTAGCGGTTTAGGAGGTGTTAATGTTTAAAGAATTGTTGACGACGCACGACGGACGATGCACGACGGACACCGGGTGATCCTAAAAGCTCCCCTTGAGCACCAAGAGTGTAGACATGTGAAAGTTATTTATGTAACAAATGTAGCGATCTCTTTCCCACAATGTTTTGAAAAGGCTTTTTCCAACAAGGTTTCCGAAAGGGTTGTTAAAATTCGGGATTGTATAATGAAGGGACAATAAAAACCAACTGCAATGATTGTAGTAATACTTTTCTCTACTTGATCTGCATCTAATATATTTGGCATTATAAAGACAGTGCAAGGAAAGCAGGTAAAATCTGCGACTTTCCATGCATTCTATATCAAGTGAAATCATTCTGTATAAAGCAAGACAATTGAGTTATTCAATGTAACCTCTTTATCAGCGTTTTTACTCTTAGGATGAACTCGTTTTCCTTTCATAAAGAATTGGTCATGTTAAAATCGAAATAATCTTCTTTCTATAATGGTTTATCGTTCAACAAACCATGTTGTGAGTTATAAGGCGCAATGAATTAACAACTAGGACTATTGCCCTTGTGGATTATTTACTGTGCCTCATTACTCACAACTGTGGTTTATTGAACGATAAAACACGATAGAAAGAAGATTATTTCTTAACCCATTACACACAATCCCTACTTTTGACGCCTCTGAGAAAGAAGTCTTTTCAAAACACTGTGGGAAAAGGAGAAAATGCTGGTAACCAGCATTTTCTCCTTATCCCACAATGTTTCTACCCTTCCCAGAACAAATTTCAATTTTTCAGTCACCTTTATTTTGTCGTCTGCAAATACTTTAAATTTGGACCAGTCTAAAATTTTCTCGTGTGGTAAAGAGTTAATTGGCCCTTGAAAAACCTGAAACTACAATCAGCGTCATAAGTATTTGACAACTGAAATAAAACTTTTCAGAAATAATTACATAGGGAAAGTGTTCAAGCTCTATCTCATAAGCTACATGCTTTTTGCCTGGCTTAGATTCGAGCTATTAAATTGTTGATTAGTAACCTTGCAATTGCTTCCATCAAGCTGCCTGTACTTGGCAACACATGTACAACTGAAAACTTGAATAACAGTTTGATATTTCCAATCTTGATATTTACGTCCATTCTTGGCTATTTGGATTTTTTACCACAAGACCATTAAAACAAAATACACAAAAGCCAAAGTAATTTCTTTTTATAAGATTTTATTCAAACTGAATGTAATACATTTATTTTGCAATGTTTGAACATATTACATCAGATTAAAGCAGTTTCTTTACCTTCTCATTCATGATCTAATGTAATGCCACTTGTTGTGTATGGGCGAAACATTCAAGTCACATTAAAGAAAATAGATGCACAAGTTTCCACTCTAGGAAGAGTCCAATTATAATTTCACCTAAACTATGAAAATGAAAGATGCAAAAGTTTATCTACAGATAGTGGATGGATTGACAGACAAAATTAATGTTGTTTAGGGAGGAGTTGCCAAAGTTCTGCCATATAAGGTCTGTACTATAGTAAAAACGATGAGATGGAGATGCATGGAAATGACTGTAAAAAAGTCGACAGTAAGTCATCTAAATTGTCCTTGACTTGTCATACAAGCATAACATCTATCTTCTGGCTTAATTCTTCTTCAAGTTTGGCCTGTGAATAAATGAGGACAGAAACTGTGGGATTAAAAGGAACAAAACTACTGATAAGTTCTAGAAAAACAGACCCGCCAGAAAACATTTACACAAAAGGTCAAATCTGTTTGAGAAGTTTCTTCAGATGTCACACTATTTTCAAATACCAGTGTTTGTTATCTCTTAGGCTGCTAGGTGCTGCTCATTGACCTTTTGCCAGAGAGTGGCCATCAAGATCACACTGCACAGAACATGCAGTCTGATCTTGGATCTACACTATCCAATAAGGAGATATATTTCCCCCCAAAATGCCTTTGAAATAACATAATTTAGGATTTTGCTAGCGGCTTGACAGTTTCATTTCACTCATTTTGCACAGTAACACTTGGTAGATTGAAAGAGCGAGTTGTGTTGTCTATTTGTAGTACAAGGGAAATAACTCTTAAAATATCAAATTAGTCTTCTGTGATCAGGTATAAACAGACCTTTCATGCTTTCTGGTAGGTTATCAAGAAATAACAGTGAAATATTGTTCAATATTTCATAGTTACGACCAGTCAAAATACCACTTTTTTTAATATTCCAACTCTTCAATTGATGGTGGCAAAAATAGTTTCCATGCACTAGCTGCCTCAACCATGTGGAAAATTGGAAATATCACCTAAATAACCCAACATTTTTCACACTTTACGCAAAATTGTAAGATTGCAATGCGGGGGGGGGGGGGGGGGGAGAGATGTAAAGGGGATTAAACAAAAATTAAAAAATAACTACTAGATTTTGATATTTTGATGTAAGCCCCCCCCCCCCCCCACAAAAAAAAAAATGGTTTGAAGCATGAAATGAATAAAATATTTTTTTCTTTTCAAAGAAATATTGAAATTTATTTCATCTTGTGAACATCACTGGTACTAGTAATATTTTCACTCACAGCTACATCACTCGTGAATATATTACCAGGGATGTTCACTCGATGAAATAAATTTCAGTTGTTCCATCGAATAAAAATGAATATTCATTATTTACTTGAGCTATGCTCTGTGAAAAGTCTATTTAACCCTTTACCAAATAATCCCTGGTTTTTACGACCCTGAGATAGAAGCCTTTTGCAAACATCATGAGAAAAGGAGAAAATGCCGGTCACCAGCATTTTCTCCTTTACCCACAATGTTTTCTACCCTACTGGAAACAAGTTTCAATTCTTGAGTTATGGTTACTTTAGTGCTTTTAATTTGGACCAGTCTAAAACTTTGTTGTTTAGTAAAGGTTTAACTCTTTACCACACGAGAAAATTTTAGACTGGTCCAAACTGAAAGCATTTGCAGACGACAAAATAAAGGTTATTGAAGAATTGAAATTTGTTCTGGGAAGGGTAGAAAACACTGTGGGAAAAGAAGAAAATGCTGGTTACCAGCATTTTCTCCTTTTCCCACAGTGTTTTCAAAAGGCTTCTTTCTCAGGGGCGTCAAAAGTAGGGATTGTGTGGTAATGGGTTAATTAATATGCAAACAACAGTATTACACATTCAGACTGACAAGGATTCAAACGCTTTGCAATCTTAAAATTTTCTGCATGCCCAGTCGTAAGTCTATCCCACAACTCATTTGATTGTTAGACAAAATGGATTTATAGATCCACCATTACATGATAACTTGCATGGTAAAATGTATCACAATATATTAAACCCCCTTTTGTTGAAGCCCTGCATATTTTTTACCTCATAAATATTGTTAACCCTGTACCACACAATCCAGACTTTATAACAACCCTATGCAAGAACCCTTTTGAAAACGTTGCGGGAAAAGGAGAAAATGCTGGTAACCAGCATTTTCTCCTTTTCCCACAATGTTTTCTAACCTTCCAAAAACAAATTTCAATTTTCAACCACATTAATTAGGTCGTATGCAAGCACTTTCAATCTGGACCGATCTAAATTTTTTCATTTGGCAAAGATTTAAGAAATCTTACCACTTGCTCCTTCAATTCATCCAATTTCATGTGAGCTTGAATTGCATCCTGAAATAAACATTTATAATGGAGTCATACTCTGGTAAAGTGGGGATTAACCCTTTACCTCACAATACCCACTTTTAACAACCTTAAAAAAAAAGTCTTTAGAAAACATTGTGGGACTAGGAGAAAATGCTGGTAACCAACATTTTCTCCTTTTCCTACGATGTTTTCTCCTCCTCCCACAACAGGTTACAATCTCATCACTGGAGCTGCATTTGATTTGTCATCTACTGAAGCTTTGAAATTTGGACCAGTTTCAAAGTTTGCCATTTGGTAAAGGGTTAAAGTATCTCTGTGGAATATTACACCAAGCATGAAATGATTTACTTATGGATCTCTAAATTCCTCTTAAGTGAAGAACCTCCAGAATCATAAGGTAAAAAGGTCTTTGTACACGCAGAAAACTCTACAGGTTTTGCAGATGCATTCAACCCTCCCCTTTTCACAAAGGGCGACTGATCATTGATCAGAGCGAGGAAGAATCTTTTTGAAAACATTGTGGGAAAAGGAGAAAATGCTGGTAACCAGCATTTTCTCCTTTTCCCACCATGTTTTCTACCCTATCACAGGAAAAAGAGCACCATTTCAGCCACAATGAAATTGTCTTCTGCAAATGCTTTCAATCTGGAATCTTAAATTTTTGTTGTCTGGAAAAAAATAAATATGGGCTGGTCTATAACTGTGTTGTGTGGCAAAGGACTAGAAGTTGCATGGTGACAATGTATTTACTGCTGTTCAAAGTTAATGCAACAAGATTCAACATACAGGAGGAAGTCCATGGTAAGAGTCCAGCTGCTTCTTGATTGGAATAATTTCCTGCTTTATTTTCTCCAAGTCCTGCAAGAAAAAGAAGAAAGAAGAGTGGCATAAACAATCTTACATTCATAATACAATGAAAGTCAAGAGATAGCAAGCCTTCGAATAAGTATTGAAAACTGGTAATTGAATAGGCCTGTCCTTAATTTCCCAACTTAATGGTCAGCTGATACATGGTTATATCTCAAATAGAAAAACAAGAGGGCCATGATGGCCCTGTATCGCTCCACTGGCTAATTCGTAAAAACACTACAAGCCAAACATTACATTATTTGGCCAACTGGTTTCAAACTTGAGGGCATACAATTTTTTTCCATAAAAACCAATAAAAAAGTTGTGACCCCTGGGCAAATCCAATTTTGACCACAAAGCTATAATTACTTGAATCCTGGTGGAGGTCTACAAGATAAAGCCCCATACCAAATAATACAGGTCTAGAATGTGTGGCTATAAACAAGAAGATTTTCAAAGTTTTCTCAATAAAAGGCCTTGTAAAACATAAAATCCATGAGACAGGGCTAAATTTAGTGGTCCCAGTCTTTATTATGGTTGGTAACAAGATGACTTAGAAAGTCATCACAAAAGCCCATGTAAAACTTGTGACCCCTGGTGTGGGGACAAAGTTGACCCTAAGGCTATAATTTGGGCCCTCCTGGTAGAGGCCCACTAGATAAAGCTAGATGCAAAATTTGGTAGCCCTAGGCCTTATAGCTAGGTACAAGTAGATTTTTAAAAAATTCCCAATATGAGCCCATGTAAAACTTGTGACCGCCAGGACAGGGCCAAGTTTGACCCCAGGGCTACAATTTGGGCATCTTTGGTAGACAACCACTTGATAAAGCTAGATGCAAAATTGAGTAGCCCTAGGCCTTATGGCTTGGTACGAAAAGATTTTTAAAGTTTTCACTATATAAGCCCATATAAAACTTGTGACCCCCGGAGCCGGGCCAAATTTGACCTCTGGGCTATCATTTGGGCACTCTGGGTAGAGGTCTACTAGATAAAGCTACATGCCAAATTTGGTAGCCCTAGGCCCTATGGCTAGGTACCTGAAGGATTTTAAAGTTTTCCCTATATAAGCCCATATAAAACTTGTGACCCCCGGGGTGGGGCCAATTTTGACCCCAGGGCTAATATTTGAAGGAACTTGGTAGAGGCCCACTAGATAAAGCTACATGCCAAATTTGGTAGCCCTGGGCCTTATGGTTTCAGAGAAGAAGATTTTTAAAAATTTTCAATATTTTTCAGTTTTGTTGCCATGGCAACCAGAGTTTTTGGAGGAATAAAATTCTTTCACGGAATTCTGAAGAGGACCATGGCAGGATCATTTCTGTGAAGTTTCATCAAAATTGGATGGGTAATTTCAGGGAAGAAGATGTTTGAAATAAAAGTTAACGCACGGACGGACGGACGGACGGACGGACGGACGGACTGACGGATGCACGACGGACACCGGGCCATGACAAAAGCCCGCTGGCCTTCGGCCAGTGGAGCTAAAAATCAAATAAAGACTATAATTTATTAAGCTGAACTAAAATTTCTTTAAGTTAACAAACTGAGTTCCACATAATTTGTCATCTGCAATTGCTTTCAAAAAGGACAAGTGTATGATTAAGCCGTCTTGTACTGAGCAAATATACCTGTGCAAAAAAAACAAGAGGGGCAAGATGGCCCTGGATCGCTCAAATAATTTTTGAGAGGACCATCGCCAATTGTTTTCAAAATCTAATCAGCCATTTCAGAGATGAAGAATTTTTAAGAATTTCTTCATGTCTGTTTAGTGTGAATAGCCCACAGCCATCAGGGCCATGCTTCTTGATGGATCAAAATTTCTTGAGCAAATTTGAGAAACATTTCTGTGAAATTATATCAAAATCTGACCAGCCCTTTCGGAGAAGAAGAATTTTAAAGAATTTCTTCATGGCCATATTATTGCAAGTAGCCCCCATTCACCCGAGCCATATTTATTGACAGATCAAAATTTTGTGAACAAGTTTTGAAAAGGGTCGTTCAAGGAACATCTCTATGAAATTATTTCAAAATCTGACCAGTGGTTTCAGAGAAGAAGAATTTTTAAGAATTTCTTCATTTCTGTATAGTGCAAGTAGCCCCCTTTCACCAGAGCCATGGTTCTTGACGGATCAAAATTTCACGAACAACTTTTCAAAAGGGTCATCAAAGGAGCATTCCTGTGAAATTATTTTAAAATCTGTCCAGCCATTTAAGAGGAGAAGATTTTTAGAGAATTTCTTCATTTCCCTATAGTGCAAGTAGCCCCCATTCACAAGAGCCATTTTTCTTGACCGATCAAAATTTCACATACAATTTTTGAAAAGGGTCATCCAAGGAACATCCCTGAGAAATTATTTCAAAATCTGACCAGCTGTTTCAGAGAAAAATAATTTTAAATAATTCCTTCATTTAATATTAGTGCAAGTTGCCCCAATTCACTAGAGCCACGTTTCTTGACGGATCAAAATTTCATGAACAGTGTTCGAAAAGGGTCACCCAAGGAACATCTCTGTGAAATTATTTCAAAATCTGACAACCAGTTCCAGAGAAGAAGATTTTTAAAGAATTACCTAGAAAATTCCATTTTTGACAGAATCAAATTTTGTGAACATTTGTTAACTCATTACCAAACAACAATAATTTAGGCTTGTCCAAATCGAAAGCATTTGCAGACAACAAAATAAAAGTGACTGAAAATTTGAAATTTGTTTTGTGAAGGATAGAAAACATTGAGGGAAAAGGATATAAAATTTTGTGAACATTTGTTAACTCATTACCAAACAACAATAATTTAGGGTTGTCCAAATCGAAAGCATTTGCAGACGACAAAATAAAAGTGACTGAAAATTTGAAATTTGTTTTGTGAAGGGTAGAAAACATTGAGGGAAAAGGAGAAAATGCTGGTTACCAGCATTTTCTCCTTTTCCCACAATGTTTTCTATAGGCTTCTTTCTCAGGGTCGTCAAAAGTAGGGATTGTGTGGTAATGGGTTAAAGAGGACCTCCCAAGGAACATTCAAGCCAAGTTTGGAGGAGTTGATGTTTAAAGAATTGTTGACGACGCACCTCGGACACCCGGTGATCCTGAAAGCTCCCCTTGAGCATGTTGTGCTCAGATGAGCTAAAAAGTTAAATGAAGACACAGGAGCATCCCCTTCAGCCTCATTAGCTCCTCACATTTGCAAAAAGTGTCAACCCATATCAGTTCCATAATTATGGGTAAAAACTTTTTAACCCTTTACCCCATAAGGCATTTCAGTGGTATCTCTAATAACAGGTAGGATGAAGCCGTTTCTTATGTGCATATGATACATTTTGATAGTGTAGAAAACATTGTGGCAAAAGGTGAAATTACTCGTCACGAGCAATTTCACCATTTGCCACAATGTTTTCCAAAGACTCCTACAAGCCATGCGTAGAAATGAGTATATGTGTAGTAAAGGGTTAATATGGGTAATTTTTTCTGCATTTCCAAAGACCTGTCTACCTCATGATTCAGTTGGATGCTGGACTAAATGTATTTTAAGGATGGATGATCACATGTATCTTACATATATTGCAATACCAAGATGAATTAACCCCTTTTCCAATAGTGACTCTCATATTAACCCTTTACCAATCGACAAAATTTTAGACTGGTCCAAATTAAAAGCACTTGCAGATGACAAAATAAACGTAAATCAAAAATTGAAATTTGTTTCCAGTAGGGTAGAAAACATTGTGGGAAAAGGAGAAAATGCTGGTAATCAGCATTTTCTCCTTTTCCCTCAAGGTTTTCAAAAGGCTTCTATCTTAGGGTCCTAAAAACCATGGATTGTTTGGTAAAGGGTTAAAACACCCATCCATTCAAATTTCAATGTAACAGAAACACAGTAAAAGCATTAAGTTGCACAAAATAAAATGTTTACCTCTGCCTTTCCAACCAGAGTCCTGTGGTACAAGAGAGGTTCAACTCCTAGCTTTTTAAGATGAGCCTGTAGAAAATATACAAATAAAATTATCTTTCAGATTGGTTCAGTTTGTTTTACAGTCCATTAGCTTTAAAATATTACATTTTAAGCTTGTCACAATGACTTCATGTTGCAATGCCTTCCTGTTGTAATGATCTACTATTACTGAGACTTCATGCTGAATGACTCACTGTTAAAATCATCTTTACGCATTTATGCATAAATCTTTTTTTTTTTTTTGGGGGGGGGGGGTGTGGGGGGGGGGGGAGGAAGATTGATGATAGTCTGAGTCATTAAGTATGACTCAATCCCTTTCAGCACTGGGAAGGCAGCCAGTGGCCAGGAATGAGAAAAGAGGTGCATGTACTGGTTTAAAATATGGTGCAAGAAAGCATTCAAATGTCCACTGGATGATGGGATATAACTGGAATAATGCTGAAAAAGAGATCATACAAACAATACAACATCTGGTCATCATATCTTTCAGCCATTACAACAGAAAGTCATTAGATATGTAAGTCATTGTAATAGTCATTCATCGCAACAGAAAGCCACTGCAGCAGTCAGTCATTGTCAAAATCATTTCATTGCTATAATGAGTATGCCTACTTCTAATTTGTTGACTTGGGACTTGTATTCTCTGGCTTTTGTCCTTATAAACTGGGTTTCTCTAGCATTCTTTTCCATCTGAGGATGGTCTTCTACTGACTTTGCATCAAGGTCCTCTAAGGCTCTATTAAAAAAATAATGAAGACTTTCTTTCATTTTACATGTGCCAAATGTGACATCATGTGATGTCATTTTAAAGATAGTGTAAACCAAACCAGCCATTGATTGTATCATGTTGTCCCCCCAATTTCAATATTATTTCTATCCAAATCAAGCCTTACTGGGACTCATTAAGCATGATAAGTAAAGTATCAACCTAAATACACCCCAACTTATGCTATGGAAACACATACAGGACATTTGAAATGTGCTTCCTTAACCCTTTGCAACACAATGACATTTCAAACTGGTTCAATCTGAAAGCAAGTGCAGAAGACATACAAGAGGACCATGATGGTCCTATATTGTTCACCTGAGTACTAAGCAGTAACAGTGTACAATGAAGATAATTACAAAATATTGAGGTTCAAGGGCAAATGATGATGAAACAAGAGTAGCAAATTGTCGCAAGATATGCAATCACACCCCCAGTTGTCACGGTATAACAGTTGCAAAGGGCAGGCAATGCAACAAACAATTTGACTTGAGGTTTCAGGTGAGCTAATTAAAAGCAACTAATATAATATTTTTTTCTGGGATAGGGTAAAAAGCATTGCGTAGGGTAAAAAAACATTGTGGGAAAAGGAGAAAATGCTGGTTAGCACAATCATCCAACAATTTTCTAGACCAGGATGACCATGTAAAATCATGTGTTGTTGACATGATTAACCCATTACCACACAACCCCTACTTTGGGCGCCCCTGAGAAAGAAGCCTTTAGAAAACATTGTGGGAAAAGTAGAAAATGCTGGTAACCAGCATTTCTCCTTTTCCCACAATGTTTTCAAACCTTCACAAAACAAATTTACAATTTTCAGTCACTTTTATGTTGTCGTCTGCAAATGCTTTTAATTTGGACCGGTCTAAAATATTATCATGTGGTAATGGGTTAAAGTATCGTCTCTGTATGGTGCCCATGCAGGGATTATGTGAAGTAATCACAATATGTCTATTTGATATCAGCCTGTGATTTATAAAATTTGTTGTTGTGCTGAGTTAAACACAATCATAAATCATACAGAGGCCACACATGAAAGAGGGATACAGGAATTGTACAATACTATAAGCTCAATGCAATTCAAGTGTACACTAGACAGGACTGCTGGATCCTGTGTGGCTCAGTGATAAAGTGCAGGACTTATAATTTGGAGGTCCCTGGTTCTAGCCTCACTAACTCCACTGGGTTTTTTTCCACAGGAGTGTCCTTGGGCAAGACACTTCAGAGCCTAGCCTAGTACTGGTGAAACACAGAAAACAATAATATGTGAACTGTCACTGTGATATGACTGAAATAACTTTGAAAGCAGAGTAAAACACCATTCAACAACAAGATAGGAGTGCTTCAAATTAACTCTTTACCAAACGACAAAATTCTGGGCAAATCCAAATTCAAAGTATTTGCAGATGACAAAATAATTGTTGTTTTTTTGGGAAGGGTGGAAAACATTGTGGGAAAAGGTAAAAATGCTGGTAACCAGCATCTTCTTCTTTTCCCACAATGTTTTCAAGAGGCTCCTATCTCAGGGTTGTTTAAAGTCAGGATTATGTGGTAAAGGCTTAAGCTACTTACTTTGTCAAGGCACTGTGTTTCATTGTGGCAGTTTTTGTTTTCTCTAGCAAGTTATTTAGTATTTTCTGCTCAGCCCTTCTTGCTTCTTCAACTTTCATAGTCTCACTTTCTAACTGCTGAAATGCTGACAGAAAACTGTAAAAAACACAAAATATACTTAATAATTATATGTAATTTGACTGCAAATCCTTTGGCCAATTATTAGGACAAATGTTATGTATCAGTGCTATAAAATAATGACATCGGTAAATAAAATATCAGACTGCTGTGCCACTTGTTCATCATTATACCCCCACAAAACAAATGTTTCTAGGGATATACTGAAATATGCCTGCCAGTGTGTCCGTCTGTGCACAAAATCAAAGCATTGGCGGAGGTATTAACCCATTACCACACAGCAAAATTTTAGACCTATCCAAATTGAAAGCATTTGCAGACGACAATTTTAAAGTGGCTCAAATGGTGCAATTCTGCTTTGATTGGGTGGAAGACTTTGGGGGAAATGGAGAAAATGCTGGTTATCAGCATTTTCTACTTTTCCCACAATGTTTTCAAGAGGCTTCTTCCTCAAGGGTGTCAAAAGTCGTCATTGTGTGGTAATGGGTTAAGTCACATTTTGTGATAGCTCTAGCTTATATAGCTATCATTTGCTGGTTTTTACGACCCTGAGAAAGAAGCCTTTTGAAAACATTGTGGGAAGAGGAGAAAATGCTGGTAACCAGCATTTTCTCCTCTTCCCGCAGTGTTTTCTGCCCTGCTTAACGCAAATTTATATTTTTGAGTTACATTTATTTTGTTGTCTGCAAGAGCTTTCAATTTGGACAAGTATAAAATTTTGTCGCCTAGTAAAGAATAGGGGAAGTGTCCCTTTGAAATGCAGGAAAGTATCCAATAGCAAAATGTTGACCAAGATCAGCCTGCATAAAAAGGACATGCTGACCCGAGTTAATACTTTTTTCAGATGCATTAGCCTGGATTTTTTCAAAGCATTGGCTCATATATATAGAGAGAGAAAAATTGTTTTTGTTTCGGTGAAAGATCAAAATTTTTTTCATAGAGTGAATGAATGAATGAATGTTGTTTTATGACACATCGACAACTTTGGTCATTTAGCGCGCATATCTATGTTAAAAGATAATAAACATGGAGTTGTTTAAACTGAATAAAGTTTGAATGACAATAAAAAAGTTGAATTAAGAAAATTTAATGCATAAAGGGCATCATCGAGTTACAGGGTAATCCCTATATACTCAAATGTTTTAAATGATAAGAACTGAATTAAGAAGAATGCATAAAGGGCATTATCGAGTTACAGGGCAATCCCTATATACTCAAAAGTTTTTAAATGATAAGATTTAAGAATGTGATAAAAAGGTTTAAACTCAATGCTGGTTTGATAAAAAGAAGTTTTTTTAATGAAAAAGAAATATGTGTCATTTATAATGGGCATAAAATATGATATTGAGTGGCTGGGCATTCCCTGCCTACACAACAGTTTTAGATATCGAGTTACAGGGCAATCCCTATATACTCAAAAGTTTTAAATGATAAGATTTAAGAATGTGATAAAAAGGTTTAAACTCAATGCTGGTTTGATAAAAAGAAGTTTTTTAAATGAAAAAGAAATATGTGTCATTTATAATGTGCATAAAATATGATATTGAGTGGCTGGGCTTTTCCTGCCTACTCAACAGTTTTAGATTAAAAGGCAAGACTGATAATATTGTTTTTCCTTGGAAATGAGGTTAAAACTGGTAAAGATTGGAGCCTCCAATGGGATCAGATACTCCCATTAAAGAGGTCCTGTCTCCAATGAGATAAGATGTCTCCAAGAGAGCCAATCCTCCCATTAAGGAGATGCAAACTGAATATTAATGAAGTAAAGAATGTTGTAAAAAGATGGGTAAGAAACTCAAGAGTAAATATCACAGTTTATTGTAAATGCCAATCTCCTTTATGAAAGCGATAATAGATTCAACGTTGACAGAATCAAACAGATTTTTCAAACTATCTACGTTGAAATATTTTGAACGAACTGGCTGAAAGTCAATGCAATCTAGTAGGATATGTTTTACAGAAAAGGTTGCATTGCATGGTATACATTCAGGGGCATCATCTCTTGTCAAGAGCCAGGAATGTGTGATGCGTGAATGGCCAATTCTAAGTCGTGCAGTTATCACTTCTTCTCGATGAACGGATCTGTAAACGGGATACCATTCACCAAGGGATGGTTTAACTGAATGCAGTTTATTGAAAATATCAGCATCCCACTGGGATTGCCAAGAAGATTGGATATGTGATAAAACGGAGGCTTTAAAATCAGTGTGTGGAACTTTAAAATCTGAAATGGGAAGGTTAAGTGCAGATTTGGCAGCCCTATCGGCATTTTCATTGCCTTTGATGCCTACATGACTTGGAAGCCAGCAGAACACCAATCTATTCTTAGAAGAAATTTGTGAGGTCCTTTCAAGTAAACTGCAAATTAAAGGATTCTCAAGTCGTTGATTTGAAAGGGCCTGTAATGTTGACAAAGAGTCTGAAAAGATAATAAAACGGTTGGAATTAGAACTTTCAACTAGATTAAGGGCCAGATCTACTGCTTTAATTTCAGCAGAGAAGATAGAGGAGTTGTTTGGAAGGCGGCATTTTAAGCTTCTTTGTCCATAAACAGCGGCAGCTGCTACAGAATTGCCTTCTTTAGATCCATCTGTATAGAAGGGTTTGAAGGAAAAATAATGCTCCTTTATCTCATTGTATCTAGCATGAAACACAGTTCTATCCGTGACAGACTTTTTGTCAGATGCAAGGTAAAATCTGAATTCTGCACTGTTTAGCGTCCATAGAGGGATTTCAGAGATTTTATAGTCCGCAATAGACTCAGTGTCTATGCCAAGGTTATCTACTATGGGCTCCATGCGGATACCAAATGGAGGAATAACATTTGGTTTCCTTTCAAAAAGACGTTTATACTCAGGTTTAAAGACAACGTTATGAGTTGGATTAAAACGATTAGATTTAAGTTTTAAAATATATTGAAGTGAGAGTTTTTCTCTCCTGTAAGAAAGGGAAGGTTCATTAGCCTCAACATAGAGGCTATTGACGGGAGAAGTTCTAAAGGCTCCAAGTACAAGACGCAGACCTTCGTGGTGTATAGAATCGAGGATTTTTAGATAGGATTTACGGGCCAATCCGTATACAACAGATCCATAGTCTAATTTGGAGCGAACTAAAGACCGATAAAGTCGCAAGAGGACTTTACGGTCTGCTCCCCATTCAGAATGGGCCACAACCTTAAGAAGATTAAGAGCCTTCTTGCACTTCTTTTTAAGTGCAGTGATGTGAGGAAGAAAGGAAAGCTTTCTGTCAAAGATGACTCCAAGAAATTTAAACTCGGACACGACTTCAATTTTAGTTTTGTCCAAATACAGTTCAGGATCTGGGTGAACACCTCGTAGATTACAGAGGTGCATGCACTTAGTTTTGGACTTTGAAAATCTGAAGCCATTTTCATCAGACCATATTTGCAATTTGTTGAGACATTGCTGAAGTTGTCTCTCAATAATATTCATATTTCGAGATCTGAAGCATATAACGAAGTCATCAACATAGAGGGAACAGTCTACACCAGGACAGATAGCTTTAACTATACTGTTTATTTTTACACTGAAAAGTGTAACAGAGAGAATACATCCTTGGAGTACACCCATCTCCTGTTCGAGGGCTCCGGAGACAGTATTACCAACTCGGACGCAGAAAAGACGTTCATCCAAGAAGGTTGAAATAAAAAGAGGAAGACGGCCTCGAAGACCAAAGTCATGCAAGTCTTTCATAATTCCGTATTTCCAAGTTGTATCGTAAGCGCTTTCAAGGTCGAAAAAGACAGATACTACATGTTGTCTATTAATAAAGGCTTCTCTAACAAAGGTTTCAAAGCGGACAAGATGATCTATGGTGCCACGCTGGCGACGAAATCCACTCTGTACATCAACAATGAGGTGGTGTTTTTCCAAAAACCAGACAAGCCTGTCGTTGACCATACGTTCTAGGGTCTTGCAGAGACAACTAGTAAGAGCTATTGGCCGATAGTTAGCCAGGTCACTAGCATCTTTGCCAGGTTTTGGGATAGGAATGACAAGTGCCTCCCGCCAGGATGCAGGAAAATCACCTGACTGCCAGATATCATTAAAAATATCAAGTAAAACTGAGAGGGAAGTAAAAGGTAAGTGTTTTAAAAACTGGTAATGAACTTTATCTGGACCAGGAGAAGAATCATGAGCTTTATTCAGAGCAGATTTTAATTCTTTAAAAGTGAAGAGTTTATTATAATGCTCTGAATTCGAAGACTTGAAATTAAGCTTTTTCTTTTCTTCTCTAGCTTTATTCCTCTGAAACTTTTCTGAATAGTTTGCAGAGGAAGACTTTTTGCAAAAGGTGTCAGCAAGAGCATCAGCTATATCCTGGGGAGATTCCAATGAAGTATTGTTAACTTCAAGGTGACTAAGAGGGGACTGGCCTTTGCCATTGATCTTTCTGATCATATCCCAGGTTTTTTTAGTAGTAGTTCTACTATTCAACTTAGAGACATATTGTCTCCAGGCCTTGCGCTTATTTTCTTTAATGGTACGACGGGCTTTTGCCCTGGAAATACGGAATAAGTTAAGATTGTCTTTGGTAGGCCTGAGATTAAATTTTTTAAGGGCCTGTTTTCTGTCTCTGACAGCCTGTTTACAATCATCATTGTACCAAGGCTTGTCAGGTCGTTTTGGGTTATTTCGAGGTCTGAGGGACGGACTGTTTAGCTGCATCAATTAATAGGGAAGTAAAAAGTTTTGCAGGATCATCGCAATTTCCAAATTTATCATGTGTAATGGTCTGTTCACATAGGGTTTCAAATTTATTCCAATTGGCTTTGGAAAGCTTCCATTTCTGCGGTCGTACACTGCTGGACGGTTGTGTAGATGAAAAGATAATGGGGAAGTGATCACTTCCACACAAATCCTCAGTCACTTTCCAAGTAAAGTTGGGAAGTAAGACTGGGCTGCATAATGTTAAATCAATGGAAGAGTAAGATCCAGTTGCCGGATGCAAGTAGGTTTTGGATTTGTTATCATTCATGAAAGACAGAGAGTTGTTCGAAATGAAGTTCTCCAACTGGAGACCTCTCTGGTTGGTGTCATTGCAACCCCACATAACATTGTGACCATTAAAGTCCCCAGCAAAAATATAGGGGGATGGCAATTGTGAAATGAGATCATTCAGATTGGTCTCATTGATGGGTATGCTTGGCGGGAGATATAAAGAACACAGTGTAACAGCACTGTGTATAGATAACCTGACAGCAACAGCTTGCAGGTTTGTATTTAAAGAGATAACTTTGTGAGGAATGTTGTTGTTTACAATAATAGAAACACCTCCTCTGGCTTTTTCACCTTCGATAAAAATCTTGTTGTAAACAGAATGATATTTGATGGTCATATCCTCCTCCCCTTTAAGGAAGGTTTCTTGCAGACAAACAGCAACTGGTTTGTGCTCATTGATTAAAAGTGAAAGTTCGTCAAAGTTTGACTTCAGACCTGGACAATTCCACTGGATTATGGTATCCATAGTGCATGAGGAAAGTATAAAGACTAAAGTAAAAAACGAGGCCGTAAACCAGTGCATTTTAAAATAGACTGGTTAAGATTTAATTACAGATGTCTCGGCTTTGGATGATTGCCACGCGTCAAAATCCTTGTTCCAAAGATCTTTGGAAGTGGACCAGATAGAGGCTTCTGAATCTGAAGCCTCACCTTCCAGATTTTCAGTATCTGCATCCATGTCCTCCTAGCTCCAAAAATCTGTTGGAGGTAGGGACAGGATCATTTACTTTGACTGTGATTTCACAAGATCCTTGGTTATCTTTAGATTGTTGTTTAGATTTGGAAGAAGACCTTTTTGGAGGTCGGGGTGTATGATTAGGATTGTCTTTAGATGAGATGGATTTGGTTGTAGACTCTGAAGATGGAGTTTGTGGTTTCTTTGCTGTCTGTTGTGAAGGGGGAGATGGTTTTGAAGCTTTTTGTGAGATGTTTTGCATAGAGGTAGATGTCTTTGAAGGTTTTTTTGAAGAAATACTTTGAGAAGGGGTAGATGGTGTTTTTAGTGTAGTGGATGAAGTGGTGGGTTTGGGAGTAGGCTGTGTCTGTTTTGGAGGTTTTGGAGGTACGGAAGGTTGAATATCAGGAACTAAGCTCTTTAACTCATTGGCCATTTCTGGAAACTTTTCAAGAAGTTTCTTTGCCAAGAGTTCACAAGTAGAGCAATGTTCCTTTCCAGATGTTGCAGAAGACACTTTTGCATAGGATGTTGAACAATTCAACAATGTTTGGTCATTTCTGCGTTTTTCAAGGATCTTTCGTGCTTCCACAAAAGGAATATTTTCTTTATATTTTAAAGATAGGATTTCTTTTTCATCCTTCCAGACTGAACACTCTTTTGAAAAGACTGGATGATTGGACTTGCAATTAAAACAGAGAACAGGGTTATTGCAAGTATTAGGCTCATGGTCAGAGCCCTCAAAAGCACATTTTGGACAGACAGGTGTGCTTTTGCAATTAGTTTCGTGATGGCCATACCTCTGGCATTTATAACAGCGCAGAGGGTTAGGCACATACACATCAACCTTCACAGATTGAAATCCTATTTTGATGGAAGCAGGAAGAACTGGTGTACAAAAGGTAAGGATATAGGTATTTGTATCTCTACGCATACCATTCCTGAAAATAGAGATCCGTTTGACCTCAGACACAGCCTGAGATTTCAGGTTAATTTTAATCTCTTCCACCGAGTCACAGTAGGATAGTTCCTTACATCTGATGACTCCTTTACTGGTGTTAAGAGTTTTGTGAGGGTACACTTTTACATCTAAATTGTGAAATCTTTTATGACCTAGGAGATTTTTGGCTTGCTGTTGAGAATGACATTCAACAAGCAGAGTGTCATTTTTTAGTTTTTTCACAGATTTTGGTGTGCCTAAAATGGAAGAAACTGTCTTCTCTATAACAAATGGAGAAAGTTTTGAGATGGGCTTGGTTGGATCAACTGCCTCTACTACAATAAAACGAGCAAATGTTGTGTTTATATTGAATGATATGTCTGACTCTGAATCAGAGTCAGAAAGAACACGCTTGGCTTTCTTTTGTGTTGCCATGTTTATTTGATAGGGTTCATCACCGATGTTCCCCACCCGCCCCGGAGCCCAACAAGGGGACATGATCTGGGGAAACCCAACTCAGATCATGACTAGGATACATCGGTGATATACTCGAAGTGAAAGGGCTAGACTGGACAAATGTAGGTCCGCAGAATGTCACACCAAGCATTGACTGTCTTTGGGCATTTACAAGTGTCAACCAAACACCATTCTTTCACCCGATTAGCCCATGAGCCACCGCCTTCTAGGGTTTTGACATACAGCTACTGATGGTAGAGAAGAGACATGAATTTTATTATTATGTGTATGTACTTCTAAAAGAAAACAGAGACAGAGAAACACCCTAGGGCTCGGCGTGACCAGCCGATTGATCAGGATGGGCCTTCCCGACCCCTCGTTTAGTTCAGTTCAAGGCCAAAGTGGTGTGTTGCAAAAACAGAGCTGTCAAAGGGCCATACTCTGAATCCACTCAACCACCAGGATCCCGTCATCGAACGACACGAGTTGCAGCCCACGGCAAACAGGCAGGCACAGTGGGGGGGTCTTACCCCTGCTATAGTGCGACAGCTGAGCTATTTCTATCCCCCCGCCCAGCTGGGGGCTTTTCATAGAGTGAACACCATTGATACAGTTTTCACGAGTGGCACAGCCACGAGAGAAAATATTACCAATGGTGTTCATAAGATGAAATAAATTTTAATCTTTCACTAAAAAAAATACAAATATTTATATCAATGCTTTTAACCCTTTCTGGGAGGAATTTTTTCAAAATTCATTACAGTTCTTTTCCGTTATTTTCTGTGGCATACCTTTCCAGCATAGCAACGTTTTACAATATTGCGTCAAGTGCAAGAAATGTAAGGTAAATGACGTCATATTTCCATCTGATTGTGAGGCACATCCAATTTACCTATGCAACAACAACATGAAAATCAGTATTTTCACTGGTCATAGCCATGTTATGTCGAAAAATATTTTCACTGCTATTTCTCGATATCATACCAGAAAGCATGAAATAAAAAATACTCTACCTAGTGTCTGTGGTATCCTTGGTATGTAAAGTTAGAGCTAAGTTTGCCAAAGTTCTAAGGCTCATAACTCCAGACTGAGACAAGCTTCCTGAGGTTAATTTGAGGTATTTAAGGATTCTCTCCAGCCTGCTACCTATGTGGAAAGAAACAAATTTTTTAGCAATCAAAGGGACACAAAACAGAACTTATCTGTACCATGCAAGGGGACATACAAGTGATTTTACTACAAACACTATCTAAGACTTACCCAGATTAACCTTTTACCAAACAATCCCTGGTTTTTATGACCCAGAGATAGAAGCCTTCTGAAAACATTGAGGGAAAAGGAGAAAATGCTGGTCCCTTTTTCCACAATGTTTTCTACCCTGCTGGAAATAAATTTTTTGAGTTACATTTATTTTGTTGTCCGCTTTCAATTTGGAACAGTCTAAACTTTTAGTTTTTGGTAAACATTAAAAGTACTGACAATTTAAAAATTATCTAACAAGACTCATACAGTAACTTTTTTTCTTCCAAATATAGAAAAACAGCCCTGATGTAGAAACCTTTTGAAAACATTGTGGGAAAATAAGAAAATCCTGGTTACCTGCATTTTCTCTCTTTCAAATAATGTTTTCTACCTTTCCCAAATCAAATTATGATTTTTCAGTCACATTTACTTTTTCATCTGCAAATGCTTTGAATTTGGACCAGTCCAAAAATATGTCAATTGGTAATGAGTTAACTCTTTAATAAATGACAAAACCTTAGACCTGTCCAAATTGAAAGCATTAATTTTACAAATGAGAAATCAACCTGATTCAACAATTGAAACTTGACTTTAGAAGAATATGAAAGCATTATGGAAAAAGGAGAAAATGCTGGTTACCAGCAATTTCTCCTTTTCCCACAATGTTTTTAGATGGCCTCTTCCGCTGAGTCGTAAATACCAGAGATTGTTTGGTAAAGGGTTTAGTCACTTTTAATTTGTTGACTGCAATATGCTTCAAATGTGGACAAGAATGAAAATTTGTCACTGGATAGAGTTGAAATTTCAAAGGAAAATGGGATTTTAACTCTTTACCAAACGACAAAATTTTGGACTTGAAAGAATCGAAAGAATTTGCAGAAGTAAAAATAACTGTGTCTGAATTACAGAAATTTGTTTTGGGAAGCATAGAAAATATTGTGGAAAAAGGAGAAAATGCTGGTTTCCAGCATTTTCTCCTTTTCCCACAATGTTTTCAAAAGGCTTCTTCCCTAGGGTCGTTAAAATTCGGGATAGTGTGGTAAAGAGTTAAGCAAACTCTACCGTAGAAAAAGTTTCAGTAAGAAATTATCAGCCTTGTTAGTTGCACTTAATTCCACATTTTGGCAAGTGAAAGAGCACATAGCAATTAAGAAATATGGACATTGGGGAACTGATTTTTAATTTCTCATTTTTTAAACTATTTTATCCATGCTGAATTTGTTCCCGAGTTTTTAAAAATGTTGCAAATTTTTCTGGATGAGTGAGACATCTGTCTCTTCTACTTGTTAAAATCCTTGGCAGAATACTGGTGATGTCTTAATTTTCAGGTGGCTTCCAGTAATAGAGTAAATATAGTGATTCCCACTGCAATTATCGATGTTGCATGGTGTTACTAAAGCTGATATAATTTTTGAAAAAAATGTGTGAAGAGCATTTTTGTTGCAACATGCTTCGGATATTTCATTGCAACTCATAGACAGTTTATGCAAGCAAAAATAGGACTCAGAAGGGACTCAATTGGACTAAGAAGGAATTCAATGGGACACAACGTTTTCATAGACACAAAGTCCCATTGACTGGATAAAATCTTAGACAAATAGAGAGACTGGAAAAAATGAATAAGCAAACCATAATTAATTATTACTTTCTGCATTGTACTCCTCTGCTTTCTGTCTAAGGTCTTCAATTAACAGTTGTTGATCCCTTTCTTCTTGTATGTTCTTCTTCATCAGATTATACAGAACACCAACAGTAAATTCGTTCAATTCATATGCAGGAACAGAGCGCTCACCAAAGAGCTTCTCTAACCATATTTGTACCTGGGCAAATATATAATAAAAGCATAATGTATATTCAGTTACTTGGATATTTCTTATCGTTACACTGTAGAGATAACTCACTTGACTTGTGGCCTATTTGTGGACAGTTCAATTCAAGATCAGATGAAAAAATTTAGCTAATAATAGTTTGATCTTAGATTTTCACTATCCGATAGACTGAGATGCTTCTGATAAAAAGTTCATTTGAGTAACAATTCCGAAGTTTTTACTTTCAGCTGGAAATGTTCATTTTATTTAATTAGTACATGTAGCTTCACCCTTTACAAAAAAAGTAATCCCAAGCCTTAATAACCCTAAGGAACTGAGCTTTTGAAAACACAGCGGTAAACAAGTAAATACCGCTTATCTAGTATTTTTTCCTCTTCCAACAATGTCTCTCACACTAACCCATTACCACACAATCCCTACTTATGACGCCCCTGAGAAAGAAGACTTTAGAAAACATTGTGGGAAAAAGGAGAAAATGCTGGTAACCAGCATTTTTTCTTTTCCCACAATGTTTTCTACCCTTCACAAAACAAATTCCAAATTTTCAGTCACTTTTATTTTGTCGTCTGCAAATGCTTTCGATTTGGATAAGCCTAAAATTTTGTCATTTGGTAATGAGTTAAAGGCATAATGTGAACAATTCATTCTACCGTTTCCAATGCTGTTCATCTAATATGGATATGTCTGAAATTTTGTCATCCAACAGAAAGCGAAAGGATAGTCATAAATTACTACACACACATACATGTACCTGCCTCAGACATAACTACCTGCAGCCATCTTGCTGTAGACTAGTTCATGATCTTGCAAATGGGGGAACGGGGGTGGGGGTGGGTTAACTCTTCCCTAAATGACAAAATTTTGGACTAGTCCAAATTAAAAGCATTTGCAGACGACAAAAATAAAATTAATGTGAATCAAAAATTTAAATTCAATTTGGGAAGAGTAGAAAACATTGTGGGGAAAAAGAGAAAATGCTGGTTACCAGCATTTTCTCTTTTTCCTACAATGTTTCCAAAAGTTTTCTTTCTCATGTTCGTTTAATGTTATGATTGTGTGGTTAAGAGTTAATGCATCTTCATAATGCATGATATCAAGCGAGTCTTCACATAATTCTGTATTGATAAAAGCCACTTAGTATAATAGCCTACTAATTCATAAGGTATACAGTACTGGTCCTTTCACATGCAGAAATTGACTGATGGCAAAAAATTTGACCAGGGTCAGCCTGTTTGCATGGCACAGACTGACAATGATTGTCACTTTTTGCAGATGCATTAACCCATTACCCTACAATCCCTACGTTTGACGACCCTGAGAAAAAAGTCTTTAGAAAACATTGTCGGAAAAGAAGAAAATGCTGGTAAGCAGGATGTTCCTGTCACAAAACAATTTCAAATTTTCAGTCCTTTTTGTTTTGTTGCCTGCAAAATATTTTCAATTTAGAGAAGCCTAAAATATTGTCGTTTGGTAATGAGTTAAGTTCGTTTTCACAGAGGAGCATTTTCTCCTTTTTCCGCAATGTTTTCTCCCCCTCATAAGACAATTTCAAATTTTCATCAATTTTATTTTCTTGTTTGCAAATGCTTTCGATTTGGACAAGCCTAGAATCAAGGTTGGCAAAAAGCCGGTCAATATGAGTATTGACCGGGCCGGCGGTTTTAACCGGTTAAAACCGGTCAATACTGGTCGATTGGTGGTCGATTGGGTTGATTAAATAACTGACTTACATACCTGTCCTGTTTCTAAGCTAGTCTCCCCTAAATCCTGTACTGAAGATATATTACATATTATCATCAGTATCATAGTTTTTATCAGTAAGATCCCTTTTTTATTTGATCATTATTCAAAAAATATTACTGCTGGTCAACTGAATAGGTTGGCTGGATTAACCTTCCTCTTTGAACTTACATGCAGGTCAGCTCTTTTCAACCAAAGAACTTAGAGAAGTTTTATTTATCATCATTCCTTATAGGTTAGATATCTACTTATAGTACTGCATCTTTTCTCTCTCTCTCCTCCACCACAAATACAATTTGGACTATTTAAAAATTCAAAGGTAGCATAAAAAGCAGCTAATTTGAAATTTTCATATAGAATTGCAGAAAAAAAATGTCACCAATGTTTAAACCATTGTGAAATTTACCTGTCATTAATCTATAGGCATATTGAGTACCCATAAAGACTTGGAGGCTGTGACAGATTTAACTAAACAATAGTTAGGGATACAGTAATGTCTGAAGCATATTCAGGTGTCTACCTACACCTTTATATTGTTATCAAAACACATTAAAAGGTGTAAAAGTTGCCCCTTTCTATCCCAATGGGCATGGCTTAAATTACAAAAAGGACCAATCATGTATCCCTATTTGGGGTAGAATACTTGAAACCAGGTTGGCCTTATTCCTAAAGTGTGAAATACTGACTTATATCCAATCAAGTTAATATCTTATCATCAGGCAGTTACTTAAGGTGTCATAATAGTAACCTTAAGACCTTATTAGGAACTTATTTAGAGTTTTGGAAAACTGGCAGAAGCCAGCTGATAAGTATCCTTTGCAGGGACAAAACATTCTTTCCACTAAAGTCAACTCTCATATTGGTGAATTCAAGTATTTCAACTAAACTTGGAACCCAAAAAGGAAAAAAACCAACAATAAAATTAATCATCCACTTAACAGCATGACTTTCCATTTAAAATGCATCGGACCAGTAAAATTTCCAAATGACCACTACAATTATCCAATCGACCAGTATTGACCACTTTGGGAGTATTGACCGGGGCGGTTTTAACCGGTTAAAACCACCGGTTAAAACCGCCCCTGGTTTCGACCACCCAACTTTGCCTAGAATATTATCGTTTGGTAATGAGTTAATGTCGTTTTCACAGAGCATGGTTCGCTTATAACATCGTAACAGTTAATCCTTTACCCCATAAGACATTTCCATGGTAACTCTAATTAACCCTAAATAACAGCAAGGATGAAGCTGTTTTTTATGTGTATATGACACCTTTTGATAGCATAGGAAACATTGTGGCAAAAGGTGAAATTGCTTGTCACGAACAATTTCACCTTTTGCCACAATGTTTTCCAAAGGCTTTTACAAGCAATACGTAGAAATGAGCATCTATGGAGTAAAGGGTTAACCTGGAAATTACTCAATCAATATAGAATGTTATGAGCAATTTCTTTAGTTGAACTTCAAGACTCTTTGCCATCATGTATCTATGATATATTTTCCATGTTTTGTTATAACTATGATTACAATACACAATAATAGATCCTTCCCAATTCATTAGTTTTATTTTACATTCGAAGATGAGATTTGGAACCAGCATTTTTTTTTCTGTTTTAGGAATATGAAACCCAGCAAAGATGGGTAATGTGCCAGTTTTTCAAAAATTGGGTATTTTCATGATAAAAACAGAATCAAGTCACTGGTTTCATCTATTTATAATGGATACTTTTCAATCATTTGAACTTAATTCAAAGCATTTCACACCAGATTCCAAACATTGAAAATAAAGAAAAAAAATGATCCTTTTTCTCATGCTGTTGAAGATACCAACTATTATTAGTTGCAAAGAAATTTCTTGTGATCTGATTCATTAACATGCAGTGAACATAAATGTCATGTTCCCTGGCAAAAACCACATAAAGCAAGTTTCCCTTTCGAGTTCCCCGTAATCATCACTACATGTGCAACACAACATCCAAAATGGCGGCATCGATCGATCAACAGACTGCATAGTTATTTACCAAACTGCAAGTTTCAGTGAATTAATTTTCCACTGACATCAGTTTTCATTGAATTGGGGAACTCAGAAGGCATCATACTTGATTTGTGAGATTATAAAAAAAAAAGGAAAATTTCGCTCAACTTGCTTTGAAAGGGTAAAACTTTGCAGTATAATAAATTCATTGTATGGTCAAGTGGTAGGGGACTTGGAATCTTGTTCACCACAGCTGTGAATAAGTTTCCAAGTCCCCTGCCACCTGACCGTACAACTGATTTTATTATACAGCAAAGAAATTTCTCATGATCTGATTGGTTAACATATCGAGAACATATATCATGTTCCCTGGCAAGAACCAGGTAAAGCCAGTTTCCCTTTTGAGTGCCCCGTAAACATCACTGCATGTGCAATACAACATCCAAAATGACAGCGTCAATCGATCACCAGACTGCACATTTATACACCAAACTGCACATTTAAGTGACGTCAGTTTCCAGGATGTCAGTTTTCATTGAATTGGGGCACCCAGAAGGGAATTTTTGTTTAGTCAGCGTACTCGATACGTGAGATTATAATACAGGAAAATTTCGCTTAACGCGCTTTTAAAACAGTAAAACTTCGCAGTATAATAAATTAGTTGTACGGTCAGGTGGCAGGGGACTTGGAAACTTGTTCACAACTGTGTCAAATCATGTCGCCACCTCGCCTTCGGCTCGGGGTGACATGATTCACCTCAGCCGTGAACATGTTTCCAAGTCCCCTGCCACCTGACAGTACAACTAATACTGTACCCAAGTCAACTCGTACTAATTTTGGTCAACTAGTAGTCATACCCTTTGTCAAAGAAGATAGATAGAAAAGAATGAAGGCAAGAATTAACTCGGGTATGAGTTGACTCAGGTAAATGACCAAAATAAGTACGAGTTGACTTAGGTATGTTTTGAGCAGAACTTTACCATCGATACAGTAGGATTCTAGAGCTGGGGCGATATCATCGATGCATCGTGATATTTTTGCTGGCGATAGTATATCGCGATACTAACTCGTTGTATCGATACTTGGCGATACATTTACGTCGTGTCGTGTGCAGAGTGTGTGAGATCACGTATCAATGTAAATGATTCATGTATAAAACAGGAAAAAAAAAATACGCACAGTTTGTCTCTGCTATACATACAAGAACGTTAAAAAACTCGCCCTATAAACAATGAAATTTATAAAACTTTGTAATTTGGGGAATAATTTGAAGTGAAATGTTTACAGTCACTCGCTCATGCTTAGGGTTTTCCAGGTTTTAAATATAGATGCTAATTCGGAACGTTCTAAGGTTATCATATTTTCTTCGTGTCCAAAAACTTGCAGCTGCGTTTTGATCGGTTTGCCTCCTTACCAGTTTTGTCACAAGGACTGTAAAATAAAATAAAGCATTAATTAACAAGTTCATTTGATTTAGCGGACGAATATAAGCTGCAATTTGATTATTTGCTAGCGAAAGATAGCACAGTTTGAATTGTCTTTGTTCTTTTTAAATAACAAATGAATGAGATGCGGATCGGCAACTGTCTTCCGAAGTAGCGGGTTTTGACGCTGGGAAATTGAATTGATGTCTTTGAGGCTGAAAAATATCTGCCTACTTGTCAATCTGACGCATTAAGTTATGGTCTAGAGCTTCATATAACCTAGTTTTAATGCATCCGGCAGAAATATGGGCTAAACACGATCAGTATAAATGCAAAAAACACGCGCATGATCATGAAGCTGGCGAGTTATTTATGACAAAGTAATAAAGGTGTTAATCCTCTGATCTAGTGTAAAAGGACCGATTTTAAAGTTTCCTGCTATTCAAAATGACACACTGATGTCAAATCATGTAGTAATACTTCTTCAAAAATTATTTGTCACGAAAAAATAGATCGCCAAAAAACCGTGAAAACCCATGACACTACAATGATCAGCATGGCATCGTCCAATCAGAGGGACTTAAAACTATCTTCTCATTTTTAATAGTGAAGTTAAACAGTGGATTTACACAAATCTGTGAATAAAACAGTAAGTTGAGGCTAACGTGCTATTTATGAGTGAAGAAATTGTTGTTTTAGGAAATGAAAATACAGATCTACGTGGTGGGGGGAGTCTGCAAATGCTTGAAATATGTCTGATTTTTTTTTTTAACCTTTGAAAATTAAAAATAGAGGACCAAAATGAATATTATTGAATAAAGCAAAAACTCTAAATGGTAAGTGCAAAACCATTGATTTTTGAAGTACAAAACAAAGCATCCTTATAAACTTAATATCATGTAGACAAACTGTCATGGTATTTAAAACCAAAAGGCATTCTCAGTTAAATGGAGACACCGATTGTACAACAGATAACTAGTTGGTGTGCTCTTCAGATTACAAAACAATAATCATTTGTGATTTCAACCTGATTGCCCAGCACTACCGATCTGATAGATTTTGTACAGGAATTGGACCAGTTCGATGGTATCTCACATACCTACTTATTTTAGCACACATTTGGATTTATTTTGCCAAAAATGGTTGCACAGTTTGAGAAAAGGTTCGTTCCTAAAGTCTTTGAAGAGCTTATAACTGTGAACATGTAGATCTATTTATAAAATCTTGTTTGCGCATATCACATGAAAACAGTCTCTCTTTTAAAAGACTGTCATTAAGTTAATCTGGACCAATTAAGTATCGTGATATTGTATCGTATCACCTGTCTGGTATCGCGATAGTATCGCGATACATTTTTCTTGGCGATTCCCAGCTCTATAGGATTCCAGGTTACTGGATCGTGTTCGTAACTTGCAAACTGAGCGGCGATATAAACAACCACACCTACCTCTTGGTGTTTGCGGTTCATAATTGCAAACCCTTTCAAGAGCATATACAAGTTAAATCATTTTCACGAAGAATTCATTGAAAACTATTTCTTGTAATACATATAATTCTATCGATACATCTGCTTTAATCGACAACAAAAAAAAATGCCTTGTGAAATATGGCGGGAAGTTAAAGGTTGAAGATTAACAAGGGAGGTAACCTTTATAATACCCCAACGGTCTAATCGATCCAAAAATAATTCTTTTCAATACATGGATCCACAGTGATAACATCAGTTAACCCATTACCACACAATCCCTACTTTTGACGCCCCTGAGAAAGAAGACTTTTGAAAACATTGTGGGAAAAGGAGAAAATGCTGGTAACCAGCATTTTCTCCTTTTCCCACAGTGTTTTCTACCCTTTCCAGAACAAATTTCTATTTTTCAGTCACCTTTTTTTGTCGTCTGCAAATGCTTTCAATTTTGACCAGTCTAAAATTTTCTCGTGTGGTAAAGAGTTAAGTATAAACTAGAAGAAAAAAGAGAGGCCTATAATGCCAATACAAAAGATCTTTGATCATTGCAACTGAAGCCTTCTCACATGGTAAAACTGACAGCAATATATAATGTGTGATGCCAAACTTTTCTTTGTCAAGGGATGTAACAAAGACTTCATTGTGGACCATTCTAGCTGGAGTTTCTTCTCTTGCAGAAATGCGCATTTTTCCCATCTCTTTGTCTTATCGTCATTGATATATTGTCAAGTCAGTGTGCAAAGTTTAGCAGATATTATGTTTCTTGTTATATGTGTCCGACGTCTGTGATCAAAATTTACTTCACGCGATCTGCTTCCTTGCTAATGCAGTTACCATTTTAGGCCTACATAGTTTGAGCATTTATCTAGAAATATTGTGTTATTCAGCTTTGACCAGAACTGTAGGCCATATTCAGTCGTTTTTATGATGCAAGCTTGTAACATTAGCATATATCTCACGTCAGCCGTACATCTACATGTTCGCCCCCCCCCACCCCCAGGAAATACATGTACATATAGATTTCGTCTTTATTAAGTAAGAGCATTTAAACTGCAAAGTAGTCAAATACTACCGCACCACTCTCACGTTAACGGTCGTATATATTGGTGCCGAAATAGCGGACAGCATGACTGCACACCGGACAGACTAATGTGATAACCTGGTGCCATGGTTAAATATCGATTTCCATGGGACCATGTACAGGATGATTCATAATATCTGTTACAGGTTCGTCATCATGACCATCATCATCATCACCACCTTCTTATTAAATTTTTTTTACCCTGGATAATTTGTTTGCTCGTCAATAACTTTTTTATCAGGTGTTGTTTTAAAAATCTAACACATCAAGCAAATCCCTGGAGTCCTTCCGCCTTCTTTGCTTCAAACCAAATTCCAATCGGTCATGTATTAACGGAATTATTGCAGATTTTCTTACCTGAAGTCGGTGAATTTTTTCAAATATCGGTCATTGTTGTTGTTGTGTCACGTGATTCCCCGCCGTGTGTAAGTCCTTTCATACCCATGGCCTATTACCCCTCCCTCATTTTTTTCCGCGTTTTGAATTATGATAAACATATACAGGGATATTTGAAAGGATTTTCCTCAGTTTAACATTTTAGCTTCTTTACATTATTTTTCTTCTTTGTTACTTTGTTAAGTTGCTGTAGAAAAACTCAAAAGCTTTCAAAAGTCACTAATGATGTACACAAATCGAATACTACATTTCTAAAAAATATCGGAAGTATCTTAACTTTCTTGTATCACAATATATCAACAAATGAGGGGCTTGTACCATATCCTAAGAAGTGAACCCTTTTCTTCGCTAAATTTGGACCTTAAGCGTGAAACGATCTCCTTCACTAAGTAGACAGTTTTCGTGTTTTACTTTATCATTTTTTATATAATTTATGTCTCTCATGTTCTATGATTTATCATCGAGATTGAAAATATTGCATTACATGTGGAGCATACGCTTGTAGATGTCTGCGATAAATAACATGAACTTCTTTCGCTTATCTGTTAAAGAAAGAGGTTTCCCTATGGCAATAAATACATTTTCAAATCTGCATATATTAATGAATTATGTCTACTAAGACAATAACAGATATTCCACAAACTACTAGTTGTTTAGTAATTCAAATTGTTGGATGTGGCTGGTTAGAGAAATATGCGTTCAAAACACTTTTGTGGTTGCCATTTCTATCAAGAAGGTAAGTAATGAAGTGCGTGTATCTGAAAACCAACTATGAATTATTAATTATTTCAATTAGTCCCCGGAGATTAGTACATACACGCCTTCAAACATGTATGATGCAATTAATGGTCACCTGACTCTGCTATTTCTTTTAACAATTGGGTGACATATGCACTGAAAGCAATTGCATGAATCAACTTGCTTAATATAGTCACTAGATGTTTTAGATATTTTTATTGAGCAAGAAAAAAAATAGAAAAACTTCATTTCTTCTGTAAGCCAACGACTAGAAGCACACCGTTGTAAAATATAAGTAAGAACTTCATTAATTCATTCTACTTCATTACTATCTTTCTGTCGACTTTTTTCGAGAACACACGAAATTGTTCTTTAATTGTATTGGTTGATTGAATGATGTTTTATGCCACTTTTAGCATTATTTCAGTCATATCAAGGCAATAGCTCACATATCTACAATTTTCCCAGGTATCACCAGTATTAGGCTGGGGCACTGAAGTGTCATGACAAAGAACATTCCGAAAAAAAGACACGGTGTTTATTTGCGTAATCAAAAGAAAGGGAAAATGAAAGTGGTGTTGGCAGGTGTTAACTCGTTGCGGTACTTACAAGTATGTGTTTATTATGGTAAATGCATACATGTACGTGTGGAAAAGATTAAATTCAAAATGACTAGCTAAAACATAAACATTTTTCTGCATCTACGTTTGAAACAGGGGACGACTCATGTTGCAGCGTATCTTAACAACGATTCTTTTATCTCTTGGACAGAAGACTGAACCACGCACATAATTCTGAAAAAATAATTGTACTTTTATGAATCCTTTTGGGACAAAATGAGTTAAGGATGTATAAATATTAAAACAGCAATGTAAAGACGTTGTTGTATAATGAATTAAATGAAATAAATCAAATGAAATTCATATCGTTCAATGAACTCTGTATCTATAATCTATAATCTTGTGTACGTGTCAAGACCTCATCTCTGTGGATATGGACTATTTTTGTCATATTTCCCATTGTTCATTGTAAAAGGGAAAAAGAAAGTAACATGTACATGTACATGTGTTTTACATGTAGTGCAATAAGTGGTCTTGCAGTTTCTTGAACTGAAACAAATTGTAATTCCTTGAGAAGACAGTTAATAGAAAATGCGTCTTGATAACCTGTTGCTCATTGCTGCATAGGTAACGTGACGTATATTCTTGAATAGAAGATCTTATTAGTGTACAGATATTTTAAAAAAGCGTTTATATATTTGTGAAATCAGCTGAAAATGCACTATCTTTAACACTAGGTGCTTAAAGGTTTTTGCCAAGCTTTGAATAACGAGTCGTTTACATTACAGTGATGACCCATGGGTCATTTCTCTACGCAGTGAAATGACCCATTGGTCATTTTGTACGGGCGGGTAATTTCTCTACATTACGCCGGAAAAATGAACAAAACTACAAGTCTGTGAAGACTAACAGTTTTAACAGCAGTTATATATTAAAGAAGTCAGATGATGTGCAAATCGACAGGATATGTGAGGTTACTCAATTACTCCCTTTGGCCATCGAGATAGAGTTCGTCTATCATCACTTAAACTTGACTTCCGTTTTAGCGATTATCGTCATAGGTTTTGAAAAATGTCAGAGTAAAATTAGCAATTACCAATGAAAAGCATTTGCTATTTCAGACAACGAACTAATAAACGGCACTAGTAAACTTTAAACTTCATATTTGGAGCCAATGACTCTGACAAGAAAATGTGTTGGTCTTCCGATTTCGAAAATGTATGTCGCCGAATCCGAGGGCCAAAAGAGAGAGAGTAGGGTTCCGAGGATGCCTGGAATTTTTTCATTAAAATCGTTAAAGTGTGAGCCACACTTGCAATACAAATGTAACAAATAGAATTTTAGTGGATTAAAAGCTACACAAAAGTATTTTCAAAATTTACATAGGCTAACGTTGGACAATAAATTTCATTTGTAACAATATCAGTCCTTATTATTTTCATAAATTCAGTCACGTTCCATCGGACAAATATATCAAAGTTTAGAAAAAAAATGGCATTGACGAGAAAACAGCTAATATTCAGAGACGGTAATCATAATCGGAGCCCTTCTTTATTCTTGGCTTTTTGTGTCATTTGAGATTTTTACCAGCGAATGCAATAGTTGACGACACTTATTGAAGCTTTTAGGAAAGCACAAGTCTCTATGAATGGCAATAGCAAACTGAAGTTTGGTTCTTAGGCTATTTTTTCGGCTACGCTCGATCCACGGCACAAATGATTCAGAAAATACTTTGTAACTTAGGAAACATATTGAAAGACCAAAGCACTACACGATCATCATTTTTTTTTTGTTAACTTGAGGGACATTTAGAAATCATGATTTCAACGAATGACAAGCTTACCTGTTTTTCATTTGTTTTTTGAGCCGATACTTTCGGAGCCGGAAGACAATCCCAACATTTTCTCGTCAGAGCCATTGGCTCCGAATATGAAGTTTCCTACCCTATAACATTTGAAAGTTTTTTTTACGAAAAAATGCTCAATAATATCATTTTGAACTATATGGTACTTTCCAGTAAGGTTATTCTGTCTTCTGTTTTGGCCGTTCTTGTGTTTTCGCCCGTACATGTTCATTGCTCGTTATACTAGTATCTCGCAAGTTTCTCGCACCCATCACAAAGGAAAACGTAAACAAAGACAAGCGTCCTCCACAAGATGTTTTTTTTACCGAAGAAGGAGATGCGAAAGGTAAAAAGAACACAACAACAACAACAACAAATCTGCCTAATTGTCACCCCATATTGTTACTCTTAATGTTTTGTCTTCAAAATAATTTTACTATGTAAATAAACATTTTTTAAGAGTAGTGAACATAATGCAGCGTCTGCAAGATAAACAATTCGGCACCTCACTGTCACTTGGCCTTGCGTACCTATGTATATTGTTCAGGAAAATTAAAGCAACATCTTCGTTGGGTCCTTAAGGGCTCCTTTTTATTTTATGACTGATTTGATAATGCACCAAGAAAGGCTTCAGCTGTCTCTTGGATAAAAATACCATAACAATTTGTTTAGAATGCTTGCCTACATAAGATGGGTAATATTGTGGATTAGGTAACAAAAAGTATTAAGCGAGATATTTGAATTCTTTTAGAAAGCTTTTATTACATGAAATTGATATTATAAATCACCCCTTGCATCTTGACTACCAACACATACACAACCTATCACCATACACATCACTAATGTGTTTGATTTAATCTGATCCCATTTTCTTTCAGGCCAGTGCACCTCTGAGGGGCAGCTTTAGAAGTTTTTACACACAGGAAGATTTACATTGATTCTACGCAGTAGGGGCAATATTTACGAATACGATGTTGCCAGCCAAATGCATAAAGGTGGTAGGGTAGAATCATGTTTAAACATATTTTCCAAATAAGACATCATTCAAGTCATCACATAAAACCTTAAAAATTATTGGAAACAATGTAATACCCAAGCTGTATCACCTAATATACCTCTATCCCTGGTGATTTTACCTGTCGCCAGCGCACCATTGCTGTTTCGAGTATGCACATTATTTTATTTTCACATATGGCAACACAATTTACACATTGTTTTGTTTCTACAAACATTGTATAAACATAAGAAAAGTAAAATTACACCGACAATGGTCGAATGCCTTGGCCATTTTAGCAAAGGGGATGTCGCCAAAATCAGACCAGATACGTTACAGTCAAAAGGTTCAAGGAAAACAGATCGATACAGATGGAATGGGGAAGTAATATGTCAGTGATTTTAAACAATTATATATGCTTGTATCAACATATAAAATCTGGATAAGCTGGATCTATAACAAAAATTCCCCATGATCATGAATCCTCTGTGCTGACACGTTACGCTAAAAATAACCAGATACGTTACCAACATTAGTTCTTATTTCGGACGATATGAAATCAATGTAACAACTTAAACGTATGCCTTATAACTTAGCCTGAAAAGTGTAACTATTAATTGCAATTGGGTTGGCTGATGTTCAATATTAAGAAAATATGCACTGAAAACCGTTTTTAGAACCAGATACGTGACCCAACCAGATACGTTACTGTGACATTTTAACTCTGATGTTAGGACCGCTTTTTGCACTTTCTTATTAACGTCATTGTACTCAAACTATGTCATATGCCTCGTTTTCTCTCCTGGAAATGAATCCAATGTTCTCGCCATTTTCTTTGTCATGTAATCAAGTATAATCCAGTGTAATCACCCTTTACATAAAAGGTATGCTGTAATTTTGTCCGTTTTACCAATCATCGACGCATTTAGTCAAGTTTTCTGTTGACTTCAGTAAATGATTATATTTAGCTTGTCAGAAAATACAAATTCAGTAATATTTTTCACATATCAGTCTGTATACTTTCCTGTAGAAACAATGGTAACGTATCTGGTCACGTATGGTAACGTATCTGATCCCGTTGTATGATCTCATTTTTCCAAATGGTGTATGCAAACAGTGTAAACCACAGTACTAACCTGCTCCATGGACCCTTTCACACGTTTGTCAAGCGCACTTTATATTACATCGGCATGAAATAGTATTGTGGTGTATGATTGGTAATTACACATTATGCATGTCTAAATGTACATGTATGCCGCAGTAATTCGGCAGGTTCATGCAATACATTTATGACGAGATCTCCATATTATATACAGATCTAGTTACAACTGCATTGCACCAAGCATGCGATTAGCTTTCATGCCTAATGGTTAAGCATACTACATGTGTAAGAGTACTACAAATGCATATTATATAATGTCTAATACATTTGACTAACACACTTCCATGATGTTTGCAGGGAATGGGAAAAACAAGGTCGGAAATTCAAAAGGCCCACTCTTTTAGTTCGAAAATGGTATTCGTTACATATAAAGACTGTTATGAAATGTTTTAAAGTTTACCAGCATTCAATTTTGCCTTGCATAGTTAAAATAACACAGGAAAAGGGGGGGGGGTCTGGCCATAAAATCCAGTTCAAACTGTTTTAATGTACTGTTTTTTTTTATATTTCAATAAAGCAACCATCTCAGTTACTCCATATTTTACTGTTTTTGATACGCTTTACATTATAGTAAAAGTACATGCATATGTATGATAGTAGATAGCTCAAATATGCAATACTTACCAGAAATCTGATCCATGATTTTTTGACCAGATACGTTACTCAGTCAATTTACATGTCAAATTGACACTGTTGCACATGTATATTTTGATAAAACACTTCATTTTTGTGGAAAGGATAATTAAATGTTGTCACGAAAGGAACAGAGGTGCCGCACATGATGGCTTTCCTTTATACAATTTAGAAAAATACTTTTGGTTATAATAGATTTTTCTAGATGTCAATTGCAGTGATTTAGTTCCCATCCTTGTATGATGGGTCTGTTCTGCTTTGCCATTATCAAATTGTCCTAAATGGCACTACAGTATCTCACTGTCAGGTTCGCGTATAGCATTTGCGATAAAAACATTGCATTACCATGCTGATATGATGTTAACAGGGTATGTGTATGGTAACGTATCTGGTTTTCTCAAAATGTACATGTCCTTTTCGAACCCAAAATGTGCAAAACTGACAGGTTAGGAAAGGCGCCCTTGTTTATTTTTGTGTCAAGTTGGTGTCAAACTATTATATAATCCCATATAAATGTTGATTCACCATCGTTCATTTTTTAACATTTATGCCTTGAAAAGTTTCCCCTACTGCGTAGAATCAATGTTTAATAGATGCATACAATGCTGTATTTGATGAAACAGTTTCAGTTGAAAGAGCCGCTGAACGTTTTTGAGAGCCAACCAACACGTAAAAAGACAAAGTCAAGGGAAATGTAGATACTGTTAAATCTGGTCTATCCCTTTTATTTACACAAGAACAAGAGGCTTTCTTTTTGTAAAGGCATTTAAGCCTTATAGCTGAAATTGGTTATGGCTATACAAGACAAGAGACACATGGTGGAAATACAGTTGGTCATCAAGTTTTTTTCCTTGCAAAAGGATGCAAGATGGACTACTTGAAGGAGCCTCTGCTGCTGTCTCCGGAACCATGTCTGAATCAGGATGTCAAACACTGAAACTTTCAGCCAGTTTATGTAGGAGCATCTGATTAAGTATCTGTCGACACGCAATGAAGATTCACATGTGTTGGGCACAGAAGCCATGTTTCTCTTCCTCTAATTGAATGGACTAGATAGAACCACATAATTCTTTTTGTACTGCCTCCTCAATGTAGCCACTTGCTCCAGCCACTTGATGTCAGTTGAGCTGCTTTGGTCCTTTGGATGGAACTCTGTCTGTCATAATTACTTAGGGGAATCAAGTGGAAATGTAGTTACAAGTTTGTAAACTACAATGTAGAGTGTATGTTGCAGCTCTGTCATCAAGAAATAGCCAAAGTGCCTTCAAGAGTTGTAAGGTATACCCCTATAACCAATCTATTATTAATGATATCGTCGTTACTCCATCATTTGCGTTTCAATCACAGGAACCCAAAGTCACTCCTGGAAAGGATAAGTTTGAAAGACATTAAACAAAGTTGTAAGTGGAAAATCTGTTACTAAAGAAAGTATAGCTGATCAAAGAAAATTTCACATTATTTCATTAAAACAAAGCCTTAAAGTAAGAACAAGGATGTCAAAACTACGTTGTCTACTCATAAATCAAACCAGACAAACTCTTCCAATCTGTAGCATGTAAAGAAAAAAGAAAAGAAATGTCAACACTACCATATTTTCATAAGATAATTCAGCTAATTCTGTTCCATAGGCAAATTTACAGAATACTGCTTAAGGCCATCCAGGAACACGATATTCTACGGTACACATTAAAGTTAACACAGATAATGAAGATTATTCCAGCAGTGATGAATCGGTCATAGAAAGTGAAAAGTACTGTGAGGTAAAAAGTTAGCAAAATTGGGGCGTTGTGATTCCTGTTAAAAATGGGTTCATCTTCTATACTGCGCTTCAATCAAGGTTCTAAAGTTGAGTGACAGTTTCTCCTTATCTGAATGTACAGGAGAGAATGTAAAAGAAAAAAAACCTAGCAGACTGTAATATGAACAGTATAATCGACGAAAACTGATGACATCGTTAGCCATTGCTATTTCGTTTGGCCATTGTTATTTCGATTGTAAAAATGAATTTGACAGTTCGTTGCATAGGTAAGTTATACGACTTAGTTCTTTTTTACCAATACCTGTTACTGCAGTACATACTAGTAATAGGCTGTAGTTACTAATTCATGTTTTCTGTTTACGACGAATGGAGGGAATTTTGTTGGATTGGTCAAAACAGATGAGGTCGAGATATAAAATCCTATCAATATATAAAAGCTATTATGTATAATTCGCTGCGCTTTTGCGGACAATGTACATGTATATAAAGTCTAGATTACAAAGAGCGTGCAATTTATTTAAGAATCTACACAGTCGCATATATGGTTTCTATAGCAAAACGGCTTTGGAAGCGAAATATTTTGGTATTTTGTTCTGGGCCTTCAATTTATTTAATAGGTTTAGATAGGGAAACTGAATCCTGTATGATTATACATGATTACTGATAAACTAGGCCCCGTAGGCAGTTTTTTCTATATCATTCATCAACGGTATTTTCTTTTCATTCCAGTTGCCTTCCTTTGTTTTACTTGTACGAGACAACGGTCTATCTATAATTAGCTTGTACATTAATGTATAAAACCCTAGCCAGAAAATGTCCAGTGTCTGGTGTAATGATAGATGATTACTAAGATATAATTGGCCCGACTGGCAAAGATCGAGAAGGGATTGCCATTCTGTAATAAGGTCATGCCTATTAGGGTGCCTACCGAGAGAATAATTAACCGTTTTGGCGGTAATAAATTGCATTAGCATTTCCAGTGTATATCTTACTCGATATGGCATTTGCCGCATGCCAATACAATAACATGTAAAATTTTAGTGTCTACAATCAGTGTTTGGTGGATTCTATGTTTACCGTCATCAACTGCTTTTTAATTAGTCAAAAAAAAGTATATGGCCGGTTGGTGAACTGCCAACTGTTACCGAGTTCTTACTTGCCTTGTGCCCAAATATCAAATACCGGTATTATGACGCATTAAGTAAGCCTAAATGTACTTATCTTTTAAGTCAAATGTTTTTCGGTCTATCGAATGGAGATGTCACTTTAATAAATACTTTATTTTTTGCACTTTTGTAAGGTTCACTTTTGCAGTTAGGGAACAGAGGTAAACTGTTTATATGACCAGGAATTATCCGATATTGTACGACGCTTTGTCTGGCACTCCTCAGTGTAATACCAATGTATTAAGCGGGTAGGCATTCAGTAAGGATTCTTTTACAAAAAGGCAATGCTTTTGCTACGTCATCTGCAAGAAAATGATTAAAAAAGACACAATGTCGCGCAAAGAAAGTTCAAAGTACAATTGTTTCGCTAGTCACGCAATTTCTTAATTGAATAACAAATGATCATTTATCTTCGTGAAGAAACTGAATTTTTAACACAAAAGCTTCTGAAACAGATTATAGCGTTTGACTCGGAAAACACTCTTGTAGATAAGGAGTATTCGAATAAAATTAAATGCAAAAACCCAATAAAATATAGTAATCGGACAAATGTATCGTTAAGTGAGAGTATCACGTTTGGCTCAACACTTTCGAAAGTTAGATAAAAAAGATATCGTGCTTGCAATGTGGCAAAGAACTAATTTGTGTGTACTGTGTGTCGTGTTGTTGTTACACGCAGACAGTGGGTGAAATGATTGCTTTGATGAATTTTTTTTCAGGTGTCCCTGATTTTGAATAGATCTGTATGCTCAATGGTGCCTAGGTCCTTGTTTTCCTTCTTTCTTTTTCATATTTGAACAAGCGCATAGATCTACTGTACAGTTATTATTTTTTCCCAACAAATCTTACAGGAGTAATCGTCAAGGCACAACATCAGTGCTGCAACTAAGTGGACCAATTTGGTTGGTTTCAAGAAGAAATCTGTTCACTGGACATGAGCGCATAATGTATAACGTTATCATAGAATGAATGGATATGTATATACTATCGTGCTAGAATGGAGAAAATAACCATCATTCTTTACCAGGCTTTTAACTTTTGAACTCCTCTGGCTCTATGTATGTATCAAAGGCATTTGCAGACGACCAATCGGATTAGGCGAATGTTTTCTTTTTCGAAAGATTATAGACTAAATTGAAGGAAAGAGGGGAAAAGTCTAGTAACCATTCTTTAAAATCTTATCCCAAGAGTTTTCAGACAGCTTTTATATCACAGTCATGGAAATACACATTTGCTCGGTAACATACTCTGGCAAAATTTCTTTTCAATTGCAGATTGCATTAAAACAGCATAAAAACTACACAGCCTTTTCTTTTCGTTTATACGGGTATAATGGTGGTTAAAGGGATGGCATTACCGTATACTTTTAGTTTAGGGAAAAGGTAAAAGCAAATATTGACAAAGTAACGTTTCTCCCTCCGCTGGCATTCGAACCCGTGACAATATGATATATAGTGGTTTAGCGTCCAGAGCTATAAAATAAGTTTTCACAGAAGCTACTATTCTTCTGTGTTCTCTGTGTACTTCATTCTTTGTGATACACTGAGGGCTACCTAGTATCAAATGGTGCTGGAAATTTTCAATGAAAAAAAAAAAAAAAAAAGAAAACTTTAGACTTTCTAATACTTTCTACACATGGTTATAGTTTTGTTTGATATTTTAGAGTTTAAATATATGCATGACTATAAAACATGCAGTTTTTGTCAAAGAAACGATGTTTTCTTCTGTTTATTTGATAAGTTCATCTTTTTCATGCGAATAAAAGTTCCAGCTTTTGTTTAGTTTTCTTCAAATACTTCCGAAACAAAATCTGTTTGGATGCCACTTTCACTGGCAAATGGCTTTGTGCCATCATTAAAAAACCTCGATATTCAATTTATATAGTCTATAAATTGACATGCAACCATTGCAAAAATCAATCTAATAACAAAGGAAAATAACTGCTAGAAAATCGAATCATTTCCTGTCCATCATTAGTTGTTTAACGACAACTTCAAAGTAATTAAATAGAGGGCATAATTAAAGAAATGCTTGAATATTCACTTTGTGCATAATACATCCTCGCCTTCCAATAGATAAAATGGGTAACTTTCTGCACAGCAGTTGTAATGCCTTTATATGTGGCTTCCTTAAAACTTTACCAGGTGTAAACACCAATCCATAATTCAAACATTTTCACTTTTCCAGCAAAATTTGTATCAAAATAAATGTATTATTAAATCTGTTATTTAAAATAATCTAATTCATTCCCCTCAAATAACATGAAAATGGGCCACATATCATTACTACACTAGAAACCGACCTCTCTGTCTGATGGTTGCTTAAAAAACACAGTTGTCGAATGAGTTTGTCCTTTATCACGACAGTTGCCAACCGCCCACGTGTGTTAGAACGGTATTATAAAATACATTCAATGTAAATAATTCAGTAAAACTTAAAAGGTTCCTCCAGTGAAATAAAGTTCCTTCATGTTGAATGCAACAAATTTGTTAACTCTTTCTGCGCCAACTGTTGACGGTTGAATATATAACCCACCTAACTCGGAATGAATATGTATCATATAAGCTTGACTTAGCATGGTATAACTCCAAGACCAGATTACTAATTCGGTGCCCTCTAATCCTGATTTATACCGTTTGCAACATACCCTGTTTATGTATAAGACACCGTAAATATTAATCAGTATAACTGCTGTGTACCGATCTGGTTAAAAGGGCGTTTAATGACAGCACAGTCACCAAAAATTGCAAATACCCAGAAGTTTTATCTTGAACCTTCCCTTTTCGGTTGTTTGTGAGTCAAGAAAAGCTTTAAACTAATAATTTCACTTGTGTGGGACACTAAGTGAAAATGCTATAAAGTTTACGACTTGTTGAAGTTGTTATATTTTGGACATCAAGGTCTTGCTATGGTCTACATAAAGGCTACTGGAGGATACTTGCTTTACTGAAAAACATATTCAATTCAAATTATTTTTAACTGCAAATCCTTGAATCTTACTTTTTCTCAGGGAATACTAAAGCTCCACCTTCGGTTATTTTTGTACAATTTGGAAAGAAGCCGGATGACATCGTCAAGGAATTATTAACAATCAATATGATTACATTAATTATATTCGAAAATGTCCAAAAAATTCGAAACCGTGAAGCCAGGGGGAAATGAGGGTTCATAGGAAGTTCACTTATATTATCAGAGTAGTTAAGAGACAAATTTTGGACTCTAAAGGTCGATTACAAGTGTCAGCAACACTATTTGTGTATAGCCTTTTTTTCATTTCATGACCTCACTCTTAAATTATGCGATGATGTCTGGTCCTTTTCAGATCATTATAAATCACGAGTAATCTTATCTAGTTGAAATTAGAGATCTTTTTCGTCAAAAAATCACAAAATTTGCAATGTCAGGCTGGAAATACTGAACCTACGTGATACAGTAATGCACTTTGATTTCCTTTAAAACCTGCAAGCATTGTGACGACGAAATTCGCAATGTTTATGCATTCAAACAATTGAATAAACGAACGTAGTCATTCAGCTTGATTTCTTTCCCCCCCCCCCCCACTTTCTCTCTCTCTCTCACTCGGAAAATATCACGAAAAGACAAACGAAGGAATCAGAAAGTACTCGTGCCATCAACTATCACCCATACGCATGTCGTAGCATTTCATATTTTTTAGGACCTAAAATGGTGGTAATACAGCAGTTTTCGATCATTATATTTTACTAATCGTTTAGCGCAGTAGTCTCGTCTTTATCTAAACGGTTTCAGAAGTTGTGAATTGCATGTCATGACTGAAATATTAGCTGTCAAAAGTTCTTTCTCGAAGGTGATCAGTATAACATTTCTATTTAATAACAGAATACGGATAATACAATCTTGTGATACACCGGATAAGAAGACTCGAAAATTTTCGACTGAAGAAACTATTATTTACAAACGGTACTATTTTCTAGTTTTAGTGTTCTTACTTGTACTTGTTTCAACTGCCCGCCGGGTGGCTCGGTGGCGAGCGTGTCGTACTCATGACCTGGTAGTTGTGAGTTCGATACCCGGTTGAGGCGAACTTTCTCTCCGGCGTATTTTTGCCTCTCACCTCTGCTGAGGTATAAGAGAAAAGTAGTCGATTTCTTTCGAAAGAAAATGTATTAGTACTGGTATGAGAATCCAAAAACCACATGTGCATCACCTACCGCCATGATATGACCTTAGCTGTTAAAGTGGCATTAAACCCCAATAGAACCAACCAAATTATTTCAACATTTTTTTTTTCAGTAATATGTTTTCCAATCCATTTGCTGCTTTCTTATATAACCATCGTCTACGATGGATAAGAATGAATCCTGTCGCAATGATTATCATCAGTCCTCAGAGAGAAATTGGGATCGAGTCAGCTACCCCATGTTCTCAAGTCCTACGAGCTTCCGACTGAGCAACTTGTGCTTCATCTGGATGTCAGAATATTAATATTTGGTAAAATCATTGTAAGTCCAGTATACTGAGGTCAAGCACTGATAAATATAAATGAACTGAGTTTTGGTTTTTATCCCAGCATTGGATGTAACGGGATTAGCGTTCCCTCCCCCTCAAAAAACGGGAATTGCACCGAATCAAATTTGCCATAAAATTGGGACTGCGGACATTTGACCAAATCCAAAATCCGAATACAAGTATTTCCTAAATTAGCGCGGTTAGCAGAACTCAGACGTGACTGTGCAAGGTTAACGTATATTTGCTGTAAATAATGTTTATTTAGTAGCAGAAGCGACTGCATACATGATCAGTCCATCTGTATAATTCCACGGGGAAATATCGTTTCCCGGCTATGTTATACTAATTTTTATTAGGTTATTTTCTCACAATCTCTCGCAGACGCTGCTTTTGTTTGCATTCCATCTTTCATTGCTTTACCTAACACTAAGAGAGGTAATTATTTACTGTTAATGTTAAATGTTTCAATACAATTCAACTGGGGGAATACACCATTCGCTTGCGATACACCATTAAGTCTTCCTCCTTCAGGGCAGGAGAGTGTTTACTAATTTCATGGATGTATAATTTCCATAAACATGGCTACCATCACATCTTGAACAGGAGGGCCATTGGCCCTGGAACGCTCACCTTAGACTATAGCTTATGGATGAAATTAAATTCTTTGAACACCTTTGGTAAAGCTTCACCCAAGGAACATCTCTGCCAAGTTTCATCAAGATTGGCCCAGTGGGTTAGGAGAAGAAGATGTTTGAAGAAATTGTTGACAGACGCCGGACATAGGGCAATCAAATATCAAAGCTCTAAACCTTCCAGTTTGAAAGAAGAGTTTTTGAATTTTCCTTCTTTGTCCTATGTTCGAACTTGTGGTCCCCGGGGCTGGGCAGTTTTGACCAAAGCAGCATCCTCGGAACAAATTGGTAGACGTCCACTCACAGACGCTACATACCAAATATCAAAGCTCTACACCTTCCCGTTTAAGAGAAAAAGAACTTTCAAATTTTCCTTCTTTGTACCTATGTTCCAACCTGTGACCTCCGGGGCAGGTCCAGTTTTGAGGCCAGGAACATCATATGACCAAACTTGGTAGAGGTCTACTAGAAGATTTTTCATACCAAATATCAATGCTCTACACCTTCCCGTTTAAGAGAAAAAGAAATTTAAAATTTTCCTTTTTTGTTCCTATGTTCCAACCTGTGACCTCCGGGGCATGGCCAGTTTTGACGCCAGGGACATCATATGACCAAACTTGGTAGAGGTCCACTAGAAGATTCTTCATACCAAATATCAAAGCTCTGCACCTTCAAGTTTCAGAGGAGAAGATTTCTGAAGTTATCCTTCTTCGTTGCTATGTTCGAACCTGTGACCCCCAGGGCAGGGCCGGTTTGGCCCCAAGGGCATAATATGAACAAACTTGGTAGAGGTCCACTAGGAATTGCTACATGCCAAATATCACAGCTCTATGCCTTCTAGTTTTAGAGAAGAAGAATTTTAAAATATTTTCTTTCTTTGTTCCTATGTTCAAACTTGTGATCCCTCGGGACAGGGCCACTTTAACCCCAAGGGCATAATATGAACGGAGTTGATAGAGGTTCACTAGGAGATGCCACATACCAAATATCAAAGCTCTAATCCATCTAATTTCAGAGAAGCTTTTAAATGTTTCCTTCTTTGTTCCTATGCTCAAACTTGTGATCACCGGGGCGGAACCAGTTTTGACCCCACAGGCATGATTTAAACACACTTCGTAGAGGTCTACTAGGAGATGCCACATACCAAATATCAAAGCTATACGCCATCTAGTTTCAGAGGAGACGAATTTTAAAGTTTTCCTTCTTTGTTCCTATTCTCAAACTTGTGACCCCCGAAGTGGGGCCAGTTTTGAACCCATGGGGCATCATCTGAGCAAACTTGGTAGAGGTCTACTACGGGATGCAACAGACCAAATATCAAAGCTCTACTCTTTCTAGTTTCTGAGAGTTTCTGAGGAGAAGATTTTTAAAGTTTTCCTTCTTTGTTTCTATGCTCAAACTTGTGACCTCCGTGGTGGGGACAGTTTTGACCCCAGGGGCATAATTTATATAAACTTAGTAAAGGTCTACTAGGAGATGCCACATACCAAATATCAAAGCTCTAGGCCTTCAAATTTCAGAGGAAAAGATTTTTAAAGTTTTCCTTCTTTGTTCCTATGCTCAAACTCGTTATCTCCCCGGGGTGAGGCCAGTTTTGACCCCAGAGGCATAATTTGAGCAAACTAAGTGGTCCATTAGGAGATACTACTCACCAAATATCCAAGGTCTACGCCTTCTAGTTTCAGAGAAGGAGATTTTCAAAGATTTTGTTTTTTTTTTTCCTTTTTGTTGCCATGGCAACAAGAGTTATGGGTGGAATTTCAGTCTTTGAACAATTTTGGTAGAGCTTCACCCAAGGAACTTTCCTGCCAAACTTCATCAAGATTGGCCCAGTGGTTTAGGAGAAGAAGATGTATTAAAACAATGTTGACGGAGGACGGGCGCCGGACATAGGGCGATCACAATAGTTCTTCGGTAGCACTTTGTGCTGGGGTGAGCTAATAAGGCCGCAGATGGCCTTTAACCCTAATCCTACTAAATAACTGAACGTTCTTGCCCAGTCTTATACTGATTTACATTGTCCGCAAGAGGTTAGTGAGTCGCGCTTAACAGCCTGAGAGTTAACCCTCCCTGGACGTTGGAGCTTTCCAAGGGACGGCACGGCCATTCTAAAGGTATTCTTATTTGATGGCAGTTTCAGTGAAACATCCATCAGATAAACTGTGTAATAAATGATTTGTATTATAAAGACATGTATCCCGTGTTGTCTTCTTGAATGACGGATTATGTACTGGAAATATTTTACAAAAGGGGAAACTACTTCCAGTGTTTGACTGTAATACGGAACACGTTATGGTAATAAGTGCAAATTATTAGAAACAAACAGTAGCAACTTGTCTCACTGAGTTTTGCCAAACGTTTCGTTGGCATTTGTTTAAAAATTGTTATTCATGCCATTGGTTATGTTTTATGATTAACGCAAAATCTAAATGACTGCTTTTCCAAATGTAAAAAGAAATCCACAGTCTAGATCTATTTACCTAAAATTCACGAATAAGACATTATTCGGGATGCTCGTATAGTATAGTCTTCAAACGACAATAGGAAATATGTAAGGTAAAAATAAACTTAGACCCATAAAAAATGTGTACACTTTTTATTATTGCTTGGTATAATTTATGCAAAATTATTCAAAGGCGTTTTTATGTCTAGGTTTATTTAAAAAAAAAAAAAAAAAAAACAGCGATGTCAAAAAGCTGTATTTTTGCCTACAAAAATGGCCAGAGCTCCTACATTTACCCAGTTTTATTTTAAACACTACCATAGAACCTAAAATGAAAATTTTGCTGTTAATTTCTCACATTCCAATAATAAATAATTGTGTACTTTGGTATATTTGAAATTCATTGAGGGTACATAAAGAAAGCACACAAACTTCAAATGATTGCGATATCAGAAAATACTTGATTGTAACTGGCAAAGGATAAAGTCGAGAACAAGTCTAAACGTCCGTTTGTTGCTGCCTTTCAATTATAATGTCAGACTTTTGCGTGATCACAAGACCTCACAGAGCAACAAAATTGGACAAACAATGTCTAGCTGTTCCAGCAATACTGAATAATTTATTGGAATCCCCGTCTGCGGTGTTGCTGGAAAAACATCCATCAATGGTTTATGATGTAAAAGGGATATACAGATCGAAAAGAAGTCTTATATCGTATTATTTTGGTGATAGCATTACAACCGTAAAAAAATCTCAAAAATCTTACTAAACGTGTGACAAAACATTGATCCAATTATCCTTCGTGATTGACCAAAACTTTTCAAGTCTAGGTGAGAAAGCTGATAAAAAGAAGGTGGAGCCTGGTCATACACCGTTGTCTGCGCATGTCATATTCTTCGAAGATTCGACTGTCTTATATGACGCATCACTACTAGCCCCGAAAGCGGGCTGACTGTAATATTACGCTCTATAAAGTAGCAATGTTGAAAATAGCTTTTACGTATCAATACGTTTGAGGAGAAATGAGACCTGCTTTAGCAACAGATTTCTCTAAACTGGTGATCATAGTTGAGTGAATTGCACGAGGTGGCGTTTTATTGGGTAAACCTTTTTTTTGTTTGTTTTAAATTCAAAGTAACGGTTGTCGCGTAGGAAAGTGGTTCGGTTCTGTACCCAGGATGCCCATATCAGATAGATGAATATTCATAGAAAGCCATCTAGCGGGAGATAATGGGTCGTACACAAATGATATCTTTTAATCTTTTAGTAAATTATTTATACAATAATGTAGTTTTAATCTTAAGCGTTTACCAAACTACCACATGTATAAAAACCCTGAAAGTAGGTGTTTGAAATCTATGTAAGAATAAGATGGTCGTTATGGTAGCATAAATATTACAATGTCAACCCCATGCAATTTTAAGTCTGAATATGTGATCGATACGAACGTGTCTAGAAGACTTTGAGATGGAGGAAACAATAGACATTCATCAAGGGAATTTTCATGACCTTATAAAATTTCTGACCTATCACCGAAATAATCCTACAATACATATTCAGCCTGCTTTCCGAAGAAAGTAAATCAGTGTTAACAAGTATGTCCTTGATATGCGATATAGCATACCGTCAGTGTGCTTCCAAAACCTCGTAACTACAGCTTGTAACAAGCTGTAGTTACGAGGTTTTGGAAGCACACCAACGATACTTTCTTCGGTACACAATTGTTCATTATTACATGCTGAAACCGGATTGATTCGTCTTGTAGCGCACAACTTTTATAGACATGGGACAAAAGGATGTAATTATACCAGAACGAGGTGTCTCATTTTGTGGAACGTGCATCCATTTTCATAATAAACATTTTGGTTATACCTTTTCAGTTCTAAGAATTGCAAGTGTTTTAATACTTCTTTGCAATGAATACGCAGATCCTGAGCACCGGTTATTGTCGTTGATTATTTTGACTGCGGAGGATAAATTTTGACGTCCGCCTCTCTCTTATTTCTCCCTCAGCTGTAAACCTTAATCGGGGGCTATTTTGTAATCCAGTTAACCTGGCACTGGTCATAATATTTAATTCCCCTTGGGAACGATGTCATTTTTCTTCCCGTAGAAGTTACCTCTCTTGAGAGAGCATTTATCTGTGAAAGGCACGGACAACGTCTTGGAAAAGCTATCAATACTTATTTCATTATCCAGAGTTTAGACAGAAACACATTACTTTGGCGGATGGAAGACGTTTCTGCGGGACGTGTTGAAACTGCCCAAACACAGGTCGGTCACAAACTCGGTATTTATATTAATCAACCCTTTACCAAACAATCCCTGGATTTTACGACCCTGAGATAGAATTCTTTTGAAAACATTTTGGGAAAAGGAGAAATTGCTGGTAACCAGCATTTTCTCCTTTTTCCAAAATGTTTTCTATCCGACTGGAAACAAATTTCAGTTTTTGAGTTACGTTTATTTTGTCGTCTGCAAGTGCTTTCAATTTTGACTAGTCTATACTTTTGTCGTTTGGTAAAGAGCTAAGATGCGTATGTCGGAAATAAAGTCCTCTCCAATATCTCTTCTAATGTCGTGTACTGTTTGAATAAGGTTTTTACACACATTTAGATAGACTTTCTTTTATAGCACGACGACAACCTACTAATTCCTTCTTAGGTTTTAACATACCCTTGGAAGTGTTTTGCAGTGTTTATTCAATCGCCATGAGTGCATGTTAAGCGCCACCACACAGGATAGAGCGAAGGTCTTATGATCAGAAAGTCAAGGGCTTCTCACTGAATCATACCGCAAGAGATCACCCAATAATGTTTTTATAGTTGACATTTTAACTATATGGCAAAGGACTGTCAAAGAATAATTTGATTGCACGCATGTGCTGAACCAAATTCATCTACGGGTTGTTTAAGATGTAAGCACGATAATCTTCAACAGCTATATTCAAAGTTTCAGGATTTGGAAAGGTACTGATGTGCATATTTTGAGTTTGCAAGGAAAGGTACTGAAATGCATATTTTGAGTAGAGTAGAGACGGATGGTGTTGGTTTTGGTCAAAGAAAAAAATTGTTATGTCACCTATTAAGAGACTTAAGTTCCTGGAATGATGCCCACCTGTTGTAAAGTTCTGCTTTAAGTTTTTTGTCCGCTAGAGTAGATGTAAAACACTATACTCTGTAAAATTGAACGGTATCCGACCGTTCAATACCAACCACATGTATGTGTCAAATTATAAATAGGTTCAAAATTTAGCCAACACTTCTAAAAACCATATCTTATCTATATTCTATCTGAATAAAATAATATGTATCATTTACAGGTGAAAACATAGAAAATGCATGAAATCTGCTGAATGCATTTCGAAGCGTTCAAACATCAGCTTGCTTAGATTAAAGTAACACCATCTTATTGTGAAGATAACAGTCTGTCATTGTAGTGTTAGTCGCTGAGAGAGAAATAAATTTCAAAACTAGGTTGAAAACCTTCTAGATAGCTGTGTCTTTAGATTTCATTTTGCTTGATTTACACATGGCCAATTCTCACAATAACAGACTGCATCTACCCAATATTTTCCATTCTTTTTATGACACAAGCTGTGATTGTTTTGCCTTTTATGAGCCTTTGAACTGGATAGTTTAGAAACTTTTGAACGTGGTGGACATACATGTACAATCAGAGAAAACAAGACTAAAGAAATAAACAAACAGTTCAGGCTGTATCGACATTTCGCATCTTTCTTTAATAGTCAGTAAAACAGAAAAAATACGAACATTCATAATTCTAATGGACACTGATTCAGTTGTGTGCAAAAGAAATATAAACGCCTGGTTTTGAGCATGGTAAATCCACAGATATGAAGTGAGTAAAAAAGGGGGATAATTTAACCAAATTAAGGGTCATATAAATTAAAAAAAGAAATACATACTTTGTAACGGACAGAACTGTTTCTGCAAATTTTTACAGATATAGTATTTCCAACGCTAAACAATACGAAGACAAGAAAACAGAACCTATCTGTGATTATTTCTTCAGAAGATATCCTGTAAACTGTAAATGTATTTAATCAAGGAATATTAGGACTCACTCCGAAAATCAATTCATTAATACGACTCTTGGCCTAATGTGCAAATTTGCAACAATACGTCCAATCATCCTTCTTAACACAAAATTGAGGGGGGGGGGAGGGGGGGGAACGCGCAAAAAGAACTATTGCCGGTGTAATGTAGAGAAATGACCCCCATTACAAAATGACCTACGGTCATTTCTCGACTTAGAATAATGACCCATGGGTCATTTCTCTACGTCGAGAAATGACCCCCGGGTCATTTCTCGACGTAGAATAATGACCCGGGTCATTTTTCTACGTCGAAAAATGACCCGGGGATCATTTCTCGACGTCGAAAAATGACCTGGGGGTCATTTTGTAATGGGGGTCATTTTTCTGCATTACACCGGCATGAACGGTGGCTTTTTTTGTGCGCAATGCCTCAAAAGTTTCAGGTTTCCCAACTTTAAGAAAGCAGTTTCTTAGCACTTCAGCTCCAATTCCACTTCAGCTTTCAGGCATTCGGCTTGATATGATTAGAAAAGAAAACATTGTAACGAAAGTAGTCATTGTTCTTATAAGAAGTACCACATCCATTATATAATTTGTTTCAAATATACATCGACCCTTTTCAGATGCATTTTTTATAAACTCAATCAGTAGTTGTGAATGGTTGTATGGGATATAACTTTTCACAATGTTTTAACCCAAATCCTCTCAATGCACACTTGATTTAATGACAGAATAGAAAACAGAGAGAGAAAATGAGTTCTAAATTGTATTTTTTTTCTGTGCTGAGTTTTTTCAATACCATAGAGACCTGTATACTCTGTGCTTCATTTTATTCGTATCTTTATTTTATCCATGCCAAAGAATCTAAAGTGGGCCGTTAGTATAACATCTGCACATGTATAAAAGTCACTAGGGCGCGCCTTAAGACTTACTTTTAGCAACAAAAACGCATGCCCAGTATAGTCGTTCGTTTATAAATATGATATACGGCATTAACCCAAGGTTTACGAAGCATTTTTACCACTCTAAAAGACCCTTTAAAATGGTATGTTTTGTTACACTGAACGGAATGACTATTATAGTACATGTATGTTGGAATTACTCTATAATGTTTGATTCTTTGGAGTTTTAGAGGGGCATAAAGCATGAACTTGGTCTGTCCTCAGAATTTGCTGGTAATCAATAAAATGTAAGTATATCTGTGAACAATATCAAACCTTGATCAGTTAGGAAGACGGAAATTGCTGAAAACATTTTACTATTGTAAGTCTTTCATTGGTGTACTCAACTCAAATCTATATCCAGAGCTCCAGATAGAGAAAGTGATTTTGATTTCAAAATTGAAAATATTCAAAGTTCTCCACTAAACCATATCAAGACTATTTTAATGAGTACCCACAAGATAGGGTTTCGAAGTCGCTTGATGAATGAAATTAGAATGCCTTCAGTCCCTCTTATCTGGTGCTCTGTATATCCATTTTACACCAAAATCAATCCTCCAAGAGTGTTGTTAATATGTTCATATTCACAAGAGCATTTTTGATGTTCTTTTGTAAAACAAAAACGCCCCATAATCGTGCAAATGTAAAGAAAATTTATGTTAACTCAATGCAAGTTCTTTAGTAATAGCAACATTACCATGATCCATTCCCAGGTGACAGGCCCATGTACATCAATCATGGGGACATGACAGCATTTAGTATTTTGGTGAAGCATAAGAACAATGCCAAACTTTATTAGAACGAAACAAAACAAAAAAAGAAAAACGGGAGAAAAAACAGATCATCTGTGAAGGTCGTAAGTAGGCAAAATTTCGAAAAAGGAAGAAAAGGCAGGAAACATATATTAAGAGTAGACAAATATTGCGTACAAAACTGTTTGTATGAAAAGCGACAATTCTTAATATTTTCTTTTTTCCAACTGTACAAAAGTATAGCCTACCAAATCAATGTTTGATACAGACTTAATTCGCATCTGTCCTTAAATCATCTTTTACTCATACCAGCGAGTGTCTTATTGTTTGTGTTATTAAATATGGCATATATGGCAGGTAAATAGCTTTTCAACACAAGCAGATTTTGAGGGGTAACATTTGCTACATATACGTTTGGCGCCAGTATCGATTTGTCATGTGAATATTGATGAACTAAAACGTAGTAAGATACTCAATTAACATAAAAGAAAGCTTGTCGCAAAATCATGACTAAGCTCAGAGTAGCAACCTACTTCGGAAACAAAATATCACAAAGATTGCACCCGCCCTGCATAACTTAGCCTCTTAAATATTTTCATTATATTCAATAATATTTTTATTATAAAATGAAGACAAGCTTTCGGCGGTACAACCGCGGTTGTACCGCCGAAAGCTTGTCTTCATTTTATAATTAAACGTTACATATCTCAAGAAGAGGATATATCATGGTTCAATAATATTTTCATAGAATAATTGTGACGCCATTATTAAAGCATTCAATGACGTTGACAGTCTTGCGCAGAGTTTTCATGTGTCAGTTTCACACATGTATGGTTGAAATGCACTCTGCATAGCTAGACTGTGACTTGTGATTTCTTTTATCTACTTTTGAAGATTTTTTTTTGAGGACACTGCCATCTGTGTCCAATATTACTACAGGCTATTTGTGAGATATGTTTTTTTTTTTTTTTTAACAAACCAAATTAAGACAAGCAGCAAAAAGGCTTATTTTTTAAGTATGCAGATAACATATACACAAACCCTTACCATTGATCATGTAGGGGCATGCACGACATAGTGTACTATTTCTGTAAGTCATTAAACAAAATTACAGAAGGAAAAGACAGTTAAAAGAGTAATGAAGACTTTAATTCAACACCGTTTGATCTCAGTTTTCCCGAAGACGAGATCCTGAGAAGCACACAAGCTGAGACCAAATTTAATTACGTTTACGTCCTGGAAACGGATCGCAAATAAGCTTATTGGATAATCTTTTTTCCCGTTGGACGCCCATCACACAATAACACATGTTTCTGCTGGCCAGTGAAGATCAAGATCAGACTGCGAAAGACTTGCAGTCAGTTATTTAAATCTGCACTGTCAAATGCTTCGATATTTTTTTTTTTTTTTTTGAAATGATAGATTATAAAATTTTTGCATTTTTTTTTTCACTGACAGTTACTGTCCACTTTATTTCATTTTAAGCAAAGGATTTAGTTTTTCTTTTCCTCAAGACAACAGACGATGCATTTGTCTTCTACAAGTTTCCTATTATAGGTAGAATTCTTCCTGTGTCTAAATAATTATGCCATTATATTGTTGAGTTTGTTTTTGCAGCTGCCTGTTGCAGAGTGACCATCTATCTGTTTAGTTGGCTATTCTTGGCTCTGTTTTTAATCTATCTGTCTATGGCTCTTTCTAGGGATCTCTTTCATGAAGAAATAAAATCAAAAACTTAATGTACGATAGGTAAATTACGGCGAGAGTTTTGAAGAAAAAAACTTGAAACTTGTAGGGTGTTTACCCTTTCACTTCGAGCCACTGTTCATTCACTTCGCTTCATTTACTGGTAGAGCAAATGATCGATTGGTATATTACTCTAATTGCGCATCAACCTTACGACTACCGTTGGTTATCGAGGATAAATTGGGCATGAATTAACGTGTTCTTTGCCACTGGGACTTCTTTCTCTTATACATGTGTTTCCTATAATATTGGCCTTTAAAAAATGAGTTGCTAGGAATGAACAAGCTTTTATTTCCAAATCACACGACATAACCTAGAATATCCCATGATTTCAGTATTTTAAGAACACAATTATCTTTTGTCTTTGTTTCCTTAATATGCAACCAACTAGAATTTATTATCCATTGACTCAAATCAGGCCTTATTGGTCTTACGTGGCATTACAATGTTTAGAATATTTGTATCGCAATTGCAGTACAAGTTAGTCTAAAACCAATTTGATTTCAATTCATTGATTACGTGCATGTTGATCGGTCCAGATATCTCAGTAAACACTAATCTTTGGCGACAGACCAATTTTCCTAACAAACTGTTAACTTTCTATCGTACAACTTTCTTAGCGTTCTATTTACACTTTTAAAAGAACGACTAAGAATCATTTAAGTACATTCACATGCCATGTACTTGTATATTGTCATTTATGACGCAGCCTCTGAGACGAGTGATTTTTTTTTTTTTTTCGTTTTGTAATGATTTTAACAGTTTACTACACAATAATATCTTGTGTTGTTGATTAATTATATAATCCATTATGCATAATCCTTAATCTGTTGAAAAGAAACTTTCAAGCTGATAGCAAAAACCTGAATATTGCTATTTCAAAGTTATATTTTGGAGAAAAAATACCCTTGTTGGACATTGTGATCTAAGATCAGACAGCAATCTATGCAGTCTGATCTTAATGTACACTGTCTATCTGTTCGTTTGTCCGTCCGGAAATATATCGCATAAAATCCTTTTTGAAAACTGATGAAACTTTGAACATGTGTTTCTTATGATATACCACTGGTATAGTCATTTTTTCATTTGATGTTGTGTCATAGAAAAAGGGGACTTGATGTATATTTCCTTTTTGAACCAATTTCTCCTTAACTAGATCTAGAGGACAAAATTCTATGAATCTTCATATTTATATTGTTTATCAAAAGCCACAAACAAGCATTAATTTGTTTTCATTTATTGAATTGCCATGTTATGAAAAAAGGGGTCTTAAATTATTTTTTATGGACTGATAACAAAAAGGTCACGTGTATGTGCAAAACGCGGAATCTCTGGTATGTTTCCATAAAAAGAATTATTTTAGGGGATATCATTTCAACGAAATAACTTGTTTTCAACTGAATGTTAACAAGTATCTATAGTTTATCTTATTTTGCCAAATTAGTCGTAAAGAGCGTTGGGGAAAAAATCAATAGATTGAACTGGATTCGGACAGAACTTAATAACCGGAAAGAGCTGGTGGATCTGCAAATGACTCAAACCTGAATTGTACATGTTTTCTTCATTCTTGTATAAACCGACCAAGTTTTATCTTTACTATAGCCACTTTTTTCAAATTCGCTAATCTGTCAGTACTTTCAATACTTTGATTTTTGTAATTTTTCTTTTAGTCGACGCGCAGAAGCGCGGGACTATATTTTTAATAGTTTTTTCGAGTTAGGATATGGACAATGGGAATTTCTCTTTCATAGGAGTGTTAATGTTAACAAGGAACCTTTCTACTTCGCCTTAAACTGGCTTTTTAATTCATTCTTAAACTACGAAGTATATACAATACAATACTATTTTTGTTCTGTTAATACTTACAACATAAAAAATCCGCCCAATTATTACTTTTATTTTCGCTATTCGTGAGAAATGGACTCATTGGTCAAGGCTGTACAGGTTTCCAGTCATTTCGTACCTAGTTAATTACGTACCTAGGTCATTTCGAAGGATTTTGGTCATTTCGTACCTACCTATACTTTCTATTTTGGTCATGTCGTACCCAGTTGGTCATTTCGTACCCACTTTGGTCATTTCGTACACAGGTTTAACTTACTTTCTATTTTTGTCATGTCGTACCCAGTTGGTCATTTCGTACCCACTTTGGTCATTTCGAACACAGGTTTAACTATCATTTTAATTATTTCGTACCTAGTTTTTCCTGGTATTTGTGTGTTTTTGTTGAATGACCTCTGCTAAAATTGTACATTGCTGAAATTGTGTTAAATTTCGCCGAAGAACGAGTATGATAGTTTTGTTTGTATCTGACCATTGTTGGTTACTTCTTTCTAAGTTTAGTTTTTAAAACAAAGATTGTTTAGAATTCCTTTGTTTATTTCTCACCGAGCACTGCATAAATTTAATTTGTGGAAAAAAATCTGGAGAGAGGCCAGTTTTTCGCTGTTTTGTTCATAAAGCGCGATGCAAAACCATGATTCTTCATTAACACTGTTCACCAAACAGTATAGTTTTAGACTTGTTTAAATTGAAAACATGCCTTGCAAACTTACGTCCTCTTGAATCATACTTTCCTAGGACAGTAACACTTAAGTAATTTAGCCCTGTTTTCAACACTTTCCCAAACAAACCGGCACGTGTTATCACATGTGCGCTGTCAAAGTCTTTTGGAAAAACATGTTGTCTAAGGAGAAATTGCTCATTATAAGCAATTTCTCCTATATCAAATACTTTTTCCCCACTACTAGCGAATTTTCCACCGTTTTAGCAGCTTTTTAAATTGTCGTCTGCCAACTCTTTGAATTTGGAAGTGTCTGATATTTGTCGTTTGGAAAAGAGCTAAGAGAGCGCTGTGCTAGGGTATTAGATACTGTAACAGAAGACAAGTTTTGACAAAGATTCACTGTCACATCAATCTCATAATGTGTTTAAAAAATATCTCTGATGAAAACTGATATCTATTTATTTGCCCTGGCTTTCTTGAAGCATAAAACAACATTTTTTTTTGCTGCGACTTTCTTGTTCTTTTTTGTGCAAATATTCCAAAGTCCCGCCATGGATAAGCCTGCACGGATTACGCAGGCCGATCTGAGGTGATACTTGACGCAATGCCCCTTTTTGTGTGTTGCAAGCCACATCTTGAATATTGATATCAGCAAATGAATTTGACCATTGCTCTGGAAAAGGGGGGTTTAATACATCCCCACACGCGTATCAATTCAGTAAGTCATGACAGAAGTATAGAACCGTAAAACCGTTTCTGTATTACAAGCTACTGATTCCTGGGGTCTCTGCTACTCTGACATGCAGAATAAATTGACAATAGCAAAAGGTTTCGACTCAGGTCAGCCTGCGCTGATTGTGCAGGCTGATCTTGGTCGATGAATTTCTTTTTCAGATAGATTGATCCACCTTTTCGAAGAGAAAATGGATGTGTGTCAAGATATTGAAGTCAGTGCATTTATTTGTAGCTTTAGATATGTTTTTGTGGATATTAATTTGAAGCGATCAACTTCTAAGACAGTCAAAGACTCGTGTTTATCTATAATTTGTTATATTATGATCGGTCAATGTACATTTATTCTTGTGCGCTACTGTTTGATGAACAAACAGTAAAGGCTAATGCAAAAACAAGAAATAATTATAAATTTTATGAATACATGTATGAAATTTTATTCGTTTTTTTTTTTTCATGTGTAAACCTTGCCTCAAAACACACACACATTAACAGAAAGCAAGTATGAAAGTTTATTTCTTGACTTTTTTTTTGCATGTGTAAACCTTGCATCAAAACACACACACACATTAACAGAAAGCTCTCAAAGATCAAGCTTTATTTTAAATATGTGCGTTATAAGGCAGGGATAAAACATAAAGAAATAGGCAATTTGATTTTACGATATGATTGATCTTACACAGTTTATGACGGAATTGTTTTCTTTTTTTAATCCATATTAGCAATTTCTCCATTTGCTTCCCAAATCTCTCTGCTGCAAGAAGGAAGGGGGAATGTAGTGATTAGAAGCTTCTTTTGTTTATTGAAAATGGTATTGCCAAAGTAGGTTATTTCTATTAGCTTTTTCCGATGAAAGAGATAGTCTGTTCCACCGATGTCCTTGCCATAAATTGTCCAACACTTTGATAAAGGTTTGACAAGTGGTTTAATTGAACCACATGAAAATTGGTAATTCCGCAGTGACACGGATATCTGAAAACTATTGAATTTCGCGCCTTGTGCGATATGACTGCATGTGGAGTATAATTAGAAAAATCTGTGTGAAGTGACTTTTGTTTTGATGAGTTTCCGTAGGTACCATAGGTCAGGTATTGATTCATTTGCTGAGAGTTTATAGCAAACAAATTGAATAAATCAAAACGCCATATAAACCCTTTGATTACAACACAAAACGCGCGAACAGATATCGAATAGTGTTCTTGTTCACTCAATTTCACATTCATCATGGTCCTTCGGCCGTTTTGAATTACTTTGTAAGCGCTTCGGAGACTGACACAAGATCTTACTCGACGGGTTCCTTCAGGTCTTTCGCGAAGTGAAGTTCAATAACAATCGTAAAACACTAGTATAGGAAAAAACTATTGTAACAGCAACTAATTAGATCATTCATGGAAAAAAGAAATTGTGAACTTAGGAAATTGTTTCAAAATATTTGAAGACGGAAATATGTAAACTTGCAACAATCTATTGGATGGATTTTACCACAAAGAAAAGATTGCATCTATCTTATGGAATGGTACAATTTTCACTCTGATTGAAGATTGCAAACGATGCAGTTTTGAGTGAAATCAATGACAGAACAGGTTAATAAAATATTTTAATACGTAGTGAAGCAATTTTAATCTGAACATGGTTCAGGCTTTTAAATCATTTTTTGTGTGCAATTTTTTGTTAAACTAACAGATAACTGACGGAGTTTAGAAATAATGTTACAGTTTCAGTTTGTAGGTATTTGTATGATATGAAACCGATAACTACGAAGTCATTTCAAAAGTTCATATGTTAATTGCTGCAAACAGATAATTATGACTGAACAAGGTCGCCGTGATAACATAGACTCATTTGTTCTTAAACAAATAAATGAGGATTATTTGACAAACGATTCCACGTCGGTTGGTTACGTGCGAGGTCCTCCAAAAAATAATGGTTCTTCCGAAATAGTCATGGATAAGTCCTTAGATATTTACAAGCATATCAAAATTTTATATGGGATAATCTTTCTCTTGATTTTATTAATTCTATTCGGAATCTTGAGCGTTCGTCATGAAATGAAATCTGTAAGACATGATCGAAGTGTGTTAAGTAGAAACAACGGTTTTCACGATAATAGGAATACTAGTTTAGATTCTCTAAATAGTGATTTGGATATTTTGTGGACATATTTTTTGCAATCCTTTGATGACCGTGACCAATTACGCAAAAAACGGAGTAAAAAAGGATTTAGCCGTTCAAAAAGAGACGAACAAATAGTTTCACTGCTCACAAACAGTTTGGTAAGTAAAAATATTCTTTATGTTTAATCTTTTACAGTTTTGAAAGCTCATAAGCTTGTTTGTGTAGTTTTATACGGCAATATTTTTTTCTTTTATCGTGTACAGCTTAATAACAACCCTTCAAAATACACTATTTTGCACTAACAGGACATCGATATGCTTCCGTATGTTTGTTCATTATTGAGTTTCACCTATATTAGTTTGGCATAATAATACGACATCTATTTTAAGTTATAATATTATATTAACCCTTTACCCCATAAGGCATTTCTATGGCATCTCTAATTGACCCAAAATGACAGCAAGGATGAAGCCGTTTCTTATGTATAAATGACACCTTTTGATAGCATACAAAACATTGTGACAAAAGGTGAAATTGCTCGTCACGAGCAATTTCACCTTTTGCCACAATGTTTTCCAAAGGCTCCTACAAGCAATGTGTAGAAATGAGTATCTATGGAGTAAAGGGTTAAGGGATATCTTGTAGTTTTTGTAATGAAAAGACTTAAGAAACACTGTAGATATATAACATTTTTCAACAGAAAGTTAAAATCGCCTTTAATTTTGTTTTCTGAAAGTTCAGTAAAAATGTAATTTACATGGTAATAAAACTCTGAATCCCATAAGCTTGCTATTTATCATTAGCTGAGATATACATTGTTTTCATATCAGATTACAAGCCGCTTGAAGGCAAGCGTTAGAACAATGGAAAACGTTCTCCAGTCTTTGATATGTCGTGACATATCGGTCTTGACATATATTGAAATTCTAATACTTCTTTTTAATCGGAAAGTTTCCATTTAAATCATTGTCTTGAATTTTTAATATTGAAAGCTTTCAAATTCTGTTTATAAATGCCAGTTTCTATAGAAATATAATAGGTTACAGATATTTGATACTCCTTCCCCTTTAACCCTTTCCCAAACGACAAACTTTTGGAGAAGACCAAATTGAAAGCATTTGCATATGACAATTCAACTCTTGCTGAAAAGATGATTTCTGTCTATGACAGAATAGAAAACATTGTGGGAAAAGGAGAAAATGCTGGTAACCAGCATTTTCTCCTTTTCCCACAATATTTTCAAAAGGCTACTATTCCAGACCCGTAAAAACCAGGGATTGTTTGGGAAAGGATTAAAATAAAAAGCAATTTACTTTCCCATGCATTCCTGTATTATTCTTGTCTAAATGTTCTTCACCTTTTAATTTAACTCTTTCAGAGCCAATAAATAAACCCGAACTCTTTTGACGACCTTAAAAACAACCCATTTAAACTTAGAAAGATTTTAAATGTATAGGCTTAATTGCACAAGCGGCCGATATAGATCTAAGATCAGACTGCACACATTGTGCAGTTTAATCTTGAACTATGCCGTCTGCAAAAGTCTGTTTTCGCCTATGAATTTGAAAGGGTTGAATAAAGAGTATTTACTAGACCTGTCTTGACAGAATCACTCCTGGTATTTGCATAATTTAAGATATTACCCTGTAAATTGCCGAATGTTTCAGCGTTTGCATTTGATTGCTGTATATGAGGTTGGTAGGCTTCCATAGTTTTGCACGCAAAGTTTCTTGAAGGTTACAACATTTTTTTTTATCATTTCATACTATGGCTTAAATATATTTTATTTAATATAAATTCGTGTATTATATGAAGTACAGTAAGGCAATTTATGATGTTCCTCGCTATATCGTATATAATTGGTTGACTTCTTTGATAGAATGTGTCATAGACGCGCATAATACTCTTCCGATTACAAAAAAAAACTATTCAGTATCAACATTAAAGGTGGGTATTTTTCATATCTCATCAAATTAAAAAAAAAAAAAAAAAAAAAAAAAAAAATATCACTGAAATTTATACGATAAAAAAAAAATACAAATCATCAATGATTAAGAATAATAAAATTACAAACAAACACTTTTTTGGTGGCGTTCCCTTAAAAGGCTACGTAGCCTTTTGAGGTATTGTTAGATTTCGCACCAAAAGTAAAGAAAAAAAAAATGCACTGTGGGAATGTCAAGTGACTTGTTACATTTTACTTGTAATTATTTTCCATAATGTCTTCTTCTGACGCTATGTTTGAAGTTTTGACTGTGTATTTCCGGTATGTGAATGAGCAACTTGCTCATATAAAGATAGAAAGTGTTTCCTGTCGGTGTCGACCTGGGCCTTATCAAATCTCTAATTTCTCTTGTTGTTTGATGGTTTTCGACTACTATGGATTTATTTAAAGGCTTTGGGAGTATCAGAATGGTTCTTTTAGTATTTTTGTAAAATCTTCTGAAGAATGACGTTTAAAATGATACTCAAAAGTATTAGTTCACGATAAAAACAGTGCTAGCTATTCTGAAAATTGGATCATTCGACACCAGACGTATTTATGGAACCCGTTTATATAATACTTAGTGTATAATATATCTAAGAAAATACGTTTCATTTGTGAACTCCGAATAGATATTTTATACCGAATTATTTCAAAAGTGTTGTTACACGATGTTTTTAATGGTTCAATAAACCTTCAAACGGTCTACAAAATAAGGCAATACTTCTTTTCTTGCGAACAACAGCAACAGCAGTGCTGCTCAACAACAACAACAACAACAAAATGATTTTTTATGACAATGATGAAAATGATAATATCAAAAAATGAATGATAATAATAACAATAATCATACTTTATTTCATGCTTTCCGGTAGGATATCGAGAAATAGCAGTGAAATTATTTTTTGATCTTACACTGGTACCACCGGTGAAAATACCGATTTTCATGTTCTTGTTACCTAGGTAAATTGCGCATGCCTCACAACCACATGGGAAATATGACGTCATATACCTTACATTTCTCGCGCTTGACGTAATATTGTAATGCATTGCTACGCGGGAGGGGTACGCCACGGGGAATAACGGAAAAGAACTGTACTGGATCCTAAAAAAGCTCCTCCCAGACAGGGTTTAAAGTATGGCATGAAATAAATAAAACATTTATTGTTTTCGGTGAAAGATCGAAATTCATTTCATCGAGTGGACACCATCGGTAATATTTTCACGAGTGGCAGCCACTCGTGAAAATATTACCGATGGTGTCCTCTCGATGAAATAAATTTCGATCTTTCACCGAAAAAAACAAATAGACTATCCTCTATTTCAATAGTGTTAGTAATAATAATAGTAACAGTTTAAGCAATAACTATATCTCTAGTCACAGTAACATTAGAGTTCTCTACATTTGACATTTATATAGCTTTAATTAGGTGTGTAAGGTATTACCTGTGCTTTACTTGCGGTACAATTTCTTTATAACCATTCAAAATGCATTAATATCTGAACTTGGAACAAAATAGGCACACGGATGTAATATTCAATAGTTGGAAGCATTTGAAGTGGCCTGGAACATCGCCATATTAAAATTTACACAGAAAGGGTACTCTGTTCGCACTTCAATATCTTTTACCAGATACATGGTGCCAGTCAAATGTTTGTTTGATGCTGAGTGTCTTTTCCCTCTTTTTTTATTACGTTAAATATATACTGTTTGTGTGTGTATCCGCAAAATCAATGCGATTGCAAAAGGTTGGTTAGCCTAGCCCAAAGGTCTCCAAACCAACATGCTATACCCATGCAATTCTGAAGTGCAAGCCTCACATGTGACGTCAGGCAAATTGTGCAGGTAGTCCTCCGTTACATGTTTTAGTCACGATCTTTCCGTTTGTCATCGTATTTCGCCTCTCTAACACAAATTAAAAGAAAACCGCTGAAAGTCTTGAAAGAAAGAGCAATGGGACGACGTATGGCCGTTCCCTCATTTCGGCGTTCCTCCAAGCTCAATATCCATCTTCGTTATCGCCTTGATTAAACTGGGTCCTTTCAAGACCGCCCATGTATTTGCAGGCCAAGGAAAACCTATGGACGTTAGAGACCGTTACATCAGAGTAACGTCTAGACAAAATAGATCGCTATCGGCCCCAAAGCCAGCCAATCATCTCTATATGACATCGCACGTACGTGTGACACCTAAGACCATTAGTAAACGGCTACATTCAAACAAGATACATGGTGGAAGACAACACATCACAGATGGACCCAACACCAATGGAACAACGTGCTTTTCATAGACGAATGATTTCGCCGGTACACGTGCACACGTATAGTGAAGAAATGTTTTGACGGCAATAACGTGCTTCAAGAAGACTGTTATGGAGATGGGAAGCCTCACGATTTGGGGCGGCATACGCAAAGATGATCAGACAGCTGTTGTCGTAGTGCAGTGATATGTAACATTTTTAATTAGTGTGATGGTTTGATCAATCCTGTAACTTGTGGTTACATTTCTTCGTCAACATAAAGGCATGCTTCAATAAAAGGACAACGCTCGCCCATACTCTGCAAGGCATATACATACACACGACACACACAAACCCACAAAACCATATCCAGAGTCTAGATTGCCCAGCGAAGTCGCCAAATCTCTCACTAATCGAGAATTTACAGGATGAAATAGGGAGGCGTATACGTGCCCACGCTGACAACAACGTCAACGATTTGGAAGCAGCTCTTTGCGAGGAGTGGTAAAACATTCCAGCTTAAACCATTTATAAACTGATTGGCAGTAAGAGGTGCACAGCTGTAATTGAGGCAAATGTGAAGCTTACCAGATCGTGAAATGCTGGGACTTTTGACGGCAAGTGGCACCTCACAGTCACAACAAAACTTTAAAGATTTTTGATATGCAAAACCTAATTTTGTACTACGTTTTTAACCATATTTCATTGCATACTGAATTAAATTATTATTTTTCTTTTTTTTTGACTGAGTTTATGTATAATAGCTCAGCTGTGTAAACATACATGTATATGATTTACCGATAAACAGTATAAGGGATAGAAAAACACAAGTTTTTTTTTCTTTATCTAAAAAACAAATATACAAGAGAGATTGCTTTGACGGCCTGAAAAATATGAAATGCATTTTCTATCGGCCATAATCTGTTCAAACTTGCAGCCATGAGGGGCAGCATTTGGCATGAGTATACAAGAATAATTATCGTTTCATAAATAAGGCTGAAACGGTTAAAAACTAGCTGAAAACTGCCTGAAAACGGGTAAATATGTATCTATAACACAGTGTACTGACTTTACTGTTGAGGTCATCAGCGTTGTAGGTTTTTTTGTTGAAATGCAGACGGTGGCATGGAAAGCATGTTGAGGGTGGTACTTGCACAGAAACCCCAGAATAGCATGGATAGGTGGACTGTCCTCCAGGAAATTTTACCAAACAAATTAGGCGTTTTATTTGATTTTGACAAGTTCCGGTAATTGTGAAATTAATGTGCAAAGATTTTGGCGTGACTGAAGGCATTTTTCCATCTGTAAATGGCGTTAAATGATTTCTATTGCCTTAGCAAATGCCGCCGTAATAGTCACAAAATTTTAATGGACTGTTTTTTTCTTGTTGTAATCCAGCTCTGTGTTTAGTTTTAATTAACCCTTAGTCTGCTAAGCTTACTTCACTGATCTCTAGGGGGAAGTGTAGATCAAGACCAGACTGCACAAAACGTGCAGTCTGATCTTGGATCTGCACTATCTCATAGTAATAAATCTTTCAAAAAAAGGGGGGTAACAAAACCGCTTATATAGAATAGCAAAGTTTGGGTTTTTTACTATCACATTGCATTTGTTTAATTTATTTTGCATAAGGGTTAAGTGTTTGCCGCCCACAAATAGCTTTTTGCACAGTTTAGATTTTAGCTCTACTGGTTGAGAGCCATCAGAGCTTAACATGCCATGATATGGTTTCCGTCGTGGGTCCATCCATCCGTCAGTCTTTTTCTTGTTTACACGATAAAGTCTACATTTGTTGTGTGAACTCGCACATTTTGTTAATCTCATCAACGGCTTGAATCCTTTTAATTTTGAAATAAAAAATCCAACAAAGAGTATGAGACAAGTAGCCATTTGAAATCGAACATTTCGTTTTTAGCTCTACTGGCTGTAAGTCAGCAGAGCTTATGCCATGGTGGGTTTCCGTCGTCTGTCCGTCTGTCCCTTAGTCTTTTTCTTGTTTACACGATAAAGTCTGCATTTCTTGTCAGACTTTCGTGAAACTTGCACAGATTGTTTATCTGATCAATAGCTTCAACCCTATTGATTTTGAAAAAAAAATCCACCAAAAAAATATGGGAAAAGTAGCCATTTCCTGTTGAAAATTTCCAATTCTTGTTTCCACGACAAAGTCTGCATTTGCTGCTAGATTTTCGTGAAACTTGCACAGAGTGTTTATCTCATCAATAGCTTCAAGCCTTTTGATTTTGAAAAAAACATCCAACAAACAGTATGGGAAATATAGCCATTTCAAGTTGAAAATTTCAAATTCTTGTTTACACGATAAAGTCTGCATTTTGTGTCAGATTTTCATGAAAATCACACAGTTTGTTTATCACATCAGTAATTTCAACTTTATTGATTTCGAAAAAAATCCAATAAACGATAAGTAGCCATCTTTAGTTGAATATTTCAAATGCTTGTTTACGCGATAAAATGTGCATTTGTGAAACTTGCACTTTTTGTTTATCTCATCAATAGCTTCAACCTTGAGGGTTTTGAAAAAAATCCAACAAACAGTTTGGGAAAGATAGCTATTCAAAGTTGACTGCCAGTAGAGCATATTCAGGCCCTTCAGGGCCTTCTAGTTTTGTTTATGCGATGAAGTCTGCATTTGTTTTCAGATTCTTGTGAAACTTACACAGTTTATATTTACAGTTGCTTGAATCCTATCTATTTTGAAAAAGATCCAACGAATGATGTGGGAAAAGTAGTGATTTGAAGTTGAAAATTTCTATTTCTTCTTTAGGCAATCAAGTCCATAGTTTTGATGCAAACCTTTTGAAACATCCAAAGATTGTTTGGTTCATCAAGGGATTAAGCTCTGTTAAAAGTGAAGAAAATCTAATTGTCTGTTCAGGAAAATCAGCCATTTGATAACTTAGTACCGTTTATTCAACATAGTCCACATTATTTCATTATTTGTCAAATTTCTTTGAAATTTGCAGGGATCGTTTAACACAAGATGTACTAAAATCTCGCTGGATTCCAAACAATAATTATTTTTTTCAGAAAGTGCACTTCATCTCTTTCACTGTTCAATTCACCATGCCTTTTTATGTTGTTTTAGTAGGTTCAAGCCCAGTTGTAAGAACATTCCCCTTTTATTTTTTGTGTCTTTGCACCATGAATTCATAATATGTGCTAGCAAAACAGCGAAATTACTGCCAGTAGAGCAATTTCAGGCCTTAAGGGCCTCTAGTGTTTATGATGAAAAACCTTTAACTTTTTTTGTCAACAAATGCACATTAGGCGAACAGGTATCGCTTGACCTTTACCCCATAAGGTATTTCTATGATATCTCTAATTGACCCTAAACCCTTTCCCAAACGACAATTTTTGGACTCTTCCAAACTGAAAGAGTTTGCATACGACAATTTTAGATTTTGAGAAAATGGCAGAAAGTTCTCAAAAAGAGTAGAAATCACTGTGGGAAAAGGAGAAATTGCTCGTTACGAGCAATTTCTCCTTTTCCCGCAGTGTTTTCAAAAGACTTTTACTGCAGACACGTAAAAACCAGGGCTTGTTTGGGAAAGGGTTAATAACAGCAAGGATGACACCGTTTCTTATGTGTATATGACACCTTTTAATAGCAGAGAAAACATTGTGACAAAAGATGAAATTGCTCGTCACGAGCAATTTCACCTTTTACCACGTTTTCTAAAGGCTCTTACAAACAATGAGTGGTAATGAGTATCAATGGAGTAAAGGATTATCACACAATTTGATTTAAACCGACCCCTGAGGAAAATGACATTTAAAAAACCTTGCCGGAAAAAACAGAAAATGCTGGTTAGCAGCATTTTCTCCTTTTCCTACAAAGTATCTTACTTTTTCAAAGGCAAAATTGATTATTGAATTGTCGTCTGAATATGCTTTCACTTTTGTTGTCTGTTTAAGAGCTGATATGCATCTTAAGTATAGAACTAGAAAGCCCTTGCTTTTTAAAAGCAATTAGATCTTGAACACGATATCAGACAAAACACTCTTGTAGCCCTAGACTGCTGAATATCTTTTTTCTTCTCTTTTTTTCTATTGAAAATATCCAGCAACTAATAAATACGATTACAAATTCATGTTTCATGAAAGATACACTCATCATTCTAGACACTGTACAGCCAAGATTAAGCTGCATGTGACAAATAGTCTGATCTAGATCTTGATCCACTCTGTCGATCCGAATAAGCGCATTGACTGTCGCACATCATCCCAATGAAACAAAAAGCGACTAGGAAGTTGAATTTAATATTGTTTTGTGTTAAGACTGACAAAAAAGTATACTTCATTGTTAAGGGTGTATGGAAATTGAGAACCGGAGAAGAAAAGGATAAAATGCGAAGGTGTTTAAAGTGTTGATCTTTACCTGATAGTTATCTCTTTGAAACTGCTTTTAATGTTACCATACAAATTAAAGTTCTTTTTGTTTAACTCATTTTTATCTAAAGGGCAAAAATTACTTTCGCTTTTACAGGAAAAGTCGATCAGTATGAGACTGTCAAGCATGTGAAAGTGTTGTGATAACACTACGGAACATTTTGATGTGTACTAGTATTCTGACACAAAAAACCCAAAATTTCTGCATTCCTTCTCGCATAAGCATTCACCAGATGAAAATTTTAGATTAGTTCAATTTGAAAGCTTTTGTAGACTAAGAATAAATTGTAGTGCATGTGATAAAAATTGTCTTTGAAAGAGCAGAAATGGTTAATGGAAAATTCTGTTTTGCCCACGATGTCTTCAAAAGCCTTTTCCACAGGGATCATTGAAACTTGGGATTGTTTGATTAAGGATTAAATAATTGATTTCACTCCCCCGGTTGGTGCTCAAGGGAGGCAACCTTTTACCTCATAATTGAAAGTTTTGACCCATCTAAAATAAAACATCTACAGAAGGGATATATCACTCAAATGATGATTTCTGTCTATAGTGTAGTAAAAAAACATTGTTGAAAAAGGAGAAAATGCTGGTAACCTTCCCACAAAATTTTTCAACTCTTCTATTACAGGGTTGTTAAAAAATCGGAATTTTCTACAAAGAGCTAAGATTTTGTTTTGTCACATGGATGCATTTTTATTTTATTTTTCTGTAAATGACGATAAAAGTGATAATGTTGATGTTACACATGCGGTGAAAATGTTGGCCGCGGGCGTCAAACATCAAATTAGATACAAGACTGAAAGAGTTTGTGCCCACAAAGTAATGCTTTTGACTTACACCTTTGTACTTTGTCTATCTCCTCTATCTCTCCTTGTCCACGTGTTCCTATGTTTTGAGATCAGTCTTTCTATTTGCCTCTGTATCTGTCTGTGTGTATGTGTCTGTTTGTCATTCTGTCTGCACTGTCTCCATTCTGGCCTGGGACGGGAAAAAAACTCTTATTTGTACGAGCCAATTTCTGTCTAGGCAATTTTCAGAATAAACGTAACAGGTTTATTTGTAATCAGATAAGATACAAAAGAATCACTTTAGCATTGATTTTAAATGTCGGCGTGTCTGAAAGCTAATCTAAAGTGCTCATCTGTGATAGAAGAAGATACATTTAGATCATAAACACCTATTGGTGGCGTGGAGCTTTAATATCTGTTGTTTGTGGCATTCTGACTGCGGTATCCAGCTACAGATATATCAAGCCGACCTCGTCAGATGTCTGGAAATATAAAGAGGATATTTGTTTTTTTCGGTGAAAGATCAAAATTTATTTCATCGAGTGGACACCATCGGTAATATTTTCACGAGTGGCGTAGCCACGAGTGAAAATATTACCGATGGTGTTCACGAGATGAAATAAATTTCGATCTTTCACCGAAAAAAAAAATATTCTATTTATTTTATGCTTTTAACCCTTTCTGGGAGGAGCTTTATCAAAATTCAGTACAATTGTTTTCCCTTATTCCCCTTGGCGTACCCCTCCCACATAGCAACGTTACGTCAAGCGCGAGAAATGTAAGGTATATGACGTCATATTTCCCATCTGGTTGTTAGGCACGCACAATTTGCCTAGGCAACAAGAACGTGAAAATCGGTATTTTCACTGTTGGTACCAGTGTAATATCGAAAATTATTTTCACTGCTGTTTCTCGATATCCTACTGGAAAGCATCAAATAAAACCTTCAGTCACACTCAGACATATTCTATTTATCGTAAAAGCTTGACTTAACAATCTGACGCCATTGAGCCAAGATCAGGGATAACTTTCTGTGCAGTTTAATGTTTATCCATGCTGTTTGCTAAAGGCCCTGTTTACCCAGCTATGGCACTTAGACAGTCAGAGAAGCTTCTTGTTGTTAATTCGTTACAAAACGACAATATTTTAGGCTTGTCTAAATTGAAAGCATTTGCAGACGACAAAATAAAAGTGACTGAAAATAAAAGTGACTGAAAATTTGAAATTTGCTTTGTAAAGGGTAGAAAGCATTATGGGAAATGGAGAAAATGCTGGTTACCAGCATTTTCTCCTTTTCCGACATTGTTTTCTAAAGGCTTCTTTCTCATGGGTGTCAAAAGTAGGGATTGTGTGGTAATGGGTTAATGTACCTTTCTGTACCTAAGCATGAAAAGGAAATTTCTAACCATAGAATTTGTCTTGGCTCAAATAGGCCAAATATTGCTAACTTAAAAGTACCTGTATCTCATAAACTGATGGGTAATAGGGAATTCAAGATTCTCATCGCATGTTGTTTGTAGCACAGCATTTTGTTCTTTTTCCTGTAACATTGTCAAGCTGTATGGAATTCTTTCATCTAATGGAACATGTTTCAAATCTATATAGCAAAATCATGACATCAGTACTCTTTTTCTGTTTCACCAGCCTTGTTTCTTGATTATAGTATAAGCAAGGTCCTACGCCTAGAGTCATTGAGGAAGTTTTCACTTTTTCCAAAGTGTCTCTTTTCTGTAAGTGAATTCGCGATGCCAAAGAATATGTATCTCACACATGTTCGTTAGAGCTAAAGCATACTTTATAATAATTATCTACTTGACAACTTTGGAATGAACGGGATCACCATAATTTCAACAACAAGAAGTAGCGTAGAAGTAAACTTGACCTCTTTTCGATAATATGCCAATAATTAACCCCCGTACATGTCCTGCGATAATTTGTTACATGTGCTTTATATCCTAGAGATCCGTAGATGATTTCTCAATTGGAATGATTGTATGTACAGTGTACAAGCCAATGGAGAGTTTTTGTTTTTCATGGTCTTTCTGACCTATTGTGAGACCGCTGAATAATTCCCAATGAATCTTTAGACAGCCTTCACTTCCTGGGTGCTTTATAATGATACTATGGTCATAAAGTAGTCCAGGAAACCAAATGATATATAGCTCAGTGCTCCATCGCATGGTAATTAATATTTTAGAGTCAATACACATCAAAGAGTCCCAACACATCTGTTTGGCGTGACGTATTTATGTTTTGTCTGTAGGGGGGTTTCATGCCTGTGATCGATTTTGTGAATTAATCATACGTCCGCAAATGGAAACTATGTCACATCTCATTTGAAAAAAAAAATCTGCTGCGCAAGAAAAATGAGCCAGTCTCTAGCAAAAGTTAGTTTTGTTCATTTCCATGACACGTAATACCGAGTAAATCATCACAAGGTAGAATTTTCTTTTATAAATGAAAAAGAAAAGTTCTACTAGGATTTCGTTTATTGGAATAAAACATTGTGGCAAAGGGAACAATGCTGGTCCTACCTTCACGTATGATGTAATATATAGAGGATAATCAACTGGTTATTTTTTATATGAAAAGTATGTCACGAGGATGCGTTGTTAGGCGTTGAAAAAACGATGCATCAGAGGGAGATATTTTTCATATCAAAAATAACCAGTTGATTATTCTATTTACTGTATACCTTATTAAAATTATTATTTCTAATTTTTAGTTTGAAAGTCGAAATCAATACTTTGGATAGAGAGAAGAAATCAGGGACATAGTGCGGGTGAATACACAATTTAAAAGAAATAAACGAGACTTCACAAAACTGAAAAAGTAATGAAAAAAAAGTAGTCCCTAAATTACGGCAGGAAGTGAAAGTGAAAGTTGATATCGTCACTAGCCTTGATATCGTCACTAGTGACGATATCAACATTTATTTCATGCTTTCCGGTAGGATGTCGAGAAATACATGTAGCAGTGAAAATAGTTTTCGATCTTACACTGGTACAACCAGTGAAATTACCGATTTTCACGTCCTTGTTGCCTAGGTAAATTGCGCGTGCCTCAGAACCAGATGGGAAATATGACGTCATATACCTTACATTTCTCGCGCATGTCGTAATATTGTAATGCGTTGCTATGCGGGAGGGGTTCGCCACGGTGAATAATGGAAAAGAACTGCACTTGATTTTGATAAAGCTCCTCCCAGAAAGGGTTAAAAGCAGGAAATAAATAGAATATTTGTTTTTTTTTTTTCGGTGAAAGATCAAAATTTATTTCATCTCGTGAACACCATCGGTAATACTCTCACGAGTGACGCAGCCGATGGTGTTTACTCGATGAAATAAATTTCGATCTTTCACCAAAAAACAAGTATATAACCTCTATTTATTACGCTGGGAAATTCCAGGATTTCACTGCTAGGTATATAATAAAATATAAAAATTGTTATAGAAAAAAAGAGGTTTACAGCATTTTCGTGATGCATGCCATTATTATTGTTATGCATCATTTAATCCTTAAAAAGCTGGAACTGACTTAATTTGTTCTTGTGGACAGTGTAGATCAAGATCAGACTGCACAGAACGTGCAGTCTGATCTTAGATCTACACTGTCCATTTTGTTACATATTCTGGCAAAAAATAAAAAAAAAACTTGGTTCAGCAATATTTCAGATGTTTTTCCTATTTAAAAATGTTAACCCTTAACATCTAGTCTAGCAATCGACTGAATCTAGAAGTAAAGTAAACCTTTGCCATGTAGAAATTTTACAAGCAGCAAAAATAAATCTACGCATGTCAGCTTGACCTGACAGAGCAGGCTGCTGGTATGAATCATTATATTTTGTAGATGCTTAAAAAAACTTTGTACAGGACTTAAATCTTTAATTCATACATGTCGAAAAAAAAAAATAACAGTGTATATAGAAAACATGAAAAAGGTAGACAATCAGTGCTAAAATCTCGGCAACAACTTCCTATTTCCTGCTTGAGTATAATAAAATCCTTGTCGCTGTCACCATTGTCTACAATTGGATGAAACCTTCACTATTGATACAATTTTATCCTTGACGAAATTGAAAACCTTCTTAGGCGATAGCTCAAAAGTTATTTGATCATAAAATTTGTTTAAAAAGGGTATAATACATGGTGGAAAAAGAAGAAAATGCTGGTTGTTAGAGTTTTCTCCTTTTCCCATAATGCTTTTGAAAGGCTTCTTTTCTCTGGAATAAAGGGCTTAACCGTATTTCTAGACCATTCTTTTTTGTATATTTGTCTTTCATCCAATAGATCTAGTGGTGCAGGGATATGCCTTGTTTAGTCAGCAAATACCTCCTAAAATACTGGGAATGTAATCTTTTTTTATTGAAAAACACCTACCTATTTCCATCGATTTATTTAATTTCCCTTACGTTTCACAGAATATTGGATAACTGGCCGGACATGTCCGATGGTAAACAGAGATTAACGCGAGATCTCTCTATTTACAGTAAGTCAGGCTGTCGCTTTTTCATCAACTTTGATAATCATTTAAAAAATAATCGTCTTTCTATCGTGGTTTATTGTTCAATAAACCAAAGTTGTGAGTTATGAGATTGGCCTACAATAAATAAACTACGATGGTGATAGCTCCGAGTGATTTAGTCATTGCGCCTCATAAATCACAATGCCGTTTGATGAACGATAAACCACGACAGAATGAAAGTTATTTCGACTCTTAGTAAAAGAAAAAGAAGTGCATGCGTATGAATGAAACGCAGATGCAGATTATACTCCGATGAATAACTTACTTTATTATATACCTAGCAGTGAAATCCTGGAATTTCCCAGTGTAATAAATTTTGATATCACCACTAGTGACGTTATCAACTTTCACTTTCACTTCCTGCCGTAATTTGGGTACTACTTTTTTTTTCCACGACATTTTTTTTTTTTTGACTTTCAAACGCAAAATTACAAATAATGATGTTAATAAGGTATATATTGAATAGAATAATCAACTGGTTATTTTTGATATGAAAAATATCTCACTCGGACGCGTCGTAAGGCGTTAAAAAAACTCGTGCTGCGCACTCGTTTTTTCAACGCCTAACAACACATCCTCGTGAGATATTTTTCATATCAAAAACAACCAGTTGTTTATCCTCTATTTATTATATACCTAGCAGTGAAATCCTGGAATTTCCCAGTGTAATAAATTTTGATATCACCACTAGTGACGTTATCAACTTTCACTTTCACTTCCTGCCGTAATTTGGGTACTACTTTTTTTTTCGACGACATTTTTTTTTTTTGACTTTCAAACGCAAAATTACAAATAATGATGTTAATAAGGTATATATTGAATAGAATAATCAACTGGTTATTTTTGATATGAAAAATATCTCACTCGGACGCGTCGTAAGGCGTTAAAAAAACTCGTGCTGCGCACTCGTTTTTTCAACGCCTAACAACACATCCTCGTGAGATATTTTTCATATCAAAAACAACCAGTTGTTTATCCTCTATTTATTATATACCTAGCAGTGAAATCCTGGAATTTCCCAGTGTAATAAATTTTGATATCATCACTAGTGACGTTATCAACTTTCACTTTCACTCCCTGACGTAATTTGGGAACTACTTTTTTTTTTTTCGGCTACTTTTTTTTCGACTTTCAAACGCAAAATTACAAATAATGATGTTAATAAGGTATATATTAAATAGAATAATCAACTGGTTATTTTTGATATGAAAAATATCTCATATTGCCACGTGGAAGGGTCAGAGCGCACATACATGTTCCTGATATGGTCTAGACGTAGCAAATACATAACTTGATACGAATATTCTTTATCAAATATCAAAAATGTCAAAAATATTCTTTATAAATATCAAAATATCAAAACTATTCTTTATCAAATATCAAAGTAAATGAGAAAGCACAAGCTTGACTTATTGTGTGAACAGTTTTTAACAACATGCTGACAGACCATCACTTATACAGAATCCTAAGTCCCCTATCCCAAACATACAATGCATACTTACGGTCCTACAATGTGAAGTTAGATGGCAAAATAGAGGTGTATCTAACAAATACACAATTAAATGTGGGCATGCTTCACCTTAATCTAAAGAATGTACACGTACATTTCAAATTAGAGCATCTGTAGTTAGCTGACGTGTTCGGGTTACTCAATCAGACATTGCGTTACATTCTGGATGTAGAGTACGATAAAGAGTGCGTCGGTAAATATTGGTCCTAGACGATTGGAAGCCTGGACATTCAGATCAGCGATCCAGTGCTATGTACAGTCGACTAGCCCTTACAATCGACAGTTCCGTAATCGTCATTATAAACAATTACAAGTAACTGGCAGACTCTCTCTCACCTGACTCTACCAGTTTCAGTATGGCACGAGCTATTTTACTGATTGAATATCAATATATTTTATCATTATGAATGGTTGTCCATTGATTCTCTGGAAAGTTAGTTTCCCCAAAGGTGTCTTGATATAAGCGAGATTGTGTTCACTTCCTTCGATCGTGTTTACGACATCATTAGTGTTATTGTTTGAAGCGAAGTTTTGAACAATTAAATTTTGGTTTTTTGTTTTCCCATTTCAGAAGCACTTAATTATTGTTGTGACGGATAACCAAAACTGGCGTTTAAGTGAATTATTCACTTTGCATGTCAATTACAATGTTGGTAAAATATATACAGATTTTTGTTGTAGTAACTATCCTAGTGCTGGTTACTGAATTGAACAGTGTGAGAAAATTTTCTATCAATCGAGACCGCAGCGAGAAATATATACAAGAATAGAAAGAGTTACTACCTTGCTACATTATAGGACAAATTCTGCAATTATTTAAATTCCATTCGGAAACGATTAACAAAATGAGACAATCAATAATAATGTGGAGCTTAGTAACTTTGTTTTTATAAATGTTATAGTAGATAGCGTAATATTCCGACTATTCAAATCGCATATAAATGCATGCTTATTTCGTGTACGACTATTTGGACCGTATTTTACAGTTTGTAGATACGGACTTTTTCTGTTACGTGTGTTACTTTATCCTCTTGCAACCGTTTTCTTCAGCTAGGTGAACTTTTTAACTACACGTCTATCTGCACACAGCACAACTCGGCCGATTCCGTACAAATATCTAACATTGTCTGTATAACGGTTGTTTTCATTTGGACTGCCAATCATGTATTCTTATGCATGGCGGCGCTACTATCAGCCATGTAGCAACGATATAAATAACCTCGATAAGTTATTTACATATATCTGTCTATCGGTGAAAATTCCAATCGCATTTGATACACCAAGTTAAAGGAATGAATGTACGAAATGTTTGCTGTCAAGTGAAATATGGTTTGAAAGGTTTCGATAGAAAATTGAGACTCAAGTCTCTATTTTACGATGATCCTTACAATATTCAGAAAGGCATACGAGCCCTATTTCCGGCGATAAAATGTATCGTCTAAGTGCATATAAAGCTACCAGATACAGCCGAGGGACTCGATGGCTTCCAACACCCGTGGTCTACCGAATGGTCTATCTGCTTTTGGCACTCTGAGTATAGACCCGGACTTCTTTACAAAATGACAACCGTTACTTTAATTTCAATATAAAATAAACGTCTACTTCATAATTTTTTTCCTGGTACGATTCATTCAGCTATGATTAGCCAGCATGTAGCCTATGCACCTGCCATTATAAGCCTCCAGGCTAGGATAATAGTTTCTATAAAAGCCAAGACAGTTCTTGTAACCGCGTCTATTGAAAAAAAAAAGTGCACGAATTCTGGTTTTATTTAAATGTTGTTTTCAAAAATGTGCAGCAAAAAAGAGTATTTGTAACGACATTATTTCTTTTGTTTTTGTTTTTGTTTTGAAATAATTGAATTTGAAAGAGTTTTGGAGCGAAAAACAGGCTACATTTTTCCACAGATGATAATTCATAGCCATTTACCGGGGATAGTGATGCCTCATACCAAACAGGTTTAAACTGGCTTAAGTCTTCTGAGTAATAACAAACTCCTGTGGAATTATATGGTCAGGTTGTAAGATAATTTTTATGGTCCTTACATATTATTATAAGGTCAGGTTGTAAGTTAATTTTATGGTCCTTACATATCGAATATAAGTTAACAATTTTACCAGTATATAACTCCACATTCATCTTTTCAATAATCTTTTCTTCTTTTTACCTCTCGTGTCTTTTTCTAATTTATTTCTTCACTTTTTTTTTTTTTTTTTTTTGACTTCTTTATACATACTGCTAAACCGGAGCTTGGAGAGAAACTATATAAGCTTAGCTTTCGTTTCGATCCATTTTATAGAATTATTCTTGTTAATCTGATTGATATATATTTCTATGTAATACTATGTAATTCTATGAATAAAAATATGTTTAAACAAACAGGTCGAAGATATGAAGTGCTCAGACATTGTCTTGCGTCGCATGTCTATAAGGCAAACATTTTGCTACTCTAATCTAAAAACAAGAAAATATTGATGCTGAACATCAATGGCGCCGCAAACCACTAATTTCTGTAAGAGGGCACAATGCATTGGGCCGCGTTAAACCGTTTATGAAAATCATGTGATCGTTCAACTCATTATCAAACGACAAAATTTTAGGACTGTCCAAAGCGAAAGCATTTGCAGACGACAAAAGTGACTGAAAAATTGAAATTTGTCTTGTGAAGGGTAGAAAACATTGTGGGAAAAGGAGAAAATGCTGGTTACCAGCATTTTCTCCTTTTTCCACAATGTTTTCTGAAGGCTTCTTTCTCAGAGGCGTCAAAAGTAGGGATTGTGTGGTAATGGGTTAACAGCCCAGTAGGAATCATACTGTTGATCACCTGACTCATTTTGTAACGTTTAACATCCAGTATAGCGTATGTGGAGAAAATCGTCGCCCTTGTAAGATTTTGTCTACAAAATTTCATAAACGGACATTTGTCGGCAATGAATGAACAGTCACGCAAGTTTTTAGGTTTACTGAACAACAGGGTCCAAATATTTCGTCATGTATCACAAATGGCTATATTTTCTTTCCAATTATAACTATCAAACTGTTTGTGAAATAGAAAATATACTTTTTAATGTCATACAAACACAGTATTGCCCAAACAAAACTTAGGTTCGGTAAGGTAAGGTAAGGTTCGGTAACGTTCGGTAACGTTCTGTTTAGGGAGACCGATCTGTCACCCGCTCAAACATTGACCTAGTTACAGTTAGCTGGTCTTAAAAACACGATCGCGATAGGAAAACAATATTTCCACAATCCATACAACACTAGAACAAAAATATAACGGGGGTTACAAGTACCACATAGGGTGCTCTAGGGTCAAAGAGCTTGAAAATATCTCTTAACCTTTTTCCAGGGTAAGATATTTAAAATGGCGGCTTCGAAAATTTGTGACGGATAATTTTTTATCACGTGACTTATTTTTCGAAATGGATCTTTATTATTTTTCGAAAGGAAAATGTTGATATGTCTACAATCCCGGTTTTTTATCCTTCTAACGACGAAACTACAATATAATTATTATATATTTAAAAAAAACCCACAAATAAATAAAAAAGTTAATAATATGGACCCCGATCTGGTAATCAAAGTATAGTAGATATAGATGGATGTTTAAACAAAGCATGGAACCAGTTCAATATGGCTGCCTCCATAGGCACTTTACAAAACCGAATAAAAATATAATGCCGCCGCTTCAGGCGGCGCCACAATAAATACTAGTCTTCAGGATGCAAAACGGAAAAGTTTGCAAATACTAGACAAGTATGTGAAGAATAGATTGCACATTCCCTGCAGTCTGGTTTTGATAACCCGTGTGAAAGAAGCTAAAATAGCAAGTATTTCTATGTTTAACTAACATTTATCAGATTGTGTCAATGAAAGTCATAAGACGATATCCGAGTTTAAAACGGCCTTCAGTTTTCTTCTCCTGAAATGTTTTTGTTTTGTTTTTATTTCAAGACTGGTCTTTTGATTGGCTGTGGTGCTGTCTCAGCCCATTGTTAAACATACTGGAAATTTAGAATCAGAAATTTATAAAGGTTGGTCGATAATTGGCGAATTACATTAATTGCAATATGTCCGTTATGTTTTAAGATACTCTAGACGATGGATATGAATCGAAGACCAACATCCCCATAGAAAACACCCCCATACCTTGACTAAAACGGACGACAGCCTTACGATACTATACTTTATGTATGTTTTGTTAACATCTGTTTGACTTTACCTAAAATTTGTTTACCGGAGCTTGAAACAAACAAATAATGTATTATTTTGTACTTTACGACGCACGATGGAAACGTTACCGGAGATGACGATTCTTCAGATTGTCCCAGGGCCTTGACATTCGCCTGTGTATGTAAGACACAATCGCGTGTTGTAAGATACTAGACGAGAGGCCATTAAATGAGGGATGTTTTAGATGCATGGCTATGGTAACGTCTTTGGGGACAGAGGCATTGAGACTTATCGTGAGCTACAGCTATAACACAAACTGTATTGTAACAACAATTGTGCCTCAAGACAATTCTCAATCGTTTTTATTGGGGGAAACACAATAGTTTAAAATGGTAATTCTGCGTTCTATGAAATCGGGGAAGTTTTAGGGAAAACTTTGAATTTTTCTAGAACAAATTACAGTTTCTCAATCGCTACCTAACTACATGCACCATATAATTAACGTCTGAGCTTGCCAATCAATGATTTTGTTAAGAGAGTTTAGGATATACAAATGAGAAAGTCGCAGTCACAGCTGGGAATCAACTTAGAAATGTTGTTTGTTAAAAATCAGACTTGAACATACTCCGATTTTGAGCAATGCTTATCGTAAAACGGTACATAAACAACCCATTTACAAGAAGGCGTCAAATAATGCTATACAGAGTTTTACCTGTACCATACTTTATTACGCTTTGATCTTTATAAGTAAAAGAAAAGAAGTGTACCAGTGTTTTATTATCTAAATAAAAATAACAGTAGCGAGATGAGCCTTGCAAGAAAGATCGAGACGGTCTTTTGTCGTTGATTACTTTTCTCACCCAAGGACTAGTGCAAGGGATTAAGCAGTGGTAGCCAAAAATACCATAATGTAATCCTAAGACTTCTTTAATATCTCACAAATCACAATATTTCCAAGTTTAAGTTTTTTATTGAGTCCGATATTAGTCCATAAAGGCTAAATAGATAAGTCTGTTTAGTTGGACGTTGAATTGATGGTAAACATTATGTGAAAGAGAGAAAGGGTACTTTTCCAGCGTTTTCGCCTTTTCCGACATTTTCCAATGTTTTTTTTTTTCTTCGCAAAAGTTGTAAAAACTCGGGGTTATATGGCAATATGTTGAGAGTTAAAATATCAGCGTTTTGGAAATTAAAAAATCCAGAGCAACATGATTTAAGTGAGTGTTTTTATTGTAACTAACTTTTTGTTTTCAGAGAAAGCAATGTACAGTTGTTGCGACCTAAATATCAATAATCAATACAAAACAATGACCCCCTAAATCTCTAGACGTTAATCTATCACAGGATATGGATTGTTTTTAATTCTTTGATCTGCCCGGTCTCTAAAATATTAATTACTGTTTGGTGGAAGGATATGATACAGTAGACGTGTATCGGTAGGCCTTTACAGAACCTTGCATCTCTGATAAGTACAGTAACTGAAAACTTAAAACAGAGCTCCAGATAGAGGGAGTGATTTTGATTTCAAAATGAAAAATATCAGTTTTTTCACCTCTCTGCCCTATCCACAACATCGGGTTTAAAAAAAAATGGAGGGTTAAGAATTCCTTCTCTCTGCTTTATCTTCGTGATACATTACATCAAGCAAGACATCAAAACATTTTGGATGGATTTTTGTCTCAGAACCAACAAAAGGTAGTATGTCCTTTGCTGTTAAAACAGGTGATTCAGTTTTGCAAACATAATGAAACAAAACCAATGAACGTCAATACACGTGAGCGGAGATAACTCTCGATTGAAAGAACTATGTGTACGTTTATCGCTGGCAAAAGAACACCAGCTGTTCCATTATGAATCTTGAAGAATAAGACAAGGAACGTTCTTAAGAATGGTTGGTGAATACGGACCCTGGACCAGAATGTTGCCATAGGGCCACAGGCCATGGCGGAAAGTAAATTGCTATCTATGATAGAGTATCACGCATTAGCTTTTTCAGCGCCAGTTAAATAACCTCAACATCTTTGGACAACTGAAATAACGATCTCCCAAAGCTCTAAGATACTTTATCGGTTTGGCATGATTTCATAAGCGGAAGGTATGGGTCTTAAATCCAGACTGCAAGCTTATTGCAGTCTGACCTAGATCTATTCCGTCCGCAAAGTTAGAGTTTCGCCCATGACAAACGATAGTTTGTTTATCTGATTACATGAACTCGTTATAGACGAGCGCTTGTTTTGCTACTTACAATCCACGTTTATTTTCACACAACAATTGACAGCTGCGTAAAGTAACCTGTCAGTTTGACTGTCGTTTACAAGGACACTACTATTTCCAGCCTGCAATATCTGTTATCAATTTTAGAAATATGCCACGGTGAGGGAAACGATCTTCGATGATATCTGTTTTTAGTTTTGGAAATAAAACATGTATCGCTGTGGACGAAGTCCGCGTGTTGTCACTCAAAAGCATCCACCTCTTTTAATCGCATGGTTTGGCGTTTGTTGAACGACAATATGTTTCAAATTTCGATCTCAAGAAAGAGAATTTTGCCAGAAAAGTTAAGGATGGGAAAACAAATGAATGGTGAAAACAAGGAGGGAAAAATGATATTATGAAGTATGTTGATTTTTTTGTCCAATTGATCATTAACAAATGCCCTTCATTTGATCAATATATGGAATTTATAAGATCTGGCAGATTATAAGATCAGTTTGACACAAACCCTCTATCGTTACGTCATCTGAACTTGCTGTCAGCTCCTTCTGCCCAAATTGGATCATGTGTTTGTAAAGAAAAGCCCTGTGTACCGTTCTTGATAATTATTAGCACAGGGTGAATTGGGAATATAATAAATAGGATATTCGACAGGTTGTGTGTGGTTGTGATATTAAAAAATCTGTCACTTGAATAGGGTTTCATGAGGACAGATAACATGTGTGCTTCGGACTTGTTTTGTTTTCAACCACATCAAACCCCCTCCACCCCTCCCTGTTCTTGTGACAGACTTTTAATATCAGACGAAAGTAGGTGATCATCCTCTATTTCTCAGATACGTGTGAAGTAAGAATATTCGTGATAGCTATATTATACCGAGAATAAGAGAGGTTATGTGATAACATGTTACTTTCCCTCAGACTGGTCAAATTTACTGGTATTCATATTGTATATTACTTGAAAAATCTGATCGACGAATGCAATTCATTTAAAAAATAAATAAACCATTTCAAATTCAACAAATTTGTTGACCGAAAAAAGAATTTAAACAGAAAACCACCGGTACATATAAAGTATTTATCTAGCACAAAGTGAAGGAAGCAACTGAAAGGTATAAGTTTTCATATTGCATTTCAGTCGAATATTCGATCGAAGATTTACACCACTCAAAAAAGCTATTAACTCAATAAGGTTGATTTATGCACGGAGCGATTTGATATCATTTATGATGGATTAATCATTATAAAACAAATCACGCCTCATTAAATACGTCGATAAAGGTTACTTAATATCGCATGATGAGCGTACGCTCGCATTTAATGGAGTCAATACAAGGCAGACTTTTCAAAGCTCACATGCAGGGTTCATAAATATCATAAAAACGACACTATACGAAGGGTATTTCAGAAAATTTCAAATTGTGTGAATAATAATACAAAATAAAACAAGAGTGTATCTATTGGAAGTTTATCTATACATGGTTTTATGTATTAAGCCAGGCTATATCCTGACTTAATTGCTGTACGGGAAGTGCAGATCAAGATGAAAATATGAAACATCTTTTTTAAAAAGAATTTTTAAGCATTTAATTCATTTGGAACATTTTTAATCGCTTACAAGGCCGGATATATTGTTTGGCAAACAATAAGCTGGCTTTATTATACATGTACAGGGTTAACAATATTGATTACGCACCGCATCTTGACCTTATCTGTAGTAAATGTTTAAGGATAGAGCTAACCAAAATACGTTTATCCTCTCACTCGTTGAGAATCGAATCCGGCAGATACGGAAGAAACCGTCTTGATAGATCTTTACGTAGATGTCAAATTTGCAACACCGGCGATATTGAAGACGAGTACCATTTTATCCTTATCTGTAATCAGTATTTAGACTTAAATATATCAAAAGATTTTACTATAAAAAACAAAGTATGGTCAAGTTGATTTACCTACTGCAGTCAACTAACCATAGAACATTATTCAATTTATCTCTATTTTAAAAAGAGGCATTCCACAGAAGAACATCAATTTGAGTTACATCTAGCGGCCTAAACGAAAGCTGATTCTTACTTACGCTATCGGAAATTAAGTCGTTCATATTTACCCATCTTCTAACGTTACTTCTGTTTAACGTTTTTCCAAGAAATATTTAAATGTAGCTTTCCTCTGTAACTGCATAGGTTAACCTCATGCCAGATTCGTTTGAATAAATGAAAACGTTACATTAACTGAACGATTTGCACTGATAAAGAGTTCAACTATTCACATGTCCAACAGATAGTGTGATAGGTTATGTTTTGTGAGATGTACGTGAGAGAGTGTGTGTGTATGTGTGTGTCACGTGTCATTTACATTCTTTGTATTATCATATAGTATGACGAAAAACTTTGTTTAAGTCAACTAAATTCATTCATTCATTCATTCAATCAATCAATCAATATCTAAATCGAATCTAATATTATGCGAAACAATGTGGTCAACTTTGTACAGGGTTAGATTTTTTTAAATGAAATTTGATACTTTTCAAACAATAATTATGGTCAACTTCGTAGATGCTTAAGAATGTTTTAATAAGATTTTATGTTAGGCAAATCAATATGCTCGACGTTATAAACATTGCTAGTAATGTTCTTATTGGATGCACTCTCTTGCAAAACAGAAGACATGTTAACATTTATTTCGATCGGATTTGTCGTGCAATAACCTTCAACTGCAACCGGAGTAGTTTCAATTCAAAGTGTTACGTGTAGATTATGCAATTCGAACAAAAACATTTTCAACCTCATCTGCTTCCTATCAGTTTCATGTTCGGCTGGCGAAAGGTTAAAAATGAAAATCATCAATTGCACGATAACAATCATGAACGTCCGACCAAAATTGTGTTCCTTGGGAGGATTTTTCTCCATCATAATTTAATTGAGTTGATGTTACAATTTGATAAATGAAAGATTATATTGATTTCTAATGAAGTCACTCATTTTTATTAAGACTTTCGTGCAAGCCATCACTTGCCATGCTAACACAGTACAGAAATAAAGGAAATTTTCTCTTTGAACAGGTTTCGTAAAGAAACATTATTACTTTAGACAGTTTAGCTAAAAGATATGTATACACTGTAGTGTAAAGAATATCTGCTTTTAATCTCTTAATCCTTAGTGGGGCATTTTTATCACATTTCAAACTTTTAAGCCGGGGCAACGGCGCTGATATTGTCACATTTTAGGCTCCACTCGACCACAGAATCACAGCTGGACGGACAGTGTAAATACAAGATCACACTGCACATTCTATGCAATCCATTCCTGATTTACATTAGACTCAAATACTTCAACATCTATAAAAAGGAAATTCAACTCCTGACCATTCAACATTAAAGAGTAGTCAAAGCTTTTACGTAAGAAATTAAATGTTGATACAACAAAATATTTCAATTTCAAAAAAAGTAGATAACCATAAAATATTTTACCTCCATTTTGACCCTTGTAGGCCTTCGTAAAAATATTCTGGGAAAATGGGAAAGTCCTAATTGAAGCTTGTCCTGCTTGGCCATTACACGCTAGATGATGGGCAAAGAGTTAAAGTGATAATAAACGGCCAATCATGCATAAGTTATTTTGTATTCTGTTCATAGTTGATTGACATGCAAGCAAAAAGACAGAAATAAAATGCGGTTAAACGCAGTTTCAGAAATACAATGTCTCAGTACAAAGAGAATGCATCGCTGCTTTAAATATTTGATGAGCATTTAACATTACTTCATCCATTTCTGAAAGGGAAAGAAGCATTTCTTCTATCTATACCAGATGCCACAAATTTAGATCGTTTGAGATTGAAAGCAGCATATGAAGATAACAATTAATTATCAGATGGTCAGATTTAATTTTAAAAGGTTAAAAAGCGTTGTGGGAAAGGGAGAAATGCTCAGTTTCAGTATTTTGTCTTTTTGCACGACTTAATTTCCAGATAAAAAAAATCTGTCTTAGAGAAAAACCATTACATGGTCAAAGATTTACTCTTTACCAAACGGCAAAATTTTAGACTGGTCCAAATTGAAAGCACTTTCAAGCAACAAAAGAAAGGTAACTCCAAAATTTAAATTTGTTTCCAGCAGGATAGAAAACATTTTGGGTAAAGGAAAAATGCTGGTCAGCATTTTGCCACAGTTGTTTCAAAAGGCATCTATCTCAAGGTCGTAAAAAAACGGGTATTGTTCGGAAAGGATTAAAGCATTTCAAAAGTGCCTTAAATGGCTTTTGCGGCTTGTGTGGAGCAAGATAAGAAAGCACCACACAGTTTATCTTGGTCTACATCTTTCACTTCAAGAGTATGAACTTTGATTTACTTGCTTATTCAATTGTAGACGTAATGTGTTCTCAGATGACAGAAAAATGAATTTTCCAGGCGGTTCACCATTAAATTTAACCTTTGGGGTATCTTGTACTGCATGAATCACCTTTACATAATGTTTGAAGGCAGCAAATAGTTTGGAAAGGATATTGAGATAAGTACTGGCGAATGAAACCACAGGAAAGCACGAATTGATTGTGTTAATGTTGAAATCAAATTAAGCATTAAAAAAATATTGTGCGATTTAGCTATTCGTGGACAGCTTTAGACAACCCCCCGTATAGTTTAAAAGTCATCGCGTGCAAGTAAGATATACAAAGTGAAATGAAAAGTATTTTAGATGCATGCCATTTTTATTGTCTTGAGCAGAAGCACACAAATGCGTTTCGTGAGGAGAAACTATGATCACCAATACATTATAATGGTGTATTGATTTCGAAAGCAATTGACGACATTGTGAAGACAGAAACACCTCGGGGACCAAAAAATGGTGTCCTTTAAGCAAATGAAATTAGATACAATAACAAAGCCCCGAATGGAAACAAATATCACAGAACATTGGTTATTACTCCTTTTCGCTGCCAGCTAAATATATGGGCCTTAGTCTGTGAAAGGGGAGGTAATATGTCTGCCAATAGTATCGACTCAGATCAGCTAATGCAAGCCGCACAGGCTGACCTGTGTCGAAAATAAATGTTTGCTTTTAGTAAAATTTCTGCATGTTTGGGATCAGTTTAGCTCACGGTACAGTCGTTCGTTAGCAAAATGGATTTTATGGGTCAAGAATTTTGTGATGACTTACTTGGTATAGTTCATAAGGGAGATGCAAGAACCTCTATTGCCAGAGCGTAGTTCAAAAAGACTTTTTTTGTAATTAGAATCCGCAGCAATTAAAGATGGTTTAGATAATAGTTTATCATAGCAGATTCCAGGATAGGAGTGATGGTATTCTAAATCTATTATTTCCCTTCCACACCCGATGTTGTGGTTACTCATTAGAGTTTTCTCAATGAGACACTTCTAATTAGTACCTATAACATGGGGTTTAGTGGAGAATAATTTATATTATCAATTTTGAAATAAAAATTGCTCCCCCTATCTGTAGTTCTACCATAAGGCGTGTAAATTCAGGATCATACGGTAAAGAATATGCAGTCATACATACATGTACTTTGCAATGAACCCTTTAATCACATTTGTACGGTGTAAACAGAGATCGGACAATACAAACGTGTTGTTTTTTTTGTCCATACTGATCATTTTCTTGTACTACAATATACGCTTTTCCTAAAACTACGACCCCCCCCCCCACCGAGTTCCACCGAACTGCTTAACTTTACGATTTGATTAAGCATTTGTGTCACTAATGCCCCTTCATACCTTTGGGTAAAGCAGAGAACATACGTATGTATATATTAAAAATTATTACTATCTTAAAAACTGTTGTAAATTTACCCAGTTCTTCATTTACTTGTTTTGTTTTTGTTTTTTTTTTTCTTGCTCTTGCTTTTCTTCGTCTTGTTCTTCTTTTTCTTATTCTTCTTGTCCTTTTTCTTCACGTTCTTGTTTGTATTGTCCTTCCTCTCCTTCTTTTTCATCCTCCTATTGGTAATGGGTTAGGGATATCACAGTTCCTTTTTTTTTGTGTGTTCAGATAACAAAATTAAGAAAGACTTGTGCCATGCAATTCTAATATGGAAACAATTGAAGAATCAGTCGCTATTGTGAAAGTCAGTCCGATGCATACGCAAAAAGACTTAACTCTTTACCAAACGACAAAATTTTAGACTAGTTCAAATTGAAAGCATTTGCAGATGACAAAATAAAGGTGACTGAAAAATTGAAATTTGTTCTGGGAAGGGTAGAAAACACTGTGGAAAAAGGAGAAAATGCTGGTTACCAGCATTTTCTCCTTTTCCTACAGTGTTTTCAAAATGTTTTTTCTTAGGGGCGTCAAAAGTAGGGATTGTGTGGTAATGGGTTAAGGAACTTAGGAACGCAGTGACCCTTTCCATTAAGTGAAAACGAAGTAATATTACAAATTCAAAGACTGTATTTCTACAAGAGCAATTTATTGTAATAGTGTGAGCTAAGATTGGATTACCTGTCGCATTCAGTCTGATCATAATCATGAAACTCTTCACAGACAGCTAAATGAAGCTCATTGGACCCTATCTGACCCATACATACCTCAGACAATCAAATTCAAACGATTCCCATTTTTACATATTTACATAGCAATGACGAAATAATGCATCTCGAGGGAAACTTTTGAATCACTTATATCATTGAAAATATCAGAAGTTTAACGACTATCAACGGAAAACTTTTATTGCTTCCATAATATTAGATCCTAAATGTCATTTTGAATGAAATAAATTGCATCACCGAGCACCGAAATGGGACCCAAAAGCATAGACGCGCCATTCTAGTATATGGTATAGCGCTTACATAGTGCGTTTAAGTGGAGTTCATTTTTTTTTTCATAGGGCTTTTGTGGACGGCAAAGATCAAGATTAGACTGCAGAGAAAGTGCAGTCTGACCTTAAAGCTACATTGTCCTCTTGTTTTGTCAAGCATATACGATAGAAATACTTCTTAGAACGAACTGTATTTTCCGCCATCGAAGTAGTCGGGATCTAAAGTTTAGGACTGAAGGAATCAAGGCATCAACTCTCTAGAGTTTCCAATATTTCAGATTCTCTATTCCGGTCTTTGTTAAATCGTGTGTCTAGCCTTTGATAACTGTTAAAGCGTTAAACGAAAAAATAAAAAAGAAACGTAAAATCACAATGGTAATCAAAGTACTGAAAGCACTCCTGGCCAGAGGCAAAGGAAAGTGCATCCTTTAAGAATATGTAACACACCTTGAAATGACCCCTCATTTATGTAAAAACAAAATAAATATATTTGTGAACTGCTGCATTTTATTATTATTATTATTATTATTATTGTTATTATTATTATTATTGCATATCCAAACGGTAAGAAGTAATGAGTGGGTGCTTCAACATGCTGCATTCTGATTAAAATCTAAACAAGAACTACACATACCATTATTTCCAAGAGACAAGTGTATTTCATGTAATCCAAGTCCATCGCAGTACTAGTAATAGTTGAATATTCATATCAATAGAGAGCAACATTTCTTGTACCACGGCATATACGAACCCACCAGTCTTCGCCAAGGGTCAGGGACACTTTCACATTGTGTCAACCTAACTGATCAATAGATATATAGAACTATAAGCAGTAAGGTTACATACACATTAAAACTTGACCAAAAAGTAAATCATACCTTTGACTCTCCCAAAAGTGAGTGAAGTGTGTGTCGTTTCAAGCCTATCAGAAACATTAGTTGCAATGCCACCAAATCACAGACAGCGAATAGCGCGCATTTATACATACAGCGAATAGTGCGCATTTATACATGATGTTAAGAGTGTTTGTAGCTTTCATGCAAACATCTGAAAACGAGCTTAAAAAGACTAGACGCCGTTGGCCCCTAGCTAAAACAACATATTGAGATTTCAAGAATCTTCTAAAAGACTTCTCCCAATCGAAAGCATTTGCAGGTGATAAAGGTTTCTCAAATTATGGATTTGTTTTTGGTGTGGCGGAAAATTAGTTAGAAAATATAGTTTCCTTCTTGCTTTAAGGTATCCTTTACACATCAAACAGCTTATATCTATGCACAGAGGAGAACAGTCAGTGGCTACAGTTAAATAGATAGAGGATATTTTCTTTTTCCGGTGAAAGATCGAAATTTATTTCATCGAGTGAACTGCATCGGTTATATTTTCAGCCACTCGTGAAAATATTACCGATGGTGTTCACTCGAGGAAATAAATTTCGATCTGTCATAGAAAAAAACAAATATTCTATTTATTTCATGCTTTTAATCCTTCTGGGAGAAGCTTTATCAAAATCCAGTACAGTTCTTTTCCGTTATTCCCTGTGGCGTACCCCTCCCGCTTAGAAACGCATTGCAATATTACGTCAAGCGCGAGAAATATAAGGTATATGACGTCATATTTCCCATCCGGTTGTGAGGCAGACGCAATTTACCAAGCAAACAAGAACTTGAAAATCGATATTTTCACTGGTGTTACCAGTGTAAGATCGAAAAATATTTTCACTGCTATTTCTCGATATCCTACCGGAAAGCATGAAATAAACTTAAAACCTTGTTGAAAATATTATACGAACACATCTCTTGGATTTCGTAAATCTTTCAGTTTAAATCCGTGCAAATGATTTCGTAATTTCACTCAATATTAACACCGTAAAAATCTTGAATCAGGTAAAATGATTTAGTTTGCATTGAAGATGCATGGGCTATGCCCTTGAAAAGTCGTCTTTATGATAAGCCATAAAGGTTTATAAGAAAACCGGATGTTTTTATTTATTCTTCTATACAATTTGACAAAATATCAACAACAGATTGGAAAAATATTACTTGTTTGACAGAAGATTAGGAACACAAACTTCTTTTCTTTTTTGGCATTGCCCTTCATGATTTGAAGTCATGAGGAACAAAATCAAAAGGAACAGTGATATACAATAAAGTCGGTTTAGAATAATGCAACACGAACTTTTGAGAACGTTTCTATCTTCAAAGGGTAAATTTTATGATTGACCCTTTTAAAAGTAATTTTCACGACTTGAGTTCCAGTTGTCAGCAAGGCCAGTGTAGATAAGAATGAGAGTCGTGCAGTCTGACCTTTGACCTTCACTGTCCAGTTTGCCGAGATATCCCAGCCAGGATAAGTAACCTTAAAATCGCAGTTATTTGGTTTTATTTCTGGTCTGAAATTGTTCGTAAGGGTTTTACACTGAGGGTTAAACCAAGCATGCAAAATTATCTGAATTTTGGCGCTGAGGATTTTCTGTCCTCGACTTTCGTCTGAAATGCATTCCATCCGAGCTTACCGAATTTTATGCAAAACAACGTAAAAGCGTGAATGTTGGTGTCTTCATGTTTTGCTTATTTGTTTACGATGTGTCGTGCAGAAAATCATAAATTGGTCTGTAGAGACGCCATAATCAACGTAAATAATACTGCATTACTTTCTGTCTATACTTCGAAGCCAGAGAAATAAACATTTATTAACCCCTCGAGTGATGAAAAACTGATACATTACAAATGTTTTCATATAGTATGAAAGAACAGATTTTGTCACTTTATTTTCCTTGGACAGCAGAGATGAAAGATCAGACTGCACGTTCTGTGCAATCTGATCTTTCATCAACACCGTCCGCGAAGGTCAGTGGGTCGTGCTTAGCAGCCTAGGGTTTAAAAGGAATCTGAGATAAAATTTTCTGTCCTGAACGTAGCGCTGTATGACGTCGTTCAAATCTAAACATTGAATTTCTACCCATTTCTGTTCGTTTCTTCCTAAACATAATTATCATGCATAAATTTTTTGGTTAATAAAACTTGCAAAAGTGATACTCGTGGAAAAGTTAGGGCTTGTTACATTTTTTTTGAAATTTTTAAATCAGGTACAATAGTTATGAATAAGCTTATTCAGACTTACTTTACCCCGAACACACAGTCCTGTCGAGGTAGCGAGTCGGTCTCGTTCATGAGCATTAACCCTTTACTCCATAGATACTCGTTTCTACGCATTGATTGTAGGAGCCTTTGGAAAACATTGTGGCAAAAGGTGAAATTGCTCGTGACGAGCAATTTCACCTTTTGTCACAATGTTTTCTATGCTATCAAAAGGTGTCATTTACACATAAGAAACGGTTTCATCCTTGCTGTTATTTAGGGTCAATTAGAGATACCGTAGAAATGCCTTAGGAGTAAAGGGTTAAAAGATACATCCTTTTCAGCATTTTTTTCAATCCATTTCATCTCCATATTATGAAACTATCACCATTTTATTTTCTATCGATCGTAATCTATGCCATCTTGCACCCGTCAGGGGCACAATTTGGCATGAAGATAGAAGATGGTTGCAAGATGGAACGACCGATAGAAAAAAAAATCGTAGATATTTTTTATGGCTCCTCTCCAACTGTCCCCCACTCCTCTATTGCTAAGATTAAAAAAAAAACTGAAATATTGCTATAGAGTCACATAGCCAAAAGCATGAAATTGACGACGAAAAGTTGTGAAAAGTTAATTTTTGCATAAATAACTAATATTTAACTAAGAAATATCGAATAATTGTTCCATTTAGATGCAATTGAACAAAATGTTAGTATAAAACAACAACAACAACAACAAATGGACTATACCTCTAATTTATTGATAGAAATAATATTAGTTATATACGTTACCATAGATATCAGTGTCAGTGTACACAAAGAAAAATCATTTGTGAGCCCTACTCTATCAGTAACTAGGTTATTTTCTTTTTCATTTTTCGAATGTGCGGTAAGTGTTCGATGGTCGAGCAAGACTAGTACAAGTGTAGAGTTCCGTCATAGACCAAATGGAGCTACAAAGGTCTGTGTTAAAAACTTAACACATTTAAAATCGAAGCATGCAGAACAGAACACCACCATAGAGTGTAAACTTTTTTTTCCTCAACATCAACATTCTTCATTATTACCACCATCATCATCATCGTCATCATTATCTGTATATAATCACTAAGTTACTTAGTTTCTAAACCCCGACAAGAATCTCGAGCACCGTCTTGAGGATTCCCAAGATTAAGTTCAGAAAACTGTTCAGCTCTTGTTCCTGGAAACGTCACCGATGTATCAAATTTTGAGCCAATTATCTGCGGAACCTGGTAGTCATGATTCCACAACAAAGTGTTTGATCGACGGATAACGAAAATTATGGTTTCTCCAGGGAATTGATCATTGGTCGAACATGCATTTTCTGTGAAACACAGCGTTTTTAATCTCTTTACACATTATGGATAACAACTATTAACTCCAAGAATGCTTTGCACTACGCAATACATGTTTAAGGACACGTTCGATCAGGACCAGAACTGAAAATCTTACAGTCTGATCTTTCATTATCAGTCACTGTTCGATGGGTTACGATTTTTTTCTCACAGATCAGAATATAGTGAAACAACACTGTTTGGGATGTAACCAATGGCTCGTATTTTTTCATTGATTTTAGCAGCTATAAGGTCAATAGAATTCATGTAATTTTCATGAGCTTGATTTACAACCAATTTTTGGACAGGATAATATTTGACTTTCAGAAACGTGTTACAAATTATACAGTTGGGAGACATATTCTTGTGAAAAATATTGCTTTTTCAGCTGAATGAAAAGAACTTTGATACATTGATGGAGACTCAATCGATCCGACTGTGTCTAATATTCACATTTAGTTGATTTAAATTATTGCGTAATCTTGCAATTTTCAAATAATGTGAACAGTTCTCCACTTTTAAAGAAATGAAATTTCTACTATGGATGGATGTTTAAAATTTCAAATATTTGAGAGTTTCTATGAGAAACCTGTATTATCTAAAAAGATCTAACTATTGCCTCGCTATTTTTTTTTTCATAGCCAATATCATGGTTAGCCTTTTATCTGTAGACCTAAATCGTTATCAGCGCTTTATTAGTGCACATCGGGAGATATCCTAATCCGCATCGTGATATTTGTTCTTTACCTGGACAACGAGTTTTACTCTTTTCTTGCTGAATTTTGTCTTTTTCTTGACAAAAATACTAATCCATATAATTATCAATATTTGTATCCTTACGTAAGTTAGTATCTTTTTTGGTTTTGGGAATGATCAAAATGATATCTTTAAAAAATCTTTCCCGTGAGAAAGAATCCTAACCCATATTTTGTCACATCTTTTATCAGGAGAAAGGCTGTAGTCAGTGGGTTGCAGTTTTTTTATCAAGAGAAATGTTCTAGTCAATGGCTTGCGAAATCTTTATTTAAAGAACGATTTTACTAAATAGCTTGTAAAATCTTTATCTGGAGAAAGCTTCCAATCTCTGATTATCTTTATAAATCTTTTTGTGCGGAGAAAGACCCTAATCCGTAACGTAACAAATATCTTTATCTTTACAAATTCCTAAACGATATCGTAGTAAATCTGTTTATCCAAAAACATGAATTATGATTGTCTTTTTCGGCCTATGATCGAACTGCCTTTCATCGGGTGAAAAGCAAAGGTTGTATCTTCACGATTGAGCAAAAGCAAGTTCTGTTCTTGTCACAATGTTTAAACGACAACTGAGACATGAAAGTCTATCCTTGTATGTGTCGATCAAGTTTTCACATGTTTCAATATACAGGCAATGAAGGCAAGGGTTGGAAAGTGAAAGAAAAAACCTGTCTATTTCCACGACAACTGAGACATGAAAGTCTATCCTTGTATGTGTCGATCAAGTTTTCACATGTTTCAATATACAGGCAATGAAGGCAAGGGTTGGAAAGTGAAAGAAAAACCCTGTCTATTTCCATAAACGAAGTTTGAAGTAATCTGATTTGACGCTTTCACACTGAGTTATTGCGAAAAATTCCTACGCAAAGTGGCGTGATTTGACTAATTGGATTTAAGAGGAATTTAAAGTTTTATACCATTATGATAGAAGAAGCAGTGGTAAGGACATCTGAAAATGAAATACAGTACTCCGTAGTCTATCGGGGGCCGTTGAGTTCAGTGAAAATTCCTATTGGGTTTGGTGATAGTCATTGCTGCGGAAAAGAGTTCTCTCTCACCACAAAAAAAAATGTCTTGGCGTTATTTGTGGGAGAAAGTAGAAAGCGGCCATGCTAAGCAGACTTGCAGTTTAACTTAGTGCTAGATCAAAAAGTTCAGAAGCGGGTTTATGGATGGACTTTCCTGTGGGACTGAAATAACTCATGAAAACGGTTTAAAACACAAAGTTATCGAAAAATCAAATTAAGATACATACTAGACTGGAGTAAAAGTGGTAGACATATCGATATTCCAGCACTTTGCATACATAGAACATCGTACTAAAGGTTGCAACAAAGTCAAGAAAATGTAATTACCACGAGAAACAGAACTCAAAAAATACGGATAGACGATTTGGTCAATGCAGTAAGACTGAAAAAATGTTGCAAATGGCGTTAAACAGTATTATCAAACTGTTAAATGGGGACAAACATAAAAAGGTATGGTTAGAGTGATAAATGCATTATTATTGTAACACTGTATGTACAGTATACGAGGGAAATCTTTCGACCGACTAAAGTGAACAAGCGGATGACGTTGATCTAATATCAGACTGCCCTATCTGTGCATTCTGAGGTTGATCTACAACGTTTGTAAAATGTTTCGACTGCGCCTGTTGCAGTGAAAAAGCTAACACAGCAAAGTAAATGTGTAGATCTCAAGGAGGGTGATTCATCTTGTCGTCTGGGCCAGTACGACACTAACGAAGAAAATCTAATTAAAAACATACTGTGTCTAAACAGATGTGCTTACGGCAGCAAAATAAATGAAAACTTCCTGTTGTAAAATTATTTCTTCTAATACTCTAAGACGCCGATCCCGACTTCAGAATGCACCCTTTGTAGCTTTCCACCCGTTGTTAGTACCCAATGTAACAAATAAATGTCAGCTGGCTTAAGATACAATTTACACCTGCTTAAATCAAAGAACCATTGTCTGTGAGAGGGAGCTCAATGTAAAATTTATTTACCTGTGCAGTCTGTTCAGGTTGCCGCTACTTCAACCGAATCCTTTTACCCTGGGGTTGAATGTTTCATGTAACTTGTTCAGCAAAATAAGGGTCGATATAAAGGTAGACTCATAACGAATGGGACAGGTGTCTGTACGTATAACACTAATGTCACCGACATTGGCTTGTCTGACAATAAACAGTCTATCAGACTATTTTTGCCAAAAGTCTAGTATGTTTTTTGCATGTTGAATACAATTGGAAACATCACAGGATAAATCAATCGTACCTTGTTGTGTATTGTTCCTTGTATCATTTATCTTGAGTTTAAAAAATCCCTAGACAAAATAAGGCACCAAAGAAACCCTCCTTTTCCTGCAAGCCGCAGTTATTGTGTGAACATATGAAAGAGATATATTAAGATATGTTGTAGATATTTAAAACAGATAAAGTATGTAATAACTTGGCTACAACAAAGGAATAAATACTAAATAGTAAAAACATACAAAATTAAAACGAAACTGAACAGAGAAAGAGAGACAAAGAGAGAGGGGGGCAGAGAGAGAGAGAGAGAGAGAGAGAGAGATGGGGCAGATGTAAAATGTAGATTCATAGGCGCTAGCACAGTCTTTTTAGAAACCTGCATTAGTAAATACTGATGTTCAGATTTTATCTTAAACTGCCAACAGAAGCACGCATTCAGCCCATCGCCTTTTTAGTTTCATCCGCTAAGGTCCGTATTCACCAACCATTCTTGAGAACATTCTTGGTCCTATTATTCAGAATAGTGTCAAAGTGAAAGTAACAGAACTTCTGATTTGGCTAAACCATTTGGTTTAGCCAATCAGAAGTTCTGTTACTTTCATAGTTAGAAAATCTTGAAGAGTAAGACAAAGAATGTTCTTAAGAATGGTTGGTGAATATGGACCCAGGACTCGAGTAATCCTTATTCGATGGATGGATCCAGCGTTGATCTGCCGATCGTTTACAGATTACCCCCGTCTTAGGCGAATTCTTACGTTTTTCGGCGAAGAAAGGTGATATTACAGATATTCACATTAGGGTGCCCTTCCTTGAACACAATATCCAAAGCTCTTATGAAGAAAACTTTCTCCTGCACAGTCATAGCCTTAATGAAACATTTTTAAGGTGCGTTTTTTTGGTTTTATCTATAGAATAACCCTATCTGAATGGCTAAACGAAATGATTAAGCGAATCAGAAACTGTGTTATTTTCGATATGTTTGATTAGACTAGGGATACAACTTAGAATGGATTACGGTCCAAACATTTGTTGAATGCCTAGGTGGCTCTCCTTTTTTAGAGCTGTAATTGGCTTTCAAAGTGTTCAAAAGAAGATTGTCCTTTTAGGCCGCCTAGGTACCCAAACCTATAAAGAGGCTGGTTTTCAGTGAGAAGGAACCAAAGAAAGCATACACATTTGTGGATGGTGTCATCAATGCTGAGAAAAGAGGAGCTGTATCTCTTCTAACCATGCAGGCAGACACTGACTGTAAACAGCCCATCCCCTTGCAAATTTTAAATTTTCAAAGACAAAAATAAAACCATTACCCTTTCATATACTTTCCGATCGTAATTTTCATACTGTAAAATTCCCCGCTATCTATCGTCTTACTTCTTATTCGTCGGCTCTCATATGCGTTTTATGCCTCTCTTATACTTTTTCAAGAATGAGACACTAAAACTTTACGGGCATCGCCGGTGTTTGAACTAGTTCCTGTGGTATATAGCAGATTACCGTTAGAAAAAAAGGGAAATAAAATCATTTAGAATGGTATTTTATGGGAAATACATTAATGCAAATGGTTTAGTGTTCTACATTTCCATATTTCACAACCAGTCAAGTTTTACTAAAACCATAAAGACGAAGACGTTGGAGCCTAGGAGAAAATGTCTATTACGAGTAAATTGTCATATAATCTGAATTTATGTGTATATCGTTCTTGCTCTCGATTCTTGTGATTGTTTTCTGAATCGTGTTAGTATTAAACTGGCGACCTCAGACACTGCATGTCATCTTAAATTTTCATCTATGAATTCCAGATCTTATCCAGAAAGTCACAAGTTAAGGTCGTTTTTGCATCAAAGTCTGGTCTAAGGTCTGCACTGCCAAATATTATCAGTAAATTTAGTTCCGTATGTCTTTTATCACAAAAAAAAATATTACTTTTTTATGAGTCCAAGGTGTCGTAAGAAGAATATAAAATGACCAGATAAAAAGATATTTGCTTCAATCGGGCACAGCTGTCCACACCGGCGTCGCACAAAATTACTATCGTCTTAAGTTATCAAATAAACTATATTTTTACAACTTTATTTCTATTTTCTACACAAACATTGTTTTCAATATGTATAACAACTGTTCACATATTATAATTATGTTGATACTAAATATAAACAAAGTTAAAAGAAAGTTGATAGTTACAAACTCTCTGAGTTATCACATAGAGCTGGCCGGTCATACCTTTAGCTACAAACAGTTGAAGTCGAACATTTAAAACATAAATAGATTTCTATCTTTTTTTTAAATTTGCTAGTATTTTCCGTCTTTCCCAATCAAATAGCTGCTGTTTTTTCACCGATCGAGTTCGAGTAGGATCATAGAATATGGGGTTCCCTCGCTCGACAAGTATTGGTAAACCCCTTGAAACGATCCCTGCTTTTTACGACCGAGAGGATGAAGGCTTAAAAATACCATAAAGAAAGAAAATATTTCTCTGTGCATTAAATGTTTCCCACCTATACGCTCACGAGTTATTTCTAATCCTTGACCACACAATATCCAGCTTTGACGTCCTACATGAGAAATCTGCTGAAAAAAAGTTGTAGAAAAAGAAGAAAATGCCGGTAACCAACATATTGTTTTCATTTTCCCAAAATGTTTTTTATCCCATTCAGTTATTTACAATGTCGAGTCACAATTTAGACGTATATGTCGTCTGTAACATGCCTTCAATTTAGACAAATCTAGAATAACGTCGTTTGGAGAAGAATTACGCCACACTTATATTGTCGCCATTAAATGGTTTCAGTATGGGCGACAGTATTGTCATCTGGTATCCATGTCATTTGTATCCTCATATTATCCATTCATCAGTTCAATACATTCCAAGAATGAGAAGGCCTCGAGGGTACGAAAATGATTAATACCTGTTAGTCTTTTGAAATCTTACTGTGGATTCTAATTACTTTATCAGATATACGTACTTGATTTCTTTTTACACAATTGCTTTTTTCTTCAATGAATGATTTGTTACCAGATGAAAATTCCAAGAAATACATCAGTTCGTTTGAATTCTTTACCTGGTGACAATCTTTTAGCCTTGTCTATTTCGAAAACATTCACAGACGACAATTAGATTCGGCGCACTTGGTAGGGGCATGTCTTTTAGTGGGTAAAATGGCTTGTATCATGCGAAAAGTGGTATTAGGACATGTGTGTAAAACGTCGTCTCGGATTAGCCTGCGCAATCCGCGCAGGCTATTCAGAGACGATACTTTACGGCTTTATTAGATTTTGTTCTTCAGCGGACTTGCACCAAACAGAAAAATACAGTCCGGGCAGGCTGAATCAAGGTGACATGTTACGCAAATGTCCGATGCTCCTTCTCGCGTGTTGCAGGCCAAATAATGTTGTTGAAATCGGAGTAAACGCTTGTTAAGATAACTGAGACAGTGTTTTCAAAATCATTCTTTTTCAACGTCTTTATGATTCCTGGAGTTGGTATTTGTAAGATACAAGTTTTCGTCATTGATATACACACCTGTCAAAGACGGGAGTAAACTTCATATTTATAAACTCCAGTACTCATTCATATGTAGGTCTACGTTTTGATGCATCATGAACTTTGATTATCGAAATACCGTTGTTATAAATAGAAACAGACATCTCTTTGCTCTTGCGTTAAAATTTAATCCATTCACATGAGATGTTCTAGAACTCGCCAACGACATGCTTAATACCACTTTAGCTAGACCTGTTGTTAGATCCTATAAATCTCAAACCAAGTCGTGAATAAATTACCAGCTGGAACACTATCGATGCAATCGAATTTCGAAATAAAGACGAATAAAATGAAGGACTATAGGTGAAAAAAATCGACGCAAAATGAAACAAAAAAGAAATGCCTTTCCTATTTGCAGTCGGATAAGGTATCAATCACAACTTCCAGTCTCATCTTGACTACACTGCCAGCTTCTGTTTCTGTTTCAAGTTAAGCACCAAAACGTTAACGAAATGACGACGACTAGTATATGCTTCAATAAGACGTGAATTTGATAATATCCGAGTTCAAGGACGCAAATACTGATGGGAACAGGGACTTCAACTTTAAAGTGACGGTACTGGTACAAAATGAATAGGCACTCAACAATACAGCAATAGAAGGACTAAATAATTATTGAATACAACGACTTATTACAACGTGAATACAGGGGCTTTATACCGTTGGTAACTTTGTACTGAACGAAACGTGGATTTGGTGACTACTCAAACAGTGTTGAGTATATTTATTTATTATATACCTTGCTGTGAAATCCTGGAATTTCCCAGTGTAATAAATTTTGATATCATCACTAGTGACGCTATCAACTTTCACTTCCTGTCGTAATTTGGGAACTACTTTGTTTTTTGACTACATTTTTTTCGACTTTCAAACGCAGAAATTACAAAAAATGATGTTAATAAGGTATATAATAAATAGAATAATCAACTGGTTATTTTTGATATGAAAAATATCTCACTCGGACGCGTCGTAAGGCGTTAAAAAAAACTCGTGCTGCGCACTCGTTTTTTCAACGCCTAACAACGCATCCTTGTGAGATATTTTTCATATAAAAAATAACCAGTTGATTATCCTCTATATATTCTTGGTTTGATTAGTCCTCATATCCAAATTCACTTCAGAACAGACATACATTATAAGGTCCCTCTATTCATATTTTAATAAGTCGCCGTATTCATGTTTTAATAAGTCCCTGTATTCATGTTTTAATAAGTCCCTGTATTCATGTTTTAATAAGTCCCTGTATTCATGAATTATTGAGTCCTTCTAGTGCTATATTGTTCAGTGCCGATTAATTTTGCATCACTAGAATGTGTAGACTTTATGAAACCAAAGTACGAGGACTTAAAAGTGCCACAATTATGGAACTTAATGGAGCAGGATTACTGTCACAATAGAAGAATAGAGGGACTTATTTATGAAGGAATACTGAATAATAATTGTGAAATGCAGGTACTTTATAATCCTGAAATACCGAGACTCTAGTAAAGTACTACAGGGAATAAATTGCATTGAAATCAGATATTTGATAATGTCTATTACAGGGAGTTGATACACGCGAATAACTGAAAAAAATAATTCGCATTCCAAATGAACAATTACATCATCAGTTCTGTGCAAGATATGGTAATTCTGCTGTGTTATAGATGCTAAACCGATAAATCTATATGCCCATACACATGTAAAAAATTAACAAGATTTTTTTCCGATGTAAATTCTTTAGCTGTCCTTAACGTAAGATTCTGCAGTACCTAATTCTAATATAAGCGATAACTTGTTTTTAGCCTTAACCTTTCACTCCATAAGGCATTTCTATGGTATCTCTAATTGACCCTAAATAACAGCAAGGATGAAGCCGTTTCTTATGTGTATATAACACATTTTGATAGTATAGAAAACATTGTGGCAAAAGGTGAAATTGCTCGTCACGAGCAATTTCATCTTTAGCCACAATGCTTTCCAAAAGCTCCTACAAGCAATGCGTAGAAATGAGTATCTATGGAGTAAAGAGTTAACTAATGAACAACGGTGCGATGCAATGTCGTTTCCTCGGTAAGCAAGGAACGAATTTCAAAATTCCTAGGCAATGATATTGTTGCATTATTAGATTCAGACATTGTAGCGTCTAACATGGGTTTGAAAGCACAAGGCCAAGTGCTTTGCAAATAACTTATAAACATACTTAGGACACTCGGCAAATACTCAATTCATCAACTGTAGAGGGTATCGGAACTAGGAAAGCTCTTGGGAATTGAACTGATTGATGTCAGAAAAATCCGTTTAAACTTTACAGCGAATTTTAATTGATATTAATCTGATACGAGTACTAGAGAAATCTCGTGACTGAAATGTTTGCCTTGTAGTTATTAATGATGTTGTAATCGAATACAGCAGATTATCCGCCTACTGATACTCTTTAACCCTTAAGCAGGTAAGCACGACTGATACAGCTTTTTTGGACAGTGAAGATCAAGATCAGATTGCAGAGAATGTTGTGGTATTTTGGATCTACAGTGTCCGATAAGGAGACATTTTCCACCCCCCCCCCAATTACTTTGAAATACCAACATTTCAGTTTTTGCCGTCGGCTTGAAAGTTACATTTAAGTTTTTTAGCAGCTACTCAAATGTAACTGTCAAACAAACCGATGGCGAAAAAAGGTAGGTGATATGTGTCCCCCCCCCCAAAACAACGGATTGGACAGCTTTGAAGTGTCATTTCTGGTTTTCTCTGTCCGTATCTAACTGTATCTTTGGATCTGACGTTAAAGAGGAATCAGTCCGTTCCTTGATCTGCCATATTTTAGGGTGATAAACTATTTTGAGGGCCTCTTCAAAATGTTAACGACCGAAAAAGAATTGTAAATAAATGCTTTTATTGTATAAAGTAAAGTTTTTTAGCAATAATTTGCAAAGATAGCTAAGATATTCCATAAAAATGCAAAAAAGTGAAATTCAAATGCACTTTACCTAAATGGGTCATAACCGGAAGTCGGCGAAAGAAGTCTTAGTAACTAGACTGTGAAGCTTAGTAACTACATGTAGCTGTGAAGGGCTGTTAGTCCTGTATGCCAGTTTTGATTCTGTGGGTGTAATTTCACTTCTAATGACTTTTAATACAAAGTATATTTATCTGGGATACACTTGCCCACGTTTGGACGGTTACACCTAGGATGAATGAGTGGATATGAATTTCTGTAAATGAAAGACGTCAGATGGATCGATCTACATCAAGCGATAGGAATTACCGATCACGTTAAAAAGTGGTTGGGGTGTAGCTGATTTAGAGTACATGTCACGAGTGATTTTTGTTCAAAATCTCGATTAAACTGAGGTATGTGCAAAAGATTGTTTCTGGTGTATTAAGATCATCAAAGACAAGCCATGAAAAGGATCTAATATGCTCAAGCTGTATGGATGTATGTAAGTAAAACCTGTATTGGAAATAACAGTTATCATATTCTCCACTTCCTCGAGATCATCTTCCTTTGAACACATGAATTTGAGTACAGTGAGTCGATTTGGCGCCTTGGTCTTGCTTCCTGGAAATTAATGACATATAATGCTGACAGTCATTATCAGGTAATCATCTCGTAAGCGGGGACAATATCGATGTTGAAATATTCTATATAATTACAAGGTGCGTTCTCAGAAAAGGGCTACACTGTTATGAATGTATGTTTTAATTTGAACTTTTGTCTAATGAATTCGTATTCTGCGACTGTAATCACCAACCATTTTCTTAGTCTTGATTCGAAGATTGTTGTTATTCCAAAATCTAGGAGAAAGACCATTTTGTACTTCTTAACTACCTGTGTAAATATTTGTCCTTTTCACATACGTACATTATGTAAAGTTTTATGCTGAATGCAAAAGTAAAAGAGAATGACATTTTGACTTACGTGTTACGAGTTAAAATTATCACTTTGTTTGAAAATGATCTTAACATTTGGTTTTATAGATAAAATTAGAACTGGATAAGGGTAGATCTTTACCTAAAATTCAGAAAGTTTTATTTTCATTAACCTGTTTTTGGAAAGGGTCATTTGCAATCCAAAAAAGACTGAAAGAATAAAAAAGTCTATCAAATAAAACTGGGTTATTAGAAATACCCTTCTTAGACTTTTTTTCTTTTTCTTCTGTTAAGAGTCTTTTCGGCGTCTTCTATTCAAATTAAACAAGAGAGAAATAAGCTAGGATGTTGAGATTTAAAAAAGATTAACAGTTTCATTGGCAATATTACCGGACAGAAAAATTGAAATCTTACATCAAACCGACTAGGCAAAATTATTTGGAAAATATAGAAACATAACCATGTATTAGTAAAGGCCGCGTAAAGTAAACTACAGAAAACCTCCCTAAAAGTGCGATTTAGAGTCTTTGCAGACTCAGTGGACATGACGACTAAGCTTTGTCTACAGGTCTCTGATTTACTCCTTGTTCATGGCTGTGAAAGCTCGGAATTGTCCTTTAGTATAGCACTATAAAGTCACTATAAAGTCATGGCCAAGAGAAAAGCGAAACTAAGCAACTACTAGGTGAGCAATATCTGGAAAATATCTGTGAAACATTGAAATTCGGGCACACATCTTCATTGGCACTCAGTTCTTCCAAATTTCAATCATGCACAAAAATCGTTTATTGCCGAACAAACAATCGTTTTACGAGAATTCAAGTAAATTTGATAATCAAATTAGATTTCAATGTAAGATTTCAATTGTTTCACGGGCATAAATCAGTTTTTTTTCCCTGGAGGATTCTCCAATGTTAGATTGACTTCATTTGATAAATGAAATATTTCTTGCTCGTCCCACATGTAGATGGCCCTTTAACTCTTTCCAAGAAAACGAAACAAAAGAATTGAACATGCTGCAAACATTAGTAGGGCAAAATCTTAATGATGTTCGAGTAATCGGATTGATCTTAATCACGGTAAATATTTTTGTGGAAAATAGGACAAGGAAAACAGAAAGAAAGTTTGTTACATTTTTTTTCTTTCATGACATTTCAAATGATCACTTGTTACGCTTGCACTGTACTTTTAATATACGGAATATTCTGTTTCACTTATTTTCCTGTTGCTTGTGACTGGTTTGAGCTTTGGGAAAAATTATATTTCGCAGCACCAAACGTACTGAACATCCCGTGAGATGCAGAAAATTTTGCAAGCATTTCAAAGCAAAATCAAACACCGGGAAATATTACTGTGACATAAGGTTTACACTTACCATTTAAACATGTTGAAATTGTCCACAAAGTTATTCGACAACAGAGATTATGACATAATTATACTGCTCTGGTAGGCAATGACCTCTTTTTATAATAAATTTATAAATGTTACATTTACATTTGACCAATCGAATCGAAGCTTGGAAGCACTCAACACACAGTTACCATATTTTAGACCATATAAAACACTATATAAACACTTTTTTCACATTGTATCTGATATCATCCGCATGGATTTCATGTTTTTGTGGCGGAAAGTATATTGGTATATGACAAAATATGTTGTTTTTCTTCTTTGCCACAGGAATTCTCATACCCCTGTGGGTGCGTGTGGTACTCATGGAGTCCAGATATACGGTTAATTCATAACCGTCAAATTCTGCGTCATTATTTACTCTTCAGACGACATTTGTGTGACCCTTGGGTGGGCATCGACCGCCGACTGAAGACATTTATCTGATTTTCTTGTAGTTATCCTTTGTCGTAACCCTTTCTATCCATTAATCAAGAAAGAAACATTTCAAACGAAAGGAAACAAAACACAAAATTACCTAGTAAGATTGTCTGGGTCTGAGTATGGTCAAACTATGGTCGATCTAGATGCGTGGTCTGTCTGTACGTTTTATAAAGTCTGATAATTACCTACTGTTTAAAAAAGAATACATGAAATGGACCAATCATTCCAAGGTGATAAGGTTGTAAATGAAGATTTACGTTGACATCCTGTGTCTGAGGTCTCCATTTTGATGCTAACCACGACTCACACAACAAAAATTAAGACGTGAAATAAAAGAATGGTAAAAATGTTCAATTGTTGTAATATGACAATTTAAAGGAACATTTCCTCATTTACAACACATGTTTTTTGTTATCCTGTCAATTGAAAAAAAAATCCAGAACTATAAGTCACGTAAGTCGTGTATACGCTTTTCATAAATAAATCGTGACAGCCCACTTTTAAGTTATTTCTTGATCGCAACACCCATGTGTTCAATACAAGTTATGCTTTTGTGGTTAAAAATAGAATAAAGTCGATGCATGACAAATTATTCTAGTAAATAATCAAGCCATAGTCTGACATGAAGAAGTTTTAACACGTTTTGCCTGATATACCCAGAAAGTCGTCAAATAATTTTGTATCCATAAAATCCAAGTTGTCTAACAAACGAATGAATCTGATTCATGAGCAGTGCTCCTTTTGACACACACACACACAAAAGGCCGCGCGGACTGCGCAGGCCGGTGTGAATTGGTCCTTTTTACAGATGTTTTAAACCTCTTTTCAGAGAATGACTCAAAGTTAATGGCTATTGAAATAACAGTCAAATCCATAATTATACTATTAGAAAAACTGTTTGTGTAGGAAAAGTCTCACCGTTTCGGATACCGTAGATATAGAGAATAAATGGTTGAGTCTCAGATGGTCTAAGTTTATCGGGCAAGGCGTTGGAATTTATCTATCGAAGGCGAAACAGATAAATTTCGGAGCCGATCCCGATGAAGTTAACCCATCCAGTACACCAACCATCTATTCTATTTATCCTGTCACTCATCCAAACAAAAAAGTCGGAAACATTGATAAAGATCGTAGCTTTAATAAATTTCCGGAGCCGAGCCTGATGGACTTTTCCGATTCAAGACAAAACGTCTGTTTTTTTTTATCCAGTTTTCTTAATCATAATTGAAAATAAGACTTAGAGACGATTGCTATAGTTTCACCATTTTTTTTTCAAAACATTCAGCATTTCATAATTCCATTTCATATATGGAAACTACTTTTTTTTTAATCTGAAGTTTGAACAATCAAACAGCAGATTAGCTATTTTAGTTAAAACCCTTTGATTTTGTATCCCTAAAATTTAATTTGGTGACAGACATCCATCTGTGACCTCATCACTTGATGAATAAACCCCTAGGTTGTAGTTACCCTCCATTTGGACAAATACTGGGCTACAATTAGCCAAGTGAGGTGCATCACAATATCACAATTGATACAAACATTGTGAGAAAAGTAGTGACAAACTGTGTTTGACAGTATTAGTGAAAATAGACTCTTTGAAAAAATTGAGTCGGTGATCAAATGTATTGAACTTTTGGAGTTAGCGAAGTGTTGTGTATAGGAGCTTGCTCATGAGAAGTAATCGAAATTCAAAGTGCTGATAGTGCAGAGACGGATCTTAGTGAACGTTTTATGTATATAACGTATACAAAAGTGTGTTCATTAGAAGTATTGAAAATTCAAAGCACTGACAGTACAGGAACGGATCTTAATACGACTTTTATACAGTTTTCATATAAACTGTAGATACTTTATAATCTGAAAATAGTTTATTATATGCATTATGAGTAAAGAGGAAGAAAAGATAGAAATGGCTACAGGCGGTGTAAGCGAAGAAGAAGAGAAAATATTACAGGCGCTTCATCTTTTTGGAATTAAACCGAAAGTTGGTTCTGTTGATGACATTACAAAACTTTTAAGATTGTTCGGTGACACTACAAAAGAACCATCAGAATCAAAACATGTTGACCCTTCACACAGTTATGGACCTTATCAGTTTCCCAAATTTCCGATCTTCTACGGAGAAAAAGGGAAAGGAGATGCGACCTGGGAATCTTTCAAATATGAAGTGAAATCGTTGATAGATGATGAGTTTTATAAAGAGGAAGAGACATTGCTCGGTATCAGGAGAGCCCGTAAGGGAAAGGCTGCAGACAGTATCAGGAAATTAGGCACAGGAGCAAAAGTGAAGGACATTTTAGAGAAATGCGAGAATGATTACGGCTCTGTGGAATCGCGGGAGAGCATAATGAGAAAATCTTTTGGTTGCTAACAAAAGGCAGACGAAAGTGTTTCCTCATTTGCAGCAAGACTGGGGGAAATTTTCGACCAGGCTGTTTATCATTAAAGGCAATCAAGAAGTCAGATACTCTAATGCTAAAAGAAGTCCTCCATGCTGGCTTGAACAAAGAGTTGAAACATCTCTCTTTGTACCAATGCGACAAGATTGCCAAGTATGACGATTTCAAAAAGGAACTAAGGAAACTTGAGTCTAGTTTAAAGGAGAGTAATGAAGCAACTCAAACCATCAATGCTTGTAAAGCTGCCAGTTTCACAGACAGTCAGTCTAAGGAAATGAGTGAGCTGAAGGACCTAATCAAGCAATAACACGAGAAAATTGATTGCTTGAGAACAGTAAAGCTGATCAATTCTATGGCAGTTTCAGGGGAAATTGTAGAGGAAGAGGATACAATGGAAAGGGTAAAGGAGATGGAGGAAGAAGTGACTATCAACAGCAAAGACCATTGGCTAATCAGAACTTTCAACCAACTTGTTTTACATGTAAACAGAAGGACCATAAACAGTGGAATTGTCCTATGTCGAATAACCTAGTCAATAGTGGATTCACTTGTTACAAATGCAAACAACCAGGACAAAAAAAGCCCATAATAGCTCATGTTGCGGGATCGAATATGAGCAATGACAAAGAAGATCCCAAATTAATAGGTGATCCAAATGAATCGGAAATAGTAATCAATGGACATCTTACAAAAGCTTTACTTGACACTGGAAGGTGTGCCAGTATTATATCAGAATCATTTGCAAATACTATTAAAGATTCTGAGATCAAGGACATAGATACACTTCTGAAGATAGAATGCGCAGATGGAAGTCAGCTGCCATATCTTGGATACATAGAGGCTGATATAATAGTGCCAAATGGACTTCCAAATGCTAGTCAGAAACCGTATTTATTTTTGGTGATACCAGAGACAGAATATTCATCTAAAACACATGTTATAATTGGAACGAATACACTTAACGATTATCTTATGGATTGTAGAGATCTTTTCGGCCAGCAATACTTACAAAGACAGCTACATTGCACACACCGTGGTATCTTTGTTACAATTCGGCCAAATGAGACAACAGAGATAAAAAGTTATACAGATAAAGAGCTAAATCATCCAAATACTCTGGCTATTACACAAGAGTCGAAATATAGTGGATCTCTTTAGATATTGACATTACTCCAACTATGGTTCAATTTGAAAATAAAAAGAGGAAAGAAGTCACTATATGTTTGTCAAATCTTACCACAAATACAGTGATAATATCACCAAAGACCTTTATTTGTGAACTCCAACCTGTAACTTTGGCTGAGGACTTGGACATGCATGAGAATAATTCATCCAAACCAGATCTCATTGAGTCATTATCTATGGACAAGAATAACTTACTATCCCAAGAAAAGAAAGTCAGATTGAAAGACCTACTGAGGAAACACGAAGAAATTTTCTCAACAAGCGAGGAAGATATTGGTCGTTGTAATATGATCAAACAGATGATAGATCTTTTGGTAGATAAACAAACACCTTATAAGGAAAAGCATAGAAGAATACCACCTCAAATGATAGAAGAAGTTCGAAATCACATTAATCAGCTATTGTCGAGTGGAATTATTAGAAAATCAAAGTCCCCCTGGGCAAGCAATGTGGTACTTGTAAGAAAGAAGAATGGCTCACTACGCATGTGTGTAGACTATTGCAAACTGAATAACCTCACAGTTAAAGATGCCTACGCTCTAACACGAATTGAAAGATATTCGATGTACTTAAAAGTAGTCGGTACTTTAGTACAATCGATATGAAATCGGGCTACCATCAAGTAGAAATTGAGGAAGAACACAAGGAGCGCACAGCATTTACCGTCGGCCCATTAGGTTTTTACGAATATAACAGGATGCCGTTCGGGCTATCCAATTCACTAGCTACATATCAGAGACTCATGGAAGAGGTCTTATGGGATTATAACATGACGATATGTGTGATTTATTTGGATGACCTGATTGTCTTCGCAAATTCTTTTGAGGACTATCTCTACCGCCTTGACCTCGTTTTTACAAGATTGAGACTGCATAACATTAAATTGTCTCCTCAAAAATGCACTTTCATCCAGGAGAAAGTTTGATTTTTAGGCCACATTGTGAGTGCAGAGGGAATAGAAACAGACCCTGCGAAAATAATCAAAGTGAGGAATTGGCCAAGTCCAACAAATGCAGGTGATGAACTTATCAAAGTAGATAACAAGACTGTAAAAGCTATCTGCTCACCGGTTATGTTTTATTTGGTGATACTTTATTATCTGATGACAACTATTATGATCAAATGATCAAATGTTTTGTCACTGTATAGGTGAAATATTAAATTTGATGAAAAAAAAAAATTAGAGTATACTGAATATCAATATTGAACAAAAACTCATGGCCCAAACACCTTTATTTTCAAAAAACAACAACAAAGAGTATCTTTTTAAAGTCCTTTTTTATTAAATGTTGTAACACTCAGACTTTTCTTTTTCTATAAATAATAATATTACCGATATAGTCATGTTTATGACGTACCCAGAATCATTCAGGACTGATGTCATTATTGTATCAACGTATTTAGAAGGCTTTACATTGTTCTTCATACTTAAAATTTTCTCATAGTGATAAAGATATCAGTATGCGCCTTACTTCAAGAAAAATATACATACCTGCGAAAAAGAAACCGTCTTTTAACATTATAGACTGTTAAACGAGCAAACCTTTCGCTAGCAATTGACTCATTCATTATTCATTTCGTAGGTTAGACCGTCAGTTGCAAAAATCCAAGATATCAGGTGTGCACTTCGAGGGCACGTGACAAACTGACAGATAAAAAGATATATACACAACAGCCTGTTAGCGGGTCGAAAAATATATAGAATGTGAAAGGAGGAAAAAATAGGCTTCATGGTCTTTGTTCTGTAATGGGAAGAAAAAGAATTAAAGTTATGCACAGACCTGTAGTTGAGATCACCTGTGTCTAATATGACGGTAGCTTGAATTATAACAATAACATCAAAACACATATTCATTGGTTGAAAATAAATAATAATAACAGTAATAATGCTAATGATTATAATAACAATGATCGTTCTAATCCTGTTTATTTATTTTTGTTATTAGTGAGATATTACTTTGTTCATTCATAGCTATATTTTTACTGTCCTTAACGTTGTATCTGTTTTTTCTTTCGTTGATAAAAGATTATTTATTAGCTTTTCCCCATACACGTGTTTTACTGACGGCGATTGACTATAATTGGATATCATCGACAACCAATATTTCCTTTTGTCCAGACTTCCAATACGATTATATGATATTTCATCAAATACTGAGAAAGCTAATATAAATGTCTCACTCAATCTGCAGTGTTGTCCAAATAGTCTATCGTAACGGTGTATTGAGGATTGTCCCAGCCTAAATTAAATAGATATATCCTTGTAGTCTCTTGTTTTGTCTGGGGGCTTAAATGATTGTGAAAGCAAGGACATTGATACAATAGCTAAGACATTTGCGATCAGGATTGGGTTATCGATTGCATTCTACGTTACCACAGATACTTTTTTTTTCTTCTTTCTTTCTTTTATAGGCCATAATATAGTCGCGGACATACTGTTACATTCCAGATAAAACAAATTCTTTACTAGCCTGATCTTCACAAGTCCTTACTTCCAACACAAACATATGAATTTCCATGGTAAAGTAAGAAAGCCAATATAATTGTCTTCCCTGCAATAATGAAACTTTGCTTGACTTCGTCGGAAAAGTCTTCCAGAAATTGCTTCAATCGAAAGTATGGACAATAGCCACAATTTGGACAAATGTGCTGACACTGATTAAAAGACTACTTAAGACATCAGGAATCAACAAGCGTTTTATTTTATATGTCCACCAATATTTTCATAACTGACAAAAAATCCTTTTTCTACCGCTTTTAAATTATAAGGCTACTGGTTTGTTAAAGTGGGTATTTACATCACTTTAAACGTTTTTGTTTTTGTGGGTGTAGGTGGGTGTGTGTGTGTCTGTGTGTAAAGTCATGACATAACTTACTTTTCCATGCCCTTTTATTCAGGAGTGAACAGAGAGTTTGCATTACCTTACATCATTGTCACCAGCTGAGACTCAAAACACATATTTCATGTACGATTTTCGATGCTAAAAGTCTTCACCACGCAATCCCAACCCTAGGGAAGAAGGCATTTTCTCATTAATCAATCCTCAAAGTTCTTTACACGTCTAAAGAGAAATTTTAGCCCTTTTGTCACATTTGATTTGTAGTCTTAAAATGCTTTCAATCCGGAAACGTATAGAATCTTTTCGATCAGAAAAGTTGAACCACTGAGCGACGTTAAATTGGGTCTAGGATATTTGCCCCCCCCCGGACTTCTGTCCCCATATTTTTGCCCCCCTAGGACACCTGCCACCTGGACGTTCGCCCCCGGGCATCTGTCAACCTAGGACATCTGTCCCCAGTCAATTGCCCCCTCAGGACATGTGCCTCCTTAGGACATGTGCCCCTAGACATGTGCCCCGGACATGTGCCCCCTTAGGACATCTGCCCCCTGGAAATCTGCCCCCTCGAGGTCCTTTAAGGGACAATCTCAAAAAACAACTTTGATATATACACATATTTTGTAACATGGTAATTTTGACCGGCACGGTGAAAAAGACTTCTCAGCTGTTGTATCGTTAAGTGCTATTTTTCTTAAAATCTTTGGCTGGTTAATTAATTTCAGTTTTAATATCAAACGTCCAGTATGGTAACTATAGAGTCAGTTACTCATCTGGCACGCTTGGCGTAAACCCCGAATAATTTTTTTTTTTGCATTTTAAGAAAAATAAAGCAAAATTCAGGATGTTATTAGTTCCTCAACATCATTTAGAAGAGGCTTATCGTTTCCCAGAAGGCAGTTGACCTACCAGGGCAAATGTCTGGGGGATGTCCTAAGGGGCGAATGTCAGAGGCAGATGTCCAGGGGGCAAATGTCCGGGGGGCAAAATGTCCTATGGGGGCAAATGTCCTACGGGGGCAAATGTCCGGGTGGCAGATGAACAGGGGGCAGATGTCCTGAGGGGGCAGATGTCCTATGGGGGAAATGCCCGGGGGTCAGATGTACAGGTGGCAGGTGTCCTAAGGGGGCAAAAGTCCGGGAGCAAAAGTCAGGGGGGCATATGTCCAGAGGGCAAATGTCCTGATACCTGTTAAATTAGCGCAAATTAAAATGCACACTTTTGAGCTGACTACATGACACGGTAACGTAAGAATACCGTATTTCTTGACTGTTACATTTTTGTTTAAACAGACATTGCGTTTGTACGGAGTTTGTATGACAGTGCTCTGACTGGTTCAATAAGGAGATAAACAGATATGACATAGTCTCTAACATAATCGGGTACCATTTGAAGTCTATCCAATGTTATCGAATCAGCATTAGGGTGGTCAAAAATGGAAGAATTTTGCAAAAATGGACGATTTACAGTTTACTTAATATAGCCAAAAACCGTAGTATAGGTTATTGGCACTGAATGTTAACAGCCATTTTAACTGTAAAAAGCAGATGAAACCTTTTTTTTTCGTTTTGCTATTATTTTGTAGTTAACTATAAACAGCCTCTGTCTGACAAAACAAAAACGATAATCGGAATCTGATCACGGATCAACTAGTTCATGTTTGCTTTATTATAGTGCAAAAAGCTCTATATCTTGCCCCTCGCTTGCCAAACTTTAGGTCGATGTCTATTAACTTTATCTATGATAGAAATATATGCACCAAATCATAAGTAGTAGCGTGTCATTGGTGTAAATACAATTTTACAGGCTGTAGTTACGATGTCGGTTAATACTGACTCTTATATAGAAACCCCATCCTATCCAGCACAATATTTTATATGAGGTCCTATGTTTCAAAAAACGACCTCGGATACTAGACATAGTCTGCCGTTATAAATCTCAATCTACATTATCGAGGAAATGATCACCCCAAGACCTTGACAGTGATTGTTCTCTTTATTGGTCCACATTTTCATCGGGGCTCAAATAGAGTTGTTGTTAATATCAGATTTTTATAACTCGACCCTTGCGTGCATATAAATAAAGGTTGGTGTAAGATATTACTAACTGAATGAAACTGCATCTATGAATTAACCTAGTGTTATAAGTCTGATTCATCCACAATCAGCTACCGTACGATACCTTAACTTGGCAAATGATTACATTTACACGACCATTTCGGAATCATTTTGAATTTCTTCAACTAGAACGGACAACCTTTTTATCATAAATATTGTGAAGAATATGATTAGAGAGCTTCTTTTTCATATTTTGACTGTATTTCGATATCTACCATTCACCTCTTTCACTGCCAAGGTCGACTGAATAGCTCTTTCGGACGGAGTAGATCATATGACACTAGGAGAACGCACGTGCTGATTGTTTCTATGTACATCGTCGGCAACGTAATGCAAAACCATGATTAAAATTGTCTGTAATTTCTGTGGAAAACTCTTCGGACCTCAAGAAATCAGTTAACCTTTAATCTTGAATTGGCAATGAAAGAGATTCAAAGAATTCTCACGACAACCATTCTATTTCTATACCCGAACACTACAGCACTTGAAAACGGTGTATCTCACGTACATTATAAGCGTTGGTAGACAACTTCTTAGCTGAAAAGATACCTATTTACTCATTTCCGGCAAGATTTAGCCAATTTCGTAAATATTGTATCGAGCTGTAGTTACTTTTGTTGTATCGTGACAAATATTATAACTGTGGTTACGCGATTCCATAGGTTACGAAGGACAGAAAATGTAATTTTGGACTTTATACACTGGTTCAATCAAAGATACTGCATCATGCTGATTATGTAAATATGTACTCCTTTCATATTCATGTAGCAAGCACGAACGCCAAGTACAGATAAAGCACACAGGTCTGTGTCGCAACATTCTATGCCACAAAAATCCAACAGCAATTTGGTTGAGAATGTCGAAATTTTATATCGAGAGTGCAGAGAAGTGATTTTAAAGACAGTGGAAATGTTAATATAGTATGTGCACATTAGTACTAAGCAGTTTTGGAGTGCTGTAAGAAAATACATGGTCCTATAAATAGACAACTTGCCGATTTTCCGTGTTGAACCAAGTTCTAGCTGTCTAATTTTAGATGTATGGTGTGCAAATGTCTCTAGTGATAAATACACTCCCCCATGATTTAATTTTGACATGACTTAATTTTCTGCCGACAGGAATTTATTTCAATCACAAGTCTGCAACTTTTTTTCATTCTTTTGGGCCATAGATGTTGCTGATTCGTTAATTAAAACATTTCTACATTTGGCTTTAATGATTAGATTTAGAAATTTAAAAAAAGGTAAAGCATCGGTAATGAGGAAATGTGTTCTCTCCTATCCACAAGAAGTTGATAATAGTACGTGGGTAAAAAAACGTATACGCTCTTTCTGTACGGCTTTCTTGAAATTGTTGATTGAATACTCATCCCATAATTACAGTTTATGAAAACATAATTACTTTGAAATCAATGTAGTCTTTCACTGAATCTATACTTTCCAATAGTTATTCCAAAACGGTGGTAGTACAGGAGTGAACTGGATTTTTCTATTTAACCCTTTCCCAAACGACAAACTTTTGGACTAGACCAAATTGATAGCATTTGCAGACGACAATTCAACTCTAGCTGAAAAGATGATATCTGTCTATGATAGGGTAGAAAACATTGTGAGAAAAGGAGAAAATGCTGGTTACCAGCATTTTCTCCTTTTCCCACAATGTTTTCAAAAGGCTACTATTCCAGACCCGTAAAAACCAGGGATTGTTTGGGAAAGGGTTAAAGTACACCTCTCATTACTCTTGAAATTAAGGAAAAAAGAAACTTTGCGACGATACTCCTTCAGTATAAGTATGTTTTTTTTTTATTCCATTCAGTGCTCTACGAGTTTAAACTCCTGGAAGATCTTGAGGATGACTTGTTTATCTATAAACGCAGAGTTGAATTAGTTTTCACACCGTCACCTTTAATAGCTTCGTATGAGGCGTGAGGAATAACGCCCATCTTGAGTCTGACAGATATTTTGTTTAATTGAGTTAATCTGAGACACCATGCTCTTATCCGATTACGTTTTTTTTTTGTTTTCCGGGTTCGGAGTCACTAAAAGAAACACGTCAAAAAAGACCTGACTAACGCTGTAAAAAGAAAAAAAAAAGAAACTTTGTTTACAAAACGTAAACAAAATTAATTATTTCGCCCATCACTTACGAGAACTATGTGGCTATAATACTTTCAGCAGAGGCGCCCATTTCTGTTTTAACCCATTACCACACAATCCCTACTTTTGACAATCCTAAAAAAGAAGCCTTTAGAAAACATTGTGGGAAAAAGAGAAAATACTGATAACCAGCATTTTTTCCTTTTCCCACAATGTTTTCTACCCTTCAGAAAACAAATTTCAAAGTTTCAGTCACTTTTTATTTTGTCATGTGTAAATGCTGTCGATATGGACAAACCTAAAGTTTTTTCGTTTGGTAACGAGTTAAGTGACCCTTTCGGTCTGAGTGGTAAATGCTTGTGATTTATGATCCGGTACCGTATTCACCAACCATTCTTAAGAACATTCTTGGTCTTATTCTTCAGAATTTTGTCAATGTGAAAGTAACAGAACTTTTGATTGGCTAAACCGAATGGTTAGCCGATCAGAAGTTCTGTTACTTTCACAGACAGGAAATCTTGAAGAATGAGACCAAGAACGTTCTTAAGAATGGCTGGTGAATACCGGCCCAGGATATCCTCCTGGCCGATGACGCGATTCAGGTTGTGTGTTCGTGTGCAATGCAAACAGTCAGCACTGTCCTTGTCAAACCATATTCAGACCTGAACGAGTTGGCTATCGAAAGCCATTCTTCCAATGGACACGGTTAGACGATATACCAAACCAATTAAATCAATGCTATGATATAATACCAAAGCAGGGGATGTTGAAAGGTTGTCATTATTTCGCCATCAAAGTAGTCGATATCACGTCAAATGATGATAACAATATATAGAGGAAAGAACGTTGTAAATGGTCGCAATATATCAGAGTTGCTAGACTATAGAAAAAACGTTTGTAAAAGCACTTAGCGAAATAGATTTTGAAATGCACATGTAGATGTAATTTTCATGCTTATATCACTCTGTCGTATTTTCAATTTGCTCCGATACGCTATTTTGTTCTTTCATTTCCTATTTTACTAGGTTGTTTATGCTCGATAAACTATTAGTATTTGATTCTATCATTTGCTCACCGATGCATTCATGCGTTCATCTCCTATTTAGAATGATAGTATCATATTAAATATAGTGATAAGAAGCAAGTACTGATAAATATAGTGATTAGAAGCAAGTACTGATTTCACTTGAAAAGGAGTGATACTTGTTTTATGTTGGCATGTCATTTGTTTCAAAATTACAACTTAAATACGTTTTGATATTAATACAGAGCTTAAATATCTGTAATAGGCTCGACTTTTTAAATCATTTTCCAAATGGCAATGCCACGTGACCAGTGATAGGAAGTGGATAGATCAAGGTCAAAGCAGGCTTCTCTGAATATTAAATCCAAGCTTTCGTCCACTGAATCATGCAGTTTCCAATGTGTCATTGCCTTTATATCCGTATTGCAATGCATCGTGTCTATCGGGAAGGAAACAAAAAACGAAATATAATTATGGTCTTTAACCTGCACCAAAATAGTTGTAAATAACGCTACTTCGCTGGGAGAAGTACTCGGAGATTCTGCCCTAGTCTTTTCGGGCCGTGGCAAACAATTATACCAAGTCATCTTTGAGAAGGGTGCAGACCAGGATCAGCCTGCATGTTCTGATTGACAATCTGGTCTTAAACAGCCTGCTACTAAATTTGAGACTACGACCAAATAATCTCTTCGCCTATAGGACATCGGATAAAAATATGTTTAATCCAGTAGGGACTTAACCTTTAAGCCGTAGTTGACAAAGGAGTACTTTTGCAAACGACATAGGTCAAGATCAGAAAGCACCATTCATGCCTGTCTGAACTTGAATCTTTATTGGTCGCTTTTCTAGTCTTGTCTATAAGATAAAATCTTTAAGAGGTTCAGATTAATGTATTTTCAACCGTCGACTTAGGTTCATTTTATATTTGGCGCTGAAGGAGTTAAAGATAATGATGCTACAAATGATTCTGCCATCTTAGTTGACAATACCCATCATTATTCCTTAGCAAATTATCAGTCGTTCCGGTTCATAGCCAGTAATAAGCTCTTATAGGTCGTGGATTAGTTGAATTAATTTTGTTTCTTTCTTCCGAGATACAGAATTGCGTTATTCAATCCTGTCTGTGTAAATCAAATTGACATAGAAAACTCTCTCTCTCTCTCTTTCTCTCTCTCTCTCTCTCTCTCTCTCTCTCTGGCAACCATATCGATACGGAGCACTTTGTTTGACGAACTTTCTGATTGACGAACTGAAGGATAAAGAAAGACACGGACACATAAATGGCTAAATTTTATGAAAACCATATCAAAGTATATTATTGTGAAACCATTTTTCGTAGAATGATTGTTTATCAGGCTCCAAAAAGCTGTACTAGCATGGATAGTACAATCAGCCATATACAAGTATAGAAACTGTTTTACTAAACTAATCAAAGATTTGCCTTTTTTTCTTCGAAGTCGAAAAAGCTAAGTTCAGATATGGGTATAGAATACAAGCGTGAACCCCAAGACAGTATTGCAGACTAAATTGCGAGACAGAAGCTGTCCACTAATATGAAAGTAATCACCAGCACTTGACAACGACTTGATATGAATACAATGAGCTAACTATGATGGATTGGTAATAAGACGGCCAAGATGGACCTAGATCGCTCACCTGAATTTTTGAGAGGAACATGGCTTTTTTCTGAGGTATTGAAGCATTGAAAAAAAATCATTATTTTGCCAAGCAATTTTCACAAGGTGACCTATAAAAGTCTTTTTAGGATCTGACCATCAGTTTCAAAAAAAGAAGAATTTTTAAGAATTTCTTAATTTCGGTGTAGTGCAAGTAGCCTCCATTCACCAGAGCCATGTTTCTTGACGGATCAAAATTTCGCAAACACTTTTTTAAAAGGGTCATTCAAGGAACATTTCTGTGAATTATTTTTAAATCTGACCAGTCGTTTCAGAGAAGAAGAATTTTCAAGAATTTCTTCATGTCCGTATAGTGCAAGTAGACCCCATTCACCAGAGCAATGTTTCTAGACGGATCAAAATTTCACGAAGAATTTTGAAAAGGATCACCCAAGGAACATTGCTGTGAAATTATTTCTAAGTCTGACAAGCCGTTTCAGAAAAGAAGAATTTTCAAGAATTTCTACATTTCCATATAGTGCAAGTATCCCCTATTCACCAGAGCCATGTTTCTTGACAGACCAAATTTTTTCGAACAATTTTTTGAAAAGGGTCACCCAAGGAACTTCTGTATATTAGTATTTTAAAATATGACCATCTGTTTCAGAGAAGAAGAATTTTCAAGAATTTCTTCATGTCTGTATAGTGCAAGTAGCCCCCATTCACCAGAGCCATATTACCGATGGATCAAAATTTCGCGAACACTTTTTGAAAAGGGTCATCCAAGGAACATATCTGTGAAATTATTTTAAAATCTGACCAGAGGTTTCAGAGAAGACGATTTTTAAATAATTTCATAGAAAATTCCATTTGCTTGCCATGGCAACCAGCGTTTCTGATGGACTCAAAGTCTGTGAAATTTTAAGGAGGATATCCGAATGAACATTCCAGCTAAGATTGGTTCAAGTTGGCTAAACGGTTTAGGAGGAGTTGATGTTTAAAGAATCGTTGACGACGCACGACGTACTGACGCACGACGCACGATGGACACCGGGTGATCCTAAAAGCTCCCCTTGAGCACTTTGTGCTCAGGTAAGCAAACAAGTTTACATGTTTTTCTCAAATCGGTAACATAGATAAAACAGTTCTACATTAATCATTCAGTCACGTGATAAAGAGTATGTGTGTAATGTTTAAAAAACGATGATTTATTGGCACCAGAGGACACACCAGTAATTAATTAAAGTTGGTAAGTGGTTAAAATTTATTTTAGGTTGCATCATGCAGTTTAAAGCGAATGTCTCGAACACATTACTCTTAAAAACGAATTGATCAATTGCCATATTCTAATTTTGTGACGAAAGGGTGAACACTTAACTTTCTTCACCTTTTCATATATTGAATCAGAGAATACTACAAACTACCCAGTGTCTTTTCCGTACGATGTCCGAGGCAGTGAGGATTCTCAGTCTAAAATACTTTGATTAGCAATAATCCGTTTAGGATGCTAACATTTCACATGATATTTTTTCAAGTTTTTTTAGCAGATTCAGTCTTTTCATTTATTCAAGAGAATAGTCCACTACTCTTATGTAACTTTTGTCTCTCATTGCATACAGAGTAAATAAGTATCAGACAACATGGTGATGAAGACATTCAGACCTGTATCAGTCTTCTCTCCTTACAAGTGGATGCAATTCATCGTGGATTACATATCGATTTCAAAGAAAGTGAAAAACTACTTATTACTGCATTTTAGAGTACTTTTTGTGTTTTGTAGGGCACATCCTGCGCTGTGAAACTGGTATTACGGCGATATGGCGTCACATTTAGCTAAATACAGCATAATTGTTTTGTTTTCGGTAATAATTGTTATATTTTCACGAGCATCGAAAAAGAAAATATTCTATTTATTTCATGCTTTTGATACTCTCTCTATATTTTTTCCGGGGGGGAGGGTTCTTACATGTAGATCAAATTCCTCATTCTTTTAATGCCTTTCTCTCTCTTTTTTTTTGTGTGTGTGTGTGAGGGGGCTCTTACATGTAGATCAAATTTTTCATGCTTTCAATGCCCTTTTTTTTTGGGGGGGGGGGGAAGTTGGCTCTTACATGTAGATCATTTTTTTTTTTTGGGGGGGGGGTAAGGGGGTTCTTACATGTAGATCAAATTTTTCATGCTTTCAATGCCTTTATTTTTCTCTTTTTTTTTTGGGGGGGGGGAGGGGGAGGAGGGGGCATGGAGTGGGCGCTTACATGTAGATTTTTTTTTGGGGGGGGGGGAGGGGGTTCTTACATATAGATCAAATTCTAGTACACTTGTTTTTTTCGGTAATTCTCTTCGATGTTACCGCTCCTCATAACAACAAATTACGTGCTCTTTTCACAGTGTATTGGGTCGTTTGAAAATTTTGGATTGTAGAATGTAATACATCGTTTACAGGATTTGTTAACTCTTCGTTTAACTTTTTTTTATTTTTTCTTCTTTCTTTACAAGAACGTTGTAGTTGTTGCATTAAAAAAGTGCATATTAAAAGATGTATTAATACATCTACAAATAGCATCGATCATGACTGCCCGCAAAGGCTAATCTGAATCGAATATTTTTACCGTAAGTAAATTTGTTGCGTGATTATGGACTACTTAAGTTCATACTTAAAATTTTATCGAAAAATCGACTAAATCACGAGGTAAACTGGGCCCTTTGACACACAGAAAATTGACAGATACCAAACTGTTCCGGCCCAGATCAGCCTGCGAGGATTGCACATGCTGACCCTGGTCTAAATTTTCTCATATGCATTTAGCCCCCTTTCCATAGAGCATGGCTCAAATTCATTTTAACGTGAGAAACTTAATCAAATTTATCAGAGACAACATCCGTTTCTTAATCACGTGGTTCAACTTTATCAGATTACAGCTGACTGAAAAACTGTAGACCGCCCTCATGAGATGGACATGCTGTTTCACTCATTTTTTTTTTAAAAAAGCTTTTGTACAAAAGTAGAGCACAGCAAATGCGTAGACTTTAATGAAACTCTTAAAGCCTCAGTAGAGCCAAAGAATGGTTAATTTTCATTGTTTAAAACTCGAAAATATAACGGATTACCCATCACAAAACATATATCAGATCGGAGAAAACCTGAATGTGTCAGTTACTGCTTTGTTTGCCATGATATACGCGTGCGAAGATGCATGGAGAAGCTTGTCGATTCAGGGACGCCATTGATCGATACAACCATCGTTATCGTTCGTGTATATTCGACCTAGGTCTTCGATAACGTCACGTGATAAAATTGCACCTCATTTGTGCTATGACGTAGTAGACAGGACTATTGTTTTTTACAATCCCATCACTATGTCATCGGAGAATAAAACTGCTCATTCTACACATGATTTCTTATTTAGATATAGTAAATTCTTCCGCATTGATGATAAAATTGATGAAATGGTTACCAGCATGTTCTCCTTTTCCCACAATTTTTATAGGCTTCATACTCAGCGTCGTTTAAAGTCGGGAATGTGTGGTAAAGAGTTAAATAACTAATGATCTTGTTTGATATCTTTGTAAGGTAAAACAATGGACAAACCTATTCATAGTATACCAAATTTTCCTCTTCCTTGTAGCAATGTTAAGTAAATAAGCTTTTTTGCATCAATATTATAATAAGTTACAAATAAATGAGCTCAAATTTATCGAGACACTCCATAAAATGGGTACTTAATAATCTGATGAGTTAATATTTCATTTTAAAATGTTGATAAAATTATTTTATTGATTAAGCAGCACACATGTTTCATTAAGAAAATTATATTATCAAAACGAGACAGGGAGTGCGAAAGCATTTATCACAGTAGGGGTCAATTAAGCATTAAATAATTCATATCTGTATTCTGTAAAAAATGGAATATGGACTGGTACCGGAAGAAGAATTAATTGACTGTTATATTTTATGGCGTCCTAAAAGAATTTCTAATGAGGCTTTCGATTCGTGTTTACATGTTTTCTCATGTGAGTGAGTCCTATCGTTATATAGTGGGACGTTAACAATTTTGCATTGAACGTTCAGGTGGCAGGGGACGTGGAAACTTATTCCTCACCTTCGGCTCCGGCCTACATGTTTCGCCACAGCCGTTAACAAATTTTGAAATTCCATGCCACCTGAACTAATAATGTACCTCCGGACTGAACTATGTTGGTCAAGTTTCCTCTGTAAGAAATTAACTAGGGTTTAGTAACAACAATAATGATCCTTTGCACTTTGTTTAGAAAGTTTGCAGTATAGACTTTAAACATATTCACATACATCGGTAGACCACTGTGACGACATAGATAAGGATTAGACAGTACAGACCTGTTTTGACCTGGGATCTACGGATGAAAAAAGAATAGTGGAATTTGTGACAGAATTGATCATTTGGCAGAAAATATTAAAATGGCTTTCTTTCTACCGACTTGAAAAATAAAACAGGAATGAAAACGTTCCCTTTGTTAAACATATTTTATTTGCAAAATCAACTAAAATGTACAAGATGATTTACAAATACAGTACAATTTTTTTTATGCAAAATGGATAAGAACGAAAGCAATGCTTTTAATGTTCTTCTCCAAGTTGAAAGCCAAAACTAGCGAGTACAAATCACAAATTTAAACTAATATTTCCCTTTGTTGAAGTTTAATTTGTGACGAAACCTTGACTTGTCGTACGATGGTGAATGACAATACAACACTTAAATCCCCACAGCCCAGCTGCTTAATGCGGCTCAGCGCACTTGGCGGACAATGTAGACCGTAATCAGTCTGCACTTTCTGATTTTATTTACATTTGGCAGCTTGTGTGTTTTCCAATCCAAAAGTTTATGTTGTATAGAAAATTAGCAACTACGAACTACAGTTATAATGACCATGCCTTTTAATCCTTTTATAGTTTTAAAACATGTCTTCTGCGAGGGTCTGAAACCTCCTATATAATTGTTATTGTATCATAACCTCCCCTTAACCCTCATCTACACAATGCCAATTTTGAACCACCCTAGAAAGAAAGTTTGGGGTTTTTTTTATGGAAATAGGCAAAAATGCTGATGACCGGCATTTTCTCCATTTCCCATTCTCCATTTTTGCTTTTTAGAACTTGTAGAAACGAATCCAGGCATTAGACCCATATCTGTGCTGTAAAAAATGCACCAAATTTCGGTAAGTCTAAATATTTGCCACGCGCCAAAAGTCTAGAAGATGCAAATGACACACTCTACATGAAACGGGTTTTTTCTTTTGCATGTCTGTGTATGTTTATTTATGCTAAAGCATTTGGGCCATGCTCTTTGAATAGAGTGTTTGATGCTTTTTCAAAAGATATTAAAATATGAGTATCCGCAGTCCGCGCAGACTTACATGGATCGACAAAACTACCTAATAAGATATGGTCTTTATGTTAATATAAATTGCCAAACTACCTCATGATTCACTCAACAAGGTAGATTAAACGAATTCGCAGTTGTGTGATGGCTCGCTCATCATAGTTCGTCGTGGAGTTGTATTTTATCCCCTTTTACTGCAGTATGGCTTAGTTATATGAAAGGTAAAATGTCTTAGTCTGCATAGCCAGACCTTTTCGCCGTCCTTGTCTGGTTTGCCAGATTTACTCATGCTGACCCAAGTTGTATTGTAATGGGTAATCCTTTCAATGTCGTTGCGCTATTATCCCTAGCTTTTCTGAATGTTAAACTACTTTACATTATACTTTGTACAAAAGAACAGTTCATTCAACTAATATACTGTTTATTCGATAAGCATGCAAGACGAAAGAATCACATGCGAGACAATCATTAATCAATTACCAGCGTGAATACAAACCTGATCTGAAATAAGATAGGCTTTTACGTCTACTGGTAGCATCTCGCCGACTTTAACAATTACACAATCATGTTTGATATACGTTCCATTGGAAATGCAATTTTATTTTCAGTAAACTATTATTGGAAAGAAAGCGCATGATCTTTTTCCACTACATATTCGGCCGTATTAGCAGAACAGGCATATAAAATCATATTTCCTCTATTTCCATCGAATATTTCTCATTCGACACCTGTCGCAGTTCTTGTTCTTAGTTGAGTCACTTCCGTCAAAATTGCATCTGTCTGTCTCATTTGAGTCACAAGGTTGAAACGTAGGAACAAAGAGGAAAAACTTTAAAATTCTTCTTTTCTGAAGGTAAATGGTGCAGAGCTTTTATATTTGGTATGTAGCATCTCCCAGTGGACCTCTACCAAGATTCTTCACATGATGCCCATGGGGTCAAAACTGACCCTGCCCGGGGGTCAAAAGTTTGAAACATAGGAACAAAGAAGGAAAACTTTAAAATTCTTCTTCTCTGGAATAAGAAGGTGCAGAGCTTTGATAGATGGTCCACTAGTATCTCCTAGTGGACCTTTACGAAGATCGTTTATAATATGTTCCTGAGGTCAAAACCGGCCCCGCTCCCGGGGGTTTCAAGTTTGAAACATAGGAACAAAGACGGAAAACTTTAAAATTCTTCTTTACTGAAACTAGAGGGTGCAGAGCTTTGATATTTGGTATGTAGCATCTCCTAGTAGACCTCTACGAAGAATTTTCATATGATGCTCCTGGGGTAAAAAACTGGCCCCACCCCGGGGTCAAAAGTTTGAAACATTGGAACAAAGAAGGAAAACCTTAAAAATCTTCTTCTCTTAAACAAGCAGGAGTAGAGCTTTGATATTTGGTATGTAACATTTGCTAGTTGACCTCTACCAAATTTGTTTAAAATGATGTCCCTGTGGTCAAAACTGGCCCAGCCCCGGGGGTCACAATTTCGAAACATAGGAACAAAGAAGAAAAAGTTAAAAAAAAAAAATCTTTGAAACTGGAAGTCTTAGAGTTTTGATATTTCATATGTAGCATCTTCTAGTGGACCTCTACCAAATACGATAAGATGATCCTGGGGTCCAAACTGGCCCCGCCCTGGTGGTCACAAGTTTGAACATGGGAACAAAGAGGGAAAACTTTGAAATTCCTATTCGGAAAGAAGATGGAAACTTTGTTCGTGTGTTCCTTATGATAGTCTGTGAATAACAATATTTTACTTTCTTTCATTACATGTCATATCATTGAAAAAGGGGGCTTGGTGTAAAATTTTACTATGGACCAATATCCTTTTCACTACAGGACGAAATGTAATTAAACTTCATCTTGTTAAGCGACATATAATACTTATTTGATTTTATTTCATGAAAAGACATGTTATCAAAAAAGGGGACTAAATTTATAATTTCATTAGTCAGTTTGCCCATCCATCCACCTTGAGGGATATCTTCTAAAGTCCTTGGCATTTATGAAACTTCAAACATGTTTTCCTTAGAATAATCTTTTGATACTATTTTCTTCTGTAAGATGTGTCACAGAAAAAGGGGTTACTTTCAAATACTGGACTTGTTGAGCCCCGATAGATCAGTCAGTAATGTTGTGAGCTGTTAGTCTATGGTTCCCAGTTTGCGCTCGCTTGATTCCTGTCTCAGACAACATCCTTTAAAATTTGATAAAAAATTACTGAGACAAGTCTCAATTGTATCTCACAAACGAGCGAGTGCTGTTTTAATCTGTCAGTCGACCACCACTTTGACCAGGAAATTAATGCCTGGCATTCCAAGTTAATTTAATTCCTTACCATACAATCCTGACTTTCGATGACCCTGAATAAGAAAGGTTGTGAAAGCATTTTGGGATAACAAGAAAATGCATTTTGCAGTTATATACCCTGTCAGAATTATTTGGCCTTGAACTTTGATATTTGGTATGTATCTTCATTGTAGACCTTTACTGCTTAGTACTCAGGTGAGCAATATAGGACCATCATGGTCCTCTAGTTTTTTGGTTTTTTTTTTTTGGGGGGGGGGAAGGTGGGGGAGCGGGGGGAGGGAGGAGTTGACATGTTAAGTATGTGGTCTCAATTGATTCATTTGTCTTACTTTTAGGTCATACCTTTCTTTCCTATTTGTCCCTTTTTAATCATCTGCCAACAATTTCATTCCGTATCTTGTTAAATGTTTTGGTTCTTGTCCCATTTGGGTCATTTAATTAAGTGCCTTAGGTTATTTGTGCCATTCGTGTAAGAAAACTGTTTTATTTGAATCTGTCTGTTTAGTAAGGTAGTGCTTTATTTGAAAAAAAAAATATTAATGAGAAAAATAGCCAGAAAATATAATGGTAATGGCAATGAGCCGTATGCGTTGAACATTTCCTGATAGTTCGAAATATCCAATTATTCGTTTGCTTAATTTTTGCAATCCTTGTCAAATTGATTTCTTTCTGTGCTTGGTACGTATAGATTCTCTGTATCACTGTACTGTTTGCATGCTTTTTTTATCGGTAAAAATGATTAATTGATTGATTAGTTGGTCGATCGATTGGTTGGTCGATTCAAATCACCAGTTTGTCTGTTGTAGAGATGGGCATGATATAGTTTATTACGAACAACGCGTTGACATTGTTTTATCATTACAGACTAATTGCGCTTCTTTAATTACAAAACTTCTGATAGAGGTTTCACGCTCTGCCTGTCCGACGATTCAATCCAATCGGATTGATCATAACTGTTTATTACAATATAGAAAATTTATGGGTAACGTTTGCATTAAGAATTATGAATAATTTGTTTGTGTATGACTGCTTTTTGATTTGTTACTGGATACTTGTGCCATGAAGTCGGCCGTGTTAGCGCCACATGCGAAACGGGAGCTTTCGCACACGGTATGGATTAGACTACACAGGACACATACCGTCTGATTTTCTATCTATATAGTGTGCTTGGTAAGTCAATCATAAGATAATGCCCTCTGGGAGCTTCAGAAGATTATAATAATTTGGCTTCCAACACGCGAAAAGGGACATTCGGACATCTGCATAAAGTGTCGTCTCGAATCAGCCTCCGCAGTTCGCACAGGCTATTCCGAGGCGACACTTTCCGTTTTGATGCAATTTTCTGTTTTTAAAGAACAATTGAAGGACAAAATCTAATGTAGTCTTAATGTGCCGTCTCGGATTAGCCTGCGCAGACTGCGTAGGCTGATCCGAGACGACACTTTACGCAGATATCCGAATGCGCCTTTTCGCGTGTTGCAAGCCATATACCCTGATTATTAATACCCTCATCCCGCCAAGCACACCCACGCACAGACATACGCAAGTTCTGTGGAAGCAATCGGCGGGTAAAAATATATGTACTGAGATTTGAACTATATTATTGTATTTGTTCCATTTCTTTTCACGGGGAATAAACGGTATGATTTACCATATCAGAAATATAGCTATATCATCATCTCGGAACAAAAATCTGTCTACTTTCTCTATCGTTTTCACGCTCTGCCTGTTCAGTAATTCATCATAAATGATTGTGGCGCCGCTTGAGCGGCGGCACTATATTTTTATTCGGTTTTGTAACGTGCCTAAGGAGGCAACCATATTGAACTGGTTCCATTCTTTGTTTTAACACCTATCTATATCTACTGTACTTTGATTACCAGATCGGGGTCCATACTAACTTTTTTATTTATTTGTGGGATTTTTTTTTAATATATAATATATTGTACTTTCATTGTTAGATGGATAAAAAACCGGATCGTAGACATGTCAACATTTTCCTTTCGAAAATAATAAAGATGCATTTCGAGAAGTCACGTGATAAAATATTATCTGTCACAAATTTTCAAAGCCACCATTTTAAATATCTTACGCTGGAAAAGGTTTAGAGATATTTTCAAGCTCTTTGACCCTATGAGGTACTTGTGACCCCAGTTATATTTTTGTTCTAGTATTGTATGGATTGTAGAAATATTGCTTTCCTTTCGCGATCGTGTTTTTAAGACCAGCTAACTGTAGCTAGGTCAATGTTGGAGCGCCTGACATAACTGGTATCATACAACCCCTCTAGTCTATATAGATATAATAATAATTTCCTTCAAGTCTGGATTATATCTATAAAGAGGGGTTGTATGATACCAGACATATGTGTTAGAGTGTCAAATTTAGCACAATCCGATAACAGACTTTTTCTTTCGTTAATGTATGGTAATTCATTGCAGACCAATGTTTGTTTGTGTAGACAAAATCCCTACATATGCAAATATTGGATGTTAACCCTTCACTCCACTTTGACGTATCAACAACAGACAGCTTTTGAAAACATTGTGGGAAAAGGAAAAATTCCTCCTAACGAGCAATGTATCTGCATTTGTCTATATTTTTGACATTTTTTTTTCATATCTTTATTTGCTGCTGAAATGGAAGATCCTCAAATTGGCATGTCAGGTAAAGGGTTTAACGTGACAAAATGAGTCACATGATCAACAGTGTGATTCCTACTGAGCTGTCAAACGATCACGTGATTTACATAAACAGTTTAACGCGGCCCAATGCATTGTGCCCTATTACAGAAATAAGTGGTTTGCGGCGCCATTGATGTTCAGCATCAATATTTTCTTGTTTAATGCTTGTATAAACTGTAGTATTTTCATTTTGGTACTCTTGGTTTTACCTTTGTTCCTTTCTTTGTTGTCCATAGATAAATTTGCAACAAGTCTGCACAACATAGGGTTTAATAGAGAGTAATTGATACATTAAATTTTGAAACCAAAATCACTCCCTCTATCTGCAGGTCTGGGGTCTGATGTCCTTACATAATTTTAGGAAGTGAATAAGTCTCGGGCTGTTTACTTTAACTATTTTAATCATCATTTTATGTCATGTCAAATGTCTACATCAGATAGTCTGGTCAATGACAAGGTGTCTAGGTTTCTGAATTTATTGATTAAGATAAAATTAATTGGAATTTCATCCTAAACGTGCCTTTACAACTACAGTTGACTTTGCAGCCCATGTAGATCAGGATCAGGCTACAGCCCAATTTTAGATTAACACTGTCCGCTCTGCGGACACATCTGGACAGTAGCAACCTTGACATTGCTTTAACCCTTTCCCAAACGACAAATTTTAGACTTCCAAACTCAAAGAGTTTGCCGACGATATTTTCAAATTTGATACAAATGGCAGAAAGTTCCCCAAAAGGGTAGAAAACACTGTGGGAAAAGGAGAAATTGCTCGTTACGAGCAATTTCTCCTTTTCCAACAGTGTTTTCAAAAGAATTGTACTGCAGACACGTAAAAACAAGGGCTTGTTTGGGAAAGGGTTAACTACTTTTCTTTTCACAGGTTGAAAATTCAGGTTGGGTTATAAATCGGTGTTCTATGGGTTATAGTCTGTGGACACATTTTGTAGTATAAAATACTCGACTCCAGTCATAGTTGGTCACAGTAAAAACTGCTACATGTTATCGTACTGAGAGAAGACACTTGTGGCATCGATAGGCGTTGTCTGCGCATGTCATATTCTTCGAAGATTCGACTGTCTTATATGACACATCACTAACCCCGAAAGCGGGCTGACTGTAATAATAAAGTAACAATGTAGAAAATGGCTTTTATCATATACGTTTGAGGAGAAATGAGAACTGCTTTAGCTCCAGATTTCTCAAGACTGTTGATCATAGCTGAGTGAATTGCACGAGTTAGCGTTTTTAAGTAAATGTTTATTTTAGTTTGAAATTCAAAGTAACGGTTGCCGCGTAGGAATGTCGTCCGGCTCTATACCCAGGATGCCCTAAGTAGATAGATGAGTATTATAGAATGCCATCTAGCGGGAGATAATGATCGATAGGTGTCCTGTCGACGAAATAGGTTAAAAAGGCTTCGATAACAAATAGTAAAAAACTCTTCAATAAAAAAAAAAAACGGTTTCAAACTAACAGATTTAATCTGATGAATGCATTTTCAATTTGCATGCCCTGAAACAAATGATGGCATATGACTTTAGAAACATAATTTTATTATGTGGATTGTAAATAAGGGTTTGTATCAAAAGGTGGGATATACACAGTACAAGCACTTTATCCATATGGTGCATGTAATGGTGTCATGTATAGTGGGTGATGTCCCGTATGATTTATGCATTTCAGAAAGTGTGTGTTTGTTTAGTAGCAATGCAAAAACGTTGATATTCCACTAACGATATCGGACTTTGAACTTGGTGTTAATCAAATTACATGCGTAAAAAGACACTTCATAAATCTTGAGATTTATCGGACTCCCACAAAGAGACCTGCCAACAGAAGATGAAAAACTGTCGAAGCATGAAATTGGATTGGAAAGAGTCAATCCAGATTTGTCATATCAGATACTAACTCTCAGACTGGTCGGATATACTTCACTTCCTTACACGGCCAAAGGGTTCAGCGAGGCGCAATGGTGAATGTGAATATGACTCAGAGGTCTCACGTTCGATCCTCACTTGAGGTGCCTAACGTTTTATTTTATTTTATTTTTTTTTTGTTGTTTTTTTCTTTCATTAGAATATTCATGGTACTGCAGAAACCTAGTCTAGTAATGTCTAAAAAAAGGCAAGAAATGAATACATGATCAGATTGTCTACTTCACAAAAGAAGCCAGGAGAGGTCAGCACCAACGTTTTAAAATATTTTATTAGCTTTTAATTTAAAATTTATATTTCGGTTCATGTAGAAAAAAAAAGAAAAAAGCCGACGCGTAGGAACCTCTTATGTTTTACATGGGGGTCATTTAACTTTCTTCCCGCGTTTTGAAGTCGCATGATCTTGTCTAGCGGTCTTCTCTCTCTTTTTTTAACGAAATTCCTATTTTTCTTCTACCTCGATTTATCTGCTAAATAGAAAAAATCATTAATTTGAGAGGTCATTTGCAACCATGGCAAATTGATATAAGCAATCAATTCTGAAATTCGCCTTATAAAAAGGTAAACTACATCTATTTCCTGTTTCGATTTCTTTTTTTTATTATTTCACTTTATAAACAAAACCATGACGTAACAGACTGTGTATCAGAACAATTTCGCATGAAAGAATGGATTTGGACAGCTAATACTGTGGCTGCCTTTTAAACTCACCACTTTTGGAAAGGTCTGATGACTTCTGCAACTGTCAGCTTTTTCCGTGATTGACTAAATTATAAATAACAGTTTAGGTCAAATCACGGCGTTCACCGCGTCTACAAATTCTGGCTTTCTCATACTGTTACTACCACAACTTTCTTTCAAACCCACTGACATTTTCCTCAACCGGGTATCAAATCTACAACGACTAGATGACGAGTCGGATAGTTTAATCACTGAGTTTCCCAGCCGGTCTCATCTTTCACTTGAACCTGTAATTGTACACGCTTTACAAGTTCGGATCAATATCCACGTTCGTACTTTAGTAAATCATGTGAGTACTTTTATGACCTGGACAACGCAAGAAGCAAAACTTGCATGAGGACGTAAGCTAAAACACCAAATAGTTGAAACAAGTACATCGATTCGCACCACGGAATATTTCTGAAATTTGATAAAATCGCCATAAAACTTCTATTCATCATTTCCTTTCACTTTTACGTCGTAAATATTTTTGTTGTAGATAAAATGTTGCCATAAATATGATGTATTTAGAAAGATGGAGTAAAGACAAAAGATGGCATTGTCACTATTTCAGATAACCTTGAACAGGAATCCAAAACATAATAATACATAAGTGCATATATCATCGTTTCATCTTTGAGTCGAGTCGATGTTTCATGTGATAGGTAGTACCACATTTATCAGTGAATAGAATTCAGTGGGAAACCGTAACGTATCTTATCATGCTGACATAATGTAGAATGCAGAGTCCAGGAGACCAGATATACATGCAGAGCAGATCACTTCCACAAACTTATGTTAAAAATTGCCCTTACATTTTAAACTGGACGCTTAAATGTACAAACGTAGGAAAATAAAAAATAGTTTGATGATTGACAATTTTATCAATGGAACGTTCTCTATTTAAATCAAATTAGGGAAAAAAATAGTCATTCGAAACAAACATAAAATCGGTTGAATAATATCATGTAGCTTTAGCGTTAAAATACTTTAATTGACTCCTACAAATTTAATCCACATGAAGACAAGGACACATAAATCTAAATTCATTTATGACATAACTTGTCTCTACATATTACCCTAGACGGCAAGATAAAACTGGGGATGCTGTCTGTTTTGTCTCTACATATTAAACTAGACGCTTAAATGTACAAACAATGGGAAATAAAAGTCATATTAATAATTGACAATTTTATCAATGGTAGAGTTATGCTCTTAGACTGCATGAAACGTAGAGACATAGAGTATCATGTTTCTCTTCTAAAGGCTACAAGTACAAAAAGGAGTATGCTTCAAGCTTCAATTAAATAACCTCAGTTATAATACAGGGGTTTTAATAAAAACAACTTGCCTTTATCGATGAATAACTCGACTTAAAAATTCTCTGTATGCCCATATCTCATTAAAGGTGGCCTTTCAGATTTTAAATCGAAAATTTTACAAACATGCAAAAAAATCATCCTTATACTCACAAAGCATTTTAATTTGCGTTCATAAAACTGCAGTAGTCGAAAACAATCCGACAATACAAGAAATTAGAGATTGACTACGGCCCAGGTTGACACCAACGGGAAATACATTCTATTCTTAGATGATCAATTCTCCCCTTTACATACAGGAATACACAGACGAAGTTTCAAACATAGCTTTTGAAGAAGACATTATGGAAAATAATTATTACATGTTTGTTATGTAATGGAATTTAAGCGTTATTAGTCACATGCCACTCACTTGACATTCGCAACATGCTTTATTGATTTTTGGCGCAAAATCTAAAAATACCTTAAGAGGCTACTTAGCCTTTCAAGGAAACACCATCATTTTCTCTTTTTTTGTAATTTTATGAGTCTTAATTATTGATGATTTGTATTATTTTTTTCATATTAATTTCAGTAATATATATTCTTTTAATTTGGTGAGATGTAAAAATTCTAAATACCCACCCCAAAAAAAATCAAACCCGAAAACTGCTTGTAACATCTGCTTAACGTGCGAAGTGTTTATGTATCAGGCAAGATAAAACTGGGGACGCTGTCTATTTTTCGGTTCTTGCACACCAGGCTGTACCAATTTAACATAGCTTAGATGCATTTTTTTTTTTTTTTTTTCATTTTTTTTTTTCAAATATTAATGAAAAACCTCTAACCTATACTACTCCTATACTTCAGCGTAAATTTTGTATTTAACGTGAATATATATAAATGAATTGTTAGTGAAGGGAAGGATATCCTATTATTCTCAAATTAGAAGAAAGTAGTCATTCGAAACAAAAATGAAGACGGTTCAATAATATCATGCAGCATTAGCGTTAAAATACTTTAATTGACTTCTACAAATTTAATCAAACACATGAAGACAAGGATACATAAATCTAAGTTCATTTATGAGATAACTTCATAAGGGTCAAGAATGTACATAAGGTTTTTGAGAAATTTCCATGTTGATCGACACCTGCTAACTGTGGTGCGTTTAATGGGAGGAAGAAGAAACAGTTAACATAAGATTGGCGAAATACGGCGGAAAGGTTTTGAAAGTAGGGGTTTCCTCTGATGGCAGAGAGCAATTGAATATCCTGCATTCGCACAATAAACTATCCTACGCGGTTCTTTTTTGGTAGACCAATCTTTCCTGAGACACCAAACTTCATTGTATGATCCCATGATAGTTTGTAAAGTGACAGGCACTGTCAACACAGATGTTCGTATTTTTGGAGAAAATTAATAATCGATGGAATTGATGTAATTCAATTGCTTTGGGTAAAAAATAGGAAAACGTCAAACTATTTTTGTCAAAAGCATCGTGCGACTGTTGCAATGAACGCCCAGACATACGTCTAAAACCTCTGTTATTGAATTATACTCCTGGCTTTGCTCATGGCATGATCAAATCAGAAATATGTATTTCTTGAAAAGGAGGTAGCAACCATCGGTTAAAAGATGGACAATGTGATAAGAATAAGTATGAGAGCGATTCCGTTTTCGTGTACTATTTACTTTTACTTTTTATACCATCACCTGAACACCTAATACCGCTTTCTGTTTTCATAATACATGTCTTTGGTGACAATAACTTTTCTAAGACACCTCCGCTGCACATGTACGATAATAAATTAGAATCCGTCATGTACATGGATAAGTGCTTTCATCTCAGACAGATGCTTTGTTTATTGAGGTAATTGGTTATCACACGAATTAATGAATTTTTATTCAAATTAATAAAAAGTTCGAACTGAAAGCATTACTTATCGTTTCTTTTTTTTTTATTTACATGGTAAGAAGTTAATTCGTTTTCACTTTTAAAAGACGGAACCCTTAAAACTCGAATACAAGGACTGTCTGCATAGATTTGTCTGAAAGCTTTGTGCACAGCTTGAACACTTGGTGATAAAGCTTGTACATATTCACAAACATTGGTTTGTCGAGAAAGCAGAGTCTGTCTAGGTTCATTTAGTTCGGCTGTTTGAGGGCTTCATAAATTATGGATGAATCTGGAAATGGGAACATCAAGGATTATTTACATCAACATGTCATAAAACTGTCCTGGGAAATTCCAGAATGAGTTACTATTTTTGTCCAATTCTATTTATCGAAAATTACCCCGATATGTTGCCATAGAATAGATGGTCTCTCGTGATCAGTAGTTGTTCAAGCCTGTGCTAGATAAAGGTCATCTGTAGCTTTACAGTTGAGACCTCTGTTTCTGGTCTGATTCCTGCTGGTGGCGCTGACACCTTGAAATTGTCATTGAGTAAAACACTATACGACAACTGATAAAACTCAAATGACACAAGATACACGAACCGTCGACATTATACCAGCAAAAGCCGTTGACCGAAGCTTTAAATCTTTTAGCATCAAATATTTTACATGTAAAGATGGTGCTAGAACTAAATCGGACTATTGAAAAATACGAAGAAATTAGCTCAAACTTAACTGGATAAAAACATGGGAAAAGAAAAACATGCTGATAACCAGCATTTTCTCCGATTTCCCTAATGTTTTCAAACGCTTTCTTTGTCATGGGTGTCAAAATTCTGTATTGTGTGGAAAAATGGTTAAATGGATTTAAATGATTTTGAGGCTTCAGACTTGACCGTGACGTCATTAGTAGTTATTACACTGCAAAGCAACTTCCTGCAATCAGATTTCATGAAATGCTCTGAATATAATCATATTTCTGTGCATAAGCAGCTCATTTTCTCTGTCGGGAGCCACGTAGATACTTGCACACTTCAATGTGTTACGACCAAAGACCGTAACAAAGCAACAAATTAACAAATGCATTGTAGAATTACAGGGACAGGGCAGGACTCGAACCTAGAACGCCTGTACGAAATGTCAACACCATAGTCACTGAGCTAAAGGGAATTTTCCCTATTGCAGTTGTTAGGTATTGTGTATAAAACGGTATGAAGCTATATATGAAGGAGTGGTCTCCCGTAACACGCCCACACTTAAATGCATCATGTATCGATTACTCAAAACTGTATAAGGCAAAAACCTGTTTTTGGACAACAATGGAATTTTTGGCTCAGAGGCCAATCTTGGACGAGACCCGATCTTAAGAACGAAGTCCGTTACAAAGAAACAAATGAGTAAGGGCATAGCAGAATTACAGGAACCGGGAGGATTCGAACTTAGAACGCCCGGACGAAAGGCCAACACCATAACCACTCAATTTAAGAGAATTCTCCCTTACGCAGTTGTTGGGTATTTCATTTAAACCGGAATGAAGCGATGCATGAAGGAATGGTTTCCCGTAGCAACTGCAAAATCCAAGATGCCGGGATCAAATAATTTTAGGGTTGTTTAAATGAATCCATATTGATATTTAAAGGACAGTGCGTCGAGTCCTTTCAGTGTTGTCATTTTTCAGTGTGTTAGACACTCAGAAGGAAATATAGATCGTAAGCGTATTGGATTTGTAAGATAATAAAACGATAATATTTACCTTGAATTCATGTTTGAATAAAATTTTGCAGTATAACACATTCGTAATCCATTCAGTTGGAAGGGCATTTGGAAACTTGTTCACAGCTATGGGGAATCATGTCACCCGGAGCCGAAGGCGTGGTGGCGACATACAGTGAACAAGTTTCCAAGTGCTCTACAACGTGACCCGACAACTAATAATGCACTTTGTAGGTTGACCTGTAAACACTTTATCTTTGTCTATCTGAAGAAATTCCATCATCCCTTACATGAATATCTGTGCGCTGACCTAAAATATGAATTACAATTACTCCATGTCAAAGAGAGTTGACGAAAGTCAAACTCTGAGGATATACCGGCTGTTCTCGGTATAGCGTCCTTGCAAAGGACATCAGAAGGAGCGATACGTACATGTAAAAAAAAAGGTAAGACATAACGTCCCTAACATCAATGATCGGATGTCTTGTGATTTTCCTTGAAGCTTTTCCCAGAATCCTTTACCCTGTGACAAGGAAATAGCAGATCGGAAGAAATTTTGAAATTCATAACCTCCTGAAACAACTATTGACACACGATTTTGAGAACACATTAATTAGTCCAAATTTGGTAATCTTCCTGTATTAGGTCGAAAACATTATCCAAAGCGAATACTTGCTGCCAAAAGAGACATATGACAACATTCTTCTGACTCAAGAAACTTTATCAAGTATCCTTGCAATAGGACAACACACCAGTCGTCCTTAGCTGATATTTTAAAAAGAAATCCGTTATACTATGCGAGAGGGTTATTTTTAAAATCCATATGTAAAAAGTACCGACCCTGTCGAGCCTGCACACTCCGCTCAGACTGACCTGGATTGACTATTTTACTCCACTGGTAAACTTTCTGCGTGTCAAATAAACATTTTATCGAAAGAGGTAGGCTGCATCGAAACTTGTTGCTTGCTATTTGTAATTTTTCCATATAAATAGGCAAGTCTACCCCTGCATTCAGTCGGTTTTTAGACATGTGTGATACCTTGTCTGGGATACATTAAATCAGCTTTCGTCAGAGTATGGATCCTTTGTAAGAATTTTGGGTGCTAGTAGAGTCGATATCTTGGGATTGATTCAACAATTCTTCAAAATTGCATTCTTGATTTATTTTCGATTAAGACAGGAGGTCATTTTCTGAATGGCCGGCACAAATATCGCCTATTGTATATTCCGAAATCTTCTTTTGGTACACTCATCTAAAAAAAGGTTTCCTTCGTCTATAAAATGATGGAACAGTAACAAACCCAGAATTCTATTCTTGGAAAAGAGTTAACACTTCAAAAAATTGATCCAGAAAATTTTGTAATTGCTTATGGCAGTTTTAAACTGTACGATGAAATTAAATATATGACTGTAAAAATTGATTACTCAGCGTACGGGAGCCTGTTTGCTCAGCTGAATTGTAATTGCGTTCGTCGATTGAGGTTCACCCGTTCACTTTTGTGTTCTTTTTATGATGATCATTGGGAACGAAATAAGTTATACAATTTTTCTTATCTCTACTTTTCGTTTGTTTAATAATCTACAAAAGATATTATTTTTTCGGTAATTTAAGGGTTTATTGTGTTTCGCCCCAAAACAATGTCATCGTCTCAGACAACTTACTGCTAAGGGGCGTTAGGGAAAATCGTAAACAAAACTTTTCAAATACTTCAGGTCTTATATGCATCGCAGTGTTTTTTATTTGTAAAGTTTGTAAAGTGTCCTACATTGGCATTACAAATCATTTACAACAAGAAAACCAATAAGCTCTGTAACATGGTTTTGTCCTACGGTGAGCTCTGTAGATGCAATATTCACGCAACTGTCTAACACAGAACAGCATTAACGACGCATGATATAAAATCGCCAATTCTGAACTTCATATGAGATTAGACTTTTAACTCTACACTGCTATCCCTGCATTGTTGATTCCTGTAATGGTTTTGTGCTAAAGGTTCCCACTTCCAACTCAACAAAACATTTATAACAAGAAAACCAATAAGTGTTGTATTTTTTATCTTTGGGTTTACCCAATGGACACATAATTCATCTAATTGTCTGAGACAGTGCGATTTTTGCGTGGCATGAAGTATAAGCCGCGTTCTTAGGTTAGAACGTTTCTTTTCTAGACATTTAACTACTTGTGTCGTGTATTAATATCTTGTACCCAAATAACTTCGTTCCTTAAGTCATTGAGTTCAGCGCCTCTTTCAAAACCTATAAAAACATTTTTTAAACTCTTTACCAAACGACAAATTTTGAGACTGGTCCAAATTGAAAGCATTTGCAGACGACAAAAATTATGTAACTTAAAAATTGAAAACTGTTTCAAGCAAGGTAGAAAACATTGTGGGAAAAGGGGAAAATGCTAGTTACCAGCATTTTCTCCTTTTCCCATAATGATTTCAGAAGGCTTCTTTATTAGGGTCGTGAATACCAGGGATTTATGGTAAAGGGTTAACATGCAGGGACTTTTTTTTCTCTTTGTTTTGTTTGTTTTTATTGTAACCTTTACCAGACGAGAGACTCAAAATGAAAGCTATTAAATGCAATAGATTAAATCTGGCCCGAGTTGCGAGAACAGTTCATGAAAGGGCAGCAAGTGTTGTTTGATAGTTAGGATCGTTGATAAAGTAAATGGGGCCATAACGGTGGAACATGTCTCTGAAAGGTAACAAAAAGATAGGTTTAAAAGGAACAAATGTAGGTTCTAAGCAGTTCCTCTCTTCTGTCATTGTTTTCAGATTCCCTCTACTGTAGAGTCCTCAAAAAAGGTTGGTTTGGCGAAGGGTTTGATTTACATTACCAATGATTCAATTGACAAATTTTTAATTAAACATTGTCTATAGTGTCATCACTTTGATCTTGTTACACTATCGATCTTGCATTTGTTAAAATACTAATCTTCACAACTTTGTATTTTGTGCAAGGTAAAAAGACAGAAATAACTTTCTTATACCGCGACACATCTTTCTAGGTTTTCAACGATAAATTGAGTTAGCTAGACGTTATTACATGCCCTCTTTCTCGGATACAATGACATTATTTGAAATGAATCGCCTGTTAGCACATTACCTCCCACAGAGGACTTTTTTGTCTTACTTTAGACCACTTTTGAACGCCACATTGGTTCAAGGAAAAAACTGAGAAACAACAAAATTCTTGTAGATAGTGCACCCTAAGGTCAAACAAGCAAGGAGAATATGTGGTCTTTTTTAGAATATGCCAGGGTCTCCAAAGTAGATTCAGCCTATATGAATGTGAGGCATTCAGGTATAGTTTTTCAATATGGAACATTGCCACACTGATGAAATAAACCATCTAAGGTAATGAAAATTTTTTAAGCGAAACAGTATTTTTGTAACATACTTCCGTATTGAATTATGACCAATCACGTAAAAAGGGACCATCTGGGAATTCTGTTCATCAAGAAAACAGAACAACGATAGTGCAGGTCAGTTTAAGCTGATAATTCAAAAATGATCGTTTAACAAGGTACAATGGCCACTTTTTATCCCAAAAATGTCATTAAATGGAAAAGTGGCAACCCTGGTCATCCTGAGCGAATCCTGCGCAGGATTACTTACTTTTCGCAGTTCCCAAAAGGTCCCTTTAGCGTAATGGGTCAAAATTGTGAACAGTATATATATGAGTCATACTTTGTGAATAGGGAGCTTGATGCATCAGCGAATAATATCGGACGTCTTCATCTCGGCATGGAATGGAAAGTTTGAATGTATTGAAAAACTGATTAGTCGGTAAAACTTACCAGTCGGCTTTTGAAATAAATATGAGCAGCTGAAAGTGCAGCTATAACATCACTCCAGTAAAAACGTTCTAAAATCGCGAGGAAATTTTTTAAAAAGTTGCTCACAACATACTACTACGAATCTTATTTTCATATCTCTTGTAGTCTTACATAACTCGTTTGATAATGGGTGGATGCACATGCATACACTGAATCAGTAATTTTGGAAATCAATTGCTGGCTTATCTATTCTGATGTTTTCAACGAACATATTCAATGCTGGGTGAAAATTTTGTAGCAGTTGAGTTATACAAATCATTTAATTCACCATTCACGATTCGTCTCCGTCTTCTCGCAGTGTTATCTTTTAGAGGCTTCACCACCCTCCCGAAAATCGTTTATGTCATTTAAAAACAAGAGATTGGGTTACATCTAAAGATCTTAGCATCCTGCATCATTGTCATCGCCGCTGTCGCTCTTTTTTCATCTGGTCCAACACAAAAAAGTGTTCAACAGCTCGGTTCTTTTCCTGGGTAGGTGTCACCATTTTCATCTTATAATTCTTGTAAAGACCGTAAGTTTACAGGCTGTATATTCTAAAGTGCCGACTCGATGACGCTGAAATTTGCATCGATGTTACTCGTCACCACATAAACAGATGCTGTTCACTCAGGCGTGCAAACACAAAATATTTCTTAGGATATAGGAATACAGAATACATAAATAAAGGATTCTTCTTTTCATGATTATAAAAGAAATATTCTTCCTTGTTTAAAACATACACCCTAACTGCCTATTTTTGCAATTTTTTACGGTGATAATATTTTTGCTGAAAATTATGTTTTCCAAGCGGTAGCATTACGATTATGGTATAAAAATTGTGAAGGCATCAATATATAGCATTCTGAATTGTGAACAGGATTTGTTTTATGTTCTTCAATTCTTAGTAACTTTCGTGGGCATCTGCGCATGTGAATGCTCAATCTGTGCAGTCTGGTATTCATCATCTACAAAGCAAACGAATCAACGATGTTGTGCTAGAAGTTAAGAGTCAAATAAGAATATTGTTCATCACGCAGTTGGGATCTATCATTCCGGATATAAGTTTTGTTCTGTCAGTGCAACGTGAATAATTTATGGCACGCCGCAACGAATATTGCTGTTTTAATTACCGCCCTTGTCTCAGATAAAACACTTTTCATTTTACCCAGACACCGCCTGTGTCGTTGGATTATAGTACACCTGCCAATTAATTGTTTTTTTTAAGCGTGGTGTTACGCATCTTTTCAACTTTTCTTTCTTTTTTTAGATTTTGCAAAGTATGTCTCTTGGTCTGTCCAATTTGATTAATTTGGAGGACAGTCTTATTCTATTTGCGTATCACCTCATAATTTTAGGTTCATCTAGATCACAACAAAATTGTGCTTTTGATTGGCTATTTATGTATATATCACAGACCAGTAGTTTTCCAGGTTCGTTCTGCCGCGGTTTGTCTAAACTCCATAGCAATTTCTTTGGTCAGACATTTTCAGAAATATTCCTTGCTTTTTTTATGGTGTTTCATTTTTGTGCAATATTCATTTGGCTGATAATTTTGTGATTTATTTCACTATGTGGCACATGCCAATTTTGTCAAAAGATTCATTGTAAGTTTACACCTATTGTGTCAGTTGAGAATGAAGGATATTGCAGTTCCGTCGGTAGATTTATATGGAACAGATACCAGTGTTAGTGATAGTATGTTCTTCAGTTTGCATATCTATATTGCATCTTGGTTACGTTATGCCATTTAACCCTTTCCCAAACGACAAATTTTGGACACTTCCAGACCAAGAGAGTTTGCAGACGACAATTTTAGATTTGGAGAAAATAGCAGAAAGTTCTCGAAAAGGGTAGAAAACACTGTGGGAAAAGGAGAAATTGCTCGTTATTAGCAATTTCTCCTTTGCCCTCGGTGTTTTCAAAAGACTTTTACTGCAGACACTTAAAAACCAGGGCTTGTTTGGGAAAAGTATTTCAGCCACTTTCAATTCTGTCTGCTCCAAATCGACATGAGTCATGCTCCGTAGAAAGGTGGTTTGATGTATTACCGAAAAGTAAGAACAGCCTTCGTGTAACTTTCGTTGTCTTGAAGGCTAAACTGACTGGAAACTTTTTTTCTACTATGTAGGTTTTCTGCGTTTCAAAGGATAGATGCAACGAATCCAAGCTTAACGACGGCTTACTTGGTATAATCAAATACGCAAATGCATCAAAACCCCTTTTCTCAGAATGTCGTTTAACAAATACATGTATAAACGTATAATAACACGTTCAAAAGCTTATAAGGCCCTGTTCCACTGTTTTCCGGGGAAAAAATCATTCTCCTTTCCACTTACACAGACTGACCTTAAGAAATGCATGTACATGTATTTGTACTTGATCTTGAGACCCATTCTAAAGTCCAAGCACTTTTCTCATGCGTTACAAATGCTTATTCTTTGTCACGCTTATATTTGAATAATTCAGGTTTGTCATTTCTTTGGTTTTACTTTACTCCTCCGTTTTTGTTACGAGTATAGCTGTTATCGACTCCCCCTTATAATGGTTCCTTGATAATTATAAGATGTTTTCACACATCACGACAGAGCTAATAAAATGTCTATCTTCATTTTCTGTTCTGTCAAATATTCGCTCTCGTCCCATTATTATTTTGCCCCGCTTGCTATATCCTGGCAGGAGCTGTTTTATACATTTTGATTTATCATGGCCAGGACCAAAACTTTGGGGATTCTTGCGCTTTTTTTCACAAACATTTCTTCACATTTCATTTTTATTCCGATTCAGTTCTAGCTCCATATTCACATGTTGCACACATCATTCTTTACTTCCTGATAGCCACCATTCACCATAATAATAATAATAACAACATTATAATCATTTTTTTAGTTCATTAATTTAAAAAAATGGGATTTGCTGATACTTTCTTTTAAGACGACCGTGCACGCCAAATGACCCAAACTATCGATGCTACATACGTAAAACAAGATTCATTTAGTTAACAGCTAGACTAGCCTTTGCATTGGATAAAACGTTCAATGTCATTAAATAAGTTGGTTTGCTTTGAAATTTAGAATTAGTTTAAAATAACCTGTACCTTTTGTTGTCGTTATTTGGTCACTCTAAGCGAGCTTAACTCCTTACCTTTAAAAATTAGACTGGTTCAAATTGAAAGCGTTTGCAGACGACAAAATAAAGGTGACTGATAAATTGAAAATTGTTCTGGGAAGGGTAGAAAACACTGTGGGAAAAGGGGAAAATGCTGGTTACCAGCATTTTCTCCTTTTCCCACAGCGTTTTCAAAAGGATTCTTTCTCAGGGGCGTCAAAAGTAGGGATTGTGTGGTAATGGGTTAACAAAGTGGGCATTTTTTTTTTATCTTTGGAAGGTAATTGTATATCGAACTTAACAGCTTTTAATGCCAGAATTCTTTCAAAATTATACATAGTATGATTATGATGACACTGTCCTTACATATGAGCCATCCTTTGGCAAATGGAAGGGCTTAACGCGTCTCAGTGTTTAATGGCACAAAACAAACCATCACATACAGATGGATCCATAGTAGCAACCTTTTTACAGCCCACCTAATTACGAAGTGGACTCCTTCTTTGATATACAGAAAATCGGCCAATAGCGAAAAGGTTCGGCCCAGGTCAGCCAGCGCCCCCTTTGCATAAACCATAGGTCATATCAAGTTAAATCTGCTTAATGCGACTCAATAACTTTTTTCGGACAGCGGAGATAACCACAGTCTGATATGATAAGTGTTTCTTCGCAAGAAACATTTGCCTATCGCAATGTTTTGGTATAAACTATTGGCTTGAAATCTTCATTCTGTTTATTTCAAACTGTTCTACTGTATTACGTATATCAATAGTTTAGCTGTATCATGTGAAGAATACATTCCAGATCCAGTCTTACTCATGGGTGTGTAATTTCGAAATTGTCCTATTTGCCCAAGGACACGTTGGACTGCATTTTCTAAGTTTAAACAATTAAAGTGTACTTGTTAAAATACAGTAAATCAGTGTCACGTATGGAAAAAAGGCGTTTGATTAACCCACTTTTTTCTCACAGTGCAATTGTCGAATTATATATTCATATTTATATGTGGATGGAAACCATAATTACTTTGTTAGTTATATTGGATTATTTGGCAAGATGCCTTAATGATTGAAGATTCTGTTAAAGCCATCCCATCTACATCAAGGTACATGCATTACTTGGGTTATCATACCACTTTCTAAAACCTAAAACAGCGACATTTCTTTATTTGAAACAGGACTTAGGTTTTGCTCACATCTAGCAAGAGATAAATTGTATCTTAGACATCAGAACTTTTAAGATCAGAGATAATTGCTTTTGCTTGTTCTTGCTCATCATTCCTGTTGGATGTTTCAAGAATTTGCTCTATGTGGGTAACTGTTACATTAATATCCTGACAAAACTGTTTCTAAATGCAAGTAGCTTGGAAGAAACACATCTAATTGCTTTGATTTCAGTGTGCATTTTTAAATTGATTCTGAGGTGGTAAATAATATATGGACAGAGAAACATGGACAGTGAGCTGGCAGGAGGAGGGTTGAGAGAGAGGGGGGGGGGGGGGGTTATCACGTATTTTATGTGTACTGTTGGTGATACAAGAAAAGTAAAATAAACGGATTCAAATTCTGATGTGTACAACAAGTCTACAACCATGAATACTACAAAAATTATCTGAAAAAGTTATTACAAAGACTACGAGCTTACATAACTTCGTTTTCCAGGAAATTCCCAAAAGTGTTATGAAGTTGCAGCATTTAGATCGGTGAAAAATAATGAAATTCTTCTTCTGTTCATTGAACTTGTGTTTTGTCTGTATTAACATTGTAAGAATTCTTGGCTAAAATCTGCGGAGTTTTATGAGTATCAGTGTTATGCTGATTCCGCAATTAGAATCCTTTACCATTTTTGTTCTTAAAAAAGAGAACTGTTTATGCATTAAAAAAGAAAAAAAAAGAATTAAGTACTACGAATAATTATGTACATGTACTTCGAAATTCAGTCACTTTTTTCTATCAAAACTAATGTCTTCATTTGCGCTCAAGACTGGATTTGGTTTAAAAAGACTTAATGCCTGAGTTTCTTTTCCTATGGACCGCTTTCTTTCATTTCATCTGAAAATGATAGTATAATGTATGCAGAGTAAGAAGAAAATGGATAGACAGGAATATGTTGCGGAACAAAATACAAAGATTCAGTTAATCAGGGGGATGTCTCTTGTCAAAATTACGGAACGTAGGCCTTAGTTTCAAATCTTAAAGAAAGGCACTTATAGTAACAAATACTGCTCAAATAAATGTCGTATTAACCCTTTGGCTGCTTATCGCGACCCGCTGACCTTTTGCGGACAGTGTAGATCAAGATCAGACTGCACAGAACGTGCAGTCTGATCTTTGATCTACACTGTCCGATAAGGAGATATCATTCCCCAAAATAGATTCTGAAACAGCAATTAGTGTTAGGTTATTAGTGTCAAATTGAAAAGTTATTTTTAGTTTTTCAGCAGGAGAAGGGTTAATGGTTAATCTTAAGAATTAAGCCACTAGACAGATCACAGTTGAAATTAGAAATGGTCTAATTTTTCATCAAAGGTGTATTTTAATATAAATTATCTGAAATAGAATTTTTTTCACCGGATAGATTTTCTTAAATTTTGTACAGAAATAGAGCTTTCAAATGTCTTTAAAAAAAGATAAAAAGTCTACATGAAGCACGGCATTTTTATGAAATACGGTGCACTATAAGAGTTGTTGACAGAGTGAATTACCCCTCTGTATTATAAACGTCTTTTTTATTGTGTTTTGGCATCCCAATCATTTATAAATCTCCGATTTTTCGTCTGCTTTTGTGATTTCCAGATATTCAGAAGAAAACTGACATACTGGGGATAATAATGTACAGTCTCACTGCCACGCTAACCTAACGGAATATAATAGAGTTTACAAAATGGTAACCTGTGCAAACAAACAAACAAAAGAAAAATAATAATAACACAAACACACAAAATGTGAGATGTGTCCGTAAAACCAGATGTGCTTATAATGTAAGATAATTTATACCATCTATCGATGACCTCGTTTTGAAAAAGGGGTTAAAAATTAAAGTTTTTTTTAAGCTGTCACCTGTATGAATTCCAGTAATATACTTATATACTATAGCCCCTTTGGTTTCATTTACGGGTATTGTCAAGCTGGTGTAATGCAAAGAAATGACCTTCCCCTACAAAATAACCCATGAGTCATTTCTCTAGGTAGAAGAATGACCCATGGGTCATTTCTCTACGTAGAGGAATGACCTGGGTCATTCCTCTACGTAGTAAAGTGACCTCTAGGGTCATTTCTCTACGTATAATAATGACCCGGGTCATTTTGTTGAGGAGGATCATTTCTCTGCATTACACCGGCAAAATGCAAGATGGCTGAAAACGACTACTATTTACTCCATTATTTGTGGTATACAAAGATATAACTGTACAATTACTTGTCCTGCAAGTAAACTGCAATTTCACAAAATGTTATGGAAATGCGACCAATGCATCCATTGTGCTGGATAATATTGAGATTAGTATGATAATTTCATACCTCATGTAATGAGACCAGAACAAAGACAGTTGTGAATTGCAGAGCTGCCAATCCATTATTTGAACGCAAAATTTTCACCTTTGGCTTTCATGTAAAATTCCATTGTCTTTGCAGAGAAACGCATCTAGTAATATTTATCTGTGTTCAACAACAACAACAACAAAAAAAAAAAATAGAACAAAAATCTAAAATTTATGGTAAAATGGAAATAATTTGATAGTCATGTACAGGGGCCCGAAACCTCAAGTTATGTTTGCTAAGCTAGGGCAGGGTATTGTGATGGAGTCCATTTCTATAGTATCATTCCCGTTGATTCTCATGAAACGGTTGGTATACTTTTAAAATAAATCAGCTGGCATAATAAAACACTGTTTACTTACTCTAACTCGTTTTGACGGTTTTTAAACGTGTACTTCTATTTATATTTGTTTGTTTTTCCTAATGCTGTATGTGTAATGTTCACGTGTAATGGGCTGGTAGCCTGTGTCACCAATGTATTATTGTATTGTATGGTATTTGTGAGTGTTGGCAGATGCTCCTGACCAGGGGAAATAAACAACAGAAACTAGGAGTTGTCATATCGGATTTATTGCCTTCAGATTTGTACAGCAATGTCCTAGTAGCAAGCAATATCCTATTCCAGTGTCATATCATTCACCATTTCATCCCTTATCGTTTGATCTGTTTTGATGGACAGACAAAAGTATCGGCAAATGGACTGATGTGCTTACAAGTTGTCCTATTTTTTATCATTTTTTTTTCAAAAATACTCTTACTATTTCTACATCAGAAAAAATTTGTATAGAAAATCTATCAGCGCACTATGATAAATACTGGCTGAACCAAATACATCATGCATGCGCTCACTTTCAGTTTTAATTGGAATTGGCTTGTGTCTTACCAAGTCTACTTGAACCAAATATACTGTTTCACGCGTATGGGCACTACTCACTGGAGAGGTCATCAGACCTCTACAACAGTGGCGAGTTTAAAAGGCAGACAGCCACATAATTTGCTGTGTACTTTTATTTCTTCTAGCGTAATTGTTTTGATACACAGTCTGTTTCGTCACGGTTTCGTAAATAAAGCGAAATAAAAAAAAAAAACGAAACATGAAAAAGACGTGGTTCATTTTATAAATGACGAAATACAGAAACGATTTGATTTAGTAATTTAACGATTTGATTTAGTAATTTGCCATGGCTGCAATGAACATCTATAATAATTGTGTTTCTTTTATTAAGCAAATATTCCAAACAGAAGAAAAAATAAGAATTTCGTTAAAAAAAGAGAAAGAAGACCGCTGGTCTACAACATGCAACTTGAAAACGCGACAAAGGTCAAATAACCGTCATTTAAAGCATACTAGGTTTACTTGTACCAAAATATATTAAAATTGAAAGCCAATAAAATATTTGAAAAAAAATGATGCTGGCCTCTCCTGACTTTTTTTATAAAGAAGCCAACTTGTTCTTAATTCAGTTTTAGCGAGTATATCGTGACCTCGTTTTCGTCAATACTGCTTACAAATTCCTATTTGCATACATACAGACCTAAATATTTGACTAGCAGCTAACTGCGCCACATTAGTGGATCCTTAAAAAGTAATAGGATAAAAGTTACTGCCCTTTCCGTTTGGCAGAACAACCCCTACTTTTCTTGCCCTTGCCTTCCTTAACCCTTTACCCCATAAGGCATTTCTATGGTATATCTAATTGACCCTAGATAACAGCAAGGATGAAGCCATTTCTTATGTACATATGACACGTTTTGATAGCGTAGAAAACATTGTGACAAAAGGTGAAATTGCTCGTCACGAGCAGTTTTACCTTTTGCCACAATGTTTTCCAAAGGCTCCTACAAGCAATGCGTAGAAATGATTATCTATGTAGTAAAGGGTTAATAATTAATAACATATACATGTACATGAATGGAGACATTATTGTTCATTACAGCGTGACATAACTTAGTTCTGTTCTACAGATCCGCTTTTAAAGACTTTAAATCCTTTGATTTAAATCAAAACGAGAAGAGAAAAAGATTACCACTCAAATATTTCCATTACTAATACTTGTTCTGGCAGGGTCTTTCAACATGCTACAGCCTCTTATGTAATCTGTATGGTGACTTTCTGGGACTAAACGTGTCTTGAAACACTGATGCTTTAGAGGGTTAAAGCAGGATGTAAAGTGAAATTTCGAGGTGCGGAGGCCTTATATCTTTTGGAAGACTGAATTTTGTACGTCCCTCCATAGGGTAACAAATAGCAGTCTAACCACTGTCACACTTTTTGTATCCTCACAATTCCTCCTAAAAATTCGAAAGCGATTTTCACCAAACTTTCACAGTAACTTTCAAGTAACTGTACATAGCGTGTATTCTAAAACGTTTTTGATTGCCTCGTATTTAAATAAGTTGTTGCATTTTCCTTCATTTTTTCTCCTAGTACTTCTGCTCTCGTATGTCCTCCTGTCAATCTTCCGTTATTTTCATTAACCTTTCACAGAAGGATAAATATAAATATTGATTGGTATATATTGAGGAGTCATAGCCCTTTATTTAATATATATCTCGTAATACTTTTGACCTTGCAACCACTCTGGTAATTTTAGTTAGATATTTTTTAATATATACGGAGAAAGTTGGGTATCATATGCTGTGGCGCATACTTATTAGCTTTTTATTAATAGTTTTAAAAGCTAATGCAATATATTCAATTTTACCTTCAAATCATATGCTGCAGTGTCTAAAATTGGGCTTTATAGAAAACTATCATTTCTTTTTGGTCCATTTTATCTTAGAATGTTTCTGTGGGCAACAGCTCCTACACAGTTTATGCTTTTTGAAAAAAAAAAGACTTTTTAGGTATCATGTTTAGTCGTGCAGTTTTTCTGTAATCTGAGGGTAAATTGTTTCTTCAAACGCATCTTGTTCTAAACTATTCTGCGGAGTAAAAGATGGTTTATTTATGAGATTAATTGACAAGTCTGCTAAATGAATTTCTGCTTTTTATTGCAACATTTCTTCTTCCATCATATGATTTTTTTTTTCTACTTTTGTCTTGAAATGATTCCTGCCTTTTTCTTATTTCTTTCATAAAAAGCCAGCTACAGGCGTGTGTATGAATTCCCTTCAACCTTTCAACTTTTAATGTAATAAAAGAAAAGTTTTTTTTTTGTTCTATTTACTTCAAAGGGTTTTGTCAACACTTTTTGAATCTGGGTCAAAATAGCAACTTCCAGACATTTAAGGTTTCTTAATCCTGTGCTTATGTTGATATATTATAAAAGTTTGGGTTTCATCTTCATCAATGATCATGTTTTACTTATGTGATAAATTATAAGAGGTTTGGTTTCATCCTTATCAATGATCATGTTTACTTATGTTGGAGAGTCTTTGGCCAGGCCAAGGCACATACCTAGTAACGATTACATGTAAAACCAAAGAAAATACATGAAAATGTGTGATGTGACCTTGTAAAATGCCAATCGATGAGGCATGAAAAAGCCATTATAGCTAGTATAAAAAAGATCATGCACAAGAGGCTGGTTAAAAAGATTTTTTTTTTTGCAATCGTCATCTTGCATAAGTATAACAAAATGATGCTTATTCATAGTTGGACAACACAGAATTTGTAAGCAAAGTTATGAAAAACGTAGATATTTTACTTGCATTTATATAAGGAAAAAATTAGAAATTGAGAATTCTCAGAGATTTTGAGTTTGCAAATCTTTGTAAATGATAGTTTGGAGGAAGTTTGATGATGCTTTTCACAGCAGTTCAGCTCATATACTTATTATTATTGCTTCCTAGTAATGTAATCAATCAGTGCTAACCTGTGACTGCCTTCCTCATGTATACCAGAGCATCAGATAAGACAGAGTGATGTTATAATAAATTCATTATTTCTCTGTAAAACTCTATGGTGTGGATATCTATTAGAATTGTATCGATGTATTTGTTTGAAATACATGACATTCTGTAATACAAAGCAGTAAATCAGTTTCTTGCAGTCGTAGTTCCTGACATATGGAGTCATGGTAGCTGCGTTGCATGATAAAATCACAATACATTTTGGTGGGTGGGCATGTCTTTAGCTATACATGGGACAACATGTTTTCATTCAATTAAGTGTTCACTTAAACATTTAACATTCTTTAAAAGTATAAGAAGGTTCTAGAAATCATTATTTCAATAAACAACCTGGTCTATATTATTATGTAAAAAAATGTATTTATTCCACTTAGTGTGTGGGTTTGGAATAAAAAATGCCTGTCATAAAACCTGTATCATCCTCATCTTGTCAACAGCCCGAAATCCATTAATTGATATGTGAACCTAAAACAGGTGCATATCAAATTCATATAAGTGACCGGTTAAAAAGATTTCCAAATTCCATGGGTTCAGTTCTTAGACTGATTATATATCCTATATATGATAGCCTCTGCAGCTTGCAGACGAATGTTAAACTATCTTTGTAGTTCAATTATAGGAATAATCAACACGAAATAAGGATTATTTGCTTCCAAGTAGAAACTAGTCGAAACCAGGAGTGTTTCTTTCTGTAACTATCTCCTTCAAAATATTAGCCATGGGATGTAAAAAGTTTGCATTTCTAATATGTTAAGTAGCATTGCAATCAAATCTTTTATTATGCCGATATATGTTTTTCTTTATTTCAGCTTAAAGATCGACACAGACGAGCGAATGTGGTAAGTCGAAAAATACTTTCCCATATTTATTTGTTCTTATGGTAATTTTGTATCGTCCTATACTAACCATGGAAATTGACACCTCGATTTTTTCTAGTATGCAATAAATTCAATATATTTCCTATCTGAATATCTACTTATTTATTATTATCGAAGAACTAACGGATTCATTTTTTTAAAGGAAGCTTATTTACTCGCTACTTGAGAAAGACACAATTTTTGATAAATGATTTATTCAAGTTAAAACATTTCAGCATAAGGTTAATATAATTCAATATAACTATATAATCGCTAGGCTTAACATCAGATAGCATAGGATAACATCTTATCTCATACTTTGTTCGATCTACTAGAAAATGCATGTTACAGAACATGTCAGCGTCAATGAGTTTAATTCTACAGAATTTAAAATTGACAAAACTAAAATGCCCTGTAATCTTGTTTATTTCCAAGTATGAAATGTGAATAAATACATTCTACATTATAGATCCAATTATTTAGGGAGCTATAACTTAAATCTGAGCAATTTTATTACACTACAATAATTTCCCAGACGTGTATTCAAGGACTATTCAAGGACAATAAAGCGCAAAGTTACGACCCCGTATATCAGAATGCTTCATAACAAACGCTATAAAACGCACGAAAAGTTAGACATGATTTCAATACACAACTGAACTGTAAAAATCAATTTACTTCGTCGTTTCGACGATGCCATCAAGAAATAGGTTATTTTACAAATCCATGACAAAAAGCTTTATGATCTGACAAAAGAGAAGAAATAACAAGAGTTTAGAAAGAGATAATCCTGAGCACATAGTCAGAAAAGGGTGCACATAATATCTTATGGGGCCTTCATGTGCATTAATCAGAGCCATACAGCTTGATCTCATTGAAATTCTGTGTATGTAACGATGAAGATACTGCTATGGTAAACCATTCCAAGTTTGCTGGATATCCCGGATAAGGTCTGCTAAATCGACCTTTTGGCAGTGTTCATAATCTTCCGTTCATCAAAACCCAGACTTTTCTTTGGGATTTTATTTGCCGCAAACAGAGGTTGTTCTAAAGGTTAGGGATAAGAAAGACCTGAGCAATTGAATTACAATATTGGTCGGAATCTAAATAACCTAAGAAAGACACGATATGAGTCATTGTAGGCATGAAATTTCGGTCCACATCGTATGAGACACTCGTCCATATCGATCAACTTTTTCCGAACATACATCTGAGTCATGCTCGTCCAGACGTCAGTACATTGTTATGTACATACCCAGTTATTCCTAGCTTTGTACATGTGTGTATTTATTTTGAATGGTTTTCCCCTGTGGCTATTTTTAGAACTGGATTCTCTATTGTGGAATATTGTTCTGGAAGTTTCCGGGCCTTTTTACAATCTGATAACTAGAAAATTTGCAACTCATTTTAACATGAATTTTCTGGAAGTTTCTCTGCTGTTATAAAAGGAAAAGCTTTTTACATCTCGGCGTTCACTAGTTAATACATGATTGCCAGACTAAAGTGGGGATTATTTTGTGTTTGTGTCATATAATTAGTGCTTGGATTACATTCAGTTAGGATTAGGATCAAACTGGAATTAAAACTGGAATAATTTGTCTTTTGTATTTAACGTCTAGCGTATTGTTTGTATTTAACGTCTAAGGTATTGTTTTGTACTATTGTAATATTGTCACTGGTTATTAGATATTATTGTTAATAAATTCTGTTAATTGTTATCGTTTGTTGCTGGCTTCTAATTTCTAGTTACGCCTGGCTCGTAACAGAAATTGGGGGCTCGTCCGGGATTTGAAAATAAGACTAATGCATCTGTTTTCATTTTGGGATTAACCATCGATCTGACTATAAGACATAGACGTTTGCTTTTCACTGTTTGAGTAAAAATCTAATACATCCTGTTAGTCAAAATTTCTTACAGACAGTCTAGTTTTCACTTATTGAATTTTTTTTTCCTACATTTTTACCAATCAGTAATTATGATATAATTTTGTACTTGAATCCAGCAACAAACAAACATGTCTTTTGACTTAGAAAAATTTACGGCTGAACCGTCTGTGTAGTTATTGAATTTAGGTAAAAAGACTGATTTGCTTAATCTTGCTAAAAACTATAAATCGTCTGAAATAAAATCTTCAATGCGTAAACATGAAATTAAGAACATTTTGGTACAATATTTTGTTGATGAGGAGATTTTCAATGAAAATGCTCTTTCCCTGATATATGACGTTCAGTCAGTTTCAAGTTCGAAACAACTTGAAATAAAATTTCAGATCAGACAATTAGAAATTCAGGAAAGAGAGAAAGAAAGAGAATGGGAAGAGAGAGAAAAGGAAAGAGAAAGGGAAAGAGAGAGAGAAGAAAGAGAAGAGATAGAGAAGGAGAGAGAATTTCAATTAATAATGAGGGAAATAGAAATGCAAGAAAGAGCAAAAGATTGAATACATTTTCGATGTTACAAAACATATAAGGCTATTCCTCCATTTCAAGAAGAAAAAGAAGAAGAACAAGAAGGTGATAAATACTTCCTACACTTTGAAAAAGTTCCAGAAAACTTAAATTGGCCAAAAGAGCACTGGACCTTATTTCTGCAAAGTATTTTGATAGGCAAAGCTCGTGAAATTTATACCCAACTAGGTGTTGAACAAAGTAATCATTATGAGACTGTTAAAGAACTTATTCTTAAACGTTATGAACTGGTCCCAGAAGCATATAGACAAAAATTTAGAAATTGTAAAAAATATTCTAATCAGACCCATGTTGAATTTGCTAGAAACAAAGAACAGTTATTTGATAGATGGTGCTGTTCTAAGAAAACAGACCAAAATTATGATAAACTAAGACCACTTATGTTAGTTGAAGAATTCTTGAAACATTGTATTCAATCTGATGATAAGACATTCTTAGACGAAAAACAAGTTAAAACTTTAGAAGAGGCAGCTCGTCTGGCTGATGATTACTACCTTACACATAAAGTTTCTTTTATTGCTAAACCAAATCCTACTTCCTCGCATCCCCAAAATAAATTCATGTCTGGTAATTCATTTGGCATGCCCAAGCAATCCAATACACCCAAACCCAATTCTACTAGTGAAACCAAAAGTCAATATCCCTTATCTCGACCCACTTGTAACTATTATAAGAAACCTGGTCACCTTGTTTCTGAATGTTTGAAATTAAAAAGGAAGTTAGGAAGTGATGAAGCCAAACCAACAGGGTTCACCACTCTTAGACCAAGGCCACAGTCTTTTATTAAAACCAATACAATTGACATAGTCACAAAACCCAAGTCTTATTCTACTATGGAGATTTTTGAACCATTTATGTTGAATGGTTTTGTATCACTTTCAGGTGATAATTGCCCACCTACCCCGAGACACGGGAGCTTCTCAATCTCTTATTTTAGCAGATATATTGCCTTTTTTCTGAGAAGACTTCTTCCGGTACTAGTGCCCTTATTCAGGGTGTAGAGTGTGGAACTGTTAATATCCCTCTCCATCACGTTAATTTGTCATCAGATTTTGTTACTAGGATTGTGGTTATTGGTATTAAACCTTCCTTACCATTTAAAGGTGTCCATTTACTGCTAGGCAATGACTTAGCTGGAGATAAGGTTGTGGTTAATCCACTTGTAACTGACACACCAAATATAGGTCAAACAGATGACCCTATCGAGCAGGAAATTCCTGACTTGTATCCTCCTTTGCAGTTACCCGAGCTATGGCTAAAAAGGCCATTTTGAAAAACTCAAACTCTGACATTGACTTGACGAATACTTTTATCGGTCAATATTTTAATAATGAGATTAAAAAGTCTGTTGATCCCAATTTGTCTGATACTCAGACAGAGTCGTCAATGTCTTGTCATTCACCACCACGGTCTGTTGACCAAGGTCAAGACACGCTCTCAAAGTCACAGCTTATCCAGGAACAGCAAACTGATCCTGAGATTTCAAAATTAATTTTTAGGTCTTTACTTGAAGATGAAATTTCACAGGTCCCAATGTGTTCCTATATAAAGAATGGGATTCTTATGAGAAAATGGCGACCATTTGATGTCCCAGCTGATGACGAATGGGCTGTTTACCACCAAATTATGGTTCCAAAGTAATATCGTCATGAAATACTAAGTTTAGCCCATGAAAGTCCTATGTCAGGTCATCTAGGTATAAACTAGACCTATCACAAAATTATTAATAATTTTTATTGGCCTGATCTCAAATCAGATGTCTCTAAATATTGTAAAACTTGCCATACATGTCAAATGGTAAGTAAACCCAACCAAACCATTCCCAAAGCTCAATTACAACCTATTCCTGCTTTTGATGAACCTTTCAGTAGGATACTTATAGGCTGTGTTGGTCCTTTACCTCGAACCAAGTCAGGAAATGAGTATCTCTTATCGATTATGTGTACTTCTACACGTTTTCCTGAAGCTATTCCTTTAAGGAACATCAAAACAAAGTCAATAGTCAAAGCTTTAATAAAATTTTTCACATTTGTTGTTCTTCCAAAATCAGTTCAGTCTGATCAAGGGTCAAATTTTATGTCTGGTATATTCCAACAGGTTATGCATGAATTAGGGATCAAGCAATACAGGTCATCCGCTTATCACCCTGAAAGTCAAAGTGCTTTAGAAAGATTTCACCAAACATTAAAAAATATGATAAGGTCATACTGCTTTGGCACTGAAAAAGATTGGGATGAGGACATCCATTTGTTACTATTTGCAGTCAGAGAATCTGTACAAGAATCTCTTGGTTTCAGTCCCTTTGAATTAGTTTTTGGCCATTCTGTACGTGGACCTTTAAAACTTTTGAAAGAGAAATTTCTCTCAAATGATGAAACACCTTTGAACTTACTACAGTATGGTTCTGACTTCAAAAATAGACAGTCTAGGGCATGTGAGGTTACTAGGTCTAATCTTAAAACGTCTCAGGGCAAAATGAAAGCAAGATATGATGTCACAACGATGTTATTGATAGAAAATTTTAACCAGGTGACAAAGTCCTTGCTCTTTTGCCAATACCTGGCAGACCTCTACAGGCAAGACATATTGGACTCTGCACTATTGACAAGAAAACAAGTGCTTTAAACTATATGATTAATACTCCAGGAAGGCGTAAAAACAAACAAATGTGTCGAGTAAATATGTTAAATAAATACTTTGACAGAGATAGCTATATTTCAAAACCAAATACAGTTGTAAAAACTGTCCCACAAGAATCAAATGTATTTGAACTTGATGTAAATTCTGACTTTATTGATAAATCTGACCCTGGTCCATCTAAACTTAAGAATTCTGATATTTTGAGAAACCTTAACAACGAACTTTCTCACTTGGAACCATCACAACATGAAGAGCTGAAACAGTTGATACAAGAATATGAACATTTATTTCCGATATCCCCACAAAAACTGATAAAATCTATCATGATGTCTTTGTGGAAGATTCTAAACCAATAAAGCAATATCCATATAGAATGAATCCTTTGAAACAGAAATACCTCCAAGATGAAGTAAAATACTTACTGGAAAATGACTTTATTGAACCTAGCCAGAGTAATTACAGTTCAGCATGCATATTAGTACCCAAATCAAATGGAACTTATAGAATGTGTACTGACTATCGTAAAGTGAACTCTGTGATAAATACCAAGAATTGATGACTGTATTGACAAAGTTGGAAATTCTAAATATGTCACCAAATTTGATCTGCTAAAAGGATTCTGGCAAGTTCTACTGACTGATAAAGCAAAAGAAGTCTCAGCCTTTGCTACTCCAAACGTTAAAAAATATGATACCAGTACAAAGTTATGCCGTTTGGGATGAACAATTTTCCTGCAACGTTTCAGCGACTTGTAAACAACGTTATATGCGGATTAGATGGCTGTGATGCATATATTGACGACGTCATCATCTACTCAGACAGTTGGAGTGACCACCTTCAAAGAATCAGGAAGTTCTTCGATCGACTCAGTAAAGGGAAACTGACTGTGAATCTTGCAAAAGCTGAATTTTGTCATGCTACTGCAACTTTTCTAGGACATCTTGTAGGACAGGGTCAAGTTAATCCTTTAGAAGCTAAGGTCAATGCTATCTCTGAGCCTCCTCTTCCTAAATGTAAAAGACAGCTGATGCGATTTCTTGGTATGGCTGGCTACTATAGGAAATTCTGAATCTTTAACAAATTTACCTAAGAAAAGCACAAAGTTCAAATGGAATGACAAATGTCAAGATGCATTTGATCCTCTAAAAGTCATACTAAAGAGCGCACCTGATTTTGACAAATGTTTCAAATTAGCTGTTGATGCAAGTGATGTTGGTATTGGAGCTGTTCTTTTACAAAAAGATAATAATGGTATTAATCATCCAGTTTGTTACTTTTCTAAGAAGTTTAACAAACATCAGAAAAATTATTCTACCATAGAAAAAGAGTGTCTTGCTTTAATGCTGGCAATTCAGCAGTTCGAAGTTTATTTAACCTCTTAAACTTCACCAATTGTTGTATTCAGTGATCAAAACCCTTTAATTTTTTTTACACAAACTTAAGGATAAGAGGTAGAGTTTATTGCTTCAAGAGTTTAATCTTGACATAAGACACGTAAAAGGGAAAGATAACATTTTACCAGATGCTCTTTCAAGAGTTTGAAATTCCAATGGTCATTTTCTCTAAATCAAGTTCAAACTGGATTTTCAAATTTTACTTTCATTACCTTGGCTATGTTTATTAGTCTGAAATAATTAATATTTGAGTTTGTCATTTCCTCTGTAATACTTCAGTTAAAGTGTCATATACGTGTATATAATCAATATTGCAAAAGAGAAAGATTTATTTCATAAACCTTTTTTTTTTTTCTTTTCAAGGGCGGAAGTGTTATGTACATACCCAGTTATTCCTAGCTTTGTACATGTGTGTATTTATTTTGAACGGTTTTCCCCTGTGGCTATTTTTAGAACTTGATTCTCTTTTGTGGAATATTGTTCTGGAAGTTTCCGGGCCTTTTTACAATCTGATTACTAGAAATTATGAAACTCATTTTAACATGAATATTCTGGAAGTTTCTCTGCTATTATAAAAGGAAAAGCTTTTTACATCTCGGCGTTCACTAGTTAATACATGATTGCCAGACTAAAGTGGGGATTATTTTGTGTTTGTGTCATATAATTAGTGCTTGGATTACATTCAGTTAGGATTAGGATCAGACTGGAATTAAAACTGGAATAATTTGTCTTTTGTATTTAACGTTTTGTACTATTGTAATATTGTCACTGATTATTTGATATTACTGTTAATAAATTCTGTTAATTGTTATCGTTTGTTGCTGGCTTCTACTTTCTAGTTATGCTTGGCTCGTAACAACATACATGCTCGATCTTCAGTTCCTCGTTAATTGAAGTGCACCTCGTCGACAAAAAATGTGCCCAATCGGCTCTCGTGAACGCTAAATGTCGTCTTTCCCATTTAAGTCTTTCCGGTCTGTTCCTAGCTGATATAATTTGAATCTTTCCTGGACGACACGTCCGTAAAAGATGTTCTTTAAATGGTTTGGTTAAGTTTATTGGTGGATCACGCGGTTATGATTATCAAAAGTTAGTCTTGGCGTTCTTGCTGTAGGTAGAAATCTATCCCTTAAATCTGTCAAATTAACTTGTCTGTCTTTCTAAACGGTGGAAAAGCGTGACCTTGCTCGTCGTTGGAGGTTATACACACTTCCGGTACGCCTGTTATCAGCCCAAGGCTTTTGAAAATGGGAATGCCAACTTTTAAGAATTGAGCTGACTAAACAATACAGGAAAAGGGCTGCTTACATCCAAAATATAAGGATTTTATTATTTTATCATTTTGAATGGGACACGCATATTGTGAGAAAAGGGGGAAGATTTTAACCCACTGTCTGATTGGAGTTTCCGGTGTAATGCAGATAAATGACCCTCGCCTACAAAATAACCCATAACCCTCTGGGATCATTTCGGTTCGTAGAATAATGACCCCGGTCATTCCTCTACGTAGTGAAATGACCCATGGGTCATTTTGTAGGGAGGGTAATTTCTCTGCATTACACCGATATCGATCATTTCGAAGTATCTCCCTTTTTTCCTCGAGACTCATTTTCGCCATCTCTTTTCTTCGTTTTGGCCGTTCACGTGGATAATCATTTAACGAGCAATCGGTATCTACCACTCATTGTACGTTGCGCTCGTGCATTACTCAGGCTTTGTGCCATATGACGGCGAATTTTAAGTAGCCGATACCACATGCCTATATAAGTATAAAAAAGTAAAAATGACCGCTTTTTAATCCTACGTGCGTAAAATTGAAACCCTTTAAATTGTCCAGAGTATCCAGCATTTTCTCATTTTCCCATTTTCCCACAATGTTTTCTATCCTACCAAGGAAAATAATCATGGTATGAGTAACACTGAATATGTCGTCTGCAAATGCCTTCAATTTGTTCGAGTCTGAGATTTTGTAGTTTGGTAAAGAGTTAAGACATGTTTTGACTATCCACCGTCTTCGCGAGCCAATGTTACGATCACTATGTGGATCTTACCTTGGCTGAGTGAGCCCGATTTCGAGATTCCTTCGATGCGCCCACTATTGGATGCTGGTTATTAAACCCCTTTACATCATGTTTCTAAAAGCCAATGAAATATCGTTTTACAAACTGCTTACGAATACACATGAAGCGATAAGCAGACATCCATGTGGGTTTCCATGTTTACCTTGTATTCGAAAGGTAGAGACCTTGTTCTATTTTTATCAAAGATGAAATCCTAAGATTTCATTCGTTGCAGTTAGAGCTGGCTGCATCCAATGAAAAAGCGTATTTGAGGGATGCAAAAGTCAAGCTTGATCCGCCAAGGGTAGCGTAATGTAGTGAATCGTCAGCCTTGGCTTGCGAAGATGACTATCCACTGGCTAACAACACGATCAACTGAATATTTTTCCAAAAACGACTGTCCTCATGCATCTTAGTTCTGTCTCGGGAAGTTTTCTGATTATACTCGTTTCACCCAGAAATGAAACTACAGTAAAAAAACTTTCCATTGACATTTCAAACTGAAAAAAAAAATCCCTTGCTTTACTCATTTCAACCTGAAATAAAACTGCACAAAGAAACATAGAACTAGCATTTCAAAGGTGCTTATAATTCGATGTATATTTTTTGGATTCTAGTCCGTTTTATTTTACCAAGGAAACAAATTGTATTCATTATAAACACAGAGTATGTAGTTTCACACATTGAAAGATATCGAGTTTGATAGGACTACATTTAACCCTTTCCCAAACGACAAATTTTGGACCAGACCAAATTGAAAGCATTTTGCAGATGACAAATTAACAGTTGCTAAAAAGATGATTTTTCTATATGATAGGGTAGAAAACATTGTGGGAAAAGGAGAAAATGCTGGTTACCAGCATTTTCTCCTTTTCCCACATTGTTTTCAAAAGGCTTCTATTCCTGACACCTAAAAACCAGGGATTGTTTGGGAAAGGGTTAAAGAACACAAGTAAGAAGTGTACACTGTGTTTAGGTTTCTTTGGCACTACACCTTTTATCAGGAAAACATCACTGATTGTAGTTTTTGAAGTATGGAGTAAATCATGAAATGACAAATATATATGTCGTAGGCCAGATTGGAATCTAGGCAGATCCGGAATCTGCTAGACCAAATTAGAATTCAAATTTTGTGTAGACCAAAATGCATCGTTTTCTAATATTTTTTTTTTAAATATATTGATTTAATCATGTTTACAATTGAGAGGTATTTCCATTTAAAGCATTTTATATGATTTTTTCCACAATCGCTCTTTTTTCCACCTTTTTTATTAGTACAAAACATTCAAAATTTATATTTACTCTGAATTTCTGACTAAAACTTCTTTTATTTTGGGGTTTACGTTTAAAAGTAAAATGATTCATATGTAGACGCCCTATATTCAACGAGAAATTATTAAAATTTGGTTTAGGCAGATTGTAGAGCTGCAAAGCTAAACTGGAATCGTGATTTGTTATAGACAAATTCCAGTTTGGTCTAGGCAGATTCCGGATCTGCCTGGATTCCAGTTTGGACTACGACATATATATATACGAATATTGGAAATATATTTCTCTATTTTTCTTTCATTCATTTTTTTTATTTGTGTTCAAAAAAAGAATTAAATAACTTCCGTTCAACATAACAACGTTAAAACAGTTCAAAAGAAAATTGGTCCTGTTTCACAGATGAATCGCCTGGGATTTTATTCATCGTTTGTTCAAACTATGCATCGGGAAACTTTTATTAAGATTTAAACGTCAGCGGAGACATAACAATTTCTGTTGGTTGGGGTATCATAAATCTAATACTTATCTCTGTAAATTGATTCACGCGAAGAAATTTTCTTTCGCCTCTCAGAAACATTGTAGGTGTCACAAGAAAACGTGGTGTTTTGCAGATTATTGTTTTAAATGTTTCTGTAGTTGCAGCAATTTGAGTTCTGCTGAGATTCTGCTATATTTGAAAACTGCATTAAAACTAAGTCAAGAATAGAGTTGACATTCATTTCTCTGTTACTGGGTCTGAACAAACTTGATGGAAGAGCAACGATGTTATTTGTTAATGTGTTTGCGTATGTATTCCAGTCACATAATGGGTATTTGTTGACTATGTTTGCCACACTATGTTCTATTCCGTGCTGCACACAAAACTCTTTTCAGATCACTGATTGCTTGTCAACAGAAACAAGTTCGAAAAAATGCTTGTCTTTGAGGAAAAACGAAAATGAAATCAATTTTTACTCAATTCTGGGCATTGCTCTCACAATCCTGTTTCAAGAGCCGTGTACATAAAACACTGTGCCACCAGCACACGAGATTAGGACATTGCTGGTTGTTTAAGTATGCTATACATATCATCAATCCTTGCGCAATCGCAACATCTGTCTGACGACTGGTCTTACAAGTACCGTAGCTTGTAATCGGATTATGATCCCTGATTTTACTTGTTTGTTGCTTTTCTATGAATTGAGCTTCGAAGTTAGCTAATCTCATTGTCTAAAAACACACCATTGTTAAGTGCTATCTATCAACGCCTTGATTGTCTTTCAATACCCGTTATCTTTCACGTACTAGAAGACTTAAACGTACCTTCGATGAGGGTGTACGTGCAGATTCGTTACTACTCTTCTTTGCAGTCATTTTGAGTCTGCTTTATATTACAAATAAATACCTATGGCAATAATCACACAGAAACGTATACAGACTGATGCCGAAATGCTGCAAATTGTGATGTAAGTTGTCCGTTAACAGGGTTATATCGCTGCATCAAAAACGCGACTAAACATATGGCTCTTCGCTAGAGATTCCAAGCCTGTGCGCGACATTTACCCATAATTGTCCATGCATGCTCTTAAAATCAAACGAACACGTGAGTCCCTATCAAACGAAGGTTTGTGACATTCATATTACTACTAATGCGACAAAGTCAACTGGTTTGTACCCCAAGGACCGTTTTAGAACGTTAACGGTGACAAAGGAGAAATTGCTGTGACACGATCTCACCGCTAGAGAAACTGAAATTAATGCAATACCTCGCCTGTAACCATGTATTTGTACAATCGTCGCAAGCCGTAAATACCCGACATGGTAGCTGAGAGGGAGTTTTAGGGAACATCGATTTTCACCAGAGGCGCCACTTTTTGTTTACGAGAAATGGAGATACAAACTTGATTGTTTGAATTTCAAAGACGTTTTTACAGAATATTGAACACTCAGTTTGACAATTTTGGTCTTTTCCGCCAGTTTATGCTGTGTGGGCTCCGATGTTGATCTACAGATCTCAACAGCATCAATTCTTACATGTACCAACATTGTATTGACTATACAAGTCTTGAAGACAGCTACATAGATTACCTTGATATCCTTGTAAGTTCAGCTAATACGTTCACCTTTTGTATAATATAATAGTGAAGTTTTCATCTTGTTTAAACAGGAATTGCTAGGTCATTCATTAGTTTTTTCAACATTTCGCCATTTCTGGTTCGCGAATAATAGGTTAAAACATGGTTTGATGTACAGAAGGTAATTTTGGGAAAGTATCTGGAAACGAAAAGCAAAAGATTTTATATTTTTTTTCCATCGGAGACTGCAAAACAGTTTATGACCTTTCTAAATGTGAACTTTCCATACTTTGCGTGAATGAGAAACATGGGTTAACGATCCAATAGAGGGTGGCTCTAAAATAAAAATATGGTAAGGTACCAAACAATTTCTTGCTACGATAAAGTAAAAGGCTCTCTTTCATCGAATTAAGGCATTTTCTTGCCTGGCCCGGGATGTAACTGGGCCATAAAACGTCATTAATCCCTTCTGTTTATCAGATTAAAATGAGACACCATAAAATATTGGTGGTATAAGTAACCAAGAGTCTAGACTGAACAAAAACAACATGTGAAATTTAACCGTTGTTCTGCTAAATGAACTAAATGAAACTTTCAGGGCGATTGTAAAAACCAAAATGAGTCATTTCAAGTTTAATTTCTTTTAACGCATTACCACACAATCCCTACTTTTGAAGCCCCTGACAAAGAAGCCTTTTGAAAGCACTGTGGGGAAAGGAGAAAAAGGTGGTCACCAGCATTTTCTCCTTTTCCCCAAGTGTTTTCTACCCTTCCCAGAACAAGTTTCACTTTTTCAGTCACCTTTATTTTGTCGGCTGCAAATACTTTTAATTTGGACCAGTCTAAAATTTTCTCGTGTTGTAAAGGGTAAAAGAAATGTTCAGATTCATGATAAGACTGAACATTCTGTGACTTCCGGTCTTGGTCTACACTGTTCGCAAAAGGTTAGTAAGTCACGCTCAGCAGCCAAGGGCAAACACAACAGAATGTTCACCTTCGACGAAGTTATTATTACTTTTTTGGGAGCCAAATGTTTGAAATGGGTCTGTAGAGACAGACATGTATTAAACGTATCCGAACGCTCTTAGGCGCACGTGTAACATTCATAATCAAAATTAAATTACATGAATTGATTAGATTTTTTTATTTCAATTACCGGCTTCACATGTTCCTACGTGGAACATGAACTGTTATCAAACATCACAGCCTACCTGGAGAAGTTAAATGTTGGAGTGAGGTGGCAGTACCTTTGTGTACAGAGCAATAGGCAAAACACCTACTACAAAGTCCGACTACTTTTTGGGGGGCCAAATGTTTGAAATGGGTCTGTAGAGGCAGACATGTATTACGCGTATCCGAACGCTCTCAGACGCGTGTGTAACATTCATAATCAAATTTTTATTACTTGAATTGATTAGATTTTTTTTTATTACCGGCTTTAGTGGCCATGTTCAAATGTACCTACGTGGAACATGAACTGTTATCAAACATCACAGCCTACCTGGAGAAGTTAAATCTTGGGGTGAGGTGGCAGTACCTTTATGTACAGAGCAATAGGCTCCTCTCCCAGGGCAAAACACCCTTGGAACGCAGACTCCGACTATATGTTAAATGCAGTAGCTTTTCCTGATCTTCGAACACGGGTATAGCTGATGAAAGTGTTGACTAATATCCGTCATCAGACAGAGCTCCAGGTAAGAAGGAGTGATAGTATTCTAAATCCATTATTTCTTTTCCAAACCCTATGTTGTGGGTATTCATTAGAATCGTCTCGATGAGACGATTCTAATGAGTACCCATAACATAGGGTTTAGTGGAGAGTAACTGGTATTTTTAATTTTGAAATCAAAATCACTTCCTCTATCTGGAGCTTTGATCAGACAAAACATAAGCTAAATCAATCAGTCAGACAGAACCTTAATAGCTCTAGAAAAAAATAAATAGATAAAATGAACTTAAAAATCTGTGACCTTGACATTCTGGTCATGGGGATGGCATTGATGTAAAGTACGAGGGGTGTCCGAAAAGTTTCGGGACAAGTGCAGCCATTCATTTCTTGTTTGATATTGTTAAATGAATTTTTTTAGGTAATGTTAGATATAACCATATTCGATAGGTTAACAGGTGTTTCAACTGATAGGCGTGAACTCACTCAGGAACAACGGTATTCAGTAAAATTTTGTCTTTTGATGGAAACAAGTCGATCCCAGACATTGTCAGTGATAAAATCTACATATCCATGGACGGAATGTCAAGAACACGGATTTATGAGTGGTATAACACGTTCAAAGAAGATCTTACGCATCAACCACCTGATCTTCCAAGGATGGGACGTCCAAATGTAAAATCAGGAAAAGCATTCAAAATTGTGGGATTATTGAGATCTTACAATAACCCCAGGGTCATTACTCTACGTAGAGAAAACCCAGAGAGATATTCCTCTACGTAGAAGAATGCCCTGGGTCATTCCTCTACGTAAAGAAATGACCCATGCATTACACTGGCCGGGAAGACAGTGAAAGCGCAGTATTACCCCAGGGTTCAGTGTTTCTCTTTATAATTACATAATTTAAATTATATTTTTTAATTTTACGTGGTTATAGAAACAATTTGTTAAATTATTTTAATTACAATATTTGACTGTTCGCGGTTATAGAAACAATTAGGTAAATCATTGATAAACATAATAACTTCGTTGTTGCAAGTATATCGACATAGACAAAACCACTGCCTCGTTTCTGGTGCTAAGACGTGATTTGATCATAGCAGTTAAGAAGACAAAACTATAAAAAGACAGAAAATTCTACTTACATCATCACAACGCCACACCCCATACCTCGTCAGCAACGTAGAATGTGCTTTATGACAGAAAAGTTGACACCATTGCGCATTCACTATATTCCCCTGACCTCGCTCCGTGCAAATTTTGGTTATTCCACACTATCAAACGTGACCTACGCTGCCACGGTTTCGACGACGCCGCATATGATATGCTCATCATAGTCAGGGAATGTATTAGGAAAATTCCATCATCAGATTTCAAAAACTGTTTTTATTCGTGGGTTCGTAGGTGTCAGAAGTACGTTAAATATGCAGGGGAGTATTTTGAAAAAGCAATGAATTGTTCATACCTTTGGTAAGACAACCTTTTACTTGGCATTGGTGTGCCCTGCTTACGTCGACGTGATGTTACTATTGTGATAATAAATCACACGCTGCTTCATCTTCGTTTATTTGTTTCAACTAACCTATAGAATATGATTATACCTATCATTATCGAACAAAAATCATTAAATGATATTGAAATTTGTCGAACACCTCTCGTATTGTAGTCTTCGACATTGACCCGAAGGTCATGGACGTGGGTTTTCCTGTTAGAAACTCTAGATTTATATCTATCATCATACCAAAGTATAAACAAAATTCATCATATGGATGGAAAATGTGATTTATATAAAGTAAATTTAACGTAGCCTAAATATATGCGTCGACCCCGACGCTAGGGGCAGTGAAATGGTTCATTCTGAATATCGTCCAGGCAGGCTACAAGGTACGTTTGATATTTGTGACACACCACGCAAAAAAGGAACTTCTGAAAACTGCGAAAAGTTTCAACCCTGATCAGACTGCGCGAATTGCAAAGGCCGACCAGGGTTGTCAGCTTTCGCTTTAATGACATTTTCTTTGTGAAATGCGGTCATTGTACTTGTTATGTACTAATTTTGTACTTATCAACGTAAACCAACCTGCCTTATCCTTGATCTATTTTCATCTTATTCCCCGACGTCCCCTCTTTGCGTGATGGGAAACACATTTACATCTTATGTCATCCAGCTGAATTTCATTAGTGAGTTGATGGCGATAAAATTGACAGTTCAAAGATCTAAGACGAATGAAAGAAATGAGACGTATACGCTAACAGAGTGAACATTACCTGTCAATTGGCACATGTAGGAATATGATAAAGACAGACGTCAGTCTCACAACACCCGATAATTAGGTTGTATCTGTTAAATTTATCTCCCTTTATCTTACGTAAACGGTGCTTCTTTACAAAATGTTTTTAAACATATTCTGAGTGCTGTTCTCAGCAAGACAAAAACTGCGTTGCTTTCTACTTTTCTATGAAACCCGCTTGATGTCCTAAAATATGAGAATCAGAGATACTTATTTATTTGCCACTTTCACAATTTTGAAGGACTAATCATGACCTATGGTACATAGATTGATTCAGGAAGCGTCTGGTAGGTGAATGGATACCAAAATATAGGACAGTCGATCAATGATTGATTGATTGTAATGGTTTAACGCCTTTTCCAGCATTATATCAGATGTATCGCAACCGCAAATGTACCTATCCATGCTTTTATGGAGTTTTTTCTAGCAGTGTAACGCTCAATATTCTTTCCAAGCAACTGGCTGCAAACAGTTTCAAAGCTGTGAGATCTTACAGAAAGCCAAGCTTTTTAGTTGTTCGTTTGGATAAGGCATGTTTAACCCTTTCCCAAACAAGCCCTTGTTTTTACGTGTCTACATTTCAAGTCTTTTGAAAAAACTGTGGGAAAAGGAGAAGTTGCTCGTAACGAGCAATTTCTCCTGTTCCCACAGTGTTTTCTACCCATTTGGAGAACTTCCTGCCATTTTTATCAAATTTGAAATTGTCTTATGCAAACTCTTTGAGTTTGGAGGAGTCTAAAATTTGTCGTTTGGGAAAGGGTTATCAATCAAATGACTACTTTAGTGGATGGTCGTGCGAGTGTGCTATTTCTCTGTAATGAGAGAGTTCGTTTGGTGTCCTTGCTTGATTTCCTGAAGCTGTAAGTCAAGAAAGAGAATTGTTTAAAACCACCTAGGAGCTATTGCATCAGCAGTGGTCATCCTTCATTCATGTACATTTAAGTCCTTTTTAGCTTGGTGACAAACTCACTGAGGATAAGCCGTTTACATGATCTGTTTTGTTTACAAGTTTTCATGCAAGATGTGAGGGCACAGCTACAAGATATATATTGCATGACAAGCGCAATTAGGTTCATTCGGGTTGCAAGATGCGTATTGTCTAGAAACGTGTAAAAGCAAAATGTTACAAAGACAAACAGAATCAACTTCATTCACGAATCATTGCCCAGTGTCAATACATCTTAAGTTTTCTTAGAAGTAAGTGATCACGGTGATGTTAAAGTTATGTTAACTCGAGCCTTTGGATGGGCGATGGTTTCCTATGTTTACCAGCGTCCATACAACTGTCAGTGCGAGCTCATACCATTTATTTGTTCGTATTCCTTCGCGACAGATATTTCATTCGCGAAACTCTGACTCAACCGGTTCCGAGCCGTTGACACCATGTATCACTATATTTTTTCTCAATGCACTCGGCAATAACTCGTGCAATACTCGCAAAGGATATTGCAGATCATAGTGAAATGACGAAAGTTTATCTAAAGAATAGTAATGTTTTTAGGGGACTCTTTCGATAGTTTCTTGTCCCCTCCAATATTCGACCTCTTAGCGCTGTTTCTTTCCCTAATTTCTTTTAATTTTCGACAAAGACGTCTCCTCTAAAACAGTATCATGTTGAGAGAAGATTTGACGATTCAACGCAATTGTTTTCCTCAAGGTGTTCCACATAACCGTTTGTGCTTTTTGAACCTGTTTGAATTAGGACAACGCTCCGTAAAACAAGTAATTTGATCATAAAATGTTGCTTTCCAGTAGAATATTCGTTACAGTCTAGTTCTCAAATAGAAATGATCTTGCTTTTGTTTTTCTTTCAGCGTCTAAGTACATGTATCTCTTTATACGCCCGAAGGGTCGTATTATGTTATACCCTCGGTCGTCCGTCCGTTAGCAATTTCTTGTGTGCGCAACTTCTCCTACAGTTTCCATCGGAATTATTTGAAACTTGCCACAATGAATCTCTATGATGTCTAGTTGTGCACCTGGGTCTTAGAATTTGGATCGATGTTTGCGTTCTAAAATTATCTACCCCTGATTTCTGAAATAACATACTTTTCACTTTGAATTTTTGTTCAGGCTATAACTTCCATGCTATAAAAGATATCAACTTGAAACTACATACACTGATAGAACACATTATGGATAAGTGCAGTGCATATGAATCATAACTCAGCCACCGTTATTTTTTGAGTTACTGCCCTTTGTTAATTTTCAGTTTGAATTTTTGTCCAGGCTATAACTTCCAAACTATAAAAGCTATTAACTTGGAACTTCATACACTGATAGAAACCATAATGGAGAAGTGCACATAAACCATAACTTTGCCACCATTATTTTTTGAGTTATTGCCCTTTTTTTAATTTTAAGTTTGAATTTTTGTCCAGGCCATAACTTCCAAACTATAAAAGCTATTTACTTGGAACTTCACATAATGATGGAACCCATTATGGAGAAGTGCATTGCATATGAATCATAACGTTGCCACCTTTATTTTTTGAGTTATATTCATTTGTTAATTTTCAGTTTAAATTTTTGTAAAGACCATAACTTCCAAACTTCAAAATCCGTTATCTTGAAACTTCAAAGACTAGTAGAACACATAATGAAGAAGTTCGTGCACAAGAACCATAACTCTGCAATCCTTCTTTTTGAGTCATTGCATTTTTCACCTTGAATTTTCGTCTGGGCCATAATTTCTAAAATATAAAAGATATGACCTTGAACCTTCAAAGACTGATAGAACACCTTGTGGATAAGAGCAATTCACAAAATTTGTAACTTTGCCAGCCTTATTTTTTTACTTATTGCCCTTTAATATTTTTCACATATCATGGCCTATAAAGAATAATTAGTCTTTATTCATGGCCCATCCGTCAATGCAACTCATTTCACGGACAAGCCCCTTCGGGCGTATATGCGCCTTGTACCGTCTAGTATTCATACAAACCACGAATCTATAGGGTCCATAGATTATAAGATCTAATTCAATTCCTACCTTCATGATTGTAAACAAATATCAGATATTGTTCCTACCAAGTGAGGAAGTGTTCTAAACCCTGTTTTTACCACAACCAGTTTGGGTATTTCTTGTGTAGACAAGTCGGATTAAGCCCAGGCTGCAGAGAACTTGCCGATTGGTCTCTAATCTATTCTGGCCAATTTAATTGGAGGTACTTTAACATAAAAGCTTTGACATTTAAAAGTAGACATGCTTGTATCGTTCTATCTTCTGAAATCTTATTCGCTTACCTAGTGCTAAAAGTTTCGGGCAAAGATAATACGTGTTGCACTTTGCAGGCTTAATCAGATTAAACTTTTCATCATCAATAATGATTAATGAGATTATTCTATAAGCACAGACAGTTATTATGTCCATCAAATATCTGATGTCAGACTAGGTCTTTTCTTGTCTTGTAGAATTATAAGCGTAACAGAATGTGCTCGAATTTAAAAGACAGAAAACTGTCACAGTCGAACGAAGAAAATGTGCAGATGGCTACTTATAAACTGTAGGATAGTGCAATACATTAACAATGTAAAATAGGGAAAAGTGAGATATTTGTTGTTTTTGCAGGCTTTAGTTGTTAAAAAAAGGGTACGCGGGTAGTAAAAAGGAATTGGAACAAGCAACCTTTAAATCTAAGTTTGTGGTCTATTTATACTATTTGGAATAAACCCACGCCTCTAGATTAGGAACTATGACCAAAAGCTTTTTTTCTTAAATTTTATTTATTTTAAAAGCTCTTGGGGAAAAAAGAGACGGAATTATTCATTTGTCGGGAAAATGGCTAAATGAATCAACACGTCGTAGAGGAAATAAATGAAAGCATAACCGGGAAAACGCGCCCACTTTGTTATGTAAAAGTGTGAGTATAATAAGTTACTCGACTATTGTTTGAATAAAGATGTCTCACTCTTTCATATAATCTAATTCTCTCGGGCGTTCTCAATCCTTAATCAATCGATCTTGTGTTTCACAAACTTTGATGAGTTGGTTTTTAAACAATTGTGAGAAAAAGGGAAAATGCTGTATCCTGCATTTAGTCCTTTTACTCGCAATGGCTTCAACCATTTCAAAGACAGATCCCATCCCTTTAGTCTCTGTTGATTTTACGTCTATAGATGCTTTCAGTGTGGACAAGTATAGAATGATGCTCACCGGTAAAGAGTTAACCAGACGTTTGTTTTATAGTAGGAACGGAGATGTAACTTTAGCCGCTATAGTTCTTTGCTCTAAATGAGAAGGTATATACAGTGTATCATAATAAGTTAAGATCAACAACTATATTTTAAGGCACTAGCAGCTTCAACGTGTCGAGCTTGTTGATTGTCTGCAAACATCGTTTTTAAGTTACGATTCTTGTGAAGTACTCAAGGAAATTGAATTTTTCACAGACCGCCCCAACCAGTCAGAGCGAGTCTGTCTGTCTGTCTGTTTGTCTCACTCTCTCTCTCTCTCGCTCATTGTTTTTTAAAGGGATTGCATTAATGTATTTGACTTGCAACACGCAAAAAGGGAGATTCAGACATTTGCGTAAAGTGTCGTCTCGGATCAGCCTGCGCAGTCCGCGCAGGCTAACCCGAGACGGCACTTCACGTCTACATCAGATTTTGTCCGTCAGTAGTCTTCTGGCGAACAGAAAAAAACATAAAAACGGAAAGTGCTGTCTCGGATTAGCCTGCGCGGACTGCGCAGGCTGATCCGAGACGACACTTTACGCATAAGTCCGAATGCCCCTTTTCGCGTGTTGCGGGCCAATTTTGCCACCATTGGTAAGAAAATCATGACATGAGAAAAAGTAATAAATGGCCAGACTGCAGCTTTTAATATTGTTAGGTTTGCTTTGAGCACAATCAAATAAATTGATTTAGTCAGATTTTATCGAACTTTAAAGACATTCTGCCCAGCATTCCATATGCAACAAAAACAAAAATGTATCGATGCAATGGTAAAAAATGAAATTTGAACAAAATGTAAATGAGTCATGTTTTATGTAAAGGGCGATTTACTAGGTTTTGAATCATTAGGTATAATGGTCCTTGGGTATGCAGACGATCCACCGTATTTGGACTTCGTAGCCCGACAAGAGTCGATACTTTCTTTTGATGCATTTTAACCCCTTTACACGAATCATGGCTCAAATGAATCTAAACCTTGCACTGCTTACTTTTCTTGTGACAACAGCATGAGGAACCAAGGTAGTAGAGTTTTGACTATCTTTACCAAACCTTAAGCCCGTCTGGATGGCTCAGTGGTGAGCGTATCGGACTCATGACTTGGTGGTTGTGAGTTCGATACCCGGTTGAGGCGAACTTTCTTTCTGGCGTATTTTCGCTTCTCGCCTCTGCTGATGCATGTTAGAAAAGTAGTCGGTGGCTTTGGAAAGAAGGTTGTGTTAGTACTGGTATGAGAAAGCTAGGAAACACATGTGCGTCACCGACCACCATGATATGACCTTAGCAGTTAAAATGCCGTTAAACCACAATACAACCAACCAACCAGACCTTAATTTTAATATCTCATATCATTATCACTGGCATTATTTATTTTCACAGAATTGAAATCCCATAATCACAGAATATGCCTTTGTTAACATGCAGTTTTATTACAATTTCTCTGTGAAACAAATAAAGAAAGGTCTATCGCGTCAGCGCCTTTATTACTTTGTTAATCCTTTGGCTGCGAAGCGCGACCAATGTCTCTTTTGCAGAGAGTATAGGTCAAGATCAGAGTCCGTATTCACCAACCATTCTTAAGAACACTCTTAGTCTTATTCTCCAGAATGTCTAACTTTGCAAGTAACACGAATTCTTATTGTATGAATCATTCGGTTTAGCCAATCATAAGTTTTGTTACTTCAACTCTAGACGAATTTGGAGAATAAGACTGAGAATATTCTTAAAACTGGTCGATGAATAACGAAGCCTGATCTTAGATCTTTCCGATGAGGAGGTATTTTTGAACCACGATGAATACATCTGAAAAAACAAAATTTGGGTTTTGAAAACACTGTTGGAAAAGTAGAAATTGCTCGTAATTTCTCCTTTTCCCACATTGTTTTCTACTCTTTTTGACAACTTTCTGCCATTTTCTCCAAACCTAAAATTGTCATCTGCAAACTCTTTTGGTTTGGAAGAGTCCAAAATTTATCGTTTGGGAAAGGGTTAAATACGGCAGCCTAACAGCTCTTTCATTTGGCTCCATCGTGTAATCTAGTACTTTGACCTTTATCCTGCGGAACAAATTACATGAAACTTTCTAGCCAATAGTAAAAACGATAGATCGAAATGTAGTGTTTTCAAAGGTACAACTTGGGAAAATATCTTCTTGTTGAACAGTGTAGATCCAAGATCAAACCTGCACGTTCTGTGATCTTGATCTACATTCTCCGCAAAAGGTTCTCGGGTGGCGCTTAGCGGCTATAGCTTTTTTTTTACGAGAAATGGAGACACAAACTTGTTTGTTTGAATTTCAAAAACGTTTTTACAGCAATATTGAACACTTAATTTGACAATTTAGGTCTTTTCCGCCATTTTTTTGCTGTGTGGGCTCTAATGTTGATCTACAGATCTCAACAGCAACAATTCTTGCATGTACCCACATTGTATTGACTATAAAATTCTTGAAGACAGCTACATAGATTACCTCGTATATCCTTGTAAGTTCAGCTAATACGTTCACCTTTTGTATAATATAATAGTGAAGTTTTCATCTTGTTTAAACAGGAATTGCTACGTCATTCATTAGCTTTTTCAATATTTCGCTATTTCTGGTTCGCGAATAATAGGTTAAAATATGGTTTGATGTACAGAAGGTAATTTTGAGAAAGTTTTGGAAACGAAAAGCAAATGATTTTATATTTTTTTCCACCGGAGACTGCGAAACGCTTTATGAGCTTTCTAAATGTAAACTTTCCATACTCTGCGTGAATGAGAAACATGGGGTTAACGATCCAATAGAGGGTGGCTCTAAAATAAAAACATGGAAAGGTACCAAACAATTTCTTGCTACGATAAAGTAAAGGCTCTCTTTTCAGCGAATTAAGGCATTTTCTTGCCTGGCCCGGGATGTAACTGAGCCATAAAACGTCATTAACCCCTTCTGTTTATCAGATTAAAATGAGACACCATAAAATATTGGTGGTATAAGTAACCAAGAGTCTAGACTGAACAAAAACAACATGTGAAATTTAACCCTTGTCCTGCTAAATGAATTAAATGAAACTTTCAGGGCGATTGTAAAAACCTGAATGAGGCATTTCAAGTTCATTTTCTTTTAACCCATTACCACATAATCCCTACTGTTGACGCCCCTGACAAAGAAGCCTTTTGAAAACACTGTAGGAAAGGGGAAAATGCTGGTAACCAGCATTTTCTCCTTTTCCACAGTGTTTTCTACTCTTCCCAGAACAAGTTTCACTTTTTCAGTCACCTTTATTTTGTTGGCTACAAATGCTTTCAATTTGGACCAATCTAAAATTTTCTCGTGTTGTAAAGGGTTAAGGAAATGTTCAGATTCATAAGATTGAACGTTCTGTGACTTCCGGTCTTGGGCTACATTGTTCGCAAAAGGCCAGTGAGTCAAGCTCGGCAGCCAAAGGCAAACACAACAGAATGTTCACCATCGACGAAGTTATTATTACTTTTTGGGGGGCCAAATGTTTGAAATGGGTCTGTAGAGGCAGACATGTATTACACGTATCCGAACGCTCTCAGACGCGTATGTAACATTCATAATCAAACTTTAATTACTTGAATTGATTAGATTTTTTTTTTCAATTACCGGCTTAAGTGGCCATGTTCACATGTATGTACGTGGAACAAGAACTGTTATCAGACAACACAGCATACCTGGAGAAGTTAGATGTTGGGATGAGGTGTTGGGATGCGGTGGCAGTACCTTTATGTACAGAGCAAAAGGCTCCTCTCCTAGGGCGAAACACAGGCTCCTCTCCTAGGGCGAAACACCCAATACAAACTCCCGACTGTGGTTTAATGCAGTAGCAGTGTTGGGATGAGGTGGCAGTACCTTTATGTACAGAGCAACAGGCTCCTCTCCTAGGGCGAAACACCCAATACAAAGTCCGACTGTTGGTTTAATGCAATAGCAGTGTTGGGATGAGGTGGCAGTACCTTTATGTACAGAGCAACAGGCTCCTCTCCTAGGGCGAAACACCCAATACAAACTCCGACTGTATGTTAAATGCAGTAGCTTTTCCTGATCTTCGAACACGGGTATAGCCGATGAAAGTGTTGACCAATATCCGTCATCAGACAGAGCTCCAGATAAGAGGGAGTGATAGTATTCTAAATCTATTATTTCTTTTCCAAGCCCTATGTTGTAGGTACTCATTAGAATCGTCTCGATGAGACGATTCTGACATAATTTTGAAATCAAAATCACTCCCTCTATCTGGAGCTCTGATCAGATTAAACATAAGCCAAATCAATCAGTCAGACAGAACGTTAATGGCTCTAGAAAAAAAAAATAGATAAAATGAACTTCAAACTCTGTGACCTTGAGATTCTGGTCATGGGGATGGCATTGATTTAAAGTACGAGGGGTGTTCGAAAAGTTTCGGAACAAGTGCAGCCATTCATTTCTTGTTTGATATTGTTAAATGAATTTTTAGGTAATGATCGATAAAACCATATTAAATAGGTTAACAGGTGTTTCAACTGATAGGCGTGTACTGACTCAGGAACAACGGTATTCAGTAAAATGTTGTGTTTGGATGGAAACAAGTCAATCCGAGACATTATCAATGATAAAATCTACATATCCATGGACGAAATGTCAAGAACTTGGACTTATGAGAGGTATAACACGTTCAAAGATGATCTTACGCATCAACCATCTAATCTTCCAAGGATGGGACGTCCAAATGTAAAATCAGGAAAAGCATACAAAATTGTGTAATTATTGAGATCTTACAATAACCCCAGGGTCATTATTCTACGTAGAGAAAACCCAGAGGGTTATTCCTATACGTACAAGAATGTCCTAAGTCATTCCCCTACGTAGAGGAATGACCCATGCATTACACCGGCCTGGAAGACATTGACAGCGTAGTATTACTCCAGGGTTTAGTGTTTCTCTTTATAATTACATAATTTAAATTGTATTGTTTTACTTTACGTGGTTGTAGAAACAATTTGTTAAATCATTTGAATTATAATATTTGACTTTTCGCGGTTATAGAAATAATAGGGTAAATTATTGTTTGATAAACATAATAACTTCGTCGTTGCAAGTATATCGATACATAGACAAAATCACTGCCTCGTTTCTTGTGCTAAGACGTGATTTGATCATAGCAGTTAAGAAGAAAAAACTAGAAAAAGACAGAAAATTCTAATTACATCATGACAACGCCACACCCATACCTCGTCAACAACCAAGGATGTGCTTACTGACAGAAAAGTTGACTTTGCGCATCCACTAAAATCACATTTTAATCTGATAAACAGAAGGGATTAACTTTTGGTTATTCCACACTATCAAACGTGACTTACACTGCCACGGTTTCGACGACGCCGATGATACGCTCATCATAGTCAGGTAATGTACGCGGGTTCGTAGGCATCAGAAGTGCGTTGAATATTCAGGGCAGTATTTTGAAAAAGCAATGACTTATTCATACCTTTAGTAAGACAACCTTTTACTTGGCATTGGCGTGCCCTGCTCACGTCGACGTGATGTTACTATAGTGATAATAAATCACACGCTGCTTCATCTTCGTTTATTTGTTTCAACTAACCTATAGAATATGATTATACCTATCATTATCATTACCGAAAAGAAATATTAAATAATATTGAAACTTGTCGAACACCTCTCGTATTATTGTCTACGACATTGACCCGAAGGTCATGGACGTGGGTATTCCTGTTAGAAACTCTAGATTTATATCTATTATCAGACCAAAGTATGAACAAACTGCATCATATGGATTGGAAAATGTGATTTATGTAAAGTAAATTTAATGTAGCCTAAATATATGCGTCGACCCCGACGCTAGGGGCAGTGAAATAGTTCATTCTGAATATCGTCCACGAAGGCTACAAGGTACGTTTGATATTTGACACACATAACGCAAAAAGGAACCTTCTGAAAACTGCGAAAAGTTTCAAACCTGATCAGACTGCGCGAATTGCAAGGGCTGACCATGTTTCGCTTTAATGACGTTTTCTTTGTGAAAAGCGGTCATTGCACCTTGTTATGTACTAATTTTGTAATTATCAACTTAAACCAACCTGCCCTATCGTTGATCTATTTTCATCTTATTCCCCGACGCCCCCTCTTTGCGTGATGGGAAACATTTACATTTACATTTACACTTTATGTCATCCAGCTGAATTTCATCAGTGAGTTGATCGCGATAAAATTGAAAGTTCAAAGATCTAATAAAAGAAATGAGACGTATACGCTAACTGAGTGAACATTACTTGTCAATTGGCACATGTAGGAATATGATACAGGCAGACATCAGTCTCACAACTCGCGATAATTAGGTTATATCTGTTAAATTTATCTCCCTTTATTTTACTTAAACGGTGCGTCTTTACAAAATGTTTTTAAACATATTCTGAGTGCTGTTCTCAGCAAGACAAAAACTGCGTTGCTCTCTACTTTTCAATGAAATGCGCTTGATGTCCTAAAATATGAGAATCAGAGATACTTATTTCTTTGTCACTTTCACAATTTTGAAGGACTAATCATGACCTATGGTACATAGATTGATTCAGAAAGCGTCTTGTAGGTGAATGGATACCAAAATATAGGACAGTCGATCAATGATTGGTTTAAAGCCTTTTCCAGCATTATATCAGTTGTATCGCGACCGCCAATGTACCTATTCATGCTTTTATGGAGTTTCTCCTAGCAGAGTAACGCTCAATATTCTTTCCAAGCAACTGGCTGCTTAAAGTCACACATAACAACCGTCGGAACAATGGTCAGCGGGAGAGAGGAATGAATCCCGTCGTTTTGACTATCATCAATTGTCGGAAAGAAATTGGCCGAGTCCGGGATCGAATCAGCGACCTCCTCATTCGGTTTGCTACTGACTGAGCTACCAGGGCTCGGCAAGATCCGTCAATATGAAAAGAAAATTTACAAGACAGAAGCACTCGATCCTGTTTATGTTTTGCTAAATAAGCAACGGAATTTATGGTGACGTCAAGCATATCATGAATGCAAACAATTTCAAAGCTATGAGGTCCTATAGAGAGCCAAGCTTTTTGGTTGTTCGTTTGGATAAGGCACGTTTAACCCTTTCCCAAACAAGTCCTTGTTTTTACATGTCTGCAGTTCAAGTCTTTTGAAAACACTGTGGGAAAAGGAGAAATTGCTCGTAAGGAGCAATTTCTCCTATCCCACAGTGTTTTCTACCCATTTGGAGAACTTTCTGCCATTTTTATCAAATTTGAAATTTTCTTCTGCAAACTCTTAGAGTTTGGAAGAGTCTAAAATTTGTCGTTTGGGAAAGGGTTATCAATCAAATTACTACTTTAGTGGGTGATCGTGCGAGTGTATTTCGCTGTTATGAGAGAGTTACGTTTGGTATCCTTGCTTTATTTCCTGAAGCTGTAAGTCAAGAAAGAAAATTGTTTAAAACCATTTAAGAGCTATTGAAACAGCAGTGGTCATCCTTCATTCATGTACATTTAAGCCCTTTTTAGCTTGATGACAAACTTACTGGGGATAAGCCGTTTACATGATCTGTTTTGTTTACAAGTTTTCATGCAAGATGTGTGGGAACAGCTACAAGCTATATATTGCATGACAAGCGCAATCAGGTTCATTTGTGTTGCAAGATTTGATGCGTATTGTCTAGAAACGTGTAAAAGCAAAATGTTACAAAGACAAACAGAATCAACTTCATTCACGAATCATTGCCCAGTGTCAATACATCTTAAGTTTTCTTAGAAGTAAGTGATCACGGTGATGTTAAAGTTATGTTAACTCGAGTCTTTGGATGGGCGATGATTTCCTATGTTTACCAGCGTCCATACAACTGTCAGTACGAGCTCATACCATTTATTTGTTCGTATTCCTTCGCGACAGATATTTCATTCGCGAAACTCTGACTCAACCGGTTCCGAGCCGTTGAAACCATGTATCACTATATTTTTTCTCAATGCACTCGGCAATAGCTCTTGCAATACTCGCAAAGGATATTGCAGATCATAGTGAAATGACGACAGTTTATCCAGAGAATAGTGATGTTTTTAGGGGACTCTTTCGATAGTTTCTTGTCCCCTCCAATATTCGACCTCTTAGCGCTGTTTCTTTCCCTAATTTCTTTTAACTTTCGACAAAAACGTCTCCTCTAAAACAGTATCATGTTAAGTGACGATTTGACGATTCAACACAATTGTTTTCCTCAAGGTGTTCCACATAACCTTTTGCGCTTTTTGAACCTGTTTGAATTAAGACAACGCTCCGTAAAACGAGTAATTTGATCATAAATTGTTGCTTTCCAGTAGAATATTCGTTACAGACTAGTTCTTAAATAGAAATGATCTTGCTTTTATTTTTCTTTCAGCGTCTAAGTATAGGTATCTTTTTATACGCCCGAAGGGTCGTATTATGTTATACCCCCGGTCGTCCGTCCGTCCGTTAGCAATTTCTTGTGTGCGCAACTTCTCCTACAGTTTCCATCGGAATTATTTGAAACTTGCCACAATGAATTTCTATGATGTCTAGTTGTGCACCTGAGTCTTAGAATTTGGATCGCTGTTTGCGTTCTAAAATTATCTGCCCCTGATTTCTGAAATAACCTACTTTTCACTTTGTAATTTTTGTTCAGGCTATAACTTCCATACTATAAAAGATATCAACTTGAAACTACATACACTGATAGAACACATTATGGAGAAGTGCAGTGCACAAGAATCATAACTCTGCCTCCGTTATTTTTTGAGTTACTGCCCTTTCTTAATTTTCAGTTTGAATTTTTGTCCAGGCCATAACTTTCAAACTATAAAAGCTATTAACTTGGAACTTCATACACTGATAGAACCCATTATGGAGAAGTGCATTGCACATAAACATAACTCTGCCACCATCAATTTTTGAGTTTTTATTTTTTTAGTTTGAATTTTTGTCCAGGCCATAACTTCCAAACTATAAAAGCTATTTACTTGGAACTTCAGATACTGATAGAACCCATTATGAAGACGTGTATTGCACATGACTCATAACGTTGCCATCTTTATTTTTTGAGTTATATTCATTTGTTAATTTTCAATTTAAATTTTTGTAAAGACCATAACTTCCAAACTTCAAAATCCGTTATCTTGAAACTTCAAAGACTAATAGAACACATTATGAAGAAGTTCATTGCACAAAAACCATAACTCTGCTATCGTTCTTTTTGAGTTATTGCCCTTTTCACCTTGAATTTTCGTCTGGGCCATGATTTCTAAAATATAAAAGATATGATCTTGAACCTTCAAAGACTGATAGAACTCCTTGTGGATAAGAGCAATTCACAAAATTTGTTACTTTACCAGCCTTATTTTTTTAGTTATTGCCATTTAATACTTTTCACATATCATGGAGAATTTTATTCATGGCCCATCCGTCAATGCAACTCATTTCACTGACAAGCCCCTTCGGGCGTATATGCGCCGCTCTTGAAAGCTCTTGTTTTATTTATTTATCACAAGATAACACTTTAACATTAGATTCATCTTTTGCCTTGTACCGTCTAGTATTCATACTTACCACGAATCTATAGGGTCCATAGATATAGGGTCAATTCCTACCTTCATGATTGTAAACAAATATCGGATATTGTTCCTAGCAAGTAAAGAAGTGTTCTAAACGCTGTTTTTACCACAACCAGTTTGGGTATTTCTTGTGTAGACAAGTCGGATTAAGCCCAGGTTGCAGGCAACTTGCCGCTTGGTCTCTAATTTATTCTGGCCAATTTAATTGGAGGTACTTTAACATAAAAGCTTTGACATTTAAAAGTAGGCATGCTTGTATCGTTCTATCTTCTGAAATCTTATTCAATTACCTAAGCCCTAAAAGTTTCGGGCAAAGATAATACGTGTTGCACTTTGCAGGCTTAATCAGATCAAACTTCTCATCATCAATAATGGTTAATGAGATTATTCTATAAGCACGGACAGTTATTATGTCCATCAAATATCTGATGTCAGACTAGGTCTTTTATTGTCTTGTAGAATTATAAGCGTAACAGAATGTGATCGAATTTAAAAAGACAGAAAACTGTCACAGTCGAACGAAGAAAATGCGCAGATGGCTACTTATAAACTGTAGGATAGAGCAATACACTAACAATATAAAATAGGAAAAAGTGAGATATTTGTTGTTTTTGCAGGCTTTAGTTGTTAAAAAAAGGGTACACGGGTAGTGAAAAGCAATTGGAACAAGCAACCTTTAAATCTAAGTTTGTGGTCTATCTATACTATTTGGAATAAACCCACGCCTCTCCATTAGGAACTATGACCAAAAGCTTTTTTTAGTTGTTAAAAAAGGGATACGCGGGTAGTAAAAAGGAATTGGAACAAGCAACCTTTAAATCTAAGTTTGTGGTCTATTTATACTATTTGGAATAAACCCACGCCTCTCGATTAGGAACTATGACCAAAAGCTTTTTTTCTTAAATTTTATTTATTTTAAAAACTCTTGGGGAAAAAAGAGACGGAATTATTCATTTGTCGGGAAAATGGCTAAATGAATCAACACGTCGTAGAGGAAATAAATGAAAGCATAACCGGGAAAAAGCGCCCACTTTGTTATGTAAAAGTGTGAGTATAATAAGTTACTCGACTATTGTTTGAATAAAGATGTCTCACTCTTTCATATAATCTAAATCTCCCGGGCTTTCTCAATCCTTAATCAATCGATCTTGTGTTTTACAACCTTTGATGAGTTGGTTTTTAAACAATTGTGAGAAAAGGAGAAAATGCTGTATCCTGCATTTACTCCTTTTACTCGCAATGGCTTCAACCATTTCATAGACAGATCCCATCCATTTCGTCTCTATTGATTTTACGTCTATAGATGCTTTCAGTGTGTACAGGTATAGAATGATGCGCACCGGTAAAGAGTTAACCAGACGTTTGTTTTATAGTAGGAACGGAGATGTAACTTTAGCCGCTATAGTTCTTTGCTCTAAATGAGAAGGTATATACATTATATTATAATAAGTTAAGATCAACAACCATATTTTAAAGCACTAGCAGCTTCAACGTGTCGAGCTTGTTGATTGTCTGCAAACATCGTTTTTAAGTTACGATTCTTGTTAAGTACTCGAGGAAATGGAATTTTCACAGACCGCCCCAACCACAGTCAGAGCGAGTCTGTCTGTCTGTCTGTATGTCTCTCTCTCTCTCTCTCTCTCTGTCTGTCTGTCTCTCTCTCTCTCATTGTCTTTTAAAGTGATTGCATTATTGTATTTGGCTTGCAACACACGAAAAGGGACATTCGGACATTTGCGTAAAGTGTCGTCTCGGATCAGCCTGCGCAGTTCGCGCAGGCTTACCCGAGACGGCACTTCACGTCTACATCAGATTTTGTCCTTCAGTAGTCTTCTGATGAACAGAAAAAATCATATAAACGGAAAGTGCCGTCTCTGATTAGCCAGCGCGGACTGCGCAGGCTTATCTGAGACGACACTTTACGCAAATGTCCGAATGCCCCTTTTCGCGCGTTGCAAGCCATTTGCCACCATTGGTAAGAAAATCATGACATGAGAAAAAGTAATAAATGGACAGACTGCGGCTTTTAACATTGTTACGTTTGCTTTGAGCACAATCAAATAAATTGATTTAGTCAGATTTTATCGAACTTTAAAGACATTCTGCCCAGCATTCCATATGCAACAAAAAACAAAAATGTATCAATGCAATTGTAAAAAATGAAATTTGAACAAAATGTAAATGAGTCATGTTTTATGTAAAGGGGGGTTTACTAGGTTTTGAATCATTAGGTATAATGGTCCTTGGGTATGCAGACGATCCACCGTATTTGGACTGCGTAGCCCGACAAGAGTCGATACTTTCTTTTGATGCATTTTAACCCCTTTCCACGAATCATGGCTCAAATGAATCTAAACCTTGGAGTGCTTACTTTTCTTGTGACAACAGCATGAGTAACCAAGATAGTAGAGTTTTGACTACCTTTACTAAACCTCAAACTAAATATCTCATATCATTATCATTATTTAATTTTCACAGAACTGAAATCCAATAGTCACAGAACACGCCTCTGTTAACATGCAGTTTTGTTAGCTCACCTTAACACAAAGTGCTAAAGGTGAGCTATTGTGATCGCTCTGTCTGTCGCCCGTCGTCCGTCAACAATTTCTTCAAACATCTTCTTCTCCTAAAGCACGAGGCCAATCTTGATGAAACTTAGCAGGGATGTTCCATGGGTCAAGCTCTACCAAAAGTGTTCAAAGAATTGAATTCCACCCATAACTCTGGTTGCCATGGCAACAAAAAGGAAAAAATACAAAATCTTTGAAAATCTTCTTCTCTGAAACTAGATAGCGTAGACCTTTGATATTTGGTCTGTGGCATCTCCTAGTAGACCTCTACCTAGTTTGTTCAAATGATGCCCCTGGGGTCAAAACTGGCCCCGTCCCGGTGGTTAAAAGTTCAAACATAGGAACAAAGAACAAAAACCTTAATATTTTCCTTCTCAAAAACAAAAAGGCATACAGCTTTGATACTTGGTATGTAGCATCTCGTAGTGGACCTCTACCAAGTGTGTTCATATGATGTCCTTAGGATCAAAGCTGGCCCAGCCCCGGGGGTTACAAGTTCAAACATAGGAACAAAGAATAAAAACCTTGATACAATATTCTTCTTCTCAAAAACTAAAAGGCATACAGCTTTTATACTTGGTATGTAGCATCTCGTAGTGGACCTCTACTAAGTTTGTTCAAATGATGTCCCTGGGGTCAAAACTGGCCCAGCCCCGGGGGTCATAAGTTCAAACACAGGAACAAAGAAGGAAAACTTTAAAAATTTTCTTCTCTGAAACTTGATCGCGTACAGATTTGGTATGTAGCATCTTCTAGTAGACCTCAAGCAAGTTTATTCATATGATGCCCCTGAGGTCAAAACTGGCCCTGCCCCGTAGGGTCACAAGTTCAAACATTGGAGCAAAGAAAGAAAATTTAAAAATTCTCCTTCTCTAGAACTAGAAGGCATAGAGCTTTGATATTTGGTATGTAGCATCTCGTAGTGGACCTCTACCAAGTTTGGTCATCTGATGTCCCTGAAGCCAAAACTGGCCCTGCCCCCGAGGTCAAAGTTTGGAACATAGGAACAAAGACGGAAAATTTTAAATTTCTTCTTCTCTTAAAGGTATAGAGGTTTGATATTGGGTATGGAGCATCTTTGGGGGGACCTCTACTAAATTAGTTCCATTGATGCTGCTTTGATCAAAACTGGCCCAGGCCCGGGAATCACAAGTTCGAACATAGAACAAAGAAGGAAAATTTAATATTCTTCTTTGAAACTTGAAGGCATTGATATTGTTAGCTCACGCTAGAACAAAGTGCTAAAGGTGGGCTATTATGATCGCCCTATGTCTAGCGTCTGTCGTCCAGCGTCCGTCGTCCTTCAACAATTTCTTTAAACATCTTCTGCTCCTAAGCCACTGGACCAATCTTGATGAAACTTGGTGAAGCTCTACCAAAATTGTTCAAAGAACTCAATTTCACTCATCAGCTATAGTCTATAGTCTCAGGTGAGCGTTCCAGGCCCAAAAGCCCTCTTGTTACAATTCTCTGTGAAACAAGTAAAGAAAGGTCTATCACGTCATCGCCTTTGGTACCTTGTTAACCCTTTGGCTACGAAGCGCGACTCATGTGCCTTTTGCGGATAGTATTTCACCAACCATTCTACTAAAGAACACTCTTAGTTTTATTCTCCAGAACTTCTAACTTTGCAAGTAACACGAATTAACTTCATGCTTAGACAAATTTGGAGAATAAGACTGAGAATATTCTTCAGACTGGTCGGTGAATAACGAAGCCTGATCTTAGATCTTTCCGATGAGGAGATATTTTTGAACCATGGTGAATACATCTTAAATAGCAAAATTTGGGGTTCGACCATCGGCTTGAAAGTTTAATCTCGGTTGTTTAGTCGGATGGGAGTGAACCTTCCCAAACAAGCCCTGGTGTTTACGTGTCTGCAGTAAAAATCTTTTGAAAACACTGTGGGAAAAGGAGACATTGCTCGTTACGAGCAATTTCTCCTTTTCCCACAGTGTTTACTACCCTTTTTGAGAAATTTCTGCCATTTTCTCCAATCTTAAAATTGTCGTCTACAAACTCTTTTGGTTTGGAAGAGTCCAAAATTTGTCGTTTGGGAAAAGGTTAAATACGGCAGCCTAACAGCTCTTTCATTTGGCTCCATCCTGTAATCTAGTACTTTGACCCTTAACCTGTTCGACAAATTACATGAAACTTTCAAGGCGACAGTAAAAACGACAAATCCAAATTTAGCGTTTTCAAAGTTACTATTTGGGAAAATATCTTCTTATTGGACAGTGTAGATCCACGATCAGATTGTGCGTTCTGTGACCTTGATCTACATTCTCCGCAAAAGGTTCTCGGGTGGCGCTTAGTGGCTAAAGGTTTAGTGAGAAGTACATCTAACTCGTGACCTACCATTGTGTTAGAACCTACTTGAGAAAGTGCACGTCTTCCCATCCTTTTCGTATATTTATTTGACATGTATTTGACAAATCGTTTAATAGTCTAGGTTCATAGGAGGGATATACTCGTGGTACGAGGTCACTGTTGAAAAAATCTCTAAAGTAAAAGAAATTAATGAGATCGTAACCCTTGAAAGTGAAATGTGTCGACTGTTTGCATATGATTATCAATTAAAGCCTGTCTTTCATAAACTGTGCTTGCTCAATGCATTACAGAGCCCCGGCCTTATACAAGTGACATTAGGTAGATATATTGATGAGCGTGGTGTCGCCCAATTTCGTCTCAAATAGTGTAAGAAGCGACTTAGGCCCTAATGATACATACATTTTAACGTTCTATAACTGAATGACCACTCAGGCAAACTTAGAAATTCGCGTTAAGTGTCCAGTTGTCCAAAAAGTCAGGGCTTTTCCCCGTTTGGGACAGGAGGGGGTACAAATGGCTGTGACATTATATGAGAGACTTGAATAGTATTATTACTTATTCATGGAAGAACAATCGAGACGAATCCAATGATTACCCAGAACATAGGGTTTCAAAGAAAAATAATGGATTTAGAATACCATCACTCCCTTTTATCTGGAGCTCTAGTTTCATATATTTTGTAATAAAGTTTTCTTTGATAAATATTATTTCACAGGAATCTTCTCTTCACGAATATTGTATGACAGTCTACAGCATGTGTGACGGAGCGAAATCCCCCGGACCCCCGGCTATGGCCGTGAATGTAGGACCACCGGGACCACCTGGACCACAGGGCCCAAAAGGAAACAAAGGTGATGCTGGGGAAAGAGGACCTAAAGGAAGATTGGGTTTTGATGGTATTCCAGGTCAGTGTTAAAGGTTTTTATTTCATGCTTTCCGGTAGGATATCGAGAAATAGCAGTGAAAATATTTTTCGATCTTACATTGGTACCGCCAGTGAAAATACCGATTTTCACGTTCTTGTTGCCTAGGTAAATTGCGCGTGCCTAACAATCAGATGGGAAATATGACGTCATATACATGTACCTTACATTTCTTGAGCTTGACGTAACGTTGCTATGCGGGAGGGGTACGCCACGGGGAATAAGGGAAAAGAACTGTACTGAATTTTGATAAAGCTCCTCCCAGAAAGGGTTAAAAGCATGAAATAAATAGAATATTTGTTTTTTTCGGTGAAAGATCGAAATTTATTTCATCTCGTGAACACCATCGGTAATTTTTTCACTCGTGGCTACGCCATGAGTAAAAATATTACCGATGGTGTCCACTCGATGAAATAAATTTCGATCTTTCACCGAAAAAAACAAATATCCTCTATTTATTTGGTTGATTCGTTTAGTATTTAGCAACCATTCTAAATTGCACACTTTTCTTGTTCTAGATTTAGGGTGAAGAAACTTCTGATGTGTTAGTCCATTTTGTTTTGTGTATCAGAAATCGCTTTACGTTGAAATTAAAAGGTCTTTAGAATTAGAATTAAAACAGTGGTAAAAAATGTTGGCAGACACGATACCTGGTCCTAAAGTCGTTGAAATACTGGAGACATGAACAAGTGAATTTCGGCAACATGTGACTTGAGAGAGAGAATCGTCTGACAGCTGCCTACAACATCTTTAAACCCTTTACTCCATAAGGCATTTCTATGGTATCTCTAATTGACCCTAAAAACAGCTAGGATGAAGCTGTTTCTCATGTGTATATGACACCTTTTGATAGCATAGAAAACATTGTGACAAAAGGTGAAATTGCTCGTCACGAGCAATTTCACCTTTTGTCACAATGTTTCCCAAAGGCTCCTAAAAGCAATGCGTCAAAATGAGTATCTATGGAGTATAGGGTTAAGACACTTTTAAAAAAGAAACGTTTCCTTCGTAAGAAGCACGAGAACGCCGCCTCTTCATTTCAGATAATTTAAGATCTGAAACTTTCTGCTGGAGGCAATAGAACAAACATTCGAAGTAAGCCTATGAAACCCAATTTTCAGGGTTTTAATGTGATCTTGAGAAAATTATAGTGAAAACATTTCTTTTTCTTGACGCTCGATAAATTAAGGTTAAATTATAGTCGTATATTGTTTGCCAATCTAATTATATTATCCTTGTGCATTGAGAAGATAATATGTTGTACCGACTGTACACTTCTAAATCTAAATTTTAATGTCACAGTGCACCTCTCGATCTAGTTTTTAATATCAGAACGTGTGTATTTTAAGCTAATTCATGATAGCGCTCACCGACCAGTCAGTGTAGTTCTTATCTCCTATTTCGAAACAAAAAAAAAAGAACTGAATTGTGAAGTATCATCGCTATATCCGTGAAATTTTTAGTCCACACACCGACTTCTTTGTCTGCATTACGTACATTCCTGACATGCTCCGATTATCAGTAACGGCGAGATGTCAGGAATTAGAAGAAATTCTATACTTTATTGTAGAAAGTTTTTATTATTATTAATATAAATATTTATTTACATGTATTTATCTAAATATATTAATGAAATTATTCATTCGTTTATTCATCCATTTATCTATCTGCCTTTTTTCATGTTTCTATCTATCTTTTTAGGTTCAAACGGAGAAAAGGGAGAGCCAGGAGAAAAAGGTGATAGAGGACTTTTGGGCTATCCCGGGGTCAAAGGTGAACCGGGTAAGTAACATCTGAGATATATAAAATGATATTATTAGTTGTACGGTCAGGTGGCAGGGGACTTAGAAACTTGATCACGGTTTTGGTGAATCATGTCTCCGCCATGCCTTCGGCTCGGGGTGACATGATTAACCACAGCCGTGAACAATGTCCAAAGTCCGCTGCCACCTGACCGTACATCGAATTTATCATACCACAAAGTTTTACCCTTTCAAAGCGCGTTAAGCGAAATTTTCCTGTATCATAATTTAAAAAATTTGAGTATGCTGACGAAATGGAAATTCCCTTCTGTGTGCCCCAATTCAATGAAAACTGACGTTACTAGAAACTGACGTCACTAAACCGTGCAGTTAGGTGCATAAATGTGCAGTCTGGTGATCGATAGACGCCGCCATTTTGGATGTTGTGTTGCACGTGTAGTGATGCTTACGGGGCACTTAAGAGGGAAATTATATATAATATAATGAAAAATATAGTTACCTTCTAAATTTCCAAGGAAAGGCAATTAAGTTACTATGCGTATGTCACATTCATTATCGTTTTCGTGTATCAAATGCGAATTATATGATAAAGTGCCTGGAAACAATTGAAAGAAAAACCCTGTAAATCCTATTTCGATTTTCAGGATTCCCGGGCGAAAAGGGAAGTATGGGGGACCCTGGACCACCAGGGGATATAGGGCCAATAGGACCTCGAGGTCCTGAAGGTAAGCGTTTTCAGTTTAGGTTATCCGTTTTTGTTTACTTACTGATTTCTGAAATCAGTTATGTGGACAGTTTTCATTAGTATTACTGTTCGGGACCGCTTTTTGAGTCTCAAAGCTGAACACCGTTGAGAACAAATGCCAAAGGAACAAATACCCCTAAAATATTGTGATCACATCATAAAGTATCGCGAAAAAGCTATTCGTATTTGGTGTAACCGGATTATCGCTTTACATTGTTTTTGCCTGTTATTTTAGCTAGGTGAGAAGACAATGCGTCAACAGGAGACAATTAACCCTAGGGCTCCTAAGAGAAACTCGAAGATCTTTTGCATACAGTGTAGATCAAGGACACACTGCATGGCTGATTTTGAAGCTGTACTGTTCGATAAAGACATACCTTTTCCATGAAATATATATGAAATTGCAAACCTTGCATTTGTACAATCGGCTTTGTACTTTAACTTTTATTTATTTTCAGGATAATGGTTAATAGATGTATTCTAAGGGTCATTTTTGACCTAAAACAGAGTAAAAATCTCAACATTAGGATTTGAAGGAAACAAAAAATGTAACACTCACATATAGAACTGTTACTTTCATTTCAGGACCTCCGGGTCCACAAGGACCTCCAGGTGGTACCAATGGTTACCGAGGAGTTCCGAGTGATGTTGGTTATATGGGCTACAAAGGGGATCGCGGAAGGGACGGTATCCCAGGAGTACCCGGATTAAAGGGTCAAAAAGGAGACCAAGGTGAAAGGGGACCACCAGGTTACGGCATTAATTGCATTTGTAAGTACACTATAGAGTGAAGTGAACTTGAACGTTACTAGTAACGTTACAGAATGTCCAAAGAGACAGTTTACAAAATGTCTATTTATTACATCTTTATGTTCTGCTAGATAAACGATACCGGAGATAGATGCAAGTTTTATTGTGTATCAGATTTAAGAATTACACTCATATACTTTTCAGAAAAGTATCAATGCACTTATAATGCCATATTTTGTCGATGACGTCAATTTTGTCGTTTGACATTTTCAAAATGTCTTCCCTTTTAAATGTTGCCGTATTTGCACTAGCTCTGTAAAACTGTTCATTACCTTGCAACAAGTGTCCACACTGAAATCCCCCACTTTTTTTCTCGGTGTTTCAATGGATTATAGATGCGTCCGTTAGCACTGGTCAGTGCACTCACTATTCTGATATACCCAGTGAAAGAAGTCATACGAATTAAGATCCGGACAGCGAGAATAATGTCTGGATCATGCATGATGGACCAACTCCACACAAAGCAAATGAGGTTTAGATGCACAATATGAAACATGTGGTGATTGAGTAATTTCCAAGATATGTCTAGAGGTGAAGCACTGTAAATAGTGTAACGTGGCCCATCCACAGCCCGTATGGATCTCAGTCCTTGTGATTTCCTTCTCTTGAGCTGTCTGAATTCATAAGTGCACTAACGAAAGCCAACAGTCACATCGAAGCTCTGCATAAACTTCAAAAGAGAAGTAAAAAGATCACTGTGAACCCTCGTCGTAATCTACAGTTTAACAGAGCGAATACAAGAAGGGAAGGACAAGAAGGGAAGGTTCAAGGTGGCAGACATCTTGAGAACACCATAAACTACTGAATTGACATCATGGACAAAATACATGCATGCTTTCTTTCGTAAAATCACAAAGATAGAGTAAATCTTGAAATTGATACAGGATTAAACATATCTACTGTCTATACCTACGCATGTTATTGTTGATCTTGTAGAACATACGGATATAATAAATAGACATTTAAACTGTTAACTTTCTTGATGGACATCCTGTACTATTCTAATGAATGCTACATGATGAATTATACATTTTAGTGGCTAACTTTTTCTACCATGGGACAGAAAGATATGCAAAACATGGGTAAACCCGTTCCTAAAAATAAACCATGATTCTTTGCACAAAAGTAGTAGGCCTTTGTTTTAGCTCATCTTAGCGAGTTTTTTCCATCGTCTGTCGTGTGTCGTGCGTCATTCTTCGTGCGTTGTCCATCGTCCACTTCTAACTTGTGTACGCTCTCGGACGAATTTAAAAATGGGTTATATCAAATCTAAAACTATACCCCTTGGTTAAATCTTAAGAGTCACATTGTAGGAGTACATTGTATACCGAGGTCATATCTTCAGTCCAGGACTTGATGATGTCTCGAATGACTCTGAAAATGAGTCGATTGAAAAAAGTAGGTCACTAGGTTTTGAAAAACCTTGTGTATGCTGTAGATGGCACGTTTTCTGTCCAATACTCATAAACTTTGTCAGAATAATTTTCTTGGAGACATCTTAGATTACTTTGAAACTGGATCAGGTCGGGTGAAAATCTTAGGGCAACTTTCAGATTAATACTAATGAAAGTTTGTCAGAATGTTTGTCTTGATGATATTTCGAACGAGTTTGAAAATTGGTCATATCGTTTCAGTAAGTCACCAGATTAACCCTTTGAAATAGCTTGTGATGCTCTAGAGGTGACATTTTTTGTCTAATACTTATCAAAAGTAGTTAGAATGGTTTTCTTAATGCTAAATAGCGTGAGATTGAAAATGGGTCGAATTCGGTAAAAAAAACTACGTTGCTATATCAAATCTTGGAAAAGATTTCTGTCCAGTACTGCAATAAATTGCTATATCAAATCTTGGAAAAGATTTCTGTCCAATACTCATGAAATGTGGTCAGAATCTTTGTTTTAATGATATCTGCAAAGGTAAAATTGGCTATTTGTGGATAAGCAGAAGGTCACTGAGAGAAATTCTTTAAAACAAAAAAAAAAAGCTTGTGTTCAAGATAATGCCAAATTTTTAACCATGAAAGCTTGTAAGAATGTTTGTCAGAATATCTCAAGAGATTGACGACGGATTATGTTCGGTTAAAAGGCTCAGCTGAGCGACTTCAGGGCCATTGTGGCCTCCTTGTTTTGAATGAGCCATGCTTCGGCCAAAGAGGGTTTAATGCATCTCCGTGATATAGTATGCAAAGCAAATAATCATATCGTCGGTTTACTTCCAGAACCTTGTAGCTACAGCTTGTTACAAGGTTTTGTTACGAGATTTTGGCAGTAAACCGACGATACAATCATGGATCCATAAAATCTATTACGTCTAAGATCCAACGATTATGTGGGCCAGACTGGTCCTTGTATGTGCAAAAAATTGACCAATGATATAGATGGATAATTTTTTAGAGATATATTGAATCTTCTTTTCACATGCTATGGCTCAAATGCTTCCTATGTTACCTTTACACGTTTCTTACTTACCGTTCGTCACTTGATGAGATATAGATCAAGTTTAGTATAATTTTTCTTAACTATGTTACCTTTAAGAATAGTTGATCTTGAAAGTTCCATTGCAAATGTTTCCCATTGATCAGCAATAGCCTTATAGTTAACCGTTTTCTACAAAGTCTCGTGATTTAATGACCTTGAAAAAATGCCCTTTGATGAGATCGTGGAAAAAGAAGAAAACACAATATCTCCTTTGCTAGAGTGTTTTCCTCTCTTTGGAAGACAAATCTAACCATTTAAGTAATATTTAAATGCCGTTAGTAGCTGTTTTCTATTTGGACAAGACTAAAATTTTAAGGACAGGTAAAATAAAAAGAGATATCGGAGACGGTTGTGGTGACCTTGGAAAACTCGTCCTTGCACATGTGCCGGTACTTACAGATGACTCAGGAAGCTCGTTTAGGTGTTCTGCAACCGTGACATAAATGCATGGTCCACTCTTTAACACCTTGTAATACATAATTTAAATTAAGTCGTACAAATACGTTTCCTGTTATTCAAAATGAAACTTTTGAAATGCTATCAAAAATAACCACTTTTGTGTACCTTTGCGATGTAGATATAACGGCAGAGATCGTGCCAACTGCTCTATATTGTGCCGTCGAATCTTGATCAAAGCTACAAAGATATTGAGATATCGTCACAAAAAACATAAAAAAAATCATCAACTGAAATGATTTAATCTGCAATGCAATCTTCATTGTGGAAATACATACGAGTATGGAACCCTCAGAAAGTGTTTGATTTAGACGGCTGCATATTAAGTACAGGCAAAATTCATTATTTTGATGTCCTTTTTTTTCAAAACAAGTCCACGTGTATATTTCAGGCGAAAAAGGCGACAAGGGAGAAAAAGGACTGCGAGGGTTAATTGGATTCACAGGCTATAAAGGTGAACCAGGTATGTAAATGATCAACAGTAATACTGAATCAAGCTAAGCTGAACCAAACTTTAGCCCAATGCATTATTTTGACAACTTCTGCGAACTGGAGTTTTGGATATTGGTTCAGTTGTCAGAACACATTTTTGCGAACATACTTGAAATGTTTGTGGGACACTCTGAGATGTATAACGGCAAACATTTGTAAAGTGGGTTTAGCTATTTCCGGCATTATTTGCTGAGCAGGATAAGGTGTAAGAAGCAACACTCCGGCATAGTTTTCCTGCAATAAGGGCCTATGTGTTAGTGGTACCACTCCAACATTTCCTGTTTTTGTGAGTCGGATTCGGAGTGCTTGGGTTATTGTCCTACCATGCCTAGTAGTTCAGAAATGGCGATGTTGATTGTACGAGATTATTCCAAAACCGTTTTCAGACCAGAATTGGAGATGTTATTATTATCATTTCAAATGGTTAGAAAAGCAGGATTGGAAATGTCACTGAATTCCTTTTGATATTGTTTTGTAAGCAATGCTAGAGATGTTACTCGTATTATCTTGACATCATTTGTGAAACAGTATTCAGTTTATCAGTGGAAAGGTTATTTTAGATTAGATGGTATTATTACGACATTTTTTTTGCAAAATCGGCTTGGATGTAACTGATATTATTCCGACAGACACTTTTTGCTGACCCATATTGTCGACATTTAAAGTAACATTCTGAAATTTTCTTAAAGTGCGGTTGGGATAAAAATGGTATACTTGCAATATTTTTGCAAAGCGAGTTTACTGGTTTACATAAGAATTATCGTCCCAACATTTCTATAAAACGAGGAAGGTGACTTGATGGTGTAACCATTCCGTTACTTTTGCAAAGCGAATTTCCAGGTGTTAAGGGTACCACTCTTGCTCATTTGCGATACAGTGTTTAGGTGTCCGAATAAGAGGCATCATTTTGACATTGTTGGAACGATGTATTGTCTTGTTTAGGGTATCATTCGTTTTTTTTTTATTTCACCTTAGCACAAAGTGCTAAAGGTGAGTTATTGTGATCGCCCTATGTCCGTCGTCCGTCGTCCGTCGTCGGTCAACAATTTCTTTAAACATCTTCTCCTAAAACACTGGGCCAATTTTCATGAAACTTGGCAGGAATGTTCCTTGGGTGAAGCTCTACCAAAATTGTTCAAAGAATTTAATTCCACCCGTAACTCTGGTTGCCATGGCAACAAAAAGAAAAAAAAAGAAATTTTTGAAAATCTTCTCCTCTGAAACTAGAAGGCGTAAAGCTTTGGTATTTCGTATGTTACATCTCCTAATGGACCTCTACCAAGTTTGTTCAAATTCTGCCGCTATGGTCAAAACTGGCCCCACCCGGGGACACACATTTGAGCTTAGGAACAAAGAAGAAAAACTTTAAAATTCTTTTCCTCAGAAACTAGAAAGCGTAGAGCTTTGATATTTGGTATGTTGTATCTCCTAGTGGACCTCTACCAAGTTTATTCAAATGATGTCCCTGGGTCAAAACTTGCCCCATCCCGGGGGTCACTAGTTTGAGCATAGGAACAAAAAAGGAAAACTTTAAAATTCTTCTCTTCTGAAATAAGATGGCGTAGCGCTTTGATATTTATTATGTGGCATCTCCTAGTAGACCTCTACTACGTTTCTTTAAATCATGTCCGTGGGATCAAAACTGGGCCCACCCCGGGGTTCACAAGTTTGGATAAAGGAACAAAGAAGGAAAGCTTTAAAAATATTCTCCTCTGAAACTTGAAGGCGTAGAGCTTTGATATTTTGTATGTGGCATCTCCTAGAAGACCTCTACTAAGTTTGTTCAAATTATGTCCATGAGGTCAAAATTGGCCCCACTCCGGGGGTCACTAATTTGAGCATAAGAACAAAGAAGGAAAACTTTGAAATTCTTTTCCTCAGAAACTAAAAGGCATAGAGCTATGATATTTGGGTCACAAGTTTGAGCAAAGGAACAAAGAAGGAAAATTTTAAAGATATTCTCCTCTGAAACTTGAAGGCGTAGAGCTTTGATATTTGGTATGTGGTATCTCCTAGTAGACCTCTACTAAGTTTGTTCAAATTATGTCCCTGGGGTCAAAACTGGCCCCGCCCAGGGGGTCACAAATTTGAGCATAGGAACAAAAAAGGAAAACTTTAAAGATTTTTGCTCAGAAACTAGAAGGCATAGAGCTATGACATTTGGCATGTACAATTCCTAGTAGACCTCTACCAGGTTTATTCAAATGATGTCCCTGGGGCCAAAACTGGCTCCACCCCGGGGGTCACAAATTTGAGAACAGTAACAAAGAAGGAAGACTTAAAAAACAAAATCCTCAGGATCTAGAAAGCGTAGAGCTTTGATATTTGGTATGTTGCATCTCCTAGTAGACCTCTACCAAGTCTATTCAAATGATGTCCCTTGGGTCAAAACTGGCCCCACTTCGGGGTTCACTAGTTTGAGCATAGGAACAAAAAAGGAAAACTTTAAAATTCTTCTCCTCTGAAATTAGATGGCGTAGAGCTTTGATATTTGGTATGTGGCATTTCCTAGTAGACCTCTACCAAGTTTCTTTAAGTCATGACCTTTGGGTCAAAACTGGCCCCGCTTATTCAAACATAGGAACAAAGAAAGAAAATTTTAAAATTCTTCTTCTCTAAAAATAGAAGGCATAGAGCTGTGATATTTGGCATGTAGCAATTCCTAGTGGATCTCTACCAAGTTTGTTCATAAAATGTCCTTGGGGTCACAAATGGCCCTGCCCCGGGGGCGGGGGTCACAGGTTCGAACATAGCAACAAAGAAGGAAACTTTAGAAATCTTCTCTGAAACTTGAAGGTGCAGAGCTTTGATATTTGGTATGCAGAATCTTGTAGTAGACCTCTACCAAGTTCGGTCATATGATGTCCCTGGCGTCAAAACTGGCCATGCCCCGGAGGTCACAGATTGGAACATAGGAACAAAGAAGGAAAATTTTAAAATTCTTTTTCTCTTAAACGGGGAGGTGTAGAGCTTTGATATTTGGTATGTAGCATCTTTGAGTGGACTTCTACCAAGTTTGTTCCAAGGATGCTGCTTTGGTTGAAAATGACCCAGCCCCGGGGACCACAAGTTCGAGCATAGGACAAAGAAGGAAAATTTAAAATTCTTCTTTTAAACTGGAAGGTGTAGAGCTTTGATATTTGATTACCCAATGTCCGGCGTCTGTCGCCTGTCAACAATTTCTTTAAACATCTTCTCCTAACCCACTGGCCCAATCTTGATGAAACTTGGAAGGGATATTCCTTGAATAAAGCTTTATTAAAGTTGCTCAAATAATTGAATTTCAATCATAAGCTTTAGTCTAAGGTGAGCGTTCCAGGGCCACTGGCCCTCTTGTTTTTTTTTTTTTTTTTTTTTTTTCGAAGCGGGATTCCAGGTGTTTGTGGTATCACATTGACATTTTTTTTGCAAAGCGGGCGTATCATTCCGGTATTTTGGCAAAAAGGAGTAGTGGATGTTGCCTCAAACTTGATGCACATAGAACTGAAAATGAAGGGACATAATTCCATATCTCCTTTTTTATGATCTTTGTGCTGAATATCGCACTCAACTTGTCAAATCATATTTCCAACATAACATATAATATTAAGATTGTTTTTATTCTGTAAACCTTTTTTCATTTGTCTATTCTAATCATACCCATTATCAAATTTGATTTTGCCCTTTTTCAGGACCAGAGGGCCGGAAAGGTGAAACAGGTATGTGTTATCTTAATTAAATATGAAAGATGTCAAACTCTCAATTGTTCTATTCATACACGTAATATTTAGTTGGCCATTACGTCAAGCCTATCAGCAATATCTCCTAGCGTGGTTCACACCATACAGCTCTAAGGACAAACTAATTTCCGCATTTCAACTCTGATTTTATCCAAATCTGGTGAGAATAGTATCAAATGAAAGGCGTTGTGGGATAATAAAATACGTCTGAAGAAGTACGCATGAAACATCACAGAAGTAATCTGTTCCTGAATTCAGACAGGCAATAGTTCGCTTCTTGAACGTGCCTGTATTCTTCAGGAGGCCATTATAAATTTATATTTTATTCTTTGACAGTTTATAGAAATGAAGCTATAGTCTAGTTATGTGCTTGTCACTAGATGTATGTGCTCATAGTTGAAAAATTTCTTCCACTCAAATTAAATACCAAATATGATTTGCATTAAACTATACTTTACAATCTTACTCCTTTTATTTTAATGTATAGATACATGTATATAGTTTTGCGATTGTGTGAGTAACTTTTTAACACCTATTTGCGTTCTTATTTTTTGAAAATGTCAAAAGGAAACATGTTACATTTAACAGGATATGGTAGAAAAGGCGAACAAGGGCCAAGAGGACCACCAGGAAAACTAGGACCTAAAGGCCAAAAAGGAGACTGTGACCGTAAGTTGGAGTATCGCATACCAGTGTTTAGATTTCTCTGGTAAAAAGATACCCAAAGGATTCCTTAAAAAATGAGGGTCAAACTTATGATAAAAAAAAATATGCGGGGTTAGACAGAAACGTGGCTCATTATTTTGTGCTCGGGTGAAAGAGTCTTCTCCTTTACCCAATACCAAATGACAATATTTTAGGCTTGTCCAAATCGAAAGCATTTGCAGACGAAAAAATAAAAGTGACTAAAAATTTGAAATTTGTTTTGAGAAGGGTAGAAAACATTGTGGGGAAAAAATGGTTACCAGCATTTTCTCCTTTTCCCACAATGTTTTCTAAAGGCGTCTTTCTGAGGAGCGTCAAAAGTAGGGATTGTATGGTCATGGGTTAAGGTTAAAATGAGACATTGACAATTTTACTTGTACAAAATTGAAAAAAGAAATTGATTCATCGAAGAGGAGTTTTTGCCATAGGGAAGATTATTGCAATTCCGTGATCATTATACCGAACAAGCCATCACATAATAATGTATGCATAATATATGTTTTGTCTGCCAACCTACTTGGTCATGAGGTCTTTAGACACGTAGAAGGTCGATACGTTTTTGCAGAGGCATTAAAAGCCGTTTAAACAAGGCATGGCTCAGATAATTGAATAGAAATATAATGACTATAGTTGTGCCTGTTTTCAGCGGATGATTTTTGTTTCTTACTCGGATTCATTTTTAACTTATTGCGTTATTTTTGACTGAAGGAAGTTGTATATTATTCTTTTTAACATTCCAATTCCAATTCAAACTGATTATGTAATTACAAACGATAATGTTAAGAAAGCAAAACTGAATGAATATGATTGGCTAAGATCATGAAATTATTTCAAATGTTGAAAATATCAAATCCTCGAGGATGACATTAAAGTTAAACATAAATTTTCCACATTGTTCTCACATTTCCTGAAAGAAGGAAAGAAAATGTTCAAATCGATTCTTTTTACGGATTCTTTTTTGTTAAGCTTGCGAAGAAGTGTGGCGGCAACTTGTAGCAGTTATTTTTATTACTCTGTCAACATGTTGAACATAGTGAGTCTAATTCGTCATAAACGGGTGCCCATAATTGGATTAGAGTGAGAAATAATTACATTGTAGGCTCGGTTGTCGACGCTATCTTTTTCCATAACTTGGCAGACGTCTGTTCTTGTCAATGTGAAATTTATATTACGCTAATTATCCCTCTTTTGTGTAGAATTGTTAAAACAATTTCAATTTTTATTTAATTACATCAAAGCTCGTTCAAACATAATACCTTATACAACATGTTTCATGCTCATGTAACATGACACAAGTAAAATAGATCGGCAGAGGTGCAAGTTACAAAAACCTTTTAGCAACTTTCCACATTCGTGGTCAGAACACAACTATCACAGGTTCCACCGCAATCCTCTCGAAGTTTACTAATATGATTACCTAACCGAACATACAAGTACCGGTAGACTCTGAAACCATTTTTGATGTTCATCTGTAGACATTAGAATTTGTGCCAATGACTTTGTTTACACATATTTATTCATTTTACATCGATTAAGAAACAAGTTCTTACCACTTTCACCAATCTCTCTCGATTCTTGTTCCTGGGAACCACACCAGTACTCGCGCGGATGTGTAGATCAATGAAAAATACCAATGTTGAGATCCGATCTCGGAACAATATGGTTACGAGGCCAAAGCTTTACCTCAAAACTCTGGACACCACTGGCCAATGACTTGACCTAGATAAATTTTGTTTCAGCTTTATCCCCAGTGACCTCGCTTTTAACCTATCATTAGTCGGCTATTTCAGGCTTTAGCGACCATACATGTACCTTGTTATCACTCCTGAGTCTAGTTGTGAAACTGTTGCCGTAAATACATGCTGAGTACAACTGCAATGCTGCAATATAAATATACTTCAGTAACTGTAACTTAAAAATGAGCTTGGTCAGCGCAAAGTAAGAATCGGTACGATTCCGGAATTGTCCTGCGCAAGGTAGGAATTCCTACTTTGTCCGCCGATTCTGGAATTGTTCCAGAAAACTCTAGAATTGTGCAGCGGAGTTATATTATGGTCTGCGGGCAAAATAGGAATAGGCTTGGTCAAAAATAAGAAGTCAAAGGGTGGTGCAAATTAGGAATAGTCAGACGGAGTACATGTAACCGAAGGGATTTCCGTGCAATACATGTAGAGGTAAAGAGAACGTGAATGTATTGTCTTGCAACTGAATATATTTCTACATTCCAACATTAATCAACTGAAGTGAAGCGACGAGGAATGTGTAGATCAACACTTCCATGCTAAACTATAAAGCATCGCAAGAAACGGAAAAAATGCTCGTAACCAACAATTCAACCTTGTCCAATGACGTATTTTCTTTGCTTTTATATATAGCTTCCGTCGTTTAAGCAACATCTAGTTTGTTTTCTTCAAATGCTATTATTTTGACTTGTCAAAAATATGTAGTGTGAAAGGAGTAAAATACAAAAAATCGACAATTCAAAGTTCTTTTTACCAGAGAAAATCTTACTGCGTAGATGCAAGATCAGATTGCACCTCCAGTGCTTATTTCGATTATTAGCATTTTCTCGTTTATCCACAACGTTTGCACCAGTCTTCTTCCTCATGGTTATTAAATCTTTGGATCGTGTAGTATAGAATAAATTTTAAAAAATGATTTAAAGATTTTGCTTTCCTTTTCCGACAAGTTGGTGTTTATCGGTTTCCTAGGTTTGTCCTTTGTAAATTTTGCCTTTCTAACACTTAAATCTTATTTTTTTTCCAATTGGGTTTTCATATTTCTTTAATAGCAGAAAATGGTTCGGTAATATTTTTTTAAGTCATCTTTGTTGACATTAACCAAACTTTCAAAAACAAGAAAAAAAAAACCTACTGATACAAGGTGAAAGACCATCTCTATCCGACACAGTATGTAGTTTTATTATATGCCTAGCAGTGAAATCCTGGAATATCCCAGTGTAATAAATTTTGACATCATCACTAGTGACGATATCAACTTTCACTTTCACTTCCTGCTGTAATTTAGGATTTTTTTCATTAAGCACTTATAGATAGTTTTTGTTGTTTTTCAAACAAAAAATTGAAAATGATAATGTTAATAAGGTATATAATAAATAGAATAATCAACTGGTTAGTTTTTATATGAAAAACATCTCACTCGGATGCGTTGCCAGGTGTAAAAAAAACTCGTGCTGCACAGTCGGTTTTTCAACGCCTAACAACGCATCCTCATGAGATATTTTTCATATAAAAAAATAACGAGTTGATTATCCTCTATATTTCACACTGACTGTGAATGAATGATAATTTCTCAAGATGTAAGAACTCAAAAGATACTCTTCGTATCAGAAATAAATTGTAATTTAGAAATTAGCAGTGCCGTTTAGACAAAAAACGCTAGCTACAAATTCAGTTGTTTTATTAAAAATGTAGATGACTATAAGGCTGCCTTTTGTGGAAAGATGCGACAGAGTAGATTAGTTATTTTAGCCTAAGACCTACATTGTTAGCTATTCTGTGAAGCATTCTAACGAATACACCCCTTAAATAATGAAGGGTTTTCCTTTAAATTTTCTAAATCTAACACTTCTGTTACACGCTGTTTTGAAATTATAATTTGACTATACTGAAAAGTTTTCTAATCATTGTATTTTGCCGTAAATATCGTGGGAATTACTTCAGCTAGTTCAAGCTTTGAATGGTGAAAATGTTATGTCATTTCCATCCGTCTTTCATACATAAAGGCCAAGGAAAGTGTTAATTATTTAAAGTTGTGTTGTGGCTTTCTACACCATGACCATGGATTTTAACCCTTTACTCCATAGATACTCATTTCTACATATTACTTGTAGGAGCCTTTGGAAAACATTGTGGCAAAAGGTGAAATTGCTCGTGACGAGCAATTTCACCTTTTGCCACAATGTTTTCAATCCTATCGAAAGGTGTCACATACACATAAAAAACGGCTTCATCCTTGCTGTTATTTAGGGTCAATTAGAGGTACCATAGAAATGCCTTGAGGTAAGGGGTTAAATAACCATTCTCAACATTGAACAAACTAAATTTTGAAAATAATTATTATTCATAATGGTTTTTTTTTTTTTGTTTCAGTTTGGGAGAAAGAACGACGTGAATGGAGAATTGTGAATCCAGAACAAATGAATCAAGGTAGGAAATTTAAAAAAATAAACTTCTTTTAATCATGGTTTATCGTTCAATGAGGTTACGAGTTATGGTTTACAACAGATAATTCATAAGGGTGAGAGCCCGAGTGGTTCAGTCATTGAGCCTCATAACTCACAACCGTCGTTAATTGAACGATACACCACGATAGAAAGATTTTTTTTTTTCGATTCTAACATGACCTACTCTAAATCAAATGAAGTTCATACTAAGTGCTTAAGAGTGGATGTGAATAATATTCCCTTTAATTGGCCTTGAATTAACCATGGCAGTTACTGTTACTAATCGAAACAAAACGTCATTGCTCAGTCTGTAAATATATAGAGAATCAAAATTTGAATTAAAAAAACTCAAACTTCAAAAACAACATAAGAAAAAAATGCACCGTTTTATTGTTATTTTTTTCTCAAATGACACAGAAAAATGAATGTATTGTCTAGCATTCGTATCGCAGTCACTTCGAATGCTCTGATTATTACTCCGCCTACTTCGAAATCCATCTCTAATACAACGATGGCCGATTAAAAAAAAAAGACGAGGGCGACAGCAAAAGTTAAATTCTTCTGTCATGTTGAATAGACGTTGAACTTACTTTTCTGATAGACAGGTCGGGTCATTGATGCTTTACGCCCCTTTCAGCTTCATGTCAGTCATAACACGGCTACAGCCACATATTCATTTATGTCATGGGTTTTGTTGGTGTAGAGCCAACTCCCTTCCTTCTGAAACAAATTTGCAGGGCACAACTTTGAAACATCCTGGTGAAAAGGATAAAAATAAATGGCGATTCATCATGAGTGTTTTGAGAGCGAATCAATAAGCGTATCCGTGAGTAATACTGTAATACCGATCAAGAACCTGCACTCTGATCGTCGATCTACACAGTCCAATACAATAAGAATTTCTAAAATCTTAACCCGTTACAACGCAATCCCTACTTTTGACGTCCCTAAGAAAGAAGCCTTTTGAAAACACTATGGAAAAAGGAGAAAATGCTGGTAACCAGCATTTTCTCCTTTTCCCACAGTGTTTTCTACCCTTCCCAGAACAAATTTCTATTTTTTAGTCACCTTTATTTTGTTGTCTGGAAATGCTTTCAATTTGGACCAGTCTAAAATTTTCTCGTGTGGTAAAGAGTTAAATCGCATTTTTTGACTGTAACAATCGGCTTATCTAATGTATTAATTAGTGCTAGAGTCGAATCAAAGTCTCTATTGACGACAGTCTTCTAGACACGTTTCTCAGTTTGGAATCTTTAAGAGAGTGGGGAGCAGGTGTGTTTTCTCTGAAACGAGACTGTTTTCTAGTAAAGCAAATTGGAGAAGAAGAACGAGAAGTCTGTTCTTGAGATCTCTTAAAAGTACCGTGAACTCTCAACCTCCTGTACGTAGCTTTTTTCTGTGTCTTGTTTTACACCACTTTTCAAAACATTGTGACATTGTAACGAGTAATTTCTCATTTTCTCACGATATTTCCACACAAACTTATATTTTCATTTTTTGGCGTTGATTGCCTGTACTTAGGTCAGATGATTTCATGTTCTTTTGCTGCCACGTTTTCTTTCATGGGGTTCAACGTAAGGAGTCACAATTAACTCGTGTTAATCATACAGTTAAGTTGTTATTAACCGAATTAAGTGGACTGTTTTTTTGTAAATATTTTTCACATTTTAACCCTTTTTTTATGAATCAATATTTTGTACCATTACGAAAACAGATTTGTCTAAATTCATTTGCAATACGACTGAACCTATCAGTAGTGTAGATCAGACTGCATTTGCAAGGCTAACCTTGCCTAACCTTTCCGCAAAATTTATCTCAAGTCCAATATGACAGGTTATAGGTTCATGATTATGATGTATAATTGGTCTTTCCAAAGCGCACTCTCTTCAAGTCCTTTCTAGGTTAAATTTATATAGCACGGATTACACTAGATATAGGTGCTAATTAATGTAAACTAATGGATTAATACTGATCTTTATCTTGTCTAGTCTTAACCGGAAAAAAGGCTCGATAGTTACTCCTCTGAATATCATAGACTGAAAAAGAAAACTATTTAATATCAAATTTTTACTACTCATTGTCACTTTAATTGGTTCGAAACATTCAATTTTCAACGTACTTCCAGCATATCAAACTTTTAATAACAGATCTATCGAGTTCATCTAAATCTGCAAATGTTCAATGCTGCGATGCCGTCATGAATTACACATTTTCTACAAATGAAAGAGTCAGTTTTATCGCGCACGATGCACAACTACCAATGAAATGGGCATTCAATAGATACGCAATATAAAATAAATTGGAACTAATACGCTTCGCGGTTTCATACAGTGTGATTAGGTTTTGTTTTCATACCCCCGTGAAAACAAAAAGAAAAAAGTCTTCACTCCTTGGACATCTAGCAAAGTACTAGTATACATATATAAATCTAATTCTATGTTTAAAGGTGGGTATTTAGATTTCTGACATCTATCCAAATTGAAGAATATTTATATCACTGAAATTTTTATAAAAAAAACAATACAAATCATAAAATTACCCCAAAAAAGCTTCGTCTGCGTATTTCCGATATATAAATGAGCAAGTTGCTCACGTAAAAATAGATCATATTTCCCGTCGATGTCGACCTGGACCATAGTAAATCTCTAATTTCTCTTGTTGTCGAATGGTTTTCAACTACTAGGGTGTTATGACTGAAAATTAAAGGCTTTGGAAGTATAAGGATGATTTTTTTTGTATTTTTGTAAAGTTTTTGTCCCAAAATATAAATCCATTAAGAAAACTGGTGTATTGAAATGAACATTTTATACAATAAAGCTCTACATCTTTCTTTTCTTATTTTCATGCTATCCATTAGTGCAAAATATGTGTGCGATATCCTGGCAGTTTATTTATTCAATTTATCCTTTCACAGAGTACCACGACATGATTGACGTACCTCAACAGGATTATCAAGCGGACACGAAAAAACCAACAGGTAATCATCTTTAGACAGATTCCAACAACACAGTAAAAAAAATGAATAAGCCATGCTCTTTGAAAAGAGGGTTTAATGCACTCGCTAAAGGGGTGACCTGTCTTGAAAATGTTTGCTGTTTGTACATTTTCCTTATTTCCATGGACAATTGTACCTCACAATTCAGTCGGCTCTAAGCAAAATATATTTAATGGATTTGTAATTAATCTATGACATCCTTAGTATATTTATGCAGTTTATGTTCAGTAGTAGTAAAACACTTTTGCTATCCCAGGCACAACTTCTTTGCACAATGACACTACCGTGTTTACTATTAGTAGTGCGGAAATCCGTAGAACAATGCCCAAAACATTCTCTCACGTAACCAGCACCGAAAACATGAATTTGACCGGGATTTCCAGATTACATTTTATTTGTTGCCTTAATATGAATTGTTGATGATATCGGATATTCTTTTATAATTTCTTTTTATACCCATTGCAACCTAAAGATTATACCTTGCTCAGTATAATTTGTCTACAACGATTGACTTCAAACGATCCCGTCGTATATTTCCTTCAGGTTGAATTTCACTCGCACTTTACCTAATAGTACGGTCACAATGTGAAACTGCGGCCTTCCGATTTTCTGACATGGGTGGATTCTTAAAGTTACATGCCGCTGGCCTATGTTTTGCGAATCGGTGCGAGTGGTTTTAAATAACTGCCAGTATAAGGCCGCCTAACAGGTTCCGGGCGGCACCAGGCAGAATTCCAAGTTCGAGGGGTTTGGGACGTCATCATGTTGTTGGCCGGTGGCAGTTAAGCGACAGGCCGGCAGCCGTCAGATTTTACCTGTCACCGCCCGGCGACCTGGCGGACACCGGCCATTTATAGTACGGTCACAAATCAGTAAATGCCGCCTGCTGGCTTAGTAACTGCCAGTTTTCACACAAATTCAGCCAGTGGCAGCTCGGTGGCAGGCACAATCGGCAGGTGGTATTTTAGACGCCGCTAGGACACCGCTGAAGTTTTAAGAAAAAGTTAAATTTCTGTCTGCCACCGACCCCTATTTTTGAATTGTGCCTGTCGTCAGGGCGCGGTCCGGGCGTATTTCGTGGTCGTGCGGTGACTATCAGGCGGTAGACGGGCTGCAGCACGATTTTTACTCGGTCGTGGGGTTTGGGGGCCTTAAAACTTAGGCCTGAGATCGGTAGGAACTAACTGCCATTCTCCAGCCTGCGGCCTGCTGCCGTTATGCTACCACCATGCCACCGTACGATTTCAAAATATCTGCCGGCGGCAGGGCGGAGATAAAAAAGCAGCTGGGAGGCGGCTGTCGGTATTGGTGGGTGACAGGAGGGTGATCTGCCGAGTGTAGACTATTGGGCTCTTGAAAATAAATCCAAGGCCATTCATCCTACAGAAATAATCGTCATGGCGATTCTAATAGCTCCAGACCGACTCAGAAACTTGCGTATTGCTGTGGTCTAGGCTCTGGTCTCTTGCGCTTTGGTGCTGGCACCTTGTCCTTCCCCTTGCCGCCGCCTTTAGCGGGCAACTTGTGGAAAGAAAAATTCATGTGAATTAGATCTTTTTATCTTGTGGTTGATATCAATGAACACTTTATAGTGATACGAGAGCAATTTAGGTTTATATATCCCCGATAATCTAGTCTGCCGCCGTCAAATTATCGCGCAGACGCCGGCCGGTGGCAGTTCGAACGCTCGATCGCCGACCGGTGTCAGGTGTAAATGGCCGGTGTCCGCCAGGTCGCTAGGTGGGAGCAGGTAAAATCTGACGGCTGCCGGATTGTCGCCTACCTGCCACCGGCCAACACCCTGATGACGTCCCACACGCCTCAGACTGCCTGGCGTCGTCCGTTACCCGTTAGGCGTCCTCTTTCTGGCAATTATATTTGTGACCACTCGCACCGATTTGTAAAAAATCAGCCTGCTGCATGCAACTTTAAGTCTAACGATGTGTAAAAATCGGCAGGCGGCAATTTCACATTGTGACCGTCGCGTTACATCTGACACCGGCCGGCGATCGGGTGTTCTAACTGCTACCAGTCCCAGCGGGTTATTTCTCTACGTATGATAGTGGCCCGGGTCATTCCTCTACGTAGAGGAATGACCCATGGGTCATTTTTGTAGGGGAGGGTCATTTCTCTGCAATACACCGGCGCCCGCCCAATAATCCTTGGCAAGGCTGGTTTACGGGAAATGTATAAACCTAGACAGCTTTCGTATCACTACAAAGTGTTCATCATTACTATCAACCACAAAATAAAAAGATATAATTTTCAAGATTTTTTCCTTCCAACAAGATGCCCCATAAGGGCAGCGGCTAGGGGAAGGACAAGATGCCAGACCGGAAGTGCAAGAGACCAGAAACCAAGCCCAAGTCTCTGAGTCTCTCTGGTGCTATATGAATCGCCATGACGACTATTTAGTATGGTGAATATCCTCGGATTTATATTCAGGGGCCATCGTATCACCTTCAAATACCGACAGCCACCTCCTAGCTGCCTTTTAATCTTTATCCTGCCCCCAGCAGATACTTTGAAATTGGACGGTGGCATGTCAGTAGCATAACGGCAGTAGGCCGGATGCTGGAGAGTGGCAGTTAGTTCCTACCGATCGCAGGCCGACGTTTGAAGGCCCTCGAACCCTACGACCGGGTAATAATCGCGCGGCAGCCCGCCTGTAGCTTAATAGCCATCGTGCGACTACGAAATGAGCCTGTCCTGCGCCCTGACGACAGGCACAATTGGAAAATATCGGCCGGTGACAGATAGAATTTTTAACTTTTTCTTAAAAGTTCAGCGGCGTCCTAACGGCGTCTAAAATGCCGCCTGCCGATCGTACCTGCCACCGGCCAAATTTCATTGAAAAATGGCATTACCGCGCAGGTAGGCGGCACTTAGTGTTTCGTGACCGTACTACAAGAGACGAGTACACGGGAAGTACTGTTTCTTTATCGTGAACATTTTAAAACATGAATACAGTAATTATATGACGGGGATTCAGACAGTTTGTAGAACGAGCTATATATATATTCAGCAGCAGACTATATATTTATCATTGTTTTTCAATATAGTTCCCATTTACCTCGATGCATGTAGCCCACATTTCTGTCAAACTGACTATGCCCTTAAGATAGAAATCTTTGTTTTTGTCCTCAAACCATGCTTCTGTGGCAGCAATGAGTTCATCATCACGAAATCTGGTTTCCCGCAAATGGGATTTTAAAGTTCTAAATAGGTAATAATCACTGGGGGCCAGATGTGGAAAGTAAGATGGGTTATTTAATTGTTCAAAAATGCAGCTTGTGCGATCCTTGACTTGTGCTCAGGAGCATTTCTATGAAGAAGTAACACACCTGCTCAACTGCCCCCTTGTTTTTCCTTTAATAGCAACTCGCGGTTGCTTTATAAGATCTGCATAGTAAGCCCCAGTGATAGAGATTCCAGCAGGTTATAATTCATCAACGAAACACCTTTAGAATCCCAAAACACAGTTGCCATGACTTTGCCAGCGGGTGGTTGAGTTTTGAATTTCTTTGGAGGGAAGAGCCAAGGTGCTTCCATTGCATGGACTTGTTTTCGGTTTCTGAGTCCCAATCATAAATCCATGTTTCATCACCAGTCACTAAACGTAAATGGAAGCTGTCTGGATTCTCATTAAACATGCCGAGAAGCTCCCGACTTTACTGAACTCTTTTGAAGCGATCCTGCACATTAAGGGGACCCATCTTGCTGATACCTTTGACATCCCAAGACGTTCATGGATAATCAAGTTTATACTTCCATGTGAAATATGTCCCTCTCTAACTCTGTCATCAATCTTAATTTGGCGATCATTCATTATGAGGGTCTCAACAGAAGTGATCGTTTCGTTTGTGATGACATCAACTGGCTGACCTGACTTTGGACTTTGGGTCATCCTCCAGTGAGCTGCGCTATGTTTAAATTTAGCTAACCATTCTCCCACTGTTGAATAACCAGGGCTACTATCACCGTCTACTTCAGACATTCGCCTGTGAATTTCTTTGGCATTTGTTCCCTCTGTCGTAAGGAACTTTATAAGGGAGAGTCAGAAAGTTCATAGAACAGCGTACTGGGTCAAGCGTAACACAACATTTCATTCCGTATTTTGACAACACAATATGTCATCACTTTGAAAAATCACTTGTTACAACATTTTTTGTGATTCTCAGATGTATTGCAAGTTACTGCCCATCAAGCAATGATGCAACATCAAAATGTTAAGTTTAGGGCAGCAATAAAGTTCCTTACAAAAGAACTTAATTATCCATGAACATATTGTGATGTCAAAAGCATAGGCAAGATGGGTCCCCACACACCTCAATATGCGGGATCGCTTCAAAAGAGTTCAGTCAAGTCGGGAGCTTCTTGGCATGTGTAATGAGAATCCAGACAGCTTCCATTTACATTTAGTGACTGGTGATGAAACATGGGTTCATCATTGGGACCCAGAAACCAAAAAAAGAGTCCATGCAATGGAAGTACCCTGGCTCTTTCCCTCCAAAAAAATTCAAAACCCAACCACCCGCTGGCAAACCATGGCCTCTGTGTCTTGGGATTCTAAAGATGTTTTGTTGATTAATTATAAACCTGCTGGAATCCCTAGCTCTGGGGCTTACTATGCAGATCTTATTAAGCAACTGTGACTTGATTTTAAAGATTAAAAGGGGTAGTTGAACCAAGGTGTGTTGCTTCTTCATGACAATGCTACTGTGCACAAGTCAAGGATTGCACAAAGTGTTATAATTTGCGAAGGTAAGTTCGTACAACTAAATCACCCATCCTACAGTCCAGATCTGGCCCCTCAGTGATTATCACCTATTCAGAACTTTGATATCCCATTTGCGACGGAACCAGATTTCGTCATGATGATGAACTCAAGGCTGCAACAGAGGCCTGGTTTGAGGACCAAACACAAAACTTCTATTTCAAGGGTAAAAACAGTCAGAAAGAACGGCGGGCAAAGTGCATCGAGGTAAATGGGGACTATATTGAAAAAACAATAATATAATATATAATCTGCTGCTGAAATATATACCTCGTTCTACGAACTTTCTTACTCCTCGAGCTCCACTGTGTACTAGTAATATGTTTATGATTCATACTAATACTCTGTGCGCAAAGGGATTAATGCATCTGCCTAAAGTTCCGATTTAGGTCATAGGCTAAATCAATTAGCTTTTGGTCGTCAGTATTTGCAAGTCAAAAGAATATTCTACCCCATGATACAGCGGGAGGTTCGACAAAATGCATGTTATAGATTACAATCATGTGATGACTTGCTTGGTATCGTGCATCATGGAGATGCATTCAGCTTTATTTTGGCAGAGCATGACTCAATTTTCCTTTTTTTTGTGTGTGGGGGGGGGGGGGCGGGTCACGTCTCGATTAAAGTCGCTTAACTTTGTTGAATTAACACGTAGCTGAAAGTGCGAGAAAGAGTAAATTGCCAAGCAGTCAGATAGTTTGTGTTAGTCAGAGTGTATTTGCATTTTGAATTTATGTCTGTATTTCAGAATCACCTTCCAGTGGAACCACCTCAAACGCAAAAGACATTTTTAAAAATATACATTTAGTCGTGTTTTCAATATTCATATTATTCTTTATTCCTGTATAGACCAGTAAGTATATCTATCTCATTGGCCTGCAACATTAGAAAAAAAGCATTTTGATATTTACATAAAGTGTCGTATTGGATCATTCAGCGCAATCCGCGCAGGCAAATTCAAAACGACATTTTCCGTCCTTAAGTAATTTCGGTTGAGCGCTAGTATACTGAAGGACAAAATCTAATGTAGTCGTAAAGTGGCGTCTCGGATCAGCCTGCGCGGACACCTTACGCAAATGTCCGAATGCTTCTTTTCTACATGTAGCAGGCCTTGTTATATAATGATTTTCTGCGTGTGTGCAACTTCCACACCAATTTAGGGATTATTAAACATGGAAAGCTGAATCTATTTTTGCAAGGTTTTAATCATTAAGCACATATCTTTCTCTCTCTCTCTCTCTCTCTCTCTCTCTCTTAATGATCTATCAGAGATCAGGTTTTAAGGTCAGTGCTTTATGTAGAGATAAGTAGACAAAAGAGAAAAAGTATTGCAGTTATCGTTTGTCTGACTGATTTTGACATAAATGTCTATGCTGATTGATGTTTTAAAGAAACATCTATGTGTTTCGAGACGAACTTCCATTACCGTTTTGATCCGGCCTTCAATGGCGATCAAAGGTTTACAAGTGCAATTGAAAACAACACACTTCTTACAAAAAGATGCATAATATGAAGAATAAAATAGCTCAGGATGGGAGACATGTATAAACCTTACGCGCTTTATGCATTTCAGCAAACTCATAAGTGTATAACTAACATAGAATTTAAAGGGGCACAAGTGATACCTATATTCTGGACATAAGTTTACAATATTTTTTCTTCGTGCGTTTTTCAAAGTATATTTACTCGTATTGGGGTTTTATATATATAAAGAAATGCAAGCGAAGCCCTCCGGTATGTAGACATACAAGGTTACCTATAGTTTCAGCCTTCCACAAACCATGCAAATTTGATATCTCCGGTACCAGACATTTTTTTATATTGTTTTCATTTAAAACATTTGTACATGTTTTACTTCAATACCTCATGTTTTGTCTTTGTATTGTAGATGCTCATTCTTCTATTTCAAAAAAGTACCATTGGCCAGGTGTCGTGTGATGTCATATTCGACCCACAGATAAGGATAGCCGAATTTGAAACCGAAAGAATAACATTTAACTTTGAACATTATCAAGTTGTGTACGATCCTTAAAGATGATATTGGAAAAAAAAACATCATTCACTGAAAGCTGAATTCAAGTGTAAAACTATATTTGAGAGAGGCAATTTCTATCTAGCGGTCTGAGTTCACTGTCGTTGTCAAATAAATGAGTACTAACTGGCATTTTGAATCGCTGGACAGCCTGTTTTGTGGCCACTTCTAAGAAGAAAGCAGCCTGTAGGAAACAATCATAAATTCAGTTCCAGAGATGCTGAAATATGCGGAAAAGCACCTGTAGGCATTTCTATAGTGTTCTCAGGTGCTTGCTTGCACTGATTCATTGTAACTACAGTTATACAAATTTAATATATAATTAAGATAGAAAAAGGAAATAATCTCTCAGTTAAGTGAAAAAGGAATTTTCAATCTTAAATAATGGAATTACCATGCTTTGTTTATTTCAGTGCTGAAAAAAGTCCTAAACTTGGTCATGTCTTTAGGTGCAATGTTTTATAAAATTATTGCTGTCACAAGATGATACACGGTAATACCGGTTTCATGCGATAAACCAAGCGCGGTATTTAAAAAGTATTATGAGCTTTCTGATTACCTCTTGCAAGAACCTTTGCTTCTTTCAGCTAAAACACCCTTTGAAAACATTGTGACAATAGGAGCAATAATAGCTGATAATGATCATACACATGAATAATATTGTACGAAATTGGGTGTAATGCATCTGTCAAAACGTATCGACCGATGTCAACCTGCGAAATCTGCGAGGGCTTAGCAGTGTCGCACCGTTTTGCTTTTGGTAATTTTTCCGCATGCCAAATGACCATTCCATATCATGGGTCAGTCGGTTATTAGACAAACTGGATCTGACCTATCAATAGCATGCAATAGCTCTTGGTATAAAGCATCAGGCAATGGCATTAAGTCAATAATGCTTATATACCAAGACTTAATACATTTTAGCGCCGCTAACATGTATGAAGTCTTGGTGTAAAGCTTTATTGACAACGGTCTATTCAAAGTCGTCTTTTACAAGTTTGTCCTAGATATATTTGAATCTTAGTTTCCAATTGAAATAAGTTCAGAATAAGGAAGCGCCGTAAGTCTTTATTATAGCAATATGGTGAAATAAAATATCCATCGATTTAAAGGCATTTTTTTTTTTTGTATCTTTTGCATAATATTTTTGACACATTTTGTTTAAAAAGAATGATAACAGAAAAAAAACTCCAAATTTATTTTCTTACTAATGGGTAGCACTCATGATTAAAACGTATACTGAAAACTGCTTTCAGCTGCATGATACCGAATGATGTCTTGAAAAAAGCAACGACACTGAGACTGAGTTCAATGAATCTGGCTGGTGTAAAAGTAGCAAAACTCCAGATAAAAGGGATGATTTTGATTTTTTTTAAATAAAAATAGTAGCTATTCTTCTCATGTTATGGGTACTCATTAGAATCGTTTCGTCGAGACGATTCAAATGAGTACCCACGACATACGCTTTGTATGAGAAATAATGGATTTAGAATACCATACTTTCTCCTTATGTGGAGGGATGAGTTAGGCATGTGTAACTGGGAACAACTTTGTCTTGATTACACCTCCAGAATTGAATTCTGTTTTTGAAAATCAAAAAAGCTATATAAACTTATTCGAAAGACTTTTTAGAGGCTGACTTTTTTTCTAAATTATTGTTTGTAATTAAATACACGTACTTATCTCTCTTTGATTAGAATCTAGAAAATACATAAGCGTAAGTATTTTGCAAAAAACAAAGAGTTTGAGATGAGCAAAAGTAACGTTATAACTAATCTAATTATAGGTCATTATTCAATTAAATCCATTCTTTCAATGCTGTCCAAGAAGCATGATCTGTGCCATACCTTGATATGAAAAATATGTGGGGGCCTGATAGTACTGAAGGTATTTAGGTAGCTCTCATCTTTGCGAGCCAAGTTTACGATCACTACGTGGATCTTACCTTGGCTGATTGAGCCCGATTTCGAGATTCCTGCAATGCGCCCTCTATTGGATGCTGGTTATTACTCCCCTTTACATCATGTTTCTAAAAGCAAATGAAATATAGTTTTACAAACCGCTTACGAATACACATGAAGCGATAAGCAGACATTCACGTGGGTTTCCATGTTTTACCTATTATTCGAAAGGTAGAGACCGTGTTCTATTTTTATCAAAGATGAAATGCTACGACCGATTTTATTCGATGCAGCTAGAGCTGGCTGCATCCAATGAAAAGGTGTATCGGGGGGTTGCAAAAATCAAGCTCAATCCGCCAAGGTAAGATCCACGTAGTGATCGTAAACTTGGCTGGCGAAGATGGGTAGCTCTATGAAAGCGACATCGGGCTAGAACGTGGCTCCTTAACCACAAATACTGATAACGTCAAACGGTATTTTGCATACGAAAATAAAGTTTGTATGCATGGAATTTAGGTAATATCTTTATCATATCGAGGAGCAGCCAACAACTACTTATAGACTTTTTACGGTTGTGACATGTATTTTTATATGTTTGTATTAAGAATGTTTGAATTATCTAATTATGGTCAGACAGTTATGTTTGATGAGCTTATTTCATTTTGTATATTTGTTTCCATTTGTGTATAACTATGTTACATTTGAATGTGAACTCTAAAGCTGCAATATAATTCAAAATAATAGTTCCAGCCAATGATATATCCGAACATGTCGCAACTTAACTCTTTACCACATAATCCCGACTTTTAACACCTCTGTGAAAGAAGCCTTTCGAAAACATTGTGGGAAAAGGAGAAAATGCTGGTAACCAGCATTTTCTCCTTTACCCACAATGTTTTCTTTCTTTCCTAAAACAAATTTCACTTCTTTAGTCACATTTATTTTGTCATCAGCAAATGCTTTCAATTTGGATCGATCCGAAATGTCGTCGTTTGGTAAAGAGTTAAAAGCCATTTTCAGGGAATAGAATTCACCATAGCGAGAAGTGTAGATCTAAAATAAATATGCACGTTTTTTGCATTCTCATCTTGATCTACACAGCCCGTAAAAGCTTGAAAAGTCTAGATAAGCAGCTTCAGAATTATGACGTTATGTATACATTTATATATTATTTATACAATTGCTTTATAAAACGGTACCAAAATCAAAGCGAAGTCAAGACATGGAGGTAACAGGGTAGACTATTTTGTCCTTCGGTGTTCCTTGTAGGTTTTGTTTGTTGAACCAGTTGGAGTCTGCATTTATGTTTCATCACAATGTTAGTATTTCAAATGACTGAAATTGATCAATAGATTCAACTTTTATTTAATACTTTACCAAACGAAAAAATTATAGAGCAGCCCAAATTGAAGGCATTTGCAGACAACAATGTAAGTATGGCTCAGAAGTTGAAATTCGTCTTGGGAAGGGTAGAAAACTTTGTGGGAAATGGAGAAAATGCTGGTTACCAGCGTTTTCTCTTTTTCTTACAAAGTTTTCAAGACGTTTCTTTTTCAGGGTTGTTAGAATTCAAGATTGTGTGGTAACTGACTTCTTTTCTTAATTGTAATAGAGGTGAGAGGCGAACACCGCCGGAACGAAGGTTTGCCTCAACTGGGAATCGAATTTACAACCACTAAGCTAATCAATAAGCTATTCGTGCTGGCCTCTGAGCTTCGTTGAACCGATTTGGCTCAAGAGATGGGAGGTTTGTGTCTGTTACATAAACTCTGTGAACACGTAACAAGCGGTTATCAAATTTGAACGCTTGACATCCTAGATGAGACTGTGCGTTGAAAAACATGAAGTATTTTGCCAGTGTACAAGTCTTCATATATGAAACCATTCTATATTTTTGCAACGTTTTAAGCAGAAGACTTTAGCTAGTTCCAGAAGAAAAAGTAGACAATCTTCCGATTGGCTATTCCATTTGATTTACCCTTTACTCCATAGATACTCATTTCTACGCATTGCTTGTAGAAGCCTTCGGAAAACATTGTGGCAAAAGGTGAAATTGCTCGTGACGAGCAATTTCACCTTTTGCTGCAATGTTTTCTATGCTATCAAAAGGTGTCATATACACATACCAAACAGCTTCATCCTTGTTGTTATTTAGGGTCAATTAGAGATACCATAGAAATGCCTTATGGGGTAAAGGTTTAAAAACAATACAACTTTGCAATGTAGGAAAAGAACATTAAAGAGACTTAAACAATTAAGAATTGATTAGTAACACTTACTCTGTCAGATAACTTAAAAGAAACCTTCAAATCAACGGTTGAAAATCTGCATTGGACTCTTTCAAAGATATTTTTGGGGGAAGGATGTGTCTATATCGGACACAGTAGATCAAAGATCAGGCTGCACATTCTATGCAGTCTGGTCTTGATCTATTTCGTCTGCAAAAGGCCCTGAGTCGTGCAATTGACTCTCGAAAAACCTCAAAAATTGACTCTTTCATAGTAGTTTTTTTTTTTTTTTGGGGGGGGGGGGGCGGGGTAAAGATATGTCTATACATGACACTGTAGATTAAAGATCAGACTGCACGTTCTGTGATTTCAGATCTCGATCTACTTTGTGCGAAAAAAGGCCCTTGAGTCGTGCAAGTGCCTCTTGAAAAACCTTCAAATTGATTCGTTCAAAGTTGTTTTGGGGGAAAAGATCATGTATATATCGGACAAAGTACATCAAAGATAAGACTGCAGTTTCTATGCAGTCTGATCTTGATCTAACTTGCCTGCAAATCGTCGTGGAGTCGCGCTCCATAGCCTAAGAGTCAATACGCCTCCAGTTTTGATGTTTATGAGATTGCTCATACATTTAAGCTCAACTCTTGGAAAAGGGAGTTAAATGTATCTCCATGATAAACATAAATATGGATTCTATAAAATCTTCATTCAGTATTAACCCTTAGGCTGCTAAGCGCGACTAAGTGACCTTTTGCAGACAGTGTGGATCAAGATCAGACTGCACGGAACGTGCAGTCTGATCTTGGATCTACACTGTCCGATAAGGAGACAGTATTCCCCAAAAGATCATTTTGAAATAGCAATATTTGGGTTTCTACTATCAAATTGAAAAATTCATCTCAACTATTCAGCAGGATAAGGGTTATCAATCGGAGGTAGAAAAGTCTTTTGACACGCAGAAAACTGACCAATAGCAAAACACATTTTGACCGAGATCAGTCTGCGTGGACTGCGCGAAATGTGCAGGCTCAGATGGGTTGATACTTTTTGCAGATGCACCGAACTCCCTTTTCACAGATAATTGCTGATTTGTACGTACTGCTTGTTAGTTTGATATGTGTACATGTAATATATGTGATATTTTGGCTGTTTGATGTCGACAGATTTGTTATTTTTAAAGTCTTTCGAAGAAATAAATTGTTTGAACATGTACTCAATGCTCCTGTGATTATTTTCTCAACCTTCTGCCGCAGTAATCACTACTGGTGCAAATCCCCCAAATATTCTGGCACATCCTTTTTTCTCAAAACGGAATTACATATGTAAAATGTATTTCAGCGATCAGAATGAACGAATTTTGGCGATGACAATCACCAGTCCTCGAAAACAGGGGCTTGGATTCGGCTCTTGCATACTTACCATATATGTTTTCGACTTAGTAATAAGAGTCGAGTTGTACATTTAGACGCGAAACATAACCATGAATTATAACAAAGACATAAGTTACTGCCTCACTAAACACGATTGTAACATGAGAAATGGGTCTTTTAAATAAATTTAAAAGCAAAATGGACGAAACTAATAAATACTTAACCCTTATATTGTTAGATATCTAGAATGAAATCTTCATTTCAATGAGTGTAGAAATCCAATTACTGCCATTTCATAGTTATTCTTTTGGAATTAATATCTCTATCGGACAATGTACATTCAAGATCAGACTGCACGTTCTGTACAGTCTGTTCTTAATCTACACTGTTCGCTAAACGTCAGTGGTTCGTGCTTAGTAGTGTAAAGGATTAGGAACATAAGAGAAACAAAATATACGCAAGCAGTGCAATGGCAGTTATTTATATCACAAACAAATTGATTCCGTGAATTGCGCTGTGCTTAATAGCTTTTGGACTTCTATGGGCTTGCAAATGCAATAGACGGCATTTGTGCGAAAATGGGATCGCAGCAGACGAAACCAGATGAGTGGATAAACGAGGTTTGCAATTTGTTAATCATTGATAACACTTTGACAGTATCTTTATTTTCACACTGAATGTTTCTTCATACTTAAAGTAACATTCTAAAGTGACACGTGAACTCGGCACCGTAATCACTGTGCAACGAAACCGTAGTTAAAAGAAATAATCATCTTTCTATCGTGGTTTATCGTTCAATTAACCACGGTTGTGAGTATGATGCACAATAATCCATGAGGGTGATAGACCGAGTGGTTTACTCATTGTGCCTCATAACTCACAACGTGGTTTATTGAATTATAAGCCACGATAGAAAAAAGAATATTTCGATTCTAACTTAACCCTTTACCCCTTAAGGCATTTCTATGGTATCTCTAATTGACCCTAAATAACAGCAAGGATGAAGCCATTTTTGATGTGTATATGACACCTTTTGATAGCATAGAAAACATTGTGACAAAAGGTGAAATTGCTCGTGACGAGTAATGCGTAGAAATGAGTAGGTATGTCAATGGAGTAAAGAACCGACTCTTAATCAAAGGCTCAGTGGTAAAGTATAGGTCTCGTAACCTGGAGGTCCCAGGTTCGAGCCTCGCTGGCTCCACTGGGTTTTTTTCACAGGAGTGTCCTTGGGTAAGACACTTCAGAGCCTAGCCTAGTACTGGTGAAACCCAGGAAACATGAATCGGTGAACTGTCGCCGTGATATGACTGAAATACTGTTGAAAGCGGCGTAAAACACCATTCAAAAAACTTAATCAAAGGAAAGAGCAAGTTCATACTTATAGTTAAAACGCAGATGCAGATTATAATTCATTGAATAATTTACTTTGTACAGCATGAGGTCACTTTCTATGGAATAACATCACTCTACGTAGAATAACGTAGATTTTACCACGCTTTCGTTGCACTGTGTTTATAGAACCGAATTCACGTGTCATGTCAGCATCTAGGCTATTCTATGTTAAGTAACGTCATTCTGTATTAGGTAGTAAGTATGTCATTCAATGGCATATAATTGGCATCCACCTTTTACTCTAAGTATGAATTTTTTCTCCTTTAATTAAGAGTTGGTCATGTTAGAATCGAAATAATCTTTATTCTATCGTGGTTTATCGTTCAATAAACCACGTTCTGAGTTATGCGGCGCAGTGAATAAACCACTCGGGCTATCGCCCTCGTGGATTATTTATTGTGCCTCATAACTCACAACTGTGGTTTATTGAACGATAAACCACGATAGAAAGAAGATTATTTCTTAATTTTACCACGCTTTCGTTCGGCTCGCAACAGACGGATACAGATGAGTGGATAAACGAGGTTTGCAATTTATTAATCATCAATAACACTCCAGTATTCTTACTTTATTTTCACTCTGAATGTTTCCTCATACTGAAAGTAACATTCTAACATGATAGATGAATTCAGTACTGCACTTATAAAAAAATCTAACAGTTAACAATCTGCACGTATCATACAACCTACATTTATTGTTTTAGCTTCAAATAGTTAATACACATAATTTCATTTGACATATTCGCTCAGTAGTAAATACAAACCACGAAAATGTTATGGATGTTTTTGGGAGAAATATCTAACAAATGAGCGGATGTGTAGATCTAAAGACAGATGGCATCTTCTATAGTTGTAGCTTGTTCATGCATTCAAAGTTTTAAGGTCTGAGGCCCCTCACTTTCATTACCAGACGACAATATTTTAGACTGGTCCAAATTGAAAGCATTTGCAGACGCCAAAATAAAAGTGACTGAAAATTTGAAATTTGTTTTGTGAAGGGTAGAAAACACTGTGGGAAAAGGAGAAAATGCTGGTAAAGGGATGAATCCTAAATGAATATTTCTCCCATCGATTATTTTGATTCTCCAAAGCGTGATTAATCCTGAAGAAGAATGCTTTCAAAAATATCGTGGGAAAAGGAAAATATGCTAGTAACCAGCATTTTCTCCCTTTCCCACTATATTTTCCACCAATTTCTCGGACAGATATCATCATTTGACACAGAACCTCCATATGATCTATTTGAAGATTGAAAAGGGTAGGCATTTGTCAATTGATAGGGAGTATAGATTTTGTTCTATATGTAAATCTAAAGATATCTATATTGTAGAGGATGAGTTCCATTTTTTCTTTCATTGTTCTGTATATGAAGAACTCAGAATAAAATACTTTAGGCCATACTGGTTAAGAAATAGAAACCTTAGCACGTTTTACGCTATTCTTAAACTAAATAAGAAAGATACAGTATATAAGGTTGCAAAATACCTGTCGGAATCCTTTGCTTTGCGAAAAGAAATTTTAAACGAACTCGCATAGGGCATAAAGCAAACTTTCTTTCTGGCGTATTTTCGCCTCTTACCTCTGCCGAAGCATGTGAGAAAAGTAGTCGGTGGTTTTGGAAAGAAAGTTGTGTAAGTACCGGTATGAGAAAGCCAGGAAACACATGTGCGTCACCGACCGCGTCACCGATCGCCATGATATGACCTAATCTGTTAAAGTGGTGTTAAACCCCAATACAACCTTCTAAGGTAATGGTTAGACAATTAAACCTAATCATTCAATTTTCATTTGCGCTTTTATTAGTGCTATGTCCGTCGAAGTTATTTTGACGTATTGTGTTTGTCAAAATGTCATTTTTTCGCTGTCCTATTTTTTCTTACAATGTTTTTAATGCACCCTTTCGAGACTTTAGAATATACGATTGTTTTTAAGTAGTGTCTTTATAGTCTTTTGAATGAATATTAAGTGTTGGCACAATGTTTTCAAAAGATTAAAATGTTGCATTGATATTATATTTAGTAAATGTCTTGGTTAAATGTATAAACAATTATTATCTTGCACAATGTTTTCAAAAGCTTAAACCACATGAACGTGAAATTTGGAATTAATATTATTTTATAGTAATTGTCTAAGTTAATGTAATAATCTATAGATGAGACAAGGTCTTCCAACAAATGTTTTCAAAAGTTTTTACAATTCAACATATGACCTCTAATTTTCAGATAACTAAATCTTTACATAACTGTTAACTTTAACTTTGATTGTAAATTTATTATATATATCTAACGTCACTCTGTAAATAATTCATATGGTATGATATGGTATATGGGCCAGTGGCCTAAATACTTCAATAGAATATTGTATTGTTATTGTTTCTTTACAAAAACACTTTCTTGGGATCTGTCTAAATTCTGTCTAGTGGTTAGGAATTAGTGTAACTCCCTTCTGAAATAAAGGTACAGCAGGTAACACCGATAAAGTCAAGGTGAAATACTTTATTTTTAAACGAGCTTTTTTTTACAAGACCTTATTAACCCATTACCACACAGTCCCTACTTTTGACGACCCTGAGAAAGAAGCCTTAAGAAAACATTGTAGGAAAAGGGGAAAATGTTGGAAACCAGCATTTTCTCCTTTTCCCACAATGTTTTCTACCCTTCACAAAACAAATTTCAAATTTTCAGTCACTTTTATTTTGTTGTCTGCAAATGCTTTCAAGTTGGACAAGTCTAAAATTTTGTCGTGTGGTAAAGAGTTAAAGTTTCATAAGTGAACTAAGTAAGTTAATATAGTGACAAAGGAGAAATGACACTTTACTTACAACTTCCTTTATTGCCTCAAAATTTTCAAAAGCTGTCTGCTTCAAAACGCATGAAAAAGTAAATAATTGATGCCTTTTCCTCGTCTAGATTCCGGTACCTGCTACAATACCAACATATCCACAACCGGAACCTCCAAAATTCTTTCTTCCGGACTTACTGAAGAATTACAAGATTCGAGACCATTCGGAAAACAAAGATGGTAACATGAACTGGAAACAAGTGAAGGACATAGCCAATCGTAGTCTTGACGAACAAGCTGCAATAGAGACGGGTAAAATGATATCTATCGGCAGTATCGTTGATGGCCAGAATAGCACACTTAATGAACCAAAGATTGAAGGAAATGAAGAGGAAAAAGATGTACAAGAAGGCATTCGGGGAATAAACCTTGCACCTGGTACCCATGACAAAGACACTGCGGATAAAACAGGTCCGAATCTCCAGGAAGGGTCAGAAGAAGTGGGGCAACAAAACAACAAACTAAAAAAGATTTCTTTCGGGGAAATCGATCAACATGCAAGAGACGTGAGAAAATATTTGGTACTTTGTTTCAACTTAACGCAGAAATCAGGTTTTGCCACGGTAGCTGGTGCACTTACATGATGTTTCATACTATATATTGTACTTTCAAATATCTCTGAGGTATACCGTTTATTAAAGTAATACAATAAAATCCATACCATTTAATGTTTCATGACCTGCAAAGTATGTCAGGTAACACTGACCGATAAGGTGGCTAGCACCTATAAAAACATACATCGATTCGCATAAAATGTTCAAAATAACGTCAATTTTGACGTCATGGGTAATGTGGTCTCTTCATGAAAATGACTATCATCGATCTGGCTTGATAAAAGGCTCATCTCTTGAACTACTGATGACCCAGGGTCATCTGTTATCTAAGTGTGGATTTATTGCAAATTGTCCTTGAAAAACCTTCATAGAAAAAAAAAGTTTGATGGGTTTATTTAAGTAAATAAGGGGATCATGGTTGCTCTGCTTCTTAAATCAAACTCCATTCAAACCTACCGTCAACAATTTTAATATGCTACTGGTTGTTTATTGCCTTGTACCATCTTGCTCACACGGTATTTAGCTTGTATTAGATAATTTACTCCCTGTAACTATTGCAGCAGCTTCATCACTGTATTCAAAGATAAAAGGCTTCATTATACCACTCATACTCAAAGTTTGTCTTATGTGCATAAAGTCCAGCCCTACACAACAGTTTACTTAAAGGCACCAATAGTTCACTGATGAGCCTTATCACAACACCAATAAAAAAAGGCAAGTTTCATGAAGAGACCAAATGCACTGCGAGTCAAAATAGACGTCATTTTGAATATATTATTCAATATTACCTAGCATAGTAATGTTTGCATGTCACAAAACTTTTTGAATGCTATACATTTTATTTCAATATCTTCATTAACATTTTGCATGTACCTTAGACATAGTTGAAAGTGTAACACACTGTATTTGTACATCTCTAAAGCTTCTAAAGCAGACCTGTGCGTTTTCCAAAGACTTGTTCATCAGTAGAAAAAGGAATTAGAGGAAAAAATTGTTCAGGTAAATTTTAATTTGATACGTTTCAACTCATTTGCACAATTTATATCTGTAACAGTCGAGAAACTAACTACTAAATTGGACCATTATGGTTAAGTACCTCCAACTATAGCGGCTGCAGTAAATGTTTTATTCAGGGCATCTTTAAAGCTATATTGTTGCTCAAAATTCAATTGTATTTTACCCCGCGAAACTGATTTATTATGAAAGTATATGCAATATTAAAACTCTTCACTTAGTCACCAGTAATGGGAAGATTTATACAAGTGTAAAAATCTTCTAAATGTGTGATGGTCATCTCAACATCATTAATTTCCGACACTGCTTCGTGTATATTCGTCTGCTGGTATAGACAGCCTATGGGCATGCGCTAGAAGTTGCAACGATCGATATAAGTTGCTAAGGACGCTGGATTCCTCGTTACATTTCTCAACTGTTTAATGATTTACAGCAATCAATGTCAATAAAACAAGTTAAGAACTAACAAAATGGATATACTAAAAAGAAACTAGCAACCTTATGTACGAAGTCACTCATTGTTTGCATGGGCACGATTTCCGAGAGAGTGCAGACGATGACGGATATTTCGGTAACAGACAGGTTCAGTAAATTGGACTTCCATAGTAAATCTATGACTTGGTAACATAGTAATTATTCATGGTTGATACACTTTGACGTTTTTTTTTTAAATATCCGATACTTGAAATCGATTTGTTAAACTATTTGGTCTTTTTTTATTTCAACACATTTTAAGGCACATTTTTTTCTGTTGCTGCTCAATTGGTATGCTAAATACTAGTAGTACCCGGAATTAATAATTTTTGTCCACCACATCTCATTTTAGCTTTATTTTCCCCCAAAAGCTTGGTATACAGTGTGTAACCCTCACTCTTGTAAGAACTATTAAAAACTCTCAAGTTACATCAACTTTGAGAGATCCAGGATTAGGCTGCACTGTCTCTGTGTCTGCTAAGACACCAGATATTACGCGGAGAAGTTTGAGGTCTTACTTAAAGAAATTGCCTTAAGTACGTGGATCATCAATTTAATTCTTCTATACCTATTCCGATTAAAAAAAAAGATAATTAATTTTAAAACCTTTATACCCTCTTGAATCAAATGATTTTAACCTGTGCCACACTTTCTGTGATTTCATAATCAGCAATTCAAGCTATTGTGAGAGATCTGCCTGTTAGAAAAAACTTGCTGTGGATATATAAATGCCAATTCATTTTTCTTAATTTGGTAATTTTAGATTTTACGTGTGTTAACATGTTTTGATTATACCATGCGACTGGTTTACTGAGGATTCAACAAAATGTCATGTAACAAGCTGTGAAAAGCAGATTAGTAGGAAAATTCTTTATCCTTCGTGTAATTGGGGGGGGGGATTTGAAAAACAGTTGGAAAGAGGAAAGGGACAGAACATACATTTTATCTTATTATACAGGTTCAAATGTACAAAATGACAATTACAAGACATGCAACACAATTTTTGTCAAGGTTTTTCCTCTATCTCTCACTTAATTTCTTCATTTGTGGCATTTTTTTTACCAGTATACTTTCACGTGAATTTCTGTTCTCAAGTTGATCATTTATAACTTTTAAGTTTTAACCTTGAAAAGCCACATAAATCCAACGGTTGTTTTCACTATACAAATAGAACCTTGATATAAGCGATTTCAATGTTGACCTTGCTCAGAATGTCTCAGAAAAGCAGTCAGAATAGGTAAAAGATCAATTTGTGTGCTTTGTGCTATTTAATCTTTATCACCACCGGTGGCATGCAACAAAAGTAACTCTATGAATTCAAGGGTTTGTTTAGAAATATGGCAGTTTATTTCCGGAAGAAACTGTTAATTCTAATGTCCCTAAAATGGCCGAAAACATTTTATTTCTTGGTGTCTAAGGGAACAAGAATAGGACTGTGTAATTAGTATTGAGTTCATCAACTGTGGTTGAAAATCGAAAAAATGTTATGGTGATAAAAAAGAACAATCACTAATTTCAATTCACTCAACATGGAAGGAGCAATATAACAAAAATGTTATACCTCAAAACCAATAGAAATTACAAATTTAGAGAGTGAGAAATAATATTATTGAACAAAATCAGAGTAAAGTATTGGGTGTGGAATACGTCACGTTAACACTACGTAAATTTTACCCTGTAACCTAAATATCCAATAATAGATTTACTACACGAGTCTAATTTACCGAACTTGTCCGTTACCGAAAGGTGCGTAAATCTTTCGACGACATGGGGGTTCCATTGGGGAATTTGTGTATCATCCCTGATATATCGTAAATGCGTATTCATTATACACATCTCACAAAGCTTATTTTTTCCCAAATTGAAATCAGTCAAAATTGCTTTTTGTCTGTTTACTTTGCTTACATACAGCATACTTAATTTCATTTTCAGTCCAATAGGGAAAGGAGTAGATCTTGTTCTACGGGCGATATTGAAGTCAGAGTTTATAAGGATACATGTGGAAGTCAAAAGTGTCAACGAATAAGAGCTTTGTAGTAGAGAATAAGTTATAGGATCTACGTGATGCATTAGTTGGAGTAAGACTTCATCTGAATAGAGAAGAAATCACATCACTATAACTTACTATTTATTTACTACAAAATTAAACCCAATCTGAAAGCTTGAATTTCATTGCAGATTTAAAATGAGGGCAGCTTTATGCCTGCAAATAGGTTGCTGGTCAAATACCTGTCTTTTGGGTTTTTCAGGATTAATGATCGTCATTCAGATAGGATTCATTCCTCTGTATCGCGTGATCATTGTTTTGAAGATTATGACGTAAATGGTAAAAAAAGAAAAGCAAAATGGGGTCTGGCTGTGGCAATATATCAATAATTGAAACAATGTTGAAAACTGTGTTAAATACCATTTAAACAATTTATTCACAAAACAGGGAACAAAATATTCATACTGACGTTTTAATTTTCACATGCATTCTTTTAATGAGTTTTTAACTTCTATAATCTATGCAGTAAGGAACTTTGCGTTTAATCGATTCTTTATCAGATGACAAAATTCTAAAATTGTCCAAGAAAAAATTTTAAAAAATATCACATCCCCCTGTACCAGAAAATCAAAAATGAAAATAGTTGCAGATAACAAATCAAGTAAAACTACAATGATGGCATTTGTCTTAGAAAGGATAGAAACATAAATGGAAAGAGCTCATTACAAGCATTTTTGCTTTTGTCCACATCTTTTCAAAAGATTTTTCCCTGGTGGTCTTTAAAACTCATGATTGTTTAATAAGAAGTTAATTGATTAGGTTTGTTACTTTTCAAGTTTGGATGAAAGGATTAAAAAATAAGCTTTATAGACATTTCTCCCCTTTTTTTGCCCATCTTATATCAAAAGCTTTCCACCCTTGCTTTATAGGGCTTGACAAAAATCAATCTTTGATGCTAATGCAAATAATGAGGCTCGGTAACAAGCATGGATTTGGACCAATTTGAAAATAAAAAAAATGACATTTCACTTATAAGTTGAGAGCGTTTATATCTAAATCCATAAAATGTAACTTGAAGACATAAAATGAATAATTAATACCAAATTCTGATGCCCAACAATATGTTGTCAGATCAGATTCTACATAATTTCAAGTTCACAAAGAGTTACCCTTTTTGTCAAAAATCAATACAGTGAAAGAATTCCTTTTGAAACTCAGAAGCAGAGAGGCCCTCTTAGCATTAATTTTACAGGTTAACCATACAAGTAGAGTTGTTCTTCCAACATATTTGATGCAAAGGTAGCCAGAATAAGAAGTTGAATACCTACACAGAAAACCATTTTATAACACAAGTACACGTATGTATCTGGTTTGGAACATTACTACTACATTAGGATTCACTAGGCCAATCTATTGTAGTAACGTCCATAACAAATGCTCATTTCAGTTTGCTGAAAAACATGCATATTTTTGGCAGAAGTTGTCCATGTTTAACCTAAATATCTATGGAACTGCTTTGTGTTGAAATCACAATATGAACTTGCTATCTTTACAACTATGGCCATCCTCAAATTTGGCCTTTGTTCACTTGGCAGGTTCTTGTGTGGTTTTCATGCTTTCATTGGCCATAAGAGATGAGCATGCAGATCCTCTATCCAATATCCAAACAAGTGAAACTGGATTTCTGCCTAATACACTTGGATAATAAACCACATGTGTTTTCAAAAGCATTGTGGTAAAAGGACAAATTACACATAATGAACAACTCCTTTTGTCAAAATGCCTTTGCTTTTATTTATGAAATAAAGCTGCTGATTACTAATATCTAATAAAAATGCTTTCAATGTTTTTTGCTGTAAATTTGTTTCATGGTTTTACAGACTGATTGCAGGAAATAAAAATCCAGTTTTTTAAACTGTCTATATCTTTCCATGGAAGAGAACTGGATAGATATTGACAAACAATGGGAGAAAATATTCCTGGGTCACAGGCTTCATTAAAAACTTCGTCTTCATCCTCAATGTATCTTCAATTTTCCAATGAGCAGTCACATTTCCTGTTGTTGTAGATGTGGTATTTCAGACAAAGTTTCTAAGTGTCTTGCAGGTGTGGGCTGTGCACCTCTCTTTCTATTGTCAATCATCAGAAGGTCTATTTAAAAACAAAATAGTACAGTAATCTACATGTATGTGATTTACCTATAAAAAAATGAAAAAGATAATACCCACTAGGAAAAGGAAAGCAACTGCAGATAACTCAAGAATGAAATTTATCTAAGAAAAATCGAATAAAAAAAACATTACATGAGATGGAGACAATGCTTGTTTTTAGCTTGTATTTCTTTTCCAACCATGTTTTCATTTTTCTGTTAGGATTGTTAAGCCTCTTGATTGTGTGGTAGAGGTATGTAGTTGAACCTAAAAAGTTAGATCCTCAAAAACTGCTGATAATCTGGATATATAATGTACATGTCAGTTAGAGACCCAAATAACGATGCTGTTTAAAACCTTGAACATTTGGCTAGCAATTTCATTTGTAAATCAACATCTCAAAGATCTGATCCTGGAACAATTTCTATGTAGAAACTTTTATTTAAAATACACTATTCAAACTTAGAATCATTGATAATGGGTTTAATGCTGTAACAAAATGAAAGCATTTCTACCAGCTAACCAGCCACATTGATGACCTTAGTCTATTCTTTTCTATGAAAATGAACTTATCAAACAATTTTACCTTTCTTTGATCAGCAGGGGCTCATTATGGTCAAAAGAAGCCAAAAAGATCTTAGCATTGTACACTGGTGGGGTGAAAGAAAACCTCCTAGAAGCTTACACCAACAGAAGCATTCCAGCTCTTATGTTGTTCTGAAAGAAAGAAAAGAGACTATTGATATTTCACTCCAACAGAATAAATTGAATGTAATCTACCACTCTCTCTCATGACCATTAACGAAGAGATTATATGCAGCAGTAAATTGCGAGTAGTTGCTACTAAGTGAATCCCCCTTATGGGGCCCCACAAAATGCAGTCAAAATTGTTCATGTATATTCGTGCCGATTATAAACACCCCATGAACAACAAGTCCAACTTATATATTAACTATACAAAATCAATAATCTGTGTGTGCAAAAAAAGCGTGCAAAAATCGACATACATGAGATCCTGCCATCATATTCAAAACACTCACCTGAGTCTCTGAGTCCTGTTAGTGACCGTCCAGCTCATTGTTGCAGCGTCTTTCCTTTGTCCTTTCGTGGTGATCTTTGAAAACACTCCATGTATTTACTTCGTTGCCGATATAGTTTCTTGGTCAAGATGTATCACACAGCTATTTCCCCAAAATAACTTCGTTCGAGATAGGTGTAATTATGGTCGGTCGCTTGACAATTTTCGTGGACTCCATTATTATTTACGTTCGGATAATGTTAATGCGCATGTGCAATACAGAGGTCGCGGTCCAGGTCATCTGAATATTCTAATTTCCCGAAGAAATTTTTTCGGGGCTCTATAAATTTATTTCTTTTCAGTTCTTTTCAGACGCTGTTTTTCAGCAATATCCTGACGGATTTTATCTTGGGTGAATAGGAATTAAAAGAAATTTTCGATTGAACCGTATTAAAACAGTATTTCGGCTGAAAAGTTCAATTTTGAGCAATAATATTACTTTAAACTGTGGTATTTGCAACTGATTTCTTGATGAATTATTTCATTCTGGTTGATCTTCCGTCTTTCATTAGGACATGTCGGCTGCAGCAAGGTCTTTTTCAAGCACCGAAAACAATTTCCTAATCCTACCGTTTACTTACATGATTTCATAATACATAACATCTATGAGCTGCACAACTCTGGAAAAGGGGGTTGAATGCACCTTGGTAATGCAGTGTACCAATCAAGCCCATAGAATAGATCCATTTTGTAAAAGAGCTGACTAAAGAATGAGACAGAATAAACTTTCCAAATGCAAAAAGAAAATGAAAACACCGAAAGCAGCAAGTTTCAATGGAGGTCGATGCCTTTTTGCAAATGCATTCAATCCTATTTTTACAAAGCGTGGCCCATCTAATATGATCTCTCTTTCTACTGTTCAATTTAAAAGGCAGATCCCCAGCACGGAGAATCCTTTCAAAGCCTGTTCAGTTATCTAGCTGAAAAAGTTCCCAATGCCCAGTTCCCCGACGTTTGCTTTGTGAGGGGTATCACAGCTTGGTTTTGCGATCAAGCTGTAGAAAGTCTGAAGCCTGTAACAGCCACTCTAACATCACCTGCTGGGCTGGTGCAACATATCAGAAATAAATCGTTAACTTTAACTTCGGCATACACTCTCTTGGTGAGGTAAATGTTTTCTTTAGAATCGTCTTACTATCGCCACGTTCGTCTCCATATCTTTTTCTGCCTGTGTTTCATTGCTTAATACTATCCCACATCTCTCTGTCTCTCTGTCTCTGTCTCTCTCTCTCTCTCTCTCTCTCTGTCTCTGTTCCTCACCCTCTGTCTCTCTCTCTGTCTCTCTCTGTCTCTCTCTCTCTCTCTCTCTCTCTCTTATTTGTATTTTACTCATAGTCTGTAATTGTCTGTCTTTGTCCTTGTACCTGTCAGTCTGTCTTTCCGTGATCGTAATTGTATCTGTCTCTATATCTGTCTGTTTGTTCCCGTCCTTTATCTGTCTCTGTATCTGTCCGTGTCTGTCATTGCCTGTCTTTGTCGTGGTGTCTGTCTCTGTGTCTTTCCATGGTCGCCGTTGTCTCTGTCTTCGTGTCTGTCACTCTGTGTCTGTCATTGCCACTGTATCTGTATCCCGCCGTGTCTGTCTTTTTTGTGTCTCTTTTTGTGTGTCCGTCCATAATTGTCATTGTCTATTTCTCTGTCTGTGTGTCCTTCTGCCTTTTCTCTTACCCCGCTGACAGACAGTCTTTAAACTTATAACGAGTCCAAACTGAAAATTTGGTTAAGGGGATAAGCATTGACTGTGACCTATAACACTTGGTCCTTCATGTCTTGCTAACTCTGCACTTAATTGGTTTACCTTTCCTTGTAGAGCTGCAAACATTCCATGCGTTATCATTCATGGTATAGAAAAGGGTGGCCACTATAAACCAGGCGACCGTGTGCAGGATATGAATGAGGGGTACTGGTGTGCAGTTTATGTTGACCGAAGCTGGCAGCTTATTCATCCTCTCTGGGCCTGTAGAGGAACGTACGAGCCCGTGAAAGAAAAAGATAACATGATTCTGATAGAGGAAGATGTGCAAAAGAAAATAGATCTCATCGAAACTTTGACTAATCTACAAAAACCAAACGCACGAAAAGTAAAATATGTTATACAAGACGATTATTTCATGCCGAAGCCAGAAGTTTTTAAGCACAGATGTCAGGCTTTTGACCGGAAATGGAAGCTTTTACCGAGACAAAGTGGTCTGAACGTGAATGAAAACGGAAAAGTTGTAGAAAGTACTTTAAGCACGAAAGAACAATTTAAGCTGTTGCCATACATATCTCCAGCTTTCTTTAAACTTAATTTGCAACTTGTCAGTTCTCCTTATAGCTGTCTGGAAACAAACGACGGCATTGTGAAAATAGAATTAGAACTGATACCAGAACTTTCCAGAAAAATGTTGTTTCGTCATAAGCTTACAACTTCTGAAGTCGAACAGGCCAATGAATACAGAATCACAGATGAAAATATTTCTTTATTTGTTCTTTACCACCGATGTAATGATCGTGCCATGTTTGAAATAGCTCTCCCACGCAGAGGAACTTATCTGTTTGAGATATTTGGAGGAATAAACAACACTTTTTACAATCTTTCTCGATTTCATCTTACATGTACAGAAAATCGAGATATACCCTTCTTACCCCTCAATGCTGGTATAGACGGCTGGGGACCAGGTCCAAAGACACAGAGTGCTGGACTTCTCGTACCTTCGAAACCGAAAGGTATCATTACTTATCAGTCTGTGACAGACGAGAAAACAAAAGCAGTTCATCCTCGCATCATAAGTATAATCTTTGATGTATCGAGAGAATATGTAGAAAATACCGAGTACACTGTAGAAATCATCGGAAAACCAAGACAATTAAAGACAGATTCTAGACATCTAACAGACGGCAAAAACTCTACTCAACAAATGAACAATTTAAAACATACACCTGCAAACGAAACTTGTCAGCAAAGAATGAAAGACTGGATTTCTGTGTCAAAAGATCGGTTGACTAGAAAGCTAGAAATCCAGGTCGAAATAAAAGAGGACGGTGAATATGCTTTAGTAATCCAATCGACAGAACTTGAAGACAGACCACTGAACATGAAAGCTAAAAAGCAAGGGACAACCAAAGATATCTGCTATTACATCTTAAGAACATACGATAACTACACAAGATTGGTATTTATAGAATTATCACTAGATGATTGATTACGATTTCCATTGGTGTTTAATGCAGTTTCAAATCCTATTTTGTTATGATGCCTTGCTGTGTAACAAAGTATCTACCAAGATCAACCTGCACAATCTATGCAAGCTGACCTGGGCCGAGACCTTTGCCATATGTCAGTTTTCTGCTTTCCAGTCTACCACATGATTCCGGTGATTTTTAGGTAGAATGTATTTTATGGATCAAGCAGTAAGTGATGGATTGTTTAGTATGATTGGTCAGGGAGATGCATTTTAATTAGCTTGCAACACGTGAAAAGGGACATTCGGACATTCGCGTAAAGTGTCGTCTGGGACCAGCCTGCGCAGTCTGCGCTTACTAATCCGAAACGATACTTGAAGATGTATGATTTTGAAGTTATATCTGTTTTTCTTCTGTTTCCGATAGATTTTGCAGGCAAGCTACATCTTTGACATATCGTTTAACAAGATTATGACGTGCCTTTGTTAGGATTATGTTCTTTTAATCTGTTTTTTTTTTGTAGGGACCTAAAATGAAATTCGCCAAAAATGAATTAGTCCGAGCATTACAAAGTGAAAACCACACTGAAATGGGTACTGCCGTTGACAGGTGTTTACTTTTAGGGCTCGAAATCACAAATGAGGACATTGCTGCGTGTAAAGTTAAAATAGAATATATCCAACTGAAAACGGGTAAGGGAATTTGCTGTGACTGATTACTGACATAATTTCAAAAAATGAATTTTTCCGTCTTAGTTTTTCTTGAAAAATATGTCATAGGATAGTATTATTAATAACGAGTAATTTTCAAATTGTCCAAAATAATTATTTTATACTTATCCGTGAATCCAAACGTTATTCATGTTGCATGTCTTCATAAAGAGGGCTTTGACAACACTGAAGAGGTTTCCCAGTTTACTTTTGCGTATTTTTGTATCGACACGAAAGGTATGCTTTTCACAATACGTAATGACACTGCGAAAACATTCAGCTCCCCAACCCCTCCAAGGATATAAAGAATATTTCAGCGATGTATGTCTGAAGTTATATCTGTTTTTCTGCTGTTTCCAATAGATTTTATCGACAAGCTATATCTTTGACCTGCCTTTTAACAAACTTATTGTGGATTTTCCATTAGACTTGCACGAAACAGAGTTTAGTTATGAGAGAGAGACCAGAGTTGAGTAGCATGGTTTACTGGCATCCTGAGTGTTATCACATAGTTATCAAATCTACTCGCCAGTATGAAAGACATACTATTTGTAGTTTTATTGTTTCATATGGTCAACTCTTTTTTTCCTTTTTCTCAGATATAACGGACTGCATCAAGAGACGAAATCTTTCGGTTCTGAACGACACCTTACTACGAGTGTTAAAGTACAGATACCGAGCTGCTTTAGTTGACGAGGTAGAAGAGTTGTTAGACTTTAGGAAAAAGATTCTGGCTATTGATGGTAAGGTTTTTATCTACGTTCGTTTGTTTGTTCGTTTTTTTTTTTTTTTTTTTATTTATTTACTTGTAGAAGATAACATTCTCTGTTTATATACGTTCGTTTGTTTGTTTAATTTATTTCTAGGAGATAACATTCTCTGTTTGCAGGACCACATTAAAAAATGAGAAAAAAAAAGGAATTTCTCATTACAAGTATCCCTATTATAAAATTACAATGTTTGCTATATTTTTAAAAGACAGCAGGCGTTCTTTTTCTAACAACGTTTCTCTTTTACAAAATTTTGTAAGGTTTTATAGCCCATGAAAAAAAAAGCTTGTATGCTAACAATATATTGGGAATAAAGTAGTATTTCAGGTACACAAAAGGAGATAACCTAATTAAAATAGTGGAAAAGAAAAATATAAACGGGCAGACCATCTGTAGGTTATGTAACCAAAAGTGCTGGTCAACCGGAAATTGTTATCCAGAATAAAATTCAAGCTGACAGGGTGAAGCCTTCTCTTACCCATTTTCATTGCATCGGTAATGTTTTCACTGCAAAGTACCAAGTGGCTTGAATAAAGTCTTGTGTTTAGAAGCACAAATTTCGTTTGTCCAACATGGTTAGGTGCACTGCACTGTGTAATATTTAAAAACAAAAAACTGCTGGTCAGTCCCAGATAGAATTATACTTGTGGCAATAATTCTAAATAATCATTGAAAACAAATTAATTTTGTTGTTAATTTTTCTTAATGTTGCAGGCTATCAGCTTTACCTGCCTACGATTAGAGAGGCCATTGACGAGTTGTATAAAATGCCTCATGTTCCGCCAGAGGTCCATAATACAGTGGCAGCAGTTCTTGTTATACTTCATCATCCTGTCCAAAACCTGGTATGTACAGGACTAGTGTCTGTACTCCTTCCACATTACTATACAATCCGGAGTTTTTGTGATTGTACGGATTAATGATTGAAAAAAAAAACATAGTGCTTAAAGGTGGCCCTTCAGATTTTGGGACGAAAGCTTTACAAAAAAATGCAAAAAAAATCATCCTTATACTCCCATAGCCTTTTAATTTGCGTTCATAAAACCCCAGCAGTCGAAAACCATCCGATACCACGAGAAATAAGAGATTTATTACGGACCAGGTTTACACCAACGGGAGACACGTTCTATTTTTAGATTATCAATTCTCTCATTTAAACACAGACAAAGCTTCAAACATCCGTCTGAAGAAGACATTATGGAAATTAATTATTACATCTTTATTATGTAATGGAAATAAAGCGTTATTATACACGTGCCAGTCACTTGTCATTCCCACAATGCTGTATTGATTTTTGGCGCGAAATCTAAAAATAGCTTAAGAGGCTACGTAGCCTTTTAAGGGAATACCATCAAAAAATTTTTTTTTGTAATTTTATGATTCTAAATTATTGATGATTTGTATTGTTTTTTCATATAAATTTCAATAGTATATATATTTTTTAATTTGGTGTGATGTGAAAATTCTGAATACCCACCTTTAAATGGAGAAATACTGACGACCAACATGTCCTCCCTTCAAACAGAATATGTCATTATTTCAAAGGCAAATCCAGCAACCTGAGACTCCTTTAATTTGACGACTGCGATAGCGTTTGGTTTGAACATGCCAACAATTTCGTCGTATAGTGAAATGACGTTTTTTGCTTGTCTTATCAAATATAAATTTGTCATGTGCACAATGCCAGAAGCATTTGGACATGGAAGTAGTTAATAGAAAATAAAGTTGAAGGGAAATGTGGGATCTCCAAAACTTAATCTGCATTATTTGCCCGAAAACGGCGATGTAGACATGCCCGTATAAATCCTTAAATTGTGCACTCGATGAAGTCGATGTCGATAAAATAAAACGAGCAAGTCTCTACATCAAAAAGAATGCATTTAACATTCTGCCTATAGATTATCTTAAAATTCTCAAATTTGGAAAAATAAAAACCGTCAGTCCTCCACTTGTTGTTTTAATACATCACAGTGGCAGATTAGACCTGGCCTGTTTAACACATTCTAATGGATAAGGATAACAGTCATTATGAGAATAAAAAAATAGAGCTCCATGATTTATCAATATTATCGCTATTTCTGTCATTTTCGTAATTTAGTTCAAGTCAATTATTCGGGATTTCCAGTCCTTTAATTTACATATCAATGTTTACTTTCTTTTTTTTTTTCCATAGCTCGGCTGATTTTGTTAAAAAGGTCCATGTATTTTCGAAGGCACAGCGTCGCCGTCTTACAATTTTTTTTTTAAATTCAATATCTCTGTTCATATGAAAATATTTACTGCAAACTCAAACATTTTGTTGTTTAAAGGGAAAGCTACACACCGATATTTGTTTAAAGGTATTTTCAAGTTCCTGATGTCGTCGTCGACGTCGAAGTCCTGCCCGTCATCTGGGCTGTCGTTGCGGTACAAAACTTTGACATTTAATAGTATCTTTGTATATACTTCATTTTGTTAACTATCAAAAGAGGAACCAAAACAACAATGAAAGTTTATCATTTTCGTATTTTGACACAGTTATGCTCCCCTTTTTACTTAAAATTTTCACTAAAAAACCCAGCAAATTCAGCCGACTATTGGTATCCACATGCTGTGATCTGTTTATTTCGCTCTTGATCAATATTAAATGACTATTTGAGATATTCTATAGCACTTTAAAGTAATCATTTTGACCGTTCATTTCGTAACAGCAGCTGAAACTGTCTATTCTTACTACAAGAAAAAATCTATTACAGAACTTAGTTTTATTCCTTAGCACTAACCAGCATTTCCTCCTTTTCCCGTAATGTTTTCTACCCCGCCGGAAGCAAATTTCATTTTTTGAGTTACAATTAATTTCTCGTCTGCAGATTTGGAACAATCTAAAAAAAATTTTGAAGTAAAGGGTTAAGGTTTGTCGCTTGTTTTCTCTCGTTTGGGTTTTTCATCAAACCTAAGATTCAGAAAGTTTTGTAATGAATCTAACCTATCCTCAATTAGATCACTTTCATTTCAGGATTGGCAGTACATTAAATCCCAACTTCGTGTCACTGGAGACCGCCCGGGTAATTTAGCCAAGCAGATTGAGAAGTACGAAAATAGCCAAAATCCACCTGATATGAACGATATACGTCTTGCAGAACAAGTTCTTTATAGATGTACTTTTCCTCAGGTGCTACATGTTAATCATTCTGCAGCAACATTTTATAAATGGGTACATTGGTTTCTTTGTTTCTTTTTCTGTTTAGTATGAAACAAAATTTTTCAACACTATTTCAGTTTCATGTATGTCAAGGCGGTAAGTACACTGATACATGCTTTATTGGAATTTATTATATAGCTAGCAGTGAAATCCTGGAATTTCCCAGTGTAATAAATTTTGATATCATCACTAGTGACGATATCAACTTTCACTTTCACTTCCAGCCGTAATTTAGGAACTACTTTTTTTTTCATTAAGCACTTATACATAGTGTTAATTGTAAGTTCTGTATTTCCTAAATTATTTATTCATCCGCACTCTATCCCTGATTTCTTCTCTCTATCCAAAGTATTGATTTCGACTTTCAAACGAAAAAATAAAAATGATAATATTAATAAGGTATTAATAAATAGAATAATCAACTGGTTATTTTTTATATGAAAATTATCTCACTTGGATGCGTCGTAAGGCATTAAAAAACTCGTGCTGCGCACTCGGTTTTTTCAACGCCTAACACCCATCCTCATGAGATATATTTCATATCAAAAATAACCAGTTGATTATCCTCTATTTCTATAACCATGCTTATACACGATTCCCCAAAGTACTACACCAGTACTTCGCTTAACACTCTGTCGTGTTCACTGGCAGCTTTTCAATTCTTTTAACATGAGATCACTTAAAGGATCGCAAAGTCTTTGCGAGTTTAATCTGTGCAGCTGTTCTTATATTAGAGCGGCACCCTATGCAAAAGAGAGACAACACTAGTAATACATTATGGCAAGCAGTTCATCACATAATTATAAATCCATAAAATCAATTTAACGTAACCCTTTCCCAAACGACAACCTTTTGGACTAGACCAAATTGAAATCATTTGCAGACAATTCAACTCTTGCTGAAAAGATGATTTCTGTCTATGATAGGTTAGAAAACATTCGGGAAAAGGAGAAAATGTTGGTTACCAGCATTTTCTCCTTTTCCCACAACGTTTTTTTCTAAAGGCTACTATCCCAGACCTGTAAAAACCAGGGATTGTTTGGGAAAAGGTTAAAGGATCGCAGAGTCTTTACTGTCTTCATCTGTGCAAGTGTTCGTTTATTTGAGTGGTACCCCTGCAAAAGAAGTTTACGGATCACTATGGTACATCACATAATTATAAATCCATACAATCAATTTAACTTAAAAACGGACAAAATGATGAGGTAAAATGGTCCTTAGACTGCGCATGTTGACTTGGGTTGATACTTTTTGTAGATGCATTAAATATCCTTTTCACAGAATTTGCTTATTGATTGAGTGAAGTTTAATTGGAATGACTGACTAACACTCGCCTTAAAATAAGTTGTTTTTTTTTTACATTTTATATGCCTTTAGACAAAACTAAGAATGAAATAGCAACTGGTGCATATTTTGCCGCCTGATCTGAGCTCCAATCACCAGTAGCAAGGAAAGCATTACACATTTACCTATAATTGTGAAATAGGATTTCATTCCGTGAAAAAAATGACGTTAGTAAACTTCATGTATCATTAATCTAATAATTTCTGTCATTTTAAGTAACTGAAATATGATTCAACCTAAAGATGGCATGATACTGCAAAATGGTTGAGTCACAATGTATGTATACATATATGTATGTTTTATAACGCGTAGGTGGAAGCAATAACAATCAGACTACGAGAATTTGAAAGAGCACAAAGAGATTATGCTGAGAAGATGGCTAGCCGGCAAGCAGAAATCGAACAGAGACAGGCAGAACGGCGACAGAGGAAACAAGCAAAGAAACACAAGCATCGTCACTTATCTTTTTAACCAAGAAACGGAAAACGAATTTTGTTGATATTAAATGACTGTTCAATAATTCATAAAACAATTATTGAAAATCTGTTTATAGTGTCGTGTAAAATAAATAATCTGTGTTCATTTCCAATAAACAAAAGATGTCGTGGATCTATTTTCAGGTATATTTGCCCTCTACCACACGATAAGTTTTTAGACTTGACCAACCCTAACCCATTTGCAAATTATATATTAAATTTGGCTAGAATGGAGAAAATTGTGTTTGAAAGAGTTGAAGATAATGTGGGAAAAGAAGAAATTTCTGGCTACCAGCAATTTCTCCTGTACCTACAATGTCTTCAAAATATTCCTTTCTCGAAGTCGTTATAACTTGAAAATCTTTTGATATGATACTAATAATTGGTTGCAACACGCGAAAGGGGCATTCAGAAATTGGCGTAAAGTGTCGTCTTGGATTAGCTTGCACAGTCCGGGGAGGCTAATCCGAGACGACACTTGACGTCTACATAATGTTAGATTTTGTTTTTCTTACCTGCCCGAAACAGAAAATTACCTAAAAACGGAATGTGTCGTTTCGAATTTGCCTGCTCCAACTGCGCTTATCTGAGACAACACTGAATGCAAATATCCGAATACCTCTGTGTGTGTGCCGAAAGCCATATTTGTCTCGGATCAGCCTGTGCAGTCCGCGAAGGCTTAGTCGTCTCGGATCAGCTTGCGCAGTCTGCGCAGGCTAATCGGAAACGACACTTTCCGTTTTTTTATGCAATTTTCTGTTTTGCACAAGCCTAGTCTGTCACAAAATCTAATGTAGTCACACAGTGCCGTCTCGAATGAGCCTGTGCAGACAGATCCGAACTGACACTTTACGCAAATATCCGAATCCCTTTTTTCACTTGTTGCAAGCCGTATGTAAATGAATCAACCAATAAAAAAACAGATACAAGAAATGACTGACTATGTCGTCCTATTTACAGCACTCTGGCAGCCCAATGTAAACAATGTGTGGGTTATAAAATGCAGGCAAAGTCAAATGCATACCATTTGGCAACTTTCGTTCAAGTTTTAAAACATGTTTTTCTGACAACAACTGGAACTATGACACATTCTATTGTAACACGATATCAGACTCTTAATACCACCAACAATTTTAAATTGTATAAATTATACAGTATAATCAACTGGTTATTTTTATATGAAAAATATCTCACGAGGATGCGTTGTTAGACGTTGAAAAAACGAGTGCGCAGTACGATTTTTTTAACGCCTTACGACGCATCTGAGTGAGATATTTTTCATATCAAAAATAACCAATTGATTATTCTATTTATTATATACCTTATTAACATTATTATTTTTAATTTTTCGTTTGAAAGTCGAAATCAATACTTTGGATAGACAGAAGAAATCAGGGACATAGTGCGCATGAACACATAATTAAAAAGAATAAAACGAGATAACTGGTTGAAAATATAGAACTTACAATTAACTCCTATAAGTGCTTAAAGATGCCTGTCTACAGCCGGTGAGCAGAAACGCTGTTAAATTTGAAAAAGAAAAATAGAATGGTACAGAAATCTGTCCTTTGTGTACACAATGATAAATTACTGACACATATCGTGTAAATGAAAAAAGAAACACGGGGGTTTGTGTGAAAAACCTAAAATTGGCCAGAAGAAAACTGGCTGACGATCGAAGCTATAAACAATGGCGGTGACTCACGGAAATTTGTCGTTGTTTTCTGCCTAGAGTCGGATACAGTGTAACTTACATATAGGCCTCGATCTCCGTCTAAAAATAGTGGCTGCAACAGAGAAGCATCGATTTTCCTTTTTTTACCGCATCAAGGCCAAGGTCAAATATAGTCACGTTACAGTATGCATGATCATCATACGAATCTACCCGAGTGTATAACGGATATCGAAAATCTTCGATTCAAAATTCGGAAACGACTAGTCTGATTACATTGAAGGCCGCAAGTCCGCGAAATGCATTTTCTATCAGGCGTAATCTAAGCAACCTTGCAACCGTCAGGCGCAATATTTGGCATAGATATATAAGAATGACTATATTTTGATAAAATAAAAATAAAATGAGTTAAAACTGGCTTAAAATGAGTATTCTTGCCTCTTTAATGAAAAAAAGCTGTTCCTAAATTACGACAGGAAGTGAAAGTGAAAGTTGATATCGTCAATAGTGATGATATCAAAATTTATTACACTGGGAAATTCCAGGATTTCACTGCTAGGTATATAATAAATTATGATAATTGATCACAATGTGACATCAAAAGATAATACATTTGGCTGTTTGTGGGCCATGAGGTTATCTTTGTTTAACCACAAAGACTTTTCTACACTAGTCCAGCCCATCGTTGTATTCACTTTTGGTTTCTTAAGATGACCGGTCCACCTTTCGTAAGTCCTGTATCAAGTACTTGGTCATTACCTTCCGCTAGATGGCATTCTACAAATACACGTACACATCTAATTTGCGCATTCTGGGTATATAGCCTGACTACTTTTCAAAACAACCGTTACTTTTAAATTCAACTCCAAAAAAAAGTATAGTCAATAAAACCCTATCCCGTGCGATTATTGATGCGTCATAGCAGACAGGTCGAATCTTCGAAGAATATGACATGCATAGACAAGACGTACTTTGTGTTTTCTAAGTACCAGTTGAAATACATTGATACTCCCTGCACAACATTTGCAAAACTGGCCATTTTCGAAGACTGAAAGAATAATCCACTGAAACCCGGATTTTTTTTTATTGTAATCCCGTAGGCTTGGCTGAACAAGCTAATGGTAGTATCTATGATCGGAATGATCTATGCGTGCTTGAACTCTTCCGCCCTTAAAAGTCTTCATTTTAGCCTATGGCATTGAAACGATTAGGTAAACCACAAGGGTATTTTTGCGGATATGTAGATCAGATTGCATGGTCTCGGACCTAAACCGTCCACCCCTTAGTACTATGACCTGCACTGTTATTTCCACTGATGAAACACTTCTACATAAACAATGATATTCTATTTTTCATAAGAAACTCTAATTAATGAAAATTATTTATTATCGTTTGTTATATCATTCTAAATGCGTTTCAGAAATACAATTTTAGCTTTCTGGGTACCCTCTGACTTACTCTACATTTTCTATGAAAACTCTTCTGGATTGCTAAGCCGTCTACCTTTGATATCCAGCTCAACCAGTTTCTTTCCGGAGATCTTTTCGAGGGTTTCGAGAACGTGCAGTCTGATCTTGAATCTACATTATCCGATAAAGAGGTTTTCCGTAAAAAAGTAAGTATTAAATAACGTTAATCGGGTTTTCAGTCTTGGTTTGAAAGTTCTACTTAAAGGTGGGTATTTAGAATTTGTTCATCTCACCAAATTAAATAAAAAATATATATATCATTGAAATTCATACGAAAAAATAATACAAACCATCAATAATTAAGATTCCTAAAATTACACAAAAAAGGCTACGTAGCCTCTTAAGGTATTTTTAGATTTCGCGCCAAAAACCAATAAAGCATTTTGGGATTGTCAAGTGACTGGCACGTGACTCATACCGATTAAATTGCATTACATAACAAACATGTAATAATTATTTTCCATATATGTCTTCTTCAGACGCTATGTTTGAAACGTCGTCTGTGTATTCCTGTATGTAAATGAGCAAATTGATCATCTAAAAATAGAACGTGTCTCCTGTTGGTGTCAACCTGCGCTGTAGTAAATCTCTTATTTCTCGTGCTGTCGGACGGTTTTCGACTACTGGGGTTTTATGAATGAAAATTAAAAGGCTTTGGGAGTATCAGGATGATTTTTTTGCATTTTTGCAAAATTTTCTTCCCAAAATCTGAAGGACCACCTTTAACTCTTTACCACACAATCCCTGGTTTTAACGACCCTGAAGAAAAAATATTTGTAAGAATTTCCCCCCCAAATATTTGATGAGTATAAAAAAATCAGAGTGCAAGTCTGATTTTAATTTAGTCTGTGATCAATGAATAACACTATTAATTCGTATCCAACTAAATCAGGTAATGAAACTTTCAAGCCGACAGTAAAAATCCTAATGATGCTATCTCCTTGTTGGGCAGTATAGATTTCAGATCAGATTGCACAGAAGGTGTAGTCTGATCTTGATCCACACTACCGGCGAAAGGTCAGGGAGTCGTGCTTAGCAACCTAATGCTAAACAATGATAGGGAAAGGTTGAATTCAGTTTACTGTTATACTAGTTAACCCTTTCCCAAACGACAAATTTTAGACTCTTCCAAACTCAAAGAGTTTACAGATGACAATTTCAATTTGGATAAAAATGGCAGAAAGTTCTCCAAATGGGTAGAAAACACTGTGGGAAAAGGAGAAATTGCTCATTACGAGCAATTTCTCCTTTTCCCACGGTGTTTTCAAAAGACTTGTACTGCAGACACGTAAAAACAAGGGCTTGTTTGGGAAAAGGTTAAATAATATTTGGTTTACATGTCCAAATGAAACTTCTTTAACTCTTCATCTAATAAGTTTTAGACTTCTTCATATTAAAAGCATTTGCGGATGACAAATCATTTACAGCTTAAACGATAAGGTTTGCTGTAGGAAGGATAGAAAAGGATTGTTGGAAAAAGGAAATGAATGATCGTTGTTAGCATTTCTCTCCCTTTTTTTAACCAAATGATCTTTGAAATGGTATTATTTGGTAAAGGGGTATTCTTCGTTTGTTCATGATCAGTGGTGTGGTTCATTGCAAAAGTGATCTTTTTTTAAAGATGTTAATTTTAATATACAAGAATAAAGGTTACAACATAGAACAATATACATAATCAAAGGACAAAGCAAAAGGGTCTGAGAAATGAGGTGCTTGTAAATGATTTGACCGAGCCTGGATTATGAAACAGCATAACTGTCAAGTGTTATTGGAGTACTTATTTAGACTATTGTGAAAGTCAAAACGTACATGGACAAATGGTAAATTTCACTTTCAAACATTCGATACACTTGGTATATATTATTTGAGATACAAGGTAAGCTTCTTCTCCGTGAGGTGTTTGTTGTTCTTATCCTTCTTCTTCTTTTACTAATAACTTTATCGCAATGTTTTATTTTAGTATATTCACCATCTTTTGAGGTCATCGCTAACTATAAACAGACGTAAAATTGGGAAACAACATCGATGGTAATAAACTGCATATATTACGTGTGATTCTCTGATTTAGTGCGTTTTGACCCATGCAATCTACGAGATGAAAAATATTTACGATGAAAACAGTTTTAGGTGAATAGTTATAGACTGTCAGATAACAAGAGAACTGCATCCATATTTTTTTAGTCAAGTTTCAGCTTAGGAAAAAATCACTTAAAATGTGGGATCTATGGTATAAGTATAACAAAAGTGATGTTGTTTTAAGTGTCTCACAATGTACATGTAGATCAAAGAACAGACTGCGCTATCTGTTAAGTCTGGTCATGAAATAAAACATTCTCATAATATCTGAAATCCTTCTAAGAATTTTAATATTAACTAATCTGAATAACCTTCTTTTTTCCCTCTTGATTTCCAGGACTATTCATCACACACAGACTCAATCAGACTCGAGTGCGATGGTGATGTGCTTTACCTGCTTTTACAGAAATGGGCAGCTCGTCGTCGAAACAGAAAACAGTCTGTGTGCTTCCCAAAGTAATAATTAGTCTGAAGTGATACCTCAATAAATAAATAGAGGATATTTGTTTTTTTTCTGTGAAAGATCGAAATTTATTTCATCGAGTGGACACCATCGGTAATATTTTCACGAGTGGGGCAGCCACGAGTGAAAATATTACCGATGGTGTTCACGAGATGAAATAAATTTCGATCTTTCACCGAAAAAAACAAATATTCTATTTATTTCGTGCTTTTTACCCTTTCTGGGAGGAGCTTTATCAAAATTCAGTACATTTCTTTTCCCTTATTCCCCGTGGCGTACCCCTCCCGCATAGCAACGTTACGTCAAGCGCGAGAAATGTAAGGTATATGACGTCATATTTCCCATCTGGTTGTTAGGCACGCGCAATTTACCTAGGCGACAAGAACGTGAAAATCGGTATTTTCACTGGTGATACCAGTGTAAGATCGAAAAATATTTTCACTGCTATTTCTCGATATCCTACCGGAAAGGATGAAATAAACGGATTTCTTATAATAATGGAGTGCAACACGCGAAAAGGGTCATTCGGACATTTGCGTAAAGTGTCGTCTCGAATCCGCCTGCGCAGTCCGCAGAGGCTAATCCGAAACGACACTTTTCGATTTTATGTAATTTTCTGTTTTACGCAAGTCTACTTTAGCACGAAATCTAATGTAGTCGTAAAGTGCCGTCTCGGATTAGCCTGCGCGGACTCCGCAGGCTAATCCGGGACGACACTTTACGCAAATGTCCGAATGCAGCTTTTCGCGTGTTGCACTCCATATAGAGTATTACATCTGAACTTCTTTTCTTCTAACACCTAAGTCCGTTTACTTACCACGTATTCAGATATGTATGTTTGGTACATGGTGAAATCTATATTTTAGCCCAAGGCAAACTCGTTGGTAGCAAAATACAAAAGTAAATCAGACAAACTTCAAAATACGAACCGGACTATACAGGCTCAAAACGAAAATGAAAAATCAGGCAAAATCATACGTGGAGCTAGCTTACTGCTAGGTGGTTGCCGCAATGCCGTATTACGTCAAGGTCATTAATTCTCACAAACATGTATGGCAATCTGAAATGCATGAACGTTAAATTGGTGATTAAAAGTAGAGAGATGTTTGCTATTCTAGGGTGACACTACCTTCTTCTGGTTCTTTGAAATATGTATTAAGATATTGAACATGGTCTGTATCTAACGTATGTTCTTTCTAAAGGCAACGCCACTTTCAGAGACAGAGAACGTGCCTCCTCCTGGCCTTCCGTCGTACCTCATTGACGATATAAAAGTACCGATATCGTGCTATAGTCATGACCACTTGACAGAAGACGATGGTTTGGACTGGTCTCAGATAACTAACAGGGATCAGGATGAAAGAGATGTTCAAGATCTACATAGAAGTACGTTTAATATATATGTCGCAGATATATTAATGAAATGAAGCCAAAATATGTGAAAGAAAATAACATGGCGGCCAGGTTAAATTTTCATGCATAATGTGATTCCTTAAGTTCTCCTGTATCTCTTTTCAACATCTTCGCAAGCCAAGGCTGAAGATTTAGTACGTTACTTTACCCTTAGCTTGATTTTTACATTCCCTCGATACGTTTTTTTCATTGGATGCAGCCAGCTCTAACTGCAACGAATGAAATCGCTCGTAGCATTCCATCTTTGACAAGAATAGAATAAGGTGGTGACCTTTCGAATAGAAGGTAAAGATAAAAACCCACGTGGATTTCTGCTTATCGCTTCTTGTTTAATAATTGTATTCGTAAGCGGTTTGTAAATTGACATTTCATTGGCTTTCAGAAATATGATGTAAAGGGGGGGGTAATAACCAATAACCAGCATTCAATAGAGGGCGCATCGCAGAAATCTCGAAATCGGGCTCAATCAGCCAAGGTAAGATCCACGTAGTGATCGGAACCTTGGCTCGCGAAGATGCTTTTCAAAGGTTGTGTCTGCTATATCCTAGAACTTTATCGTACGAAATCTTTATTAAATCCTTTATGACACATTATTATGATGATACATGTAAATACTGTGTAGGTACCTCAAATATCTGTACACTACCATCTCTACAATATTTTTTTGTTTGTTTGTTTTGTTTCCTTTAACATGACAAAGAGTGTGCATAAATCTACCACTTCCTACTTCTTAGTGGAGCACCAGACAGAATGGCTGGTTTTGTGTGTTTGATGTATCGCCTTTGACTTTAGTACCTGAACACTCAGACTCAGAGGCCAGACCAAACGTGCACATAATGATGTGTTTTGTAACTTATATATATTTTCACATCAAGCTTTACTTGCCTGAATCGTAATGAAAGAAATCCTGGGTTTCGACAGTGAAGGTTAAGGTTCTAAAACACTGTACCTAAAGACGTTACCACCCGACCAGCTTTCCGACGGTGGACCAGATCTCTTCATTCCAAGCCAAATTCTTAGGTACTGAGCTTCTTTGTCCAGTTATACAGTTTAACTGTAATATAAAGTATGAAGTATCAAAACTGTATTTACGCACTTTAATGTGCTTACGTACTTTTATATGAAGATCTGTTTCTATACCCAAGGAAACACCCGTTATGGCAAAGAGAGGGTACCGCCTACAATTATCAAACAACCCCCACCGTCAACGATTCGCCCAATACGGTCAATAACCTTACTAGGAAAGGAGAAAGGCAGGTCTACGTCAAGGCAGATGCAGTACTCACTTCCAGTTCACAGATCTCCAAGTTTGCGAAGAAAATCAACGCATTCCCATTGCTTGAATGCCGCAAAGCTTGATTTTACAGATATAGATCGACATGCATATATGGTAATTCTGAAAAGGAATACATTCAGATATATGTTGTGTTATACTTTATACTTTGAAATAGGGGTAAATCATCATTACCTTACGGGCCTATGAAGCACAAACTTGTCAGCTCTATCTGATAAACTTTTAATATAGTTTCTATCATTTTGGGACTGAAATAAATCATTGCTCTTACGCACGAGATTGATTCAACAGATAGGTTGCATTACCGACCCAATTTTCTAAACACTGTCTCTCGCCGATTTTTTTTTAATGAAGGATTGGCATGTTATAGTACTGGAAAAAATTCTGCCGAACCCTGAAATCCTGTGCGACACTTAAATTCTCCAAGAGAGAGGGTCAAATTCAATCAGGATATATGTGCATACAACACTTCGTCGCCTCTCTCCGATAACCTGATAATAGCGTACGTCTCATTCGTCTTATCTGGTATCAATTAATCTTACAAAGTACGTAAATTCGGGTCTATGAACACAGTGTAACGAAAACGTTGTAAAACAGACGTCATTGGAAAGGTCATCAGACCTCTCCAACAGTGGTGAGTTTAAAAGGCAGACTGTCACAGAATTTGAAGTCTAAATCCATTTTTCTTGCGAAATTATTCTGATACATATTCTGTTTCTTCATGGTTCTGTAAATAAATCGAAATCAAAAAACCGAAACAGGAAATAGACGTGGTTTATTTTTATATGACGAATTTCAGATAAATATTTGTTACATTAATTTGCCATGGCTGAAAATGAACCCGAAAAGAATTGTAATTTTTCATTAAGTAAATAAATCTTAGCAGAAGAAAAATAAGAATAATTTCGTTAAAAAAGAGAAAGAAGACTGCTGGACAAGATCATGCGACCTGAAAACGCGACAAAAAGGCCAAATAACCGTCAAGTAAAGCATATGACGTTTTTATATCCGCAACTTGTTTGTTTACATGTACCAAAATGTATTCAAATCAAAAGCTAATGATATATTTGAAAACATCGATGCTGATCTCTCCTGGCTTCTCTTTTGAAGAAGCCAACTTATTCTATATGAAAATGTGAAGTTAATCGCTTGGGCTATTCCGATCTCCGCCCTCTGATATTTTATCAACGGAAGCCACCTGACTTAAGAAATCGTCCCTTTCCGCTACTCGACCAAAGAGGGAGGAAAACTGATAAGTTTCATCTTTATGAAATGAATGGAACTGTTGAAATGTTACCAGTAAACATCGAGAGTTTCTTCATTAGGTTAAAGTTTAAAATGGAATCGAAAGTGGCTGAAGTACTATTTAGAGCATTCAAAGCGACTGCGATTATAACACTTGACAATACATTCATTTTTTTCTGTGTTGATTCAAAGGGATACAATATAATAGTAAACCAGTGCGGGTTTTATTGTTGTATTTGCTGCCTAAGATTTTATTGAATTTTGATAATTTTCATATTTACCGACTGGAAAATGGGTTTTGTTTTGGTCAGAAACTGGAACAATCATGTTTCCAAAGAAATATTATCCACATACGCTCTTGTACACTTAGTATGAACTTGTTTTCCTTTGATCAAGAATTGGTCATGTTAGAATCGAAATAATCTTCTTTCTATCCCGGTTTAATATCTTTCAATGAAACACTTTGCGCCTTTTAAGGCGTAATGAGTAGAGTATTCGGGCTATTGCCCTCATAGATTATGCATTGTGCCTCATGAGTCACAACTGTGGTTCACTAAGCGATAAACTACTATAGAAAGAAGATTATTTATTATGTAAAAGCTTTATTTGAAAAGAGTACTTGCTAAAATAACTTTGTTTCGGCAGGTCATAGTTACATAAAACTATCTAGACCATCTCTTTCAGGCTAAGAAAAGCCACAGAAAGTCATATGACGATTTAATCCATTACCTCTTGGAACCTATTCATGGAAAGGAGTTACAAGACATCCTAAAGGCACGGATTCTTATTGCATGGCTTGCCAATCAAAAGCCAAAATCGTCAGTGTTCAAGGCAGACACCTCTACACCAGATGGACTACTTATTTCGGTCGCCAGTGGTACCACGTCTTATTCTTCTGCATATGTAACTTTATGCAGGTAACAATTAGTTTAAACCTTATTGAGCTATGCTCTAACAAAAAGGGGTTAATGCATAACAGCGTGATGCATAATACCAAGCAGTTCATCACATAAGTATGGGTCAATAAAATCGATGATGCCTAACAAACCAACGAATTATGGGGCAGACTGCTCCTTTGACTGCAAAAATTTCGATCCAGGTCAGCCAAGAAGATGCTGTATGGTTACACCAGTTTTTCCTTTGTTATAAGTACATAGTTGTCGTGTTTTTTACGAACTATATAAACTACAAAACTGCCTAGTCAAAAAAGTAAGTGTTTCGCTAGAGGTGCTTGGTGATGAAGAGTGTTACTGGGCGAGAAGCTTCAGAAGCAAAGCCTGGTAAATCCCTACAACATATGAATAATTGAACGGTTGTTGTTTTTACCTCTGTAGTCAGGATTATTAGATATATGAGAATACAGTAATTCATTCAAAATATTTCAGAAAGGCTGGATTAACATGCAAGCTGGTTGAAGGTGTTTCTAAATCTTACGATTATATTCCTAGTGAAAACATCACTAGAGATATGGAAGATTTCTGGACAGCGGTGTACTGTGAGGATAGCTGGCAGTTGGTGCATCCAAACAAGATATGTAAAGTAAATTCAAAGCTCTCTCTCTCTCTCTAAAAACATGCGCACGTAAAACGTAATTGTGAAATTACTCTTTCAGTCGGGCCATAATATCGGCTGATTTTCTTTTAGTTTGATAAAAAAGGCATTGACTTGTCTAGAAGTAAAGATACTCTAGGAGGATCTACATACATTGAAGGAGGGTTGCACACATTCTTATCAACAAAATATCAAAGAAGTCTTCATTATATGTCATTGTTTCGGTCGGCCTTTTATAGTAAAGCAGTAAAACGCTGAGCAGAGCTTGGTAAAAGGTGTCATAATGAATTTTTGTAATTCAGTATACCAAGCAACTCATCATGTAATCATGGATCCATCAAAACTATTTTGTGTAACAAGTGACTGAATTATGTGGTAGACTAGTCATTTCAAGGCAGAAAATATGCCAAAACCCAGACGTTTTGACCTAGGCCACCGTGCCCAGGCTGACCTCGGCCTTTACTCCTTTTCAGATGCGTTACACCCTCTTTTCACAGCACAGGGCTCTATGGTGACGCCCAGTTTTCTGGCAATCTGTCTTTTCGGACTATTGGGTTTTGTCTCTATGTTCTTTTGTATGTTTCTGATACATTTTCCTTTTGTACACTAACATTTAACAAGACAAATATTCTAGTACTATAGTAAGAAATCAAATCTTTACCAGACGACAAAATACTTGACTAGTTACCTTTGAAAGCATTTGCAGCTGACAGATCAAATGAGGCTAAAATGCTTTCCATGTGGAGAGAGATTTCTTTCCAAAGGTCGTTGAAACACGGGCAAAGAGTTTAATACATATATCTGTATTTCTCATGTTTAAGGTTGATGCTGGCAAGACGAGAACGGAATGGCAAACTAAGGTCTTACTGGATGACTATTTCATGCCTTCACCAGAATATTTCATTTTCACTTGCTTTCCTGTGGAGGAGTCATGGCAACTCTTGCCGAGGGACTGCATGGTTTCATCAACTAGTGCTTTTCTGAAACTTCCCTGCATTTTTCCTTCTTTCTTTAAGCTAGGTCTTATTCTCGAAACGGAGGTAGATTCTATTATCTACTCGAAGAACGGGAAATGTGAATTCGATTTCTACTGTACTCATAAATATGATAGTCTTTTATCGGTAGCATATAATTTAGTTTGTACTGACATAGGCCGTGACTCAGAATCAATGGAACACATTTCAGAGCCTCTTAATGCATTTGTTTTGCATTCCCGTCAAAACCAAAGATTCCATTTTGAGATTTCACTTCCCTTCTGTGGCAAGTACAGGCTCGAAATATTCGGATGTTATTTCCGGTCCGTAAGTTTAAGACTGTGTCAGTTTACAATTGTCTGTTCTAGTTTTCCGTGTGTATCATGTGTTCCATTTTCAACCAAGCATATGATGTGGGGACCAGGATTCGCTTGTGATGAAGCGGGTCTTCTTGTACCCTCCTAGATGGTTGGGATTGTTGCAGTGCCGATGAAAAGTGCCAAAAATAGAAACACCATTTCCATTGGAATTAACAAATATCATACAGCCAGATTTATTTTTTTGTTACACCAACACAAAACGAAAGACGTTGACTTCTTTGCCTATCTAAGACACAAAAGAATACCTATTGCAAAAAATGGTAAAAAACCTGCAACGGAATACAAAAAAGGAGATACAAAGAAAGTACCCGTCGATAAGAATGACAATGCTTTTTACGCCGACTTTGTGGCTTGTAAAAGAGATCATGAGAAACAAACTCTCGAGATAACTGTGCGTATAGTTCATGACGGAGACTTTGGATTAATGATTACAAAAAGGAAGTTCCGTCTTGAGAAAAATAAAACAAAAGTGTTCCTTGGTGGAGAACAGGCAGTTTGTGCTTACCTCTTGCGTGCTTCTGAAGAGGTTCAATATGATGCAAGTTTGTTTCAGCGCTCTTTATCTATGGAATATTGTGAGCTGTGTCTTTAATTACATGTAGTCTAACCTTGATCTGCAACCCTGCTTCTCTTTCGACAGTTTCAGTTTTTAAATTCAATTCCGGTACACTCGGCGCGTTTGTTTCAATGAAAATGTAAAATAAAGTTGTTGAAATTCAGATACTTTTTTCGGCTAGCCCTTAGTTTGGACCAACACTGTCATTTCACATGCTATTTCAAATAAGAAACTAAACATACGCGTCATTATGGTGTTCCGGCCCACAATCTTACCCAAAAGCCATGTTCGAACTGTCCTCTCAACAACCTTATATATAAGACGATGGGTATTACCAACGGACCTAGATTCCAGTAAACCCTAAGTTTTTTTTTTTTTTTTTTTTTTTTTTGTTTGTTTGTTTTTTTTTCAAAGAAGGACTCAAAAGATAGTTATTTCATTGTGTTCTTTGCTAATTTTAGTTCAGTCTGCTACTTCAAATGGAGTGGGTGAATACAATATTCAGAGATCTGGTCGATTAGTCTAGTCAGGTGGCATATATTTTGATAGTAAACCACTGCTGCGTTGCATTTACCGATCCAGTGTGATGAGAATATTGTTTGCCCTCGAAAATATTCGGCTTACGGCGATTTAACCGATTTATTTGCAGAATGTACATCAGCGCCTGGCCAGAGAACGCATGGTTTCTTTGATTTATGATGATGACCGAATGCAGTTACTTGCAGCGATGGAAAAATGTCGAAAAGTTCAAATCGATGCAAATGATGGAGATTTGTACAGTGCTGAGGCATGGTGTGAATACCTTGAGCACAAAACAAGTAAGAACTTGCAGTGGTGGTAGATTTTCGATATTTTTTACCGTTTGCACTGTTTGCAGGTGTTCTGTTAGGTAAAAGTCTTAGATAATATCATTGAATAAATATAGATATAAAAAAGTTAATAGGTTGCAAAGTTTTAATATGCCGAATTTCCCTTTTTAAAGTTGGGTTTATGCTATTAGCTGCACTTGAAGAAGAATGGTTCTGTGTAAACGGAGCATTTCAAATATATGCCCGGCGGGTTCAAGTCTGACATCAATGACTGTGGTAGCCATCTATTGGATTCGTATAAATTTACCGAGGCATTCTGAATAGCAGTCTTACCTTTAGTCTATATATAACTCTAAATTTAGAAAGGAACCCGATGTTTTTTTGGCTCACCCATTACGCCCATCCCTGTAGAATTTAGAAAATTACTAAATACTAGCCAAAATCCATATTAAAAATTTGATTTTTCAATACGCGTTCAAAATCATTCGGACATGTAGCAATTTGAATATAACCATTCGTCGAAGTGATTGTCGGAATAACTTTTCCTTCTGAAATGAAACCTTCAAAGAAACGATATGTTTCACAGTTTCAAATTGTTTTTGCAATCATCTTTTGTATAGAGTGCCTTATCATCTTTTAAGTATCAAGTTTGTTCTCTGTTTTAGCGTATCTGTGGCAAGAAAGCAAATCTTAGATACTATGTGATTTTTGTAGATTTGAATGACTGCCTACACCGTCGGAATATCAGAATTATAGATGAAACCCTAGCGAAAGTCGCTAAATACCGCTACAAAGGTGCTCTGGAGATGAAAATCGGGCGAGTATTTGACCTTCGAAAGCGGCTTGTACAACTTGGATCCCTGGGGGAATACGTTACTACTCTTAAAGAAGCAGCAATTGAATTAGCAAATATCCTGGAGCCGACACCTCCGGTACATGTGACAATGGCTGCGGTGCTGTTGATGTTTGGAGAAATTGAAAAGAAAGTAGAAGTGAGGATTATGTTCTTTTTTTCAAGTCGATGATGATTAAAAGGCCTAAAGTTGTCCTTGTTATTCCAAATGTAAATGATAAAAACTAACCTGTACTCAGACATTGACGAAAAATAATTATCAAAACTTAGAATTCAAACAGGCTTGGCATCGAACAGGTCTAACGAGTCAAATACCGAAGTCCCCCTTAACATACTTTACTTTTGAATATTCAAAAAGCGCTCTTCTTATATCACAATTTTAGCCAAAACATTTTAAGTAATACTGAGAACGAACAAGTTTTATAAGCACAACATGACATGCAGATAAAAAAGGAAATAGTCTATGAAATGACTCTAATCATATCTCTCTTACTATAAAAAGACTTAGGAATATGTGTACTATAAGATTGTTAGAGCCTTTTACTGTTATATAACAGAACTAGATAACTATTTTTCACATGAGAACAAATAATCCAAGGACTACATTTTTTTTTTTTCTTTTTTCTTCTGAGAAAGCTTAATCCGAATTTATTGCACTGCGAAGATCACAAATCCGACGAAAGGGTTTACATATTTTGATCTTTATCAACCCTTTTTATAAGATTCTTTTTTATATAACAGTTGAAATCTTTCAGGACTGGTGTTATATAAAAAGGCAACTGGTTGTCTCTGATGGAATGGATGAGCCCTTCTTGATCAGGAAAGCCCGTCTGGCGTCAGAGATCTATGTATCAAAGAACGACTCAAGAAAAATAATGTCTCTTCTTACTGAGTACAGCGTAAACGAAATTCATGCAGCTAACCCTTGGGCTGCATATTTTCATTCATGGGTAAAAACGTTTGTTTATAGTTCAGGCAATTAATGCCACAATAACGGCAGTATTGATATACATCTACTGCTTTTTTTACATTTCGTCAATGTATGTTAGACATTGGCCGCCACGATACTGGATATTCTATTAACACAAAAATCTAGGTAAGCTTTACCTTTTCCAGGATAAGCTAGCCCTGATCTGCAATAACATATTCATGACTATAAGGATCCTAGTTGCTGACTGAGTTTTGACTCTATGGAAACCCTGTGTGCTTGTCTTGCAACCATGTTTGACTTGCTCGCAGACTTCCAAAATCTTGGCGTCTATTTAATTACGCAGACTGCCAAAACCCGCGTTGAAAAACGAATTTCGACCTGGTTTGTTATATGCATGTATGGCCTCTTTGGGATCTAGATTGGTGTCGTGCAATGGTCTTTGACGCCCTTGAATAATTACATGAATCCTTGTGGAAATAGGGTTAAATTTTTAAGTCAACTGGATTGTCATTTTCGCAAACTGTCAGGGACCGTATTAAGTGATGACCCAAATTGGGTTCTTCAGAGATTGGATCACTGAAAATCCGACATAAACACGAAGAAGGCGGATAGCCAGCAAATATCTCTATTAGTATTATTTCAACTTCAATTGTTTGCACTGGGTTAGCTATTTTGAATAGTTTTCCTGCACTTTTCCATTTTATCAGCATTTTCATTCATTAGTTTAAACAATAGGCCTGTAAAGAGAACACATCTTTCAATCAATTCAAATGACAAAAGTTAAAGTGAACATTTCTTAAAAGTGGCCTTATATATACGTTATCATTTTCATTTGCATGAATAAGACTCGTATATAGTCATTCTTCTGAAACACTGTCCTAAAAATATTTATACCTTGATAAATATTCTTTCGCTACATCGTATGTAATTTGGGACATTATGTTTTCAGAACATCCAAGCGATCATTTCACAAAACCGACCTTGGAGTATTGTGCATCTCTTTTCATGGTTCTCCGACGCTTTCTTTGATGTGGTAGTCTGCGACCTAGAAATCTGCATACACGGGCAGTTTGGCCAGACAAAAAATGCACCCACAACATTTCAATATGCGGGTTCTTCAAAGGACGGAAATCTTGAAAATTGCCCACTTAATCAAAAAGGTTCCTTCCCAATACATACAGGTGGAACTTTGTCACCTTTAAAACTAATTGGTCATTCTCGTAGACTGGTAAAAACTTTTCAGCCGATAACCTCAATCGAGAACGTTCAAGACTGGGTCAGTCAAAGCGAAATATGAACATGAAAAAGTTGGATCCCCAAAATTATCACTACGAAAGTCATTAAAACCGCGATTTATAATAGGTTGACCCTCGTAAAGTGTTCCTTTTATGATTATCACTTTCATTTGTGTAGAAATGATGTAAACAAGGAGTTTTTAATAATTGATTTTACATACATTTTTTGTACGGTTAAGACTTGTATGATGTTATAGGTTTGAAACACGGACAAGGTAGGAAAATTAACTCGATAAATATTCAGTCGTATGATATGTATAGTGAAATGTTTGATGTTTAAAAGTGTAGAAAAATGTTCCATCTGGATACACATAGGAGAAACTTTGCCACCTTAAATGTTATCTGATTATCAGACTTAAGTAAATTAATCTGCCTTACTCTCAAAATATTGCCTGTGTCTGGAAGAATTGCCAATTTGTTACTCACCCATGGTCAGAACACTGGTTGTAAGATTTAGAGTTTACGGTTTGCAATTTATTCAATATTTGTATACAGCCTCCGGCCTTTAGAAAGATATGTTTACGACAAATATATAACAAAGTGCAACCAGTGGGCTGACAACATACGATGTATAATGTACTTTTACAATACAAACGTGAAGAAACATAAGAATGATGTAAGCAGTTTTACAAGAACAGTTGTGTAATCCCTGTCTCACTATATCCCAAGAAATATTTTTCTTTTTTCATATGCATAAAATATGTACATAGCAGTATTCCTTATTTGTATTTTATTTTTACTGGACAATCAAATGTTGAATTACTGATTGATGGATATAGCATTACATTCTTTAAAAAAATACTTCTATATCAAATACAGGCATGTAAGGTGATGTCAGTACTCAATGAGACAGACACCAAAGATGTTACAATAATGTCTGAACCTGAAGACGTCATTGTTCCCGATCAAAACAACGACCAACTTAGTGAGAAGAGTCTTGGTACAGGACTTGCTAACAGCTACGATTCTTCAAGATATGAACAAAATCAAAATAATGAAACAAAACCTGGTAGTACAAACCCAGAACCTGTTGCTTTCAATACTTGGTTTGAAAAGAAAAAGGTTACTGTGCCACCTAATGTTAGAGAGGAAGTGGGAATACAAACGGATTAATTGATTATTGTGCAATTACAAACATCACTGACGTCAACAACTGTCGAAAATATAACTGGAAGTTACAACAACTAATGACAGGCAAATGATCGTTTTTCAAGGTTGCTTTTTAATCCTGTTTAAAAACATAACTTCTCTTCTTCCAGCCATCTTATAGAAATCGTCTGCTTTTCGTCTTTATTACAACTCGTTGATGGATTGGCGTCTTTTATTTCAAACCGGTTGAAAAGAAGGAATTGAAAGCCGATATCTTGTTTAAGTTGACATGAAAGATCTGGGAGAGAATTTTCGGACCAGGAGACGCACTGACCGACGACTCAAAATTCTATTAGCCAATCAGCAATTGCGTTTATTTCGAGTCAGATTGTGCAGTTCAAAATGGTCAGTGAGCACAGAAACAAAATTGCAATGTTCAATTAGGGGATGCTCATGAGCTGACAAAACTGGTGCTGAAAAACTGTCCCAGTAGAATTTGACTTTTGAATCTATGATTGATATTCACGTTCTGTTCCCTTAAGGGTAATTGTGTTTTATTACAACTTGCTGCTTTGCTGCTACCTATGAAAAATCGTCATGTTAACATATCACCTATATATAAAACGTTATTTTCTCATGATATATATTCTTTTTAATTTTAGTGCCATAAATATTGTTTACTGCACTAGAATTAAAAAGAATACATATCGCGAGAAGATATTATGTTCGTTGAATTATTGCTGAGTTTATATATCGAGTCCGTTGCGAAACCATCCAAATTGTAGTTACACACTGTAACAGAAACTGACCAAAAAAGTGTCAAAGAGCTAAATACAACATTGAAAAGTGCAGTCTGATCTCTAATTAACGCTGTCCCTTATAACGTGAAGTGTTTTAGCCAAACAGGTCGTCGGCGTGGATTTATTCGGACTTAAAAAGATTATCTCAGGCATAATTATGATAATTGATACTTTATTTTGATACAGCAATTTCTGTTGTTGGAAAAAATGTATATTCAGATCTACATATTTTTTAAAAAAAAACAATAATAATATGTTTGTATAGGCAAGCAGTGAGTTTATTGTGAACTGGTTTACAGATTATAATGTATGTGTCTTGACGCTATTTTCATGCATTGATTGGAACATAAAGAAACCACTGAAATAGCATACCTATATGTATTAATTTTAAGCATACACGTTGGATACATATAAGATAAGCAAGATATTCTGACAACTCATATAAATCCACTCGAAGCAATTAATTGCTAAGTCATTTGATTCTTTAGTCAGCAATCTCGTGCTCGCACAAACATATGGAAAACGACCATTTTGAAAGCAACGTAGGGGGAAGGAGAAAATGCTGGTTACTAGCATTCATTTTCTTCCCCCCCCTTTACAATATCATTGTGGCGCCGCATGAGCGGCGGCACTATATTCTAATTGGGTTATGAAACATACCTATGGAGGCAGCCATATTATTTACCTCGCTTCTAGTCATTTTGTAACTAGATCATTTCATACCTAGGCCATTGCGTACCCACCATTACTTTCTATTTTGGCCATTTTTGTACACACTTTGATATTTTCGTAACCGCTTTGGTCATTTCACACCCTTTTTTCTATCAATTCGATAATTTAGAACCTAGTTTTAAAACTATTTTCTTGTGTTGGTTGTCGAATGACAACTGATTTTATTCGTAACTCGACAACTGTTTTTTCACTGCTCCAATATTGAAACTATGTTAAATTTCGCCGAAGAATGGCTGTGATCGTGTCTTATTGCTTGTTTCTTTTTTAAGTTTTAAGTTGCATTATACAGATTGTCTAAGACTTCTAAATTCATTTCTCATCGAGTTCTGCTTCATAAATTTACTTTGGTCAATTTTGAAATGCTGTAATGTGCCTTATTTCAGAAACAACTGATTTGAGGAGCCATTAATATTACGCATCAATACTTTCTTGTTTCTTCTCTTTAATGGACAAGTCTGCATGTAAAACTAACTTTAAAGACCCCCCAGAAGGAGCAGAATAGAACTATGAGCGAGGCTAAAACATGCAGAACAAAACATAAAACAACTAGTAAGAAGTAAATGTCTTTACATATGTAAGTCTAAACTAATCCTGTTTTTTCATATTTCAAGTTCATTGAAAACTGCTTCGGATTTCTTGCTGCAATTATATGCACGTAAATATTATTCAGTCTCATTTACAATCAGATCTATCTTTCCAAAAATTCCATGTCATCCCGTTCTCTATATCTCCGTTCTGCTTTCGTCTGCTGGCGGACAACAACAACCCGTGAAATCACAGAAAACAGCCCGGCAGCAATCATACATCCACCGGAAAAGTAATAGGCTACGTGTTTACCGTCGGCATGTTTTTCTATGGCGTCTGAAATAAGAGATTGCTTGATCTATACGACAAGTCGGATGAAAGACGATTGAATAACTTCATAAATAGTACGTACATAGAAACAGCATGCTACAATGATTTCCTTGATTTTCTTTCAACTTTGACAATTTGCATATATAAGAGTCATGCTCGATGAAAAGGGTCTAAGATAAGACCTGTGTAATGGAAAACAGCTATTTCCACCAAAATATCACATTGCAAAGTTAGCTATAATTAAAAATGAGTATTATTGAATAACTTTCACCGATTCATTTTTTCCTTCTTTGAATTATTATTTATAAATCTAAAACTTTTATATTCTCAATTCAAAAAGAGATAATAATTACCTCATTTTTCAGAAAATTAACAACAGTATCAAAATATAATTTCAAGATAGACATAATCGGAATTTTTCATCCGTTAGAAATGTGCAAAAATATCAATTCTGCATAAATCCTTATTTATCAACCAATTAGAATTTTTGCCCCATGTTCACCGGAAGTGCATTACACAGATCTTACCTTAAATCTTTACCAAACGACAAAATTTTAGACTGGCTCAAATTGAAAGCACTTGCAGACTACAAAATAAATGTAAATAAAGAATTGCATTTGTTTTACGAAGGTTTGAAAACATTGGTTTCCAGCATTTTCTCCTTTTCCAACAATGTTTTCAAAAGGCTTCTTTCATAGGGGTAATTAAAGTTGGGATTGTGTGGTAAAGAATTAATACATCTGCAAAAAGTTCTATTAGGTCTAAAATTTTGATATAAGTAAATTTTCTGCACGTCAGTGGATCATTTTACTTCTGGATTCACTCGTTATTTGACAAAATGCATTTTATAGCCCTATAACTATGTGATAACTTGCTATGAATATTACATCACAGAGATGCATTAATCCCTCTTTTCTAAGATAATGACTCGAATCTGATTTCGATTCTGCATGATTGGCTTGTATACAGTACTTTCCACAAATGACATTCTCATTTACCTTTTTTTTTTTTTACTTTTTTTTTTTACTTTTTTTGTTAACTTTTTTTTTTACTTTTTTTTTTAACTTTTTTTTCTTTTTTTAAACTTTTTTTAACTTTTTCTTTTTTATTTCTTCTTTCTTTATTTTATTTCTTCTTTCTTTATTTTTATTTTTATTTTTTGTTAAGTAGCATGTGTATTTTGAAAAAAAAACCTTGGTTAAAGAGCAAAAAATTAGTATCAAGTATTGCATGACTTTTTTCGCTGATTATCAATTTTGACATGATTAACGAGAATTCATTGCTAAGATGGCTGCAGCCGTTTTTCTGCGAATCATACTTATTAAACACGTTTCTATTATGCGGCTCCTGCTTCCTTTTTTTTCACACGCATTTTTATCAGTTAATCAAAGTTGTATATCGCTCATATACTACATAGAATGCAAGTAGGACTGCTGTTTTTCAAATTCCTAAAAGAAGAGTGTTTTCTGCATCAAAAATATGTTAACCAGTCTATAATTGGCTTGCAACACGCGAAAAGGGGCATTCGGATATTTGCGTAAGAAGTGGTTTTGGATTAGCCTGCGTAATTTGTGCAGGCTAATCCAAGATGGCACTTTACGACTGCATTAGATTTTGCACTACAGCAGACCTGTGCAAAACAGAAAATACCATTAAAACGTGAAGTGCCATCTCGGATTAGCCTGGGCGGACTACGCAGGCTGATCCGAGACGACACTTTACGCAAATGTCATAGTGTCTCTTTTTGTGTGTTGCAAACCAATTATATGAGCCAGGCTTTGTTAAAGTGGGCTGTATTGCATCTCCGTTATGCATTATGCTAAACAAGTTATCACAAAATATCAATTTAGTCTGAAAAAAAAAAACGAATCATGAAGTAGAAAAGTCCTTGGATAATAAAAAAAATGAAAAAAAAAGTTTCGATTCATATCAGCCTGCGCATGCGCAAAACGTGCAGGCTGACATGTGTCGATACTTTTTTTGCAGAAGTACTAAAACTCTTAACATAGAGCATTAATCATACTCTCGTATAATAGCTAAATCAAGGGAGGTAACGAAGTCGATCGTAGCAGTATGTCTATACCATATGACATAATATTGGAAACTTTCAATTTAAAAGCATCTGAAACTGACAGATCAAACGTAGAACACGTGATGTGCCTTTTCTTTCAACAAAGGGTTGAAAAGGTGTGAGATAGGGAGAAATTGGTAGCAGTCTGGTGGTAACAGAGTAGTTACGGACTTTCTTCCTTGTTGTAGTTAAAACACGGAATTGTTTATTAATTAAACGGTCAACGTTATCCTTTAACGGATGTAAAATGTTACGGTTACCTGCTACAAATCCGGAGACGACCAGACCGATACCGGAAACCAGTCCAAGTAAACCTGCAACCATTCTAATATGGCGTCTGCTAAACCCCTCTGGTATGGCGTCTTGAACCATCGATGCGAAGACAGCTAAATAAAAAATGTTGCAACAGTGCATCAGAAAACCTGTTCGAGCATTCAGAAATTAATGTTTATTTGTTTTACAGACACACAAGTATAAAGATTATTTTACCAGGTTCACAGTACAAAAAAGAAAGTGACAAAGGTATAAAACATCAAAAATTCATTCGTGCGGGCATTTTACACACGTCCGGAAAGGTAGAGGCAACTGCGAAGTAGTATGCTTTCCTTTATCAGTGACAAACAATTGTTTTTTTGGATTTTAAACATTTTTTTCCGTGTAATTATATATATTATACTTGTACTATATGATCTCCTCAACCACTTTTCATATGCTGGATGCATATCAACTGGATGGGCTGACCACGTTTGAAGGAAACGAAGAAAACATACCGTCAGTGAAACCAAATATAGCAGAATATGCAACTGCCCATGCGTAGACGGTAAGCTCGGGGACATGGAGAGCCAGAATTCCAACTAGAATGTCCATTGCAGCCATGACAGTCAGGTTATCCGCTAAATTCTGCCGTCGCCATAGCAACAAGGCCAGTAATCCCAATACGGAACCGCCATTTTCTATAAAAGGCTGAATGTCTACCTGCGTCTCGCTAAACTTCTTTTCTTCAAGGTATGGTTGCATTCCCTCACTAAATATCGGGCGACCTGTTTATATAAAAAATATGATTAGGCATCCTCATTTCTTGCAAAGCATTTATATTGCAAAGGGTGAAGTAGCCTATTCGTAGCGGGGAATATAAAGGAGCAAACAGTCTGTCCTTGGCGGATTTATATCATCAACTACAGTATTTGACGAAAACAACAAGGGAAAAATATACTGGGATACTTTTAATTTGCTCGAGTTATTTTGACTCTTAACCGAACAAAAATATAAACAAAAGGTGAAAAAAAGGAGAAGAAAACTTATTGTAAGAAGGGACAAAATGTTGGTTACTTCAGCATTTTTGTCTTATTTCTACCATGTTTAGCCCTTTACTCCATAGATACTCATTTCTAAGCATTGCTTGTAGGAGTCTTTGGAAAACATTGTGGCAAAAGGTGAAATTGCTCGTGACGAGCAATTTCACCTTTTGTCACAATGTTTTCTATGCTATCAAAAGGTGTCATATACACATAAGAAACGGCTTCATCCTTGCTGTTATTTAGGGTCAATTACAGATACCATAGAAATGCCTTAGAGGGTAAAGGGTTAAACAAATTATTCATTGGGGCTATTAAAGCAACGGGGTAAATGTCCCTTTTAATTCTTTACCATTTAGAGAAGGTAAGAAAGTATTTTGATGGTTGCTAAGGTAAACAAAAATATTTTAGACACTGTCATACTGGGAATAACATGATAAGGGCTTAACCCTCTCCCAAACAATCCCTGGTTTTTACGTGTCTGGAATAGTAGCCTTTTGAAAACATTGTGGGAAAAGGAGGAAATGCTGGTTACCAGCATTTTCTCCTTTTCCCACAATGTTTTCTACCCTATCATAGACAGAAATCATCTTTTCAGCAAGAGTTTAATTGTCGTCTGCAAATGCTTTCAATTTGGTCTAGTCCAAAAATTTGTTCTTTGGGAAAGGGTTAAGTACTTGTGTATGTCATCATGGTGGTAGAAATCTTTGTATGTAAAGGAGAATAGTTTTACAACATCATTTTTCCCGCTATGGTTTCCATATTTTTTTTCTTTTGTCCCAAGGTCATAACAGTTGGGAATAGATGCTCAAGGGATATGTAAAGAAATGTTGATGTTTACTGAGAGGAGATCACCACAATACCAACCTATTTGGTCCAACAAGAACAGAAACATGATCAGGTAGAGAACGACGTCACTAAAGAGATCACGTGAGAAAACGTAGTCGGAACACTTTGTGCTGCAAGAAACACCACTGCGATCCCTGCTATCCCTGCGATCTCCGCTCTTTAAGTTCAGCGGTTTCATGAACAAGCTTGCAATCAAACTCAAGCCTAAAACATAACAATATCATCTGCTTGTTAACGTTTTTTTAAGGCGATTATCGCGGATACAGAAGGGAGATTTCATGGGTCTTACTTATCAGGTTATCTGAAACAATATTCAAACGAAACTTGCCCAGTCTTTCCCTTAACTCTTTACCAAACGACAAAATAGTAGACCAGACCAAAGTGAAAGCATTTGCAGACGACAACCTAAGTATGACTCAGAAATTGAAATTTGCCTTGGGAAGGGTGGAAAACATTGTAGGAAAAGGAGAAAATGCTGGTTACCAGCATTTTCTCCTTTTCCTACAATGTTTTCAAAAGGCTTCTTTCTGAGGGTCGTAAAAAGTAGGGATTGTGTGGTAAAGGGTTAATTGTAGATGACGAGTTTCATAATTTCATTGTAACATGATCCCTCGTGTATAATCCTGTAACGTTATCACATGACCAGAAACTTATTTACAAAGTCACGAAAGATAAAATGGCCGTACTATACGACCCATATTAGCACAGCTAGAAATGTAAGAGAAGTAGATTTTTACAGACTCATCAATAAGTGGAAAAGGGAAATAAATCGTTGCCATCATTTCTACTGATAATATTTACATAAATAATATAAAGGATAGGTTCAAATTTCATGATATAATATAAACAATAGGTTCAAATTTCATGAAATAAGATGTACTTGTTGGCAGAGTATTTATGGAAACTATTTTTTTTTTATCTGTACTCATCTTTGAATTTTGATATAGGTCCTTCACTAAACTGTATACGCTTGAAATTTTATATCTTTCGGTAAAATATGGATTGTACCTGTGTAAAACCAATATAAAAAGAAAGAATGTAAATAAACGTACTTTAGTGAAAGGTTTTCCTGGGTCCGTATTCACCAACCATTCTTAAGAACATTTTTAGGCTTATTCTTCAGAATTTTGTCAATGTGAAAGTAACAGAACTTTTGATTGGCTAAACCACTTGGTTTAGCCAGTCAGAAGTTCTGTTACTTTTACAGTCAGAAAATCTTGAAGATTAAGACAAAGAACGTTCTTAGGAATGGTTGGTGAATACGAACCCTGGTCTCTACGTTTACAAATGGCTCGCAACACGAGAAAATGGGCATTTGAGCATTCGCGTAAAGTGTCGTCTCGGATCAGCATGCGGAATAGGCGCAGGCCAGTCCGAAACGTCAGTTTCCGTTTTTACGTAAATTTCTATCTCGCGCAAGTCTACTGTAGCTCAAAATCTAATGAAGTCGTAAAATGCCATCTTAGAGTAGCCTGTGCGTAGTGCGAAGGCTGATCCGAGACGACACTTTACGCAACTGTCCAAATGTTCCTATTCGCGTGTTGCAAGCCAAATACACATGTCATGACGTTCAAATGAGTAAGGTAAAGAAGATTATCAACAAACTCAAAGAAATACTGGCCTGCCGGAATGGCTTGATATTTAAAGATGATTCTCCAATCAAAGTCAACCGAATCAATAAAGGTCAACCCAATCATAAGAAAATTGATGAGTACAGCGCCGAGGCCGCTCAGGACAATTGCTCTCATCCGCAAGTCTTGAAAATATTCTAGAACAGCAATGATCGCAGACACCCGAAGGAAGGCTGATCCAATACCTAAAGTTTAAAAGTTATTATAAATGTTCTTGAGATATTACAATGCGCCTTATCTTTCCATTTCGCATTCATATAATAAAGTCTCGAGAAATGAATTCTATATAGACAGCCAAAAATTGTTACTTGTTTACGATTTTATAAGAGTTTCACGTTTTGTTGATGAATAAAACGTAATATGAAATTTTTGAGGATGCCATTTTGACCGACTTGCTGCTCTCTATACTACCTGTTGTCATACATTTAACTCTAAGCCACACGACAATTCTTAAGATTGGCCAAAATCCAAAGCATTTTAAGGTAACAAATTAAATATAAATCATATCGTAAGATTTCTGTGGCAGGATAGAACACACCGTAGGATACTGAAAACACGCTGTATACCAGTATTTTTTTCTTTTACAAAATATTTTCAAAAACCTTTTACCAGGAATGTTCATAGTCGTTAACCCTTTCCCAAACAACAAATCTTTTACTCTTCCAAACTGAAAAAGTTTGCAGATAACAATTTTAAATTTGATGAAATGGTTAAAAGTTCTCCTAAAGGGTAGAAAACACTTTGGGAAAAGGAGAAATTGCTCATTATGAGCAATTTCTCCTTTTCCCACAGTGTTTTCAAAAGACTTCCACTGCAGACACGTACAAACCAGGGCTTGTTTGGGAAAGGGTTAAAGTCGAAATTGTTTGTTGAAGGGCTTTAGCAACCTAGATTTAGCTGTCGATTGTTTAAATAATCATGATACCTCCAACTCCTCCTACCAATATCTCGACCACAATTTCGTCATCTTCCGAAATGAAGGAAGCCACAATAAAGCCAATGGCTACGAGAAGTGACCCCAAAATGCCAGTAATCCGATATCCAGTAAAAACCGATAAGATGGCCCCAAGTAGAACTGAAATAAAATTAGGGATATCTGAAATAGCAAACCATCTTTCTGTTAGGATTGACCCTTTATCCAAAAGAAAAAAGGTTTTACTAACTCAAGAAGAAAATATCTGGGAAAGAATGAAAGGCTGGAAACCAGCATTTTCTCCTCTTCTCAAACATGGTTTCACTCTCAGAAAGAAAGAGTTCAACTTTTGAGTCATATTTTCTTTGTCCTCTGCAATTTTTTGCAAGTTGGACAAGCCAAAATCCTGCTATGTATTACAGGGTTACGCTAGTTCGTTGCTGTATGTTGAAGACTACAGAGAGACACACTGAACCAGATAGATGGAAAAGAATCGGACATCAAAACTGGAAAAATCCTACAAGAAAGCTCATTTAAAAATGAAACGGGAAAAATGAGACGGCAAAAGATATACTGTAATACCCATAAGAACTTGTAAACTGCTTTTGATGGCGTCGCAGCAGTTAGCTTTTTGCTTCCTGCACATTTGAAATGCATGTACGAGTATAAAGAATGAAAACAATGATTTTCACACTGTTCTTTTAAACAAATCTTTTAAAATTCATTTTTGGTGAGTTTTCTCCTCAAACCTCGCATACTTGTGAGGTGAGAAAACATTTAGTAGTCAGTGGCTTGTAACGAAAGTTGTTATCAGTAAAGGATGGGAAAGCCGAGAAACAAATTAAATTTCTAGGTGCACTGACTGCCGTAATATGATCTAAGCTATTGAAACGGTGTTAAAGTGCTATGAAACAAACAAACGAACATCTAGTTGTTGGTTTAGTCTTAGATGTAATAAGTAACGCTTACCACAAAATAAACTGACAGCAAGAAAAATATAATTGAGGGTCGTTCCAAATTCGTCATCTTCTGTTGAAACGGAGGCAGAAAACACATTTCCAGCGGTTAGTCGGCTAGCAGTCGAGGATGTCACGTTTATATCCCTGGAAGTCCAAAGATAGGAGCAGTATTGTGCAATCAGACTGTAACCTGGCTGGTCCCTAAACTGAGGAAAATTGTAGTACAAACATGGAAAGAAATTCAAACGACCTTTATTCAAGCAAGCCACGTATATTGGATAACTGTCGCTGGCTTCTGGTGGAAAGCTGCTATTTGCTAGATCGTAGATGTTGGACATCAAGCACGCATAGGCGTCCTCTTGTTCTAGGCAACCACTAGCCAGTTGTCTCCCTGTTGGATCTTCATCGAATATTGCATCAAAATTAGATTGCAATCCGGCCGTACAGTTGCTTATGTTTCCGATCCTACTGTCGTTAAAATCGTTGTTTAATGAGTCGATCGACTCGTGTAGGGAAACCCTGACGACAGAGTTTGCTGCGGATAGAACCGCACTACCACCACATACCACCCATGCGCTGATACCCCCGTCCGGCGCTTGTTCAACTCCAGTGTCTATTTCATTGTTTTTATCATCGTCATCATTCAGGTCAGCTTTTCTTAGCTTTTTAATTGCCTAAAAAAGAGAAGAACAATCTGGTTACACTTTTATTCTTGACTTTGGGTATAGCTAGTATGGAGAGTAAACCCCGATCACACTACACACACCAGTTGTTGTCTTCATTCTCGGCTCTAGAAACATTCCATCCCTATTAAATGCCATTAAACATAACATAACCTATCGCCGTGGTAGTCAAGAACTTACAATTGACCAGATTAAGTGTTTGACCCTGATAAACAAAATCCCGCGTTCTTTAACGACATTGAGGACGAAGATCAATGCACGGTCGCCAGCATTTTGAAATTGTGCTGTGTAACTAAGAGCTGACAGTGAACAGGATGGCATGTAAGGCAAGGTGTTGTTAGAGCCACTTTTGTAATAAAACGGATATTTATCAGAAAATTTTCAGCTTCGCTACATTCCTTTAGTATTCACTCATGTAACTCAAAGTGGATTATGTGGATGATTTTTTTTTATCTTAACATCTACAGAAACATCATGAAAGATTAAAAAAAAAAAGCTTTGAAAATTGTATTGCAAAAGGCCCTTTCTTACTGAACTGATTGGTCCAGATCAGTTCTAACAAATGCGTCCAGTTACATTACCCTGTGAACGCTACCTTCTGTAATTGTGGATATTGTTCACATTTTTCTGTACTGGAATAGGAAAAGTCGTCATTTCAATATTTATTTTGTTCATAATTTGTCTTTGATTGAAGAAACGGACAATTATAAAGAGGTTTATAAAGGTCGGATATTCAGAAGCGGACATTTTTTTCTTTTGGTAATGTGAATCGAAACTTATACACCAATCTGAATGAGTTAAACAAATTTAATTTGTTAATGAAAGTTATCGATCAGCCGTTGGAGTCATTGCGAGCTGCCAAAAATAATAATGGCAAATCAGATTGCTTCAATTGGTTCCTCATGAGTAGTAGGCAAAATGGCCTATTCGAGACATTTACCCATAATTAACGCAATGAGTCAGGCATCATTTAATGAGTCAGAAATAATTTAACCATAATTGAACCACAAACACATAAGGGCATCAGAAATCGATCGATCGACGCATCGGATCCCCCCACTTGCGCATCAATCAACCACAAAATGGATAACTCCACTCCAATTATCTATATTATCTAACCACCAAAAAAGAAGATGGTTAGATAATGGATATAGCACTACTCGATATAATATTTTTTAATTAAGAATTTTTTTTATTTAAAATAAAAAATTTTGAGTTCATTACTCAACTACGTTTATAAAAGAAAAAAAATGGAACAGAAATATAACGTAGATTCCCTTAAAAATATTGTAAAAAGACACGAGTGTAAACGGATTTTTCATTGTATTGAATTTTTTTTATAACGAATTTAATAGAAGAATTGCGATAGCAAAATATCTTTATGAAAGTCAATTAAAATTCATTAAAATTCTAAATGACACTAATCAGGTGTTATATAGGGATGATTATAAGTTTACCGTTATTGAACAATATTTACGTTTTATATTGCGTTGTACAACTGCGTTTAAAAATATCTCTCGTTTTAAACGTGAATTAAAAGATTATACTAAAAATATAGAACTTATTGATTATGATTATTTAAATGATTTATGGGGTAATTTAGAGTGGGAGGTAGAAGAGGCCGAAGAACTAGCAATAAAGGATAGGTTACAAGTTCACATGGCTTTCAAAGAACAAACTCTTTTTATGGAATCGGGGTTAAGTAAAAAACGTTTTAGAGACTACTATGAGGATCTCTTGAAAAAATTAGAGAAAATAGAGATGAATCTATACCATAATTTTCTTATGGATTATTATGGTAGAAACCTTCCAACCCTTTATTTCCCCTAAAAATTAATTATTATGAAAATAATTTAAGAAATTATTTTCATATTTTAAAAAAAGGGGAAGTATCTAATTAAATTTCTTGCTCTCGCTAAAAAACTCATGTTCCATTTTGGTAACCCTTTAATCGGGGTTACCAAAAATAACGAGTTATATGATTGAATAGACTCGTCCAAAATTTACGGTATCGGATTTGTTTGTCGTTTTCCTACATTTTACACAAAGTATTATATCGCGTATCCATAATTTGTATTTACTAAATTATATATTTTTATTTTAAAGGAATATATAATTGAGTTTATTATTTAAATAAATAAAAAACATCAAAATGGGTTTAACAAAACGAATATATGCAAAACAAATAGAGATTGACTCACTAAAAGGTCAAATTGAGGAGGAGTGTACACACTATATCAATCGAATTAAAGAGCAACTTACAGAGATTTATGAGGCGCATATAGATAATTTAGACATCATTATAGATAAAGATTTAGATTTTGAGGATGAAATATATCAAGATGATATTATTGACCTTTTAAAATATGATTATAGTATGGTTGTTAATGAAGGAAAAAAAGCACTTAAAATATTTAACGCCATTAAAACAAAGAGTGAAAATTTATGCAATAGTGATGAAGAAGAATGGAGGACCGTGTTGGGTAACTTACTAATGGAAGCAGAAGGCATTATTTCTAATGCAATGTTGGATAACTTACTAGCAAAAGTGGAAGACATTTATTATAATTCGGATTTTAAGATTATTTATGAGGAATTTAATAATCAATATGAACACTATTACAAGAGAGCTGAAGAATTATTTGAGCAACAGAAAAAGTTTGCTGAATCTGGATTAAGCAAGGAGGAATTCGCTATAACTATAAGATCTTATTAAATATAAGTTCTCTCATTGAGGGAGAAGTTATATTTATATATTATGGTGATGAGTTTATAAGTCTAACTCTATTAGTAATGCTAATGAAATCTTAATATTTTTTACTAAATCTGAAGGTATACGTTGGTTAAAATCACTTTTAATATAAGCCCTTAAAGGTATTTCTGGGCTAATGACTCTATCTGCATTACCATAATTTTCACTTGGATCCCCATTAAGTTTTATATAAAAAAAAACGCGTTAGAGCCTGTTGCAACTGTTAAAAGAATTTCGTCTTTTATGGTAAGTTCTCGATCTTCATGTTTAACATGAGCGCCATATCTTATTATTCTTCCAGGTACCGGACATACAAACTGATTATTATAGCCATAAGTAAGGGTATTCCTCTCATTCTCATAAGCAACAAGGACTCCACGAGCTTCAGATTCAATATGTGAAAACCCAAAATTAAAATAAAAATATAATCTCTCATATAAATTATTTTCTTCATTTTCTAATTGTTTTTCATAGTGTTTACCATAAAATTCAGCTGTTACACAAATTACAGGTTTTTTATCTTGTAATGCTCTATCAACATACTGCTTAATTGTTTCTTCTATTTCATCATCCACATACTTCTTATTAGCCCCATCACTAGGATTAACAGGTTTAGGCAAATTCAACAATTGCTTAAACCCCATATTAATATTTTCGGTAGCCTGATAATTCCCATTCTCCTTAAAGAACACGGTTCCCTCGGCAATCCCAGGAATAGCTCCATCTCTAACATTATCTGCCACGAGAGTATCCACATATTTTTTGTTTACAGCGTCACTATCAATAAAGCTGTCTTGAAAAAGGGCAATTCGGTGGTTACTTCCAATTACACCCTGTGCTACGTAGTGGGGCCCCTTACCCAGTAAAACGGCAACCTCATTACCATCATCATCAGTTACAATATTTGTTTTAGTAAGTGCGCCACCCTCTATGTTTTTGTCTACAGTATCATCCACATACTTCTTAGTAGCAGCATCATTATCTTCTTGAGGAATAGGTAAATTAGTTAAACTTTGAGCAGCCATACTTATTGGTAAAGTAGGAACATAATTTCCATTATCTTTTAGAAAAGGAGTAGGTATATCAGCAATGTTTCTACCCAATAATACGCTCGTTCTATCCGTATACTCTTTAGCATTGTTTCCTACTCTATCAACATATTCCTTATTTGCAGCATCATCTTGCGCAGTTGGGGTAGGTAAACCAAAAAGTTTTTTATTTTTCATGTTTACGTCCGAAGATGTAACAAAATTTCCATTTTCATCTTTAAATTTTCCAACGTATTCATTTACATATTCTTTTACAGCATCATCCACATACTCCTTATTAGCGGCTTCACGACCGTTTATAGGAGTTCTTAAACCACCTAACTTTTTACTAGCTAAAAATATTGTACCCTTTGCGCTCCACCCATCATTATCTCTCGGAGTAAAAGCATTTGCGCTATCCACATACTTCTTATTGACAGCATCAGCCTCTTCTGTAGGTTCACCTAACTCTTTAATCTTAAAATTCATCATATGAAGATTATTTTGCGTTTGAAATTTATTACCTGGTCCATTTGCGTCTCCTGGTGCAATAACAAAAGGTGAATTACCATCAAAGTAATTTCTAAGTTGATTACTCTTTGAATCAACATATATTCTATTTGCAGCATCACCATCATTTTCAGGAAAGGGGATATTTAACAGTTTATTACCATCCATATCTAAATCTTTCTTTACCACAATGTTTCCATCTTGATTCCTTTTTAAAAAACCCTTTCCTTTACTCGTATCAACATAATCCTTTGTAGCAACATCTTGAGGATTAGTTGGATTACTAACCTTAGTAAGTGTATTTCCATCCATATTTATAGATCCGGTAACTTTAGTTGTTCCATCTTTCCGTAAAAAGTTATTATTTATGTAAGTGAGTGGTACACCATCACCGCTTGTTTTTGATTCAATATCCATTCTTCCAAATTTATCAACAGGCATTTTTTATTACTAAAATAAAGTATTTAAAACATTTTGGAACTCTTTACCTAAACCTAACTCTTTAAGTACGTAAAGACACAGATGCCCGCAAAATACCTCTTCAGCTGGTTGTATCTGATCACTATTGTATTGAATTGGACTTTTTAGGTATTCTCTAATTTCAATAGGAGGTTGTATACCATAACTGTCAAAGTAATTTTTAGTTTTACCGTTTTTATACCAAGCAACCCAATGAGTACCAGGGCCACCTGCGTCATCGAGGTTTAATATACCGCATTCCTTTTTCCTACACTTTTTCGGTAAAGCGTTTCTTACCATGGCTCCTCTAAAAGAAGGAATCTTTAATTTTTTTGCTGCACTTTCTAATTCGAAATTGTTTAACGGTCTATTTGGTAGTATAAGGTTTCCTACTGCAATATTTCTCATTTTTATTATGATGAAATATTTACTATATCACTATTATCAACCCATGAATTAAACTCATCGGAATAACCCTTCACTTTACTAACGATTTATTTTTTCCCTTTTTAATAACCTTTTCTATCCTATACAACTCCTGACTAGTTTTTTGTAGCTCGGGTTCATAAAAGGTGCCTTGTATCTCTTCTCCATTAAGGTCTTTTATTTTATACGTTACAGGCTCCGTATTTTTAACCTCAGAAACCGTAAAAACCTCTTCAGTCCATCTTGTAGTATATCCTTTCTCAAAAGTCTTCTTCTTTTTAGTTATCCTTACTTTATCTCCAACAGAAAACTTAGGTTTTATATCTCTTATTTTGAAACGATCGGGGTAAAGATTTCTCCAAACTTTGGTTTCATTTTCTTTTTTACTCGCGTCTACCGGTGTCATCTTAATAGAAGAATGCCTCGTATTATTATATTCTTTAACGAGGTCTTGTAACACGTTAATGTAAACACTCGTAGAGTTAGCAGAAAAATATTTCCACATTTTTTCTTTCACTGTTCTAATCCATCTCTCAACTACGCTAGATTTTTCCTCATTCTCAGTGGAATACAATTCAATCAAGTCTTTAACATCTTTGTTATAAAACTCTTTACCTTTATCTACCCACATTTTCTCCGGTTTTCTCTCCTTAAAAATACTCCTTAGTGCTGCAGCAACAGACTTTCCCGTTTTGTCTTTTAATGGCACCAGATAACCATATTTAGAAAAGATGTCAATAACAGCGAGAAGATATTTTACACCTCGGTTAAATTTAGAAAACGCTTGCATGTCTACTAAATCCGCAGCCCATATCCTATCAATACCGCCTACTTCAACTCTCCTCTTCTTAAATTTTCTCTTTACGGGCTTGTGTAGTTCTTCCGCTAAATCTACGAAATTTTTTTTTTAATCCCCATTCCAAATCGTTTCTTTGTTCCAATTAAGCTAGAAACAATTCCCCTTTCCATTTTCTCTCTTAAAGTAGGATTGTAAATACCTTGTAACTCTGTTAACATATTTTTATCACAAACAGCATTTCTTGTAGCTGTATCATCGTTTTGGAGATAACATATGTCATGATGATAAGCGGCTTTATCTACTCTATTGATAGGTTTGCTCCATTTCTTTGGAGTTAAGTCTGGGTTTAACCTTTTTTTAAGGTTAGTGCCGGGCCCCGTAAAATTGTGGCCAGGGAGATGCATCTCAAAAGGCATATTGTTAATCATTTTGTTTAAAACTGACCCGCCCTTCTGCGTCTTAATAAACTGAGTTTTAGTTGTTCCACAAACCGAGCATTTTCCTCGTTTCATATTTCTTCCATTCTTACTAACAGTATACTCTATGTTATTCGTATCAGTAACTTTTTTACATTTAACGCAATACATTTTTATATAATAATTAAAAAAGTTATATAAAAATGGATGTAACCGATTTATCATGGAATGAAGTAGTATCAAAAAGATTTAATAACCCTCTTTTACCAAAGAGTATCAGGGGATTAATCGTAGGTAAATCAGGATGTGGTAAAACCACCCTTTTACTTAACCTTTTACTTAAACCGGGTTGGATGGACTACAACAACTTATGCGTTTTTGGGAAAAGTCTTTTTCAACCTGAATACCGCATACTTAAAAAAGCCTTTGAAGAAAGACTACCGAAAGAAGGTATCTTAAAGCTATTTAATATTCGAGATGAAATACAAGATTTAAATGTTTCACCAACAGCTTTGATTGAAGAATGGGCGAAAACGTTAAGAAATAAATCGGATATAAAGTGTAGTTTTTTTGAAACAGCAGACGATGTACCTGACCCACGAGATTTAAGCTCAGAAAACAAAAATTTAATGATTTTTGACGATTTACTTTTAGAAAAGCAAAATAAGTGTGAGTGCTATTACCTTCGTGGGAGGCATAGTAATGTTGACTGCTTTTATCTTTCACAAAACTATTTTAGATTACCGAGACAAACTATTAGAGAAAACGCAAATTTTATCTGTCTTTTCAAACAAGACCTGAAAAACATTAATCATATTTATAACGACCATGTAAGTGAAGATATGTCTAAGGAGGAGTTTAGAAAATTTTGTCATAAGTGTTGGGAAAAACCGCATGGTTTTGTTATTATCGATTTAACGAGTAAAAAACATAATGGAAAGTACAGATGTGGCTTTGATAACTTTTACATACCAAGTTAAAAAAATTATATTTATTATATAAAATGAATACTTTGTTTAAAAAAATTTATAATAGAACTCTTTTAAAACAACGTTTACAACCTATAATTGAACAATTAAATGATTGCATCAGTGAGTCTAAAAGCGATTTTGCAAAGCGGCATTATGATTATTGTCTTATGCAGATGAAAGAATATATTGAAGAAAATGAAATAAGTGGGCGTAATTTTGAAGTTATTCAAACTATAGAGGGGGTTGTTGTTATTAATGAGAATGAAGAATGTTTCTTTTATAAACTTAATATAATAGATACTGATGATGATATTCATAAAAATAAGTGGTTGATAAATAAACGTAGTTTGGATGAAATATTTTGTGAGTGGTTGAAACTTCGTAGAAAAAATGGCCGCAATGATGAAATCCAATCTAAGAGTTTAGAGGAAATACTTAATGAATTGTTGCTACTTAGTAAAAACGAGTTATAGAGGAAATATATTTTTTATTCTATAAAAATATATTTTTACTATATAAAAAAATGGAAGATCTTTTAAAACAAATTGCAAAGAATACAGAACCCAAAACGTCCTTTCAAATTATAGTAAGTGACAACAAAACACGCATTAAAAATAGGTTTAACCCGCCTATTCAACTTGACACGGATAAAAAATACGAAATCGCCCTGGTAGACCTTGAAACTTACTACTCTTTTCCAAACATTGATGCAACAAACAACATCTTCATTTATTCTCCGGATAATGGTACTTCATGGAATAAAGTTGAAATACCAGAAGGATCTTATGAAATCACAAACATTAATGATACCATTCAGCAGGAAATGAGAAAAAACAACCACTATGATGAAGTCAATGATGGATATTATATCAATATTTCTGCTAACACTAATACCCTTAAGTCAGTTATTGATATAGAAGATGGATACCAAGTAGATTTTAATCATCCAAACTCCATTTCTAAAGTATTAGGGTTTACTCATTCAAAATATACTCAAGGATTTCATGAGTTGGAGAATACTGTAAACATTCTCGATATAAACAGTATATTCATAAACATTGATATCATTTCAGGAACTTATGTTAACGGTTCAACACAAAATACGATTTACTCTTTTTTCCCAGAGGTATCTCCCGGATATAAAATTGTTCAAACTCCTCGAAACCTAATATACTTACCTATAACAGTGTATGAAATACACAACATGATGGTAGAAATTACAGACCAAAATGGAACTTTACTAAATCTTAGAGGAGAAACTTTAAGAATTAGATTTCATATTAGAGAAGTGCAATAAAAAAATATTATACATATAAAAAAAATGACAAGTTATACGACTGTAAAAGTTAATATATCAGAAGGGCAAAAGCAAAAGCTTCAACATGCTGTTAAAGCTGGATGCCCAGTAAGTATTCGTTTAGGTCATGAGGATTTAGAAGGTAATGATATTATAGGATTAACCGATTCACAAGTAAAGAAAATGGCTAAAGCCTATGAAAATGGTAAAGGCATAACGATTAGAATGAGCGCTAAACAGCTTAAACATAACATGAAGATTGAAGGTGGTATTCTCGGAATGTTGGCAGGATTAGCTGCTAGAGCTTTACCAATGGTAGCTGGATTGGCTTCAAAAGCGTTACCAGCTTTAGGTCTTGGAGCTCTTTCTTGATTAGGTTCATTTGGAGTGAATAAAGCACTAGGATCAGGTCTTTACCTTAAAAAAGGAGGTTGCGTTTGTAAGGTAGAAACTGATGGAAAGGGGCTTTACCTATCACCTACAAAGGGCAGTGGGTTAGGACCTGTTGGTGATGGGTTGTATTTAAAGCAAGGAGGAAAGTTTTATGATGGTAGTGGACTGCTTTTAGGCCCTAATAGTCCATTTGCTAATATACCTATCTTAGGGGCTATATTGTAATGTTATAAATATTATTACTATTTATTTAAAAAATGAAAATCCATAAACTCGGTGTTACGAAAGAAAATATTATTTAACCAAAAACAATCCACTGGATACCATTACAAGACTTAAAATATCCACCTCGAAAAATAAATACGACAACCTGGGAAATTTTTTGTCAAGAAAAGCTTACACTAGCGCCTAAAGAAGTTAAACATATACTCTTAGGGTTTGGTTTTAAGATGACTAAAGGGGTTGTTTTAACCTCATTACCATCCTATTTAAAAATTAAGTGGTGCAGTTTGCAAAATGAGGTTAACCTTGAAAATGTTGAGAATATTATAATTACTATTACAAACAATTCTAGCAAAAGTGTAACAATTGAGGAAAACGGACCTCTATGTCTTGTTAGCTATTCATTTTAAAAAAATTATAATTCTAATAAAAAATGGAGATGAAAGAAACCAACTTATACCCTAAATTACCAACGGCTCCTCCTATAGAGGATCAAGGGCAAGGATATAGACTGCAGAAAATTAATGAAATTCAGAAATTTTTAGAAGATGAAAAGACTAAAAGGGAATCATTGAGTAAGAAATATTTTAGAGCAGCAAGAATAGTAGATAACATAGATACGGTTTTAGTTACGGTTACCCTGATTTCAGGAGCAGGTGGGATAGGTTTACTATCAACAGTAGTCGCGATACTTGCAGTGATAGCATTAGAAAGTGTGGCAGCTTTTACTGGTCTTTTAAGCTTAATTGGAAAGTATAGTGTAAGACGCTCCACTGCAAAAGCTGAGAAACATGAAAAAATTAGAACAATCGCGGATACCAAGTTAAATACGATATCCTCACATATATCGAAAGCTTTGAGTGATAACAAAGTTACTGATGAAGAATTTCAACTAATCTTGGAAGAATTGGAAAAGTATAAAGTAATGAAGGAAGAAGTTAGGTCAAAAACAAAGAAAAAGATATTGGCCGAAACTGAAGAATCATTAATTGAGAAAGGGAGGCAAGAAGCGCGTGAGTCCTTTCGGAGGTTGGTTGAAAAGAATCATAACCCCAACTAAAAGTAGTAGCAAGCCTAAAATAAATTTCTCTTGTCAATGTAGTTTTAGCTGTGTTAATGGTGAAACGCGCTAAAAACTGCGATTAAATCTGCGTTAAAAACAACGTTTAAATCTGCGTTAAAAACAACGTTTAAATCTGCGTTAAAAAAAATATGTTGCTAATTAAAAATGTCATTTCTAAAAACTGATCCTCCAAAAAGAGACTTAATTGTAAAAGAGTACCTCGAAACAAAAAGGAATATCCGGAATAACCAACTAGCAGAGAGAACAGGGGAGAAAGAATTACAAACTGACCTTTCAAAGTTTTTTAGACCTATTACAGAAACACAAAAAGCTACAGCTAAGGAGGTTACAGAAGAACTTAAACCTATTAAGGAAGGTATAAAAGCCTTACCAGGAGCTATTAAGTTTCCAGTTTATGAACCAACTGAAGAAGCGAGTGGAACTTCAATGCCTTTAGGGGAATTATCGAGTGAATTTTTAAGAGAGCCTGACGCTGATAGAACATTTGGAATAAGATATGAAAGAGGTAAATTTTACATTGGTGACAAATATGTAGAAATTGATGGTAATGATATTGTTGTTGCTAATAAAGATTATGAGGGCACCAAGGGGCTATGGAAGTTACTTATGTCAAAAGATCCTAAAAAAGGTGAATATGATGAAGATGATTATGAGAATTACGCGAAGTTAATGATACAAACAAACGCTCTTTATCGTGATTACGACCCAAGCACTGGACGTCCCAAAAGCAGTATAGGAGAAAAATGGAAGAATATACTTGCCCCTATTTGGCATAGTAGAGGAAAGTACGCTGGAAAGGGTATCGTTGTTATCCCAGGTGATCCTAACGCATTAATAGAAAGACTTGACCTGTTGTTAGCGAGCAAAAAAGCGGGTAACACAGGTGTAAGAAACGAGTTAGTAGGCATATGTGATGAATTAAAAAGGCAAGGTGTTATAGATTCAAACGCTTATAAAAAATTAATGTCTATACTATAAAAAATGATATCGCCTAAGAAACGAGGATTTAATAAAAGGTATGCATATGGAGGTAGCGGAATCTTTAGCAGTATTGCGAACTTTCTCACGAGTCTTTGTACTAGTAGCGCGGCTAAACAACTTGCATCTTCTGCCTTAGATGTTGGAAAGAGTGTTGCTAAGGAAGGAGCAAAGAAAGCTTTAGAGGCTGGAAAGAATGTTGCTGTAGAAGCGGGAAAGAAATTAGTTACAAAAGCTTTAACACCAAAATCACGTAAAATTTTGGAAAAACATACTTCCACGCCTGTAAACACGGTTAGCAATCCTACAACACAAGGCATTAGCAGTTTAATGGATGGAAGTGCCATTGCTATTCAGGATTTAGTAAAAAAATTAAACAGTGGGTCAGGTATTAAAGTAACATGAAGAAAAAAAATAATTTAAGTTAAGTAAAAAAAGTAATATATAAAAAATGGCAAGATTAAATTTTACTCGTAAAAATTATGATAAATATGGAACTACATCTATCAACGTATTTGGTACTACATTTCTAAAAATGGAGGATTGTGATATACTTGAAGTTAATGATACAGAATATAACTACCAAAAAGCGGATGTGAAGTTATCTCCTGAAAAAGTAACTATAATGAAGGAGATTGAGGAAAAGGTAAATGAGTATTTAAGCTCTATGGGTATTTTACCAATAACAATTGTGTATGGGAACAGGGTTTTTCCTAAAAAGAGAAAATATATCCGAGAAGATAAACTAAAAAGCATTAAACTTAAAGGTGTGTTTGTTAACAAAGAGAAAAAAGCCTTTCCACAGCTTTGGTTAGAGTATTAGAGACAATTATAATTTTTGCTTTAAAAAATTATAATTGTAATAATAAAATGGACATACTAAATATCACCGAACCAATTGTAAAATATGATAGTATTGATGAGTATGAGCACTTTGAGTATGAACCAATTACTGGTACAAGTTTGAACAACTCAGGAGGAGATATTAGGATTAACATTGAAACCCAAGATATTTTTACGCATCCGAGCGAAAGTTATTTACTTATAGAAGGTCGCTTAACAAAGGCTGATGGAACAGCTTACGTAAATGCCGACGCTATTTCTCTAACGAACAACGCCCTCATGTATCTTTTTAAAAATATCAAGTACCAACTTTCCGGTCAAGAGATTGAATCCATATTGCATCCTGGTCAAGCTACTACAATGCTTGGGTTGCTAAAATATCCGGATGATTTTTCTAAATCACAAGGATTAAACCAATTGTGGTATAAGGATACAACAGCCGCAGCACAAGCTCAAAACTTAGGTTGGAATATAAGGAAATTATATATCATTAATAATTCAGACCCAAAAGGAACATTTAGCTTTAGAGTTCCATTAAAACATATATTTGGTTTTTGCGAAGACTATAATAAAATTTTGTATGGAATGAAGCAAACTCTCACCTTGACAAGAAATGGTGATAATGATGCAATTTTTAGAGCTAACGGCGTTGATCCTGGTATAATTACATTGGATAAAATATCATGGTTTATGCCGCATGTGATGCCTGCGGATAAGGAGAAAATGGAACTTTATAAACTTATCGAGAAAAAAGAAAAATTTCCTGTCGGATATAGAATGATACAGTGCGACTCTATCTCAGTTTCTCAGTCAACATCATTTACTTGGAGGCTTGCAGTTAAATCATCTCCTGAGGTGCCGCGTTTTATTATTGTTGGTTTTCAGACTGATAAAGATGGAAACCAAGAGCAAAACCCAGCTATATTCGACAATGTAAGGGTTAAAAATATTTATGTTATGTTAAATTCTAGAAGATACCCAACTGCTGACTATAGTCTTTCATTTCCAATGCATAAATTTAGTAGAGCTTATGGTGATGCTGCATTATTTAGGGCTAAGTTTTTTAACATGGATGAGTTAGTATCAAACCCTAATATTTCCCCATCAGATTATGGAACCCTATATCCTTTGTTTTTGTTTGATGTTTCTAAGCAAAGTGAAAAGTTAAAGTATTCTGTTACTGATATTCAAATTAAGACACAATTTGATGAAAATGTACCTGCGGATACCGAGGCATATGCTGTTATTATTAGTGATAGGCTAATTAACTTTCAGTCTGATGGTAATAAGATGAGTGTAGTGTATTAAGTTAAGTATTTTTTCTATATATTAAAAATGATAAAGTTTTCAGATTTAAAAGAAATTTTTAAAGAAAATAATATAAATTTTCGCTCTTACTGGGATAAAAAGCGGTTATTAGAGTTGGTAAAAGAACATGGCTTACTACCAGAGGAAGAGCCTAAACCAGAAAAGAGAAAGGTTGATCCTAAGTATGATAGATTACAGACTATTATGAAAAATCCTAAAACGGTTACTTTAGAAGATGTTAAAACTGGAGAAATAAAAACTTTCCAATCGATTTATAAGGCTGGTAAATATATAGACCGTTGCCCTCAAACGATTATGAATTGGAACGGAAGGGTTTGGAAAGATAAATATAGGATTAACATTCAGTAATTTTATTATATTTACATGTAGATATAATAAAATTTTGATAGCTTAAGAAAATTATATTCACTATATAAAATGAGTTGGCTTAATAGAATTTCAAATATAGCTAGGCAAGCTGCTTCTACTGCTTATTCAGGTGTTAGAAGAGCAATAGGAAATGTTATACCTGAACCAGTTCGACGAAGAATCAATAATTTTACTAATTGGATAGTTGATAATACAAGGGGTGACCAGGCTCCTGCGGTATTAAGAGAAATAGCAGATAGGTTAGCCACTGAATATCCACCAAGACCACAACTCCAAGCAATACGTAATGTATCTGCTTTTAGGGAGTTTACTAATGTATTTCAGATAGAAGGTAGGGATGATGATATTGATCTTAGAGTATTCCTTATGGATGCTAGACAACCATTAATAAATTTACTTAGAAGGAATTTAAGGACAAAAGTAAAACTTGTTTTGGCTTGTAAATTCTTTAAACAAGAAAGGCCTGATGTAATTATCGAATTCGGTTTCCATTCTAAACACCATATAAATTTAACCAACGAAGGAGTCTTTGATCTTCTAAGAAAAATGATAGAAGAGGTTCAGGGGGATATAGATGCATTTCTTCAGCGGGAAAGTGGATGGGTTTTACATAGTATAGTTAAAGCAGATTTACATACCACGTCATATAATCCTTTAAACGCAGGAGGTTGGTTACCTTTACCACAATGGGTCGTAAACAAAAGATGTACGCTTAACATGAAAAACGAAGATAATAAGTGCTTTTTATGGTGTATTTTAAGAGCATTACATCCAAAAGAAGATAAAGGAGAAAGGATTGACAAAGATTTAAAAAGTAGGGAGGGGGAGTTAAATATGGATGGTATTAAATATCCTGTAAAAATATGTGATGTAGACAAGTTTGAAAAGCAAAATCCTACTATTAGTGTAAGTATTTTTTCTTATAATGAACATAAGGAATTTCACTCTTTAAGGGTTACCGAGAAAGAAAAAGATAGGCATATCGATTTACTCTGGTTTTTTAAAGATGATGATGAAAATAAAACACATTACGCTTTAATAAGAAATTTCGATGGTTTATTACGCGCACAAAAAGATAAAAATCATACTCGTAAATTTTGTAAAAGATGTTTAAACTCTTTTAGAACTGTAGAAGCTTTAGAAAAACATAAGTATTATTGTGGTAACAATGATCCTATAAAAATAAAAATGCCAAAACAGGGCACCGTGTTAAAGTTTGCAAACCATGGTAGAAAGATTAGGGTTCCCTTCGTTGTATATGCTGATTTCGAAAGTATTTTACAACCCATCGATACTTGTCAGCCAGACCCCGGAAAAAGTTATACTGTTAAATACCAAAAACATATCCCTTGTAGTTTCTGTTATGTTATAAAATGCTTTGATGACAATGTTATGGAACCTATAGAAGAATCTTATACTGGTGCAAAAGCGGAAGAAATGTTTGTAAAAATGTTAACGAGAGATTTAAAAAGAATTTATGAAAAAGTTTACAAAAATCCGATGCCTATTAAAATGTCTGAAGAAGATGAAGCAGAGTTTAAAGAACAAAAGAATTGTTGGATTTGCAAAGAAGAATTTGTAGATAAAGATATTAAAGTAAGGGATCATTGTCATTTTACTGGTTTATATAGAGGGGCCGCTCATCAGAGTTGTAATATTAATAAGGCAAAGATACCTAACTTTACTCCGGTTTTTTTCCATAACTTAAGTGGATATGATGCTCATTTGTTTATTAAATTTTTGGGGGAGACGCCAGGAAAAATTAGTGCCATACCAAATAATGAAGAGAAATATATTAGTTTTAGTAAAAATATTTGGATAGATGGAGGGAAATGTATAAACAGGGATAAAGAGGATGAAGATAAATGTAAGAGTATACCACATAATATTAGATTTTTGGACAGCTTTAAGTTTATGGCTAGTGGTTTAGATAAGCTTTCTAAAAATTTAACTGATGATCAGTTGAAAATTTTACCAAAATTTTTTAACGATTTATCTTTAATTAGAAAAAAAGGATTCTTTCCTTATGAATACTTAGATTCTTTTGATAGACTCCGGGAAACAAAATTACCACCTAAAAAAGCTTTTTATTCCAAGTTAAATAAAGAAGGTATTAGTGATGATAACTATGCGCATGCTCAAAATGTTTGGGAGACTTTCAACATGGAAACATTTCAGGATTACTTAGAGCTTTATAATAAGGTTGATACATTGCTACTAGCAGAAGTGTTCGAGAATTTTAGAGATGTTTGTTGCAAAACTTACGACTTAGATCCTGCTTGGTATTATACTTCACCAGGGTTAGCTTGGGATGCTGCTTTAAAGATAGGAAATGTTGAATTAGAGCTTCTATCAGATGTGGATATGCTTTTAATGATAGAAAGTGGTATAAGAGGGGGAATTTCTACTTGTAGAAAAAGACATTCTAAAGCTAATAATAAATATATGGGGGAAGAAATGTATGATCCTAATAAACCTTCTATTTATATTTCCTATGTAGATGCAAATAGTCTTTATCCATGGGCAATGTCCCATCCACTACCAACAAAAGGTTTTAAATGGATGAGTGTTAATGAATTAGTTAATTGGAAAAGGTATCCTTGTTTTTTAGAAGTTGATTTACATTACCCTGAAGAGTTGCATTATTTACATAATGATTACCCACTAGCTCCAGAACGATTAAAGGTAGGAAATGTAAAAAAATTAATACCAAATTTAAAAGACAAAGAAAGATGTGTTTTACATTATAAAGCTTTGAAGAAATATTTAGAATTAGGTTTAGTAATAACAAACATACGAAGAGGTATCATGTTTAAAGAAAGTTCATGGTTAAAATCATATATAGACTTAAATATAAAAAAAAGAACCACTGCTACCAATGAATTCGAAAAAGCTTTCTTTAAGTTAATGAATAATTCTGTTTTCGGTAAAACTATGGAAAATATAAGAAATAGAGCAAACATAGAATTAGTTAATAATACAGAAAGATACAAAAAATTAGTAGCAAAACCGAATTACAAACACACCACTATATTTGGAGAAAATTTTGTTGCGGTTCATTTAAATCATACTGAATTTGTGTACAACAAACCAATTTATTTGGGGATGAGCATTTTAGACATTAGTAAAGTGCATATGTATGATACTTACTATAATTTTTTTAAGAAAAAATATGGTAAAAAAATTAAATTATGCTATACTGATACTGATAGTTTCATTTTAGAAACAGAAACGGAAGATTTCTATAAAGATATTGTTGAAGATGTTGATTTGTGGTTCGATACTAGCGAATTTAAAAAGGATCATCCCTCAGGTCTTCCTATTGGTATAAATAAAGGAGTGGTGGGTAAGTTTAAGGATGAGTTAAAAGGTGGTATTATGACAGAATTCGTTGGGCTTAGGTCTAAGATGTATGCTTATAAGACTTTAGAGGGTGAAGAAGCTAAAAAATGTAAGGGGATAAAAAAAGCTGTGGTTGAAAAAGATATGCATTTTGAAAATTATAAGGATTGTTTATTAGATAGAAAGGAAAAATATAGAAGGATGCGATTGTTAAGGAGTGATAAGCATGATGTTTATACGGTGGAATTAAATAAAGTTGCTTTAAGCGATAAGGATGATAAGGTTTATATATTAAAAAACAATATAGACACTTTAGCTTATGGTCATAAGGATATACCACAAAAATAAATATAACTTTTTTCTTTTTGTGAGAAAAGTTATATTAATAAGCTTTTATACTTTCAGCAAATTCCTCCTTGCTTAATCCAGATTTAACAAAGTTTTCTTGTTGTTCAAAAAATTCTTTAACTCTCATGTAATAGTATTTATAATAATGCTCAAAACATCCATAAACACTGGGAAAATCTTCTGGATCATAAAGCTTATCTAATTCTTTTAATGTAGCATTTTCAGTCTTTTCTTTAATATTCTCTAATCTTTTAATTGATTTTTCACCTTCTTTAACAGCCATATTGTAATCATATTCTATAAGGTTACTAATTCTATCATCAAATACTTCACCATCAAAAGGAAATTCTTTATCTCTAATGATTTCTAGATTTTCTATATGTACCTCTTCTAACTCATCAAGTTGCTCTTTAATTCGTTTAATATACTTATCACAATCATCTTTAATAATATTTTGTGTTGTAAGAATTTCTAATTCTTCGGCATATAATCTTTTTGTCACACCCATTATTCTGATTTTTTTTACAAAAAAGAAACTTTAAATTCAAAAAAATTTTATTTTAAAAATAAAAAATTCTTAATTAAAAAATATTATATCGAGTAGTGCTATATCCATTATCTAACCATCTTCTTTTTTTGGTGGTTAGATAATATAGATAATTGGAGTGGAGTTATCCATTTTGTGGTTGATTGATGCGCAAGTGGGGGGATCCGATGCGTCGATCGATCGATTTCTGATGCCCTTATGTGTTTGTGGTTCAATTATGGTTAAATTATTTCTGACTCATTAAATGATGCCTGACTCATTGCGTTAATTATGGGTAAATGTCTCGAATAGGCCATTTTGCCTACTACTCTCATGCAGCCAAAATTTTTTTTTCGAGATGGGCAGAGACAAGTTCGTCCACCTGCAAAGTTTCGGCCTTTATTACTCTCTTTATGTCCATTTTTTCTACTCTATTTACCAGATCCGACATTAGTAGCCCCAAATTAAGACAGAAGTTACAGTGTTCCTGTTCCAATTTAGAGAAAATGTCGAAAACTACTGACAAATGATTGGGTTTGTATTCTGAAGAAAAGGACACCTCGTGTGATGCATTAGGTTTCATTTTTTTTTTTTTTTTTTTTTTTTCGAAAAAAAATGTATATTATCATTCGAGTACTTCCTCCGTAATTTTTAAAAGCTAAACAGTTCGGCAGATTTTAAATTAAAATCTCGACAAGATTGTATGCCCACTCTTTGGTCACACAGAGACTTTACCATCTACCGGTATATCAAATATGTTAGAATCATATGGGTAAAAATATAGAAATATAGAAAACAAATTTTATCAAGAAGTTGGGGAAAGCCCCTGAAGACAGCACAAATATATCTGGGCCCGTATTCACCAACCATTCTTAAGAATATTCTTTGTGTTGTTCTTCAGAATTTTGTCAGTGTGAAAGTAACAGAACTTCTGATTGGCTAAACCATTTGGTTTAGCCAATCAGACGTTCTGTTACTTTCACAATTAGAAAATCTTGAAGAATATGACAAAGAATATTCTTAAGAATGGTTGGTGAATACGGACCCTGGTCTTCTACCATATCCACGAAAAACACAGCCATGGAAACGATGTCAAACCTAAAAAAGGGTTCTCCTTCCTTTACCTTTTTAGCTCTCTTGCTATGTTTACTTCCACCCCTACTGTTGTCATTTCCTCTCTCACCGCTGTCGTTCGCTGATCCTCTAACCCGGTCATTGTCTCGGTCTCTTCGACTGGCATCGTACTGTAGCGATAATAAACAATCTCCCGTCAGTAAATTGTAAAGGAAAAAAATGTAATATGACTCGTGCCTCGTGAAAAGAGAACTCAATGCATCAGCAAAAAAGTATCGGCTATGGTCATCTAGATCGAAAATGGTCGCGTTTGGTAAAGTTGCTACATATCCAATGTTGAAGCATGGTACATGCAAAGAAGCCTGCAATAAAATGTTTGCAAATGGCTTTAAGCACAAATTGACAATGACTTGTAAATATCTGCTTTATTACAAGACGAATGTCTATGCATCTATGCATATACAGTATCTGCAAACATAAAAAGGCAAACTTTCAAAAGGGCAAGCGTATTCATTTACGTTAAATCTAATGGCAGAATTGTAAACGTACTGGTAATGAGTCAAACTCGGGCAAAAAAGGGTTCAGATTATGCAACTCTGTGATGCGTTGTATACCATGCAAACCATCACATAACAGTGTATCCATAGAATAGAGTTCACATTTGTCTAAATTGGAATGGGAAAAGTCGTTATTTCAATAGTGTTTTATCATAATTTGTCTTTGGTTGAAGAAACGGATAATTATAAAGAGATTTATAAAGGTCGGAAATTCAGAAGCGGACACTTTTTTTTTCTTTTGATACCGTGAATCGAAACTTTTACACCAATCTGAATGAGTTAAACAAGTTTTTAAAATTTGTTAATGAAAGTTATCGATCAGCCGTTGAGGTTATTACGAGCTGCTAAAAATAATAATGGCCAATCAGATTGCTTCAATTGGTTCATCGTGCAGCCAAAATTACCCTTTCGAGATGGGCAGAGACAAATAACAACTGACTAGATCACCAAAAGGGATCCTTTGACATGCAGAAAATGACAGAAAGCAAATTATTATACTGTAAAGAAATTTCTCGTGATCCGATTGGTTAACATGCCGAGAACATATCATGTTCCCTGGCAAAAACCACGTAAAACCAGTTTCCCTTTTCAGTGCCCCGTAAACATCGCTACACGTGCAACACAACATCCAAAATGGCACCGTCCATCGATCACTAGACTGCACATTTATGCACCAAACTGCACGTTTTAGTGACGTCACTTTCCAGTGACGTCAGTTTTCATTGAATTGGGGCACACAGAAGGGAATATCTATGTCGTCAGCATACTCAATTCGTGAAATTATACAACAGGAAAATTTCGCTTAACGCGCTTTGAAAGGGTAAAACTTTGAAGTATAAAAAAATTCGTTGTACGGTCAGGTGGCAGGGGACTTGGAAACTTGTTCTGGGCTGTGATGAATCATGTCGCCACCTCGCCTTCGGCTCGGGGTGACATGATTAACCACAGCCGTGAACAAGTTTCCAGGTCCCTTGCCACCTGACCGTACAATTAATAAAGTACCGAATAGGTCAGTCTTCGCAGACTGCGCAGACTGTCCTAATCGATACCTTTTGCAGCTACAGAGCATCCTGTGTTCATTGATCATGGTTCTAACGTATACATGTATGTTTACTCTATAAAGTAACCTAGGTATACTGGAGTAAATTCTGTACATGGGAATTAGGCTAGAAGTTTGGCTTAGTTCCGAAAACTTTAACTTACGTCTATAATATAAGCGTCTGGTCGGCTGCCACTGTAACTGTCTGATCTGTATCCTTGATTATACATGATTCTGTGAGCTGAAAATATACAAGTTTCACGATTTTTTAACCCTTTATTCCACAGATACTCATTTCTACGCATTGCTTGTAGGAGCCTTTGGAAACATTGTGGCAAAAGGTGAAATTGCTCGTGACGAGCAATTTCACCTTTTGTCACAATGTTTTCTATGCTATCAAAGGGTGTCATATACACATAAAAAATGGCTTCATCCTTGCTGTTATTTAGGGTCAATTAGAGATACCATAGAAATGCCTAATGGGGTAAAGGGTTAAAGGAGAAATTATTGTCCATACTGCTGACATAATTACTGACAAAATAAAATTAATCATCATCGGCTCTGTGAAAAGGGTTTAATATATCTGCAAAGCAATATCTGCTCAGTCCACGCAGGCTGACCAGTGAAAAGCAAGGTTTTGATTTGGTTAGTTTTCTGTTTAGGAAAATACCATTTTATTAATAACAACGCACATGATACAGTGTCACACCGGTAACTTTTTCGGTCATTGAAAACAGACTAAAGACCACTGTCTTTGACTGGCTGCTTCTGAATCCCTGACGGAGCGGGTGCTTTGCAGTTTTTTCCTTCAAATATATGTTCAATGCCCTCCACAAAAAGCAGCAGAAAATGGCATCATTAGCGATGAACCTTTTTTTCTGTTCCTCTTCTAACACATGGACCCTCGGAAAATTGCTGTCGGTCTAGGCCCTAACTGGTGATAGACCATGCATCTTTGCCTGGTCACATATCAAAAAATAGTCCTAACATGGCCAATTCTCTCTAAATTGCATTGAAAAGGATATATAAATGCGATAAAAAGAATAGAAATGTGTTGAGTGATCATGATGTTCAAGCTCATTCACTCGTAACAGTATTACACCCAGTCGAGTCGAGATTCATTACTGCATGTAGATCTACGTAAAAATACATCTTCTATTGCATGCAATAGGCGCTTACACTGTTTATTTTTTTTGAATAAAATTTTAATGTCTAGCGAATCTAATTTGAATTATTTGCGACGTTCAAAAGCTAATTCGGTCACGAAAGTGACTGGGAAAATTCCAGACTTCTGGGTTCGAATCGCGACTCAGCTGAACAGTTGTTTCATTTGATATATTAACATCATTGCTTCAGGATTTCAGTACTTTCTCGCCGCTGTGAATAATTCCAACGTTTTATTTTGTTTAAAGCGGCCAAATGTATGGTAGGGGTACCAAAAATAGCAAAATGTCAACACCTAAATTACCAGGGTTGCGTAGATAGGTGCACTATCCTTCGTTTATTAACGTTTTAATACGCATTCCCGACTTTTAACCGCCTTGTATTATATGCTTTTTAAAACATTCTGGGAACAGGAGATAACGCTGATAATAAGCATTTTCCTCCCTTTCTTATCATGCTTTCTAACCTATCACAGAAGTAGCACCCATTTGAATCAATTAAAAGTTTTTCGTCTGCGCTAACTATCCATTCGGAAGAGTCAATAATTTGTCGTTTGTTTAAGAAATTATCTTCTTTCTGTCATTGTTCAATAAACCACACTTGTGTGGCACAATAAAGAAAATACACGAGGACAATAGCCCAAGTTTTTTTTCTGCTTCATTACTAACAACGTGGTTTATTGAACGATAAAACGCAATAAAAAGATTCTTTTGATTCTAACATGACCAATTCTTAATGATAGGAAAACAAATTCATACTTAGCCTAATTTAAACGCGGATGCAGGTTATATTCCAGTGATTATTTTACCTACTTACTATATACCAGGGGTAACAACCTACGTCATAGCATACGTCATCGGGGATATTTTAAATCCGCCATTTTCGTTTTAAAAAAGTAAGTTTTTCAGCTTGTACATTATTGTTATTTAAGATCTGTCCAAACAAAGCAGTGCATATGGTACCTGACTACTTTCTTCGTTAGTAACTTAGTATACATTAATATTTTGTTCATTAGTTTCGTTGATTTTGCAATTACCTCCGCACAATTTTCGAAGCCGGTGACACATGTGCGATTTAAAAATAGATGTCGTATAGAATGCCGTTAAGAATAATTGTGTTGAAGTGTTTAGAGCTACAACATTGTTTCATGGCATTTCGATTTCACGAATAGGACCGTGTTATATTTACCGTCACCAGATGAAGTAGGTATTCTAAGTAAATTTTAGATACATATATCTTTTTAAAGCAATTAATCTGCACTTTGCACACAAAATGGCGGCTATTCCGACACCTCCGCTATGACGTAGGTTGTCACCCTTGTTATACAGAATGATGTTGGTCTATATAGAATAACGCAGAATTCACCACGCTTTCGTTGCACTACACGCGTCATGTTAGAATATAGAGTATAATCAACTGGTTGTTTTTTTATATGAAAAATATCTTACGAGGATGCGTTGTTAGGCGTTGAAAAAACGAGTGCGCAGCACGAGTTTTTTTAACGCATTACAACGCGTCCGAGTGAGATATTTTTCATATCAAAAACAACCAGTTGATTATTTTATTTATTATATACCTTATTAACATCATTATTTGTAATTTTGCTTTTGAAAGTCGAAAAAAATGTAGTCGAAAAAAAAAAGTAGTTCCCAAATTACGTCAGGAAGTAAAAGTGAAAGTTGATAACGTCACTAGTGATGATATCAAAATTTATTACACTGGGAAATTCCAGGATTTCACTGCTCGGTACATAATAAAAAGAAATAAACTATCTAGATCTATATCATTCTGAGCTATGAAAGCGAAAGTTATTTACCATGAATTTTAAACCCTTGGTGGGGGAAAAAACCATAACAAGAGTTAAAAAAAACTTGTACATTTTCTAACGATGCAGAATATAGATCTAGATCTAAGCCATTACACACCACAGAAACCGACAAAATCGCAAAAGAAGAGTATTGCTTGAAAAAAGATGAAGAAGTACAGAATATACGATATATCGTCGGTTTGCTTCCAAAACCTCGTAACTACAGCTTGAAACAAGCTGTAGTTACGAGGTTTTGGAAGCAAACCGACGATATATGTATATAACCCATGCTTTTTGAAAATGATTATTAAATCCATCTGCAAAGTGTCGACATAAGTCGGCCGGCGCGGTCAGCGCGGGCCAACCAAAGTCAAAAACCTCAGCACAGGTAACTTTTTGGATGTAGAAAGGCCATTCTGCCCCATTATTTAGCCGGTTCTTAACCCTTTCCTAGATGACCAAAATTTTAACATTTTCCAAAATGAATGAATTTGCAGACGACAATTTCAGTGTGGCTCAAATGTTGTAATTTTTCTTTGAAAGAGTAGAAAATATTGTGGGGAAAAGGAGAAAATGCTAGTTACCAGCTTTTTCTTCTTTTCCCACGATGTTTTCAAAAGGCTCCTACTCCAGGGGCGTCAAAAGTACGCATTGTGTGGTAAAGGGTTAAATAAGATAGAACCTGTTAATGCAACGACCTACTTGCTATACTTAATTACAAAAAAATGCATACCCCCCCACACTCTTTTCTTCGAGCTTAGCTCGTATGAAAAAAAAAACGGAAATATTACGACTACTTTTCCTTTTGTAATGTATGATTTATTTTATTACTTCACCGAAAGTTTATACTATGAATAACCAGCCGCGGGCGATATGCTTCAATTATTCTGAATAAGTCTGATGTCGACTAACACTTAACGTTTTCTGCGCAAAAAAACTCGACATTTTTCTACAAGCTTTAACAGAGTCCACTGAAATAAAGAAAGATTTTAATTTGTAGGCTTTGCTAACCAGCAGATTGTGTGGATATAAGATTAGACTGTGCGTTCTGCGCAAGCCGATCTTGACATAAATGTGACCCATCAGGCAAAAAGAGACCTTCTGGGAAGTGCGAAAAGTGTCAGCTCTGGTCAGACTGCGTAAATTGCGCATGCTGACCAGAATCAACACTTTTCGCTTAAATAACATTTTCTGAATAAAAAGTGGTCATTGTACCTTGTTATACAATCATTTTTGAATTCGTTGATCTGTTTTCATTTTATTCCTGTACGGAATTCCCAGATGGTCCCTTTTTGCGTGATGGGTCACAAATGTATGTAATTGTGATCTGCAAAAACCTCTGTTTTGCCTATAAAGTGCTGACGGTGTTAAAGCGCTAAAAATTTACATGAATGGAGCATATTCTCGGAACAGGTGGCTTGACGCACCTGCGTGATTCGTAATAGTTGTTTTCTCAACAACCGACTTAACTCATTACCAAACCATAATTTTTAAGCTTGTCCGAACCGAAAGCATTTGCAGACGATGAAATAAAAGTGACTAAAAATTCGAAATTTGTTTTGTGAAGGGTAGAAAACATGGTGGGAAAAGGAGAAAATGCTGGTTACCAGCATTTTCTCCTTTTCCCACGATGTTTTCTAAAGGCTTTCTCAGGGGCGTCAAAAGTAAGGATTGTGTGGTAATGGGTTAATCATGAGGTCGACTGGTCCTTTTACAAACAGAAAATTGACCAATCACTATAAGCAGGCCGACCTAGGGTGATGCTTTTAGCAGATGCATGAAGCCCCGTTTTGCCAGGGTGTTTTTCAAAGTTAAAAGCTTGTTTAACCCATTACCACACAATCCCTACTTTTGACGCCCATAAAAAAGAAGCCTTTAGAAAACATTGTGGGGAAAGCAGAAAATGCTGGTTACCAGCATTTTCTCCTTTTCCCACAATGTTTTCTATCCTTCACAAAACAAATTTCAAATTTTCAGTCACTTTTATTTTGTCGTCTGCAAATGCTTTGAATTTGGACCAATCTAAAATGTTGTCGTTTGGTAAAGAGTTAAAGCATCTCCATTTTACAGTATACTTAGAGAGATATCACATAACTATGGATCCATAAAACGTATTTTGTCTATCAACTCTCTATGAATCGTGGAGTAGACTGTTTCTTTGACATGCAGACAATTGTCCAATAGCAAAAAGTTTCGACCAATTTCAGACTACGCGGACTGCACAGGCTGACATGGTCGATACTTTTTGCAAATGCATTCAGCCCCCCCCCCCCAACCCCCTCCCACCCCAATCCCTTTTTTACACAGAGCATTAATTACTGAAATAAATTTCATGAAATTTCCGACAAAAGCTATTCAAAAAGTCGCCATTTGCGGTGAAAGATTTAACACGTAAATTATATTTAATCTTTATAATCTACCTGTAAAACTGCATGTTATGGCGATAAAGACGGTGTATGTCTGTCTACTGGCATGTACATATACCTATCTTCAAAGGGGTGGGGGTCTTAGCCGAATTCAAACTCTTATAGGATTTTCACTCCTCCATCCATATTCCAATTAGACAGGGTATTACCAGGAATAATGTTTTAAGCAGTGACCCAGTCCATATTCTATGAAGGAAATATATATACAAGATATTTAGGGAGGGGGGGGGATGTCGGTTGAAGATCGAAATTTATTTCATCTCGTGAACACCATCGGTAATATTTTTACGAGTGGCGGAATAAAGATCGAAATTTATTTAATCTTGTGAACACCATCGATAATATTTTCACGAGTGGCTGGCTGCGCCACTCGTGAAAATATTATCAATGGTGTTCACGAGATGAAATAAAATTCGATCCTTAACCGAAAAAAAAAATCTAGTTATTTCGTGCTTTTAGCCCTTTCTGGGAGGAACTTTATCAAAATCCAGTACAGTCCTTTTCAATTATTCCCCGTGGCATACCCGCATAGCAACGCATTACAATATTACGTCAAGCGCGAGAAATGTAAGGTAAATGACGTCATATTTCCATCTGGTTGTGAGTCTCTCGCATTTTATCTAGGTAGCTAGAATATAAAAATCGATTTATCGCTAGTCGTAACCATGAAATGCCGAAAATATTTCATCGATATTTCTCGACAATCTAACGGAAAGTCTAACGGAAAGCATGAAATAAACGCCACGTATTCTCCATAGTACATGTATGTAACATATTATAGGTGACCTGCTGTATATGCACTCCACTGGGGAATAATTTTCTACGGCACATTTAATTTCCGTATACATAATCTTATGGTTTGGTGGTGAGGTTTGGGATTCGTAACCTGGATCCACTGGAATTTTTTGTGAGAATGTCCTTAGGCAAGACACTTCAGAGCCCTAGCCTAGTACTGCTAAAAACCTAGGAAATAGATGAATATCTGAATTGTCACCGTGTTATTCCTTGTATATTGTTGAAAGTGGCCTAAAAAACCATTCATTTGTTCAACCAATCTCATTTGTCGACTGCAAACTATCTCATCTTAGGCAAACCTTAAATCTATTGCATAGGGTTAAATTAGGAAAGAAATGATTATCCATCGATTAGTAGCAACTTCCAGCTTTGCCAGGATGTAATCAAACATGATCAACTGCATAGCAAAGGAGCGCATGCTGAATTGATTGACTGACCGACTACCTGACTGCCTGTATGCCTGCCTGACTGCTTGACTGACTACCTGACTGCCTGCCTGACTGACTACCTGTCTGACTGCCTTACTGCTTGACTGACTACCTGACTGCCTGCCTGACTGCTTGACTGACTGCCTGCCTGACTGTTTGACTGACTACCTGACTGCCTGACTGCCTGCCTGACTGTCTGCCTGCCTGACTGCTTGACTGACTACCTGACTGCCTGCCTGACTGCCTGCCTGTCCGCTTGCCTGACTGCTTGACTGACTGCCTGCTTGACTGACTGCCTGTCTGCCTGCCTGACTGCTTGACTGCCTGTCTGCCTGCCTGACTGCTTGACTGACTATCTGACTACCTGCCTGCCTGACTGACTGCCTGTCTGCCTGCCTGCCTGACTGATTGACTGACTGCCTGCTTGACTGACTGACTGCCTGCCTGACTGCTTGACTGATTACCTGACTGCCTGCTTGACTGACTGCTTGACTGACTACCTGTCTGCCTGCCTGACTGCTTGACTGACTACCTGACTGCCTGACTGCCTGCCTGACTGACTGCCTGACTGACTACCTGACTGCCTGACTACCTGTCTGCCTGCCTGACTGACTACCTGACTGCCTGACTGACTGCCTCACTGCCTACCTGACTGCCTGTCTGCCTGCCTCACTGCCTGACCGACTGAATGATGTTTACGTCGCATTCAACATTACTTCAGACATATACGGGCGAAAGCTGGCGTACTCGTGTGCGCCTTTGTTATCATCAGTACCAGCCTCTAATGTGCTTTGCCTAAAGAAACCCTTCCTCCAACGAAAAGTCTGGGACGGAACCTAGCGACCTCAGGTTTCCAGTCCCACAAGTAATCACTGAGCCATGTATACAGGAGGTAATATGTAAAGATGTTATTTTGAGAAACGAATAAAATGGGTCAAGGCTTGATATTTAATGATCAAAAGAAGTAATACGAAACTTTTTAATTCTTTACCTAAAAACAACCATTTTAGACATGTCCATAACGAGGGCATAATTCTACAAACGACTAGGTCCACTGAAAATGGTACCTGAAAACGAGGAGAAATACATGTAGGAAGGTATGTCACGAGCATTTTTTTCCTTTACATACAGTGTTTTCTAAAGACTTCTTCTTTAGGGTCCTTTATTTACACGAGATAGTTCAATAAAGGGTTTACCTTCTAACCAAATAAGGACATAAATAGCTTAAATAGCGGACATTGTACACGAAATTCACACTGTACAAATCATGAAGTCTAAATTTTCCGCATATCTATAATCGTGTCAAGCTATAACCACAAAAGCTCTCATTTGCAGTACCGCCTCTAGACTCTGGCTTAACCCTTTCCAAAACGACAAATTTTAGACACTTCCAAACTAAAAGAGTTTGCAGACGACAATTTTAGCTTTCATAACAATGGCAGAAAATTATTCGAAGGGGCAGAAAATACTGTGGGAAAAGGAGAAATTGCTCGTTACGAGCAATTTCTCCTTTTTCCACAGTGTTTTCACAAGGCTTTTACTGCAGATACGTAAAAACAAGGGCTTGTTTGGGAAAGGGTTAAGACAAAGTTGCATTTCTTTTTTCCATTTTCAGCGGAAAAAAAGGATTAAATATAAGCAGCTAATCAATGCGTTTGACAGCATCTGAACAAAAAGAAATTGTAAAAGAAAGTGAATATTGAAAATTCAAAAGCTCCAAAAAAAATAATAATCTGTGTTTTGCCATGATGTTTTTTAACCTTTCTACGCATCCGGTACTTCCGATGCAAGTTAGTTAAGTTATATCGGTCGCCATGAAATAAGAGAAACACAAAACTTGACAATAAAGTACATTTTCAAACCCGTCCGAGATATCAACAAGACAAACCAACTTTCATGAAAACTAGACTAAAAAATAACTGGACTGTGCCATGTTAACCCTTTACCCCATAGATACTCATTTTGCCATATCAACAATAGACAGCTTTTGAAAACATTGTGGGAAAAGGAGAAATTTCTGGTAAGGAGCAATTTCTCCTTTTCCCACAATGTTTCAATGTTTTCCAATCAGTCAGATATTTGTATCCTCATTTTGTCCAAATTTTTGATATCATATCTTTTTTTGCTACTGAAATGGAAGTGCCTCAAATTGGCATATCAGGTAAAGAGTTAAAAGATTAGTTTGCTCAAGTAGGACCAATTCATCGTTTCCTTTACATGCTTGTATTCTTTAACCCTATCAATGCAAGAAGCCAAAAAAGGACTATTGTTCGACATCAGAGTTCAAAAAAGATACTAGTGGGTACACAGTGTAGGACCGGAAGTGTGCATTGTTTGATATTGTATGTCACTTGGGAGTCTGTACAGTGGCGAAATGTCACTTGATTCTAGAAAACTGTGTTTCCACGGTAAGTGAAGTTAATATTTTTTTTCATTTATTTTTATATTTGATTGAATTCTTTCCATCCACATGTACTTTTGATATATATTAAACATGTCAGGCACCTGATAGTGCAATATGCAACCTCCTTATAGCAATAAGAATGTCTTGATCATCTTGATGTGAGAAAATTGAAATGATTTTCGACTACAAAAAATAGCAGAATTTTCGCTTTAGAGCACACGAGAGAGTTCTTTCTACGATTAAAAGGTCTGACGATGTGTCTGCTTTCTCTTTTCATCAACAAGTTCCAAGTTGTGACCTTAAAAGCGATTAAAATGACAAAATTCCAGCATGTCTACCAACAGAATTTTGTACTGTCACTTGTATAAAATACTGTACATCTCAAGTGACTGTACAACAGCTTATCAAGTGACAGTACAAATTCCCTAGGTTGACATGCCGTTTTAAACGAACGATTAGGAGGATTGTAGTCGATTTTGTTACCAATTCTTTACATGTTTTCAAACAAAAGTGAATAAAGAAACTGTCTATACATTTTCCGTTCAGCAAAAAAGCTTTTAAGGATGATTAATCAAACAAAATACCCCGTTGTTTTTAGGCAAAATCATCTGTATTTTAGTATGGTTACATGATCAAGGCATCCCCATATCTCCAGGAAAGCTTTTCAGAGCACATGAGTGTTCTTGATATGGTCTATGATTAACAAATAAATAACTGGATATGAAGGTTTTATAATAGCTATCAAAATAAATGAAAAATCACCAGCTTGACTTACCGTGTGTTAGCAATTTTCAACGACCAAGTGACATTTCACCGCTGTACAGACTCCCAAGTGACATACAATCTCAAACACTGTACACTTCCGGTCCTACACCGTGTAGTCATGCCACATTGAAAATATGCTGAAACTCACCATCTTTGACCATTTTTTTGTACTTAATTGGCAAATCAACAGCTTTTCTGTTTGTTGATATCAATTATAAACATGATTGTTTGATTGATTGAATGATTTTCTTGTTTTACGCCGTTTTAAATATTATTTCAACTTTATCGCGGTGGCCAGTGAACCTATCGATGTTTTTATTAAGTCTATTTCACCAGTGCTCCTCACAATTTTCTTTCCAAGCCACTGGCTGCTTTCCCACATAACCATCGTCGAGACAATGGTCAGAGGTATGAATCCTGTCGCAATGACTACTATCAATCCTCGAAAAGAAACTGATGCTTTTTCCCACAATGTTTTCTATTCTTTCAAAGACCAACGCCAACATTATGTACAGCCACAGTTAAGATGTCTTGATATAATTATGTTCAAAATAAAAATTAAACCACATCCTGCTGTTTAACTTGAAATGAAATTTTCGCGCGAACTTATAAACCCAGCTTTTGCTGCTTTAAGTTTATTTTTGGGGCAAAGGTACATGTAATATTTCCTTATCGGACAGTGTAGATCCAAGATCAGACTGCACGTTCCGTGCAGTCTGATCTTGGATCTACACTGTCCGCAAAAGGTCAGTGAGTCGAATTTAGCGGCCAAAGGGTTACAGATTTTGCCATCATGTAAAGTGTTAAACCCATCGAGCAGAGTATAAAAAAGTAACGGGTAAAAAAACGGAAACCTTCAAGTTTGTAAAGAAGTAATTGCTTGTTGACCCTTTACCAAATAATCCCGTGGTTTTCTTGACACTTGGGGAAGGATAATGTTGAAAACCTAGTGGGAAAAGGAAAACATGCTGATTACTAGCGTTTTCTGCATTTCCCACAATATTCTTCTAACTTTTTCAGCAGGCAATTCCCGATTTTTGAAACTTATCAAAATTGTAAAATACAAATGCTTTAGATTCGGATGACTGTAATATTTTGAACTTAAATATTTGTACCAGCAAAATACTGATTCAGTAAGATAAGGCCTGTGAAGGAAATTAATGCTTACGATATAAAAACTTGGTGGTTCAAAAAGTATATCTGTCAAATTGATGTAAAACTCTCTCTCTCTCTCTCTCTAGCCGACGAATCCGTAATAGAGAGGACATTAGCCAAAAAACCGGGATCTGAGGACAACCATTTCTGAGTGTTTTTTGCAAAACTCTCTTTCAGTTTTCACTTCTACCATCCAAAAGGAACCTTGTTGTGGCTTTGGCTTGAAATCATCATAAAAAAAGAGAGTCGCTAGAGTCACTGTGTGGACAATATTGTCCTCACGTTACATTAATCTCTTTTTTATCTAATACTGTGTGAGGACAGATGTCCTCACATTACAGCATCTCTTTTTACTCTCTTTTTTGTAGGGACAGTGTCCTCACGTTACAGCATCTCTTTTTACTCTCTTTTTTGTAGGGACAAGTGTCCTCACGTAACAGCATCTCTTTTCTCTCTCTTTTTTGTAGGGACAAGTGTCCTCACCTAACGGTATCTCCTTTTACTCTCTTTTTTGTAGGGACAAGTGTCCTTACGTAACAGTATCTCTTTTTTCTCTCTTTGTTTGCAGGGACAATTGTCCTCACCAAACAGCATCTCTCTCTCTATCTATGATTTGAGCTAGTGATCTTTTTTACCATACCAAATGCAATCTTAAACTGGCCTGAGATATCATCAAGATAAACATACTTAGCAAGTTTTGCTATGATTGCTTGAAAATTGTGTCTGCTAAGATTTTAACGAGATTTGTCTAAGATTAAATGAAATGAGCTACTTTTTAGGCCTGGCTAATCCCATATTCAAAGTTGACCTAGACACCATTGATCTAAACAATACAATACAATACATTTTATTTGCTCCAATGTAGATTTTATTTGCTCCAGTGTACATTTTGCAAAATAACAATAATTAAACAATGTAGTAGTCAACGTGACTTTTGATATACAT